>OW121741.1:83519407-84906284 GCA_933228675.1 Stomorhina lunata | reverse complement strand
CAACACCAACAAATCTGGAAAATCTGCAGGTACACCCGGAATACCACCTGAATTATTAAAAGCTAACGCAATACTATTGACAAAGCTTTTAAAGCCTTTGATAACAAAATACTGGTCGGACGAAAGACTGCCAATTGTCCTCATAGAAGGTCTAATTATAAAAATTCCAAAAAAAATAAAATTTGCATGACAATCTTCTTAACATGGACAATAAAGTCATAACCCATATTCAGTGCAGTCGCATAGCGTTTATCAAAGCTTTAGCTTTCGAATTAAATTTTCAATGAAGGTTCCAGGAGGTCTGAAAGACCTGCAAACACATGGAGGCGCCAAACTGAGAACGAGTTGCGTAAATTTGTAATATTTTGAAACGATATGAAAGTGATGACTACAGATAAAGTTTAACTTTGTTCCATCTGGAGTTAAAGGAATAAATATAATATATGTATGTAAATATATACGCTTTTCTTCCTTGAGGACATATTAAGTTTTTAAAAACCATAAGAGTTTCAAACAGATACTTCATGGAGTAGATAATATTGGAAGTTTGACGTAGAAGGTCATTTATAAAGATAAGCAATAGAGTAGGAGAAAGAACAGAGCCTTGCGGTAACCCTGAATTATTCTTGAACTCTTTTGAAGAGAACCCATCTTTAACATCTTTGAACTCTTCTGAAGAGAACCCATCTTTAACAACTCGTATAGTGCGATCTCTACGGAAGTTATTCCGACACCAAAAGCAAAAAGTTTTGATGTGAGCGCTCTATCAAACGCCGTGAAAATAACCCGAGCCACAACCTTACTTTCGCCAAAACTGTGTATTAATTGACAACATTTTTCCGATAGGAAGGCTAACAGATCTTCCGTAGAGCGTTCCCTACGAAACCCATACTAGCGTTATCTTAGCAGGTTGTTAGACTATAGATATTTAACAAGATAGTGGTTTACCATACTCTCCAAAAGTTTTAGAGAGTGCAGAACAAATTGCAATTGTATGGTAAATTTCAGAGTTATTAGCGTCACCCTTTTTAGGGATTAAAGTGACATTAGCAGCCTTCCAGCACCGAGGCAATGTACTAGCCTTAAGACCAGTGCTGGAATGCAATCCGGCCATGGAGACTCATTTATATTGAGATCGGCTAAAACCTGTTTTACAACACTTGCGCTTAAGAATATCTTCTAGCTCGGAAAGAGGTTGGATGCTTTCCAGCAAGCGAGAATTGCTTGCGTAAAATTAAGCTGAAAGGTTAGCTCTGTCAATCGGATCTGTGAATGTTTGGTCATTACCAAAAAAAAATTGTAGAACTAGCATTATTTTGTACTCGTTTAACGAATGACCAGGATCTGTACTTTGCCTTTTCACGCCTTAATACTTTTTCACACGAACGCCATGTCTGTGTACATGGCAAATCAGTAACTGGATTTTAGTTATACCGTCTTGGGATCTGACTGCATGTTTGCACTTCTGATTAAACCAAGTTTTTAACTTAATCGAAATATTTTTCACTACCATGAACATTTTCATTCCCAGCTTAATAACATTAGACACCGATTGCGCCGAAGCACTGACGTTATTGTCAAGAAAACATAGTTTCCAGTTAAAATGGCTAAAAAATCGCTCAGCCCAACAAACGTTTGTGTATAAAAAGTTAAACGTTTCGTGGTTGTTTGAGAAACATTTCGAAGTCCGGAGAAGGAAAAAAAGTGGAAATAGTAAAATGATCGGAATTTCCAAGAGGTGCAAGAGCCTCGACTTTATATTTGTAGGATATAAAGCAAGGAAAGGTCAAGGTCAAAAGGTCATTTTGTTGGTGTCCTTTAACATATCTAATTAATAATTTAATAATTAACCATATCGTTAATTCACCAGTTGCTCTAGTTGATAATGCGCGGCGAATAGCTCAACATATTGGCCTTCAGAACTTGTGGGGCTAGAATGGCGAAGCCGGGACTGGTTATGAACATTGAAATCTCCAGCAATAACGATTTCACTGTTCGGGTAACTCTCCATTACATATCAAATCCAATTTTATAGACAGCTTCCAGAATGACTTACAAAAATAAAACAAATCGTTTATCTCTAAATTCTCTAAAAATATTAAAATATTACTCGTGATTCCGCTATTCTTACATTTCACAGTGGGATGGTGGAAAAATAGAATGGAAATAAGTCCATAAATTATTTTGTGAACGTAAAGAAAAAGGGTGACCCCAAAGACTGCAATAACTACAGGGGTATAACATTTCTCCCAATACCTAGCAAAATACTAAGTCGTGTAATTTTGAACAGAATATTCGACGCAGTTTCCTCTACACTCCGCGAAAATCAGTTTGGGTTTAGAGAAAACCGTTCTTGTGTTGATCTAATCAACACAGTAAGAATAGTATTAGAGCAATGTAATGAATTTCGCACTCCTATTTTCCTAGCGTTTATCGACTTTATCAAGGCCTTCGACAGTGTCAATAGAAGCTATCTATGGAGAATTTTAGAAAATTGTAACTTGCCGATGAAAATTCTCAACTTCATCCAGGCAATGTAAGTTGATTTTAAATGTTGAGTCCTACACAAGGGTAAACTATCAGATCCGTTCGGTGTTACTACTGGAGTAAGGTAAGGATGTATATTATCACCTATACTTTATATCGTCGTCATCGACAACATAATGCGCACGGCTCTAAATGTTAGACACGGTATCCAATCGACACCCTTTAAACAACTTGAGGACTTGGAATATGCCGATGACGTATGTCTTCTAAGACAAAGCTCGGGCCACCTTCAAGAGAATACTAACGCTATTACTGCTGAATCTCGTATAGTTGGTCTTGAAATTAATATTTCCAAGACAAAGATTATGCCTGGAGGCTATGGCGCTAGCCCGTTGACACACATCAATGTGAATAACGAGGTTATTCAATTACCTGGGAAGTTTAGTAAGAAAAGGTGGCGCAGGCGAGGATATTAAATCGCGCATTTGACATTCTTCGAGCGATTTAGAAATATTGGCAAATAACAACAACTAAGTTACGAATATAAAGGGTGGTTTAATTGTAAGGGCCGATGTTGAATGTGAACCACACCTAAACGCCAAGTTTTCCGAATTTTATTTGACATTTCTCTATTTCAGACTTACTCAATTTGAACCATGGAGAGATACACAATCCCACAACGTGTTAAAGTTATCCAGACGTATTATGAAAATGGGCGTTCAAATCAAAATGCATATCGTGCACTTCGTGATTTTTTTGGTCAATTTGATCGTCCAAATGTGCGTACAATCGCAAAAATCGTGGAAAAATTCGAGCAAACCGGATCTGTAGAAGAACACTAGTGCATGCTCGTACAGCTCGTACTGCAGAAAATATTGCTGCTGTTCGCGATAGTGAGGCTGAAGAGCCGTCCACCTCAACTCGTCGTCGTGTCCAACAATTGCACCTCTCACGCTCGTCGTTGATGAACATTATGCATAAAGACTTGCATTTACACGCTTACAAGGTGCTTACAAAGCCTCTTGACCATTCCAAACGTCGTGAATGGCCAGTATGGTGGCAAGAAATGGCAACAGTGGATGATCAATTTTCGAAGAAAATCATCTTCAGTGATGAGGCACATTTTCACCTCAGTGGATTCGTCAATAAACAGAATTGCCGCATTTGGGCGAATGAGAATCCAAGAGTGATTGTCGAAAAACCAATGCACCCACAAAGAGTGACTGTTTGGTGCGGTTTATGGGCTGGCGGCATCATCGCGACGTATTTTTTCCTGTGAATGGTGTTCGCTATTGTGAGATGATAACGAACTTTTTATGGCCCGAATTGGAAGATATGGATGTGGACGATATGTGGTTTTAGCAGGACGGTGCCACTTGCCACACAGCTAACGAAACAATGACTCTTTTGCGCAACAAATTCAATGGCCGTGTTATCTCACGTAATGGTGATGTCAATTGGCCACCAAGATCATGTGATTTGACACCGTTGGACTTTTTTCTTTGGGGTTATTTGAAAGAAAAGGTGTACGTCGATAAGCCAGCAACAATTCAAGAGCTAAAGGATGAGATAATTCGGCACATTAACGGCATAGAACCTCCATTATGCCTCAGGGTCATCGAAAATTTGGACCATCGGATGGAGGTGTGCCGCCGTGGTCGCGGCCCCCATTTGGCCGATATTTTGCTCCATACATAATTGAATAATACCAATATATCATAATAAAATACAATTACAATAATTTCCTAAATACTTTGCGTTTTATTCAAAATCAACATCGGCCCTTGAAATTTAACCACCCGATACAACTCGAATGTCAAGTCCATCGATAAACGACTGTAATCCTTTACAAACAAATGCTTAAGACAAATTCTTAATATATGGTGGCCGAAACGCATAAGAAATGAAGATCTACTTAATGCAACAAACCAAATCCCCGCTTCTACAGAGGTATGTCAACGGAAATGGCAATGGATAGGCCACACACTTCGAAGGCCAAATACCAACATTGCCCGACAAGCGCTTCGTTGGAATCCACAAGGAAGCGGCCGTCTTGTTGGTGCACCTGCTAGAAAGCGGAGAAGATCAATTGATGGGGAGTTGCAAGCAGACAAACTATTCATGGATAATGTATGCCTAACATCACGCAATAGAGTCCGATATAAAAGGATCTTCTTCTGTTATCCTTGACTCTCTATGGGAATCAAGGATAACAGAAGAAGAAAGTAGAAGTTTTAAACCTGGAAAAAAATAAAAATCCTTTTTATCAAAAAAAAAAAACGGGAACAAATACGTTATTTTTTTCAAATACTAAGCACTAATAACTTTTTACATAGTAAAGCTTTTAACACACTTCCTGCTTGTAAAATATTTAAAATTTTGTTCTTTTTTTAAAAAGCTTCTAGTCAAGAAAATGGGTTTATATGTAGATGAGATATTAGTAAAAATTCAGGGACAAAAATTTAAAATTGTAATTTTTAAAGTATAATATCTTTAAAACCATAAGAGATAGAATATGCATGTCGCAATGTTTTTTTGTAGATCTTGACTTAAGTATTTGTGATATAGTATGATCGGTTGGGAAATGGCAATTATATATCGTTTTAAGTGATTTATGAGTCTGAGGTGACCGACTTTGGATGCCGATTGTGCTCAATGGTTTAGAAGTTATGGACTTACATATTTCCATTCTATTTTTCCACCATCCCACTGTGCATTGTCAGTTTAAGAAAAAAGTTACTATACCACATTACGACAACTTACTCTACATATTGAAATTAAAGTCAAATTTTAATTTATTTAAAATATCTAAGATTTGTGTTTGTTTTACTTTACAACGAATGAAAATAACCGGAAAATGCCAACAATCATTTACCCACTTTTCACCAAAAAGTTAAGTAAGAGATATTGGAAAAAGGGTTCAAGGACACTCGTTCATAAAATAAAACCTATATAGAAACCAAATAATTTCACTACCTTGCAAAAGTAAATAAAAATGATGCAAAAAACAATAATAATAATAATAAAAGTTGAAGAAAAGAACAGCAACAGAGATGATAATAATGTTGTGGTGATGAGTGGAGTGAAGTGAAGTAAATATAGAAAATTGAATATAAAACGTAATAAATAGTCCTTCAGCATTTGCTGCTAACTCTTATAACACATATTTCAAATTTTTTTTATCTTTTCTTAAGCTGAAAACAACCCAAGAAAGGACGAAATGAAGTATAAAAGACAAATAAATACTGAGAAGAAATCTCAGCGGTAAAACTTACAACAGGACAACATACACACACACAACATCCCTTACGCAACAATTTCTATGACAAGAAAATACAAAGAAGCAAACAAAAGTACAGACAGACAGACATACATTAACATAGACTAATAGAAAAATCATGCAGTTGAAAGGACAGAGAATCCTGGCGGAATCCTATAAATGAATAAAAACAAGAAATAATGGAAGGAGAAGTAAAAATAAAATATAAATAACACGTGGATGAACAAAACACATCATAATTTTGTTAGATTTTTAAACATTTATTTTTGAAAAGATGTAAATAAAAAAAAAAAAATAAAAAGATGCGGAGACAAAAAAAAAAACTTAACAACAGAAATGGAAATACGGTAGGTTTTTCTTGAGCGGTAAATATCAACAACCGAAGACTGGAAAACACAAGACACACAAATATTTATTTGTGTCATAATAACAATTATTGGGTAAACGACCTAATTTTGTGACAAAATATAAAGGACCAAATAAAACACAATAAAAAAAGGATGTGAATAAACATGCACGTACATACGTACATAAATTTAAAAAATGATTATCATTATTACAATTTCATGGATACTGATAAATCAGGGTTTATTAATTTGCTCCAGATTTGTGTAAATTGTAATTTTAATTTAATAACAGTTTACCCCAATAATAAATAGGGAAGCAAATGGTTTATATCCTTCACCAATCGTTAAATATATCTGGACTTGGGTAAAATGCGGTTTTAATAAGATGGTGCCACATGTCACACAGTGCGAAAAACATTGGCCTAATTAAGAGTTCTTACTTACTTACTTAAATGGCCTATATTTACAACCTGTTAAGGTCAAAGGCCGAATATATTTTAGAAATCCATGCACTTCGATTTTGTGCGCATATTCTCCAATTGCGTAGGATAAGCTTAAAAAGATTTTCTCTACTTGGTCTTTCCATCGAAGTTTCGGACGTCCACTTTCAATATTAGGGACCGTTTTTATTCTAAATTTAGGTTTTCATAGTGATTGTTTATTTTCCAGGAGTGGGTTATTAGCACGGGTCGGCGCAAAGAGAACAGAACAAAAAAAAAAGTCTGCAGACTTGCCGTTTTTTAATACTTCTAACTAAAATAGGTATTTTGCTTTCAATGTGTAGTTCTAACGTTTTAAAAAGAAAAAGTTTTCTACTCCATCTTTTTTTTAATATTTTTTATCAAAAAATTTTCTATAGAATTTTTTTTTATCAACAATTTTTTTTAACAAAAATTTTTCTATAAAATTTTTTTAAGAAAAATTTTTCCATAGGAAATTTTTTTATCAAAAATTTTTCTATGGAAAATTTTTTATCAAACATTATTTGAGAATTTATTATTCGAAATTTTAAATTGAATTAATTGAAAAATTAGGATTAATCAGGCTTGAGTTCATTTTTAATTTTCATATTATTAATTTGAAAATTTGAAAGTAATAATGTGGAGAAAAACTGAAAAAAATATTTTTGAACGCGGCTCAGTGGATTGCAATTTCTGTCCCATTTCTTATCAAAAATTTTTTTTATAGAAAATTTTCTTACAAAATTTTTTCTATAGAATTTTTTTTTATCAA
This sequence comes from Stomorhina lunata, assembly GCA_933228675.1. Classification (NCBI taxonomy): domain Eukaryota; kingdom Metazoa; phylum Arthropoda; class Insecta; order Diptera; family Rhiniidae; genus Stomorhina; species Stomorhina lunata. The sequence goes on along the minus strand of OW121741.1, from coordinate 84,898,937 downwards.
AATCGAAAAATATTTTTATCAAACTTTTTTCTATGAAATTTTTTTTATCAAACATTTTTCTATGGAAATTTTTTTATCAAACATTTTTTTATCAAAAATTTTCTTACAAAAGTTTTTCTATAGAATTTTTTTTTAACAAAATCGAAAAATATTTTTATTAAACATTTTTCTATGGAAATTTTTTTTATCAAACATTTTTCTGAGAAAAATTTTTTTATCAAAAATTTTTCTATAGAAAATTTTTTCAATTCTAAAGAAAATTTTTTTGTCAAAAATTTTTCTATAGAACATTTTTTTATCAAAAATTTTTCTATAGACAATTTTTTATCAATCATTTTTTTATAGAAAATTTTTTATCAAAAATTTTTCTATAGAAACATTTCTTTACCAAAAAGTTTTCTATAGAAAAATTTTTTTATCAAAAATTTTTCTATAGAAAAATTTTTTTATCAAAAATTTGTGTATAGAAAATTTTTTTATCTCGAACATTTTTACAGAAAAATATTTTTATCGAAAAATTTTCTATAAAATCTCATTTTTATCGAAAAATTTACCACAGAAAAATATTTTTTTAAAAAATTTTTCTTTAAAAAATGTTTGGATCGAAAATATCTAAAAACAAGTAAGAAAGTGCTATAGTCGGTCATTTCCGACCACATGATACCCTTAACCACTAAGGTCAAAGGTATTCTTTTTCCTGTATAAAGACAAATATTTGCTAAATTTTGTCATCATAAAAACATTTTTTAAAAACTTATATATTTAAGCTGTTTTCGTCATTTGGACTTTAATGAGAGCTAGGGTCAAATATGGACCGATTATCTCGAAATTTGGCAAATTGATTACAGTTGTTACAAAAATTATGTATACAAAAACTAAACTTAAAATTCTCGTTACCTTCGGATTTACGAGCGTTTTAGTGTCCCATTTAGTGCGTTTTGAGAAGAGAATTTGTATGGAAGCTATGGTCAAATGTGGACCGATTTCAACGAAATTTGGTACAGTGATTTATGTTTACATAAGCAGTATTTCTTTTAAATTTTATGAAAAAATGTTGATTTTTGTGGCCAATATAGCAATTCCGGGAAGTGGGTCCTATGGGAGGTACCATAAATAATGAACCGATTTTGACGAATTTTAATAGTCACGGTTCCATTATCAAAAAAATGATCTGTCAAATTTCATCAAATTATCTTTAGAATTGCGACCTGTATTTTGATTACAAGGTTTATATGGGGGTCCAGCCTGCCGTCCAGACGGACGGACTGACATCGCTAAATCGACTCGGAAAGTGATTCTAATCCACCTATGGTGGTTTAAATTCGTTGAATATTAGAATTTATTTATTATTTACAAAAATATTCCCAATGTTTACAAAAATAATAGTGTCGTGGTAACAATGTTTGAGATTATATTTCTTTGTTCTCTCGAACCATGTATTTTGTGGCTGTAAATTGGATTTTGATTTGTTTCTTGCCTATTTTGTTTTTGTCTTTTCTTTAACAAAGCGGCACCAACCAACTCTGTTAACATCCAAATTCCAACTGAATGATTTTAATACCCATTTTCACGGGTTTTATTAATGGTCGTGGTATTTACGAAAATTAAAAATATTGATCGGCTACTGGTGGTGTGGGCCTACTCCTGGTTATTAGCCCGACGTCCTAACTCGTATTTATGATCGTTCTTATGGGAGAACTCGCGGCACATGTTAGTTAACTACATTAACGTATCTTGACTTAGTTACCCGAGTGATACCACGAGGATGTCAGTGTCCACAGTTGAGATGAAGGATAATCCAGATATGTCTGAACTTACCAAGGCAGCATATGAATCAATTAAGGCGAAGCTGCGGTTAAAATTTAAATGAAATTATCTTTAAATATTGAATTATATAGATTGTTATATCGACTTAAATAAAGATTTTATAAAACCCCATTTTTGATATGTATTTTTACAAAGCATGGATTTTTGGAAATTCGGATGACTATTAAACTAAATTTTAGTTTAGTTACTAAAAGATATTTTTGTTACCTTTTGGAAAAGAAACCAAAAGTTTTTAAAAGCAAAAATTAGGAAGTATTTAGAAAACAGATAAACAATTTTAACCTAGGCACGCCACCGATCATTGTTTGCGTCGAACGCTTGTTTAAAAGACTAAATAAAAAAAATATTTTTTAACAAGATAATTTTCAGTAATGACTCCCGTTTTCAATTAGGCGGTAATGTAAACAAACAAAATTATCGCATAGCCTCAAAATATTTAAAAGTAGTCCTAAAAAAACATTAGGAGCGCAGTTTTTCGAAAATAAGCAAGGAATCGCCGTCACCATGAATTCTCAAGCTACCCAACCAAGATAGCTCATTTTTTGCGGCCACTATTGGCTAATGTTCAGGACTGCCAAAATATTTTTGTCAAAAATAAGCATATTTTCCAAAAATATCGGCATTACCGTAAAAAATAAATTTAAGATTGCTTTCAAGATATGTAAAAAAATAGACATTTCATCGGCACCTTAAGTAATGGGTGTTTTTTTTAGAGGTATGGAACTTCGAATTGAAATAAAACACAAGAAAATCGTTTTAATGTCCATCAATTTGGCTTTATTGGAAGGATAATTTTATGCCATTAATGTTTAAATATGATTTCGGGCATGTGGCCGCCGCGGCTGGCTCGAATTAAGCCAATTCTACAGGTCCAATTTTCAACTACTTTTTCGAGCATATGGGGCCGTATGTTGGCAATAACGCCACGAATGTTGGCTTCCAAGTCCCCTAACGTTTCTGGTTTGTTGGCGTAGACGAGCGACTTCACATATCCCCAAAGAATATAATCCAGTGGTGTCAAATCGCACGATCTTGGTGGCCAAATGACAGGTCCATTCCGCGAAATTATGCGCTCATCGAATGTTTCCTTCAATAAATCAATTGTGACGTGCGCTGTGTGGCATGTAGCGCCGTCTTGTTGGAACCACAACTCATCCACATTCATGCCATCCAATTGGGGAACAAAATAGTCGGTTATCATGGCTCTATACCGGTCTCCATTTATGGTAACTGACTCTCCAGCATTATTTCGGAAGAAGTATGGCCCAATGACTCCACCAGCCCATAGAGCACACCAAACAGTCAGTTTTTGTGGATGTAATGGCGTCTCAAGGGTCTCATGTGGATTCTCTTCACTCCAAATGGGGCAATTGTTGACGTAGCCATTCAACCAAAAATGAGCCTCATTACTGAACAAAATTTTGCAATGAAAATCAGCATCGAGATCAATCTCATTTTCGGCCCATACACCAAAATCACTACGCATTGCATGGTCTCGCGGCTTTAATTCTTGCACAAGCTGGATCTTGTAAGGTCGCAAGCCAAGATCTTTGCGCAAAATCTTCCATAAAGTTGATGGACAAAGCTCCAATTGCTGTGCACGGTGGCGAATCGATTCATTCGGGTCCTCTTCAACACTTTGCTCTACAGCGGCAATTGTTTCTTCAGTGCGCACTGTTCGACGTCGCTGCGGATGCGTATTATCACATAGAGTAAACGTAGTGCGAAAACGATCCATGGTTAACCGAATTAATTGCTCTGATGGACGATTATGTCGACCATAAAATGGACGGAGCTTGCGGTAAACTTCGCGAACTGAACCATTATTTTCGAAATAAATTTGCACGATTTGCAAGCGTTGTTCTTTGTCAACCTGTTCATGATGAAATGGCAAACCAAACTAAATATTAATCACTTGACAGCTGACAAAATGGCCGCCAGTTAAAAAAGTGATGCCAACTTAAAGTTCTATACCTCAATAAAAAACACCCGATAGTATTTTTAGGTCACAGCCGATCAAACAATTCATTTATTGCATGAGAAAATCACCGGTCACATAAATTATCGAATGTGGTTCTTGTGATATAACGCCGCTGGATTATTTCTCGGGCCATTTGAAAGATCAGGTTAACGTCAACAAACCACAAACAACTAAAGCTCTAAAAGATTTAATTCGGAGCTTCATTAATGCGATAAGCAAAACATTCTAGAGATGGAAATTTGTCGACAGCTATATTCCATTACAAATTCCTATACTTGTGTATTATATTGGCATCAATAAAACTGAATTTTTCAAAAAAAAAAAAAAAAATACTTCATATTTAAGCCAATTTACTTGCTCACTTTAAATTTGCCTACCCTTTGCTTATATCTCATGAACTGGAAGAGTTGGAGCAAAGACAATATAATATAAATTTATTGCACTCCATACATTATTTTCTGTCAAATGTGAAATTGAAGTAGATAAGAAGCCGTTCGCAGATTTTTACCTATAATATATGTATGGATAAAATGCTTATATTCTTTCCTTCTTTAGTACTTAACGACTATTTACTTACTTTAATGGTCTTACTTAAATGGCCCGAGCATATTTTAGAATTCCATGGACTTCGATCTTGTGCAAATATTTTCCAATTTCATAGCCAAGCTTTGAAAAATTTTGCTCTACTTGGACTTTCCATCGAAATTTCGGACGTCATAATTTTAGCTTTTTCGTAGTAATTGTTTTTTCCAAGTGTGGGTTACTAGCCCCTCGCCCTAACCCATTTTTATCTATCTTATGGGACAAATCTCGGTACATGTTAGCTCACCACATTAAGGGGTGTTAAACTATGTAGTTCCCCGGGTGATACCACGAGGAGGTCAGTGTCCACAGTTGAGATGAAGGATGACCAAGATAAGTCTGGGCTTACCAAGTTTAGACTAATCAGAACCGTGGTTGGTATCCAACATCCCCTACACAATCAAAATTGACTCATGGTGGTATTTATACCCTTCACCACCATATGTGCTAATGTATGTAACGCATAGAAATATTTGTCTTAGACCCACCTTTTAGTATACCAATAGCCTTAGAATCACTTTCTGAATCGATTTAGCGATGTCCGTCCGTCCGTCTGGCTGGCTGGACCCCCATATAAACCTTGTAAAGAAACTACAGGTCGCAATTATAAAGATAATTTGATGAAATTTGACACATATCATTTTTTTGATAGTGGAACCATGGCTATTGAAATTCGTCAAAATCGATCCATTATTTATGGTACCTCCCATAGGTCGCACTTCCCGGAATTGATATATTGGCCACAAATATAAATATTTTTTCATGAAATTTAAAACAAATACTCCTTATGTAAACTTAAATCACTGTACCAAATTTCGTTGAAATCGGTCCATATTTGGCCATAGCTCTCATACAAACTCTTCTGTCAAAACGCACTAAATGTGATGAAATCCAATAAAAAAAGGCTTATAAATCTGAAGATAATGAGAATTTTTAGTTTATTTTTCGCATACGCATAAACTGTAATAAATTTGCTAAATTTCAAGTTAATCGGTCTACATTTGACCCTAGCCCCCATATAAGTCAAAATGACAAAAACAGCTTAAATATATAAGTTTTGAGAAAATGTTTGTATGATGGCAAAATTTAGCAAATATTTGTCTTTATAAAGAAAAAGAACACCTTTTACCATAGTGGTGAAGGGTATCATATGATCGGGCTTGGCCGACTATAGCACTCTAAGACAAATATTTCTATGCGTTACATACATCAGCACAAACTTATAATACCCTTTCCACCTGTGGTGGTGAAGGCTATGAAAATTTAAAAATTGTCTTGGTGGGATTTGAACCCTGGCCATTCAGTTTAAATTACCAGTTAAATTTAAAATAAGTACTACTGTAATAACTTATTAGTAATTGGGAGGTAACCAGTTACCAGAGTATATCTGGGTATACAAAAGTTTTGATAGAATGTCGAGTAAAGTGAAAAATATTTTTTTTTAAGTTGGAACTAAAATTAAGTGGAAAGAATAAATACAATAGTTTTGTAACAATTTCTATCTTCAGCAGACATTTTGGTGTCATTTGTAATTATTTTGGGGAAAATTCGAATTTGTAATACAGATGTTTGATATCAAACTAAAGCAAATATTCCTATACATGCAATATCTCATGTTATCAAACTTTAATGATAAATATCACAAATATAATAAAATTGATTTATTTATTTCATGTTTTTATTAGAAAAAAAAACATAAAATAAAGAAGAAATTCCATATGCACACAAATACTATCTTACAAAAAAATTGAAATTAAAATTCATTATTTAATTCAATGAATGCGTAATATTCAATTTAGATATTTATTTATTTACTTATTTACAGTCTAAAATGACGAGTACATTTTTATTTCGGTTTGCATAAATGCTTTTATTTCTTTGTATTTAAGCTTTTTTCAGCTGAATACGCATACAAACGGAAGGACAGACGGATGAATGGATGAACGGACAGACAGACATGCGAAAAAATAGACAAAAATTTAAACTGTGCAACAGACAGACGGACGGCAAAACTGATAGGAATACGCATAAATTTCGTATGTATACTCATAGATACTAAATACTTTTGTTGTATCTATGAATGTTTCTATACGAGTTTTGTTTGTATGTCTTCACACTCTACCCATTTCATTCGAAGCCAAATCTGCTCTACGCATAATGATTTCATTGTTTGTCTATTGACTTTGAATTCAATTTGAACGAATGAACATGAAAAAAAGCGAAAAAATGCGTTTATATAAATTTATTTGAGTACGATTATGTTTGAAATGTTGTAGATACTTTTGTCGCTACAACAAAATAATGCTGATGCTTATGCTACGCATTTGTTGTTGCTGCTGCTGTCATTGTTGTTGTAGTCTGCTGCGTGACCTAATTTTTTAACCCCCAACTTGCCTTGCTCCAATTCACTTTAATTTTGTATATAAATTTATTCGAATTATGTATTTGAATGCGTGAATGACACAAATTCAAAACATCCACAAAAAATGGAAAACGTTTTCTTTGCACGAGTACTAAAATGTGTTTTATGTATTCAAGAAAAAAAAATTGTTTAAACAAAATGCAACACGAGTATTTCAGCATTTAAAATATGCATAAAATGTTTTAAGTTTGATGGAATGGGATGGGATGGAAAAGCCCTCATGCCGCCTGCATTATATAAATTATGAACATTTGCTTTAAATATACCCTACACCAGATTAAGTGAGAAGCGCATTCAGAATAGCTAATCGACGGTAAGCTTAGGCTTAGCAGGTTACTGACAACACTGTCCTTTTCACTTGGGTCCTGCATAGTTACTTAAAAGGAATAGACGACCAAAGCAACTAAAGCTCAATTAGAGCCTGTCGGATGCTTAACTAAATGAGTCCATTTTACAAATATTAAAATTCAAGAGCTCAAAAAGATCGTCCAAATTATAAGCCCTTGCTTATCTTAGGGCTTATAATATGGACTACTCGTTTCAGCACGATCTTTTTGAGCTCTTGAATTTTAACATTTGGGTAGTGTCAAAAAAGGTGATTGACCGTTTCTTCCTTCTCGGCGTTATGACAACTTTTGCAGTAGTCATTGCTTTTATGATTGGGTCTTGCATGTACTCATATAATGCAATGTGTGCTGTGATTATTGACAGTAGGTTGCGCAATCTGTGGGCGGTAAAGATGCTAAGACTGCCGAACGCTTAAGTAAGTTGTCCAAGTTAATCTTAAGACTAAACGAGTGGTTTCTGTGGTCCTTTTACTCTACAAGAACCTTTATAGAAATTGCTTAATTAACAATTTAGAGAATGTCGGATAACAAGCAACGGTCGTGATTGGTCTTTATTTGGTAAGCCCAGCCCAGACATATCTTAGTCTATCCCTCATCTTAATTGTGAACACTGACCTCCTCGTGGTATCAACAGATTAGTTACCTTAAACACTCGGTTAAAATAGTGAGCTAACAAGTGCTATAAAAATATGGGTTAAAATGTCTGGCTAGAAACCTACTCCTGGAAAAACAAGTAAAAAAGAGCTATAGTTGGTCAAGCCCGACCATACGATACCCAAATATTTGCTTAACTTTGTCATCATACAAACATTTTCTTAAGAATTATATATTTTAGCTGTTTCCATCATTTTAACATATATGAGGGCTAGGGTCAAATGTGGACCGATTTTCTTGAAATTTAGCAAATTGGTTAAACGTCTTACACAAATTATGTATGCAAAAACTAAACTTAAAATTGTCTCATTTAGTGCGTTTTGAGAAAAGAGTTTATATGGGAGCTATGGTCAAATGTGGACGGATTTTAACGAAATTAAGTACATTAGTTTTGGTTTATATAAGCAACATCTGTTTTAAATTTCAGAAAAAATATCGATATTTGTGGCCAAAATATCAATTCCGGGAAGTGGGACCTATTTGAGCTACCATAAATAATGAACTGATTTCGACGAATTTCAATAGCTCACTATCAAAAAAGTTATCTGTGCCAAATTTCATCAAATTAGAATTGCGACCTTTACTTTGATTACATGTTTTACATGGGGGTCCAGCCAGCCAGCCGTTCAGCCAGACGAGCGGACGGACGAACTGACATCGCTACATCGACTAAGAAAGTGATTCTAAGTTTATTGGTATACTAAAGGGTGGGTCTAAGCCAAATATTTCTATACGTTACATACATCAGCACAAACTTATAATACCCTTTCCACCTATAGTGGTGAAGGGTATAACAATTACTATGAAAAAGCTAAAATTATTATAAAAACGCACACCCTAATGTCTTACATTAGGACATCCGAAGCTTCGATGGAAAGACCAAGTAGAAGAAAATTGTTCAAAGCTTGGCAAACGAAATTGGGAAATTGAGCACAAGATCGAACCGCATGGAGTTCTAAAACATGCTCGGCCTTTGACCTTAACAGGCAATTAATGGATGCCCAGCTTTCACGAGTGGGAACAGATGTCGTAAAGACATTAGATAAGAAATTGCAGCTTGAATATCAATACAGAAACGAAAATCTCTCTTGTATATTCTGTCCTAATTGTGGAATGAAGAAGCTTTCACTCACTCCCCTCTTCGATTAAGACCCACCAGTGTATATCTCCATGACCTCATCTGTAGAGTAATTTGGAGTTCCAAAGATGCAGTGGTCAATATTGTTGGGAATAGCATAGCAAAGAGTGCCTTGGAAGTAGTAGTCCAAATGGCGTCAGTTTACATTACAGCAGAAGATATGAGGAAAGAGCCTCGGCGATTCGTCTTACATAGTACAGGGCACCAAACAAAGGCATAGGCTTGACAACCATCGCGAAGAAGAAGGCAGTATTGGCAGGAAATGTCCCATGTGTAGCTTAAGTCTATTCTACACTAGTAGAAGTGCATAAGATCTAGAAAAACTGAACTGTGTTCAGTTAGCATGATTTCAATCCCGCCCAGTTTCGGGAGATTGGACTTTTCTATCTTGTATATTCTGGAGAATATTAAATTAACTCTCAATCAATTGGAAATGCCTCAGATAGTTAGTGTGACAAGACCGACATCCAGAAGCTGCGAAATCGTATTTAGCAACTTACTCAAAACGTGTAGTGGACACGTCATCCCAATAAGCAATGGTTATGAAGAGTCAGGTGTCGAGTTACATTAGCAGTTTATTATGAGCAAGGTAACACAATGTCATCCTGAGAAGTGCCGCGACAAGCTTGTAGATACCCTCTAGACCTGATTGAGTAAGAATCAGTTCCTAAAACGATGACATTGTAAAGCTTGATTAACCCTTTATGTCCGAAAATATATTATTGCAACAATTAAAAAAAATTATCAAATTGCAATCTTACTCATGAGAAGGACTTTTCGTAATAATAATTTTTTTCATCGCCCCATTAAATGCAGGTTCTTATAACTTTCGAAAAGATATAAGTTGTTCTTAAACCAATGACTTCATCAATTATGACCGTATATTTCAGACCTTCTTCAAAATTTAATTTAATTACCCGATAATCATGATGGGTCTCGAAAAGCTTTAAGAGTCTTCCAACATTTGTTTTTTCTTGGACCTGCACTCAAGTTATGATCACTTTCCATGCAAGGCATTGGAGCTAAGAAAATATGTTATTAGAAGGAGAATAGAGGGAAAATTCATTCCTATTTCTTCATGGTTTGTTCTGAGATCTATTGGCCGACCCCAAATGATGGTCTCTTGAAGGAAACATTGGGCCTTTCTTGTAGTCAAAACTTTTAAATAATGACCTATACGTCGTCTTCCATTTTCGTTTGGTTATACATAGATCTTATAAATCGTAGGCAAATTGGATAGAATCAAATATATTTGGCATTGCTTTAAAAAGTGGAGGCATTTAACTACTTCTTTCAACACTTAAAAAATGTATTAAGTCAATTATATTTGATGTAATTTTACAAATAAGAAGTTGGTCTTGTGGTATACCGACTTTGTAGAATGTCTCGGAAATATTTAAGTAACAACCTTTCATTCAACAAAACGGTGTATTGAACGACATCACTTTTCTGACAGAAAGACAAGTCTCCCAAAGAGCGAATTCAATGGACATCAAAGATTACTGCTAGAATGTCAGGAGATAAATTTATATTGAGGTCCAATAAAATACTTTTGACTGCATGGCCCGAAATAAATGTTTGGCATAGTTACTAATAGACTTCCCAGCTCGGTCTATGATTTGTATGAAATATTTCAAAAAAGGTCACACAATCAATGGGTCAGTGAATTTTAGATCATTTATTAAAAGAATCTTCTTCTCTTCTTATGTCCTTTGGCTCCCTGTGAAGCAATGCGAAGATAATTCCACCGGGGTTTACAACTACTAAGGATCAGTAGCATTTAATGCTTAACATCACCTTTATCGCAAAGCTTCTTTGTAACTTAATCAAATATGAGGTAATCAACCATTGTGGGTGTTTAGTTCGGAGTTAAGAAAAAAAGACAGCTTAAAATGAGCAATTCATTGTTCTTTTAACGAATTTTCTTCCTTTCTTATATATATTGGCTTGATTTGGGTCATAGGACCTTTATCTGATGGGATGCTATCGCCATCTCAGGAATAGGAGCAACTGAACCATAAACTCAGTTTTAGTTTAAAATCCAAAACCACGGAGCCACCTGGAGAATTTCGTTTAAAAAGCTGGGCCTGTTCTCGTAGAGTGCGGCTGTCTTCAGAGGAGCGGCCTAAAATAGATAATGTAACATATGGTTGTAAGGCAGTCTACCCCTTCAACTATTTTCTAATAATCACTTTAGCTTAAACCAATGTTGGGCAAAGTCTGTCTAATCCTAGGGTTATCAAAACACAAAATAAGAGAGAATCAGAGATACTTTGCCCAACATTGGCTTAAAACAAATATGTAGTAAGTCTCCAAGTGGTAGGCAAAATGAAGCGGTCAATACACTTGACACAGATTTATCTTAGGTAGCATGCTCTTTTAATTTGGCGTTGTAACCAAAAGTATTTACTGGCCCCAAAGAGCAATACTAACTTTAGCACAAATGCCCTCCTCGTATAAAGTCTTCAATCGGCTACCTAATTGTACGTGTTAAGCTTGCAATAAGACATTTATTTAAGTTCTGGAACCATGCCTATTGAATTTGGAACCTCTTTAGAATTTACGTTGCGTAAATATGATTAAGATCCTCATACCTTAAATATTGCTTGCATTGATTTTTTTTTTTTTTTTTTTTTGAATCGGTTCATATTTAAACAAGTCCTTATTTCAGAAATCACAAAAATCTCTCATAAATGTTCATATGATGTCAAAATATACCCGAGAAATGACAATATGTCCACATGTAATCTTAGTGGTGTAGAACATCAGAAAGTCTAGCCTGATCGACTTTATAACTTGATTAATTTTGTTCTTTGTTTTTACAAAAATTATGCAAGTTTTGTCGTTTACGTAAATATTTTAAGTATAAACAAATTTAGTAGTTTCTTGATACATATTCTTCACATGCGTATATTAATGAACTTAAGTGCACTATACGCATTTAAATACTTTAGTACCTGGTTGACCGAGCCTTGCTCGGAGCTTTATGACAAGCATTTTTTTTTGTAAAGTAGTAAAATAAATTTAGAGGAAATACATTGTACAAATATCCAGTTAATTTTGAATTATTTTATTTATTTTGTCCGATCAACACATAGTTTGCATAGTTTACAGTTTAACTCATTTTTAAAATTTTGGAAATTGGTCATACCAACAGAAACCTCCGTCGATTACGATTAAATTGACTTTGAGTAAATTTCAGTGACGCCACCTGTCGAAATTTCTTCATACCAATTAAGAAACCTTCGTCGGCTCATGTGCAACAACTTTGCTAAAGATTATAGCATGATTAAATGTACAGCTTACGATTAAATTGTCTTTGAGTAAGTTTCAGTAGCGCCACCTCGGAAATTATTCATAATAACTAAAAAGCCTTCGCCGTCTCATGCGCTACAACTTTGCTAAAGATCATAGCATGATCAAATGTACAGTTTACGATTTAATTAATTTTTAGTAATTTTCAGTGGCGCCACCTAACGGAAATTAGTCTTACCAACTTAAAAACCTTCGCCGGCTTATTCGCAACATCTTCGCTAAAGAGCATAACATGATCAAATTCACAGTTTACTATTCTATAAAGAACATACATACAGACAAACATTCATTTGTTTAAAATAATACTAATTTTTCCCCCTTTTTATTCCCTAATTTCTAAAAGTTCCATATGTATATTTGGTACTTTTTTGGTGCCAATTGAATTCGGTACATTTTTTAAAACGCATTTAACATAATGTATAATGTTCGCATTCATATTACTTTGGAGATGTTAAGTTATCATTTTATTCCTTTTTTACCCATTTTGGCTCCAAAATCAAAAAAGTACCAAATACGTGTTTCATGTTTTTTTACATCTATTGATTGCAGTACCAAGTTTCTTTCTATATTCTTTAGTTTAAAATATAATAGTGGGTTAAAAAGGTGCCAAAAAAAACTATTTTCACCCTTTTTTACCCCCTATCGGACATAGTTTCAAAAAAGTACCAAACACCTGTCCGCTTATTTTCAAAGCTGTTTAAAACGTAATTTTAATTTTGTTTCTATACCTATTACTTTAGGAGACATAGCGTTTTCGATTTTTTCCCCTTTTTACCCGTTTTTACCCTCTTAGAGGTTAAAGTTCCAAAAGTCCCTTCTTCTTCGACCTATACATCAAAAAAGATACCCACTGTCCAAATTTTATCAAAATCGTTAGAGCCGTTTTCGAGATAGCCATTCTATATATATATATATATACAATTATTGCTCGTTTAAGAATATAATAATAAGTACCTGGTAGACCGAGCCTTGCTCGGAGCTTTATGATAAGCATTTTGAGGAAAATTTTAAAGTTTTTATATATTTTATATTACAAAGTGCTAAAATAAATTTAGAGGAAAGACATTGTAGAAATATTCAGTTAATTTTATATTATTTGATTTATTTTGTCCGACCAACACATAGTTTGCATAGTTTACAGTTTAACTCATTTTGAATAATTTTGGAAATTATTCATATCAACAGAAACCTCTGTCGACTCATGCGCAACAACTTTGCTAAAGATTATAGTCTGATCAAATGCACAGTTTACGATTTAATTCATTTTGAGTAGTTTTCTGTGGCGCCACCTGTCGGACTTTGCTTATTCCAATTCATAAACCTTCTTCGGCTTATCCGTAACAACTTTGCTGAAGATTATAGCATGATTAAATGTACAGCATACGATTAAATTGACTTTGCGTAAATTTCAGTAGCGCCACCTGTCGAAATTTCTTCATACCAACTAAGAAACCTTCGTCGGCTCATGTGCAACAACTTTGCTAAAGATTGTAGCATGATTAAATGTACAGATTACGATTAAATTGACTTTGAGTAAGTTTCTGTAGCGCCACCTGTCGGAAATTATTCATACCAACTAAAAAGCCTTCGTCGGCTCATGCACTACAACTTTGCTAAAGATCATAGCATGATCAAATGTACAGTTTACGATTTAATTAATTTTTAGTAATTTTCAGTGGCGCCATCTGTCGGAAATTAGTCTTATCAACTTTAAAACCTTCGCCGGCTTATCCGCAACATCTTCGCTAAAGAGCATAACACAATCAAATTCACAGTTTACTATTCTATAAAGAACATACATACAGACAAACATTCATTTGTTTAAAATAATACTAATTTTTCCCCCTTTTTATTCCCTAATTTCTAAAAGTTCCATATGTATATTTGGTACTTTTTTGGTGCCAATTGAATTCGGTACATTTTTTTAAAACGCATTTAACATAATGTATAATGTTCCTATTCATATTACTTTGGAGATGTTAACTTATCATTTTATCCCTTTTTTACCCATTTTGGCTCCAAAATCAAAAAAGTACCAAATACGTGTTTCATGTTTTTTTTACATCTATTGATTGCAGTACCAAGTTTCTTTCTATATTCTTTAGTTTAAAATATAAGAGTGGGTTAAAAAGGTGCCAAAAAAACTATTTTCACCCTTTTTTACCCCTTATCGGACATAGTTTCAAAAAAGTACCAAACACCTGTCCGCTTATTTTCAAAACTGTTTAAAACGTAATTTTAATTTTGTTTCTATACCTATTACTTTAGGAGATATAGCGTTTTCGATTTTTTCCCCTTTTTACCCGTTTTTACCCTCTTAGAGGTAAAAGTTCCAAAAGTCCCTTCTTCTTCGACCTATACATCAAAAAAGATACCCACTGTCTAAATTTTATCAAAATCGTTAGAGCCGTTTTCGAGATAGCCATTCTATATATATATATATATATATATATATACAATTATTGCTCGTTTAAGAATATAAGATAATAATAAGATAAGATATAAGATAAGATACAATTATTGCTCGTTTAAGAATATAAGATTCGAGATTTCTATTATTTCTGCTGAAGCCTTGAATTTTAACTTTAAAATTTGGGTAGCAAATGATCATCTTATTTATTATAGGGATGTTTGTATTTAGGATCAACTTACAATTTATCTAATGAATGAATTTTAATTAATGAAGAGGAGACCTCAAAAAAGGATATCATCAGGTGTAATAACTGAATATAAGAGCTAGGATTAAGTTATTGAAGTCTAAGATAACAATACCTTCTGTTTCGAGTTTTTTTTAAATAATTCGGTGTAGTTCTTTTTTGATTCATTCGTCAAATTAATACTTTTTAAGTTTTTTACTCTTCCACACATTGATTTGACGTATGGTCCATTTGAAAAGTTCCATTAAAAATAGAGTATATCGCTTTTACTCTATTTCGGAAACAACTAATGGAGACGATTATCGAATGAGAGAAAGCTAAGGCACACACACGAGCTAATGAAATAAATGTTTATTTGAGCGTTTATGTATTTTTCAATGTTATTTATTCACTTTAATTTTACTTTTGGCAGAAAAAAATGTATGGAGTGCAATAAACTAATATTATAGAGTCTTTGGTTTGAGGATCAACATTGAGATTTTTAAAAATCCATAGTGATTTTTTTTTAAATATTTTTTTTATGTTAAATTTTTATTTCTAGTCCAATTTGTATGAAATAACAATTGAATATTAAATATTTCAATAAAAAAGTATCGGACACATCTCTAAAAAATTATTTTATAAAAAAAAATCATTTTTGCTGCACATAGGATAAGTTTTGACTGAAATATAAAATGCCTATTTTATTCGGAGCGATTCTTGATCAAAGATAACTTTATAAAATGGGATTAGCCCCCCCCTTTTTAACATAACCTAGTAGTTAAGCAAATTTTAAAGAGATTAAGATTAAATATTGGTATTTATTTACCTTTTTTTTAGATTTCGGGTGAATTAAAATTCTCTACCTACATAAATAAGTTTTAAGTTTTGTGGCCAACAAAAAAACTTTAACTCTGTATTACACATTTTCTAATGCGTAACTATGACTAACAGTATGTACATTTTTACTCGTATATTTACTTATATACATACATACTTGCATAAATATAAAGCATACTACAATCGGATAGTAAAGTGTGTGCAATTTAGGCTATGAAAACGAAAAAAAGAGTAAAAGGCATAATAGCAAAAAATTGCCTACGAACGATGATTCCAATGAAAAAAGCATACAACCAAAATTCATACCTAAATATAGTACATACACACTTTTATACTTATACTTCAAACGTACGCAACTTGAAGCAAAAAAAGCACATGAAGAAAAAACTGCACCAAAAAAGCGTACATTTTTGTACAAAAACGAATCGTAGCAGAAGAAAGAGAACTAAGTAGTAGAAAAAAAAACCCAACCCAAATGAAGTAACGCACTAGAAAAAGAAAAATGAGGCATACGAATTCATAAGACAACAACAATATTTGCAGAAGCAGCTACAATGAGGCCCCAACAAATACGCACTTACACACACAGAGATACTCAAACAGATCCACGAACAACGAAAAATACATAGGCATACAAATATATATTGCGAAATAGTACGAGTTAAAATGAAAGACCCGAAAAAAAACCTTTTAAAGAGCAGGAGGATACTGAACACTTCACTTCAACAATGGGTATGCAAAAGGGGGGACCAAAATAAAACACAACGAAAACACAGGCTCATACACACACACGAACTCTCTGAGAAGTAAAATATGCGTGTATAAGTAAATTTAATATATACCCAGTAAATCCAAACTGAAGGACCATCTTCAAATGACTTATATTAGATGAGAATCTCCACAGCTCCAAAAAAGTTCTAACAAAGGTACTAGCAAACATTTTAGTGTTATGACGGGCACATGTTGTTAAACATTGTCTTGATAGTGACAGCAATTTGTGCTAAATTTCTGTACCCACCATCAAAAAGAATGGGGGGTATATTGAAATTGTCATTCCGTTTGTAATTTCCTTAATATTGGCTCAAAAATCAAAAACGATATATATTCTGAATCCTTATGAAATTCTAAGACGATTGAGCGATGTCCGTCTGTCTGTTGAAATCACGATAACGCCTAAACGAAAGGAGCTAGCTCACTCAAACTTAGTAAAAACATTCTTCATCTATGAGAAAATTTTGGTATTGAAATTGGGCAAAATCGGTTAACATTTGATTATAACTCCCTCGTCTAGGATAATCGCTTCTTCTTCTGTTATCCTTGGCTCCCAGTGGAGTATAGGGTCTCAACCATCCTTTTATATCGAACTCTATTGCGAGATGTTAGGCATACATCATTCCATGAATATTCCATGCTGCTTGTAACTCCGCTTCAATTGACCTTCTCCACGTTCAAGCAGGTGCACCAACACGACGGCCGCTTCCTTGTGGATTCCAACGAAGCGCTTGTCGAACAATGTATTTGGCCTTCGAAGTGTGTGGCCTATCCACCGCCATTTCCGTTGACATACCTCTATAGAAGAAGGGATTTGGTTTGTAGCGTTTAGTAGATCTTCATTTCTTATGCGATTTGGCCACTATATATTAAGGATTTGCCGCAAGCATTTGTTTGCAAAGTTTTGTAGGCGCTTATCGATGGCATTTGTGCGTTTCCAAGTTTCGCAGCCGTAATACAGGATGGACTTGACATTCGAGTTGTATATTCGTAACTTAGTTGTTGTTGATATTTGCCGAGATTTCCAAATAGCTCGAAGAATGCCGAATGCAGATTTTGCCTTATTAATAGATTTAATATCCTCGTTTGCGCCACCTTTTGTAGTTACTAAACTTCCCAGATTGTAGCTTAATAATGTCAAAATCTCTTTATACTTCTAACTGTATGTTTTGCAACCTTCGCGTGACATGGTTATTATCGAAGTCCATATTGGCACTCGAATTTTACACTTGTCGGGGGCCTTCCGTCAACTACAATATGGCCTATCTGTGTAGCTTTGTAGATTTAAGGGTGTCGAAGCCTGAAAACCTAAAGTAGTGAGCGTTACTACTTTATTTCCACCCGATGCAAAGGAGATCAACCTCATACCATTGTCAGATGTTAAGGTAGAAGGCCAATACACGCGGCTGCGGGCGGTCGTAGTGTTTGCCGGTATATAAAATGTGCGTTTGTTTACAAAAATATTCATATAAAAAATATTTTAGAGTGATATAATTAAATCTGGCAGCACTGAAAAAATCTGCCGCGCGGAAAAGTAGAACAAAGTTCTACTTTTTTTCATTGCTGCTACAAATTTGACATATCAAAAAAAAACAGCTGATTGCCGCCCGCAGCCGCTTACCGCGTGTATTGGCCTTCTACCTTTATGATGTAGAGACTGAATTTACCAACAGGAGGTATTTTTAGACTCATTGAAAGGAACCTACGTTTTAACTCCGGCTCCAAACGGCAAATGCATTAGTTAGAGAAGTTTTACATAGCCTAATACTCAATAACCATTGACTAGCTGAGTTATGAGGTGAACCGCTTTTTTTCTGAAAATATGTTTTTTCAAGGCACATGTCAGCTCACTAAATTAACGGGTGTTAACGTAGTTCTCCGGGTAGTACCACGAGAAGGTCAGTGTTCACAGTTAAGATGAAGGATAGATTAAGATAAGTCTGAGCTTAGTAAGTAAAAACCAAACAGAACCATTGCTTGAATCCAACATGTCCTACATGATATTTACTTAAAAATCGGGGACCTAAAAAACTCCTATAGTAAATTGAAAAAATTTAACCCTAACTTTGGCAATTTTTGTAGAGTACACTTCATTTAACATGAATAGAACAGGAAAACAGACCTCATATTATGAAGATTCTCTAGAAACTTTATATGATAAAGATATGCATGGTCAATATCCATGAGAGCTGTATTCCATTGTCGGTCGGATACACATAGGTCGTCGGCTTAATCAAAAGGAAATCACATGAGATAAAAAATGTACTCTATTGTAGAAAGCCATCACATTGAATTTTCATATTTATTCCACTAATTAATACGGATATAGCAACACGATCCATTGAGATTTTATATATAAAGGGTGGTTAAATTGTAAGGGCCGATGTTGAATGTGAACCACACCTAAACGCCAAGTTTTTTTTTCTAATTTTATTTGACATTTCTCTATTTCAGACTTACTCAATTACTCACAATCCAACAACGTGTTAAAGTTATCCAGACTTATTATGAAAATTGGCGTTCAAAACAAAAAGCATATCGTGCACTTCGTGATTTTTTTGGTCAATTTGATCGTCCAAATTTGCGTACAATCGCAAAAATCGTGGAAAAATTCGATCAAACCAGGTCTGTAGAAGATGTGAGAATACCAGTGCATGCTCGTACAGCTCGTACTGCAGAAAATATTGCTGATGTACGCGATAGTGTGGCTGAAGAGCCGTCCACCTCAACTCGTCGTCGTGCCCAACAATTGCACCTCTCACGCTCGTCGTTGATGAACATTATGCATAAAGACTTGCATTTACACGCTTACAAGGTGCAATTGGCTCAAGAACTAAAGTCTCTTGACCATTCCAAACGTCGTGAATGGGCAGAATGGTGGCAAGAAATGGCAACAGTGGATGATCAATTTTCGAAGAAAATCATCTTCAGTGATGAGGCATATTTTCACCTCAATGGATTCGTCAATAAACAGAATTGCCGCATTTGGGCGAATGAGAATCCAAGAGTGATTGTCGAAAAACCAATGAACCCACAAAGAGTGACTGTTTGGTGCGGTTTATGGGCTGGCGGCATCATCGGGCCGTATTTTTTCCAAAATGAGGCCGGTCAGGCAGTTACTATGAATGGTGTTCGCTATCGTGAGATGATAACGAACTTTTTATAGCCCGAATTGGAAGATATGGATGTTGACGATATGGGGTTTCATCAAGACGGTGCCACTTGCCATACAGCTAAAGAAACAATGGCTCTTTTGCGCAACAAATTCAATGGACTTTTCATCTCACGTAATTGCGATGTCAATTGGCCGCCAAGATCATGTGATTTGACACCGTTGAACTTTTTTCTTTGGGGTTATTTGAAAGAAAAGGTGTACGTCGATAAGCCAGCAACAATTCAAGAGCTAAAAGATGAGATAATTCGGCACATTAACGGCATAGAACCTCCATTATGCCTCAGGGTCATCGAAAATTTGGACCATCGGATAGAGGTGTGCCGCCGTGGTCGCGGCGCCCATTTGGCCGATATTTTGTTCCATACATAATTGAGTAATACCAATATATCATAATAAAATAAACTTACAATAATTTCCTAAACAGTTTGTATTTTATTCAAAATCAACATCGGCCCTTGAAATTTAACCACCTGATAAAAGTAAAATAATAGCTCTTCTAAGAATTAATAACGACCCAAATAGCGCCACTTCACTAAAAGTATTAATATTGAAATGACTAATAATTTTATTATTTTTGCAGACGCTACTTAAATTCGAACTACTGGGTACTGCTAGTAAATGTGGATTGAAAATACAACCTTGCAAAAGTGCGTTTCCACGCATTATAAATTACACTCAACAAAACAAAAAACATCCAAAAATAAATACAACCAAAAACTTTAAGGAATATAAGAAGGAACTGAAAGAAGCGAAGGAAGCGGCAATAACAAAAAAAAAATGGCAGTCAAGTACAAAAAGCTTTATATTAGTACCTACGAGTATGTACAATTTTCTTTATATAGTAAATAAATGGTACAAGTATTGAATGAATGTCTTTGACGACGATATCGAGAAGAATGATGGTAAAGGAACGACATTGATGATGATGATGATTAAGCAACGAAACAATACGAGTATAACTAGTGGATGGTGGTAGAGCATGATGGCGCTTAAAAGTGGAGCATATAACTCAACTATCGATGAGATCCTAAGGAACCATTATGCAAACGCACATACAGCAAATTTACAGGGTATTATTGTGTCATACACCTGGGGTCATATCTAAAGGTACACCGACAAGAAATTAATTAGTAAAATGATTGCAATAAATTATTACCTTGGGAAATATTTCTATATACCATTGGATAGCATTATCAGGAAAGTAAAAATATCACAATACCATAATATCCTTAAGTCTAAGTTATGGTGGATTATACCGTAGCTAATAACATATAATTTTTGTAAACGGAAAAAAGTAATTATGCCTCTAAATAGCAGGTCAATAAGGTCATGTTTTTCTAATGATACAAGCAACCGAATACGTTTGTAGTTGATTGTGGACAAATACGGCGGTCATCATTTGATCAAGTGATCGTTTAAAATTAAAACCACCTTAATCAGCTGAAACCATTTCATGAAGTTTACCAATTGTTTCGGATGTAAATCACTTTTGTACCATGGAAATGGATGGTGTAGAGGTAGGTTATTCTTCATCTTAACTGTGAACACCGACCTCCTTCTGGTATCACCCGGGGAACTACGTTAACACCCGTTAATGTACCGCGAATTTTCCCATAAAAACTATAAAAATATGTGTAAGGACGTCAGGCTAGTAATCCACTCCTGGAAAAGAATTAAGTATGAAACACAATTGGAACGAACGACCAATTTTTCGGAACGAATATTCGTCGTTAGAAATAGAATATATGGGTTTATATGAAAGTGCTCACAATAGATGCGATTCGGAACGAATATTCGTCGTTAGAAATAGAATATATGGGTTTATATGAAAGTGCTCACAATAGATGCGTACGACGAAATTCGTCGTGCGTATCGAATAGTGCGATAGGTTTATTTCTATTTCATACGCAGACGAACGACGACTAAACTGGTTTAGAGTGCCTGTATTTCTATTTCTGTTGTAAAGTGTTAGAAATTATATGTGTTTTTGTGAAATATGGTCACCTTATAAATTGTCAACAAAAAAATAATTATTTCAAATAAAATTAATTAAATATTTTCTTTTTGTGAAAAATGAAAGAATAAAATAAAAAAAAAGTGCGCGATATGTACGAAAGTGTGTGTAATTTGAGCTACTGAAAGATAAACAAAAATGGCGTCAGCAACGTTTATTCGTCCCAAATGTGTTCAATGGACGAATATACAAGACAAATTTTTAAAGCCGAATTCGTCGTGCTGGACGAAATTAGTCATTCGTCCCAATTGTGTTTCTACCTTTACTATGAAAAAGCCAAAATTATAATAAAAACGGCCCCCTTATGTTAGAAGAGGACGTCTGACGTGGACGTCTTCGATGCAAAGACTAAGTATTGGAAAGTCTTTCAAAGCTTGGCCTACGAAATTGGAAAATATGCGCACAAGAACAGGTTGTAAATATAGGCCATTTAAGTAAGTATTCCTATACAAGAGCAATGTTGCCATTTCAATAAGATACGGATTTATTGACCTGCCTTTGTATTTAAAGAAGCTTGTAATTCGTGGGAATAATTCTAAATTAAAAAGAGCTTTGAGTAGAATGAGTCTAGCATATGTTCATGATTCAAGCTCTTCTTAGGAGCAGGTACCTTACCTGGGTCTTTAATGGTAATAATCGTTAAAAAAAACTTGAAATACCGAACCGAAAAATCTGACTGCTAAAAAGATCGAGTATCACAAGCTTCTCTTAAAAACAGGATTTTAAAATATTGTGGTCTCCTGTTGATCCTGTGGCACCTAAAAGGCTTTTATCTAGTGGTCATACATGTCCAAAAGTTTTTGGAGATATTTTCAAAGACAATCTGGCAGTTGCGGCTATCAACAGAGCAGACGACAACCTTCTAGAGAACTAGTGGATTACCATTGAAAACACAATGCCTTCGGTGAATTCCCAAGTCCACATAGAAAAGCTTCCTATACCGCAGTCGAATGCAAGTTGATTTCAGAGCCAAATCAAATTCGTCATTTTTAGAAAAACTATGCAGAGCTTCTTGAGGAAAATCTTCTGAAGACTGAAGAGATATACATATGTGTATAGACAATCCTTAGTATATTATCCGGTTCTGATGATCTCTTTATTATAAAACTTTGCCAAAGACTTTCTGAGGAAGTACTTCTTAAATACTGTGGATGCAGATGTGACGATGATAGAAAAATTGGATGTATTTTTGTTTTTTTTAGATAAATCTTAATCACTCTAAAGGTCTACATCATTAAAACTATTCTTTCTCCAAGTATGGGGAAGGTAGTCACAGATCATGTTTTCGTGTACAGAACAGTCTTCCTTTCAGTATTTCTTTCCATCATTCGGTAACGAAGACATTACATTAGCCATTCTGAAAAGCTACATTTTCTTATTAAGGAAGGCATAGTGACAATGGTGCCAAAAATCGAGATGCCTTCAGACGCTCTGGTTTTATTTGGAAATGCTAAAGATACCAATCAAATCTTGGAAACTTCAGACTTTAACGAAATGGGTGAATAACTTATTGGAGCTCAAGATTTTATTTCAACAAAATTTAATAAGTATATTCTTACAAGTCTTAAATTATTAATTATGCTATTATTTAAATAAATGCGAGAGTACTTCATATTTATATTTCGGAAACTGAAACCATGATTAAATTTGGCATTTGTTTACCATGAGTTAATTTTGACCAAAAACAAAAATTTTAAGAGAAGTTTTTCGTATAATTATTTGTCACAACTTTCGAAAACAAGAAAGTGAGTTCTCAATACTAGTATATCGTTACGGTCTTAGATCCGTAATGTTCGTCCAAAGTTGGTGTTTGGTCACAAAACCTCGAAGTAGTGCGTTAACTCATAATGCAAGATCGTTATATGATGGATTTTAACATAGAGGCATCCTTTTTTACTTCAATACATTCGATTTTGCATATACACTTAATTGTAAAAAAATTTGCTCGATCGGAACGCTCAAAAACGGCTCGTTTCAAGTGGTAAAAGGAAATTATTACAATTTTCGACCGTAGCGCTTCATAAGACGTTTATAAAATTGTGACAGTAGATGTCATGGATATATGCTTATTAGCCGGAAACAAAACAGCAATCCAATTCCAAAACGGGGTAAATCCAACAAAATATGTTCTTTTAAGAAGGCCAGCGAAGCTAATAAATAATCAAGTATTTCCGATTTAGTTATGTAAAACTGCACAATCATTTGTTTGCCAGAACGTTACGGAGAAATTTTTTGTTATTAATTTTTATGTCCGGAACATAAATAGTAGAGTTTGCAAAAAACCGTGAAAATGAGAAACCGCGGTTTCGGTTTTAAAACACCCAAAACCGGTTCCGGTTTCGGTTCGGTTTTCGGTTTTTTAAATAAAACTATTTTGATTTAAATTTGTAATAAAATTTAGAAAATTTTATTAAAACAAAGTAAAGGTATATTAATTACGAACTGGCAAATTATAGAAATACCAGACAGTTTTTCTTACAGCCTCTAGGTTCAAATTTATATGGGCAATCGGTTTTAAATGATTCAAAGTTTCATCGTCGCAATCTTTAAAATTATCTTCGCTTTCGTCGATTAGAAATTCTTCCACATCTGGATTTATAAGAAATTTTTCATAAAAAACATCAGTGACTGCAAGATGAATTCCGTGTGCCAACCATAGCTGAAGCAGTGTTTGATTTTCAGATCCAAATTTGATTTTGACTCCTGCTCCATCTATAGTACATGCTACGATGTTTGTATCAAGTGAAATATTAAACTTCATTAGCTTTTGTCTTCAAAAATGCGGCTGAGTCCCAGGTTATAAAATATACAGTCTACGGTTTTCGGTTTCGGTTTTGAGGCATAATAACCCGAGGTTTCGGTTAAAACCGAACTGCAAACCCTAATAAATAGTAACCCTGACAATGTGGATCTAAGCTGAATGTGAAGCCTCGGTCTAAAACCTATTGTTTTTTGCAAAAATGTACTTAAAATTATGTGCAGGTTGGTCGGTATATATCCTATCCTATATAATACATAAACAACATGATAAAAATGAAGCACATAAAAGGAAGAAGAAGACGACTACGAAGACATCAAAAACAGCAGCAACAAAACGAATTCTGCAATAAACATTCATTTACTTGGCATATTACAATACGCAGTACACGCAACATAAGCAGCAGCAAAGCACAGCGCACAGAAACGCACATACAGCACAAAGTGCCCAACTTGACATGACAGGCAGCATTTGAAAATCTAAGCTTTAGTACAATATACAGCAACAACAACAACAATGACTACACAAAGCAAAAACGAAAAAAAGCTAACTACAAGAGGCATTAAATAAAATGCGTAACTAAAATACACAAACGACAACAACAACAAAAGAAGCCAGCAGCAATAGAAAAAACAAAAACACATTTTCTACACTCTTAAACACACTCACGTACGCACACACAAAAAAAACTTGCACAAAAATGCTTCTTCTTTGCTTGAAACTTTAAGCATTTGCTTCACAACAAATGCCTCCATTTCAAAATCCATACACACAGAAACACACTTACACTACAACATTTGTTTACTCATACAGCACAACTGTTGGAGACCGACCCTATAATTATAAGCAGCCGACAAACGGAACGAAAGACCAAACGTCTGTCCATCGGACAGGCAGACAGACCGTTAGTCAGTCGTTCATATTAGAAAAGAAAAACATGCAATTTTATTAGTGTGCGTGCAGTATTTGCTGAAAGCTTTGTTTTTGCTTCTTAGATGTAGGCCGTAAGTAAACTTTGCTGCGTTTACAGCGAAACAGAGCAAAGTTCTCATTCAACACACCCTCCCCTCAAACAGCTAATACTATTTCTATTACACAGGCCTATTTCTTCTTCTCATACACAAATATTGCAAAGACAAACAAATAAAATACATAGAATTCTAAAAACAAATGAAGATAATAATGTTATTTCAAGACTTCATTATCATCAAACGCTTTTATTTCCGCTGCTTTAAAACACTTGCTATTTATGCTTTTGTTTTATTTATGCTTCACTTACCAAACACTCTCTCATTCTCTTGCTCTCTGAGTAATTTTTAAAAATTATTTCATTACTAACAGCGTTGCCGTTTTGTGTACTTCTAACCAAAATTGGTCACTTTTTCTCTTACGGTCTTATGCAAAAAAATTTAACAACGATTGGTAAACTAAAATTAAGCAAAATTCCTTAAAGTATTATCCTAAAACGATTGTTAGCTTAACAAACCGATGTTAATCTTTTGTTAACATCAAATAATTTAAAGTAGCTGTCTACATAATTTAAAGCTACGTTAAATATTTTATTGTTTTCACAAATAATATTTTGTGAAAACTTTTAAAGAAAATATTTAAGATTTCAGACTTTTCTTTCTAATTTGCTATTTTTTTTATCATATAAAAGGTTTCGGGGTGGGGAATTTATGAAATATAATTTCCATGATATTTCATACTCTATTTTACATATTTCATACTAAAATCAAACTTTTCAAAGAAATTGATAATACAAATTTTAATTTTTAACAAAAAATTCGTGTTTTCAACAAAAAACAGACATCGGTCAATGAAATTTACAAAAAACATTATAGTGATGTATATATACTCAACATGAGTTAAAAGTACTCGATTTTTAAATAATCGGTTTAAACCCTTAGTAAAAATTTGCTTATTTATTATTTTACTGTATTATAAATATCGGGTGTTTTTTATTGAGGTATAGAACTTTAAGTTGGCATCACTTTTTTAACTGGCGGCCATTTTGTCAGCTGTCAAGTGATTAATATTTAGTTTGGTTTGCCATTTCATCATGAACAGGTTGACAAAAGAACAACGCTTGCAAATCGTGCAAATTTATTTCGAAAATAATGGTTCAGTTCGCGAAGTTTACCGCAAGCTCCGTCCATTTTATGGTCGACATAATCGTCCATCAGAGCAATTAATTCGGTTAACCATGGATCGTTTTCGCACTACGTTTACTCTATGTGATAATACGCATCCGCAGCGACGTCGAACAGTGCGCACCGAAGAAACAATTGCCGCTGTAGAGCAAAGTGTTGAAGAGGACCCGAATGAATCGATTCGCCACCGCGCACAGCAATTGGAGCTTTGTCCATCAACTTTATGGAAGATTTTGCGCAAAGATATTGGCTCGCGACCTTACAAGATCCAGCTTGTGAAAGAACTAAAGCCGCGAGACCATGCAATGCGTCGTGATTTTGGTGTATGGGCCGAAAATGAGATTGATCTCGATGCTGATTTTCATCGCAAAATTTTGTTCAGTGATGAGGCTCATTTTTGGTTGAATGGCTACGTCAACAAGCAAAATTGCCGCACTTGGAGTGAAGAGAATCCACATGAGACCCTTGAGACGCCATTACATCCACAAAAACTGACTGTTTGGTGTGCTCTATGGGCTGGTGGAGTCATTGGGCCATACTTCTTCCGAAATAATGCTGGAGAGTCAGTTACCATAAATGGAGACCGGTATAGAGCCATGATAACCGACTATTTTGTTCCCCAATTGGATGGCATGAATGTGGATGAGTTGTGGTTCCAACAAGACGGCGCTACATGCCACACAGCGCACGTCACAATTGATTTATTAATGGAATGGACCTGGAATGGACCTGTCAATTGGCCACCAAGATCGTGCGATTTGACACCACTGGATTATTTTCTTTGGGGATATGTGAAGTCGCTCGTCTACGCCAACAAACCAGAAACGTTAGGGGACTTGGAAGCCAACATTCGTGGCGTTATTGCCAACATACGGCCCCATATGCTCGAAAAAGTAGTTGAAAATTGGACCTGTAGAATTGGCTTTATTCGAGCCAGCCGCGGCGGCCACATGCCCAAAATCATATTTAAACATTAATGGCATAAAATTATCCTTCCAATAAAGCCAAATTGATGGACATTAAAACGATTTTCTTGTGTTTTATTTCAATTCGAAGTTCTATACCTCTAAAAAAAACACCCATTATGTTTAGTTTATGCTTTTATATAACATAAACATAATTTTACATTAAGAAAAGAAGAAAAATGTTATTTTATATTAAAAACATACAAAACATTATTTAAAAATTCGACTACCCGGAGGAAACAATGAATAATTAATTCGTTGTTTTGTATATTTAACTATAAAGAGACAAGAAAGAATGACGATGTTGCCAGCATTAACATGTAAAATTGACTTGACGTATTCATTAGTTAAAGAACTGTTTTTGGATACTATTTTTTAACAATCGTTTGTTAGCCTTAAAGTATTTGGTAACTAACGTGTTCTTTAAGCAATATTTACGATTTTTTTTAACATAAGACCGTTAGTGTGTACATGTGTACATTTTTTTATAACCACCATCAAAAAGAATGGGGGTATATTGAAATTGTCATTCCGTTTGTAATTTCCTTAATATTGGCACAAAAATCAAAAACGATATATACTCTGAATCCTTATGAAATTCTAAGACGATTGAGCGATGTCCGTCTGTCTGTCTGTTAAAATCACGGTAACGCCTAAACGAAAGGAGCTAGCTCACTGAAACTTAGTAAAAACATTCTTCATCTATGAGAAAATTTTGGTATTGAAATTGGTCAAAATCAGTAGAGCTTGCAAAACACCGTGAAAATGAGAAACCGCGGTTTCGGTTTTTAAATAAAACTATTTTGATTTAAATGTGTAGTAAAATTTAGATAATTTTATTAAAACAAAGTATAAGGTATATTTATTGGAGCTCATATTTATAATTTAATACTAAAATTCGAAAATTAATTCAGGTTTCTTAAATAAATCTTGTTTCTTTGAGCGAAACTGCAGAGCTCCTTTAGCTTGTATAATATTTGCATCCGAGCGACAAATTGCTTCCACAATAATTTTTAAAAGAATTTACAATTTCAAAATCGATAGAATGAAGCAAAAATAAGGTCGACAGTTTTTATAAACTTTCATGAATACTTTCTTTCTAATTCACAATTATGATGCTTTTTAACGCTTGTTTGTAAAATATTATTACGAACTGACGAATTTTTGAAATACAATTGTTCTTACAGCCTAGGTTCAAATTTATATGGGCAATCGATTTTAAATAATTCATAGTTTCATCGTATCCTTCTTCAAAATTGCCTTCGATTCGTCGGTTTCAAATTCTTTCACATTTGAACTTATAACAAATTTTTCATACAACAACATCAACAACCATAATTGAAGCAGTGTTTGATTTTCAGATCCAAATTTGATATTGACTGCTGCCTCATCTATAGTATATGCTACTATGTTTGTATCAAGTGAAATATTAAACTTCATTAGCTTTTGTCTAATGGTTTTTGCGTTTGCTTGGAATTACACGTTTCAAAAATACGGCTGAGTCCCAGGATATAAAATATACCGTCATAAACCGTTCTCTCCTTGCTTTTGTCCATTCGTCCATTGTAAGGCACCTTTTGTTTTTTTTTTCATTCTTCTGCTTCATTTCATAAACAAATTGCATGCAAATTTATGATAAGCTAATGTTATTTCAGAATAATACCAACAAAAAGTTATGAAAAATAAATAGCTAAAACCGCGATTTTTTCTACGGTTTTCGGTTTCGGTTTTGAGGCGTAAAAAACCGAGGTTTCGGTTAAAACCGAACTGCAAACCCTAAAAATCAGTTAACATTTACCATAGCTCCCGTATAACCTGGTCTAGGCTAATCGCTTTTTTGCTAATAAATGACAAATTATAATAGCTATGATGACAAAATTTGGTATCTGGAAGTTTTACATAAGCACTAGGCAGCATATAAAATTTCATCGTAATCGGTTCACATTTAACCATAGCTTCCATATAAAAAACTTACGGAAACAACCTAAATTCCACCTGAAATTCACTTAAATTCCAATAAATGATAAACTGTAACAGTAAATTTAGCACAAGGAAGTCTTATGTGACTACCAGCAAGTGTGCAAAATTTTGTCACAATCGGTCACCATTTGACCATAGCTCCCATATAAAAAACTTACAGAAACACAAAAATACAAAAAGAAAATGGGTTTATGTCCGTCTGCCCGTTAGATAAAAGCGCGATAGCGCCTTAACTAAAAGAGCTGAACTACTGAACTATAGTAGTACGTACTGTAACTATAGTAGGACCTACGATTACACTAGGATCTTAAACTAAACTATAGTAGTATCTACGAATAAATTGGAGACTTCAACTAGACTATAGTAGGTTTCACGATTGTAATGGTACCTTCAACTAACCTATAACAGGAGCTTCGATTACATTAGGACCTTTAAATGAACAATAGTAGAAATTACAAATACATTGGATACCACAACAGGTCTATGGTATACTAGGCTATTTATATCTGAAATTACATAGACTATATATATATACTATGGACTATATACATGTAATGGACTATGTACACACAATGGACTATATTACAAGTTGTAATTTACAAGTCTCGATCATTGCTTAGAATTGACAAACTATATTAAAATCCTCGATTAATTATTGTTTTAAATTAACTATAGCAGAACCATCAATTATTGCCTAAGATGGACCATAGAACGGTAGATAATTGATTTAAGTAGTCTACATTTGAAACCTTGGTTATTGCATAAAATGGAATGTATCATTAGTAGTAGGAAATATTTTCAAGCCAAAGTTGGCCATTATTTTCGTCGCAGGGGAAAACCACAACAATTTATATTAAATAAGAAAACTTTTTCTTTACTCGTAGTATCTCAGCTCTCCATTTGGCCTAAGTTTTTTTGAACAAACTTAACAGTTTAGAAATACGCTCTGACAAATTTTAGTCGTTTTTTTTTATTAATATTTGTTTAAAATACTTACAACATTATTGAAATAATTTTACTCGAGTAACTCGATTACTCGTGGAAAATTACTCAAATAAATCTTTATTTGAAATTAGCCATTTTAATTTACTCGAGCGATTAATCGATTTTATTTTTCCGATTAATCGAGCAAACATAACTCGAGTAAACACTCTAATTGTTATACAAGTTATATTGGTTATTCCGAGTTGAGTCTAATTTTCGAGATATCATTTATTTCTGAAAAAGTGGTTTTTAGAATAGCACGTATATAACTCAAAAACAGCTAGCTATATTGAGCTTATAAGAATCTTTAAATCCTTCTCACATTTTTCTTGATCGTTTTAGAGATATCGAGGAATTTACACAGAAAAAACATTTTTTTCAAACAATTTTTTTATTTAGGAACTTATAAAAAATAGGAGAATAAATAAAAATTAAGTGTTTATGAAAAATGGCAGACCGTTTTTTAAATATGTATATTAATATTAGTCGCCCAAAAATCTATTTTACGAAAAAGAAAATTATATCCGGAAAACTAGAGCCAACTAGAAAAAACTGAAAACATTTTCGGATTTAGCAGGCAAAATTTTTCTAAGAATTTATGTATAGCAGTTTTATTTGCATTTTAGTATAAATTATTTGTATTAAATGACTGAAATCAACATATAAAGCCCTCATTATACCCTACATCACCATAGGTGGAAAGGGTATTATCAGTTTGTGCTGATGTATGTAATGCATTGAAATAATTGTCTTAGACCCATCTTTTAGTATACCAATAAGCTAAGAATCACTTTCTGAGTCGATTTCGCGATGTCCGTCCGTCCGTCCGTCCGGCTGGCTGGACCCCCATATAAACCTTGTAATCAAACTACAGGTCGCAATTCTAAAGATAATTTGATGAAATTTGGCACAGATCATTTTTTGATAATGGGATCATGGCTATTGAAATTCGTCAAATCGGTCCATTATTAAGGTCCCACTTCCCGGAATTGATATATTGGCCACAAAAATCTATATTTTTTCATGAAATTTAAAACAAATACTGCTTATGTAAAACAAAATGACTGTACCAAATTTCGTTGAAATCGGTCTACATCTGACCATAGCTCCCATACAAACTCTTTTCTCAAAACGCACTAAATGAGACAAAATTCACTAAAACGGTCGTAAATCTGAAGATAATGAGAATTTTGATTTTATTTTTGCATACATAATTTTTGTAAAATCTGTAATCAATTTGCTAAATTTCGAGATAATCGGTCCGCATTTGACCCTACCTCTCATATAAGTTCAAATGACAGAAACAGCTTAAATATAAAAGTTTTCAGAAAATGTTTGTATGAAGGCAAAACTTAGCAAATATTTGTCTTTATACAGGAAAAAGAGCATCTTTGACCTTAGTGGTGAAGGGTATCGTATAGTCGGGCTTGACCGACTATAGCACTTTCTTACTTGTTTTCCTATAGAACTGTTTGGCCTGAACTTTTGCGCCATCTCAGAAAATTTCTATGAATCCAATTTTAATGTACTCCAGTATTGGGGTAAAACATGTTTCTTATATGGGAAGTTACTTTAAAGATATCGAGATTTAAAATGTTGGTTACTTTTTTCACAATTTGGTTATTTTTATCTGAAAATTTTGTTACAAAAATAATTTTGTCGTGGCAACACTGATTACTATTCTTTTGTTTTTCTTATAGTTTTTGATTATTTTATTCTTGACTACACGTGTTTACAAAATTGCGTAAATTTTTCCATCATTTGGAATAATATTACTCAATCTTTGATTATTTTGCTTTAATTGTGAGAGAGTGTGTGTGTTTTAATTTTGTATTTACCCTGTTTTATGCACAATTTTATTTGAGTGTATTTAAATTCTCTCTCTCTCTTTATCTTTCAATTAAAAACTTAGTTATTTTCTCTAAGCATTTCCCCTCTATGAGAGCAAGCTTTTTCCTTCGCCTAATGCAAATGCAAAAGCTTTATTGTATTTGCCAGATTTTTGCTGCTACTTTTGAATATTTTGGCCTTTCGTGTAGTTTTTGCTGCTCTTTGCTTTGCAGCAAAAGTAGTTAGCGCAAATGTTTGAAGTACGAGTAGAAGATGTAGAAATTGTGTTTGCAATAACTATTGGTTTTTGCAGCGCAATTTAAAGCAGCATTTTTGCAGCGTTGTAGATACGAATTTGAAAGTATGACAAATACCAGAGGATGTTAGAGTATAGAGAAATGCTTTATAAATACAATTTCCTACTAAAATTAACTATTGGAAAAAATCTATAAAATAACTTTATAATTAATAATGATATATGAGTCCAGTAATTCGACTGTGTTTGAATCCACACCCATCCTCATTGACAGGGAAAACGTTATGTAGGCTCTAGACAATTTTAAACCGTTTAAGTCAGAGGGCCTGGACGTCATAATCCCAGCAGACCTTCAACATAATGCTGACATTATTCCCTAGCTCATTCGGATACTTATGAACAGCCTGTTCACAAAACTGTCATACGTTAGAAGGCAATCGAATACTAGCCTAACGATTAAGCTCTAAATTGAGTTCATTTTCTTTTTTCCTTTGGAAGTAAAAAATTTGGTAATGAAATATCAAATAATAGTATCATCATCATCATCTTTTAGCTCTACAACCCGGGGTGGGTTTTGGCTTTCTGCACAACTCTTTTCCATTCCTCTCTGTTTTGGCTAAGGGTGCGCCAGTTCCTTATTTCCATCACTCGCAAATCGTCTTCAATGTTGTCAATAAGCGCAAACGTGGTCGACCTTGGTTTCTTATGCATTGTGGGATGTAGTCAATAATAAGTTTTTGAGCTCTATTATTATCCATTCGTAATACATGGCCTATCCAACTTAATCTTTTTGATTTGATGTATTTGACAATATCTTCGCTTTGATTGAGCTCTACAAGCTCTTTATTGCTTCTCAGAAAGAATTCACCATTTTCCTTTCTTGGGCCAAATATTCGTCTAAGGATTTTTCTTTCAAATATTCTTAGCGACTCCTCCTCAGAACTCGTCATGGACCATACTTCTGATCCGAAAGTAGCTATAGGTCTTATAATAGTATTGTATATTTTTAATTTACAGGCTCTTGACAATAGTTTTGATTTAAATAAATTACTATATGCATAATACGTTTTATTTGCTGCTATAATACGGTCTTGTATGCAGTCTCTTGAGCTGTTGTCGTTGGTTATTTGTACACCCAGGTACTTAAAGTGGTCTACTCCTTCAAAGCTGAGGTCACCAATGTTGAGATCACGGGGTCGCCTTTTTTCAACATCTCTAGACAGTATCATATATTTGCTTTTAGATTGATTAACCAAAAGTCCCACGTCCAATGCAGATGATTGTATATTTATAACCAGCTCTTCAAGATATCGCCTATTTCTAGCTAATATTGCTATGTCATCAGCGTAGGCGATTATTATCCCTGACCGGTAGAACAGATTTCCTGCTCCTGTGTAATTTTTAAGGGTGTAGTGCAGGCATAGATTAAATAGGACTGTGTCACCTTGCCTTACTCCTGTATTTATATCAAATTTTTCACCATGCTCTTGCTGTAGTGCTACTTTTCCTTTTGTGTTGCTGAGTGTTGTCATTGTCAGGCGGGTCAACTTGGTGCTTATGTTAAATGTGGCAAAAACTTTAGGGATCTTAGATCGGATTATGCTGTCAAATGCTTGTTTAAAGTCAACGAATAGCATATGAACATCGTTATTAAATTCATAACTTTTTTCAAGATTTTGTTTAAGGACAAATACTTGGTCAAATAATAGTATTGCCATGAAATATTTTATTACTTTTCTGAAAGTTTTTCCTGTAAAACTTAAGACTTTTGTAAAATGATATTAACCCTAAAATTAAATAAAATTAAAAATAAATAAAAACAAAAAATAAAAAAATTAAAATTTTTTCAAAATTCAATTAAACATTTTTTCAATGATGTTCTGGGTATGAGAAAGACAAGTGTTAAGTAAAAAAGTTCGGATTTTAGGAACAAGTTCCCTGATTTCGATAGACCGGATTCCAAAGTAACTAGAAAACGATAGAGCATTGTGACACTCCAGTGGCTCAATAGAGTTGCATAGCGACGAGCACGTTTACCCTTTCCTCACTCGGTCGAGTAGCTCTTACAAAGACCCTATTCTGAGACATGTATTGCGTAAGAAGATTTGAGTTTGGGAACGAGTTCCCTAATTTCGTTAGGGCACATTCCAAAGTAAAAACGATAGAAAAGTGTGACACTCCAGTGGTTCAATATAGTTGGATACCATACTGTCATTAATGAACACTTTTGCCCTCTCTTGCACTCTTACATAGACCCTATTCCGAAACATGTATTGAGTACCGGTGAAATACAACTCTCATGTATGGACCGGTGCTTCAAAGTTTATTTTGGAACTTTTTGACCGAGTACAGGAGAGGGCAAAAGTGCTCATCGGTAACAGTTGGTTATCCAACTCTATTGTTCTATTGTTATTACTTTGGAATGTGCTCTAACGAAATCAGGAAACTCGTTCTCGATACATGAACTTTCTTACGCAATACACTTCTATCTGTTAGAGCTCATCCTTTTGTAGTCGATTGACCAGTAGACAGACGATACGTTAGCCGTACAGTTCGTATGTAGAATTTGCTTGCCGCAGAAGTTTTTCCAACCAGTTGAAGTTTAAATCAAATGTCCACAAACACTACCTATTCCCCCTCCCAAAACCTTTTCCTAGTTTCAACACAATGCATTGTATTGTGTTCAGGTCCCAAAAAAAATAAATAACCGTTTTTTTGTTCCCCAGGCGATTAGAATTTTTTAATTGCCTGATTTGACATTTACTTTCGTCTATACATTTCATTTACGAACCAAAATTTCAAAAGCTTTTTCTCGTTTCAATTAAAAAAAATTAAAAAACCAAAAGTTCAATTTGAAAAAATTGTAGTTTTAAAAACAGGCAGTAAGACTTTCTTAAATACCTGAATCATGGACCAGATGTGAGGTAGTTTTCATCTCTAAAGCGGGTAAAGCTAGCCACACCAAACCTAAGAACCGCGTCTTCTCTCCAAATCACAGCTTGCCTACAAGAAAGGCAAATCTGTAGAAACAGCAGTCACTTGTCAGTTCTTTAGAATGATCACTTGAGTTCGGCGAATTTTCACTAGTAGCTTTTCTAGATATTGAGGGAGGTTTTAACAACATTAAGCCTATGTCGACTAGATCGGCAGTGACAGACCTAGGTGTAGATATCTCTATTATTTCCTTCATAGGTAAACTTCTATTTTATAGAAACATTTGTTCAACCTTAAGCAAAGCTACGGTCTATAAAGTAGCATGCCGCCATTCTCGTCAGGGCAGATGATGTTGCTATTGCAGTAACGGGCAAGTACCTGAATAATATTTCGCAGCGATTGTAAGTCGCTCTTGCTACACTTACTGAATGGAGAGTATCCAATGGTTTCGGAGTTGATTCCGCTTAACCGGAACTTGTTTTATTCACTAGGAAATATAAGATTTCCCAGTTCACCCTCCTGAAGTTAGACGGGACTGAACTCGTGTTCACGGACCATACCAAGTATCTGGGAATAATTCTGGACTCAAAGTTGTCCTGTAGCTTAAACACCCAATCTGGGGTGTCTAAGACTGCCATTGCACTCTGCTCGTGCAGCAATAGGCAATGGAAGTGCCTGGATCTTTGGAATTGTGCAAAACCCATACTCATGTATGGCGCTCTTGTTTGGTGTTTGGAATCTTTTGTCAAAATTCTCAGATCGGCTGCCCTAATGATTAAGGGGGCTTTAAGGACTACACTTTCAAAGACACTCTTTGCTATGCTCAACTGGCTTCCTGTTGAGCTAATGACCCAACTTGTAGCTCTTAACTCAACTACGAACGGCAAATGCATTAGCTAGAGAAGTTTCACATAGCCTAATACTCAATAACCAGTTATATTTTAAACAAATAAGAAAGTGGTATAGTCGGTCAAGTCCGACTATAAATTTAAAGCACATACTACTTATATAAACTAAAATCACTGTACCAAGTTTCGTTAAAAGCGGTCCACATTTGACCATGGCACCAAATGAGACAAAAATCACTAAAACGTTCGTAAATCTAAAGATAATGAGAATTTAAGTTTATTTTTTGCATACATAATTTTTGTAAACTGTAATCAATTTGCCAAATTTCGAGATAATCGGTTCATATTTGACCCTAGCTCTCATATAAGTCCAAATGATGAATACAGCTTAAATAAATATATAAGTTTTGAGAAAATGTTTGTATGATGGCAAAATTTTTTATACAGGAAAAATAACACCTTTGACCTTAATGGTGAAGGGTATCGTATGGTCGGGCTTGACCGACTATTACTTGTTTATTATAAAGTTTGAACGTTGACATTATGTGTGAAGCACTACATCATTTAAATGACCACCACGCGAAATGTTGCAAGCATTGATTCTTTTGAGGTAATTTTCGAAAAGAAAAAAAAATTGGTTTAACAACTTAGTTTGACAGATGTCGAATTCCAGTCCTATACTTTAGAAACCACGAAATGGATAACCCATTACAACTCGAATGTCAAGTCCATATTGTATTACGGTTGCGAAACTTGGGAACGCACAATCTTTGCAAACAAATGCCTGCGGCAAATTCTCAATATATGGTGGCCGAATCGCATAAAAAATTAAGATCTACTAAACGCGACAAACCTTACCCCTACTTGTGTAGAGGTATGTCAAAGGAAATGGCGGTGGATAGGCCACACGCTTAGAAGGCCAAATACCAACATTGCTCGACAAGCGCTTTGTTGGAAACCACAGGGTAGCGACCGTCGTGTTGGTGAACCTGCTAGAACGTGGAGATGGTAAATAGATGCGGAGTTGGTGCACCTGATAGAACGTGGAGAACGTCAATAAATGCGGTGTTGCAAGCAGCAAACTATTCATGGAATCATGTATGCCTAACATCTCCCAATAGAGTTCGATGATTGAGACCCTATGCTCCACTGGGAGTCAAGGATGTCAGAAAAAGAAGAAATTGCACCAGATAAGTCGTCTTGTACCCAAATGTACCCAAAAAAGTACAATGTTTGCCAATCCCGGCCTACAGTTCTAATGTTATATGTAACTTGAGATATCAGAATCTATTAACAGGCATTTTCGGTGATGCCGAATTATATGTATATTTATACATTTGTTTGTATCTTCTAAAAAATATAAACGTTTCTCAAAAAGCTAACGGACTCCGTTATGATTTAGATGCCTCGAGAAATCTTATTATTTTAACCAAATGCAATATGATTATGATATGGATGAGGCGGGAAAATCTTAAAATTGTAACTAGAGTTTGACGAAAAACACCGTTTACTGAAACTGCATATGGACCTGATTGAATTAATGTTAATTATCTCTTTATAAACATCCTTGAGAGAATATGTGATGCTTAGATGTACCTAGACATGTATATAAAGGGTGGTTAAATTGTAAGGGCCGATGTTGAATATGAACCACACCTAAACGCCAAGTTATTTTCCGAATTCTATTTGATATTTCTCTATTTCAGACTTGCTCAATTTGAACCATGGAGAGATACACAATCCAACAACGTGTTAAAGCTATCCAGGCTTATTATGAAAATGGGCGTTCAAATCAAAATGCATATCGTGCACTTCGTGATTTTTTTAGTCAATTTGATCGTCCAAATGTGCGTACAATCGCAAAAATCGAGGAAAAATTCGAGCAAACCGGGTCTGTAGATGATGTGAGAACACCAGTGCATGCTCGTACAGCTCGTACTGCAGAAAATATTGCTGCTTTTCGCGATAGTGAGGCTGAAGAGCCGATCACCTCAACTCGTCGTAGTGCCCAACAATTGCACCTCTCATGCTCGTCGTTGATGAACATTATGCATAAAGACTTGCATTTACACGTTTACAAGGTGCAATTGGCTCAGGAACTAAAGCCTCTTGACCATTCCAAACGTCGTGAATGGGCTGAATGGTGGCAAGAAATGGCAACAGTGGATGATCAATTTTCGAAGAAAATCATCTTCAGTGATGAGGCATATTTTTATCTCAGTGGATTCGTCAATAAACAGAATTGCGGCATTTGGGCGAATGAGAATCCAAGAATGATTGCCGAAAAACCAATGCACCCACAAAGAGTGACCGTTTGGTGCGGTTTATGGGCTGGCGGGCCATATTTTTTCCAAAATGAGACCGGCCAGGCAGTTACTGTGAATGGTGTTCGCTATCGTGAGAAGATAGCGTACTTTTTATGGCCCGAATTGGAAGATATGGATGTGGACGATATGTGGTTTCAGCAGGACGGTGCCACTTGCCTTACAGCTAACGAAACAATGGCTCTTTTGCGCAACAAATTCAATGGCCGTGTTATCTCACGTAATGGCGATGTCAATTGACCGCCAAGATCATGTGATTTGACACCGTTGAACTTTTTTCTTTGGGGTTATTTGAAAGAAAAGGTGTACTTCGATAAGCCAGCAACAATTCAAGAGCTAAAGGATGAGATAATTCGGCACATTAAAGGCATAGAACCTCCATTATGCCTCAGGGTCATCGACCATCGGATGGAGGTGTGCAGCCGTGGTCGCGGCGCCCATTTGGCCGATATTTTGTTCCATACATAATTGAGTAATACGAATATATCATAATAAAATAAAATTACAATAATTTCCTAAATCGTTTGTGTTTTATTCAAAATCAACATCGGCCCTTGAAATTGAACCACCCGATATTAGTGCAGGACGATATAAAAGAAGGGTTTCCGCAGAATATTAAAAATTCAAATACTTTTACATACATTTTTCGTAACATACAGTCATTAGCATATCGCGAGCACATTTAGACATATGTAAACGGGTTGGCTAACATTGTTTCTAATGCTTCATTAAGCCATTTTTTTAAATCCAGTTCATGATTTAAAGTCATACTCGTGAGAAGTTAACGACGGCACTGATATTTTGTCAAATGCAAAAGTTACAAATTTGTATACTTTTAGTAAATTTGATCAATTGCATTGTAAAAGACGCAATAGTCTACATATCTAAGGAAAAATTTTAAGAAAATTATTTCCTGAATAAAGCTAATTTCCTTTGAAGAATAAAATTAAATTAATATTAACAAAGAATAATTTTCAGTTATTGTTATTAAACAAAAGATTTTCTGGAGAACTAAACAAAAGTTGAAAGGCAATAACCATGTATTTAAATAAAATCTATTATGCATTATTAATCTATAGAAAACTACATTTCAGCTTCATCGTCAGCCTAGAAATCCGGTAATTTGCATATGAGAAACTAAAATAGAAAAAAATGCAAAATGGGTACATAAAAAGGATTTACTACAAGGATATGTTGCCTAGATAAAACCCACCCCAAATAGTCAAAAAAATAAAAACAGGATCTGAAACAAATGCAATGCAGACGAATGTTAGGAAAAACATGCAATTTAACCCTTTAAAGTTGAAAGTGTAAAGAATTGGAAAAAATGTCACAAATTGGAAAAACTAATAAAATGAAAATATGTAATCAAAAAGAAATGTGTCTATGTATAACATACAGGATGATTGTATTGTATCTATTTATGCCTGTAAGTGTGTTTTTTAAACGAAACAGGATATAAAAGAAAATCCTTAAGAAAAATCCAATTGAAAAAAGGGATACACACACAAAGGCAAACAGCAAAAATGCTGCATATTGCAAATGCGTTAAAAGGAAAGAAATCAAATGAAAAACAAACACACACAGACGGACGAACATAAAAACAGACAGACAGACAGTCACACACTAGCAAACAAAATTCCAATTGTATTAATAAAGAGAACTAGGAAGATTGAGTTAATTTAATTGAGTCAGCATTTGGGAAGAGAGTAAGAGACTTTTTTTATTTCTTTTTCTTTAGAGAGAATGGGAAATGCAAATACAGAAAAACTAAAATTTCTGCATTTGCACTAAAAGTATAATTTGAAAAAAGCACACAAGTGTAAGCGTTTGTGTATTTGTTTGACGAATGTTTGGCATAAAACAAATTGGAAAAAGAAAACAAAACAAACCACCAAATTGTTTAGCACACCAACACACATTATCACGCTCTCTCTCACACACACACACACACACACACAGCTGACACAGTCGCATTTAAACAAGACTCTTTTTTTCTAATATAATGTGAAGAGAGTATTAATCCTAGTGTTGCCAGCAGTAGGAAAATTTCATTTTTTATAATCCCTGCAGAAATCGTGACTACTCTTGAAACGCATGTAAGGATTACTCAGTAAGGAAAATAAATATCAAGTTTTTCAACAGGGACGCTACAAAAGTACAGCGACGACGACATAACTCTTGCTGCTCTTTTGACATTTCTTTTCAGAAAGGTTTGAAATTTCATGATGGAAAGATATACGAGCCAAGAACGAGTCGAAATTATTAAAATTTACTACAGAAATTCTGAGTTAGTTTTCTCAACGTTAAGATCGCGAATCTTCTTCAGCGATGAGGCTCATTTCTGCCTCATTTCGTCAATAAATATAATATGCGTTATTGGTCAGGAAATCCACATGTACTCCTTGAATCATTATTGCATTCCGAAAAAATTACGGTGCAGTTTACGGGTCGGCGGCGTCATTGTGCTGTACTTCTTCCATGATGACCAAGACCGGCACGTTACACAGTGATATTTTTTCATACATCTAACTGCAAAAAATAGAAGGAGTGATCCTACAACGATGAAATTTGGCACACTTATTTAATTTTATATATATAAGAAAAATTCAAAAAAACTTTGAAATAGGGTACTCCCTCGGACCCCCTTTTTTTCACTTATTTTTATTCATTTATGCAATTTTCACCAGAATTTCATGAAAATCGGCACAACTCTATAACTTGACCCAGAAAAGAGCTTTACCAGTTTTGGTTGAAGTTCGTCAACTCCTTGGGTTGCCTCCCTTGGACCCCCATTTTTCACTTATTTTTATTCTCAATGTATAAAACGCTATTTTCAATAGAATTTAATAAAATTTGATACACTTCTATTTCTTGATCCGAAAATGAGCTCTAATAGTTTTGGTTGAAATCCGTCTACTCCTTGGGGTACCTCCCTTGGAGCCAATTTTTTCACTTATTTTCCTTCTCAATGTATAAACCGCAATTTTCAATAGGATTTGATAAAATTAGCACACTTTAATTTTGGTTGAAATCCGATGACTCCTTGGGGTACCTCCCTTCGAACCGCATGTTTTCACTTACTTTCCTTCTCAATGTAATATCCGCAATCTTCAGTAGAATTTGATAAAATTTTAGTCCGTGGACTCCTAGAGGCACTTCGTTAATCTCAAGATAATGTAATTTAAACTAATGTTATGATTAATAACTGCAATTTGATTAAAAATTTAACCCTGAAGGTATGCAATGCCTTTTTTATTATATGTAATATTCCTTACTTTTTTTACTAAATATAGATTTTTTCAAAAGATTGACAAAGGTTGCAGAATTTTTTTAGCCAATTCGAAAGAAAAGCCTTTCATTTATTATACTGAGAGCGTGGAGGTAAGCCGAGCTAACTGACTTTCTCTCCAACGAAAATAGCCAATGCTGAATTTTATAGGACAATTTTTAAGCGCTGATATCTCCCAAACTAAGTATGCAATAAATTTATTTGTTTTTTTCTTTTAAACAAAAACAAGATCTCAGACTTAAATAAAATTGATACCTACATTTTTGCAGTTAAAATATTTTTAATACATACATAAGTCTTTAAATTTCAATAATTTTACCATAAATTTTTGTTTCACAATATTCAGCTGACTTCAACCGATTTTTTATATATATATCCATATCTTAGGAAAAAAAAAGTACAGATTTCTTCTTTATGAAATGGCATTATTCGATTTTTGAAAAGTAATAATAATTTTTTGACTTTTTTGCAGCAGAAATACCATAGTGCGTTACAGTAAATGGGAATCACTACCGTTAAATGACAACCGAATATTTTTGGATGATATAGACTTGGAGAACATGTGGGACAGGACGGCGCTACAAGCCACACAGCGCATGTCACTATCAATTTATTGAAAACAATGTTTGGAGAACTTGTTATCTCACGAAATAGTCCAGTCGATTAGCCGCCTCGGTCGTGCGATTTGACGTCGTTAGACTATTTCCTGTGATGCTACGTCAAGTATATGGTCTATACCAACAAGCCAGCGCCGATTAATACATTTCGTACGAATATCGAACGTGAAATTGCAGCAGTATCAGCTAATTTATGCTTGAAAACTGTCGAAAATTGGGTTCAGCGTCTGGACTTCTGCAAGCGTGCCCGTGGTGGCCATGCAAAGGAAATCTAGTTCCATACAAAAAAGCACCAAACGTGCTTTTACAGGATTAAAGAAATTCATTGATTTGGAGACGTTTTTGTTTTATTTAAAAAATTTTTTGTAGCGCTTGAAAACCCCTTTATGTGAATACACATGAATTATTTAACACTACATTGTCCT
Organism: Stomorhina lunata; assembly: GCA_933228675.1. Taxonomy (NCBI): domain Eukaryota; kingdom Metazoa; phylum Arthropoda; class Insecta; order Diptera; family Rhiniidae; genus Stomorhina; species Stomorhina lunata. The sequence goes on along the minus strand of OW121741.1, from coordinate 84,855,869 downwards.
ATGAGAGGATCATGTATTTAATACAAAATGCATTGAGTAACTCCAAATTTTATTAATCCAAACATTATTAACAAAGTGTTATACAATTACACCATAGGATAATGTAGGGGATCTTGAAAACGAAGCAAGTGGTCTTAACTTCAGCTATGGATACTGACCTCCCCGTGGTATCGCCACCACTAGTAACCCACACCAAAAAACGGAAAAAGGACCATGATTTAAGGTTCAGCACCTGATACATTCGAACTAATTAAAGAGGAGGTACTCTGATCCAGTTGATGGATGTTCTTGACGAATATAAATGTAATGTGACTGCTGTCCAGGAGATAAAATGGAATAGTCACGGCGTCGCCGAGACACGCGACCTATATTATAGCTGCCATGAAATTAGGCTCGAATAGTGAAAATACGTGTCAAAGCCAAATACTTTCAGCTAATCCTGATTTATACTCACGCAAACACAGAGGAAAAAGATGATGACGGTTAAGAATCTTTCTATGATCTACGGTAGATGAACTAATCATGACGTTAAAATAAAACTGGATGATTTAGACGCAAAGTTAGGACGAGAAAGCTGCTTTGAGCCTACAATTGGTAAATTTTGCTTTTACGGTGAAACGTCTGACAATGGTATGAGATTGATCTCCTTTGCGACGGAGCGCAGTATATTAGTGAGCAGCACCATGTTTCCACACCATAAAATTTATAAAGCGACATTGGTGAAACTATGGAAAGAACACTTTTGCAAATTGCTGGTATCAAATCTAAGCGACCAAGATGACACGCCTGAACAAATCAATGATCATGGCTTTATATATCCACTACTCAACCAAAATTAGGTTAGAATTGCAGTAACTCGACTGAAAAATAACAAAGCTGCTGGTGCCGATGGTTTGTAAGCAGAACTTTTCAATGCCAGAGGGGATTAGTTGATAAGGTGTAGTCCCAGTTTATAAAAACCAAAAAGATGAGTGTTCTTTGTCCAGTGTACAAAAAAGGAGATAAAACTGTATGTGCAAATTATAGCGGTATAAACCTCCTTTCAATTGCATATCAAATTCTATCGACCAGGCTAAAGCCCAAAGTAAATGAAATATTTGGGACCTACCAATGTGGCTTTAGGCCAGATAAATCTACCACTAACCAGATCTTAACGGTACGTCAAATCCTAGAAAAAACACAAGAGAAACAAATTAATACATATCACCTCTTTGTTGACTACAAATCTGTTTTGACAGCCCGATACGAATGAAGGTGCTTAATGCGATATCTGAGTTTGGCATCCATACGAAGATAATAAGGCTATGCAGGATTAACTGACAGAACCTCAACCTAAACGGGGATTCAGGCAAGGCGATAGTTTGTCATGCGATCTCTTCAATATTGTGTTAGAGAAAATCGTCCGAGATGCTGCAGTCAATACAACTGAAACCATTTTGATCATAAACCACATGCTACTCGCGTTTGCCGATGACATTGATATCATGGGACGCACATTGCGCGAGGTGACTGCCGCCTTTTCAAGTATCCAGAAGGAATCTAATAAAATGGGTCTAGTTGTCAATGAATCAAAAACAAAATTGATAGTTTCTACAAACAGATTGTCCGCAAAAGTTGAACCACATGTGATCGTTGAGAAATATAACTCGATGTTGTAAAATAATTTGTGTACCTTGGTACCGCCGTCGACACAGCATCAATCTCTTTGATAAAGCAAGCGGTCCACACTTGACCTAAGCTCTGATATTAGATCAACTCTCTGATATTTTTCTAAGAATTACAAAATCTTATAGATTTATTGACAAAAGTTATTCGGACCTTAGTATTGAGTTTAGTTTTTTACAGAATTGAGTTCGACTTTTTCAATTATCAATACAATATATTGCATATAAAAATGGTACCATAGTCTTAAAGTATATTTTGTTATACCCTTCACCACCATAGCTGATGTGGGTAACGCATAGAAATATTTGTCTTAGACCCACCTTTAGTATACCAATAGGCTTAGAATCACTTTTTGAGTCGATTTAGCGATGTCAGTCCATCTGGTTGGCTGGACCCTCATGTAAACCATATAATCGAAGTACAGGTTGCAATTCTAAAGATAATTTGATAAAATTTGGCACAGGTAATTTTTTTGATAGTGGGACCATGGCTATTGAAAAATCAGTCCATTATTTATTGTACCTCCCATAGGTCCCACTTCCCGGAATTGATATTTTGGCCACAAATATCAATATTTTTTCATGAAATTTAAAACAAATACTGCTTACGTAAACCAAAATCACTGTACAAATTTCGTTGAAATCGGTTCACATTTGACCATAGCACAGTAGGAAATTACGGCCAAAACCCCCATCAATGTTTTCAATTTTTTTTAGGAAATTTTAGTGTTAGATTAGAGCTTTTTACCATACTGCATTTCCTACTAAATCAAAGTTTAAATATTTGTTTATAAATTTAATAAAATTATTTGTATATTTGAACCCATATATAAAATTCGCTTAAATTTGTAATTCGTGTAAAATTTTAACTTCTTTTTTAGATTAAAAAGTAGATGCCTTTTACTAATCAACATCGCCAATTTCCATATTTTTTGACCTATGCTTCACTTGGAATTCGAGCAGTTAAAACAACCATAAAAAAAATTTAAAAAGAATGTAAGTACAAAGTTTGATAGACCGCGACTTTTTTTTTAGAGATTTTTAGAGATTGAAGCACAACACTCTCTAATAGCTGAATTAAATCATTAATAAGCTCTATCAATTTCAGATCCATTTGCATCCCATTTTAAGAATTATAACGTTCTTAGTAACACCCCTTTTTTGCAATTTATCGCGAAAAAATCACTACTTGAAGTGAAATATGGACGTGATGTAATATTTTGATGCCATTTTCTTTAGTTTCCTTTCTAATTCTCTGCAAAATTTATTTATAAAGATAAAAAAACAACAAAATTTTTAATTTTGAATGACCTTTATATAATTTATTTAAGTATATAGGTAGTGGTCACATAATTGTGGATGCAATAAAAGTTGTAAAATCTGCAAAATTTATATTATTCAAGGACTCGTAATATTTTTTAAAAACATATTCGGTGTTAGAGTTTTTCTGTAGGTTTGTTAGAAGCATACAAAATCTTGTTATAACCTCATAGTATGAGCCCAAAATCTCTGAAAGGACATGTCCGATTTTGACAAGTCATGTATCGTAGGATAGGTATTCTTTTCATATATTATCCTACTTAAGTAAACCATTTTTATAATCGCCAGCAAAGATTTTTTCAGCATGTTTAGTAGTCCAATTTTAAGTGATCACAGACTTTATATTTTCTTAAAAAAAAAACTATTTCAGTTTAAAAGGTATTTTATTTATACACACTAAAAATTTCAAGAACAAAAGTCAAGAATTGACCAAGCCGTATTCTCCCACTGTGCATAGCTCCGATACAAACTCTTCTGTCAAAACGCACTAAATGAGACAAAAATCACTTAAACGCTCGTAAATCAGTAGATAATAAGAATTTTAAGTTTATTTTTTGCATACATAATTTTTGTAAAAACTGTAATCAATTTGCCACTAGCTCTCGTATAAGTCCAAATGACGGAAACAGCTTAAATATATAAGTTTTAAAAAAATGTTTGTATGATGGCAAAATTTAGCAAATATCTTATATTCTTAAACGAGCAATAATGGTATGTATTTATATATATATATATATATATATATATATATATATATATATAGAATGACTATCTCGAAAACGGCTCCAACGATTTTGATAAAATTTGGACAGTTTGTATCTTTTTTTATGTATAGGTCGAAGAAGAAGGGACTTTTCGAACCTTTGCCTCTAAGAGGGTAAAAACGGGTAAAAAGGGGAAAAAATCGAAAACGCTATATCTCCTTAAATAATAGGTATAGAAACAAAATTTAAATTACGTTTTAAACAGCTATGAAAATAAACGGACAGGTGTTTGGTACTTTTTTGAAACTATGTCCGATAAGGGGTAAAAAAGGGTGAAAATAGTTTTTTTGGTACCTTTTTAACCCACTCTTATATTTTAAACTAAGGAATATAGAAAGAAACTTTGTACTGCAATCAATAGATGTGAAAGAAATATTGAACACGTATTTGGTACTTTTTTGATTTTGTGGCCAAAATGTGTAAAAAAGGGATAAACTGATAACTTAACATCTACAAAAGTAATATGAATAGGAAAATTTTGTTAACTGTTTTCTAATAAAATGTACCGAATTCAATTGGTACCAAAGAAGTGCCAATTATGCATATGGAACTTTCTGAAATAAGGGGATAAAAAGGGGAAAAAATTAGTAATGTTATAACTTAAAAACAAATGAATGTTTATCTGTATGTATGTTCTTTATAGAATAGTAAACTGTGAATTTGATCATGTTATGCTCTTTAGCAAAGATGTTGCGGATAAGCCGGCGGAGGTTTTTAAGTTGGTAAACCGAATTTCCGACAGGTGGCGCCACTGAACATTACTAAAAATTAATTAAATCGTAAACTGTACATTTGATCATACTATGATTTTTTGCAAAGTTGTAGCGCATGAGCCGGCGAATGCTTTTTAATTGGTGTGAATAATTTCCGACAGGTAGCGCTACTGAAAATTACTCGAAGTCAATTTAATCGTAAGCTGTACATATAATCATGCTATAATCTTTAGCAATGTTGTTGCACATGAGCCGACGAAGGTTTTTTAGTTGGTATGAAGAAATTTCGACAAGTGGCGCCACTGAAATTTACTTAAAGTCAATTTAATCGTAAACTGTACATTTAATCATGCTATAATTTTTAGCAAAGTTATTGCGGATAATCCGATGAAGGTTTATTAATCGGAATGACCAAAGTCCGACAGGTGGCGCCACTGAAAATTAATCAAAATGAATTAAATCGTAAACTGTGCATTTGATCAGACTATAAGTGAATTAAATCATAAACTGTGCATTTGATCATGTTATGATCATAAGCAAAGTTGTTACGCATAAGCAGATGAAGGTTTCTTAGTGGTATGAACGACTTCAGGCTGCGCCACTGAAAACTACTCAAAATGAATTAAATCGTAAACTGTGCATTTCATCAGACTATAATCTTTAGCAAAGTTGTTGCGCATGAGTCGACGGAGGTTTCTGTTGGTATGACCAATTTTCTAAATTATTTAAAATGAGTTAAACTGTAACTGTATAAAATAAAATATATAAAAACTTTCAAATTTGCCTCAAAATGCTTATCATAAAGCCCCGAGCAAGGCTCGGTCAACCAGGTACTTTGTCTTTATACAGGAAAAAGAACACCTTTGACCTTAGTGGTGAAGGGTATCGTATGGTCGGTCTTGCCCGGCTATAGCACTTTCTTGCTTGTTTGTATATATGTTTCAAAATCAAGAAAGCCTTTTTCTTCCCTGTTTAGGATGCCATCAATAGTTCGTAACATCAATTTATACATTATGAATAGTGGTCTGAAAGTACCTAAACTATTTGCATCGTAGGGGAACATATGACGCATCAGGTTGCAGGCTAATCACAGCTAAATGATTTCCACGGTTCGGCAACACTGATCTAACTCTTCTTGTTTCATTTCGGAGAGAAAAAGAGCATAATTGTGTTTGTTTTGCTTTCGCAAACAGCGTTACCGCTGACAAGTTTGAAAAAGTCGCAGAAAAAGTCGCTTTTTACAAAAAAGTCGCACAAAAAGTCACTTTCAATAAAAAAAAGTCGCACACTTTTTTATAACATTTTTTTTAAACAATGAACAAAAGATTATAAAACAATTCATACTTGAAAAGATATTATATATAGGCAAAAATCAAACAGTTTTAATTCCTATAAAAGCGACTTTCAACTCGAATAACTTTTGTTCTCTTAGGTTTTCGGAAAATCTAATTACAGATTTGAACTCCTAAGTCTACAGGTATATTGAACGCAAAATCTTAGTAGCGCAAGTTTTCACTTCTTAGCGTAATTGGCATGCAAATTTCAAAAACGTAAAAAAATCGAATGAGGCATTTACGTTTTTTTCATATTTCGTCTTCTTTTTTCGTTTCATTTGGACCCAGTCATTATTTTATGAAATAGACACCATACTTGGGGGATGAATTCATTGCACTCTAAGTTTTAATTTCGTCATTCAAATACTACTTAATGGCTGCCAAAATTTAATCACGTTTTCGCCACTTTTAAATTTTTTTCGCATATTTTTCCGCCCCCTCAATGTATTCCTAAAAAATGGATAAGGATTGGTAGATCTTTCAGTTGTGCATCGTTTGATATACATATATCTCATTTATGTGCTGCATGTTTATATAACATACGACAAATATGTATAAAAATTCCAAACTACCTCGTAAACTGAGTTTTTGCCATTTAACACCTAAAAGCAAAAGCGCACCAAAAAGTCATTTTTTGCTAAAATTGTATGAAGATTTTGAAAATCGTGCAAAATATTAAATATTGCTTTTAATGGTTTTAGATAGCAAACTGGGACCAAAGTGATGGCATTTATACTTAAGTTACAATAATTTTTGGGAATTTTAGTTGAGATATTGAATATGGGCTAAAAATAAAAATTTTAAATAATTTTCTAAAAAGGTGTCAAAAGTCGCACAAAATTCGAAAAAGTGGCAAAAAAGGGCCATGGAAGAAAAGTCGCAGGTTGCGTCGCAGGCCACCTAAAAAGTCGCAAATTGCGACTTTAGTCGCATAACGGTAACGCTGTTCGCAAATGCGTTCGCTAGAATGGGCTTTTTCTACGAATTCAAATGTTTTGCACTTTCGGTTTGATGGTGGTGGTAAGGGTTTAAGTTTGACTGAGTGTGTGTATGTGTGTGCTAAAAACTGAATATAAAATTGCGCTTACTGCGCTCTCACGACTCAGCAAATGATTCTTTTTTTTTTGTTATTATTTTAGTTTGTTGTTGTTTTATTGAATTTTTATACAAACAAAAATTCACAAGAAGAAGAAATCTAACTTTTTTTCGTTTTTGCTGAAGAGTGGATGGATAGATGGATGGATGGATAGCTGTAGCTGCAAGCAAAGCTTCCCATAGCCCTAGCACTTGAATAAGAATTCTCCAAACTCTTGGTAATAGTGGTGAGTGAGTAACTGAGTGTTTGAGTGTGTTGGTAAGTATCTGTGTGTGTGTCTGTTGTATGTGAGTGCGACTGACTGTTTGAAAATGAATTGTTAGGAATTATTTGTGTATTTTTTCTTTTGGGTTTTTGCTTTGAGTAAAGCACATAATGCTTTTTTTCAAATTCGTTTCTCTAATGCGCTGCTGCTTTGACTGAATGCTTTGCGGGTTGTTGTGCTGCTGCTGTCGCTGCGTTTGCCGTGAACGTTGTTTGTGTATTTGCTGAAAAAATACAGTGGTTTTTTGGTGGTTGGTGGGCCAGAAACGCAATTCACAAATTTCATGTTCGTCTATTCGGACCTAGGTTTCGGAGGTGCTCGCTCGCTTGTCGCAGTGTGTGCACTAAATGTCTCGTAACGTTTTTTCTTAAGTTTTTGTTCAAAATAAATTACAAAAAAAATTAAATAAAAAATCACAAACAAAATTATTAAAAAATAAATTTTATAAAAAATAAAAACACAAAAACAACCAGAAACCCCTAAAAAAATAAATAAATCAAGATAAAAATTATTAACAACAAAAAGTATAAAAAAATTTTTGTAAAACAATTTTAAGAATTTTGGAAGAAAAATTGCAAATTTTGAAATAAACTGCAAAGAAAATTGAAAAAGCGAACAAATTGAATATAATAAAAGAATTTTTCTGAAAAAAGTGCATTCATTTAAGAAACAACAAAAGAAAATTCAAGTGATTTTTCCAGCTAAGAAAATTAAGCGGTAATAAAAAATATATAAAAAAAAAGAATATAAAAAGTTTTAATTTAGTTAAAAAATTTGAAAAAAAACTAAAAAATATTAAAACTACAATTTATGAGAACAAATAAAAAATGGAAATTTTCCACCCAAAAAAAAAATTTAGCAAATAAAAAAAGTGTTAAAAAAATAAATTTGGATTTTTATTTAAACAGTTTATTTTTCTAGTGTTTGAAAAGTTAAAAAAAAAATAGAAAAATTTCAAATAATTTTATAGTTAAACAAATTTCTAATGGATTATTAAAGCTACTTCCTTTCTCAACTTTAACTCTTTACTTTTGTGGATTACCATTACAAAAAGGATAAATCAACTACTTAAATATTTTTTACAAAGTTTTTCTTAATTGGCGGCTAAGTATAATTTTTTAGTACTTTTTTTTTTGAAATTTACCCAAACACACACACATTTACACACCCACTAACCAACTCTTTCAACAAAGATCCATTCGGGGGCTTTTAAAGTTTTCACTTTGAGCCAAAAGGAAATTGGAAAAAAATTTCACTTAAGTGCAACAAATGTGAAAAAATTCAAAGGAAATTTAGCGCAATTTTCTTGGAAAAAAAAACTGTTAAAAACAGCCACAGAAAAATATGTGAAAATAAAACTCTGAGAAAATGTTTTGCCTTATGCAGAAAGTTTAGTTACACTCATAGGAAAAATGTTAGTTAAAGTAGCAAAATGTTTTTGAAAATAAAAATACAGAAAGTAAACAAGTTTAGAAATCGGTTTGAAGTAAAGTTTGCAAAATTTGTTTAATAAAAAAAAAATTGAATACAATAAAAAAAACTAAGTCGCCAAAAAAATTTATTTATATTTTTTAAAATATAAAAAAATTACTTGTTGGTTTAAAAAATGTTATTGTTTAAAAATATAATTCAAAATTTCATCTTAACAATTTCTACAAATCAGCTCAAATTAAAGCAAGTGATAATTTATTTTAATAATTTTCTCAATTAATAAGTGTTATTTGTATAAATTTTAATTTTTTTTATTTGTAATTAAAATTGAATAACAGTTTTTCAGAATCGATAATCAATTTTTCAGAATCGATAGAACCTAAAACTATTTCGATCAGAATTCAATTAGTTTCAGTTTAGAACGGAATTTATGACATTTCTATATGTTTCACAAAATATTTTGACTTTTAACATTAATACAAAGCAAATACATATATCCATTTCCAAAATTTTATATAAGTCAAATTTTTTAACAAAATTTTAAAATTGAATCGATCGAACTAATGAATTATATTTTCCGAGTTTAAAAAGGGGTTTTTGCTGGAGAAAATATTTTCTTTCAAAAAGAATTTTAAAATATTTTATATTTGAAAATTTTGAAATTTATACTCAAAATCTTTACCAAAAAAATTTTTAACCAGATTTTAAAAACATCAAATTTTGGGGAAAACTTAAAGTAAACTTTAAGTTGTTTTGAAAGAATTATTTAAAATTCTGAGCTAACTTTTAAAAGCCTTATAAGGTTTCTATAGCCTACATTTACACCTACTAGTAGTAATTCACGTTTGTGAACAAATTTCTTGGGGTACAGCGTAATTGCAAGGTAAAAATTAATTATATGCAACAAATTTGTAGTTACCTTAACTGATTTTTATGGTTACAAATTCTTTAGAAAACTTCCATTTTTACTTTACTTTTTTATTTTACTTTTTATTTTAATATACATATTTTTTCCAAAACATCTACTTTTCACATAAATTGCTTAATATCTCTGAAACTGTTGATCGGTTTAAAAATATTGAAAAGTTATCATGTGTTTAATTCTGTTCAGACGATAATATTCACTTTGTTTTTGATATTTTGCAACCACACTATAATTCGTATTTATTTTGTCTTGCAAATTAGATCTAGGAAAGGTTTTTTGCAATAATAAACAATTTTTAAAAAATTGGTTTTTAGTCTGCTAAATCCGAAAATGACATTGGATATAACTTTTTTTTCCGAAAAACGGTTTTTTGCTAATAAAAAAACAATATTCGAGAAAAATTTTATCATTAAATTGTCTTAATCCGTTTAGTCGTTTTAGAGATATTAAAAATTTATACGGAAAAATTATTCTTTCAAATGTTTTTAGTTTTTAAAAAATCAAAAAAAAAAAAGAAACAATATTGCATTAAAACTAAATAATGAAACATTTTTTGTCATTTATATTTTTAAAGTTTTTTTAAAAAAACAAAAATTTGTCAAAAAAACATTTCTTTTGGTTTAAATTGCAGAATATCTCTGTAACCGCTAGGTAAATTTTAAAATATTGTTAGTACAACTTAAAGATCGAAAACTCTGGCCGATTTTTTTGCTTATTAAATTTTCAATTATATTAATATTAGTGGTACTAAACCTCTTTTTCGAAAAAAAAATATATCTCGAAAACTATTAAGCAAACAAAATTTATGTAAGAATTATTCCAAAAGTTCTTTATGTTATTTTAAACCTAAATATTTATATATTTCTGGTAATCTCTTCAAATGAAATTAAGCAAAAATATAAAAATATATATTTATACCCCCCATACAAGACCAATTTAAGAAAACACTTAAAAACCCAAAAAAAGAAAAAAAATCTTATAAACCTAAAGATACTAAATCATTCTTTTACTTGTTTGAAATACTTCTTTCTAATATTAAAGCAAAAAGTTAAGAAATACTAGGTACTCGAGAAATGACCTAGCGTGGGTTGTAGGCCTTATTAAGTAGATGACAAATCGCAAAAAACAAAATTTCAGAAATACGTCCAAGTTTAGGAGTTATGCGCAAAATTTTTAACGAGGTTCGTCAACTTATCGGCTAGTAGCTTAGCCAGTTTGTATCCGATTTTATATATATCATTTTTGATGCTTTTATAAATCAAAAGTTCTTTTTTTTGTTAAGAATATCAAAATAAAAAATTTGTCTAATTTTTTTACATTAGTATCTTTTTATTGCTTATTCTTATATGAAAGCTCATAAAGATTTATTTAAATATAAAAAGAGAATTTAGTTCCTGATAAAACGCCGTTTTAATTTTTGAAATCAGACGAAAAACCGAAAAGTTATTAAGCTTTTCATTAACCGACTAGGCCATGTACTAAGCACTACGCGTGTAAACATTTTTACCAGAAATTGATTACACTACGTAACACTGTTTTGACCAAACGAATCAATACTCAATATCTATGTAAAATGGTCTGCTGAAACCGAATTTGAAGTTAGAATGGTGAAAAATAGAACAGTTTTCGAGATATTCGATTAAAAAAAAAATTATGTCACATAAATATGAAGATTTCAACCAAAATATTTGTCGGATTATGTTTTTTCCTAAATAGATATAATAAAATTGCTAAAACAGCCATGGCTCGTAAGTAAAGGTATGTCAGTAAAATTTTTCTGCAATTTCAACTTTGGATCTCTGTAACTCAGTAATTTTTCGACTATATTTTACAAACGATCTGTGTTTGTTTCAAAAATTTAATTATTTTTCAACGAAAAGAAAGAAAAAGTGAATCGGTAGACTATTTTCAAAATAATAATAAATAAGACATCATCCTTTTTGAAAATGCAAAAAGTAAGTAATTCTGATATATCTCGAAAACTATTCCACATACGAAATAAGGATCAGATTCATTTGGTCACGACTTTCTTCAAATTTTGCTAAGCAGTGTTATAAACGGTATTTTGTCTGCAATCGAAAAATTTTAACTTTTGAAAAAGTTTTTTTTTTTCTATATAGAACTAGCCTTAAAAAACTGTGTAAAACAAACCAGGTTTATATAGAAAAAACTTGAAATAATTGCTTTTGAATTTTAAAGATTACGAAAAATTTCAGAAAAATAGCGAAACTTTTGATAAAAATTTACTATGAAGCTTGTAAAATCCTAGATTCTTTGACTGTAAAAAATTTTAAAATTGCTCTGCAAATGTGAAAGTTGGAGGTACTAAAGTACTACGACCTATCCGAAAGACAGTTTTTTGCGAAAATCTCAAAATTTTTCAAGTGTTTCGAAGTTTTTACAAAAGTTGTTCATTTGTAAGACCGTGTAATTTGTATTTTTTATACCACCGAATTTTGTTTTCTTTAAAATTTGTGGTACAAGTTTTACCAGAAGCCACTACAATTTCTTATTTTCTGGTTATTTCTGATCTTAACTTTATAAATGAAAACTAAAGTTATGACAAGCTTATAAATCAAATTTTGCGCACGTTCCAACTATAAGCCTTGGACAATTTTATACAACGTTTATAATTAAGGGGGTAGTACTGGAGCAGACATACATAAATAAAAACTTTTGAGCACTTTTTATCTAATAGCCCGTTTGTGTATCTAGTTTTTTTTCCAAATCACTCGTCATATGAGTAGAAAATTTTGGTTTTCGTTTTTGTAATTAAAATGTCAGTTCTGATTGAGTAAAAAACGTAAGAACAAAAAGCTTTTACAAATATATCGTTCTTTTAAGTGAATTTCACACGTTCTTTGAGTCAAAAACAGACAATCAGAAAATATCAATCGTTTACAATTTTATTTTCTAACTTAAAATTTTTGCTATAGAAATAATGAATATTTATTAAGAAAATATATATTTTTTAAATAAATTATAATAAAAAGTGTATAAAACGTACATATATGTTTGCTAGAGTACTTTATTTATAATCAAAAGTACCTTTTAGAAAAAAAAGTACCTTTTACAAAAAAAAGTACCGTTTAGAATAAAAAGTACCTTTTAGAATAAAAAGTACCTTTTAGAATAAAAAAAACATTTTAGAATAAAAAGTACCTTTTAGAAAAAAAGTACCTTTAAGAATTGAAAGTACTTTTTAGAATTAAAAGTACTTTTTAGAATTAAAAGTACTTTTTAGAATAAAAAGTTCCTTTTAGAATAAAAAGTACCTAGAACTGAACTAGAACTGAACTAGAACAGAACTAGAACAGAACTAGAACAGAACTAGAACAGAACTAGAACAGAACTAGAACAGAACTAGAACAGAACTAGAACAGAACTAGAACAGAACTAGAACAGAACTAGAACAGAACTAGAACAGAACTAGAACTGAACTAGAACAGAACTAGAACAGAACTAGAACAGAACTAGAACAGAACTAGAACAGAACTAGAACAGAACTAGAACAGAACTAGAACAGAACTAGAACAGAACTAGAACAGAACTAGAACAGAACTAGAACAGAACTAGAACAGAACTAGAACAGAACTAGAACAGAACTAGAACAGAACTAGAACAGAACTAGAACAGAACTAGAACAGAACTAGAACAGAACTAGAACAGAACTAGAACAGAACTAGAACAGAACTAGAACAGAACTAGAACAGAACTAGAACAGAACTAGAACAGAACTAGAACAGAACTAGAACAGAACTAGAACAGAACTAGAACAGAACTAGAACAGAACTAGAACAGAACTAGAACAGAACTAGAACAGAACTAGAACAGAACTAGAACAGAACTAGAACAGAACTAGAACAGAACTAGAACAGAACTAGAACAGAACTAGAACAGAACTAGAACAGAACTAGAACAGAACTAGAACAGAACTAGAACAGAACTAGAACAGAACTAGAACAGAACTAGAACAGAACTAGAACAGAACTAGAACAGAACTAGAACAGAACTAGAACAGAACTAGAACAGAACTAGAACAGAACTAGAACAGAACTAGAACAGAACTAGAACAGAACTAGAACAGAACTAGAACAGAACTAGAACAGAACTAGAACAGAACTAGAACAGAACTAGAACAGAACTAGAACAGAACTAGAACAGAACTAGAACAGAACTAGAACAGAACTAGAATAGAACTAGAACTGAACTAGAACTGAACTAGAACTGAACTAGAACTGAACTAGAACTGAACTAGAACTGAACTAGAACTGAACTAGAACTGAACTAGAACTGAACTAGAACTGAACTAGAACTGAACTAGAACTGAACTAGAACTGAACTAGAACTGAACTAGAACTGAACTAGAACTGAACTAGAACTGAACTAGAAATGAACTAGAACTGAACTAGAACTGAACTAGAACTGAACTAGAACAGAACTAGAACAGAACTAGAACAGAACTAGAACAGAACTAGAACAGAACTAGAACAGAACTAGAACAGAACTAGAACAGAACTAGAACAGAACTAGAACAGAACTAGAACAGAACTAGAACAGAACTAGAACAGAACTAGAACAGAACTAGAACAGAACTAGAACAGAACTAGAACAGAACTAGAACTAGAACAGAACTAGAACAGAACTAGAACAGAACTAGAACAGAACTAGAACAGAACTAGAACAGAACTAGAACAGAACTAGAACAGAACTAGAACAGAACTAGAACAGAACTAGAACAGAACTAGAACAGAACTAGAACAGAACTAGAACAGAACTAGAACAGAACTAGAACAGAACTAGAACAGAACTAGAACAGAACTAGAACAGAACTAGAACAGAACTAGAACAGAACTAGAACAGAACTAGAACAGAACTAGAACAGAACTAGAACAGAACTAGAACAGAACTAGAACAGAACTAGAACAGAACTAGAACAGAACTAGAACAGAACTAGAACAGAACTAGAACAGAACTAGAATAGAACTAGAACAGAACTAGAACAGAACTAGAACAGAACTAGAACTGAACTAGAACTGAACTAGAACTGAACTAGAACTGAACTAGAACTGAACTAGAACTGAACTAGAACTGAACTAGAACTGAACTAGAACTGAACTAGAACTGAACTAGAAATGAACTAGAACTGAACTAGAACTGAACTAGAACTGAACTAGAACTAGAACTGAACTAGAACTGAACTAGAACTGAACTAGAACTGAACTAGAATTGAACTAGAACTGAACTAGAACTGAACTAGAACTGAACTAGAACTGAACTAGAACTGAACTAGAACTGAACTAGAACTGAACTAGAACTGAACTAGAACTGAACTAGAACTGAACTAGAACTGAACTAGAACTGAACTAGAACTGAACTAGAATTAAAGTTGACACATATTACAAAAACTGTATGAAAAAGTCTATCATGATATCGTATATTTATCGACTATGGAGAAACCCTTTATCATAAAACTCTGTAATGTAAGGCTCCTGAAATATGAAACAAATTATCAGTTGAAGGCGTTGTTCTGGCTTTTAATGGCAATAATATATTAAAAGGAGTCATGTGCAAAGAGTTCCTCTTCGTAAAAGTCATAGAATAGAGTTACTTTAGCCCCAAAAGGGCTCCCGAAACGGTCAAAGACGATATTTCGTTTTGGTAGAAATTTTTCTTTCATTTGTATGGAAAAATGAAAAAGCTTTTGAATTGAGATATATTGGCAGCCAAGCAATTTGGAAAGAGAAAAAGCATAACGTAACATAACTTAAGCTAGACGAATACTTTATAAGAACTAAATTTCAGACGAACCCGTCTGCCTTCAAAACGTTCGCACTAGAAATCACATTAGTTAGAAGAACCTGCCATAAATTTTATAATTTTTATGTATTTTAAAATTTTCTTACTAAATTTTTGATTCTTACTTATATTTATATGAGAAAATTATGTAATGTTTCTAAAATTGAAAATTTATTTTACAATTTTTTTTTTGCATTTTAGAAATTTCAACACGTCTTAAATGTATTTCCAATAGCGACTTAATTGTCTTCTATACCTACAGCTGATTTTGATTTATACCTTTGCAATATTTTCGCCAACATTTTTTCTTGAGTGTTTATGTGTCTGCTTAAAATGGAAAAAACTCTGAAAAGTACTCACAATTCAAACTCTACCACTTTGTATTTCATTTCATTTCATTTGTATTTCTTTTCTTATTCAAATTCAATTTCGAAATGATTAGTGAAGCGCATTATGCCGTTTGTGTGATAAGGCAAATTGATGCCGCTACAAAAACAAGAAATATTGACTCATTTTATAAGGAATAATCCTGTTTCTTACTTTTTAAAGTGATGATCTGAAAAAATTGTACCAAAAAAAAAAAATGGTTAAAGTTAAGCAATTGAAGCAAAAAAAGTAAAAAACTGCATTTAAAAACAACTTTTGATAAACAAAAAAGTACCTATATAAAAACATAATAAAACTAAAAATAAATCAAGTTTCTAACACAATAAAACATTAGCAAACACTTATTTACACACACTCGCTCATTCTCTAACACAAACTGCACAAAAATATCCTTAAAAAATTAGAAAAAATAAACAACCCCCATCTCCTGCTCTTACTCTTTTGGTATTTGGCAAAATATTTTACTATCAAAAAAAAAAAAGAAAACAAAACTCTCATTTAATATTACAACAATAAATAACAACAAAAGTAATGAAAGGAATAAATAAAAAGCAAAAGAAAAAGCCGCATGCAAAGTGTACGAATGTAATTTACAAATGTCGTTCTTATTGTTGTTGTTCTTGTTATTTTACAATGAAAAACGAGTCATATTAACAACAATAACAACCACGTAAACAATAATGATTATCACATACAAAAATGATGATGATGACGTTTATTATTACTCAATCTCCGTAAATAACTGTTTTCTGTTATTTGTTTTTGCTCTGCATTTTTCCTTTCCGTTTTTTTTTGCATTTGCTCTCCTGCTGCATTTGCTTTCTTTCTATTTTTGTTTAATAATTTTTTTAATTGCAAAAGAGTAAATTTGTGAAAGAGTATGAGTTGGTGCATGTGTTTGTAGCAAAAAACTGCAATGCTGCAGTTAATCTTCGAACATAACTTACAACCCCCCTGAAGTTTTTCCTTTTTTTTTGTATAAAAGGGGATGTTTTTTTGAAGTGAATATGTTTGTACATATGAACAAAATGCACATTTTTAAAATTCTTATTAGAAATATCGAAAATTGTATTTCGTTATTTTGTGATTTATTACCTCGAAGGTGGTGCATTTTTGTCGGCATTTGTTGTAACCCCTAAAAGAAAGTTTGGAACGTGCTAATTCTTATTGGAAATAAAGTAATTAAAACTATGTACTAATACTTACAGAATTTAGTTAAAACGCCTGAAGGCAACTACAGAAAATTAAATATTTTCTTAAATATTATTTTAAATGTGAAAAGTTGGTGAAAGCATAGCCGATGTTCAAAAATTAAAATCGCTTAAAGCGGCTCTAAAGTGTTAAAAGCCCAAAAAATAGTTTTTGAAAATAAAATATGGAATTCTAAATTTATTTTTTTGTTAAATATTAAATAAGTAAGAGTGTTATATTCGGCTGTACCCACCATCAAGTTGTGTTAAATTTGGATCTCATATGTATATCTACAAGGGTGCAGTCTTGACTTTACATTAATTGATAGCTGTCTAATTTCTATGGTGCAATCTTAATATACTGAATGTAAATCCAAAGCTTTTTGATTGTAGATATAACAAGTAAAAGTCTTATATTAGGCTGTGCCGAATCTTATATACCCACCATCAAGTTGTGTTAAATTTAAAAACATATCTCGTATTACTAGGAGGCTGCAGCAAATTCAAAACGTGGACCAAATTGGAAAAAAGTTGTTATGCTAGTTGGTATTGTTGGTAAAATATTTGGAATAACTTCGGTTTAAGTAACATTCAAAAGTATGTAAGGGGTTTCCCTAGTACCGGGAAATGGTTTTACATTAATAAGTTGTTAAATACTTTTCGTTTAGCTTAATATTTAGTTTGGATAAAGAAGTTGATAGTCCATATATTTTGTTAGGAGTTCCTAATGCATCTACCATATACATACATAATCTTAATATGCTGCTTATACCTCCGAATTTTTTTTTGATTGTAGATATAAAAAAGGGGATGTAATATATATATATATATATATATATATATATATATATATATATATATATATATAAAGTAATAGGTATAGAAACAAAATTAAAATGAAACACGTATTTGGTACTTTTTTGATTTTGGAGCCAAAATGGGTAAAAAAGGGATAAAATGATAACTTAACATCTCCAAAGTAATATGAATAGGAACATTATACATTATGTTAAATGCGTTTTAAAAAAATGTACCGAATTCAATTGGCACCAAAAAAGTACCAAATATACATATGGAACTTTTAGAAATTAGGGAATAAAAAGGGGGAAAAATTAGTATTATTTTAAACAAATGAATGTTTGTCTGTATGTATGTTCTTTATAGAATAGTAAACTGTGAATTTGATTGTGTTATGCTCTTTAGCGAAGATGTTGCGGATAAGCCGGCGAAGGTTTTAAAGTTGATAAGACTAATTTCCGACAGATGGCGCCACTGAAAATTACTAAAAATTAATTAAATTGTAAACTGTACATTTGATCATGCTATGATCTTTAGCAAAGTTGTAGCGCATGAGCCGACGAAGGCTTTTTAGTTGGTATGAATAATTTCCGACAGGTGGCGCTACAGAAACTTACTCAAAGTCAATTTAATCGTAATCTGTACATTTAATCATGCTACAATCTTTAGCAAAGTTGTTGCACATGAGCCGACGAAGGTTTCTTAGTTGGTATGAAGAAATTTCGACAGGTGGCGCTACTGAAATTTACTCAAAGTCAATTTAATCGTATGCTGTACATTTAATCATGCTATAATCTTCAGCAAAGTTGTTACGGATAAGCCGAAGAAGGTTTATGAATTGGAATAAGCAAAGTCCGACAGGTGGCGCCACGGAAAACTACTCAAAATGAATTAAATCGTAAACTGTGCATTTGATCAGACTATAATCTTTAGCAAAGTTGTTGCGCATGAGTCGACAGAGGTTTCTGTTGATATGAATAATTTCCGAAATTATTCAAAATGAGTTAAACTGTAAACTATGCAAACTATGTGTTGGTCGGACAAAATAAATCAAATAATTCAAAATTAACTGAATATTTCTAGAATGTCTTTCCTCTAAATTTATTTTAGCACTTTATAATATAAAATATATAAAAACTTTAAAATTTTCCTCAAAATGCTTATCATAAAGCTCCGAGGCTCGGTCTACCAGGTACTATATATATATAGATATATATATATATATATATATATATATATATATATATATATATATATATATAAGAATTATATATGACCGATTGAAACAAAATTTCACACACTGGCTGATATTTATATAAAGCTTATTTTTGCAAAATTTAGTGGCAATAGCTGTCATAGTTTCTAATTTAATAGATTTTAACTGGTCCTTGCTAAATATTTTTTGGTTTCCATGAGTGTTTTTATATGAAAGATATAGTCAAATATGGACTGATTCCTATAAAATTTGATATACTGACCAGTAATTGCATAAAACTTCTCTAATCAAAATTTAGTCGTCATAGCTTTTACAATTGTATTCAATTTATCAGCATTCATGTGTTTCCGGGGCGGGGTTGTATGGGAGCTCTAACTAAATGTAAACCGATTTCGATAACTTTTTCAAGATATCGAAAATACTTTTGTAAAATTTTGTCCCTTTAGCTCTTTTCGTTAAGGCGCTATAGCTCTTTTATTTGATGGACATAAACCTCTTATCTCTTTGGTATTTTTGTGTTTCCGTAATTTTTTATATGGGAGTTGTGGTCAAATGGGAACCGTTTGTAAAGAAATTTTGCACACTGGCTAGAATTTACATAAAACTTTCTTATATTAAATTTAGTAGCCATAGTTAGTATAGTTTATCATTCACTAGCATTTAAGTATATTTTAGGTGAAATTTAGGCTGTTTTCGTAAGTATTTTGTATGGGAGCTATGGTTAAATGTGAACCGATTTCAATGAAATTTTAAACGCTGAATAAAGATTATGTAAAACTTCTCTGTGCTAAATTTCATCATCATATCTATTATAATTTGTCATTATTAGCAAATAAGTAATTGGTCTATGCGAGGTTTTACGGAAGCTATGGTAAAATGTAAACCGATTTCGCCCAATTTCAATACCAACTTTTCCTAAGAAATGAAGAACACCTTAACTGTGTTAAGTTGTTGCAATTACTAGTTTTTTAATATAAAACTGATGGGGTGTTATAAGTTTGTAGTTATGTAATTTTCGGTCAGAAATATTGGATTCATTATACCGATCGACTATCTGAATACATTTGATGATATCTATCCATCCATGAACTGCTGGTTGGATGTTACATGTTTAGATCAAGGGACCGTAGGTGTTAAAATCGGCCCATTATTATTACAAATTTAACTGCATTTTAAGTATATTTAAGAAATTTTTTTCTTTTACAAACAATTATTACTTTATCAAATTTCGATGGAATCGGACTCTAACATTGATACAAGACCTACTTAAAAGATTCACTTAAATATGAAAAAATAATATTAATTTAAACTTTAGTCACTTTGTATTCTACATAAAAGTTTATAACTCCATTTTCATTAACTCGATTTTAACATTTTATATCTCGATATATGTAATACAAACATGGGTACAAAAGTTTTAAGGAAGCACTTTTTATAGAAAATTGTATCGCCAAGACAAACAATAACACTCTGATACCCTAATAAAAACTCGGGAAACGACCTACCATGGGTTTTTTTTTTAGAAATAGGTCCCAGTTTAGGAGTTATATGCAACAAACGATTTTAACGAGGTTCGTTAACTTATCGATCCGTAGCTTAGCCAGTTTGTACTCGATTTTATTTTTGTTAACAGCAAATAAAAGAAAACAGATTGCGCCTTAGAATGTCATATTATTTTTGATACTCTTGTAAATCAAAAGTATTTTTTTTTGTTAAGAATATAAAAAAAAACAAAATTTTGCACTTTTTTTACTTTAGTATATGAAAGTATATGAAAGCTCATAAAAGTTTATATCAATATTTATAACAAGCAAATTTAGTTCATAATAAAACGTGGTTTAAATTTTTTGAATCAGAATAAAAGTGTGAAAGTTATTAGGCTTTTTATAAACCGACTAGGTATTGTAAATTTTTACCAGAAATTCTTTATGAAATTATTTTGTTTGCAATCGAAAAATTTTAACTTTGGAAAAAGTTAATTAACTTGCAAATTTCAACAGATATCAATACGTAATGTCTTATTTTTTCTATATAGATCTAGCTTTAAAAGACTCTATAGGACGAAATAGGTTATTATAAAAAAAAGCTGAAATAATGCTTTAAATTTTAAAGATTACTTACAAATAAAAAAAATGGAACCTTTAATAAAAACTTACCTTAATTCTTAGAATATAAGCCCCATGCATACAGCTTGCAAAAGCTTGATCGCTTTGCTTTTCAAAACTTTTTATATTAATATCGCCCTGCAAATGTGAGAGTTGGAGGTACTAAAGAACTACGACCTACCCGAAAACAGTTTTTTGCGAATATCTCAAAATTTTGCACATGTTTCGAAATTTTTGAAAATGGGTTTTGTATGTCCTCAAATAGGCCTATAACCCCCACTAGGTCACTTTCGAAGTTTTTACAAAAGTTGCTCATTTGTGGCATTGTATAATCCGAAGTCTTCAAATCTTGAAAATGTGGTGGATGCGACAGAAGCTTTTAGAGAATGAACATGATTTTCTTTTAATTAATTATATTTTACAGAAATGTATTATTTAGTTTCTCTAGCTAATGACAGAAGACTACCGAATTAATTGATATGTTATTCGGTAAAAACTCAAAAAACTTTTAAATTTCGCCAAAAAGAAGAAGATATCACCACGAGGATAAACATTTATTATTTTTTGTTACTTAAGTTCCGCCTTTATTGATTTTCTTAAAAGCTCAGGAAGATAAACTGTTTATCCAATATAATTCTCGTTGTGTTCTTCCTTTAAAATTATATAAAATTTGTAATAAAATATTTTTTTCCTTTCTCCTTTCCAGAAATTTGTATATTTCCCCGATTTAAAAAAATAACTTTTTCGGCCGTTATTTTAATGGAATAAAAATGTCAACGTTGACAGAGCATCAGACAACAGTCGCAAACGCAACCAGCAACAAAATCAATGGGTCAACAGAAGTCTTCAATCTGAGAGGGAAACCCATAAAAGTTGTAATGTGAAATTTAAAAAAATTAAAAACATGAAACATTTTTGGCATAAAAATTAAACAAAATTCATAACAAAATAAAACAAAATTTTAATTCAAAATTAAAAAAAAATAATTGGCTTATTTTAAAAAAAAATTTAATAAAACAAAAAGTGAAATTAATTTTTGGCTTAAAAAATAAATAAAATAAAAAAAAACATTTTTGGCTCTTTAAAACAAGAAAAAAATAATTTTTTAATCAAAACAAAAAGTGTAAAAAGTTGTAAAAAAAAAAATTTTGGAAAATAAAAACTAACTTTGGCATAAAAATATTCTTTATATAAAAATATTCAAACATAAATTATTATAAAAAATTTATTTAATATAAATTATGTAGAAAAAAAAAGTAAATTAACATAATATTTTAATCATCTTAAAATATCTAAAAAATTACTTATTCCCCCTCATAACAATTAACATACAAAATTAATCACTTTATAACTTAAAATACAAAAAATATAAATAATTATTTTCATTAAATAAAAATTAAATGTAACTTTTTCAATTAAACGCATTTAATCGCAACAAAAAGCAACAACAAGTGTAAATTTTTAATTGTAAAAAAAATTTAACCGAAAACCGTTTATAAATTCATACAACAACTTTTCGCAAAAAAATTGGAAACTATTTTCAAAATTATTGGTTTGGACTCACACACGCAAACTCTTCCAGCTCAAAGTTAGAAAGTTTGTGCAAAAATTTCGTTTCGATCGTAAAAAAATATATGAAAATATTTTATTTAAAAAAAAAATAAATTCAAATAAAAGAAAAACTTTTTATATAAATTAAAAAATTAAATTATAAAAACAAAAATTATTAAAACTATAAACAAAGAAAATTTGTGAAAAATTGACAAATTAAAACATCAACTTTAAGTTCAAAGGATTTTGAATTAGGATCTTGAATATAATTTTGCATTTGATAAAAAAAGGTAAGTTTTTTAATAACTTTTTGTATACAATATTTGTACTAACTTTAACTTAAAAGCAGTCCTCGCCAAAAACTTGCTGCTGCCTTCGCAATTTTTTACTCTGACACTTTTAGAAAACATTCCAACAAGCAAATTGCGCTGTCTCTTATTACTTTGCAAATTATGATTAATGTTCTCAAATTACCATTATGAAATTTTTGGCCAACACTGCTCCTAAATATGTGTTCTAAACTGTTTTATCTGATTTGACTTCACAAATTATTTTTGAAAAAAAAGAAGTCAGTAATATAAGGATGACTGACTCATGAATTCGAAGTTACTCCAAAATTCAGTCGTCCAACAAACTGAACTTGAAATAAACTAGAACTGAACTAGAACTGAACTAGAACTGAAGTAGAACTGAACTAGAACTGAACTAGAACTGAACTAGAACTGAACTAGAACTGAACTAGAACTGAACTAGAACTGAACTAGAACTGAACTAGAACTGAACTAGAACTGAACTAGAACTGAACTAGAACTGAACTAGAACTGAACTAGAACTGAACTAGAACTGAACTAGAACTGAACTAGAACTGAACTAGAACTGAACTAGAACTGAACTAGAACTGAACTAGAACTGAACTAGAACTGAACTAGAACTGAACTAGAACTGAACTAGAACTGAACTAGAACTGAACTAGAACTGAACTAGAACTGAACTAGAACTGAACTAGAACTGAACTAGAACTGAACTAGAACTGAACTAGAACTGAACTAGAACTGAACTAGAACTGAACTAGAACTGAACTAGAACTGAACTAGAACTGAACTAGAACTGAACTAGAACTGAACTAGAACTGAACTAGAACTGAACTAGAACTGAACTAGAACTGAACTAGAACTGAACTAGAACTGAACTAGAACTGAACTAGAACTGAACTAGAACTGAACTAGAACTGAACTAGAACTGAACTAGAACTGAACTAGAACTGAACTAGAACTGAACTAGAACTGAACTAGAACTGAACTAGAACTGAACTAGAACTGAACTAGAACTAAACTAGAACTGAACTAGAACTGAACTAGAACTGAACTAGAACTGAACTAGAACTGAACTAGAACTGAACTAGAACTGAACTAGAACTGAACTAGAACTGAACTAGAACTGAACTAGAACTGAACTAGAACTGAACTAGAACTGAACTAGAACTGAACTAGAACTGAACTAGAACTGAACTAGAACTGAACTAGAACTGAACTAGAACTGAACTAGAACTGAACTAGAACTGAACTAGAACTGAACTAGAACTGAACTAGAACTGAACTAGAACTGAACTAGAACTGAACTAGAACTGAACTAGAACTGAACTAGAACTGAACTAGAACTGAACTAGAACTGAACTAGAACTGAACTAGAACTGAACTAGAACTGAACTAGAACTGAACTAGAACTGAACTAGAACTGAACTAGAACTGAACTAGAACTGAACTAGAACTGAACTAGAACTGAACTAGAACTGAACTAGAACTGAACTAGAACTGAACTAGAACTGAACTAGAACTGAACTAGAACTGAACTAGAACTGAACTAGAACTGAACTAGAACTGAACTAGAACTGAACTAGAACTGAACTAGAACTGAACTAGAACTGAACTAGAACTGAACTAGAACTGAACTAGAACTGAACTAGAACTGAACTAGAACTGAACTAGAACTGAACTAGAACTGAACTAGAACTGAACTAGAACTGAACTAGAACTGAACTAGAACTGAACTAGAACTGAACTAGAACTGAACTAGAACTGAACTAGAACTGAACTAGAACTTAACTAGAACTGAACTAGAACTGAACTGGAACTGAACTGGAACTGAACTAGAACTAAACTAGAACTGAACTAGAACTGAACTAGAACTGAACTAGAACTGAACTAGAACTGAACTAGAACTGAACTAGAACTGAACTAGAACTGAACTAGAACTGAACTAGAACTGAACTAGAACTGAACTAGAACTGAACTAGAACTGAACTAGAACTGAACTGGAACTAGAAGCTCAGCGGCTATAAGAAAAGCTTTCAATTATTATTTTATCGTTTAAAACAAAAGTACTATGTATGTACTTCATTAAGTTAAGCTTTTTAAAATTCGTGCTTAAACTTTGAAGCTTATTTGCTAAACAAGCTGTTATTAAGAAAATTTAACCAAATTGTAGTATTTTCGTTGGAATCTGTAAATTATAATGAATTTATTAAATTACATTTACATAAGTACGTATGTATCTGCATTATTTTGCCCTTAGTCGTATTAGTAAAGTAACAAATCTAAACTTCTTGCCAAGACATCACATGGAATTGGTAATTTTCTGAACCAGCAAGATAATTTCCTAGAATTGTAAAGATGTAAAAAAAACTCGTTAGACTTCTAAGCGTCACTGGAAATCATTAAAAACGGAAACAATGTTGTAAAGGCAAACATACGTGTTAAACTCTGTCTAGCGCTTTTTTCAAAAGATTTCCAAGCTACAGTTTAACAAAAGCTTGATCGTCAAGATCATCATTAAGTTAGTTGTAAATGTAAAAAACACATTAGCTATTTACTTCCTGAAGTTTATTTAAGAAATTAAAACTAGCTTGAAGGCCTCTTTTAGTGATCTTGTAAAGTATCTTTTTAAAAGAATGTGTTTAGAAAGCTTTTTAGGTTTAATTTTAATAACAGCTTTTGTTTGATCATTTAATGATTTTTTTTTTGTTTCTAATGTTTTTTTTTTTTGTAATGTTGAATGTGGTAAATATTCGAATTGCTGTTTTTTTTTTAATTATTTGATCTATGAAATAAATGCAGCAGAAAAAAATTTCATATATCGGCATAAAACCACACCCAACATGGGGGAACCTAAATAATTGATAGTGTGAGAAAATTTACATAAGTTAATGGGGAAAAATTGCGTAGCTAGTGTGTTAATGTAAGAGTTAAATAAAAAATGGCGAAATCGCTGGCTATAAAGGCTTGTGATTGAGTTTTTGCATACAGTAAAGGCGAGAGAAATATGTACCATAATATTTCTTATAGTTTTTTGCAAAGTTTTTAAGAAATATTAAAAATTGTAGTAGATTAGTGATAAAAAGAAATCGTAAAAATTTTGTTTGCTTAACATTGCTTTTAGAATCTCAAACTTTTACATATCATTCTCAATTTATTGGTTTATCATGTAAATATTTATGTCAAAAATGCTAAAATATTCAAGATTTGTATTTTAGAGAAATGGGGTTGCTGTCTTGTCTTTACAAATATTCAAACAACAAAAAAAAAGAATGAATGAATGTCATGAAGACTGAACGTCAAGCGTCGAACCAACAGCCAACATGCGTTCAAACAATATAAAAATGTGCGTGTTTGCCAACGTTGAGCTGCATTTAATGAAAAAAGTGCGTATTTTGGATGAAAAAAACCTAAAAAAAACTATTACACAAAGTTTTTTTGTTTTTTTGGTGTGAGTGAAACCAATCTAAAAAAAAATATGAAAAAAGTAGGTCACTACAACGCAATGAGCTCATTTACAACAAATACTAAAATATAACGTCATTCATACAAAAATTACATACAAACATAAAAAGTACATAAAGACGGACAGACAAACTTCCATGGTTATCGAAGTATGAATGTATGAACGCACAATACGCATTTTTACAATTTTCTACATTTAACTCAAACCTACTGACGGTCGGACGGTATAACTGACTGATGTACGGACTGACTTAATGTGGCAATAATTACAATTACTAAGAAACATAAAAAAAACCAAAAAAATAAAACAAAATTTAGATGTAGATAATAATAGAAAAAAAAACTAAAACTAAACGCACTTTTTATGAACCGAAAAACTACAAAAAAAACGCAACATTTTTCTTTAGTTGTCATAATTTCGAAACTTTTTTTTCAACTAAATATTAACCATTTTTGGTGTAGTAAAATTTTAATTTTTTTAGTATTTTAAACTTATTATTGTGTTGAAATTATGCATATAATTTATTTTGTCTATTATTTCTGAAGCATAAATAAACCCTAACAATGGGTTTTTTGTAGTTCGGAAGTTTTGTTTGTACTTGTGCGTAAATAATTACAATTTTGGAAAATTGAATGCATTTGAATTACTTGAGTACTTACATATATGTACTTGAACGATTATTTCATTATTATTATTTTAATTAACATTAATATGCATTAACTGTTTTTGTTTAATTTCTATTTTATCTCATTAAATTTGGTTTTAATAAAGGAAATTGTTCAAATATAATGAGACCATTAAAATATCTAATAAAGATATTTAAGAAATAAATTACAATACTTTCTAAGCTTCCTCACTATACGCATGGCTATTTCCCTAAAAGACATAAAGTAATCTAAGGACTACTTCAGTTCTTGGTTTAAAATAAGCTTTTGTAAGGTGTAAGTTTCAATTCCCATTTAGTCTAAGTGTTATTTCAGTTTAGTTTCACTTTCATTTCTAGTTCAGTTCTATTTTATTCTAGTTTAGTTCTAGTTCAGTTCTAGTTCAGTTCTAGTTCAGTTCTAGTTCAGTTCTAGTTCAGTTCTAGTTCAGTTCTAGTTCAGTTCTAGTTCAGTTCTAGTTCAGTTCTAGTTCAGTTCTAGTTCAGTTCTAGTTCAGTTCTAGTTCAGTTCTAGTTCAGTTCTAGTTCAGTTCTAGTTCAGTTCTAGTTCAGTTCTAGTTCAGTTCTAGTTCAGTTCTAGTTCAGTTCTAGTTCAGTTCTAGTTCAGTTCTAGTTCAGTTCTAGTTCAGTTCTAGTTCAGTTCTAGTTCAGTTCTAGTTCAGTTCTAGTTCAGTTCTAGTTCAGTTCTAGTTCAGTTCTAGTTCAGTTCTAGTTCAGTTCTAGTTCAGTTCTAGTTCAGTTCTAGTTCAGTTCTAGTTCAGTTCTAGTTCAGTTCTAGTTCAGTTCTAGTTCAGTTCTAGTTCAGTTCTAGTTCAGTTCTAGTTCAGTTCTAGTTCAGTTCTAGTTCAGTTCTAGTTCAGTTCTAGTTCAGTTCTAGTTCAGTTCTAGTTCAGTTCTAGTTCAGTTCTAGTTCAGTTCTAGTTCAGTTCTAGTTCAGTTCTAGTTCAGTTCTAGTTCAGTTCTAGTTCAGTTCTAGTTCAGTTCTAGTTCAGTTCTAGTTCAGTTCTAGTTCAGTTCTAGTTCAGTTCTAGTTCAGTTCTAGTTCAGTTCTAGTTCAGTTCTAGTTCAGTTCTAGTTCAGTTCTAGTTCAGTTCTAGTTCAGTTCTAGTTCAGTTCTAGTTCAGTTCTAGTTCAGTTCTAGTTCAGTTCTAGTTCAGTTCTAGTTCAGTTCTAGTTCAGTTCTAGTTCAGTTCTAGTTCAGTTCTAGTTCAGTTCTAGTTCAGTTCTAGTTCAGTTCTAGTTCAGTTCTAGTTCAGTTCTAGTTCAGTTCTAGTTCAGTTCTAGTTCAGTTCTAGTTCAGTTCTAGTTCAGTTCTAGTTCAGTTCTAGTTCAGTTCTAGTTCAGTTCTAGTTCAGTTCTAGTTCAGTTCTAGTTCAGTTCTAGTTCAGTTCTAGTTCAGTTCTAGTTCAGTTCTAGTTCAGTTCTAGTTCAGTTCTAGTTCAGTTCTAGTTCAGTTCTAGTTCAGTTCTAGTTCAGTTCTAGTTCAGTTCTAGTTCAGTTCTAGTTCAGTTCTAGTTCAGTTCTAGTTCAGTTCTAGTTCAGTTCTAGTTCAGTTCTAGTTCAGTTCTAGTTCAGTTCTAGTTCAGTTCTAGTTCAGTTCTAGTTCAGTTCTAGTTCAGTTCTAGTTCAGTTCTAGTTCAGTTCTAGTTCAGTTCTAGTTCAGTTCTAGTTCAGTTCTAGTTCAGTTCTAGTTCAGTTCTAGTTCAGTTCTAGTTCAGTTCTAGTTCAGTTCTAGTTCAGTTCTAGTTCAGTTCTAGTTCAGTTCTAGTTCAGTTCTAGTTCAGTTCTAGTTCAGTTCTAGTTCAGTTCTAGTTCAGTTCTAGTTCAGTTCTAGTTCAGTTCTAGTTCAGTTCTAGTTCAGTTCTAGTTCAGTTCTAGTTCAGTTCTAGTTCAGTTCTAGTTCAGTTCTAGTTCAGTTCTAGTTCAGTTCTAGTTCAGTTCTAGTTCAGTTCTAGTTCAGTTCTAGTTCAGTTCTAGTTCAGTTCTAGTTCAGTTCTAGTTCAGTTCTAGTTAAGATTTAATTTAGTTCTATTCCAGTTCTAGATTGAGTTTAAGGTTCTTACTAGTATAATAAACATTGAACTAAAATATTTTTAGTAACTTAAAATTAGTTATTTAGAGAAAGTATATGTATGTATTCAAAAACACCTGCTTTAATGAAAGTCATACATAAATTATTTCCCTTTTACTAAAAATTTTAATGTAATTTTTATTTACGTACTTTTTTAAATAATGGTATTAAATTTTTTAATTAAATATTCAAAATTCTAATCACATGCACATATTATTATAATTATCAATTTTATAATCATAATAACCTTGATTCAAAAACCATTTACAAAACTCGTAAAATTTTACATAGCGGTTTACATAGGCCGTAAACTAAGCTTTTTTGAACAATAACTTACAAATAAAGTTAATGGTCGCAGTCAATGACGAATGCGGAAGTTAGAAAACAATCAATTTACAAAAAATTTTGAACCTACAGCAACACAAATTTGGTAAAATTATCAGACATCAATACTTTTCAAATTTAAGCAATGACAGACAAATTACACAAAAATGGCCCTCAATTTTAGAAAAAAAAGCTTTTTTAAGTACATACATATTTCAAGTTTTTTTTTTATTTTGTTTAAATATTACAAAATTATGTTTTCTATGTATAAAAAATTGTTAATCTTTACAATTCAAAAAGTCTATTTAAATATGTACAAGTACAACAATTTTGTGCGTAAGCTTTTTTTACACACCAATAGAAACTAATGAAATGATTTCATGATCTTTAATGCAAACATAAGAGAATCGTAAAGAAACTTATTAAGAAAATATTTCAATATTGTATGTATGTCTTAAGTTTGTATGTGAATCTAAAATAAATTAAATATAAATATTTATACAAATGTTTAAGACAAAAAAAAAAATGCCTACAAAAGTTGTATTGGGCAAGATCATCATCGTAATTATCATTAACATCATCATTATAGTTTGTACCACCAACAAACATTTTTATCTCTTTATTTCTACACTTCCATCTC
Organism: Stomorhina lunata; assembly: GCA_933228675.1. Lineage (NCBI taxonomy): Eukaryota > Metazoa > Arthropoda > Insecta > Diptera > Rhiniidae > Stomorhina > Stomorhina lunata. The sequence goes on along the minus strand of OW121741.1, from coordinate 84,825,835 downwards.
GTTCGTACACACTTAAAGTGCAAAAGAATACGCACACAAAACGCACTGAGGAAAAAAAAGAGCTTTTTTCGCCTAATATGCGATCCAATGGTTGTGCGATCGAACACACACAAATTGACAGCGATCATCGGCAGCGCCAAAAACAACAACAACAACCTACACACAATCGTATTTGTACGCATATTTTTTTTAGTTTTAGATTTTGGTTGATTTCAAAAATTTTGTTATCTGCAAACATGTGTCGAAAATATTGTTTTAAAAATGACTTTTAGTCACTTTGTATGAAACGTCTGTCCTCCCCCCTGACGGCCCTTTCCTCAGTTCGTCTTCGCCTCTGTCTGTCTTTGTTCTTTAGGTCTATTACTATTTGGGCTTTTTCTAAGGCAAAATTGTATTTATTCAAAACGATCATTTGAGTGCATATTCTTTCAAATGTATGCGTTAATGATTTAATAGAGAAGGTTATTACAGTGTTTGGTATTAGATTAGGTGCAGTAAAACAAGTCCCAACTCTAAGAGCTTTATTTTTGTTGTAATTTAAAAGAAAAGTAACGAAATCTACGCCATTTTACAAAATTTGACCTTTGACCCCTAACTTTTTCTCAGAACTATTTCACTTTTAAAATTTTTGGTAATTTAAAAGAGACAACATTAGAACAATGTATACATAAGTACATATACACTTCAAATTTAGTGCAATCGTATACTATTTCTAAAAGTATATAAACATTTTTTAAATTCTGAAATTCTGAAATTTAGTTATTCCCTCTTTTGAAAATTTTGTCTTTTAAATTATAAAAATGTTTAAAAAAAATTGTTGATACTTAAATTATTTACAATATTTGGTCTTATATGGGAGCTAGGGTCACATGGGGACAGATTGTTCCGAAATCACATCATTCTATTATATATTTACACAAAACTTAGCTTAGCTTCAAAATAACGTCTTTTTTTATAATTTTCGGGTATGACTTTTTCAAGTATATCTATAGAAGCTATGGTCAAATATAGACCGACCAACGAAAGTTGATACAGTTAAGTTTATACAGGTGATATTTTTAATAAATATTATTAAACAGTAAAATTTGTGGCTGCGAAGGGCAAAGGGACTTCGAAAAGTTAATTAAAAAGTTTTACTGTAGTGTATTGCACTAAGATCTCAATTTATTACACTTATTTATTATTGTAATAAATAGTTTTTTGATAAAACCAAAAAATGTTGGTGGGGAAACCTTTCCTTGACGCTTTTTGATGATTGGTTAGGCCATCTCTTCAGAACGATCATTCCTAATTCTAGACAGAGCGAAAACCACACATTATATCTTATTTGCTGGACCGAATAGTTATTTTTATAGTTTTATAGAAAGTTTTTGAAATAATGGATCGATTTCAATAACAATGAACCAATTTATAAACAAATTTTTGTGTCAAATTTTAATTTAACTTAAAGCTTTCCCCTATAAATATTATATAATAGTAAAATTTGTGGCTGCGAAGGGCAAAAATATCAATTTCGAAAAGTACATTAAAAAGTTTTGCTGTAGTGTATTGCACTATGGTCCCAATTTATTACAATTAATTTTTATTGTAATAAATAGTTTTTTGATAAAACCAAAAAATCGATCATTAGTTATCTAAGACATTTATCAAAGTTACATATCTCGCTAATATCAAAATCGATTCTAGAGGTATTGTAGTGTTTCGTATTAGAATCGTAAGTCTTGGAGAGGATTAATCAAAATTGACACAAACATTTTCATTATTCGGTTCGGCCTTGAAACCTTCGTTCGAATTTTTGTTAATCCAAACAAAGGCTCGGCATGTAAGTAGTACAAATACTATGTTTCGAAGATACCCATTTGATTGATCCCAACGACCTACAATTTTGTTAAGTTCTTGTTGAAAAGTTAGGAGGATATTTCTTAAGACTGCGTATTCTGGATTTCGTGTTATCTAAATTGGAATGTAATCCTTATCAATAACATACAGATCCGCTCCTAGCCCTACTAATATCCTCAGAGCTTGAACAAAGCAATAAGTATATGATTATTTAGACAGCCTACTGAGGTTGTCTAAGTCCTTTCAAGATCATTAAAGGTCTGCTTCTTTAAATATATGTCGGTTCCATAAAGGGGCTTTTTGAGACGTTTAGAAAGTGATTTAGGCTAAGGATAATTGCAATAAGAAACTTTTTTAGTTTGTACAATTTATTGAAATATTTATCGAGTTCTTTTGGAACTTCGGCTCGGTTTCAAGTGCAAACATTTCGAAATATTGATCAGATGAGATAAAAAATCTGCTTACAATCGGTTAATTTCAAGGTCTCGGCTAACTACAGCAATTTTTGAAATATTCGAATGGCTACGATCAAACGAGATAAATGCTATGGATAACTAGAGGATATTATTAGTAATGATCCGATCTTCTACAGCTCTACAATCCGACGAGATAAATGCTTGGGCTCTTGTTCGTTTAACTAGAGGTAAGGTAATAATTTGATTAGATAAAATCTATACATAACCCAATATGAGTATCCGATGAAATAATATTTTTGGCTATCAGACGAGATACATCGTCTAACTTCGGCATACAATAATAAAAACTTCATTCAGCTCATGATCGGCTAACTACCAGGCAAATAATAATCCAATAAGATAAAATCTTTGGATCTCGATTGGCTTTCTTCTGAGATATCGATGATAATGATAATGACTAAGTGAGAGTTATGTTTTTACAGAAGGAATTAGGGTGGTAACAAACCAGAAAAATGAGGATGAGTTGTGTACCCGACATTTGCATGAGGACTTGTGAACTCCCTAAGACATAGAGTTAAAAGTGACCAAAAACTGTTACAGTTTATATGCAAGAACTTCTGAAACTGACTAACTAAAATTTTCTCAAAGTATTTTCGTGTTCGGAAGAAAACGTTTGTTCCGAAATTGTATCTGACAAGACCCTGAGTATACATATTATAATGATTGAAGAAAAAACCCCAAGCTCATTCACGCGTTTTCAAAATATCGTTACATAAAATTTAGGTTTTTTTGTCAAACTCTCCAAGAAAAGTGAAAAAAGCAGAAATATATAGCGAAATATAAGCGAATTTTGCCCATGAATGAAAAATGGCTTCAGGGTCAACTTACAACAATTTTAAGTTTTGATAGCGATAAAAGAATAACATGGCAGAAGCCGTCACCGATTTTTGGTGATTTTAGACGTCATTAATTTTAGAAACAAATTAAACAACCAGAGAGTTACACGTTGAAAAATATTGGTGGTATCCAATGCCCATAACTCCTCACAAGGTATTTTTCCACTGAAAAATATTATGTCGTCATGTATTCTCCCAACTTAACTATAAATAACTTTCTGAGGAAGCTCAAAAAGCGCCAAATAAACATAACAAAAAATATAGAGAATTTTTTACTCGGAAAAACACCAGAATTAAAACATATACCAAATTATTCCGTAGAATATTTATTTCGTCTGCATTATAAATTTACCGAAAACCTACGTGACATGCTCTTCCCTCAAGTACAAAATTTATAAGAAGAGCCACAAGTAATCGACCCGAAAACAAATGATTTGGAAGGTGAGGATTATCTTGAATCATCAAGTGACTTTTAAGATTTCTCTGAAAGTGAATAACTTTTAGTCCTATGCTCCACTGGGAGTCAAGGATAACAGAAGAAGAAGAAGAACAATAACCCCCTTTCCTTTCTAAATTTAATTCAAATCAAAATTAATGCTTTAAATATTACAATTTTATGTTCACTATTTTAAATACTTTATTATCATTTTTTCTTTAAATAATAAAAATGGATGAAAAAATAAGTGTTTTATTTATAACTGTTCATTCTATAGACCGAAAAAGTAAAGAAATAATTTTGTCCACTTAGATTCTGCGAATATAACACTGTGCGTTAGGTCACTGGATGATTGTGTAGCAACAATAATAAAAAAAACTACACGTAAAATTTACGTATGTTAGTCTTCTAGGGTTAATGTGACAACAGTTTTTATGCTGAGGCTTAATTAAAGATATTGTCTCTCGTAACCTGGAACTATGAACCATATTTTCTCGAAAATATGGTTTAAAACTTGGGGCAATGGACTTAAAGTAGGGTTTGCAGTTCGGTTTTAACCGAAACCTCGTTTTTTTATGCCTCAAAACCGAAACCGAAAACCGTAGAAATAACCGCGGTTTTAGCTATTCATTTTTCATAATTTTTTGTTGGTATTATTCAGAAATAGGGTTTGCAAAAAACCGTGAAAATGAGAAACTGCGGTTTCGGTTTTAAAACACCCAAAACCGGCCGGTTTCGGTTCGGTTTTCGGTTTTTTAAATAAAACTATTTCAGTTTAAATTTGTAGGAAAATTTAGATAACTTCATTAAAACATGTTATAATTTAATACTAAAATTAAGGAAAATAATTCAGGTTTTTTAAATATGAGGGATTTTTTAAATAAGTCTTGTTTCTTCTGGAGAAACTGCAGAGCCCCTTTAGCGTGAATAATATTTGCATCCGAGCGACAAATTGCTTCAATAGTAATTTTTACAAATAGCAACGATTTTAAAGAATTTACAATTTCAAAGTCGATAGAATGAAGCCAATCTAAGGTCGACAGCATTTCTAAACTCTCATGAATACTTTGTTTAGAAGCAGAAATCTAAGAGTAAAATTAGTTCACGATTATGATGCTTTTTAATCTTGTTTTAATCTATAGATGTTTGCATCAAGTGAATAATTAAACTCCATTAGCCTTTGTCTAATGGTTTCTTGCGTTTGCTTGAATTACACGTTCCTAAAATACGGCCCAGGTTATCAAATTTACCATGAGAATCGTGAATATTTACGTTCATATACCGTCTTCCCCTTACACCTGTCCATTCGTACATTGTAAACAACTTTTGCTTGTTTCATTCTTCTGCTTCATTAAATAGAAAAATTACGTGCAAATTTATGATAAGCTACTGTTATTTCTGAATAATACCAACAAAAAATTATGAAAAATAAATAGCTAAAACCTCGGTTTTTTCTACGGTTTTCGGTTTCGGTTTTGAGGCATAAAAAACCGAGGTTTCGGTTTCGGTTAAAACCGAACTGCAAACCCTAATTCAGAAATAACATTATAAATTTGCACGTAATTTGTCTATGAAATGAAGCAGAAGAATGAAAAAACAAAAGGTGCCTTACAATGGACGAATGGACAAGTGTAAGGGGAAGAAGGTATATTTTATAACCTGGAACTTAGCCGTGTAATTCCAAGCAAACGCAAGAAACCATTAGACAAAAGCTAATGGTGTTTAAAATTTTACTTGATACAAACATTGAAGCATGTACTATAGATGGAGATGCAGTCAATATCAAATTTGGATCCGAAAATCAAACACTGCTTCAGTTATGGTATGTACACGGAATTTATCTTGCAGTCACTGATGTTTTTTATGAACAATTTCTTATAAATCCAGATGTGGATGAATTTCAAACCGACGAAAGCGAAGGCAATTTTGAAGATGGCGACAATGAAACCTTGAATCATATAAAACCGATTGCCCATATAAATTTGAACCTAGAGGCTGTAAGAAAAACTTTTCGGTATTTCAGTAATTCGTCAGTTCGTAATAATATTTTACAAACAAGCGTTAAAAAGCATCATAATCGTGAATTAGATTTACTCTTAGATTTCTGATTCATGAAAGATTCATGAAAGTTTAGAAAAGCTTCTATCGGGTTTGAAATTGTAAATACTTTTAAATATTCGTTGCTGTTCGTAAAAATGACTGTTGAAATAATTTGTCGCAAATATTATACAAGCTAATGGGGCTCTGCAGTTTCTCTAAAAGAAACAAGACTTATTTAAGAAATCCCTCATATTTAGAAAACGTGAATTAATGTCTTGAATTTTAGTATTAAATTATAAATGTGGGCTTTATTAAATATCCCTTTACTTTGTTTAAAAAAATTACCTAAATTTTACTACAAATTTAAATCAAAATAGTTTTATTTAAAAAGCCGAAAACCGAACCGAAACAGCGGTTTCTCATTTTCACGGTTTTTTGCAAACTCTAACATAAAGTACTCCTGGATACCACATGTTTCCTATTACAACCCATACATTTAAAATATTCCTCTATCCGCCAAAGCGACTTCATAGGAAAGAAATTTTTAATTTAAATACAAATTTCATCAAAATAGGATCAACTCTAGATTTTCATATTTCCATTGCATATTTCTAATTTGCTCCACTGAGCTTTAGACCCCTAAACATTTAGCCTTCACTGCATTTATCAGCCCTACAATGTCAATCATTTTATGGATTCACGCGTGTTAAAAATATTTCATATGTATTTTTTTACGCGTGTAAATAAATTTTCAACAAAATAATCATGAAAAAGTATTTCTTCATCAAAATTCAAACATTTTAGCTTTTTGTTAAATTTTTTTTTACTTCGTTTCCATCAAATGTTGATGTTTCATACCAAAAGCAACAACAATTACAACAACCTTGCAGTAAATTTATTATTAAGTTTTTTTTTTTTTTTTGTTTAAATAAAGCACCGAAAAAAGCTCTTATGTTTAAAAAATGCGTTGGTGCGTAGACGCACATTTACTAATACAAAGCTTATGTGATTTGTGTGTCCGTATGTGTGTGAGTGCGTAAAGTTTAAAAAAAAGCTTTTTGCTTTTTTTCGATTTTATTTTAATTTCCTCATTCTTCTTAGCAAATTGTGTTGTTGTATTAATGTAATGTTGTTGTTGTTGCTGCTGGCATTTAAAGAAGAGTGTGAGTACAATAAATTTTTAATTATGTTGTGCGAGCTCAAGGTTTTCTTTCTAATATTTAATGTATTTTGTGGGTATTTTAATTTGTTGTTGTTGCTGTCACTGAGAGCAACTATTAATGTTGTTACTGTTGCTGACTGTTTGAATATGTTGTTGCTATTTCTATGCTATCATTTATATTAGTTTGTGTAGTTGTTGTTGCTGTTTACGCACTTTTTGTGTATTTCGGTTCCGCGTTTAAATTTGTCTGTCTGCCTTCCTATGCCTATGTCTAATGTTATTCATTTAGTGCGTTTGCAAGTGTTGTTTCTATGTTTGTTCTTTTTTGCTAAAGCAGCACGCTGCACAGTGGACGAATCAAGCAATTTAGCGGCATTTTATTAATAACTTATTAAGTTTTTTAATGAAACTTAGTATATGTATTATATATTGAATGAAGAATAAGTGGACTAAATATAATTGGAATTGGACCGTTATTTCTGGTACCTCCCGCACAAATGTTTTTTTTTTCGAAATAGGGGTTGACACCCAATATATTAAAAATAATATCACATTTGGCAAAAGTAAATTTATTTCCAACAAAAGTTGGAATTAAATATTTCTTTGCATTTCTACCTATTTAAGGTCCTATTATGGGAAATTAAACATTATTTTAAAAAGTTTGCGAAAAGTTCGTATACATTTTTTTTATTTTTTTTTTACAGTTCATATTTTTATTAACTAAAGTTGTTAATTATAAAAAAATAAATTAATAGAATATTTATAATGAAATGAAACACTTTCCTAGTATATGGAACAGTTTTTGTTGTCTATGCTTTCAATGGGAATCAGAAACATAACCGTTTTCTTCTGTAATAAGCTCTGAAATCAAATTTTGTACATCCTTGTCAATTTTTACAGCATTTCTGGAGTAGGCATGAGGTTGCTTTGAAATCGAAGATATTAATGGATCTGATGTTAAAAAAGTGAGTTTATTAAATCTTCCATTGTGTTTTTTCTCGAATTTTTTCGAGTGTGATATTCTCTAAAATTTCTTAAATCCTTATTTCGGAATTCCTGTGCCTCTTCCGACGTCGGCACCGTGAAGTAATATTTTGTGTACGGAAGAAGGCATATAGAACCATGGATACATTTCTACAAAAATCTCTGCTGTCTGCCAACAATACATTTTAAAAGCATGTGTATTAACTTTGTATCCACATGCCATAGTTCGTAAAATTACACTGAATCTGGAAATTATTTCTTCGCTAACCCCAGTTAAAAGTGCAGCCAGCTTTGGTTGCTTAAAGAATTTTCTGGCCGTATTTCCATTATTGGGATGTAAATGGGATGCAGTTGTTTCCCGATCCAGGTTTAGGAATATCCACTAATAACCCCATTTCCGTTCTCAACTTTTGTTGTATTTTTAATTTAGTTTCCTGTAAAACAGATTTATCAGCACCTCGAACTTGCCACTTTTTAATCGGTAGCCTATACGCAATATGTAAAATGCATTCAAAGCACCTTATCCAGGTGTGCAGTGTTGACAATCCGTAATCATACATATCAGCCTTTATCGGTCGATTTTTTATAGCATTTAAGTTATTCATGATCTTTGGTGTTGCTCCACATATTCCACACGTTTGTGATGATAATTCCGAAATAATGCTAAAAATTTTGCCACCAATCATTGTCATATAAAACTCGTGACGAATTTCAAAATCCTCAAACGTTGTTGGATTTATTTGAAGTATTTGCTCTATTACGCTGTTCAAAATTCAACAACGTGTAGTTGCACTTCTTCCATTTTTTTCCGAGATTGCTTACAAAGCTGCTCAATATTTTTTTGATGTTTCGTCACTGTTCCACGTTATATTTTGTTTTGTCTATTATATTATTAAATACATAATTTTCGACAGCCAACAATTTTTTAGTAGATGTTTTTTCATCATACCATATTGAAAAAAGTGCACGCTTAGAAACTTCCATCATACCTAAAATTGCATTTATTAATAAACGGGGACGAACGGGGATTTTATTTTTAACGTTTCACAACAACAATAGTCCAAGCTAATAAATAAAATAAGAATTTGAATAACACCGAGTAACTCCAAAGAGATGCACTCTTCAAAACTTACGTATATTAGATTACAAATATGTTAATACGCTTAGTAAATACTACTTAGAATTTCTATTAAACTGGATAATCACAGGTCACAAAAATAATTATTTAAATAAGCACAAACTTTCCACTTACCATAAAAAAAATTATTAAACAAATTTATGAACAACTGATCTTTTGCTGACACAAGAAACGCACTTAATAATTTTACGCCAAATTCTGATAATTCATCAGCTGAAAAATTAATCAAGTTCGGCAACTAATAGCAGAGCGAATATTGGGAGCAAAAGAAAATTAAAAACACCAATTTGCTCAGTGGAGTAACGGTAATCGAAATAATGAAAAACATTTGTTGATTTAAAAGTTTTAAAAATGCAAATTAATGACGCTAAATCTATGGATTCGTCCACTGTGCGCTGCTCTGCTCTGCCCCCTGTGCCCCATTTTGCGTTTGTGCCCTGATTCTCATCATCACTTTATTTACCCTGTCCCACCGAGAGCCCTCATTATTATTATATTTATTTTTATTTCTAGTTTATTTCCCCAATTTAACATGTTTTTGTTGTAGACCTTGGGTTTTGTTTCTATACAATATTTTCTGTAAGTGTATGCGTTTAATTTGTGTGCGTTTGTATGCGTTAGAGTGCGTTCTTTCATTTTATTGTATTCCTATTAAATGCGTGTTTGTTCTTAATTCTTTTTGATGATAGAAAAAAAAATTTCGACAGTTTTTTTTCTAGTTTACATAATCTGTTTCCATTTGCCATAAGTTAAGCATTTAATGATAGTATTGCTGATATTTTTTGCAGTGTATTTTAAATATTTTTAAGATTTTCTAAGAAATTCACACCAAAATGCTTAACTTTTGCAATTTTTTTTTTGAGAAAAGTTCATCTTTTAAGGTTTATTCTTTATGGTTTTTAAAGTATTTTTGAATTCGGTACACTTTCAAAAAATATTCGTTCATGAGATATATAACCGACCTGGAGCTTGTTACGTAGGATCTCATTTACCTACCCAGCAAAACTTTGGTAATGGCAAGTACTCTGATAACTGGTTACCTTGTAACGACTACAACATACCATCCGAATAAATAATAAGTTTTTACAGAAGTACTTATTTGTAATTAAGATGGTAATTTAAACTGAATGGCCCCGGTTCAAATCCCACCAAGGGCAACAATTTTTTTTAGTTTTTTTTTTTTATGAAAAGATTCCTTTTAAATGATTTTTGAATTTTAAGAACTTAAATATTATCTTCTGTAAAAAAAAAATTTAAAACTAACTCACGTTAATGAAAAAATACCGTCATGAGTCAATTATGATTATGTAGGGGATGTCGAATACCAAACACGATTCTAATTGGTCTTAACTTGGTAAGCCCAACTTATCTGGGTCATCCTTCATCTCAACTGTGGACACACACCTCCTCATGGTATCACCCGGGGAGCTAGTTTAACACCCATTAATATTGTGAGTTAACATGTTCCGAGAGTTGTCCCATAAGATCGATAAAAATGGGTTAGGATTACGGGCTTAGGATTACCCTCTCTTGAAAAAAAACTTCGATAGAAAGACCAAGTAGGGGAACATTTTTCAAAGCTTGGCCTATAAAATTGGAGAATATTCGCACAAGATCGAAATCCATGGAATTCTAAAATATGCTCGGACTTTGACCTTAACAGGTTATAACATTTAAGTAAGTAAGAGTCAATCTTATGTTAAAACTTATACAAAAAAGAAGATTTAAATTGTTTAAGTTTTAAAATAATTTTAAAAAAGTTTAAGAATAATTACAAAAAATCGTATAAAAATATTTTTCCAAAAATTACAACAAAGCAAAAAAAAGCAGGGAAAAGCAAAGTTATTTTCACATGATTTTGGATCTAAAAATAAAAATTGTTTATATTAATTATAAGCTGCTAAGTTTTCAACATATGAAGTAGCTCAGTGGAAGAGTCTCTGCCTAGCAGTCGGAGGGTCTGGGTTCGAGCCCCCATGGGATCATAAAAAAAATTTTGTATTTCGTTTAAAAATATATGTTTTTAATAAAACAACAACAAAAAAGTTGTTGCTGTTGTTGTTGTTGCTTTCAAATTGCTTACCCAAGTCATTACTTTTCTGCAATTGGTAAATACTTGCCTCCAATGACATCCCCATGTTAATGTAATGACTTAAACAGCGAATGAGTAAGTAGTTCGTGTTCAATAGTTTAACTGTTTAACTCATTATTTGGTAATGAAAAGTTTTACTGGGTATGTAGTTTCTCAGTTTCGTTAAACAAAAGTAAAAAAAAAATAATTCACTTCTTTGTCAAAAATCGTTGATGACACTTATAAACAGGGACCGAAAATAACTGTTATTTTTGAATTTTTGATTAAAAAAAGCAACCGCAAGGAAATGTCGGAGAATAAAACCAAGTATACCATTTTGATAGTCGTGGATGAAATTTTCATAAAATGCGATGATTTTTAAAAATCTGATTTCTATTTTTTAGAAAAAAATAACAGTTATTTTTTGATTTTTTTTTTTTTGAGCAAAAATAAAAGTTATTTCTTAACTTTTATTTTTTCGAGCAAAAATAACAGTTATTTTTGACTTTTATTATTTCGATCATGAATAAAAGTTAGTTTTTGACTTTTATTTTTTCGAGCAAAAATAAAAGTTATTTTTTGACTTTTATTTTTTCGAGCAGAAATAAAAGTTATTTTTGTTTTTGCAACCCTAATTATGATTGCGAAACTCCGTTAATTTTTAAGCATATGCAAATTATTTTCACTGAAAAATTATCTTTGTTTGACATAAATTTTCAATAAATTTATCATGAATTTAAGCAAATGTAACTTTTATTTCTGCTCGAAAAAATAAAAGTCAAAAAATAACTTTTATTTCTGCTCGAAAAAATAAAAGTAAAAAAATAGCTTTTATTCATGCTCGAAATAATAAAAGTAAAAATAACTGTTATATTTGCTCAAAAAAATAAAAGTTAAAAAATAACTTTTATTTTTGCTTAAAAAAATAAAAGTCAAAAATAACTGTTATTTTTTATCAAAAAAATAAAAGTCAAAAAATAACTTTTATTTCTGTTCGAAAAAATAAAAGTCAAAAAATAACTTTTATTTTCTGACTTTTACGATAAAAGTTATAACAGTTACGGTCCCTGCTTATAAATGCTCCAGAAATAGTAATTGAAATTTTAGACACACAAGGCTTCGTTCTTTCTCCTACTCTATTTCTTATTTTTCTAAATGACCTTCTATGTCAAACTTCCAACCCTATCTACTCTTTTGCAGATGATAGCAACATCTCTCATTTGTATTCATTTAACTATAGGCCAAGCATATTGGAGATCAAAATCCAAGAGGCAAATCTCTTAATTCCGACCTATCTACAATATCCGATTGGGGTCGTTTAAATAGGGTCGATTTTAACGCTCGAAAGACCCAATGTTGTTTGTTGCATCATTTGTAATTATGGGTGGTATAAATATCGAGGAATCAGAAACTCTTGATGTTCTAGGCATGAAAATGCAGTTTGATGTCCGCTGGACTAATCACGTTTTTCAAGTGTCGAAAGAAGCATTCAAGTGTTTCGGTTTTCTAAAGCGGTGTAAGACATACTTCACTCCAACTGATCTCCTTAATATCTATACCACATATATCCGACCGAAAGTGGAATACAACTCTCATGTATGGGCCGGTGCTTCAAAGTCTATTTTGGAGCTTCCCGACCGTGTACAAGAGAGGTCATACTTCACTCCAACGGATCTCCTTAATATCTATACCACATATATCCGACCGAAAGTGGAATACAACTCTCATGTATGGGCCGGTGCTTCAAAGTCTATTTAGGAGCTTCCCGACCGTGTACAAGAGAGGGCGAAGGTGCTTATCGGTGACAGTGGGGTAGCCAACTCTATTGCCTCTTTGGAGCATCGTCGTAATGTGGGGTGCGTTTCACTGTTCTATCGCTACTATAATGGGATGTGCTCAAATGAAATTAGGGATCTTGTACGTGAAACCCGTACATTTCTTCGTAGCACACGCAAGTCTACAAGGGTTCATCCCTTTGTAGTCGATTTTCCAGTGGATCGCACGACGCACTATAGAGAAAACTCGTTTTTTAGCCGTACAGCGCGAATGTGGAATAAACTTCCTACATCAGTTTTTCCCTCTAATTCAAATCAAATATCCACAAACACTACTCCCTCTATCCTCCTTTCCACAACCTATTTTCCTAGTTCCATCACAATGCATATGCATATGTAGGGGTCATCCCCTGAGTGTTGGTTCAATACAAAAAAAGTGTTAGATCATTGATAGACACAGTATAGACCGATATATTATAAATTCACAAATATAAATGTCAGAACGGGTTCTGAAATTTGAATTAACAGTTTTGAATACAGAAGAGTACACTTTTCGAACATTTGAATTTTTTAAGAAAAACTGGCCGTGTGATCACATTTATGGTTAGGTCCTATCAGATTTTTGCGCAGACTTTAAGAACTTTATACTTAATACAATTTAATTAAGAAAAGTTTTAAAATTAACACCAAATTTTTTTTTCAGACAAAATAAACTCAAGTTTTTCTAAAAATTGTTGATTTTAGACCAACGCTGGTTGTAGAGTGCATGTTCAAAATTTCTCAAAATATAGTTTATACGCAATCCTGAAGTTTAATCTTTTAGCAAATGGTAAAAAATTATGTCGTTTAAAAAAGTTTGTAAAAATATTTAAAAAATAAAGTTACTTTTTTTGAAAAAAAAAGAAAATAATAATTTTTCCGGCTTTTTTCGTTACAAAAACTTTAAAGAATTTTTCTGTGCTATGAAGTCTACATAATTAAAAATTGTTTTCTTTTAACTTATTAAGAAACTTATCAGAAATCTTACAATAATTTTTAAAAAAAATTTTCATTTTACCAAAAAAGATTTATAATCCAAAAAAAGGCCAGACGTTATGCCAAAAAACTCAAATAAATATTTTTAATCAAATATCTCTTAAACTTTAAGAGATAAGAAAAAGTAAAAATGTTCTTTCTTAATTTTTTTTAAGAAGTTTTTTAAAATGTAAAAACCTTTCGGTTCGTACCAAATTTGTGGAAGTTATACTTACCCAAAGGCAACTTTGCTCCACTGTAGAGCCCACTTGTTCTAAAAGAAAAACTTATTTTTTACTGATGTTCCAAATTTTGTCAAATATCTCTTAAACTGTAAGAGGTAGTACGGTAAATATGTTCTTTGCTTATTTTTTAAGAAACTTTCGAATATATAAAAACCTTTTCGATTTGCGAAAGTTATATGGACCAAAGGTTTCACATATCCGAGGTTGGCAACTTTGGTGCATTATAGAGCCGTCTGTGCTACCGATAGATACGTCCTTAGACATTGCTCTAAAAGCCTAACTCCTCTTCTACTGATGTTCCAAATTTCGTCAAAATCAGTTTCTTGATATTAATAGCTAATCAATACGAAAAAAAAACCTCTTACGACCCACTGTGCATTTATAGATCAAATTTTCTAATAATTTATCTAAACTTTTTTCAAATACTTTGTAATTTAGCGGAGAAACTAGTTGCAAATTTAACGGAATTTACAAGATTTTAGCTTTTTGTACGTTGAAGTCTCATTTTTAAGAAAATCTACAAGATTTATTTTTTTCTCTTGAAATTCATTAAAAACCAGTGTTGCCACCAACCAATTATTAAACTACACATGTATCATACCAAAATTACACATGAAATTAGGAATTACACATGCTTTTTTTGGCAAAATAACATACTTATTTGGCATATATTTACAACCTATTAAGGTCAAAGGCTGAGCAATTTTAGAATTCTATGCTTTTCGATCTTGTGCTCATATTGTCAAATTTCGTAGGCAAAGTCTACATGGTCTTTTCATCAATGTTTTGGACGTCCCCTTCAAACATATGGGACAACTCGCGGCATGGTCACATGATAGCTCATTACATTAACGAGTGTTAAAGTACTTCCCTGGCAGCAGCGTTCAAATACGGCGAAATTAAAATATAGTTAATAACTTTTTGCAAAGTAGAAAACAATCTGTCTTCCAAGGTATTCTTTAAATCAGAAACCTTTATCCAATAATCTTCTGGCTCCAAATTGCTGTGAATCCCAAAATTTCAAAATCTAAGAGTGCAGTTGCAATTTTGGGATCACAATATCCACAATTGTATAAATATCGTCACTTAAATAAAATGTTTTTTTTTTTTAATTTGACGAATTGCTTCGATACAAAACTCTCGGCTATCTTGAAGTCTATTTTTTTCCAATAAGTATTGGGATTTTAAGACATCAATTTTTATGAATGTAGTTGCATTAAAAAGTTTGCATTATATAAATTATTTCGATTTCGAAAAGGACGTATAAAATTTTACTTTTTAAAATGCATGTGTTGAAAACAGTTAAGAAATAAAGAGTGCTCTAAATAAAATTTGTAGTTGGATTTTCTTAAATAAAAATCAAACCTTTTAATATAAAAACTCTACAAAATACGCAAATATAATGACATATTATACAAAATCATTTAGCATTAAAATGTTTAGGTACTTAGTACTCGGGTTTTGCAAAATTATCGACTTTTTTCGGAAACCCTCCCATTAAAGATTTTACAGTTGCTTCTGATACCTTTTTGGAGCATGTGTTCCACCTGCGCTTAAAATCAGACATGTTCTAGAAAATCTTTCCTGTGTTCTTCAATTCCTTTTTACCAGAGCCCAATACCTTTCCACAGGCCGAAGTTCTGGACAGTTAGGTGGATTTGCCTCTCGTGGTACAAAAATGACATTATTCTTTGAGTACCACTCAAGTGCCTTTTTCCATAATGGCATGATCCCAAATCGGGCCAAAAAAAATGTAGTCACTCTGTGCTCTCTTAAAAAGGGTAACAACTGTTTTTGTAGGCACTCCTTTATATAAATTTCTGTGTTTATTGTGCCAGATGCCACAAATACTTCACTTCTTTTACCACAACTGCAAATAGCTTGCCACACGAGAAACTTCTTAGGGAATTTTGTTTGTTTTTTTGTGCGAAACTCTTGCCGAACATTGCCCCGTTTATCAGCAACATAAAAATCTTGACCAGAAAATTGAGAAAAGTCTGCCAGTACGTATGTTTCATCATCCATCACACAACAGGTGTATTTTTTTATAAAATCGGACTTCAATTTTTTCGCTCGTTTTTTTACTTCTAAGTTCTTTATAGCATTGCGATCTGGAACCTTTTGGACTTTGTATGTCTTCAGTCCAGCATAAGCTTTGACTCTATGTACAAAGTTCGTAGAACATTTCACCGTACGAGCTGCTTTTCTTAAAGAAGTGTTAGGCGCTCTTCGAAAGAGTCGCTCGACTTCTTTTGCCTTACCAATATCTGTAGGACCTTTTTCCTCCCTGATCCAGGTTTTCTTTCAATGCTCAGGTTTTCCTTATACCGTCTGATGGAATTAGAAACCGTTCGAGGGTCAACTTTCAAATTTTTAACTATTTTTTTAAAAGTCCATGACGGATTTTTTTGAAAAGTTTTAATTATATTTTCACGAACTTTTTTTTCGCAGTCCATTTTGATTGAAATAACTATTGAAAATTAATAATTTCTAAAATAATAGTATCTGACATATCTATAGAAACTAACTTGATCAAAAAATAAATTATTTCTTGCACTATGGATAAATTTTGTCTAAAATAGTAAATGCATATTTTTTTTAGAACACTCTTTATTACAATAGCTAGCACACAAAAACGACAAAAATTTAAATTACACATACGTTACACATGCAGCCAGTTACACATCGTCTACACATGAAAATAAAAATTACACATGATATGTGTAATTACACCTAAAGTGGCAACACTGTTAAAAACCTAAAAAAACAAAGTTTGCTTTTAGCTTCCGAAATCATTACATTTTCGATTACTATTCAAAAATATCGGGCTGAGTCTTAGTTGAATAACGTCTTGATCAGTATGCTCAATTTGTGTAATGATGGTGAAATCGAAACGAGGTTGTGTCATCTTTACAGGCGGTAAATCCATTAGCTTTAATATTGCTGTTTAAAAACACTAGATGTCGCTCTATATATGCTAATAAATTTAAGACCAGCATTACAGATTTGTTCAAAGTAGAGCGCACAACAACTCAATGCTGTGTGGTATAATATGGTGGGGCCGCCATATGTGATAACGATATATTAAGTTAGTGATTATGTTTGTAACATACAGAAATATTTGTCTAAGTTCTAGCTTTAATAAGATCGGTTCGATCTGAATCTCTGCCTGGATGGTTTTAACGATGTTCGTCAATTCATGGCTTTTATTTTAGAGCTACGATGATTCAATTTGGCACATACCTTTTTTTTGGTACTGGGTCAGTTGCTATTGCTATCTTTACGCTATTTTGCAATAATTTAAGTTACGGTAAATCAAACAGAGAGAAATGTGAGAAGCAGATACAAAACAAATGAGCACAATTTATGCATGCCAGTCTATTTTACATTGGGCCAACAGAAGCAAAACTATTGAAACCGAAACCCAGCCGCACAATCGATGCATCACGGTCTAATAGGATTAATGTACAAAAATAAAAGCCTTAAAATTTATTCATAATCCATTCACATATGACCTTAGTAGTGTAGGGTATCATATGGTCGGGCTTTATAGACTATAAAACTTGTTTATTTGCCTCTAACTAAATTTTTACAATTTTTTTTCTCACATTATCTTAAGTTACCTTTCCTCAAATACATACCAAAAGAAATCACTGCATTTTCTCAATCAAAACTGCATTTTCCACTTAATTACAAAATAATTAGCCACATCCGTTACGTTACATTAAGTGCACGGTACTCCAAATTCCAAAGCCACACAAAAACAAAACAAAAAAAACTCAACGACAACGATATAACACGGAAGTGGTAGAGAAAACGGGTTATGGAGAAACAAATGGGAATCTTAAAATTTCTAATTAGCCTTCTTCTTCTTCGTCTTCAACGCTTTTATAGCTCGAACTCTTGTGGGTAAAACAATAAAATGCTCTCAAATTAAATTAGAATTACAACAGCTCTTTTTTTTTTTTTGTTGATTGTCGAGCTATTGCCATTAAGACTAATTTCCTAAAAATTTAAAGGGCTTTAAAACATGACGTTGACTTGTGGGGAATTTGTCACAATATGTGAAATTTATTGTAAGCTAACGATGATTGTTTGTAAACTGAATTTTTTTAGAATTTGAATGAATGCATTTGGCTAGAATTTAACATAAATTTATTAAGACCTAAAAAGTCAGGAAACCCAGCCATCCAAAGCACTTCATTACAAGTCAAATCATTTCGAGTGTACTCGAAAGAAAATACCAAAAAAAAAAAAGAAAACAAAACAAAAGACCTAAAATAAAAATCTCAAAAATAAAAACAGAAATAACCAAATAACCCTAGTAAGAATTGATTATTAAGAAAAAAAGAAGGGGGTTAGAACCCACGACTTAAGCAGCCACAAAAATTGTTGCAAAGTGCAGTCAAATAAAATATTAGGCTGCTACTCTCAAATACCAAGAATGTTGCTTTACCTATAACAACATGTTTATAAACATATGTTTCTAAATATTTTACACACATAACCTCAATATGAAACTTAAATGTTACGCATGAAAGCAAATAGACTTGTAATTTTTCTTTTTTACTACTTTCTTTTTGTCTTTCTTTCAAAAAAAAAAATTAAAAAAAAAAAAACAAATTACCGCTAAAATGTCTTCCACCATTACTTATGTTGCACCACAGAACTCTTTCATTTCAAGTCATTAATGAATTTGACTACTCCAGCTTTATTTAGTAGCAGCCCAACTTTCTTGCTTTTTATTTCTCTGTACTCGTACCGGGTGTTTTTTATTGAGGTATAGAACTTTAAGTTTGCATCACTTTTTTAACTGGCGGCCATTTTGTCAGCTGTCAAGTGATTAATATTTAGTTTGGTTTGCCATTTCATCATGAACAGGTTGACAAAAGAACAACGCTTGCGAATCGTGCAAATTTATTTCGAAAATAATGGTTCAGTTCGCGAAGTTTACCGCAAGCTCCGTCCATTTTATGGTCGACATAATCGTCCATCAGAGCAATTAATTCGGTTAACCATGGATCGTTTTCGCACTACGTTTACTCTATGTGATAATACGCATCCGTAGCGACGTCGAACAGTGCGCACCGAAGAAACAATTGGAGCTGTAGAGCAAAGTGTTGAAGAGGACCCGAATGAATCGATTCGCCACCGTGCACAGCAATTGGAGCTTTGTCCATCAACTTTATGGAAGATTTTGCGCAAAGATCTTGGCTTGCGACCTTACAAGATCCAGCTTGTGCAAGAATTAAAGCCGCGAGACAATGCAATGCGTCGTGATTTTGGTGTATGAGCCGAAAATGAGATTGATCTCGATGCTGATTTTCATCGCAAAATTTTGTTCAGTGATGAGGCTCATTTTTGGTTGAATGGCTACGTCAACAAGCAAAATTGCCGCATTTGGAGTGAAGAGAATCCACATGAGACCCTTGAGACGCCATTACATCCACAAAAACTGACTTTTTGGTGTGCTCTATGGGCTGGTGGAGTCATTGGGCCATACTTCTTCCGAAATAATGCTGGAGAGTCAGTTACCATAAATGAAGACCGGTATAGAGCCATGATAACCGACTATTTTGTTCCCCAATTGGATGGCATGAATGTGGATGAGTTGTGGTTCCAACAAGACGACGCTACATGCCACACAGCGCACGTCACAATTGATTTATTGAAGGAAACATTCGATGAGCGCATAATTTCGCGGAATGGACCTGTCAATTGGCCACCAAGATCGTGCGATTTGACACCACTGGATTTTTTTCTTTGGGGATATGTGAAGTCGCTCGTCTACGCCAACAAACCAGAAACGTTAGGGGACTTGGAAGCCAACATTCGTGGCGTTATTGCCAACATACGGCCCCATATGATCGAAAAAGTAGTTGAAAATTGGACCTGTAGAATTGGCTTTATTCGAGCCAGCCGCGGCGGCCACATGCCCGAAATCATATTTAAACATTAATGGCATAAAATTATCCTTCCAATAAAGCCAAATTGATGGACATTAAAACGATTTTCTTGTGTTTTATTTCAATTCGAAGTTCTATACCTCTAAAAAAACACCCATTATGTGTGTGTGTGTTTTCAGTTGCCACTTGCAACAAATTTCAACCTGAGTTCACTTAATAAAGTACATACCTCCCATGCTGGCTGGCAAACCTTAATACATATTCATTTAAAGCACAACTTGCTGCTGCTGCTGGTGGCTGCCACATGATGCATTTGTAATTAAAGTGTAAAAACTGAATTTGGTAGTAAGAGCAAAAGGGTTATTGCAAACTCTAACAAATGTCGTCTAAAAAAAAGCTTGCAAGCGAATACTTTTCGTTCCTGTTTTTTTGTTTTGGAGGGGGTATTTCTGTTAGGATTTTTACAAGTTGAGTGCACTTCAAAGTAACAATTCAATTTCATGGTTTAAAAAATATTTTTTACCAATAAATACTGCTTGGCTGCTTTTAGGAACTGAACTCAAGTTTTGTGATTTTTTGTTGTTCAATATTTACACTGAAAAAATAACTAATAGAAAAAGTTTCCACCTTCCAGAAATAATTCGTTTAAGCAGATTTAAATAAGTGCAACTAATTTTTAAAGCACTCGCAAAAATAGCCATTTTTTATTAAATAAAACTTTAATGTATGTGATAAAATTTGAATTATATTAAATATTTCACCTTCAATATCTAAGTTTATCGAAAGAATGGTTTTTTAGAAAATTTCCCTAAAAAAGTATCAACATACGATACCATTCACCACTAAAAGGTGTTCTTTTTCTTGTATAAAGACAAATATTTGCTAAATTTTGCCATCATACAAACATTTTCTCAAAACTTATATATTTAAGCTGTTGTTGTCATTTTGACTTATATGGGGGCTAGGGTCAAATATGAACCGATTATATTGAAATTTAGCAAATTTATTACAGTTTATACAAAAATTACGTATGCGAAAAATAAACTCAAAATTCCCATTATCTTCAGATTTATGAGCCTTTTTTTTATTGGTTTTCCACATTTTGCTATGGCCAAATGTGGACCGATTTCAACGAAATTCGGTACAGTGATTTAAGTTTACATAAGGAGTATTTGTTTTAAATTTCATGAAAAAATATTTATATTTGTGGCTAATATATCAATTCCGGGAAGTGGGACCTATGGGAGCTACTATAAATAATGGACCGATTTTGACGAATTTCAATAGCCATTATCAAAAAAATGATCTCTGCTAAATTTCATCAAATTATCTTTAGAATTGCGACCTGTAGTTTGATTACAAGGTTTACTTGGGGGTCCAGCTAGCCAGCCAGACGGACGGACGGACGGACATCGCTAAATCGACTCAGAAAGTGATTATAAGCCTATTGGCATACTTAAAGGTGGGTCTAAGACAAATATTTCTATGCGTTACATACATCAGCACAAACTTATAATACCCTTTCCACCTATGGTGGTGAAGGGTATAAAAACGTTTCATAGGTTTCAGAGATATAAGCAGTATAATACATACGTAATGTGTTTTTTTATACCCTTCACCACCATAGGTGGAAAAGGTATTATAAGTTTGTGCTGATGTATGTAACGCATAGAAATATTTGTCTTAGACCCACCTTTTAGTTTACCAATAGGTTAAGAATCACTTTCTGAGTCGATTCCGTCCATCCGTCTGGCTGCACGGCTGGCTGGACCCCCATGTAAACCATGTAATCAAAGTGCAGCTCGCAATTCTAAAGAAATTTGGCACAGATAATTTTTTTATAATATACGCTCGTAGATCTGAAGATAATGTGAATTTTCAGTTTAATTTTACATAATTTTTGTTGAAACTGTAATCAATTTGCTAAATTTCGAGATAATCGGTCTACATTTGGCCCTAGCTCTCATATAAGTCCAAATGACGGTAACAGCTTAAATATATAAGTTTTGAGAAAATGTTTGTATGATGGCAAAATTTAGCAAAATTTGTCTTTATACAGAATAAGAACACCTTTGACCTTAGTCGGTCGGGCTTGACCGACTATAGCACTTTCTTACTTGTTTTTTGGAATATATATTTTAATGTACTTAAAAATAGTTAAATTTACATACAAGTGGTTGCATCTTTTTGTGCTATTTATTTGTTTATTGTATTTTATTATGTTTAACGATGCATAGCAATTTTACAGCTACACATACAAATCCATCATTATTATAATTTACAACTCCCCCTTTTTAAAGCCAGTAACATTTTTTAGATTCATGAGAATATATTTAAATAATCTAATAACTTAAAAATTTTAAATAATTACTTTAATTTTAATTAAAGCTTGTATGACCATTATCAAATAGAAAATCTAATGTTTCTTTCTTTCTTTTATTTTCAGGTAATTACCGAATTTTCTTACTAGACATGACAATTTCTTTGTAAGTAAACAAAAATTAAAGAAATATAAAAAATATCAACAACAAAAGTATTTAAGAAACTTTCTTATAGAACTTTTCTATAGAAAACTTTCCTATAGATTAAAAAAAAAAAAACTTTCCTCTGGAACTTTTCTATAGAAAACTTTTCTCTAGAACTTTCTTTAGAAAACTTTCCACGAGAACTTTTCTAAAGAAAACTTTTCTAAAAAAAAAACTTTTCTGTAGAAAGCTTTCCTCTAGAACTCTCCTACAGAAAACATTCCTTTTTTCTATAGAAAACTTTCCTTTAGAACTTTTCTATATAAAACTTCCCTCTAGAACTTTTTTAAAGAAAACTTTCCTGCTAAATTTTTCTATAGAAAACTTTTCTACTGAGCTACTACTACAACTGAACTTTACCATAAAAAACTTTCCTCTAGAAATTTTTTTCCTATAGAACTTTTCTATAGAAAAGTTTCCTATAAAACTTTAAAAAAAAACGTTTCTATAGAAAATTTTCCTAAAGAACTTTTCTATAGAAAACTTTTTTTTAGAAAACTTTGCTTTCTAAAGAAAACTTTCCTCTATAACTTTTCTTTAGAAAACTTTTTTCTAAAACTTTTCTATAGGAAACTTTCCACAAGAACTTTTCTCAAGAAAACTTTCCTCTTGAACTTTTCCATAGAAAAATTTGTTTTATAAAAAACTCTTCTCTAGAACTTATCTATAGAAAATTTTCCTATAGAACTTTTCTAAAGAAAACTTCCCTCTAGAACTTTTCTATAGAAAACTTTTCTATAGAAAACGTTCCTATAGAACTTTTTTATAGAAAACTTTTCTCTAGAACTTTTCTGTGGAAAACTTTCCTCTGGAATTTTTTAATAGAAAACTTTCCTGTGGAACTTTTCCATAGAAAATTTCGCTTTGGAACTTTTCTATAGAAAACTTTCCTCTGGAACTTTTCTATAGAAAACTTTCCTCTGGAACTTTTCTATAGAAAACTTTCCTCTGGAACTTTTCTATAGAAAACTTTCCTCTGGAACTTTTCTATAGAAAACTTTCCTCTGGAACTTTTCTATAGAAAACTTTCCTCTGGAACTTTTCTATAGAAAACTTTCCTCTGGAACTTTTCTATAGAAAACTTTCCTCTGGAACTTTTCTATAGAAAACTTTTCTCTAGAAAACTTTTCTTTAGAACTTTTCTATAGAAAACTTTCATCTAAAACTTTTCTATAACTATTCTATTATTATAGAACTTTCCTATAAAAAGCTTTCCTATAGAACTTTTCTATAAAAAACTTTCCGCTAGAACTTTTCTATAAAAAACTTTCCTCTAGAACTTTTCTGTAGAAAACTTTTCTCTCGAACTTTTCTATAGAAAACTTTCCTCTAAAACTTTTCTATAGAAAACTTTATTATAGAACTTTCCTATAAAAAGCTATCCTATAGAACTTTTCTATAAAAAACTTTCCTCTAGAACTTTTCTATATAAAAATTTCCTCTAGAACTTTTCTATATAAAAATTTCCTCTAAAACTTTTCTATAGAAAACTTTTCTGTAGAACTTTTCTATATAAAACTTTCCCCTAGAACTTTTGTAAAGAAAACTTTCTTTTGTAACTTATTTATAGAAATTTTTTCTACAGAACTTTTCTGTAGAAAACTTTCTTCTAGAACGTTTCCATAGAAAATTTTCCTATAGAAATTTTTTGTAGAAAACTTTCTTCTAGAATTTTTCTATAAAAAACTTTCCTCTAGAGCCTATTAGAAGCTTAAGAAAAATGTCATGTACTGTCCAATTTGAAAGTTTTCAAGCTACTCATATAAATAGAATTTGTAAAGAAAATATTAGCTAGATTTTAGTTTAATCCTTTTATACAAATCCATTTTATTTTTTACTCTTATACTTTTTTTCATACATGGTATTTAAAAAAAGGTTGTATTGCATTTTTTCCCATCCTCCTACATTTTAAAACACCCTAATACCAGGATGAAAATTAAATTTCATTGCAGACATTTTCCATTAAAAATTGCTAGTATATAGAATATTTTTTCAATTACACTGTGCTACGGAAAAAAATAGGAGCATTTTTGCAATGCATTTGTGCTTGCATAGAAAGCTCCCAAAAATATTTGTGGTTGAATTTTATCACAAAATTTAGTACGTTTTTAATGGTAAATATAGTAAAACATGTCCATAAATGTGTATATCTTTTTGCTGTAGCACAGTGTTATTAACACATATACAACAGAGACAAAAATTGCAATTAATTGTTTTATTTTCCCTTATTTTACATTTTTTAGACATAAATGTCTGATATATGCATTTGTTGGAATATTTCTACAATTTTCTCTAACAAATTTTTCTATATTTTAAAAAAATACTTTTTTTCCCTGCAAAAACTGATGTAATATTTTCAATGTATTTTATTGCATTTTTGTGCACATACTCGTACCCTCTATGGTCAATGGACGGATGGATAGATGAATAGTTGGATGGGTGATACAAGAGAAACGCCTTCAACAGAGTTTGAAATTTTATAATTTCATTTTTTTGCTCTTCCTTTTGGTTTCATCAGGATATAGTTAAAATCAAAAAAAAAAGGTACCTACAAAACTAAACAACAGCATTTAAAACAAGTGGAAAAAAAACATAAAGTTTTAAAAAACTATGCAGTATTTTCAACAATTTACTTAGACACCCTCCCTCCCACATATGAGCCAAAAGGACATACATACATTCTAATATATATTTTTATATTTGCAGTTAAAATATAAAATACTTGAGTTTATGCAAAAACTACAGCAAAACCAACAAAAAAAATAGTTTTTCTGTAGCATAGGAAACTAAAATCCTGGCAATGGTCATCGTTCATAAAATAACTAAAGAGTAAAAGCTAAAAAAAAGTTGAAAGCATTAGAAAAAAAAAGATCTTCAACTATAACTCTGATGAATTTTATGCATTTATAGTTTTTTATGCATTTCCATTTAGTTCAACACAGAAAAAATAAAACGAGTTAAACAAAAAATCCTTTTAAATCCTTTTCGATATTGGCTTGTTATATGCATTTGTCTTTGTATGTATGTATTTATGTAATTGTGTGTTTGTGTTTAAATATCGTTTTTTTTTTTCTGTTAGTTTTTCTTTATGAATTTTAGTGATTTCCTGTTTTACAAAAGTCAACTTCCGTTCTATAGCAGTTTGTCCAGTATTCTAATACTTTAGTTTTTTTCCGTGTCCTGATATGTCTATAGTTGTTGCTTTAAGGTTTTTGTTTGATTTCCACTACACGTCTGAAGGAATGTTTGTATGTTTTTCCATATTTTTCAGCTAATATCTAGTTTTCCTAAAACTATCTCCCATTTCCCATTCCAAATATTAGCAAAATCATGCAATATATGCAAAAATAAAATTATCCTTTTTCTCGACCATCCTGTTAAAGAAGTTGAACAATTTTTTGGCAATTTATGGCCCTTGATGGTAACGGGACTAAAAACTATTTGTGAATATGTAAAATTACTTCAAGTGGGTAAAAGAAACTTATTGAAAACAATATTTTAGGAGAATAAGCTAAAATATGCTTAAATATGCACTTTAAAATCTAGCGTCCGTGAAGTAAAGAACTCTATAAGTACTTTATAACTATAGAAAACTTTTCTAGAGAAATTTTCCAAAGAAAACTTTCCTAGACAAATTTTCTATAGAAATCTTACCTAGAGAAATTTTCTATAGAAACCTTTCTTAGAGAAATTTTCTATAGAAAATTTCCTAGAGAAATTTTCTATAGAAAACTTTCCTAGAGAAATTTTGTGTAGAAAACTTTTCTAGAGAAATTGTCTATAGAAAACTTTCCTAGAGAAATTTTCTATAGAAAACTTTCCTTGAAAACTTTCATAGAAAAATTTTCTATAGAAAACTTTCCTAGAGAAATTTTCTATAAAAATTTTCTATAGAAAACTTTCCTAGACAAATTTTCTATACAAAACTATAGAAATCTTTCCTAAAAAAATTTTCTATGGAAACATTCCTATAAAAACTTTTCTATAGAACACTTTCCTATGAAAACTTTTCTATAGAAAACTTTTCCATAAAAAACTTTCCTATAGAACTTTTCTATAGAAAACTTTTCTATAGAACTTTTCTATAGAAAATTTTCCTATAAAAACTTCTATAAAAAAGAAAACTTTCCTATGAAAATTTTTTATAGAAAACTTTCCTATGAAAATTTTGTATAGAAAACTTTCCTAAGAAAACTTTTGTTTTAAACTTTCCTATGAATTTTTCTTGAAAGTTTTCTATTCCTATGAAAATTTTCTATAGAAAACTTTCCTATGAAAATTTTCTATAGAAAACTTTCCTATGAAAATTTTCTATAGAAAACTTTCCTATGAAAATTTTCTATAGAAAACTTTCCTATGAAAATTTTCTATAGAAAACTTTCCTATGAAAATTTTCTATAGAAAACTTTCCTATGAAAATTTTCTATAGAAAACTTTCCTATGAAAATTTTCTATAGAAAACTTTCCTATGAAAATTTTCTATAGAAAACTTTCCTATGAAAATTTTCTATAGAAAACTTTCCTATGAAAATTTTCTATCGAAAACTTTCCTATGAAAATTTTCTATAGAAAACTTTCCTATTAAAATTTTCTATAGAAAATCTTGCTATCAAAATTTTCTATAGAAAACTTTCCTATTAAAATTTTCTATAGAAAATCTTGCTATCAAAATTTTCTATAGAATACTTTCCTAAGAAAACTTTCCTAAAGAAAACTTTCCTAAGAAAACTTTCCTAAAGAAAACTTTCCTAAGAAAACTTTTCTAAAGAAAACTTTCCTAAGAAAACTTTTCTAAAGAAAACTTTCCTAAGAAAACTTTTCTAAAGAAAACTTTCCTAAGAAAACTTTTCTAAAGAAAACTTTCCTAAGAAAACTTTTCTATAGAAAACTTTTCCATAAAAAACTTTCCTATAGAACTTTTCTATAGAAAATTTTACTATAGAAAACTTTCCTATAGAACTTTTCTAAATAAAACTTTCCTACGAAAAATTTTCTATAGAAAACTTTCCTATGAAAACTTTTCTATAGAAAACTTTCCTATGAAAAGTTTTTATAGAAAACTTTCCTATGAAACCTTTTGATATGAAAACTTTTCTATATAAAACTTTTCTATAAAAAACTTTCCTATGAAAATTTTCTATAGAAAACTACAGAAAACTTTCCTAGACAAATTTCATATAGAAAACTATAGAAATCTTTCCTAGAAAAATTTTCTATGGAAACTTGCCTATAAAAACTTTTCTATAGAACACTTTCCTATGAAAACTTTTCTATAGAAAACTTTTCTATAGAAAACTTTTCCATAAAAAACTTTCCTATCGAACTTTTCTATAGAAAACTTTACTATAGAAAACTTTCCTATAGAACTTTTCTATAGAAAACTTTTCTATAAAAACTTCTATAAAAAAGAAAACTTTTTTTTGAAAACTTTCCTATGAAAATTTTCTATAGAAAACTTTCCTAAGAAAACTTTTTTTTTAAACTTTCCTATGAATTTTTCTTTAGAAAACTTTCCTATGAAAATTTTGTATAGAAAACTTTCCTATGAAAATTTTCTATAGAAAACTTTCCTATGAAAATTTTCTATAGAAAACTTTCCTATGAAAATTTTCTATAGAAAACTTTCCTATGAAAATTTTCTATAGAAAACTTTCCTATGAAAATTTTCTATAGAAAACTTTCCTATGAAAATTTTCTATAGAAAACTTTCCTATGAAAATTTTCTATAGAAAACTTTCCTATGAAAATTTTCTATAGAAAACTTTCCTATGAAAATTTTCTATAGAAAACTTTCCTATGAAAATTTTCTATAGAAAACTTTCCTAAGAAAACTTTTTTTTAAACTTTCCTATGAAAATTTTCTTAAGAAAACTTTCCTATGAAAATTTTCTATAGAAAACTTTCCTATGAAAATTAAAAATTTCTATAGAAAATCTTACTATAAAAATTTTCTATAGAAAACTTTCCTATGAAAATTTTCTTAAAAAACTTTCCTATGAAAATTTTCTATAGAAAACTTTCCTATGAAAATTTTCTGTAGAAAACTTTCCTATGAAAATTTTCTATAGAAAACTTCCCTATTCAAATTTTCTATAGAAAATCTTGCTATGAAAATTTTCTATAGAATACTTTCCTAAGAAAACTTTTTTAAAGAAAACTTTCCTAAGAAAACTTTTCTAAAGAAAACTTTCCTATGAAAACTTTTCTAAAGAAAACTTTCCTAAGAAAACTTTTCTAAAGAAAACTTTCCTAAGAAAACTTTTCTAAAGAAAACTTTCCTAAGAAAACTTTTCTAAAGAAAACTTTCCTATGAAAAATTTTCTATATAAAACTTTCCTATGAAAACTTTTCTATAGAAAACTTTCCTATGAAAAGTTTTTATAGAAAACTTTCCTATGAAACCTTTTGATATGAAAACTTTTTTATATAAAACTTTTCTATAAAAAACTTTCCTATGAAAATTTTCTATAGAAAGCTTTCCTAGAGAAATTTTGTATAAAAATTTTCTATAGAAAACTATAGAAAACTTTCCTAGACAAATTTCCTATAGAAAACTATAGAAATCTTTCTTAAAAAAATTTTCTATGGAAACTTGCTTATAAAAACTTTTCTATAGAACACTTTCCTATGAAAACTTTTCTATAGAAAACTTTTCCATAAAAAACTTTCCTATAGAACTTTTCTATAAAAAACTTTACTATAGAAAACATTCCTATAAAAACTTCTATAAAAAAGAAAACTTTTTTTTTTGAAAACTTTCCTATGAACATTTTCTATAGAAAACTTTCCTAAGAAAACTTTTTTTTTAAACTTTCCTATGAATTTTTCTTTAGAAAACTTTCCTATGAAAATTTTGTATAGAAAACTTTCTTATGAAAATTTTGTATAGAAAACTTTCCTATGAAAATTTTGTATAGAAAACTTTCCCATGAAAATTTTCTATAGAAAACTTTCCTATGAAATTTTTGTATAAAAAACTTTCCTATGAAAATTTTCTATAGAAAACTTTCCTATGAAAATTTTCTATAGAAAACTTTCCTATGAAAATTTTCTATAGAAAACTTTCCTATGAAAATTTTCTATAGAAAACTTTCCTATGAAAATTTTCTATAGAAAACTTTCCTATGAAAATTTTCTATAGAAAACTTTCCTATGAAAATTTTCTATAGAAAACTTTCCTATGAAAATTTTCTATAGAAAACTTTCCTATGAAAATTTTCTATAGAAAACTTTCCTATGAAAATTTTCTATAGAAAATTTTCCTATGAAAATTTTCTATAGAAAACTTTCCTATGAAAATTTTCTATAGAAAACTTTCCTATGAAAATTTTCTATAGAAAACTTTCCTATGAAAATTTTCTTAAGAAAACTTTCCTATGAAAATTTTCTATAGAAACTTTCCTATGAAAATTAAAAATTTCTATAGAAAATCTTGCTACGAAAATTTTCTATAGAAAACTTTCCTATTAAAATTTTCTATAGAAAATCTTGCTATGAAAATTTTCTATAGAAAACTTTCCTATAAAAAATTTTCTATAGAATACTTTCCTAAGAAAACTTTTCTAAAGAAAACTTTCCTAAGAAAACTTTTCTAAAGAAAACTTTAATAAGAAAACTTTTCTAAAGAAAACTTTCCTAAGAAAACTTTTTTAAAGAAAACTTTCCTAAGAAAACTTTTCTAAAGAAAACTTTCCTAAGAAAACTTTTCTAAACAAAACTTTCCTAAGAAAACTTTTCTAAAGAAAACTTTCCTAAGAAAACTTTTCTAAAGAAAACTTTCCTAAGAAAACTTTTCTAAGAAAACTTTCCTAAGAAAACTTTTCTAAAGAAAACTTTCCTATGAAAAATTTTCTATAGAAAACTTTCCTATGAAAACTTTTCTGTAGAAAACTTTCCTATGAAAATTTTTTTATAGAAAACTTTTCTATGAAACCTTTTGATATGAAAACTTTTCTATATAAAACTTTTCTATATAAAACTTTTCTATAAAAAACTTTCCTATGAAAATTTTCTATAGAAAGTTTTCCTAGAGAAATTTTGTATACAAAACTTTCCTAGAGAAATTTTCTATAGAAAACTATAGAAAACTTTCCTAGCAAATTTTCTATAGAAAACTATAGAAATCTTTCCTAGAAAAATTTTCTATGGAAACTTTCCTATAAAAACTTTTCTATAGAACACTTTCCTATGAAAACTTTTCTATTGAAAACTTTCCCATAAAAAACTTTCCTATAGAACTTTTCTATAGAAAACTTTACTATAGAAAACTTTTCTATAGAAAATTTTCCTATAAAAACTTCTATAAAAAAGAAAACTTTTTTTGAAAACTTTCCTATGAAAATTTTCTATAGAAAACTTTCCTATGAAAATTTTGTATAGAAAACTTTCCTAAGAAAACTTTTTTTTAAAACTTTCCTATGAATTCTATAAAAAACTTTCCCAGAAAAGTAGAAAACTTTTCTATAGAACTTCTGTAGAAAACTTTTCTATAGAACTTTTCTATAAAAAACTTTTCTATAGAAAAGTTCCTTCCTATAGAACTTTTCTGTAGAAAATGTTCCTATAGAACTTGGCCATAGAAAACTTTACCATACAACTTTTCTAAAGAAAACTTTCCTATAGAGCTTTTCTATTGAAGCTTTCCTATAGAACTTTTCTATAAAAAAAAACTTTCCTATATAACTTTTCTATATAAAAACCTTCCTACAGAACTTTTCTATAGAAAATTTTCCTATAGAGATTTTCCTTAAAAAACTTTACTATACAACTTTTCTATAAAGGAAATCTATTGAAATCTTTCCTGTTGAAGTTTTGTATAAAAATATTATTTATAACACTTTTCACAATTATAACAATTTCTGTACAAAAGAGTTTTAAAGGACAATTTTCTGTATCAATGAATAGTTATAACAGTTTTGTTTGGAGGATCTATAATGGAATTTAGAGGAACTTTTAATAAAAAGTTATATAAGAAAGTGTCTTTATATTGAAGGTTTTATTTGCGAAAGTTTTACTGTAGAAAGCTTTTATGTACATATTTAAAGTTTTAATAAAGGAAGCTTTCATATATTGAAAGTTTTACTACAGAAAACTTGAATTTATTGTGTTACTGTAGAAAACTTTCAACTAGTGAATGTTGTACTATAGAAAACCTTATTTTACTTTAGAAAGCTTTTAAATAGTGAATATTTAACTATAGGAAACTTTTGAAATTTTTATTATAGAATTTCAGTATTGAACTTTTAATGTAAACAACTTTTAACTATTAAATATTTAGAAGACTTTGAGCTATTAAAAATGTTGCTTTCTCAACTAGTAAAAGCTCAAGTATAAAAAACTTAACTAATCAATATTTTGTTATAGAAAACTTTCAACTATTTCAAATTTTACTATGGAAAACTTTTAACTCTTGAAAGTTTTACTAAAAAAAAAAAAAAACTTTGAAATATTGATAGTTTTACTCCAGGAAGCTTTTAAGTATATATTAAATATATTAGTATTTTATATTAGTTTTTTAGAAAAGTTTCTGTAAAAAGACAATTTATCGCAGATAAATTAATATTGATGAGCTTCCGTGGAACTGTAAATGTTTTTATAAAAATCCCGAAAGCTTTTAGAAAGTTCTAGTTAAATTTAACAAATTTTCAACATTTTTATTTAACTTAAAACAAATATGTATTTTAAAAGCCTCCTCCTTTTTCGAACCAAAACATTTTGAATTTAAAATTTGAATGAAAATTTAAAAACGAGAATGCAAAAATCCCTTCAAATCCTTTCACAACACTTTGCCTGCAGTATTTGTTTAGAACAATAAGAACAAAAAAAAAACTCATGTATGCACATGAAATTAAATAAAAAATTAAAAATGATTTTTTTTTCTAAATTTTGCAACCAAAAAACTAAAACGTATATAAAATAAATTTATAAAAAAAAAATCCTTGCAGCAGCAACAAAGTTATGCTGCAATAGCAATAACGTAGAATGTCCATTGTCCTTTTGCTATAAAAATAGTTTCATTTTTTGGTATTTGTTCATCCAAAGGAGTACGAATGCAAGGGAATCGGGCAAAGAAACATAAAGCAAATAGAGAATGTCCATCCATCCAGGCATCCATGTACTTGTGCACCTAAACTATGGATAGATATGGACAGGGTTATATGGAAAAACTAAATGCATATTCTATACATATATGGTCATATTTGCGAATATATGTGTGCATATGTTTGTAATATGCATATCTTGGTTTATTCGTCTGTCTGTGATTAGTTTCCTTTCTATACAGGATATGCTATATAACAAACATTTATATATATATTTGCATGTATGTATGTATTTCTATACTACATGTATGTTATAAAATTATTGTTTTTGTTGCTGTTATCTTTTTTTTCAGTTGCTTTTTACTGCAATATATTGGGCGTGTTTGCAGTTTTGTTCAAATTGCAGTTTGTTGCAGAACAATTTTTTCCATAAACTTTTAGTTGTAGTTTTTATATTTTCCATTTTTGCCCAGATTATATGATAAATTCCATATACATATATTTTTTTTGTTAATTTAAATATTTTTTTCATTCGTTCGTTCGTGTATCTCTTTTGCTCCCCTGGTTGTTGGCTGTGTATTTTAGTTGCTAATATAAGTTATATAAATGGTTATTTGCTAGTTTTTTAAATATTTTTTTTTGGCTTTTTTAGTAACGAAACTAAAATACAGAAACAAATTCTTTTTTTATGGAGAGAACACTGTACTTCAGTTGAATTTGTTGAAATTCAGAAAAAAATAAAGTACGAATAAACTGCAGTTTTTTGTGATGAACATATAATAAATTGAATTAAAAATTTTAATTGGAATTCATGTTTGTTCATAACTTTATATGATGATAAGGTCCTTTATTTTGTCAGTGAAATTCTGAGTGCATTTTAGTTATAAATGGTTTTATTTTAAAATTTATTGAAAGCTCATATTAGATTAGAATGAGTTCAACTAGAGTTTTTAAAAAACAGCTTTCAATAAATATGGAATTTCTCAACACAATGTTTAATGTAGTAGAATATTGAATAACTTTTAATTTATAAAATATTTCTAAAGAAAAACTTTAAATAGATAAAAATATAATTAAATGTTTTATAGATAAAAGTTTTCCAAACTGTATTTAGTAAAACTTGCAATAATAGCAAAACTTTCAATAATTGAAAGTTTTCTATAGAAAAACTTTCAATAATTGAAAGTTTGCTATAATTGAAAGTTTTCTATAGAAAAACTTTCAATAATTGAAAGTTTTCTATAGAAAAACTTTCAATAATTGAAAGTTTTCTATAGAAAAACTTTCAATAATTGAAAGTTTTCTATAGAAAAACTTTCAATAATTGAAAGTTTTCTATAGAAAAACTTTCAATAATTGAAAGTTTTCTATAGAAAAACTTTCAATAATTGAAAGTTTTCTATAGAAAAACTTTCAATAATTGAAAGTTTTCTATAGAAAAACTTTCAATAATTGAAAGTTTTCTATAGAAAAACTTTCAATAATTGAAAGTTTTCTATAGAAAAACTTTCAATAATTGAAAGTTTTCTATAGAAAAACTTTCAATAATTGAAAGTTTTCTATAGAAAAACTTTCAATAATTGAAAGTTTTCTATAGAAAAACTTTCAATAATTGAAAGTTTTCTATAGAAAAACTTTCAATAATTGAAAGTTTTCTATAGAAAAACTTTCAATAATTGAAAGTTTTCTATAGAAAAACTTTCAATAATTGAAAGTTTTCTATAGAAAAACTTTCAATAATTGAAAGTTTACTATAGAAAAACTTTCAATAATTGAAAGTTTTCTATAGAAAAACTTTCAATAATTGAAAGTTTTCTATAGAAAAACTTTCAATAATTGAAAGTTTTCTATAGAAAAACTTTCAATAATTGAAAGTTTTCTATAGAAAAACTTTCAATAATTGAAAGTTTTCTATAAAAAAACTTTCAATAATTGAAAGTTTTCTATAGAAGAACTTTCAATAATTGAAAGTTTTCTATAAGAAAACTTTCAATAATTGAAAGTTTTCTATAGAAAAACTTTCAATAATTGAAAGTTTTCTATAGAAAAACTTTCAATAATTGAAAGTTTTCTATAGAAAAACTTTCAATAATTGAAAGTTTTCTATAGAAAAACTTTCAGTAATTGAAAGTTTTCCTATTTAAAGCTTTATTTAGATTTTCAAAAATATCCCTCGATGACTCAAATTCTTTTTCTTAAAGTTTAGGTTTTTTATAATACTCGCGTTTCTTTCAAATGGAATAACTACCCCATAATACTCATATCCGAGTATTAGGCTTAACAAATATAATAAATGTTTAAAACATGCACTCTCTCAATAGCTACATTTACAATAAAAAAAAGCAAAACTAAAAGCAATTTAAATGCATTTTTTCCAAACTCTCGTGCAAGTGGCATCAGCCACAACTTTATCAACTTCATGAAACTTTAGCAACAACAAAAATGAAAAATAAAACTTAAAAAGTTATACTTGCAGGCAACAACATCAACATCAGCAACCACTTGGTTACAGTTTCCCGGTTCTTGTAACTATTTGTTGCAATGCAGTAGTTGATAAAATTTTAACTTTCTTTTATTTTTACGCCAAATTTCCACTTCCAACTTGAAAAATCCGAAAAAAAAGAACTAGCAAACTTTCCATTTAAAAATATATTTATACTGTAAAAAAAAGAAAACAATAGTAAAACTCAAACATAAATGCAATTTATTTTTAAAGCCTGTGCAAAACGAGTCCTTACTGCCAGCCAGCCTTCCTGTCTCCCCTGGCCCACACCCTTTCTTTCACTACAACAAATTTCTATTTTAATTCTATAGCACGGAGAATTTCTTTCCTGTTTGGTTTTGTTTTTCTCTTTTTTATTTTAGATTTAAGGAAAACAATTTTATTTTCAAAAACTAAAACTTTGGCGCATTGCATACTTTTTTTCCCAGCTCGTGTTCTCGTCGTGGTTGTAGCGTCTGCTGTAAGTCATTCCTTTCATACGAGTACATTGTTGGTAGCAGTCGCATGTTGTAGTAGATATGTTGTAATAACGTGTTTTGTTGTTGTTTCTATTATTAGTGTTGTATTTTTTTTTTTAGATTTTCTCTTTTTCTATATGCCACTCATGCACAACCCCCATTATGCATTCGAGTAGTCATAAACTTTAGCTTCAAACATTTATACAAACTCTTGGTAAACAAAAATGCCATGAATCTATGTGCAAGTATCCTGATGTGTATAAGTGTGTGTGTGTGTGTTTGTTCATTTGTGATCCTTGCAGCCAGTTTTGAGAGCAGAGCTTTAAAGGAGTTTAAATATTCATAACAATAAATTCAAAGTTCTTTTGCTTTCAACAAAAACTTTTAAGAGATAAAAGCTTTTGATAGTAAAATTTGTAAAATATTTAAACTTTCAATCGATTTAAGCTTTATATATCAAATCAATCAAATAAATAAAAGATTTCTATAATAAATGTTTCAATAAATGAATGATTGCTATAGTAAAACTTTTGTATGTATAAATGAATGTTTTCTATAATAAAACTTTTAATAAATTAAAGTTCTCCGTTGTAAAACGTTCAATAAATAAAAATGTTCTATAGAAAAATTTTTAAATAAATGAATGTTTTCTATAGTAAAACTTTTAAAAAAATAAAAATTTCTAAAGTAAAACATTCAAATATTATAGTTTTCTATAGCAAAACTACAATAAATGAAATTTTTTACAGAAAAATTATCAACAAATAAAAGCTTCTATAGCATAACTTTCAATAAATTAAAGCTTTCCGTAGTAAACCTTCTCATGGTAAATCTTTTATATATAAAAGTTTTCTATAGTAAACTTTCAATAAATTTGTTTTTTATAGCAAAACTTTTGATTAATGAAAATTTTCTATAGTAAAACATTCGATAAATTAAAGTTTTCCTAATAAAACTTTCAATCAATAAAAGTTGTTTGTAGTAAACTTTCAATGATAAGTTTTTTTATAGTAAAACTTTCAATAAAAGAAAGTTTTCTATAGCAAATATTTTAACAAATGAAAGTTTTCTATAGTAAAATTTTAATAAACTTAAATTTTCTATAGAACTGTCAATAAATGAAAGTTTTCGATAGTAAAACTTTTAAAAATTAAAAGTTTTCCATAGTGAAGCTTTCAATAAATATTTTTGTATAGAAATATCTGTTTCAGTTTTTTTTTTAATTTTATAAGACAGTAGAATGCTTTCATTAAAATTGTATGGTTTTATGAGACTTTTATAAAAAAAAACAGCTTTCAGAGCTTTTAACAAAAACTGGTTTGACTTTAAACTCTTAATCTCATAAGAAGCCAATCAAAAGAAAACTTTTGATAAGAAAGCTTTAATAAGGAAAACTTTGTATATATACAAAGTTTTCCTTATTAAACTTGTATATATACAAGTTTAGATTTAATGGGAAAGCTTTCAATAAGCTATTTTTGTAAAAGATAACATTCAAAAGGCCTGCTTTTAGAACGACATAGTTTGAAATTGATAGACCTTAAATTTTAATTAAATTAAATTAAATTAAATTTTTAAATTGTAAAACTTTAGGAAATCATTTCAGCCATCAAAAGCACAAGTTTCGAGAGGAAAGTTTTAAATAAGATGGCTTTCATTAGCATAACACTCCAAATATCTGTAATTTTAATTAATAGAACTTTTAGGAAACAATCTTTCTGAAGCACTGTTTTTAAAAGTACAGTTCTCAATATGAGAGCTTTCGTTATGAGAAATTTAAGAATAATAGCTTATAAAAATAGCTTTCTATGAGACTTACCTTATTTGGAAGGCTGTTTTTAATGTAAAAAATCTCAGGAGATTATTTGCAAATATAGGTCAGCTCTCAAAAGTAAGTGTAAAAAGCTCACTTCATTAAAAATTCTTTTAATAGTTATGGTTCTATTAAAAGCTGTTAACTATCAAATATAGACCTTAAAGTAGAACAATTTTTGTAAGACAAGATTTATTTTAATAAAGCAATAATATAAAAAATATAAATTTAAAATATATAAATTAAAAATCATATTAAAAAAAAGCTTTAATTAGAGAAACTTCAACTTTAATAAACAGCTTTTAATGGATTAGCTTTTACTATTTGCATAGAATACTTGGAAGATTAGACCTATTTTTGGAGTACTTCAAATAATATAGTTTTTATTAAATAATCAAAACTATTGTTTTCAATAAAAAGCTTTTATTTTAAGTTATAATAAAAGCTTTTTATTGAAAACAATAGTTATAATTTATAACCTTTTCATAAGACAGTTTTAAATACGAAAATTTTTAATTTGAATTAGAAAACATTCAATAGAAAAAACTGAATTCAAAATACAAAACAATATTGTAGCTCGTTTCGAAATCAAAGCTCTTAATATAGAAATTACATATCATTTATAAATTTTATGTATATCATATCAACAATAAAGCTTTAAACAGAGAACTTCTTAATGGCTTTGTTTTCAGTAAAAAGCTTTTAATGGATCAGCTTTTGGCACTTTGCATAGAATACTTCTTTTTGGAGTACTTCAAATAAGATAGTTTTTATTAAATAAGCAAAACTATTCTCAATGAAAAAGCTTTTATTATGACATTTTTCAATAGAACAGTTTTAAATACTACCACTTTAATAACCTAAATGAGAAAACAATTTAATAAAAAAACGTTTAATAAAAAAAAAAAACTGCCTTCAATTTGTATTAAAGTCTCTTTCGAAATCAAAGCTTTCAATATTCTTACTTTCTTTAATATAATATCAATATTATACACTGAAATAACACAGCAAAATTCTTGCTAATAAAAAGCCGTCAGCATGAAAACTTTTATATACTTTTATAGAAGGCATCTTTCAGTAGAGCAATTTTTGATAAGACAACTTTCTATATGAAAGCTTTCATTATGACACCTTTTAATAAAATAACTTTCATAAAGCTTTTTGTAACATTTTTCATTAAAACTGCTTTTAATAGATAAAATTTCATTATCTAAACTTTTACTATAAAACCATTCTGTAAAAGAGCTTTCAATATAACTGTCCAATAAATGAGCTTTCGTTATGACACCTTCA
The DNA here is from genome assembly GCA_933228675.1 of Stomorhina lunata. NCBI lineage: Eukaryota > Metazoa > Arthropoda > Insecta > Diptera > Rhiniidae > Stomorhina > Stomorhina lunata. Next base: position 84,787,281 of record OW121741.1, on the reverse strand, counting down.
TATAGAACATCTTTTAGGAGAAAACTTTCAATTGTTTAACTATTTGTGGCCGATCTACTTCAACACAAAAGCTTTCCTTATTACACAGCTTTTATTAGCACATTTTCTTTATACAAATCTCTCAAGTTTTAATTCTTTGAAATCTAAATATGTCTTCCACTCATTATTTAACTTTAACGAGTAGTTAAAAATACAAGTAGCCTGATTGTCTGTCATTCCGTCTGGCAATAGCAGACTGCATACCTTCCTCTGCTTTTCCTTACGCCAATACTCTCTAGTATACCTCTATCTCAAATAAACCAGCCGGAGAGTTCGTTTGTTGGTTTGTTGCCGTTGTTTACTTGCCTGACTAGCTGTTATCCTGTTATAGCAAACAGTCAGTGTAACAACTGGCTGTGAGTTTGTGAAAGCCTGGCTGGCAGTAGTGGTGCTTTTCCAAAGGAAAAGTGAAAGTTTTATTCACATTCAACTGCTGGCTATTGTTGCGCGTACTGCCCTGGTTGCGTTTCCGGGTAGTCATCAGTGTTGGCATATAGTAAACATATGCATATAGTGGTGTTGTAGCTCTTGAGAACGATGACGACGACGATGGCTGGTTTGGCGCATTTTGTAAGTCTGCAGTTTTTTTGAATGCGAGTTGTGATAGATGTACGAGTAAACTTAGAGAATAATAAATATTCGAAATAAAAAGGGGAAATACTTTGTTGTGATGGGGTTTAGGTTGGTTAATAAAAATGTGTTGCATAGTTCGAATGGAAGAAAGAAAATCTCACCCCCTGTTTTCAATTTATATTATGATTGTAAAATTCACGTGCTTCAAGGATCTCTTGCTCCTGTTGTAGTTGTAGAGAATGGAAAAGGATGAAATTTTGTTTTACTTTCTTTTTGCAACGGCTGACTATACTATACATTCTATGACGATGTCGAAGATGATAGTGATGATTATAATAATAATGATTACGATGACGACAATAATGACGTTGTGTTTTTGCTAACAAGTCCTGGCTGCATTTGTATAACTTATCCTGTAGTAAAGTATATATGTTTAAATATTGTTTTCAGAGATGGTTTAGATGCGCTTCTCCATTGACTTGTTTGGTTTTAAAAATATTTTGTTCTCCATTATCTTTTGGATAACAAAAACTACTTACCCAAACCCTAACTTAAGACTCTACTCCTTTAAAATTTTTGTGAAATGTATGTAATATTTTTTTTTTTTTTTTTTTGTAAAATTTGTTTCAGTTGTTATTTTATCATTGATTTTTGCTTTTTGCCATCGGTTTTGTTCATACATTCATTCAGTTTTAAGCCCCTTTCTTCAATTTCATTGTTTGGGGGTTATTTTTTTTTCTTATTTTGTCATTCATTGTTTGTTTAACGAAATGACAGTTTATGTATCGGTTGTTGTTCACGTTTTTTTTGTTCCTACTGAACACAAGTGCAAGAAAATCCTCATAGTCATGATTTTCTTCATGTGGGAAAATGTTTAAGATATATATATATACATCAAAATAAGGGCTTTCCTACCCTTAAAGCTTTGAAATCTAAAAAATATTTCAATATTTTAGCTTCTAATTAAAATAGTTATATCGAAATTACAAGCTTTAAAAAATGGAAGCTCTTAAAGTGTTAAAAAAAATTCTCATTAAAGCTACTTTTAGTCGACAGCTTTCATTGGTACAATTTTAAATACGGAAACTTCTAATTTAATAGTTTTAAATAAAAAGCTTTAAACTTTCAATAGAGAAGTTTTCCAATGGACAGTTTTTAATATAAAGCTTTCAACTTTTAACATACCTGCTGTCAATATTTTTATAGAAAATATTTAAAAATAACATTTAAAGCTTGCATTGAGACAGATAATATGAAAGCTTTAAATAAAGCTTTAATATACAACTTTTAATAAAGCTTTCAACTTTTAACTTACCTGCTGTCAATATTTTTATAGAAAATATTTAAAAATAACATTTAAAGCTTGCATTAAGACAGATAATATGAAAGCTTTAAATAAAGCTTTAATATACAACTTTTAATATAAAGTTTAAAGTAGAAACATTTTTATAAAAAGCAGTTTTTTAGTAGAGCAGCTTCTGTAGAACTACTTTCCATAGGGTAGCTTTTAATAGCACATTTTAAAGAGAAAACTTGTAGTTTTTAAATTAATATATTTTGAAATAAAAAGCTTCCATTGAGTTAATTTAAAGCTATAAATAAGGGAAAGCTTTTACAATAAAGTTTTTAGGGACAGAAACACTTTCAATAGAATCACAGTTGGAATCTTTCAAAGTATTAACAAGTTGGAAAAGTAAAAACTTTCAAAATAAAAAGCTTTCATTGATATAATTTAAAGCTATAAAAAAGGGAAAGCTTTTTCTATAAAGTTTTTGGGGATAGAAACACTTTCAATAAAAAAACATTCAAAGTATTATCAAGAAGAGTTAGAAAAGTTAAAACTTTCAAAGAGGAATTTATAAAAAGTATAGTCTACGCTAGGTCAACTTTTAAATAGTAAAACTGCTGTCAGTGGAACAAATTCTAATATTGCAACATTTAATAAAGAACCTTTCATAGGAAAGCTTTTACCAAGTTTTTAAAAAACAACATCAAACGGTGAATTTTTTGCATAAAATCTTTACTAGAAGAACTTTTAATAAAATAACCTTCAATATTACAACTTTCAATAGTAAACTTTTAATAGTAAAGTTCTTTTAATTTCAAAGAAAAAAAAAGCTGAGCTTAAAACAAACATTATTAAAGTATATTAGATTTTAATAAAAATGCTTAAATTTTTAATAATATAACATATTTCAAAAGGAATTTAGTGATTTGATTATAAAAGCTTTTAATAGAATATCTTTTCATAATAAAGCATTAAAGCTTTTTAGACAGCTTCCTATTAAATTAACAAGAACGAACTGCTTTTAATAGAACAGCTGTAAATGTACTAATTTTAATTAAAAAAAGTTTAGAAAAAAGCTTTTTATAGAAAAGCTTTCAAGGGAATTCGTTCCAGTGTCACAATTTTAATTTTAATTTCTCTTTAAAGTTTTTAATAGACCAGTTTTAAATATAATGTCTATAACTAGGACAGCTTTTAATAGGGCAACTTTCATAGAGCCCGTTTAAATATAAAAGCTTAAAGTATAACAACTTCTAAAAAAGCAGTTTTAAAAGTAAAGCTTTCAAAAGGAAATATATCAAATGTAAATGAAAAAGCTTTCGACAGAAAAGCTTTAAGTTCCAATATTTTAAATAGAAGTTTTCAATAGCATCCATTTCAAGAGGAAACTAAATAAAAGTTATTTTAATAGAAAATCATTCAATAGAACAGTTTTTCATATTACAACTTAAGGATCTTAAAACAGCTTTTTATTGAATTGATTTGATTTAATCTTGTCTATTTTTTATAAAACAGTTTAAGAAGAAAAGCTTTCAACAGAAAAGCTATTAAGGGAATGCCTATCAATGTCACTATTTTTACTGAACTGCTTTCAATCAAAAAGAGAGTTTTCAATATCAGTTTTTAATATAATGACTTAAAACGAGACAACAACAAAAAACAAATAAATTGGTCAACTTTCATTAAAAAAGCTTTGAGTAAAATATATTAGATAGACCAGATTATAGTATAATGATTTTAAACGAAACAGGTTTATATAGGGTAGCTTTCATAAAACTAATTTTAATACAACAGCTTTTAATAGAAAAGCTTAAATACTAAAGCTTTCAATAGGAAATCCATGAACATTACAGCATTTATGGGAACGGCTTTTATTAGACAAGTTTTCTAGAGAACAATTTTTAATGCAAGAGCTTTTAATACAATAGTTTGCAATAGTAATGCTTTCAATTGAAAATACATGCACATAACGGCATTTATTGGAACGCTTTTAATAGAAAAGCTTTCAAAAGAACATCTTTCAAAGCAAGAGCTTTTTATGTAAAAGCTTTTAATAGAACAACTTGCAACTGGACAACTTTTAATGGAAAATTTTCCACTATCTAATATAGCTTTCAGTTATTTGGAAAAGTTACTTTAGAAAATTGACCAAAATAAAACTTTTCGATATTTTCGTTGTAAAAGCTTTCCTTAAATATTAGTCTACTGAAATTTCTTTACAACCGAAATATCTTACGACTCTCGAGGGAAGTTTAAAATGTCCTTATGTCACATAAATGACATTAGCAATTACAAAAAAACGACTGTTATAAAAAAATCCCAGACTTAAAGGAAATGAGAAAAATTTGTCTATGTATTTTTAACATAAAAATGTTTCTAACAAGTTTGGCGCAAAAAAGCACTCAAATACATACAAAAAACATTATTTGATAGTAAAGTTGCAACGTAGTTGTCATCCATAGATATAAAATCTACATTGTAGATAGTAAATATTTTATATATGTAATTTTATTTGTTATTCTTCTATGCCGATGTCTAATATTTTATCATACATTTTGCAGTCAATGTCTAACAACAACCACCAGCAGCATAAGGACTGCAGCTCCTTTTTGCCAAAACCCTGACAAATGAAATGCAAGTGAAAACTCTCTCTTGCTTACTCATTTTGGCAAGACAGCCACACAATTTCTCTCTCTCTCTTTCTCTTTGTCTTTCAACATTTTGTTTGAAAGGATTTGCTTTTGGCTCCTGCTGCTGCATTCAATTTTTGTATATGAGTATTTGTATTGTAAGGATATTTTGTATTTCAATGGGTTCTGTTGCTTTGACTGGCTTTTGGTAAGACTGACTGTCGTTCTGTCATTTTTTGTAAAATGTGTTTTTTCTTGTCTAAAAGTTTCAGTTCGTGGTGTTGGTAATTTGCTTGCATTTTCTATTTAAATTTTTTTCTACATTTTTATATTTCTAAAAAGGATTTTTGTTTCCTTCTTGTTTTTGCATATTGTTTTTAAAATAAATTTTGTTTATTTTATTTTTTCTGTGTAATACAAAAATAAGTTAACAGCAGTTGTAAGCTATTGTATGCACTTGAAATATTGTTTTTTCTTTTGGTAGAAAGGATTGCAATTAAAAAAGTTAGCTTCAATTTTGTATGTTTTTATTTTCTGCCTGAAATCAGATATTTTTCACTTTATACTAAAAAAAGTTAATTTTCCTGCTGGAAATTTTAACAAAGAACAAGAAAAAGTTAAAAAAATAGTTTAAAAATAGAATTTAGATTAAACAGATTAAGTAAAAGTTTATAAAAAAGTTTATAAAAGAAAGCCTTCCATTTGTCTTTAGATAAGAAAACCTGGATTTTAGAAAAGTTATCTTTAGAAAACTTGGTCTTAAGAAAAGTTTTCTATAGAAAACTTTGTCTTTAGAAAAGTTTTCTATAGAAAACTTTGTTTTAAGAAAAGTTTTCTATAGAAAACTTTGTCTTTAGAAAAGTTTTCTATAGAAAATTTTGTCTTTAGAAAAGTTTTCTATAGAAAACTTTGTCTTTAGAAAAGTTTTCTATAGAAAGTTTTTATCTTTAGTAAAGTTTTCTATTTATCTTTAGTAAAGTTTTCTATAGAAAACTTTATCTTTAGTAAAGTTTTCTATCAAAAACTTTATCTTTAGTAAAGTTTTCTATAGAAAACTTTATCTTTAGTAAAGTTTTCTATCAAAAACTTTATCTTTAGTAAAGTTTTCTATACAAAAATTTATCTTTAGAAAAGTTTTATATAGAAAACTTTGTCTTTAGAAAAGTTTTCTATAGAAAACTTTATCTTTAGTAAAGTTTTCTATAGTAAACTTTATCTTTAGTAAAGTTTTCTATAGAAAACTTTATCTTTAGTAAAGTTTTCTATAGAAAACTTCATGTTTAGTAAAGTTTTCTATAGAAAACTTTATCTTTAGTAAAGTTTTCTATAGAAAACTTTATCTTTAGTAAAGTTTTCTATAGAAAACCTTATCTTTAGTAAAGTTTTCTATAGAAAACTTGGCCTTTAGAAAAGTTTTCTTTAGAAAACTTGGTCTTTAGAAAAGTTTTCTATAGAAAACTTTGTCTTTGGAAAAGTTTTCTATACAAAACTTTGTCTTTAGAAAAGTTTTCTATAGAAAATTTTGCAAAAATTTACTGTTTATAGAAAATTTTTCGAAAATTGACTATTTATAGGAAATTTTTCGAAAATTGACTATTTATAGGAAATTTTTCGAAAATTGACTATTTATAGGAAATTTTTCGAAAATTGACTATTTATAGGAAATTTTTCGAAAATTGACTATTTATAGGAAATTTTTCGAAAATTGACTATTTATAGGAAATTTTTCGAAAATTGACTATTTATAGGAAATTTTTCGAAAATTGACTATTTATAGGAAATTTTTCGAAAATTGACTATTTATAGAAAATTTTTCGAAAATTGACTACTTATAGGAAATTTTTCGAAAATTGACTATTTATAGAAAATTTTTCGAAAATTGACTATTTATAGGAAATTTTTCGAAAATTGACTATTTATAGGAAATTTTTCGAAAATTGACTATTTATAGGAAATTTTTCGAAAATTGACTATTTATAGGAAATTTTTCGAAAATTGACTATTTATAGGAAATTTTTCGAAAATTGACTATTTATAGGAAATTTTTCGAAAATTGACTATTTATAGGAAATTTTTCGAAAATTGACTATTTATAGGAAATTTTTCGAAAATTGACTATTTATAGAAAATTTTTCGAAAATTGACTACTTATAGGAAATTTTTCGAAAATTGACTACTTATAGAAAATTTTTCGAAAATTGACTATTTATAGGAAATTTTTCGAAAATTGACTATTTATAGGAAATTTTTCGAAAATTGACTATTTATAGGAAATTTTTCGAAAATTGACTATTTATAGGAAATTTTTCGAAAATTGACTATTTATAGGAAATTTTTCGAAAATTGACTATTTATAGGAAATTTTTCAAAATTGACTATTTATAGGAAGTTTTTCGAAAATTGACTATTTATAGGAAATTTTTCGAAAATTGACTATTTATAGGAAATTTTTCGAAAATTGACTATTTATAGGAAATTTTTCGAAAATTGACTATTTATAGGAAATTTTTCGGAAATTGAGTATTTATAGGAAATTTTTCGAAAATTGACTATTTATAGGAAATTTTTCGAAAATTGACTATTTATAGGAAATTTTTCGAAAATTGACTATTTATAGGAAATTTTTCGAAAATTTACTATTTATAGGAAATTTTTTGAAAATTGGCTATTTAGGAAATTTTTTGAAAATTGACTATTAATAGGAAATTTTTCGAAAATTGACTATTTATAGGAAATTTTTCAAAAATTGACTATTTATAGGAAATTTTTCGAAAATTGACTATTTATAGGAAATTTTTCGAAAATTGACTACTTATAGGAAATTTTACGAAAATTGAATATTTGTAGGAAATTTTTCTAAAATTGACTGTTTATAGGTGATTTAAAAAAAGTACTATTCAAAGCAAATTTCTTTTTCTATAGAAAACTTTGTCTTTGGACAAAGAAAACTTTGTTTTTAGAAAAGTTTGTCTTTAGAGGAGTTTTTGTCTTAAGAGAAGTTTTCTATAAAAAAGTTTGCTGTAGAAAACTTTGTCTTTAGTATAGTTTTCTATACAAAACTTTATCTTTAGTAAAGTTTTCTATACAAAACTTTTTCTCTAGTAAAGTTTTCTATAGAAAACTTAATTTTTTGTAAAGTTTTTTATAGAAGAGCTTTTCTCTAGAAAGAAAGCTTTTCATTTAGACAACTTTGACTTTTTTTTATTCTAGAAAAGCTCTTAGGAATCATATTCCCTAAATATGTATCAAGTCTTTTCTGCTTTAAATGTTAACTTATTTTTTCTTCTATTTTTGCTTTATATAAAAGAAAAGTAAAAGTTATTCGTGCTCTTAAAAGGAAAACTTCATTTCAAAACTCTTAAGGAAACGAACATTTTTTACATTTGCAATAAGTTGCATGTTTGAATGCGTCACTCGCTTGTATTAGACAAAAAATATAATATCAAAATAAAATTCGACAAAAGCAACCCCAGTAAAAGTTTTGCGCCAAATTGAAAAAAAAAGATCAAAATGAATAAGACTATATAAAAATTTAGCCGCAAGCATAAAATACATTTCCAACAATGCGACATAAAACTTTGGAGGTGGTGGGATGAGTCGAACAATAGACAGGACGAAAAGTTGGAGTAAGAAAGAAGAGTAAAGACTTTTTATACCAACTTCAGTGTTGAGAAGTTTTCAGAACTAAAAATGCATAGATGAAGGCTATAACTTGGAGATAAGAGTTTGACAAGAAATATTTTTTCAAAAGTAAAAAGCTTTAAAGTTTGATTAAAAATAAACACTTTTTTAGTCTTAAATTAAAGTTTGTAAAATTTTAAGAGATTTTTTGAAGGAAATAGTGTTAAATTTTATCCAAAACACAACTTCAAAATGGATACTATTTACTGAAAATGAAAGTATAATTTATCTTTTGCTTTATATTTTTAAATATCTTTAAGATACACACATTTCTTAACTTCAAATTTACAGGGAACTACTACTCCCTATTAGTCAAGTTTACAAACTCTCAAAAGATGGTTAAGAATAAAACCATGATGTTGATGATTATCATTATCGTCATCATCATCTTTATTTAAAGACTTTTGAGCTTAAGTAATAAAAATATCTTAAACGTTTCTTTTCTTTATATATATATTTTTGTAGTAATTTTCTTTTCTTTTATCGTCATTATTTTTATACTTTTATATTTTTTTTTACGGGAATAAATGTTTGTGTGTGTTAACTTTTTTCTTTAATAAAATTCAAGTTCAAGTTCAAGATACAGTTTTTTTTTTCATAAAATAATACAATAAATACAAAAAAGTAACATATAGATACAGTTTTATAGCTATAAGATACAAAAGTATCTTTTAAGCTTTTTTACATATTATTTACATTTTTTTTTTCTGTTAAATAATATATTTTCGAAATTTATTCAAAATATATACTGCATTTTTTCCTCAAACAAATGCATATGAATTTTAAACAAAGAGAAAGAAATAAAAAGTTAAATCTAATTAACATTAAATTGAAATTAATATTAAAATGGAAGACAAGTCTCAACGACGAATAATTTAAAAAAAAATTTCAAGGTCTTTTTTGTAATTTAAGTTTTGGGAATTTTTCTTTCATTGAATTTTCAAGTGCATGACCAATGAAATAATATTGATTCGACTTAAAATTTTTGAAAATTTTTAATTACAATAATTAAATATTGGAATTTTTTCAAAATGCTAATGAAAGTTCTTTAAAATAAAGTTTTACCTTGGAAACTTTTTGAAAAAGAAAATATATTTTGCTTTTTAAATTTAAATTTTCGAAAAATTTCGTATACAAAGTCAATTTTTGAAAAATTTTCCTATAAATAGTCAATTTTTGAAAATTTCTTATAAAAAGTCAATTTTCGAAAAAATTCCTAGAAATAGTCAATTTTCGAAATATTTCCTAGAAATAGTCAATTTTCGAAAAATTTCCTATAAATAGTCAATTTTCGAAAAATTTCTTATAAATAGTCAATTTTCGAAAAATTTTCTATAAATAGTCAATTATCGAAAAATTTCCTATAAATAGTCAATTTTCGAAAAATTTCCTATAAATAGTCAATTTTTGAAAAATTTCCTATAAATAGTCAATTTTTGAAAAATTTCCTATAAATAGTAAATTTTCGAAAAATTTCCTATAAATAGTCAATTTTCGAAAAATTTCCTGTTAAAAGTCAATTTTTGAAAAATTTTCTACAGCTTACTATATATAGGAAATTTTTTTCGAAAATTTACTATTTATAGGGAATTTTTTAGAAAATTGACTATTTATAGGAAATTTGTTGAAAATTAACTTTTAACAGGAAATTTTCCGAAAATTGACTTTTTATATTAAATTTGTCGAAAGTTTACTTTTTATAAGAAATTTTTCGAAAATTGACTATTTATAGGAAATTTTACGAAAACTGACTATTTATAGGAAATTTTTCGAAAATTGACTATTTATAGGAAATTTTTCGAAAATTGACTATTTATAAGAAATTTTTCGAAAATTGACTATTTATAGGAAATTTTTCGAAAATTGACTATTTATAGGAAATTGACGAAAATTGACTATCTATAGGAAATTTTTCGAAAATTGACTATTTATAGGAAATTTTTCGAAAATTGACTATTTATAGGAAATTTTTCGAAAATTGACTATATATAGGAAATTTTTCGAAAATTGACTATTTATAGGAAATTTTTCGAAAATTGACTATTTATAGGAAATTTTTCGAAAATTGACTATTTATAGGAAATTTTTCGAAAATTGACTATTTATAGGAAATTTTTCGAAAATTTACTATTTATAGGAAATTTTACGAAAATTGACTATTTATAGGAAATTTTTCGAAAATTGACTATTTATAGGAAATTTTTCGAAAATTGACTATTTATAGGAAATTTTTCAAAAATTGACTATTTATAGGAAATTTTTCGAAAATTGTCTAATTATAGGAAATTTTTCGAAAATTGACTATTTATAAGAAAATTTTTCGAAAATTGAATATTTATAGAAAATTTTTCGAAAATTGACTATTTATAGGAAATTTTTCAAAAATTGACTATTTATGGGAATTTTTTCGAAAATTGATTATTTATAGGAAATTTTTCGAAAATTGACTATTTGTAGGAAATGTTTTCTAAAATTGACTATTTATAGGAAATTTTTCGAAAATTGACTATTTATAGGAAATTTTTCGAAAATTGACCATTTATAGAAAATTTTTCGAATATTGACTATTTATAGGAAATTTTTCGAAAATTGACTATTTATAGGAAATTTTTCGAAAATTAACTATTTATAAGAAATTTTTCGAAAATTGACTATTTATAAGAAATTTTTCGAAAATTGATTATTTATAGGAATTTTTTTTTATTTGTAGGAAATTTTTTTGAAAATTGACTATTTATAGGAAATTTTTCGAAAATTGACTATTTATAGGAAATTTTTCGAAAATTGACTATTTATAGGAAATTTTTCGAAAATTGACTATTTATAGGAAATTTTTCGAAAATTGACTATTTATAAGAAATTTTTCGAAAATTGACTATTTATAGGAAATTTTTCGAAAATTGACTATTTATAGGAAATTTTTCGAAAATTTACTATTTATAAGAAATTTTTCGAAAATTGACTATTTATAGGAAATTTTTCGAAAATTGACTATTTATAGGAAATATTTCGAAAATTGACTATTTATAGGAAATTTTTTTTGAAAATTGACTATTTATAGGAAATTTTTCGAAAATTGACTATTTAGAGAAAATTTTTCGAAAATTGACTATTTATAGGAAATTTTTCGAAAATTGACTATTTATAGGAAATTTTTCGAAAATTGACTATTTATAGGAAATTTTTCGAAAATTGATTATTTATAGGAAAATTGACTATTTGTAGGAAATTTTTCGAAAATTGACTATTTATAGGAAATTTTACGAAAATTGACTATTTATAGGAAATTTTTCGAAAATTGACTATTTATAGGAATCTTTTCGAAAATTGACTAGTTTTAGGAAATTTTTCGAAAAATAATTCTAGAAATAATTCTAGCAATGTTTAGGAAGGATTTTTCTTATCCACCACCTAAAGACACGCCCTCTAGAAATAACATGTTGACCAAGGGGACTACATTAGGTCTTTAAAATTACACCATATCCTTCCAAAGCTTAAAACAAAAAATATTTTGCAATTTATTTTAATTTTTTGTAATTATAACTAATTTTTGATTCCTTTTTTTTTTATTTCAGGTAATTTAGGACTTCCTTGTTATTTTAAACTGCATTTCAAGTAAGTTTATATTTTATGTAGAGCTTAAAATTCCTAGATTTTAGAAGTCTTACAATTTTTAAAGCAGTTTTGTTTAAAGTACTCATTTAAAATTTGCAATTATTTTCAAAACTTTATAGAATGTCATCATTATTTTATAAAATAATTTTAATGAAAGCCAATTTTATTTCAAATTTTGGTGTTGGAGAAGCAAAAAATCTTTACAGTAAAAAATATAGAAATAAATTATAAATATTATTGAAAGACAGACCAAACAACTGCACAGTTTTCAAATTAAGTGGATTTGTCGAAGCGTCAGTTGGTCACACTTTGTATTTGAATGTTTGCTTGCATTTGCTGAAATATACATTTTTTTAAATAAAAAATTGACTCAAAAAAATCTAAAACAATCAAAATTTAATGCAGAAATACATGTTTGTTTGAAGTAAATGAGATAATCGCTAAATAAATTTTAAAAAATTTTTTTGTTCACAAAAATATATAATAAATTTTTTACTTGAGTAGAGACTTAAGTGTAGAGTTAAATGCATGAGTTTTTATTTGACTTTCAAAATAACAAAACAAAAAATCGTTAAATATCTGCAATTACACGGCATGACAAGTTTTCAAGCTGACAGTAAAAAATGGCAGCAAATTTGAAATTATATGAAAATATTAAACAATAAAATTGATTTTTTACAAAAAGAAAAAAAAAAACATAAATAGCGATATAAATAGTTAAAATAATAAAAATTAAAAACTTAGACAAATAATTTAATAAATTAAAAGACCTTAAAATTTTGTATAAGTAAGTTTCCTACTGAATCTTAGTAGCTTCCGATTTTCTTTTCCCAAATTAAAGATTTCTTTTAAATACACAATGATTTGCATTTTTATCATACTATAACATATTTTTGGGGATATCATAAAACTATTGCATAAAGAGCAGGCGTAGTATATAGACAGACGGACGGACAGATAGATGATTGAATGAATGGAAAGTTTTATTTTTCATGTGTTACTGCATGACACATAATACGCAGTCCATTCAAAGCTTAAGGCAAATAAATATGTGAGGAAGGAGTTTACATATAAGGGACATGAGCCATATCTAAAGGATAAAGAACCAAGAAGAGGGGGAAAACGCACTTATGGATGCTAACAAATTCAATTTTCTTTCAACTTTAATATGTACGAAAATAATGTATAAGCTCCTTATGATCCAGTAAAAGGTCTAAAAAGGACATTTTGGTATTTGTTAGTTTTTTTCAAAAATTCGAAAATGAGGCATTAAATTAAATTTCAATGACGCAAGCATAAATAACAGCAATAAATAATCATAGAAACCTATAACCATAAAATACAATAAAAAAACAGCCCGACAAAATGGACATTTTTTTAGTGCCTTAGACTTCTAAGTCAGTTTGTAATCATCTCTAGCCCTAGTTTTCGAGATATTAATTTTGTAAAATAGGACATAGTTACTCGATTTACAGTAACGTAACTTATAAAAGGTTCATTCTATTCAGTTAAAATAAATACAATATTATCTTAATGCTGCATTAAGATTATTTTGATTCCATGGAATAGTTTTCGAGATATCGCTCAACTTTGGATGGACAATTTTTTTTATAAATTTTTTTTATTTTCAAAAATTCATCAAAAAAAAGAGAAGACAATAAATGTTGCATTATTTTCCTTAAGTCATATAGGGAAATGTGTAGCGCACAAAGCAAGCTATATCTTGTTAAAATCCATCCCCAACTCTTGATTTTATTCAAAATAAAGTAACTCTATATCATTAAAAGAAATATACGGCTATAGAAACATATTGGAACTTTTGTTATTATCTCTATTTTTTATGAATTTTTTCAAAACAAAAAAAAATTTAAATAATATTTTTTTGTCATATATTTGGCTATATCTCCAAAACTATTCAATGAAGTAAATATTATGTTAAGGCAACATGAAGGGAATATTGTAGTTAAATTTTGGTTTTTTTCTTTTGACTAAGTAGGTTAAACTGTTCTTCAGTTATATTACTCAAAATCGTTTAACTATGTAAAAACAAAAATATATATATCTCGAAAACTAGAGCAGATCTAAAAAGTGAGTTAGAGGAATTGGAGCCCTATATAACATACATAAGATAGAAATTGACTAAAAAATGCTGACACCATATTTCGTGTTGGGCTGTGAAATCAAAAAAGCTGTAAGGTCTTAAGAGCTTTTTTCACTATACGTTGCAATTGTTTGTTAGTCAGCTGAAAAAAAGAGCAATACAACAATAAACTTTGTTTTAAAACTTTCTTTCTAAAAGCTTTTCTTATCATTATATTTTCAAAGTCCTTTATCAGGCGATTAAAGTTGGATTTCTTCTTTAACAAAGAAAAATTAATTAATAAGTCAGTTCAGATAAGAAAGCCTTTTTAACGAATTTTTAACATTTCATTGCAATTGTCAAGAAATTGTTCGTTGTAAAAAGCTATAAAACAAGCAAACTTTTTTCTGAAAGTTTTTTTAACCAAAAAGCTGATTTTCGTCGTTCTTAAATTTTTTTTTACTAATTTCTGACAGGAAAACTTTTGTAAAAGCTATTCAATTGCATCTTGTAAAGGTTTCAATACTTTTTTTCAGTGAAACTTGTTTTAAGTTTTGAGAAATTTCACCTAAAACTTTATTCAGGGAAAAGGCTTAGTGACATTTCCACATTTATAACCTACACCACCATAAGCGAGTGGCTTTCATGGGACTGACTTCTCGATATAAAGAATCCCAGCTAGATTTTTTTGAAAATTTTAATCAAATATGAGTCTTTTGTGACTCCACTGTACTTTAAAATGATCGTATATGATAGCACTTATGACTCAAAAATTATTATTTTTTTTTTGTGAGAAAATGGTATCCTTCATGTGACTCTTCAGAAAAAGTCTTTAATGACTCGTTTTTCTGAACAATTATGACTGCACACATTTTGCTAAATTTGTTAAAAAAAACAATTAAGCTCAACAACAATAAAGCTCAACAGTGAAGTCGCGTTAATAATTACAGAAATTGATGTTGCCGAGACCGAGGATCGAACTCAGGCTAAAGTGCTAACTAACTAAGCCACGTCACCCGTAATGAGATACGAGTCTTTTTGTGGCCTTTTTTATCACCAAAAAACAGTCATATTACGATCATTTGCGTGATTATATTATGACTACGCACATTTTGCTATTTTTAACTAGTCGCTTTCTAAGCGTTTCTATGAGTCTTTTTGTACACTTTTTTGATCACCAAGTTGATTAATCTATTTTTTGATCATCTAAACGAATCCCAAAAGACTCATTTTGCTGATATTATCAACAATCCCCCAATTGCTAGCTGGAATAAAGCCTCTTAAAGTCAATAATTTACCCGTGTAAATAGAAATCACTAGATTGAATTTCATCGGAAAATTTGGTAAAAGCTTTTTTGCTTTTTGGTAATTTTCTTGAAAGTAATTTCTATGTGATTTTTTGTAAGAATTTATGTTTATTTTATCAAATGAACGTGTTCGAGTCCATCCATGTACTTTTAAAATCTTTTTTATTAAAGAAGTTTTTTATACCCTTCACCACCATAGGAGGAAAGGGTATTATAAGTTTGTGCTGATGTATGTAACGCAAAGAAATATTAAATATGTCTTAGACCCACCTTTTAGTATACCAATATGCTTAGAACCACTTTCTGAGTCTATTTAGCGATGTCAGTCCGCCCGTTCGTCTGGCTGGACCCCCATGTAAACCTTGTAATCAAACTACAGGTCGCGATTCTAAAGATAATTTGATGAAATTTGGCACAGATCATTTTTTTGATAGTGGGACCATGGCTATTGAAACTCGTCAAAATCGGTATATTTTTTATGGTACCTCCCATAGGTCCCACTTCACGGAATTGATATATTGGCCACAATTATAAATATTTTTTCATGAAATTTAAAACAAATACTGCTTATATAAACCAAAATCATTGCACCAAATTTCGTTGAAATCGGTCCACATTTGACCATAGCTCCCATACAAACTCTTTTGTCAAAATCCACTAATTGAGACAAAAATCACTAAAACGCTCGTAAATAATGAAGATAATGAGAGTTTTAAGTTTATTTTTTGCATACATAACTTTTGTAACAACTGTAATCAATTTGCCATATTTCGAGATAATCGGTCCACATGTGACCCTAGCTCTCATATAAGTCCAAATAACGGAAGCAGCTTAAATATATAAGTTTTGAGAAAATGTTTGTATGATGGCAAAATTCAGCAAATATTTGTCTTTATTTAGAAAAATGAACACCCTTGACCTTAGTGGTGAAGGGTATCGTATGGTCGGTCTTGACCGACTATAGCACTTTCTTGCTTGTTTTTAATATAAAAGATTTTTTAATTAAAGAAAAAAAAATTTTGTTCTTGGTAGGATTTGAACCCTAATTGTTTTTTTAGATATATAATACGTAGCTTTTATTTTGATAAAAGCTTTTAGTAGGTCCACATATAAAATTTTGGATATTGATAGTAAAAATTTTAATTTTAAAGTAATTTGATTATTTTTCTAAAGAAATTCTACATATTGAATTATTTTTAATCCATTTAAACCTATTGAAAGCTCCAATTAATTGTGGGATTTTGCACTATTTTTTCACAGCTTAAATTTTGGTTTGGTCTTTCTCATGTTCTCACCTTTTGACTATAAAATTCCAGGAATCTAAAAAATTCTTGTTGATTATTCTTCGTTTCATTGTATCCGGAGCAAAACAAATTCTTTTCACGATTTAAGGAATTACAATGAAGAGAAATACAAAATATTTTTTTTTAAATAAGAAGAAAAGGGATTTAAAAAGAGTTTTAATCAAAAGAAAACAACAACAAAATTTAGCTTAAAGAAAATAAATGGGAGCTTTTGCAAATTATTTACACTGTCAACAAGTTAAAAACAGTGATGTCAACGGGTTGGGATTGAGTTTTAAAATGATTCTTAAAAAATATAATTTATCATGTTTAAGGTGGCGACTAGTTGAAAGTTATTTGTATAGAAAAAGCTTTGCTTTTGTAAAGCATTTTTCAATAAGTTATAAAGTACGAAATGAGTGGAAAGCTTTTGAAGTTTTATATGAACTATGATATACAATTGTCATAAAATTTCTGTACTTTTTAAGTTTTATAGAAAGAACAAAAGTTAGGTTAATTGACTACTTGTTTGACTACATTTGGACAGAAATGTAAGCAATTGCCCCCTTTAGCTTATTTATCATATACCACTTGCAAAGTAAAAATAACAATTTAGAGCTTTTAATAGACATCATCGAAACCAAAACAAACTCTATATGTGAGTATCCTTGAAAAGAAAGCTTTCTTGGTATTGGTATACGTAAACAAGAGTAGATATAGCACATAAAGCAGCAGCAGCAACAACAATCTCACAATATTCGCCAAAGCACATTTACAGTGCAAGCACTAAAAATTTACTCACCAACATTCAAAAGGTTTACTCATTCAGCAGCAACAACATTTCACTTCACCGACACGATATTATGACGATCGTCATGTGTACTCGAAGTATATGCAGCAGCAAATAATATAAGTTTTGCGCAAAAACAAATCATGAAAGAAAACGGAAAAGATAAATCAAAAAATAACAACAAATACAAAATAATAACAAAAAACAAGTAACAAAAACAATACCAACAAAAAAAAAACAGCAACTACAAATAACTGCATTTGACCTTGTTTCGTTTTCGAGAATTTGCACAATGGCAACAACAACAGCAAATACAAAAAACAATAACATAATAAAATAACTTGCGAAATGAAAGACTAAAGCACAAACAGCAAATGCGTCATGTGAGATTTTTTTGACTGAGTGCATGAAATGAGTTTCAAAATAAGATCAAGTGGAAAGGGGGGAGTCAACGAAAACCAGTTAGAATTTGGGAATTTTCTGACGATCACACATGTTTTTGAGCGAATTTTTTATTTTTAAAAGTTAGATTGCAATTATTTGGGTCACTTTGATAGAACCAGGTGGTCTTAGACTCTATCAAATCTAAAAACGTGCCGATTGGTTGTTCGGTTACGATTACATAATTAGGGAGATAAGAAGTAAGTACCTAACTTATCGATCATGAAAAAATAGGCTGTGGGTAAAGAAAGTATCTGAATGTTAAATTTTAAAATTTGTCTTCATTTTTTTCATATCTAAGGAAACGTTTTAAAGAACTGCTCCGATCTTTTTTTATAAAACCGATATTTTAATAGAGTTTGTTTAGAAACTCTATTAGAATAACGGTTTTATTAAGCTCAATCGATCTACCTCTAAATCTTATAAAGAAACGATATAATCAGTTTTTCTGTAGGGGGTGGTACTACCCCTGCTCCTATGCTTCTTAGTTTTTATCAACCTACTCTAAGTATTTTATAAATAATGTACAAACTTTGAAAACTTTTAAAGTTATAAAGATACACCCTTGTCTTCTTCTTCTTCTGTTATCCTTGACTCCCAGTGGAGCATAGGGCCTCAACCATCGAGATGTTAGGCATACATCATTTCATGAATAGTTTGCTGCTTGTAACTCCGCATCAATTTACCTTCTCCACGTTCTGGCAGGTTCATCAACACGACGGTCCCTTTCTTGTGGATTCCAACGAAGCGCTTGTCGAACAATGTATTGGTATTTGGCCTTCGAAGTTTGTGGCCTATCCACCGCCATTTCCGTTGACATACCTCTTTAGAACCGCCGTGGTATAGCAGGTGAACCGCCGTGGTATAGCAGATTAGTCATCCGCCTAGCATACCAGAGGTCCCAAGTTCAATCCCTGTCAGGCCCACTTGAAAAAATTAATTTTCAAAAAAGCGGCGGTTCACCTCATAACTCAGCTAGCCACTGGTTATTGAGTATTAGGCTATGAAAAACTTCTCTAACTAATGCATTTGCCGTTCGGAGACGGCGTTAAAACGTAGGTCCCTTTCAATGAGTCTAAAAATCTAAAGAATCGGATGCAGCTCATTGTCTGAGAGAAGTACCCCTTGTTCCAATTGGAATGTTGTCGGGGAATTATATATATATATACCTCTATAGAAGAAGGGATTTGGTTTGTAGCGTTTAGTAGATATTCATTTCTTATGCGATTTGGCCAACATATATTAAGGATTTCCCGCAAGCATTTGTTTACAAAGCTTATCAATGGAATTTGTGCGTTTCCAAGTTTCGCAGCCGTAATACAATATGGACTTGACATCGAGTTATATATTCGTAACTTAGTTGTTGTTGATATTTGTGGAAATTTCCAAATAGCTCGGAGATTGCCGAATGTAGACTTTGCCTTATTGATACGCAATTCAATATCCTCGTCGTCGCTACCTTTTGTAGATACCAAACTACCAATATAATTAAAGGTACCCACATATCCAATAACCTCGTTATCCATATTGATGTGTGGCGACGGGTTTGCCATAGCCTCCAGGCATAATCTTTTTCTTAGAAATATTGATTTCCAGCCCAGCTGCCCGAGTTTCAACAGTAATAGCGCTAGTGTTTTCTTGAAGCTGACCTGGTCTTTGGCTTAGAAGACATATGTCATCGGCGTATTCCTCGAGTCCTCGAGTTGTTTAAAGGATGTCCATTGGATACCACGTCTTCCATTCAGTGCCGTAAGCATTATATTGTCGATGACAAGGATAAAAAGTACGGGTGATAAGATATATCCTTGTCTTACTCCACTAGTAACTTCGAACGGATTAGACAATTTACCTTTATATAGAACCCGGCATTTAAAGTCCACCTACATTGTCAGAATTAAGTTCAGAATTTTCGTTGGCATGTTACGGTTTTGTAAAATTCTCCATAGATAGCTCCTGTTAATACTGTCGAAGGCCTTTATAGAGTCGTTAAACGCTAGGTAAATGGGGGTGCGGAATTCATTACATTGCTCCAGTACTATTTTTACTGTGTTGATTAGATCAACACAAGATCTATTCTCTCAGAACCCAAACTGATTTTCGCGGAGTGTTTCAGAAACTGCGTCAGACGTTCTACACCCTTGTATGTAGAAGCGATTAAGTTCCTTAGCGCTGATACTACCACATTTGGTCCTAACTACTACCATCGACCAAAAGGTCGCTTGCAAATTTTTGAAAGCTATACCTTGATATAAACATACTCGAAAATACTTTCCCTTCTCCTATACGTTCTATTTTGTTCTTAAGTTTCCATAAACATGTATCGGGTTTTTGAATAAAAGCGCTACAAAAGTAAAGCGACAGCAGACGTCGTCATATTTCTGGCTGCTCTGTTGACATTCTCTTCAGTGAGGTTTGCTATTTCATGATGGAAAGATATACGAGTCAATCACGAGTCAAAATTATTAGAATTTACTACCGAAATTCGGAGAAAGCGGGCTCAACGTTCAGAGAAAAATCATCTTCGTCGATGAGACTGATTTCTGGCTAAATGGCTTCGTCAAATGCGTTATTGATTAGGCAGCAATCCACACGCATAATTGCATCCCGAAAAATTGCCGTTTGGTGCAGTTTATGAGCCGGCGGCATCATTGGTCCTTACTTCTTCCGTGATAATGAAGACCGGCAAGTTACTGTGAATGGAAATCGCTACCGTTCTATGACAACCGAATATTTTATCCCCAATTGGATGATATAGACTTGGAGGACATGTGGTTTAACAGGACGCGCCACAAGTCACAAAGCGTATGTCACAATCAATGAATTGATAACCAAGTTTGGAGAACGCTTTATCTCACAAACCGGTCCAGTCGATTGGCCACCTCCGTCGTGCGTTTTGACGTCGTTAAACTATTTCCTGTGGGGCTACGTCAAGTCTATGCCAGCGAAGATTGTTGAACTTCGTACGAATATCGACGTGAAAATGCAGCAGTATCGGCAGTTTATACTTGAATCCGTCGAAAATTGAATTCAACGTCTGGACTTCTGCAAGCGTGCCCGCAAAAGAAATCTAGTTCCATACATAATGACATCAACAAATTTGCAGTGATCATGCCTTTAATCGTAATGATCTTTTTGATAAGATCAAGTCTATGATTAGAACATATTACCACGATAGTTAAAATAAAAATTCTTTCCGGGCATCTGGAGATGGGAGATAATGTGACAAATGACCATTGTTCTGCAGTGATCTTTTAAAGAGAAAAAGTCAACTTGTTTTGTGATCTGATCTTGATCTGAACTAAAGTAAATCCTCATGTAGACTTTCTAAGTATATTTCGTTTATTTTGTTAAACCTTCAAAGCTCTGGCGCTTTAAAATACTCTTGAAACAAACAAATTACTGATCGTGACGATCATTATTTTATTTGTTGACCATGATGACGTTATTTGGCGCAGCATAACACACAAATTTAGTGCAACACAAGTGCTTTTTGAGCACGAAAAAATCATTTTATGTTTTATTTAATTCCCGATACTCTAACTGATTTTTATTGTTTTAAATAAATTTATTTTGTCGGTTCTGGTCGATTGTTTTTTTATATACATATTATTTTCTTCTTCAAGGTTTTGTCTGTGTGTCACATTCACAAATTCATAGATACAAGTACAAAATCCAAAAAATGAATCTTGTATTTTTGTTGTGAAATTATTTCTGGTTCTCATTCGTTTGTAGAACAAATACAAAGAAATTTCGAACAAACAAAAAAACGTAAAAGGGAAATGCGCGTCTCCAAAATAAATTTAAAATTCTATTTAATTTTGAAGGGGGGGATCGTTTAGCGATCGTTTGTTTGAATATGAAATTTTAGAATTTTTTTTTCTAATTTATTACTAACAAAAATATGTTGGTCTTGGTCAGTTTTTATTTAGATTTCTTTCTTTATAATGTTTAATTTGAGACTTGTTCTAATTAAATTATAATAAATCTTAAGATTATTTTAAATGTTTTTACGAGTCTTTTTTTAAAGAAAGCTTGTAAACGAAGTATTTTTAACATATTTTGATTTTTCAAATAAATGATCGCATCACCATTAAAACTTTAGGATTGTTGTAGTAAAAATAACGGTTCATATTCCTAAAGGTTCAGTGTAAGTTCGTGTTTAAAGTAGAGCTCGATAGAGGGCGTTGTTAAAAATATATTAACGCCTGTTCCAATAATATTAGTTACTTTCGATTTTCGAACAATTATTGAAATGGAAGTTTTGTTTTTCATTCAATTTTTATGATTTTTTCAAAATTTAAATTTTTTGGTTAAATTGCCTTATATCTTCTTTGTGTAACTGCTCCCTAAAAGTTCATGTAGCAGCAAAAAGGTCAGTTTTTATACCCACCATCAAAAAGAACGGGAGGTATATTAAGATTGTCATTCCGTTTGTAATTTCCTTAATATAAGCTCAAAACCCAAAACTGAAGTTTATTCTGAATCTTTAAGAAATTCTAAGACGATTGAGCGATGAACGTTTGTCTGTCCGTATGCCCGTCTCTTGTCTACACGATAGGTCCTGAACGAAAGGAGCTAGGTCACTGAAATTTGGCAAAAATATTCCTCATTTCTTGTAAAATTTTGTTATTGAAATTGGTCGCAATCAATTGTCATTTGACCATAGCTCCCGTATAACCTCACATAGGCCAATGACTTAAATATTTGCTAAATGACAAATTATACTGATATGATGATAAAATTTAGTACAGAGTGAATTTCACAGAAATCGGTTCACATTTAACTATAGCTCCCATACATAACACTTACGAAGACAGCCTAAATTGCACCTTAAATATACTTAAATGCGAATAAATAATAAATTGTATTATTTATGACCACTTAGAACAAGGAAGTCTTATGTCATTGATAGTCAGTGTGCCAAATTTTGTCACAATCGGTCAATACTTGACCATAACTTCCATATAAAAACTTACGAAAAAAACACAAAAATATAGGGGGTTTATGTCCGTCTGTCAGTCAAATGTAAGCGCGATAGCTCCTTAAAGAAAAGAGTTGGAGGAAAAAACTTTGGTAATATTTTCGATGTGTTGAAAAAGTTGTTTATTGAAAATGGGTGAAATCGGTTCGCATTTAGTTAGAGCTCCCATATAACCCCTCCCCGGGAATAACATTAATGCTGATAAATTGAATACAATTGTAATAGCTATGACGACTAAATTTAGAACAGAGGAGTTTTATCCAACTATTGGTCAGTATATCAAATTTTTTAGGAATCGGTCCATATTTGACCAAAGCTTTCATATAAAAACCACTCCCGGAAATCACTGAAATACTAAAAAACGCCAGTTAAAAGCTATTAAATTATAAATTATGACAGCTACAGACACTCTTACTTGTTGTATATTAATGTTATCTCCATAAGTTTTTAAATATTTGCATATCAAAATGTAAACTTTTTTTCGCCTGAAACCTTTATTATTTTTTAATATTTTTCTATTATTAGAGTATTTATTTTGTGGTTGAGGTTTTAGTGTTTAATTTTTAAATAAATTTTTATCAGTTTCATATAAGAAATTTTAATATTTATATTTTATCAGAATCTAACTTATTTGGAATGACAGACAGCTGAAATTGGGACACTTGTGTGCAGTATTAAATAATTTTGTTGGTTTTTTTTAAAACAAATAAAATGAAAGAGAAAAGAGCAACAAAATATAAAAACAAAATTTTGAAACGAAATAAATTTCAATACTCATTTTGTTCAGAATTACTCAATATCTAATAGATACAAGATATAAAATGATTCTCGATTCATACACTTGCATTTTGTAAATAACAAAAAATTAAAAAAATTTCCATGCATTTCAAAATTTTAGCATTAACAAGTTTTTGAATTTAAAGGTATTACTAGATTCTAAGAGTTTATTTTCAAATTACATCTAATTTAGCAAAAAAGATAAATATTTTCTGCTTTAAAATTAAATTTTTTATATTTATTGCCTTTGTCTGTCTGTCTGAATGTCTATCAATTGCTTTATTTGCAAAAATCTACTTCATACTCATTCACTTGTCAGACATTATTCAAATCAATTCGCATAAATAATAATTATTTTAACTCAAAAAAAGAAATAAAGTGAAAAAAACAACCACAAAACCTTAGAGATACATGTTAAAGTTAAATAAAATTTATTTTTATATCTATGCAGTTTTTTTGCTTTTTTTCTCCATATAAGTTTATATATATATATATATATTTTTTTGCATTTCAATGTCATTTTTATTTATATTTGTTTTTAGCGGTTTATTTAATTAATCAAACATTTAAGCAGAAATAAACATTAAATAAGACTTAAAGTTACATAAAAAACTTTTAATAAGCGTGTCTTAAAATAATAAAAAATGTATTTAAAAATGCATAATTTTAAAATTGAAATCGAAATTTTTGAGAATTTTATTAGGGTTACCTTAAATACTTAGGAATAAGTCAATTATGCACAGATTTCAACAATAGAAAAATCTTAACATTTAGGCTGCTACATAGATGGCGCTGCTAGTCTTAGTTCCATATGATGTTTTCAGTCATATCACAAATTTCGTTCAAAATTGAAACCATTCGAAATGATTTTAGTTTCTATAGATTCCGAAAAAGTTGTAACAATATCCCAGCAAAACTTTTCATTACCAAATAATGAGTTAAACAGCTAAACTATTGAACACGAACTACTTACTTATTAGCTGTTTAAGTCAATACATTAACATGGGGATGTCATTGGAGGCAAGCACTTAACAATTGCAGAAAATTAATGACTTAAGTAAGCAATTGGAAAACAACAACAACAAATTTTTGTTGTTGTTTTATTAAGAAAAATATATATTTTTAAGCGAAATACAACATTTTTTTTTATGACTTGAACCCAGACTCCTACGACTTCTAGGCGGAGACTCTTCCCCTGAGCTACTTCATACGTTGAAAACTTAGCAGCTTATAATGGCAAATAGTTTTACAAAAGTATTGTAGTATCGAACAATTTATCGTTGGTTTACTAAATTTAATCGTGATCGTATTTCACTTATGGACTAATTTTGTGATGGTCTTTCAAAATCGGTTGATGTTTTAAAAAACATTATCACGTTACTCATCGTGGGATTGAATCTTAGATATTAGTGGGACCAGCATGCAATCAAAATTGAATCGTAATAGGTGTCAAAACGTGAATCGATAAAATTATATTTCAAAAACTAAAGCCAACTTGCATAATCCGATGTCGTTTTCGGATTTAGCAGACCAAAGTCATCTGGATTTGGTCAAACCCTGTTTGACCTATTGCCATAAATAATGTCAAGATAAGAAATTTAAAAATCAAAGTCAGCACATAGAAATTTAATATCAACATCTACTAAATTTTTCAAGAATGGGGTATATTTGACCATAACATTCACAACAAATTTCTGAGAACGAATTTGTCATATTGGGCGAAATTCGAAGTTCGTCCAAATTCAAATTCAAAACTTTGTAATATAATGGAAAATTTTCTTTTAAAAGTTTTTAACTCAGTAGTGTAGCATATGTTATTGTCGACTAGACTTTCCTTATCACTTTTCATAATGGTCATTTAGGATTATTAGTAGTTTTTTTTTCCTTCTGATTGCTCGCCTAATTTGTTCCACTTTTCCCAATCTGAGAACATAATTTTCCAAAATAAATTGACAACAAATCATGTAAAATGACATGTATATTTTCAATTCCAAAATTACAGAGGGTAACTATATAAAGAAAATTAAAACCGGTTTTTTTAAATCTTAAAAATGAAATCTAAAATAAACCCTTTTACCAAAAAACGAACCCTTGTTACAAAAAAACAAAAACAGCTTCAACTGCCATGTCCAAAGAAAACAAGATGTGAAGGATTTTAATTAGTCTAAAAGTCATATGATGCATTACAAAACATTTTCAATAGAGATTTTTTTTTCAAAACACACAAGATTAAAGTTACAGAAGCCGTGTGTGAGTAGTATTTACTATTATTTGGTAAGACCACAAAAGCAAAGGCGGTGACAACAAACATTTAATTTTGAAAAACTCTAAGAAAAATCAACCCCTGAAATTTTGAAACATTTTTTAAAAGAAAACCCTTAACTCCAATAATGTAAATAAGGCATAAGTAAAACACCTTTTGAATTTTTAAAATGTTACAATGAAATCTAGCAAAATTAAGTTAAATGCAGTTTTCTTTCTTTATTTTTGTTGGAAAAAGTGCACAGATCAAACACGAAAGTACTCATTCAAGCCCTCCATTACACACAGCACGTGCTGGGGTTTTTTGTTCCAAGCTGCTGCACATTTCTAGATTACAGAATCCCGGTACAACTTGTTTTCATTAAAATAAAAACCAAATACAAAATCATCCCTTATATGAGTGCATTTCAATGTGAAAATCCATCCTCTGGTCTTTGTGTCATTCTGAAAAATTTGAAATTTTTTTTTTATGGTTTTCTTAAAAAAGGGTGAGTTTTTGTGTGGATCTGAAAGCAGAAGATAGAAATCTGAAATTTTTAAAGGGAGTTTGCTTGCAATTTTAGTTGCACATGCATAAACAAATAATTACAATGATTGAATTTTGTAAAAGAAAAAAAAAATAGAAAAAATATGATTGACACAGCTTGAAATGAAATGCATTTTATGAATGACACTTTAGATTTGTTACAGTACAACAAATTCTAAGTAAAAATAAAAAATAATTAGGTGTTTCAAAAGATTCTAACATGACAAGGGTGAGGTTTTCAATAGAAAACCGGATTTTTATGGTCAGTCAAAAAATTAAAGTAAAATGAAACATTTCACTTAAAACCTCAAATTTGACTATAAAATCCAGCAGTTTCTATTACTCAGGCCACTACTGTACATGTAAAGCTTTTCAATTCCCTTTAATTTAATTGTACTTTTTGCTGATTGGTCGCTTTGCAAATAAAATGCACATGTATGCATTCAAACAACAAAAACAACGATCGCAAATTATATGATTCTGGTAAGAAACACGATTGCTCACGATTACTTTAACGAACTTGTTTGGGTTTGCCAAAACTGCATATGCTTTCGTTAAAAGCTCTTTTGCTGTTGGTGAAACAAGTTTTGTTGGCAAAATACGAAGCAGCGACATGATGATTGGTGCAAATCATTCGTGTATGCATTAATTGAAAACTTAAACTTTATGATTAATCATTAAATGCATTAAGTTAGACAAGAAAGGCACTACCGGAAAGTGATCGTTAATGTTTATTTATTTTAGTTTTTTTCCCGAAAGAATATTTAACTTAAAAGAGAAAACAAAGAAAAAGCTTTTTGCTCACAAAAGTGTAAATGCAATTATAAATTGCACACATTTACGTATTAAAAGCGAAATAAATATACGATCATTTAATATAAAAATGGCGCATTTCAAATAGTTTTAGTAAATGCTCTAAAAATTTTCATTTTTAATTTGGATTTGTGCAAGTGACTCATTTGCAATAACAACAAACGTATAATATTTATTATTATTTACTATCAAAAATGGCTTCAAAATATTTTCAATTAATGTCAAAATACTTTTTCATAAATTCAAACCTATTTTCGAATCTTTTAAATACTGGGGAACGTGTCCACTAGGGCGTCTCGAAAAAATAAAGTTCGCCGTACACCATCGAATATAAAGCATTGCTATGAGGTAGTTTCGAAAAAAAATTTTTTAATTTTTTTCGTTGCACATTGGGGTCGCCAAGATACATTTTTCATTATATCTTCGGCATTTACAGTCGGATCTCGAAGTGTAATACATAGATGTTTTTGTCTCGAGGAGGCCAACATTTTTCTTTTATAGTCATTATTCTCAGGTATCCGGTTCTAGTATTTATCTATCAGACCCCTGTTCCTACCACCCTAATGTACCACCCTAATATCAGAAAATTAAAGCTCTTAAAAAATCGTTAAACTTTTACTAAGGAAGTTTTTCGATTTTTCAAACCGATCTATTACAAACAAGGAATTTCTTATTTTGCGGCACAAAGGGATCGCCAAAATACACTTTTGCGATATTAATCATTGACCTTAAATACATTCTTCTACATAATACCTACCCAAGATATCTTAACTCATACAACAAGAATTATAAAAATTTAAAGTCTTTTAATCAATTATGTTTTGAAAAGACTCAAGTTTGCTGTATTTTTGAGGGCTCTCAAGTTCTGGAAAAATGTGGCCCATGCGTTGCTCACCAATGACAGCCATGGCAGACTAATGTACTACATGAACAAAACGTTCAGTGTTTTGTTAAAGGCATCGATAAGCTGTGAAAAAAATTAAGTTTAGTTTTATAATCATTGACCTCAAGTACATTCTTCTAGTACTTTTTTATACCCTTCACCAATAGGTGAAAGGGTATTATAAGTTTGTGATTCCGTTTGTAATTTTTTTATTAGTGATCGTAGACCCCATAAAAATTATACCGATCGACTCAGAATCGGGAGGAGAATCGATTAAGCGATGTCCGTCTGTCTGTCTGTCTGTCTGTCCGTCCGTGTGTCTGTCTGTCTGTTGAAATCAAGTTTCTGAAGCCCCTGGAGGATGTTCTTACATAAATTATATATCAGATTTTAGGAAATTCTCCCGCAATGAACGTTATTAAATTTCATTAAAATCGGTTTATAAACACCGAAAATATCGAAAAAATACCAAAAATTATACGAAAATTTTAAAATTTTTGATTGAAACACACTTTTAAATAACAAGAGAAAAAAAAATACTCCTGGTGTACATGTGATAATATGTTATATATCAGATTGTATGAAATAGTTTCCCAAAGCACTCTGTAAAATTTTATCAAAATCGGTTCATAAACAACTGAGATATCGCCAAAACACTGAATTTGATGTATCGCAAATTGCTCAAAGTTCGCATTAGAGAATGTTTGTTGAAAAAATGAAATGCAGAAATAGGAAAAACCATCCTCCTTTAGCACGAACCTACATACATTTTATATCAGATTTTAGGAAATTCCCCCGCCAAGCACGTTATTAAATTTTATCAAAAGCGGTCCATAAACAATTGAGATATCGCAATAACACTACATTTGATGTACAGCAAATTGCCCAAAGTACGTGTCTAAGAAATTTTTTTTACATTTCGTAAGTATTGTTTCAGCGATATCTCAGGTGTTTATGGACCGATTGTGATGAAATTTGACATCGTTCTTTGTGTGAGGATTTTCTAAAATCTATACTCCACAAATCTGATTACGAATACCATTCAAACTGTACCGATCAACTTTGAATCGGCAGGAGAATCGATTTCGCGACCTCCGTCCGTCTGTTTGTCTGTCTGTCCGTCCGTCTGTTTGTTTGTCCGTCCGTCCGTCTGTTTTTTTGTCCGTTCGTCTACCTGTCTGTAATTTTTTCTGTTGTAGTCAAGTTTTTGGAGTTCCTGTTTTGTCGATATCTCAGGTGTTTATTTTGATGAATTTTAATAGCGTCCTTCGCAGGAGATTACCTAAATCCTGATGCATTCGGTAATTTGTGGTAGATATAATTTAGCGTTTAAGCGATGGTATTTTGATCGACAATGATAAAATTCAGGGTGGCCCAATATCCTAAAATTTTGATAACATTTGAGAATGTATTATATATCAAATTATAGGTAATCTTCCTAGGAAGTACAAAAATGCAGCTAACTACATGATATCCGTTCAAAACCTACATATGTATGTAAGTATCTCACATATCAACGAAAATTTAAATTTTTTAATTGCAATTGGGAGAAATCCGTTCACGTTTGACAATTGATCCCGTATAACTTCGCCTAAGATACGATGATATTCAGGGCGATAGCGCCTAAAATAAACTTTCTAGAGGGACAATATTTGACAAAAGTATTTCTGATCTCTTGAAAAGTTCGATATTGAAAATGGGCGAGCTCTATTTACATTTAGTGAAATCTCCCATATAACCCCGACCGGGAATCGATTTAATGTTGATAAATTAAATCACATTAAAATTGCACAAGGGACTAGAGCAAAACTTTCCAAACATCCATCGGACAGATCGAAAGAACAATACATCCCAAATATTATTGATGAAGTGTTCATTTTAATTAATTAACTAACTTCAGATAAATAAGTAAATCTTTAATAACTTTTCCGACAAAGCTGATATCCATCCATTCAAAAGCTATATATTTCACGTATGTATCTAAAACTAAGAGTGTATACCCTATAATTTTATGGCTTATCATTGTTAAAGCTTTGACCTAAATCAGTCCGCTAACTTCAGAGTTTTACATAACTAATCAAGAACTTTTACTAGTTGGATAATTCGTACGAATTAAAGTGCACAACCCTCACTGGGCACTGTGTTTTTGGGTTGCATGCCAGAATACTTAAACTTCATCAAATCGATGTGCTATTGCAAATGTAAGGGCATCTACATTTTGAAGCATCTTTTCTGCATGGTTTATCTGGTCTATCGAACTTTATTAAATGTTCGTAAAATATGTGTCTATTTTATTTCGAAGCTACTGGCTGGCTTAAATATGCATTCTCTACTTGTAGTCTAGTAATTATTATCTTTCACAAAGGGACCACTTAAAAACCCAAGTGAAGCTTCCCTTGACATCAGCCACCTGCCCAACCTAACCTTTGGGTGCATAACTATTCTAGATGATGACGCCACCAAAAAGCTTTTCTTTTTCCGACTCTTAATTTTAAAGACTCTTTGCATATAATACTAGTATAACCAAATTTTGCTTGAAATTACATTAAGTACTTTTGCAACACCATTGGTGAAGGGTATCCAAGATTCGGCAAAGCCGAATATACCACTCTTACTTGTTTTTTGATAATAATCATTGATCTCAGATATCTGTTCTAGTATTTATTTAAAATTATTAAAAAAACATCATGTAAAAATTCACAGTGTAAATACCCAAACAGTCTCTGTGTCTGTATAACATTTAATCGTGTTGTGTCTATTTTAATTATAAACTATTAAAAATTAATTTAAATAAACAACAGCCTCCCAAACTCTCCGCTTTTATTTTATCCGCCATTCTGGTTATTGTGAAATCCAACCTCAAGCAATTCCAATAGATGATTTATCTTGTGTTCATCAATTGCCGGACGACGTTCAACAAATGCTACGTCTGCCCATAGAAAATATCGTTTACTTTTTTCCCCCGGTCCACAATTTCAGAATTTTTTTTGACTGAGCCGCCATGCTTGCAATTCTTAATGCAAGAACTGCTGGAAGCATTACAGTTTTCCAAAGATGTAATCGAAATACCAGGTAACATAAGGAAAATACTTTCTGTTGATAGTTTTATTTATATATATATATAATTCCCCGACAACATTCCAATTGGAACAAGGGGTACTTCTCTCAGACAATGAGCTGCATCCGATTCTATTTTTAGACTCAT
The DNA here is from genome assembly GCA_933228675.1 of Stomorhina lunata. Taxonomy (NCBI): domain Eukaryota; kingdom Metazoa; phylum Arthropoda; class Insecta; order Diptera; family Rhiniidae; genus Stomorhina; species Stomorhina lunata. Next base: position 84,756,107 of record OW121741.1, on the reverse strand, counting down.
TGAAAGGGACCTACGGTTTTACGCCGGCTCCGAACGGCAAATGCATTAGTTAGAGAATAGAATTTACATAGCCTAATACTCAATAACCAGTGGCTAGCTGAGTTATGAGGTGAGCCGCCGCTTTTTTGAAAATTTATTTTTCAAGTGAGTCTGGCCAGGGATCGAACTTGGGCCTCTGGTAAGCTAGGCGGATGACTAACCTGCTATACCACGGCGGTTCACATAGTTGTATTTACTAAACTTAATTATTTTCATAGCTTATCGATGCCTTTTACAAAACACTGAACGTTTTGTTCATGTAGTACATTAATCTGCCATGGCTGTCACTGGTGAGCAACGCATGGGCCACATTTTTTCAGAACTTGAGAGCCCTCAAAAATACAGCAAACTTGAGTCTTTTCAAAACATAATTGATTAAAAGACTTTAAATTTTTATAATTCTTGTTGTATGAGTTAAGATATCTTGGGTAGGTATTATGTAGAAGAATGTATTTAAGGTCAATGATTAATATCGCAAAACATTGACCTTCGTTAGACAAAAACATCGATATATTACACTTTAAGATCCGACAGTAAATGGCGAAGATATAACGAAAAATGTATTTTGGCGATCCCTATGTGCGGCAAAATAAGAAATTCCTTGTAATAGATCGGTTTGAAAAATCTTAGTAAAAGTTTAACGATTTTTTAAGAGCTTTAATTTTCTGATATTATGGTGGTACATTAGGGTGGTAGGAACAGGGGTCTGATAGATAAATACTAGAACCGGATACCTGAGAATAATGACTATTAAAGTAAAATGTTGGCCTCCTCGAGACAAAAACATCTATGTATTACACTTCGAGATCCGACTGTAAATGCCGAAGATATAATGAAAAATGTATTTTGGCGACCCCAATGTGCAACGAAAAAAACTACCTCATAGCAATGCTTTATATTCGATGGTGTACGGCGAACTTTATTTTTTCCCCATATAAGTCGAGACGCTCTAGTGTCCACTGCTTCATTGGGTAACGAAAAACGCTAAGATCGTGATTTATTTTGTTTTATATTTGGAGCAAAAATTAGTCCATTGTCTTAGCCGAGATATACGAGCTTCCATTGATTCTACATCTTTCCATATTAATGTGTAATAAAAGACAGTGCAACTTTGATAATCCGCACACATATAGTTTAAGGCTCGTACGTATTGTCGAGTTGTCCGGATGTTAAAAATATTGATATTAAGGTATCCAAACATATTTATACACTTCACCACCATAGGTGGAAAGGGTATTATAAGTTTGTGCTGATGTTTGTAACGCATAGAAATATTTGCCTTAGACCCACCTTTTAGTATACCAATAGACTTAGAATCACTTTCTGAGTCGATTTAGCGATGTCCGTCCGTCCGTCCGTCTGGCTGGCTGGCTGGACCCCCATGTAAACCTTGTAATCAAAGTACAGGTCGCAATTCTAAAGATAATTTGATGAAATTTGGCACAGATCATTTTTTTGATAATGGGACCATGGCTATTGAAATTGGTCAAAATCAGTCCATTATTTATGGTACCTCCCATAGGTCCCACTTCCCGGAATTGCTATATTGGCCACAAATATCAATATTTTTTCATGAAATTTTAAACATATACTGCTTATGTAAACTTAAATCACTGTACCAAATTTCGTTGAAATCGGTACACATTTGACCATAGCTCCCATACAAACTCTTCTTCAAAAACGCACTAAATGAGACAAAAAATCACTAAAACGCTCGTAAATCTAAAGATAATGAAAATTTTGAGTTTATTTTTTGCATACATAATTTGTAACAACTGTAATCAATTTGCCAAATTTCAAGATAATCGGTCCACATTTGACCCTAGCTCTCATATAAGTCCAAATGGCGGAAACAGGTTGAATATATACGTTTTGAGAAAATGTTTGTATGATGGCAAAATTTAGCAAATATTTGTCTTTATACAGGAAAAATAACACCTTTGACCTTAGTGGTGAAGGGTATCGTATGGTCGGCTTGACCGACTATAGCGCTTTCTTACTTGTTTTAATGGATTTTATGTTGGCCTATGCCCAAGAAAAAAGTATTATTTAAAGTTAAACATTTTTAAAGCAGTAACATTATCGATTTTGCATCATTCTTTATAACTCGTTTTAAATATATACACATAAGAGTACCCGGGTACTCTTATGTGTATTCCAAGGTACCCCGGTACCTTTAAGATTTTCATCTTAGCTTTTTTAATGGAAGCAGATGGTTCATAAACTTCAAACTTCTTGAGAACTAATAACTATTGAAATAGTTTTAATTATTTTTACTTTTAAGCTAAAAAGTTATATTGCATAGGAGTTGTGGTCCAATTTATTTCTTACACCCGTAAGATGTCAACGTAAATATTATATAATGTGCACTGAAAGAAAAAGTATGTATCTAAATATTAGAAAGTGCTTAAAGTTAATAGATATATAAAAAAATTATAATAAAAAGTGAAATTTTATTGAATGATAACTAAAGCAAAATAAGACAGAGTAGTTATAAATATTTTATATCTGAATATTTATGTAGAAACAAGATATACATGATTTTCTTTGTTTCATAAGTAGTTTCGATTTTTTTTAAATTTTATTCTTGACCCTTGTTATCAAAGGGTTAGTGGCATCCAATTTCAACCAATTTTCTAATATATATTTCTATTCATCCATTATTTCTATTCAAGCCATCATAATTTCAGTTCTGCTTTTTTTATAACTTTGGTCAAAAATTAGGCTTTAGTCGAAAACCCTTGATTTTAAGTCGCAGGTACGACTAAGCCGTTAAAGATATTGCTCTTTTTTACTTTTATCGAATTGATTTAAAAAAACTAAAAACAGGAGTTGTAAAAACGATTTGAAAAAATACTTTTTTTCGTCCAGTGCAAAAGTGACATAACGTTAGCCCTTTGCATCAAAAATGAGTATTTAAATATCTTTAGGCCTTAAAAAAGTAAACTAGTCAAACTTTTTAAAATTTTTTGAAAATAATAATTTATTATTTCATATGCTCGGGAGAGTCTTCAAGGACATAGGATATTTTAGAAAACATTTGATAATTAGGAAAGTCTTCAACCGATTTTAAGGTTATATGTCACGTATTTGGATTATTGGGATTAAATGTAGAAAAATTGGGGGCTACATCTTCCTGTAGTACGAAACTTAATTTACTTAATACAAAGATATGGTATGCATATATATTCGCCTTGACTTGTATCCTTACAACCGCAACGTTGAATTCGCCCAGAGATTTGCCATTTACAATAAATGAACGTGCATTGTAATTCTCAGAGTTATTTTCCGAGATCACGCATTTATTTTCTTCAAAAATGTTTGTTTACAATAATTTTTTCATATAGGTACCCGGGTACCTTGCCATGTATTAAAACTATGTATCAGACAAAACTCTTCTGCATTAAAAACATACTTTTCACTCAAATATGTTTCATCAACAATGCCAGCAAATTTTTTAAAGGCTCTACGATGCTTTCATTGCCCAAAAAATGTTTCCCTACATAAAGTATTTGCTCTTCCATAAGCAACTTTTGGGCACCCTTGTTATGAAGTCTTTGGAGTAAGGAAGTTTCCACAGTAGACCATCAACTTACTTAACATTGGAATAATTTTGATAAATTGACTTTTTGTTGTATAATATGCAAATATGCAATAAAATTTTCTACATCGGAAAGTTTTTTGGTCATAAGTGAAAACTTTACTCAAAATATGATAATCATTATTGATTATCATATGATAATCTTTATTGATTTCGAATACAGCTATTAAGCCCAAAGAGGCATATTTTAGCAGTCGATTCGAATTAAAATTAACTTTATTTTATGTTATATTTTGTAGTCTACTTTTAGGTACAAAGTATTTTATATAGCTTTATTAAGTCAAACATTTTTGTTCTATTTCCTAAGTAATTTAATAAAATTCTTTACATTATTGGACAAACAATTAAACTTTAAGTAGAGATGAATGCGAACCGCCGTGGTGTAGCAGGTTAGTCATCCGCCTAGCATACCAGAGGTCCCAAGTTCAATCCCTGTCAGACCCACTTGAAAAAAAAATTAATTTTCAAAAAAGCGGCGGTTCACCTCATAACTTAGCTAGCCACTGGTTATTGAGTATTAGGCTATGAAAAACTTCTCTAACTAATGCATTTGCCGTTCGGAGTCGGCGTTAAAACGTAGGTCCCTTTCAATGAGTCTAAAAATAGAATCGGATGCAGCTCATTGTCTGAGAAAAGTACCCCTTGTTCCAATTGGAATGTTGTCGGGGAATTATATATATATATAGAGATGAATGCTTTATGATCAAATTATATATAATCTGGAACATAACAGTACATATCTGTGGTAATAAATGATAACGGCTTAAGTCGAAATTTCGTGTTCCGAGACATTAAGTCTACAAGGGTTAAGGGTTTTGTATATAGTTTTATTAATAATGACATTTTGTTAAAAATGACATGTTATTATTATTAAATTATTATTAATAATGACATTTTATATTTGAGTGATAGATCTAGATCTAGATAGAAAATATGTAATAAGAACATTAAATAAAATAGTGCTTATATTAACTTAAGCCGTCATCATTTATTGACACAGATATGTTATGCAATTTCATTTCAAATATCATTAATTTCGATTGAAATTGTTGCAGACTCCTTGCCCTCTATTTTGAAGAAGTAAATTCCCACAGTCGATTTGAATTGGAATTAATGAAAGTTCGAAAAAAATTTTGTTGCATAATTTCAGGGGGATTGAGATATTGTAATCAAATAAACCTTTAATCTTAGCTTTCAATTTATAATTATGTATTAAAATGAATTTTACTCATAGATATTTTTTAAAAATATCGAAATCATTAAGTTTACATATGTATATATAAAATGTATTTATCTTTTTTGTTCGAAACGAGTATAGGCATCAGTTGAATTGAATTCTTTGTGATTTCTTAAAAAGACTTGATGCCTTTTTTAAAAAAAAAAAAATCAATATTTTTATTAGCACGATTCTAACGAAAAAGCTTTCTAATATAAGTATACGGTTAAAAAAAACTCAAAGACTATATTAAATATCGAATGGCGTAATTCATTTCCTGCATTTTAAGATTCAATATGGAATAAATTTATATACATACATACATAACTATTTTTTGTAATTATCGAATTTATTACTTTTTATTGAAAAATAAAAATTGATTTATTTAAAGAAAAAATTTACCTATTACGCAAATGTTGAAAATTTCAAAATTAAGTTGTTAAGTTTTCTTTATTGATTTATTTAATTCAATTATACTAACTATTTTTCTATTCCTAACATTTTCTCAAAAGGAAAAAAGCCTACAAAACTAAATTTTTTATGCATTTAATGTTCTCATATGACTATTTATCCAAGTCCCTGTATGTATCCTTCTATAAACATACATATATGTATATGTAAGGATTTAAATTTTCCTTATATACTTTTAGATATGTTCCACGTACCCACTCCAAGTTTAACCTAAATTTTCTTTACATCAGTCCTCCCTGCACTAACAGCAACAACAACAACATCATAATAAATACACACAGAAGAAAAAGCTTTATATACAGAAACTCGCATAGAAAAAGCATTTATTACATGCACGCACTCACACACAAAATTATAAACGAATGTATGTGTAAGTAATGCGTAAACCCCCGAAATTTGAACCTGAGTCCTTTCTGATGCGTGCGTGTGTGTGTGTGTGTGTGCTTGAAATTCTTTTCCGTTTTATGTTTGTATGCATGTATTCGTTGGAAAGTGCGTTTGTGGAAAAAAGGAAAAATTGATTTTTCTCTCAATTCTATTTTCCCGTTTGTCCCTTTTGCATTTCGTTGTTGCTTTTCAGTTGTAGTTTGGGTTTGGAGGGTGTTTGTTTCGTTTGTTTCTTCTTTCAATTTCTCGTTCATTTTCATTGTGCGTGTACGTACGTTTAAGGTGCAAAAAAAATGTCATTTTGGTTTTCCTTCTATTTTTTTATTAAAAGGAAAAGCTCTTAGGCTGGTGGGTGTATAAGCTTTGTAATATATTTGTGTTTTTGGAAAATGTGATATTGGTAAAATAATTTCGAACATTTTTTGTGTTAATTAATTAAATATAATAATTTTATTATGATACACCAGCAGAGCCCGCCAAACTTTGTTTTGCTTAATATAAATTTTAAAGAACATTGTTATACAGTTAATTCAAACTATCATACATGTATATTTAATAACGCCATCTATCGGTTCGTGGTGTAAAATAAAAACTTTTTTGAATATTTTTACAAAAAACAATAAAATGTTGAACAATAATTTGAAATCTTACACCAATTACTTATAAATAAAGTGTAACTTTTGATCTTGATTCATTAGTTCAATGTGACAAAATTTAAAAATCTACAATATTAGATCGTGTTTCTAATTATTGATTTTTGGCTAAATATGCAAATATATGCAGTTTATTTGTTTTGTATGATAAAGTTAAGGCTTCAGCCTTTAATTTGAAGTGATTTTTATTTAAAAAGTTTTAATTTGATTTATCCTAAATCGGTTTTAAAAAAATAAAAAAAATGCAAAATACAACTTAATATAAATTTAAACCTTTTTGAACCTTTACGAATTTTGAGTAAGATTTTCATTTAGAATTTCTTAAAAATTTATTATTCTTTATATTTTAAATGCATTTGTAATACCTTTTGAAATTTTAAACAATTGACTAATTGCATATCATTTTCTTTTTCTTTGCAGGTAATTTTTTTTACAAATTACAACTAAATAGAACGTAATAAATCATTTCAAAATGAAGTTATTATGAGGTAACTTTTTGTGTAAATTTTTAAATCGGATAAGAAAACATATGCAAATTTTTGGATAAAACCGACCTATGCCACCTATAAGTATTTTTAGGCGACTATATGCAGCTTATTTGAATGATGGGATAAAGCTAAGACTAAGACTTTTAAATAGAAAGATAATTTTGATTTCAGAAAGCTTCCTTAAGAAACCTATTATATACAACATTTCTAATATTTACTTTTATTAGATGTCACTAATTATAGAGTTTATCCTAAATATGCAAATATATGCAGATTATTTTTATGGTGTAAGGAAACATGGATTTTAGGCTGTCATTTTAAATAAATTTTATTTCGTAGGTCCACATTTAAGAAAGCTATATCATAAATAAATTTGTGTTTTTTATTAAAAAAATATAAATAAACTGTTACAGTCGGCTAAAGTCAAAAATTTGAAATCCTTTACCACCATATGACAGCCTAATGTTATAATTTAAAAATTTATTTATATAACATACTATGAATTGGGGAAATATGCAAATATATGCACATTACTTTTATAGTATAAGTAAACATAGATTTTAGGCTTTAATTTGTACATAATTCAAAAATTTACTTATATTAGATTAAGTGACTTTTTATTGATTTTTGGCTTAATATGCAAATATATGCATATTATTTATATTCTACTATAAAGTCAAGACCCTTAACCTTTAATTTAATGTATATTTTGTTTAAAAATATTTTATTGAAAAAAGTTATATCCTTTAAAAATCAGTAATAATGAAATAAATCAGTTTTACTAGTAAAAACGTGTAATTGTCTAAATGAATTTCGTTTAATTCCGAGTAAGATTGAGATCCGTCGTCATTGGCTTTATCAGTTATAGCTTTAAATAATTATTTTTAAAGTATTAGGAATCAAAAACTTTATTGCTGTTTTTAAAAATTTTAAATCTTTCAGGATGTCGAGACACATAAACATTAGAGTGTCTTTGTGTAACATCATTCAACAGCAAAAGTGTATGGAGACAATTAAACGTTGTAATACAGACGTTCCCCAATCTTTTTGCATTTGTATTAAAATACATAGTTTATTCAGATCGGATATCGGGAAAGCATGCCCACTTGAAGCCAAAGTTTGGACATGCTAGTTACTTGGGAAAAATATAGGGTTTAGTTAAATGTTTGAAAAGAAATTCTTTTTAGAATAGATTTTTAAAAAAGTGTTTAATAGCATAATACTGAGAACTTAATGGGCTTTATAAAGAGATATAACCTTATAATCGGTTAAAAACTTTCCTAATTATAAAGGGTTTTCCCAAATATTCCACGTCGTTGAAGACTCTCCTGAGCATATGCAATAAAAATTATTATTTTTAAAAAATTTTAAAAACTTTGACTGATATTACTCTTTTAAGACCTCAAGACATTTAAATACCCATTTTTGTTACAATAGGCTAAAGTTAAATTGCTTTTTCATAGAAGGAAAAAAAATAATTTTTTTATACCATTTTCAAAACTTCTTTTTTGTTTTTTTCAATAGTTTGTTAAACGAATTCGCAAAAAGTAAGAAAAAGGTTCCTGAGTGTAAGTAAGAACACCCTGTAAATAACCACGACGAAAGAATTAGGTCGATATCTCGAACGGCTTAGTCGTGCCTGCTACTTAAAATGAAAAGATTTCGGCAAAAACCTAATTTTTCACAAAAGTTATAAAAAAGCACTTAAATTGTTATATATTAGAAGTTTTTATAAGCACAACTGAAATTATTTTTGCTTTAATAGGTAAAAATATATATAAGAAAATTGGTTGAAATCGGATGTCATTAATCCTGTTTTTACCATTAACCCTTTTTTTCAAAAGTAAATTTTTAAAATATTAAATTTTTTAAAAAAATTACTAGAAATTCCATGTTTTTATTGTTATATTACAATGAAAATGCAAAAAATCGTTCACCTTTAATTCGCCTTTAAATACATTTTTATACAAATTAACCCTTGCGTACCCATGGGCTTAAAATAGTTACAGTTTTAAACTGGAAAAGAACCACTTATACGTTTTGGAGTCGGTCGGCACGCTTTCCCGATATTCGATCTGAATAAAACTTTGCATTTGGATTATTGGGGTCAAATGCTTTGGGGTACGTCTCTCTGTAATATAAATTTAAATTTTTTGGGACACTCCAACACTCAACTATTTTCTTAAACCAATTTTCAAAGTTTTTTTTTTTTTCAATTCCAATTAGGGTACCTACATTAGGGTGGAGCGAAAAACAAGTTTTATTGAAATTCGATATGTCTAGGTTAAAAATCGATGTTCTACATCCTAAGGTGCTCAGGAATAAAATATTTGTCTTCCTAGGTCAAAGTCCTGGGGTGGCGCACATGGCATTTATTTCTAGGTTCCATTTGTATGGGGAAAAATTAGGGTTTTTGGTAAATTGTAAACAATAAAGAAATCTTTTTTTTTTTTTGCAAAACCAATATTTGAATGTAGAAGGCAACTAAATAAGCTTTCATTAGAGTCATAAAAACTAAAAATCGATCCAGTAGTTTTTAAATTGCAATATTTGCCCCAGAAAATTCGTGTTCTTTTCAACACGCCTAAGGATATGCAGCAAAAAAGTAACTGTAGAGTACAGAAAATATAAAGTAAGACGTTCTTTATCATCTTAAGACTTAAAAGTACTAAATATATAGTTGAAATGTATTGAAATATAATTAAACTTATATAGTTTTTTTTATACTGTAAAATGGTACTTTTTTAAGGACCGTTTTAAAACCCACTTTTTAAGATTTAGAAAATTTTTTTAACAAAATATTTAAAATTTCAAAATTTTTGATCGGCGCCTTAAAAAAGACAAATTTGGTAATAAAATTCGAAAAAGTTCAGTTTAATATCTCATATGGTTTCGCCATACCTGCGACTTAAAATCGTAAAATTTTGCGAAACATATCTTTATTGTTTGAAATTTACCAAAAACCGAAAAAACTACCGTTTGTCCCCATACAAATGGGTCCTAGAAATAAATGTCCTATGTCTATAATGTCAGGACACTGACCTAGGAAGACAAACATTTTTTTCTGAGCACCTTAGGGTGTAGATGATGCTGATGCATAAGAGGTTGAATTGTCGAAGAGTAATTCGTTTATTAAAACGTTCGTGGAAGATATTAATATTAAAAAAGGTCAAAATTTACTATAGGAATGTGAGTTGCGGAAGACCTTTAAGGCAACATTCGTGTTAATAACTTAAAAACAAAAAAAAATTTAGTTTTTCATTTTTTTTTCTAACAAATTTCGATTTTGTACTTAAATTTTACTGATAACTAAAAAGATTTTTAAATTGTATCTTTCAATTATGAAAACCTTAAAATGTTGTCTTTTTAATCTAATAAAAATTTCTTCAATTGTTTAATAAATACAAAAGTTATTAACATTTTATTGAAACAACCTCTGAATTAATATCAATCATACGCCTTCAATATAAAATTTTTAAAATTTAATTTTTCACTTTAAATTTTGAATAAGATAAATATTAAAGTTAATCTTTAATTTTTGCAAATAAATAAGTTTAATATCCCCTAGTCTATGGTTTGAAAATATTAAACCTTTTCGAAATATTTACAAATAAATGAAAAAAAAATTGTACAATAAATCCTGCTAATGAACTTCATAGAAAAAAATATTTGTTAAATAAAGTAGTAATTCTTTAGGAAAGAAAAAAATGAAAAGGAATGTATTGATTGCTTAAATAAAAAACAAGCAAATTAATAGAAAATGAATGAATATTTTTGAGCAAGGGGTGAGACATTTTTTCTAATAGAATGTTATTGCGAAATGCCTTACAAACATGCAATTAAGTCGTTAATACTTCATCGATTTAATACCCTAAACATTATTTCGTTCTTTTTTGTTTGTTTTTTTTTTCCAATATTCGTTTCGTTTTCATTTTTATTTTAATTTTTGTTCAAATTTATCTGTTGGCTTGAAAAAAGGAGTTGGTGGAACTCTCGTTTTTTGTAAAGAACAGGCAAAAGGATTAAGGTATTAACGCGTGCGGACGCAATGGATGAAACAAGTCAGTGAAGCTTGACGAATACGATGATGATACGAGTTTGATATGATCCGTTTTTTTTAGTTTTGGCCAAAAGGACTGGGATAAGGTGGTTGGAAAGGAGTATGGTTTTTGAATTGTTTAAAAGTTTGTTTGAAAAATGTTATTGATGATGGTGTTGCTGTTTACATTTGTAAAAAATTTATATATGTTTATTTATTTAGTTAAAAAATGATAGCAATCCATCAAATAAATAATTTACGAATTAAATAACTGTTAAAAAGTCAATTTAGGATTTAGATACATGATAACAACAGGAAACGGAAATGTTAAAAAAAACTAAACTTTTGCTCAATGTCTGTGGCAACGAAAGATGAGAGACTTTAGATAAGTTTTGAATTTGAATTAGTTTTTATTATTCTTAGTGGATTTGTTTTAAACAAGTTACGCATCAATTGTTTTAAAAAACTTTTGAGTTCAATATTTGTACTTCTTTTTTTAAATAAAGGCAAGAATTTTAAAAATATTAATAAAAAAGTAGTTGAACTTAGCAATGCTGTTGATTAAAAAAGCAAACATCAAATCAAATAATTCCTTATCCTCTTCCAAACCAATTCAATATTGCCTTCCAACCAGGCCTGCCAGATTTGCCGATTTATCGGCGTTTTGGCGATTTTTTACCTGAAAAATAGTAAAGTGGCGATATACAGATTTTGGCTAGAAAATTGGCAATTTCTGAGATTATATCGAAAACAAACTTAACTTAACATACATATCTGTGGCTTGGTGATAAAAGGGCCAAAGTCAAAAAAGAAAGTTTTGAGAAAATTTGATTTAAAGTTTTTATTTTCCATATAAATTCATGGTAGTATTGTCACGAAAAAACCTTACAAATATGTTTTGAGCTAAGTTAGAGATTTCCTGTTGCAGCTCAATACAAGATGATAAAGAAGCAATTTTAATGCTATGATTAACTCAAAACAGCAAAAAAATGGCATTGACCCTTTTAGCTCCAAGCCACAGATATACGACAAATCAGTGGTTAAAAACGATAAAAGTTTTAAATAATTTCGATATATTGGAATTTACAAAATTTTTTCTACAGAAAAATTTTCAATATAAATTTTTTCTATGGAAAAATGTTGATTTCAAAATGTTTCTGTAGAATAATTTTCAGTTTTTTTTTCTATAGAAAAATTTTAGATTAAAATTTTTTTTTGTAGTGAAATTTTCTATTTCAAATTTTTTTACCGAAAATTTCTTTATACATATAAATTTTTTTGGAAAGAAGAATATTTCATATTAAATTTTTTGAAAAAATTTCCATTTAAACTTTTTTGTATAAAAAAATTTTCCACATTAAATTTTTTGCATAGAAAAATTTTCTGTATTAAATTTTTTCTAAAAAAAAATCCATATAAAATTTTTTGTATAGAAAAATTTCCAATATAAGATTTTTTTATAGAATAATAAAAAATTTTTTGTATAGAAAAATTATCAATATAAAATGTTTGCATTGAGAAATTTTTAGTAAAAAATTTGTTCTATAGAAACATTTTCAATGAAAATTTGTGCCATAGAAAAAATTTTCAATGAACATTTGTTTAATATTTGGCTATATTTATGATATATTTTTGATAATTCTGATTTTTTTTTTTTTTGGCGATTTCTGAAAATTTACTGCCGATAATGCCGTTTTTTAAATATGACGATTTTTTCACGAAAATATTGTGGCATCCCTGCTTCTAACCATTAGAAAAACGTTTCTGCAGAAAAATTTTCAAATTTTTTTCTATAGAAAAATTTTAGATTTAAAATTTTTTCTGTAGTGAAATTATCTATTTCATTTGTTTTTAACCGAAAATTTCCTTATACCTCAAAAAAATATAAAGAATAACTTTTCATAAAAAATTTTTTGAATAAAAAACAAATTCCTTATGAACTTTTTTGTATAAAAAAAATTTCTACATTCATTTTTTTACATAGAAAAATTTTCTGTGTAAAATTTTTTCTAAAAAAAATTTCCATATACAATTTTTTTTAATATGACGATTTTTCACGAAAATATTCTGGCATCCCTGCTTCTAACCATTAGAAAAACGTTCTTTCGCCGAGTGACTTTTTAAAGAAGGAGTTACTACTTTTTTTGAAATCTAATGAAATCATAACTGACTTATAATATTTTTTGCTTTCTTTTCCCTCAATATAAATTTTTTCTATGGAAAAATTTTGATTTTAATTTTTTTTTTCTATAGAAAAATTTAAGCTTTAAAATTTTAGATTTAGTGAAATTTTTCATTTAAAATTTTTTTAACCTTATATCTATATATATTTTTGTAAAGAAGAATTTTTCATATAAAATTTTTTGAATAGAAAAATTTCCAAAGGATAACATTCCTTTGGATAAGATTTTAAAAATTTTTTTGTATAGAAAAATTATCAATATAAAATTTTTGTATAGAGAAATTTTCAGTATAAAATTTGTTCTATAGAAAAATGTTCAATAAAAATTTGTGCTATAGAAAAATTGTCAATGAAAATTTTTTTAATATTCGCCTATATTTATGATATATTTTTGACAATTTTGATTTTTTTTGGCGATTTTTGAAAATTTACTGCCGATAACGCCAATTTTTTTTGGAAAAATATGACGATTTTTCAAGAAAATATTCTGGCAGCCCTGCCAGAAAACATTTTTTTCACCGATTGACTTTTCAAGGAAGAAGGAGTTACTACTTTTTTCGAAATCTAATGAAATCATAACTGATTTATAATATTTTTTTTTTTTTGCTTTCTTTTCCCTCTACGCACCACATATTGAACTAACGACTAAAATACCAGGTATTGTTTTTATTTTAAGCAAAAAAAGAACAAATAAAATACTCTTTCTCTTAATATAAAACATATAGGAATAAGCCTTCATGAATACTTTTATATGTTTGTCCTTTTAAGGCTTGTTAGACATTCGCATGTGAGTAAGTAAGTGTTTCGAAAAAAAAACACAACCTCAATCAAGACCATCAATAAAAGGCACGTCAATCATCACAGGCAAACCTAAACTCTGGCTAAAGAATCTTTAGTTTAGCATACAACCGCCATGATAATAACAAAACCCAACTCCTAGTTCCAGTAAACTCCCACTCCTTGAATTCTTCCTATATAGAAAGAAGTTCTTTATAGATATTTCCATCAACATCAATGTTCAATAATATGATTGCTACAAATGCCAACTACTCTCAACTTACTCTTCTTATTTAGAAAATTGCCTGGTCAAGTTGCTTGTTTTAATGTTTTTCCATTTGATTCCCTTTACCTTTATTTTGCACACACACTCATACGTACACACACTCGCTCATCTATCCATCCGTCTTATATTGGTATGAATTGTCCTTATGGTCTCACTTCCGTTTGCGGGTTTTTTGTTTAGCCGTTTCGTTATTGTTCCCAGAGACATCAGTATTTGTAACTAAAATTATGTTTTGAAGTCTCGGAGATGCGTAAAAAATAATATTTCCCTTTTGGTAAAAAAAAAATAATAGAACAAAAGGCTTTTTGAAGCTAGGGGTAAATGTCTAGTCCTTTTAGTACTGAAAAACAATAAATTTTAAAAAATATTTAAAATTTAATTTTCTTTTATGATAATTTTTAATACAAAATATTAGTTATGAAAAGCTTAAGTATTTAAATATTAAATATTATAAAAAAGACTTGCTTACAAGGTCCACCTTCACCCTTGCTAACGCCAGAAGCCTTTTATCCATAATTAATTACCGATATGCAATAATGCATATGTAGCCTTAAAGTGCTGAATATATATTTATCTAAAGATATATAAATATTTGGTGATGAATAGAATTCCAAATGCCTTCCAGACTCCAAAAGCTCTTCATCGCTTTTGTTGTAACTCTTACATACTTTTATTTTAATGTCTTTAGATCAAGGTTGGCCATTATTTGCGCGGCTGGGGAATCACAAAATTCACAAGAAAATTTTTCTTTAACTATTCGTACTCAAAAGGACAAAAATGCATACTAAACTAAAAAAAAAAACAAAACATACAGCAAATACAATTCTCAGAGCACATTGTCATTAAGATTGAGCCTACTCATTAAAAAACGCTTTTTAGTTGGCCAACCATGCTTAAAATCCATATTTGTATTATCTATCCTTAAATATATAGTCTCGATATATATAGTCTTGATATAGTCTCGACATAGTCTCGATATAGTCTACACACAGTTTCGATATATAGTCTTGACATAGTCTCGACATAGTATTGATATAATCATGATATGTTCTGGATATAGTCACGACATAGTCTTCATATAGTCTCGATATAGTCTCGACATAGTTTCGATATTGTCTTTATAGTCTCGACATAGTCTTGACATAGTCTCAACATAGTCTAGACATAGATTCGACATAGTCTCGATATAGTCTCGATATGTCACGATATAGTCTTGATATAGTCTCAACATAGTCTTGATAAAGTCTCGACATAGTCTCGATATAATCTCATCATAGTCTCGATATAGTCTCGATATAGTCTCGATATATTCTCGATATAGTCTCGATATAGTCTCGACATAGCTTTGATATAGTCTCGACAAAGTCTCGACATAGTCACGAGGCTATATCGATATAGTCTCGTCATAGTCTCGATATGGTCTCGATATAGTCTCGACATAGTGTCGATGTAACCTCGATATACTCCCGACATAGTCTCGCCATAGTCTCGATATAGTCTCGACATAATCCCGATATAGTCTCGATATAACCTCGATGTACTTCCGAATATGACGAGACTATGACAACGTAAGTTTGGTATCCACTTCCGCCTTCATCTGAAGTGGTCGAGATTCATCTGAAAAGCCCGAAGATTTTGACACCATCATCTTTACAATTCTGTTTGCTTGGTTTTGTGATGAAGAGTTTCCACTTACGCCCATGTGCATCAGAAGCTCTTCCTCACAAAGTTCTTTGCTCGGTTTTGTAATGAAGAGATTCCTCACGCTCCTAAGTACATCAGAAAGGAAACTCAAGTCTCTATTAGATGCTCCCCAGCACTTGCGTCTACAGAAACAACATTAGATTTTTAAAATATCACCCTTACAGAGTTTCTACTTACGCCCAAATGTTTAACAGCTATTGTCTTCCAGAAGCTCTTCCTTATAAAGTTCTTTGCAAGGTTTTGTAATGAAGAAATTCCTTATCTCCCAAGTACTTCAGATAAGAGATTCTAGTCTCTACTAGATACTCCCCAGCACTTGCGTCTTCAGAAACTGTGTTCAGTGTTTTCTGATGTGTCATTGGATGAGTCCTCCGAACTATCATCTAAAGGAGTTTCCAAAAACTAATGTCAGAAAAAACCTTCGTTGCAATAATAATGATATCAGAAAGCACATCATCTCATACAGAGCAGCTCTGGAGGACATTCATAATTTTCATTAGAGTCATCCGAACCAACATCTAACGCAGGAATGTTAGAAAGGACCCTCGTCGAAGGGATAATGATATTAGAAAGCACATCACCTTATACAGAGCAGCTCTGTAAGGCATTCGTAGGAATACGGTAGCCTCCCGGCTGCATGTTGTACTTAAAGATCATTCACCACCAATGAGGGAAGAAGGAAATCAACCAAGAACTACTAGAGTAGTACTGGCGCAAATTAGGTTAGGTTATAGTAGACTTAATTCATACTGATCCATAATTAATTCTAGAATAATTACTAACACTTTTTCCAGTGCTCAGCAAACTAGGCCCTCTAAACTTGAGATTTCTTATGAACTCGCCCTATTAAATCGGCGTGTTATCAGGAACTAAACTTAGAGGAGTCCCTGAATTATGAAAAACATTAGTAACACATTAGGGTATTAAAACATCTGTAGTGTTGTATCTGTCGATTCAGATTGGAAGTTTACCCGACATACTACGACCATCAATTGCTCGTAATATTTTATTATTTCGTTATAAGTAGACCTTTGTCAAAACTCTCTTAGCTTAGTGGTCGGAGTTTTCGGATTGACTTTATCAAATCTCTCAATAATTCTGTAGATACCTGTGGATCATCATGTTTTTGCAATCTTAAAGAACTTTCCTTAGTCTAGGGTCACACACGACAATTTTAGTTGCGCAATTCTTGAGTTTGTTGATGTATTTTTCAATGTGCTGTGAGGGGAATAATTATTTTATTGTTGAAACCCTTTACAAACTTCAGAATTGCGCAACTAAAATTGCCGTGTGTGACCCTCGACTTAAAAGTAGTCAGGTATTTCTGTATTTTACATCTTAAAACCTTTAAGTCTCTTGTGCTTGGTAGTCTGAGATTTTCTATCCATAGTTTTCGGATCGAATTTATCGATCTCTCTCCTGTGATCATTTCGCCTGTATTTAAATTTCCAAAGTAAAAATGCCAACATTTTATAAACCAGATCTTAGATAAGCCAGGCATCAGGTAACTGTCAGGTTTTAGATCGACTTTATAGAATCTCTCAATGATTCTTTAAGCATTTCTCCGCTTCTTTGAAAGAAAAAATACTTAGCTTTAAAGAAAAAGGACGTATTAGTAAGCTAAAACTCAGGTATAACACCAGCTATGGAGTTAATAACTGAAACTCTGTAGTATCTACATTCTACAGATGTCAAAATAATCCCTACTCGATTCACAGTTTAATCCAATAAATTAAAAGTAATTTTAAGATTTTTGGGCAGCATAAAAACAGCAGTTTCCCAATATAACATTTTTATTTAAATATCATCTGAATTGATATTAATCATACGCAAAATATGAGAAATTAAAAAAAAATTGTTCAGGACTTTCTTAAAAATTGTCAGTGTATTTCAAGTTTTGACTCTCTTAAATAAAACGAAAAAAAATAGTAAGTATTTAGTTGAGTTATTTAAAATGTTTTTATAAGAAAAGTGTTGAATTTTATGGAAATTATTACATCAGTTGTCTAATAAAACGATTTTACTAAGATAACAAGTAAATTAATATCAATCATACGCCTAGTGTGAACATTTTTTTAAAGCTTCAGAATAATTATTCCAAAAATGTTTTTAAAATAATGTGTATGCCCAATCGTTTAAATCTTTCTTTGCTAACTAATAAATGATTTAAATAACTTATAAAAACCAGAAATTAAGCTTTCGCAGCAAAAAACTAAAGAAGAATAAATGAAAATCATAATTTTCCTTTTTCCTAAAATCAAAAGTAAAAATTCGAAAGAAAGAAAAAAAACACATAATTTTCCAAGTCTAGTCCATATATCACAGTTGCCAGTTGACTGATTTGACTTTATATTTAGCAGAAAGGCCATTAAAAATAAAACTAAAACAACACCAGACCGACCCTCTTTTTAAATTTTTGGGAAAAAAAGCTGACATCATGGAAATTTTATTTCTTAACTTTTTTTCACTCGTTATTTCAAACAAAATAAATATTTTTTCACTCTTCTTTATTTTAAATTTCAAAACTGCATGCGGGTAACAAAAACTGTGATAATATTTAGACATTGTGACATTTTAGCAGATTTTGCTTTAACGCACTTCTTTCCTCACTCCTTTTCTTTAACTTCAAACTCCATAGGCTAATTTTAAGGGTATTTGTTTGGGGGTAAATCCCAGTACCTAAATCTTTCTATACGGAATTGTAAGTTATGCACTTGAGTGATTTTTGATTTTTATTTATATATGCAAACCATCTTTATCCCTTTGTTTTGATTGAGCCAGCGATATACGCAATTGTAATAAGCGCCTCTGTTCCCTGTTTGTTTGTCATTCATACTTTGCAAATATACTAATTCAATATCGCCCCTAACTCCAAAACTCCCTGGCAGGCAATCCAGTTCATTTCTATTTCTGTGTTTTGTCAATCGATTGCTTAACATTGTTACTTTTACCATTTTTTCGAAAATTTTAAAACGTTTTCAGTTTTACATTTCAATCTTAATTTAGTTTTTGTAAAAACATTTATTTTGCCTCTTTTTCCAAAATTTTTATAAAGTGCTTTTTAGCCTTTAAATTGAAGGCTTTTTTATGTCGTTTCAAAAAGATATAAATTTTAGAAAAGAAAAAAAAAAGAAGTCTTTCAAAAACATTTACTTTTCTTTAAGTAAACAGGAATTTATGATTGTTAAATAAACAAACATTTTAAAAATATATGAAAAAAACTAAAAATATTTATTTTACTAAAAAAATTTTATAGGTTTTTTAAAATTTATTAAAAGAAAATTAAAATCATTTAAAAGCTTAGAAAGTCAGCTTTAATTGGAAATTTTTTGTAAGAAAATGCTATGCACACAATTAAAGTTATTAAGGATTTCCCACAAAAAGTTCCTTATTAATATCAATCATACGCAACCATTACAATTTTTCAAATTTATTAAATTATTCGAAAATTGAGTAAAATTAAAATGTTTCAAGCTGAACAAATTATTTTTAAGCTAAAACTTTATAACTTATATTCTAAAAATATCAAAATTTATAAAAATTAATTGAACAGTTTTTGAAAATCTAAAAAATGGGAGGAAAATTTTAAAAACTATTTTTCTTTTAATCAAAAATTTTTAATTTGCTCAAATCATTTTTCATGTTTTCTTATAATTTAACTTATTTAATAATAATTGATTTCCTTTTTATATGCTTAAACGTGCCTTTTTCTATATTTAGAGGTTTTATTTCTTTATTTGTGCTCAAGTAGCTCCTTTAGAAATCTATATCCTGTCAATCTTATGTGACTCAATCAAGTTAAATAAATATTACTGGAAAAAATCATGTTATGCAGTAAAATCTTGACATGATTATATATTGATACAGGAATTTTCTTGGTAATGCAGGTATAAAAACAAGGAAATAAATGGATTATGTCAAAATCTTTGAATAAATTTCTTAGATAGATTTTTTTTAATTTCGTCTCAAGATTATGTTTCAGTGGAAATATAATGATTAGACTTATTAGGATTATACTACTGAAGTCTGCTGATTATGAATTCCACATCACCTGCACTTGAAGGAATGCCCTGGGTATGGTTTGGATTGGTAAATTTCACGACCGCTTCTGTCTATATCTCATCCACTTTCCTCAGCAGTGAACGGTATTCTGCCTTATATTCAACAAAGCTCTTTTCTCTGAGTACGAAGAATATGATTTGGATCTGCTTTGTGTCAGAAGTACCCGAAATTTTCATGATTACTTGGAAATACTCTAAAGACTTAGTGTTTTCGATAATACTTTACTTGTTTCTAAAAATGCAAACACTTTTAGGTCAGTGCGACTACTAATCTTTTGGACTTTTGGGTGATAATGATTTTCTTAGAAGTTTCCTTTTTTTAAGAAATGTCTCTCGCCCAATTTCTATATCGACTTTTACAAATCGCTCAATACTTTTTATCTTTAAAGACTAAGGTCTCAGTTAAGATACAAATTTTGGAAGTAGAGATTGAATCACTGAGCCTGCGGGCAGACTTCAGGCTTCATTCTACTATTGAAGGTTCTATGGCTTAGTTGTTAAGCACTTCGGCTACAAAGCATAACATATCAAATTCTGCCTGGGTTCGAGCTCCAGTCACGGCAACATCAACTTCTCCTCCAACGGCGAACTATGGTATTTCTGCTGCAAAAAAGCCATTTTTTGACCGCCACTTTTTAAAAATCGAATGATGTAGTTCTACAGAGAAGAGTCTAGATATTAGGGATCAACAATTGTTATACTATGTGTTATAAAAAAGGTATTGATATGTGATAATGTTCTAAAACAAATAGTGATAAAATTTGTCATCAAGATCAGTAGCTCCTGTATCGAATATTGTTTCACAGCTTTAATCTTGATGTCGATTTAATTAAGGTACTGAGTCTTGGTTTTAGTCTGCAGAAGAAAATAACTTAATCTCGTATATAGTTTAGAAGATTTTACAAAACCAAAAAAGTTCTACAAAATTCAGTGTTTTAGTTTTTCTTTGGACAAAAACTAAGTTGCCTCGATTTAGATCGGTTCTCCGACCAATACCACGTGAAAGGCTAAAGTCTTTTCTTTAGATTGACCTAAAAAAATTCATCGAAAATGACCGATCGTAGAACAAAGTTCAAAATTTTCTGAAAAAACTCAAGTAAATTGTTACGCATAATTTAAGCATAAAGTGTTGCAGTCATTTAGGCGTAAATTTTAATCAAATTGCACTTAAGTGTATGTCCAAGGGAGTTTGGCAGATTTCAACCAAAATTAGTAAAGCTCTCTTTTGGGTCAACTAATGGATGCGTGCCGAAGTTCATCAAATTCTGTTGAGAACTGCTGCTTATATATAGAGAAGAAAAGTAAGTGAAAAAATGACAGTCTATAGTAGATACCCCAAGGAGCGGACGGACTTTAATCAAATTTAGTAGAGCTCTTTATTGGATAAATAGATAGCAGACGTGTGTCGAATTTCATTAAATTTTATTGAGAATTCTGCCTTATACATTGAGAACAAAGAGTTAAGGGACCTCAACCAAAATTAGTAAACCTCTTTCTTAGATCAATTAATAGACGTGTTTCAAATTGATAATTGCGGATTATACATTAAAAGAAAAATAGGTGAAAAATAGGTTTCCAAGGCAGTTACCCCAACGAGTCGACAAATTTTAACCAAAATTAGTAGAGCTCTTTTCTGAATTAATTAATTGACGTGTGTCGAATTTCATTAAATTCTGTTGAGAATTGCGACTTGATCACTGAAAATAAAAATATGTGAAAAAATGGGGGACCAAGGCAGGTATCCCAATGAGTTGATGGATTTTGAAAATTTTTTGAATTTTTCCTTATCTATATAAAACTGAAGAAGTGTGCAAAATTTCATCGTTGTAGAATCACTTCCTTCTATTTTTTGCACTTTGATGTGTGAAGAAATACCACGATGCGGCGGAAAGACCTACAACGTAAACACACCGCCGATGTAAAACAAAATTGGTTGTTGAACAAAAAAAGTTAAGTAATTTATCAAGCTAATAACAGATGACACAAATTCACAGTTCTAACAAGTGAAATGAGGTAAAATTACAGCTTTATCTCTTATATTCACCACTTTTCACCTCTACCTCTAACTATATATTTACATACAATTGTATATCCAGTATTAACCTGAGTGTTACTTATGTTAAAAAAAATAATAAAAAAAAAACTTTAAGAAATAATTTCAAGTTAGGATCTTCTTTTATTTTAAATAATTAATATTACTCATACGTTACGTATATGATGTGCCAAAAATTTCAATTTTAATCTTTTTTAGCAAAAAATCAGTCACAGAATGACATTGAAGTACAAAATTAAGAAGTCCTAACAATTTTTATAACTTATCAATGAAAAATCTATTCAAATCTAGTTAAAAAAAGAATTTTCATTAATTTAAAAGAATTAATATCAATCATACGCACTTTGCGACAATTTTCAAAAACATAAATTTCAGCTTCCTAAGCATAAAATCAAACAAAATATGATATTTTTATAACATGATTCCTAACTAATTTATAAGCTTCCTTTATTTTTACCTCTAAAAAAAGTTTTCTCCGAGAAAACTTCAAAGTTTAATTTAGTAATGAACATTTTGACATTTTTCAATCATAAATGATTAAAAATGACAGTCTTAATTGTCAACAAATGATAACCTAACCTCAACCGAGCCTCCACCATTTCTAAACTCTTAAATAAAACCTGATATTCTATTTTAAACATAAAAAACACATTTCATCCTCCCTTTTCCCCTTTCTTAAGGATTTTTCTAATAAAAATTGACAATATCCTTTTTTTTTTTGCTTTTGTATTTTTTTCCCCTGCAACAAAATGTTTTACTTTTTTTTCTCGCTATTCTTGTAAATTTTTGAATAGACTGCGTGTATTTATGATTGAATCGAGTAGTTTGGGTTGGGGGTTCGGGGTTTTGTTTGAGAATCGAAATGAATATTGGCACAAAACTTTGAAATGTTTGTAGCACTAATGTTGTTGTTGTGTATTGCCTGTGAAAATTGTAACATTACAACATGTCTGTTACCTTTTTGACATTTGATTGAGATTTGTTATCGGCGCGTATTCATCAATGATACATGCATCAAAGCCAGACTACAACTCTACTCCTCCGCTGTACATATATGAATTCCTGTGCCTGTGTGCGAGAGTGTGTGTGTGTTTTAAGTCAAGACAAAAACAATGACCAAAATAACGCACAAACTTTCCCTCTCTCTCTCTCTCGTTCTCTTTGTTTTCTGTGTGTGAATGGCTATGATGTAATAATGGCAGAGTGTGGGTGCACAGTGGGAAATTGTAAAAATAAAATACTAATACTTTAATATATTTAAACATAAAGTGGTTTAAAAAACTCATGTTTCGATTTGTTTATAAATTTTATAGAAAACGTATGATTAATATTAATTATTTAAAGTTAAATAAAATCCTATACAATTTTAGAAAATCAATTTTAACTAGTCTTCGTAAAAATTTCAAGATACCACTACACAGTGGGATGGAGGAAAAATAGAATTGAAATAAGTCTATAAAAAAATTGTATGTGCAGATCCCAAATATCAAGTATTTTCTCGATTGGACTTATTTAATGAACTACAACCAATTTTATGTTTTTCATACAAAAAAGCAAAATGATTCCAAAAATTAAGTATTTTCTCGATTGGACGTTCATTTAAGAAACTACAGCCAATTTTAAGTTTTTGGCACAAAAAATCAAAAGGATCCCAAAAATCAAGTATTTTCTCGATTGAACAGTTATTTAAGGAGCTGCAGTCAATTTTAAGTTTTTCATACAAAAAAGTCAAAATGATTCCAGAAATCAAGTATTTTTTCGATTAGGCGCTTATTTAAGAAAGTACAACCAATTTTAAGTTTTTGGTACAAAAGATCAAAATGATCCCAAAAGTCAAGTATTTTCTCGATTGGACGCTTATTTAAGAAACTACAGCAAATTTTAAGTTTTTCATAGAAAACAAAAATCAAGCATTTTCTCGAGAAAAAAAAAAACTAAAAATAATAATTTTTGGAAATTTATTAAATCTTTTTAGGAATTCCCTCTTCCAAAATCTATCAATGTTAATGCAGATAAAACATAAATTTAAGCTGTTTCCATCGATTTTTTTTAATTGTTATATTAATTATTTAAAATTAAGAAAAATTTAGCTTTGAAAGCTTTTTGAAGGATTTTTCAACCCTTGATCCTTTATTTCAAATATTGAAATTTGTAGAATGACCCTGGGCCTTATGATACTGTCTCACATGAATCCTTAAAAGCCAGTTTTACAAGTTAAACTTGGCCATTTTCCTATTATATAGATTTTTTTCAATAGGTTTATAGCTTTAGAATCTATACTTTTTGTTAACATTTTATTTTCCAACTACCCCATTGTGCCTGATGGTATGATATTAAAGTATTGTACATGTTTTCAATACTTTAGTTATATGTGAGTTTTTCTTTTTTCTAATTTCATGTTTCCTGCCTTCTAACAAAAAACCTGCATTTAGATTTTTCCATTTTTTTTGTATTTGTTTTTCCTCGTTCTTAGCATCTGTTGTTGTAATCTATAGCTTTACACTCTACTGGTCTACAACGAATGATTGCCAGCAGAAATTGAAAAAAAAACCTAATACAATAAATACAATGACATTTCCACATACATACATACGTTAGATTTTTACAATAAGTTAAAATTTCTTCTTGTTATTCGATTTTTTTTCCGAAACGAAACATAAAAACCCAACGCAATTGGTTTTTGTAGCTGGCAAAAACTCATTGACTTAAATAAAACTAAAAACATAGGCAACCAGGAAAAAAGCTATATGGCCACATCAGCCAAGTCCATGATGTTGGACTAGCAAACTCTTTATGGTAAATGCCCAACTGATAAGAAATGAAAACACTCGCTTAAATTCCAAAAGCTTTAGGTAGCTGGAGTTACATGGAAGGGCAGGCCATTGAGTAAATTTAGTTTTTACCCTCAAACAATCTGAAAAGTTCATAGAACATCAGCATTTGTAACAACAGCACTTCATCAGAGTGATATTTATGAAAAGTAGCTGGAAATTTTTTTCTATAACATAAACAAGGGTTAGGGAAGGCTACCTATAAGTACATAGTATGAGCTGTTTAACAAATGGTAAAGGTTTGTAGTCAGGTATTTTAATAGTGGCATTTTTGCAGTCAATTTTTAATTGAATAAAAACGTTTTAGGTAATAGGACAATCAAATTATTGAGAAAAAAGTAGTAGAAATAAGAAAAATTGTTCAGAATAAAACAAAAACCAAAACTTTTGACTTTAAAGGAAAGCTGTTACAAAATGCTTGTCTATAAAAACTTAGAATGATTTTATATAAAAAGCTAAACATGCTTTCTTATAATTTATTGAAAAAAAACTTGAAAATTTTTTTAATTTAATAAGTTTTTTATTGAAATTCAAAATTTTCCTCTAATTAATATCAATCATACGTTTAGGTGCTTCAAAATTTTAAAATTTAAATAAAATGCAAAAGCAATAAAAAATTTTAGAAAATTTTGAATAGATCTGAATGAAAATATTTTAAAATATATAAAAACTATAATAATTTTTAAATTAGGAAAAATTTCGAATAAAATTTATAGTCCGAAACTTTATTTGAAAGTTGTTGCCATCGCTACTGAAAGAAAGAACAAGAAAAATATTACAGCAGGATCAGTTTATATCTACATTTTTATAGCCTTATACCTGGATTTCTAAGTCACCACAACCCAATGTTCCTGGATAAGGACTATATCCTTAAATGGATTGTAAATGATATAAATGAAGCTTTAAATTGGTAAAAATTTATGTGAAGAAATGTTTCCACCACCTTTACGCATGTGTCTTTATCAGAGCCTGCAGACAGCTCTTGTTTAATTTAGCGATGAAAAAATTCATGTCCATTAGAAAAGGTTGAAGCACACGACTCTTCTATATGCCTTCCATGCTCCAGAAGCTCTTCTACAAAGCTATGTTCTACGGAAGAATGGGAAAGGCACCTAAGTGCATTAGAAAAGGACGAGGCATAAATCTTTTCCAAATAATTCCATTAAGTTATTCTCGTCTACAAATTCTTCTGTTGTCCTTGATTTCCAGTGGGGCATAGAGCCTCATCTACATCGTCTATAAGTACTAGATTAGTATTACCTAGTTTCGCTTATTTGATCGCTCTTATAGACTCATGACTCTTATCAGAGTAAAATACTGATTTGGAAAGTTAGAATTATATTTCTTTAGCCCTAACGTTATGGACTTAGCACCCTGTGCAATTCATTGGCTTAATCCTAGGAGTCGTTTTTGACATAAAATTGTATGCTTTGAAAAACCACAAAAATATATATGTAGAACCAAATAAAAAAATCTAAAGTCGGTCAAGCCCGACCTTTCACTACTAATGCAAAATATCGACAAAAAATTTAACAAGTTTTCCTTAAGTTTTGCTATTTTTTTTAAATTTCGAGATTTATGACATTTTCGGTCAAGGGCCTGATATGGGAGCTAGGATAAATTGTGGATCGATAGTTACCAGATTTTGGTTATTGGTTTATATTTACAAAATATTTATCTATGTAAAGTTTTAGTATCCAAAGACATTTATCTTTAGAGTTATAAACGTTTTTGTGCGTTTATGTGTATGTAAAGGTCTTTTGAGAATGTGTCTTGTATGGGAGGTATGGTCAAATCTGGGCCGATTCCTAGAAAATTAGGTACACTGATTAGGGTTATCATAAGCAATATTTGTGCTGAATATTATTTAAATATAACTAAATATGTGGCTGTAATTTGATCCTCCTCTTCCGGAACTCTATTCCGTAAAGGCATCCCTATGGGAGGTACCCGAAATAGTAACCCGATTTCACCCAAAAAGTATTGGGATCGTCCCTGGACATGAGCTTGTGCCAAATTTCATCAAATTATCTTTAAAGTTAAGACCTGTACAATGATAACAAACTTACATGGATAACCGGCCAGCCGGGCGGACATCGTTAAAACAACTCAGGGAGTGATTCTAAGTCGATTGGTATACTAAAAGTTAGGTCACAGAATAATATTTCTTTGCGTTACACCTATGGTGGTGAAGGGTATAAAAAAATATTTTTTTTTTGCAAACAAAAAAATTTATTTCCACTAACGACTCCTCTGATTAAAAAAATAATTAATGTTTCTGAAAGATAATTTTGTTGTTGAATTTCGGTTTTTTACGTAGTTCTAGCAAATAGACGGGTTTCGAGTTACGCGAATATTTATCCTATTACACCTGCTCCATTTTTATAACGCTATATCTCGAAAACTAAAGCTAAACTAAAAAACGTTAGCACCAATGAATTTAGCGTACTTGATTTATCTTTTTCCCACTAGGTTTTCCTTTTGTCGGAGCACTATGCTATTAACCCTTTACTTACTTTGATCTCATCAGACTTAGTTTTCGAGATATTGAGCATTTTATGTTTTTGCTAGAAACCTAGTTTTTTTTTTTTTGATATTTTGTTGAATAGTGTAAAGTGGTGCTAGAACATCTTCAATATTTTTTAGGTTCTGGAATCCTAAGAACTTGTGCTTTCGTTTAAGTATAGCAGCAATTTTATATCTTCATGGATGCTGTTGGAATTCAGCATCAATCCCAGAAGTTATTACCTCTTTGCGAGCCTATAGAAGCTACACGATATAAGATATGAGGCTGGCTTTTACACCATAATATCCGGAGACAAAAGGAGAATATATATTTGGAGTTTAAATAAAATCGAAGAGATTCAATGTATAAATTTATATTTTTTAGACGAAAATTTTCAGAATTATCCTATAATTAATATCAATCATACGTTTGGGTTTGTTATAAATTTTAAATTGATCCCCTAATTCATAAGCGAATATTATTAAAATTATCAAAGCTTTACATTAGGAAATTTATATGGAAAATTTGATTTATAAGCTTGTCATATCATTATTTTTTGTTTATGACTAAAGGATGTAAAATTGTGGAAAACCAGAAAATTAAAAAAAGAAATTTTGAAAATTTAAATTGTATTTTCTTGTATTTATTTTAAATTTATTCCCTTCTATTTACAAAAATCTATTGCAAAACTTCAGCCTTAAGTGTTTTTTCTTTTTTCTTATTCACACAAATATTTATAGTTTCTTTTATCTTTACGAAAAGAACTTTCTATTTCTTTTACCCCCAAGCCCCCACACAAAATGATTTCAAAAGATGTGTCAAAATAACCTAAAAAGAATATATAGTGACAATGTCAAGACATGACTTTCACAATACTTTTAGCGAAAGCTTTATAAATAACCAAAAATGAAATAAAAGGAATTCTTTAAATGTGGCTAAGTATAGCGTCAGCTAAAATTCGAAAAGACCTAATTATAAAAAATTTTTCATAAGTTTTCAAAAGTCTCCAAAATCTCTACATTTTTAAACGAAACATATGAAGAATCATCTCTTAACTTTTTTTCTTACAAATCCCTTGTCCATTTCTTTAAACGCTACGTTTTTTTCCAAAAACTTATGACTGGAAAACCCGTAAGTGTTACATTATTTCTACAATAGTAGTTTAAAGTTTTATTTAACTTTAATATCTCTATTTATGCTTGTTTCAAAATAAGGGTTGAAAAATTTCCCAAAATGTTTCCCCTAAAACTATGCTATACACACAAAAAGATTTTTCTTTTCTTCTATCAATGCATTCTGCGAAAGTGGTGGATTTTTTGAAAACTTTTCTAAAACTAACTAATGTTTTGAGATGATTTTTTGGGTAGAGAGAAAACTAGTTATAAAGGTATATGTGATATGGAAAAAATGTGGCATACATTTAGGCATAATATTTAATCAAAATCAAAGCTTGTCACTTTTATCTAGTACACAGTCTTAAATATTTTATTTTCAATTTTATATTAAATCTTAGATTAGATTTTAAAGTTTATATTTGGTCACAGAATCCATAAGTTAAATGATTAAATAAAATATATAATTTTTTTTAAATATTAAATTTTTCAAAAGAATAGCAAAGCTTTATACTTTATTAAGCCGCCTCCATTTTTTTTTTAAATTTAATTCTTTAGACTCTAAGAATTAATAAAAATAAATTTTTGGCTGCATATACTTGCAATTTTTAATGCAATACAATTTTTTCAATGAAATTTATTTAACAAAATTTTAAAAATATTAATTTTTTTTTTTTAAATTGAATTTTTCAAATGCATTGCAAAACTGTACACTTTTTTCAGCCGCCTTTAGTTTCTCTTAAATTTAATTCTCTAGACCCCAAAAATTAATAAAAATAAATTTTTAGCTGCATATACTTGCATTTTGTTATATTGTACAGTTTTTTTCAATGACTTTTAATTAAATAATAAATATTCTTCAGTTTTAACCCATCCAGTTTTTAAGTCTATTTTTATCAATTTGTTATTAATAGAATTGCATTTTTTATTAACATATTTCTTCTTAACTAATTATATGTTTAGATTTTATTTACTCGTATTTCCTACTTTAACAAAATCCACTTAAACTCTCAAAATATTTATAAAAACTTTAACCTTGTTTTTTTTTGTCAATAAAATTTGACGTTTTTTACGCGTTTGATTTGATTGAATTACCGATGACGTGTGTTAATAATGCAAAAATCTCGTTATTGCTTTAAATTATAATTATTTTATATTAGAAATATTTTAGAGTAGAAATGTTTAATCCAACAATTTTGTGCATATTTTTTAAACTTATTCAATTTTTAATTTGATGTGTATAAATTTGTATATATAATTTCGTTATGCACAGTACAATTTTTCATTAAGCTGTCAACACTTATAGGATTTTTATCTGAATCTTAAAATCTGTCATCACAAAGTAATTAATTTTTTTTTTAGTTTTTTAGAAAAATTTTCTAATAAATAAAACTATTTTATTCTTATACTATTAAATTAAATATACCCCTTTACCTCTCGCTATAAATTTATATAAGTTAGATTATATAAGGTTGACTTATTAAAAAAAATAAAACATTAACTGCCAATACCTGCAACTTTGTAAGTAATTTCATTTCCTAAAGACGACATATGCCTCAAATAGAAACACCAAACACTCAAAAATATTGAAAAAGCTTAAAAATTAAGTTCCCCACAGTTTATAAAAAGAAATTTTAGTAATACGTCTACGAAAGCTTTTATTTAAATCGATGTCATTAACAAAGCTGTTAGCAGAAAAGTGTAAACATTTTCTGCTTCTATGCACAGTAGCAAGTAATATCAAAAGCTTTCAAAATATCTTACATTTCAGTAAGCAAAGTTATTTTAAACCCCTTCCAGAGTAAAACAGAAAATTTAAAAGTCACTTACAAAATCTAATCCTTTTAATAAATATCTAAAGCTTTTTTTCTGTAAAGATCGTAAAGGTCTTAAAGAGTATTTAAATAGTATTAAACATATTTAAAAGCTTTTCTATGATCATTTAAAAAACTATTCCCCTAATTTTAAATAAGACTTTTATTTAACCTAATATAAAAGCTTTAATATAAATTAAAAGCTTTCAAAATAAAATATGTAAAGAAAAAAAAAATTTTAATCAGTATTTTTTTAAACGGTTTTAAAATGGACTTGTCAGAAAAGCTTTGTTAATTACTAATCCAAAGAAAATTATAAAAGTGCAGTAAAAATATAAAGCTTTTAATTTTAAAACAAATAATATCAAACAGTTTTGAAAAAGTTAAACGTTTTTCTAACTAAAAAACATTTCTTCAAAGCTTTACATTAGTGTATTGCAATAAGATCCCAATTTATTACAATCATTTATTATTGTAATAAATATTTTTTGATAAAACCAAAAATTAAGTAATTTTAAATTTTTTAAGCTCAACATAATTCCTTCGTAATGATCAAAATCTAAAGATAAATTGTTTAATAAAATGGCTTCTATGATTTTTTTAATTATAACAAAAACAATTTTAAAGCTTTAGGTTAGCTTTTTTCTAACAAAAGCTTTATTAATTAACTGCTATAACTTGAGCATCAAACACCATTGACTTATTCACAGTCTTAAGCGCAAAGCTTTTCAAAAATCAAAATAAATTTTTCTAAAAAATCTACCGTTGACAAAATTTGTCTAACAATATCTCAAATGAAAGAAGCTTTCTTAATTAAAATTAACATTTTAACCAAAGTTTAGAGCAAAGTTCTTTAAAATAATCAAAATCAGAAGATGATTTCTCTAATAAAATATCAAATTTTTTACATAATATTTCCATTTATAGCAAAAACAAATCAAATATATTTCTTTCTAATAATATCGTCTTAGTTAAAAGCTTTAAGTTGAATAGTAAACCGCTTTGTTACTTTACAAATTGTTAGTATAAAGCTCTCTATAGCAATCAATTTTAATACAAAAAATGTTTATATACAGCAAAAATGTTTCCAAAATTCGTAAATGTTAAAAGCTTTTCTTAATCAAAAGCTTTGAAATTTTTATGACAAATCATAAGAAAAAAGTCTTTCATAATGATCAAAATCTAAAGACAATTTGTCTAATTAAATGTAAAAGTTTTTTGATTATCTCTTTCATTATATATAAGCAAAACAATTTCAAAGCTTTTTCTTGACTTTGTTAAATGATAAAAGCTTTCAAATTTATTTAAGTTATTTAAAAGCAGTAAAGTAGTCTCTTTGCTTCGGAATGATTTTGTTGCAATTAAAGCCCAATGTTCATAAAAGCTTTTATTATTATGAAATCCTTTATTATAATCAAACCATCGTCAAAGCTTTTCATTGATAAAATAATAAAAGTTTTAAGTTTAAATGCCTTTATTTTATTTAAAGCCTACTATTTGTAAAAGCTTTTAATGCATTAAACACATAGACAACAGCAGGCTACGGGCTACAACCTGTCAAAATTGGAATACACGTAGTAAAATAGGAATAAATTTTTTAGAGTCGACACAGCCACACGACTACCGACCACCGTTGTAGCTGTAGCCAAAATTAAACTAATTTTTATTTTTGTTGGCAATAATAACAGATTTAGTGCTGTTAATACCATTAAATATTGTAGTAAATTAGCGATTTAACTCTAACTCAAAAAAAAAAATAATTTTTTAAACTGTCATAACTCAAACGCTACATGTGCTAGAGCTACGTAGTTTTTGTAATTTCAATATAAAAAATGTTTATATACAACAAAAATTTTTTAAAAATTCGTAAATGTTAAAAGCTTTTCTTAATCAAAAGCTTTGAAATTTTTATGACAAATCATAAGAAAAAAGTCTTTCATAATGATCAAAATCTAAAGACAATTTGTCTAATTAAATGTAAAAGTTTTTTGATTATCTCTTTCATTATATATAAGCAAAACAATTTCAAAGCTTTTTCTTGACCTTGTTAAATGATAAAAGCTTTCAAATTTATTTAAGTTATTTAAAAGCAGTAAAGTAGTCTCTTTGCTTCGGAATGCTTTTGTTGCAATTAAAGCCTTATGTTCATAAAAGCTTTTATTATTATGAAATCCTTAATTATAATCAAACCATCGTCAAAGCTTTTCATTGATAAAATAATAAAAGTTTTAAGTTTAAATGCCTTTATTTTATTTAAAGCCTAATATTTGTAAAAGCTTTTAATGCATTAAACACATAGACAACAGCAGGCTACGGGCTACAACCTGTCAAAATTGGAATACACGTAGTTAAATAGGAATAAATTTTTTAGAGTCGACACAGCCACACGACTACCGACCACCGTTGTAGCTGTAGCCAAAATTAAACTAATTTTTATTTTTGTTGGCGATAATAACAGATTTAGTGCTGTTAACACCATTAAATATTGTAGTAAATGAGCGATTTAACTCTAACTCAAAAAAAAAATAATTTTTTAAACTGTCATAACTCAAACGCTACATGTGCTAGAGCTACGTAGTTTTTCTAATATAAAAGCCTAGTATCCTTTCTAAAATTCATTATATAAAAGAGTTTACTTATATCCATATTGTTTTAAGATATGTAATTTTTATAAAAAAAAAATGTCGGTTTTAAAAATAAGTTTTAAGTATATGTGCTCTTAATCCATTATAAATCGGAAGAATATATAAAAAAATTAATATCGGATATAAACATCTAAGGCAATACCTTATAATTCTTGAAATTTAAAAAGCCCATAACTCTTAAACTATAAGAGTTCACACTAAAATTTTTTGATATAGTCATACTATCAAGTACAGGAAAACCGTTGATATCGGAGGTAAACTAATAAAATGAATTTATGTCGTTTCTATCAAAATTTAAATCGTTATTTTGTCCATCTTATATATTGGCACTCATAAACAGCTGTTTCGAAATGTAGCTGCCGTCTCCAAAATTATTAAGTAGCTGACTACGAGGCGACGATTGCAGCCAACGTCTTTTGTAGTCGGTGTTCGCGTAGCCTGCTGTTGTCTATGTGTTTAATGCATAAAGGTTAATAATTTTTACAGGTGATTTTACACAGACAAATTGACATCTTGTTAATGAGGAATTGCCAACTTTATCAAGATTAAGATGTTTTTTTTTTACCTCAGGCTAATGAGAGCTTTTTTAGAAAATATTTTTGTAAAAAATTATAAATATTAACATAGGAATAAAGTGAACGCTTGTATTTAGGATTTGATTCAGAGCTTTAATTATGTGAACGTTTTTATGTTTCAGCATTAAATATAAAAATTGATTGTTAGTTCATTAGATTTAAGAGACTTTTATACAAGCTTTTGGTTCAAGCTTTTATCGATAAGGTATGATTTTTTTGATTTGAGGCCCTATGTTCCACTGGGAGTCAAGGATAACAGAATGATTTTTATATGCCGAATGATAAACAAATTTCTTTAGTTTCGATTCTGTGAGCTTAGATCAAGAGTGCCCAAGACCTATGAGCTTATTTTGTAAAAGCGCTTAGCTATAGACTGTGTATTTCAATAATCATATGCATCACTAGCAATACAAAATACACAAATGTTGTTCTTGTATGTTTCAGTTTTTCCCAGTAAAAAATAGGATCATCAAAAGAGTACTCTTGGAGCGCTCCTTTGCGAGTAATGGATTACTCCATAAAACTCCGAAACTCATAGGATTTTTAACATAGCATGTCCGCAGACACGAGTACTCCTTTTAAGCTCCTTATGGAGTGCTCCATTTAGTCTTGAAAATGACGACAGAGGGAGTAATCGTTTTTGTCTCCTAAAAGAGCATAAAGGGAGTAAACATTCATATAAAATACATATAAATATTGATTTTTATTTATGTATATTGGAAACGTGCCTTCAAGGGCTCTGGAAAATTAAGAAAACTCAAATGTAAGCGCAAAATTTAAAATTTATTGTAGATTTTATCTACTTTTGTTCAGCTTCCTTGACGGCCTTGATAGCTTCCTCAGCTTGTCTTTCGATTTCAGCCAAACGGTTCATTTCTTCCTCCTCTTCTTGGCGTTTGCGTTGTTCTTCGGCTAGACGTGCAGACTCTTCTGCCTGGCAAGCAGCTTCTTTTTCTTAGGCTTACGTGCGGCAGCTTCTTCGGCAGTGCGTAGGGCTTCCTCTTCTAAAGCTCTAGAATTAAAAGTTAGTTCAAATTAGTTTTAAAGAAAAGACAACGCGTAATTATTATTTAAAACATGCAATAAAAAATTCACCAATTACCGAAACAAAAAAAATAAAAAAATTTGTATTTGTTTATTTTTTGATCCATTCCAATTTAATTTGAGCAAAATATTTTTTGTTATGTCAAAGAAAAAAAAACGAACTGATGCATCCCTCGTTGATCCATTTGGAGTATTAAGCGAGGCATAAACAACAAAACAAAATAAAAAGTTTCGATAGCTCGCTTATTACTCCAAATGGATGAACAAGTCTTTACTCCTTTGTTGCTCGATTATGGATTAATCCATATATTTTTTACTGGGTTACAAAAAAAAAAATATATATGAATATAAATTTGTTTTTCTTTAAATGTATTGGTGTTTGCTCTTCCATAAGGAACTTTTGGGCACCCTTGGTCTAGATGACAAAAATATCATGCATGTTATCATACATTCAAAACTCTGTAATTAATTGATTTAAAATATATTACCTCTTATTTCACAGATTACAGATAAATTTCTACAGATGTTTCATAAGGGACCACATGATTTGTAATATAAAAAATATTCAAGTACCAGATTCTTTCCTCAAAATACAAAAGATATATAAGAAATGTGCATATAATGATATGTCAGCGGGATATTCAAATTAAGCATACAAAACCACATATGCGAAAAGTTTATTCAGCAGATGAAGAAAATGCAGTTGCATAAATTTAAGGAAAATTATTATACAATATTTGTTTAACAAAATAACATAATATTTATTTTATTGTGTTTTGTCTACAATAAAAATATTTTGAAATACAAGATTCTATATTTTATTTGTTATGTAGTTGGATGCAACAATGTAACGAAAATGTGCTTCAGTTTATTTGTATGATTCTAAAAATAGTGAAATATTTACTTAGATTAGGGGTGTTCACAAGGGGGTTTGCTTTATAAAACTAAAATCTTACTCTCTAAGATTTTACTTTTATAAAATCATAAACGAAAAAGCTGATATGAAAAGCTTATAAATTAACCCCCTAATTCATAAAAAAATTTTAAAATTATTAAATTCTTAAAATTTGTATAGAAAATTTGATTTATAAGCTCGCTATAGCTTTATTTTTTGATTATGAATTAGGGGGTAAATTTGTATATACAAATTTCCAACTTTAAGGCTTTGAAAATTGTATTATTCGTTTATGAATAAAGGGGATCTGATTTGCAAAATTAATTGACATTTGAAAGCTTTTTGATCAAACCTTTGAAAGCTTTTTGATCAAAATAACAAAAAATTAAAAAGTTTTCACTTTAATTACATCGAATATAATTACCCAAGATGTGCATCACCATCATCGTGAATACCCCTAATACCCAACTATTTGTAAATACAAACTATTGTTATTTCCCTCAAAAAAAAACAGTGAAAACTTTACTGCAATAATAGAATTTTTCTTTATTTTAAAAATGCTTTACTAAAAGATTTTACTGTTTTAGAGCTTTCATAATAGTGCCCTAGTAATGCAAATTTCTATTGTAATAATGGAAATGTAAATGTACTTTTACATATTATTTTCTCTTTTATTTTGCAAAATGCAACATGTAATTGTTTATTTGCTGTAATAGAAATCGATAAGAAATGAATAAAATATTTATTACAATTATTTCATAATTGTTTGTATTCAAATAAATCTCAAGGTATCTTTTGTTATGATTTGAATATTTTTAATCAGTTGTATTTTGAATTTCACCGGTAAAAGTGCATTATTATAAAAATTATACAAATTGATATAATATTACAATAGAATATCTTTAGTAATATTAGAAAAATATTGAAATATAAGTAAATTAAATATAATCAAAAAACTTTGAGAATACCAACAAATTTCTTACTTCATTTTAAAAACGTATATACAATTTCACACCTAGAATCATTCAAATCGGAATATCAGTTACTAAGATATAAACAAAAAGTTTTGCTTTACTCAAGGAAGCCCATAACTTCTTTAAAAACTTAATGGAGTTAAAAAAGCTTTTTTTAAACTTATTACATTATATTTCGAACAGTTATTTTAAAGTCTTTTTAATGAAAGAAGTAACACAAAAGCTCCCTAAATTTTTTATTATTTCCTTGAAATTTTAAAACTTTTGTTAGCTATTTAAAGATTACCTTAAAGAAACTTTTTAAAATTATTTCATTAAAATAACTAAATGTTGTAAAATCTTTAAAATCAAATTTTAAAGCATTCTTTCATGTACATATTTTAAAAGTTCTTAAACAAATCTTAAAAGTTCTCGACACCTATCACATTCCAATAATAAAAACTTGTTATGAATTGTAATATTTTATTAAATTCTGAAAGCTTTTCTGAATTTATAAAAATAAGTTAGTCCGAATCCAAATTATTTCAAATTTTTAAAAACTTTTAACAACATAATAAATTTTTAAAAAGCTTTCGTATACCAAAAGCTTACAATTGTAGTTATAGAAAACTATCCTAATTATTTAAATTGTAGTGTTGTTAAAAAAAGTTGAAAAGCTTAAACCACAAAGCAACCACAAAGCTTTTATAGGATTCTAGAAATGTACAATAACAAAAAAGCATTCAACTTTAATATTTTTTTCCATATAAAAAGCTTCTTCAAACCTTTTTTTCAAATTTACAGCTTTTTAAGGCCCTAGAAATAAAAAGAAGATATTTATGATTGTTTTTGCTGCGATTTTTTTTATTTAATTAAAGCTTATTATTGCAATAAAGACTTGAAAAACTTCAACTTATTTCCTTTTTATACTTAAGTCACAAAAGCTAATTTTAGTTATTTTAAAGCTTACAATTTTTAAAACAAACAATACAATTTATAGAAGTTTGAAAGCTGTAGTGTTCGTTAGAAATTATTTTTTAAAAAATTTAACCACAAAGCTTTTATAAGGTTCTAGAAATATATAATAACAAAAAAGTTTTCAACTTTTTATTTTTTTTTATTAAAACTTTTTATTGCAATAAAGATTTTAAAAGCTTTAGCTTTTTTCTGAAGAGTGAAGAGCACCATTTAAATTTTTCTATCACCATTAGTAGGAGTTGTTGTTGTCATATAATTTGTTATTGTGCTGCCCATCCCTGTCATAAAAGCTCTTTTAAGTTACATTAGGGTTCAGAGACAATTAAAAGGATTTCGGGGGTATATACTTATATTTTTCTAAGAAGTCATTTAAAATTTTCTTGATTTCAAAAGCTCTCTCAAACTATAGATCAATTTAAAAAGCTTTCTCAACAAAAGATATTCAATTTTTAACTATACCAAATCTCTTCAAAGAGCTTATTGAAGTAAAATTTTTAATAAAGGCTTTAGAACTTTTTAGCCCTAATTAGAGAAATTGAAATTTTTAAAAGCTCTTTCAAAAGTTGTAATTGCAATAGCTATTTATTTTGTGAGGTAAATTATAAGTTGTGTCTATTCAATAAAATTTTGTTGATTCTTTTTAAAAGCTCTATTAATTTGTATTATTTTATTAAGCTTCCAGCTACAAAATCAAAAATCCAATAATATCTCTTATCGTTGTAGTATTAAAGCTCTTCAAAGTAGTTCATTGAATAAAGCTTTATTTAAAGTATTTTATTTATTTTAGCACAATAAAAGTTTAAGCTGTTTATGCTTTTTGAAGCTCTATTATTAAAGTTCTTTTAACTCTATTACAAATAGGGTGTTCATTTTACTCGACTTTTAATTGTTTGAGTAATCAAATAACTTGAAAATGGGTTTTTTTAATTACTCGGAAAACCGATTAATCGTTAAAAATTACTCGAGTTAATCGAGTAAAAAATTCATCTTAGAATTACTCGAGTAAAATTTTTCTGTAAGCTTTTTATATATACATATATTTTTAATACAACAATTTTTTTAATAAAATTACAGTGTTTTATTAACAAAATTTTTTTATTTAATAGATAAGTAGCTACAGTACAGTGGGATCATCAACTGGATTAAAGTATGATCTAAATTTACATTGCGTCCTTTAAATGAACTATAATAGGGCGTACTATTGCTATAGTAGGACCTACGATTACACAGGGATCTTCAACTAAACTATAGTAGTATCTACGAATATATTGGAGACTTCAACTGGACTATAGTAGGTTTTACCTTCAACTAATCTATAACAGGAGCTACGATTACATTTGGACCTTTAAATAAACAATAGTTGAAATTACGAATACATTGGTCTATGGTAGACTAGGCTATTTATATCCAAAATTACATTGACATTACACTCGAGTATGGACTATATACATAGAATGAACTACATATATACACACAATGGACTATATTACAAGTTGTAATTTACAAGTCTCGATTATTGCTTAGAATTGATAATGTTAAAATCCACGATTATTTCATAGATGGAAAATTATTAACTATATTAAAACCCTCGATTATTGCTTTAAATTAAGTATAGTAGAACCATCAATTATTGCCTAAGATGGATCATAGAATGGAAGATAATTTATTTAAGTGGTTTTCATTTGAACCCTTGATTATAGCATAAAATGGAATATATCATTAGATGACACGATGAGACAAATTTTAGTCGTTTTATTAAAAAAAAATACTTACAAAATTATTGAAATAATTTTACTCGAGTAACTCGATTACTCGTGGAAAATTACTCAAATCTTTATTTGAAATTAGCCATTTTATTTTACTAGAGCGATTAATCGATTTTATTTTTCCGATTAATTGAGCAAACATAACTCGAGTGAACACCCTAATTACAAAAGAATTCTTTATACCATGGCAAAAAAATTGTAAGGTATAACCGTTCTCTCTTACAAAAAAAATGTTTGAAGTAAATGCGAAATATTTGAAATATGTTTTTTGTAAACAATTATTAAAGTCGTTGCCACATGTGAGAAATGGGAATATTATTATTAGGAAATTTTTAACGTATAATGTGTAATGTGTTGTAAACATTTCGTTAAAACTTATTTTATAAAGTTTAGCGGATCCTGCACAAGGAAAAGAAGACTTGAGACAATTCAATTTTGTCATAATATATTTAAAGTATTTTTGTGTAACACATTTTTTTATAATTTATGTTACAGTTTCTTCAGCTTCTTTTTGGAAAATTGTATTTCCACCAAAATTTTATTTTAAAAACGTATCTTCAAATATGTTCTTATAGATAGATTTTGGTGTGATCTTTTATAGTATAAGAATTATGGGCTTTTTAATTTTCCAAAATTATACGGCATAACTTTAGAAGTATATATCCGATATAAACTGGTATATCAAACAAAAGCTACTCAAAGTATCATTCAAATGATATACATTCTTCCGATTTATAAAGATTAAGAGCTCATATACTCAAAACTTATTTTTACAACCGACTTTGGTTATAAAAATTGGCATATCTTAAAATAATATATACATAAGTATGGTCTTTTTTATAATGAATTTTATACAGGATATACTGGACTTTTTTATAACATAAACTACTTAGCTCTAGCATATGTAGCGTGTTAGTTATGACAGCGTAAAATTTTACTTTTATTGAGTTAGAGTTATATAAATATACACATTTATATTATATATAAAATGTATATATATTTTTTGTCTACATCTACAACAATAGTCGGTAGTCGTGTGGCTATGTCGACGCTTAAAAAAATTATCTCTACCCAGTAAAACTTTTCATTACCAAATAATGAGTTAAACAGTTAAACTATTGAACACGAACTACTTACTCATTCGCTGTTTAAGTCATTACATTAACATGGGGATGTCATTGGAGGCAAGTACTTACCAATTGCAGAAAAGTAATGACTTGGGTAAGCAATTTGAAAGCAACAACAACAACAGCAACAACTTTTTTTGTTGTTGTTTTATTAAAAACATATATTTTTAAACGAAATACAAAATTTTTTTTATGATCCCATGGGGGCTCGAACCCAGACCCTCTGACTGCTAGGCAGAGACTCTTCCACTGAGCTACTTCATATGTTGAAAACTTAGCAGCTTATAATTAATATAAACAATTTTTATTTTTAGATCCAAAATCATGTGAAAATAACTTTGTTTTTCCCTGCTTTTTTTTTTGCTTTGTTGTAATTTTTGGAATAATATTTTTATACGACTTTTTGTAATTATTTTAAAACTTTTTTAAAATTATTTTAAAACTTAAACAATTTTAATCTTCTTTTTCGTATAAGTTTTTACATAAGATTGACTCTTACTTACTTAAATGTTACAACCTGTTAAGGTCAAAGTCCGAGCATATTTTACAATTCCATGGATTTCGATCTTGTGCGAATATTCTCCAATTTTATAGGCCAAGCTTTGAAAAATGTTCCTCTACTTGGTCTTTCTATCGAAGTTTCGGACATCCTCCTATAACATTAGGTAGTGGGACATTTAAATTCTAATTTTATCCTCTTCATTGTATTTTTTTTCAAGAGAGGGTTACTAGCCCGTAATCCTAACCCATTGTTATCGATCTTATGGGACAACTCTCGGAACATGTTAACTCACAATATTAATGGGTGTTAAACTAGCTCCCCGGGTGATACCATGAGGAGGTGTGTGTCCACAGTTGAGATGAAGGATGACCCAGATAAGTTGGGCTTACCAAGTTAAGACCAATTAGAATCGTGTTTGGTATCCAACATCCCCTACATAATCAAAATTGACTCATGATGGTATTTTTTCATTAATGTGTGTTAGTTTTAAAATTTTTTTTTTACAGAAGATAATATTTAAGTTCTTAAAATTCAAAAATCATTTAAAAAGACTCTTTTAATAAAAAAAAAAACTAAAAAAAATTGTTGCCCTTCGTGGGATTTGAACCGGGGCCATTCAGTTTGAATTACCATCTAAATTACAAATAAGTACTTCTGTAATAACTTATTATTTTTTCGGATGGTATATTGTAGTCGTTACAAGGTAACCAGTTATCAGAGTACTTGCCATTACCAAAGTTTTGCTGGGTATTTGAATGAATCTTTTCTAATTTTAACAGGTTGTAGCCCGTAGCCTGCAGTCGTGATTGTGTTTATAGTATAATAACAAACAGAAACTGGGATTTTCAAAAGTAGTATGGTAGCATAATTTGAGAAAAGAAAATAATAATTCGATCAAACGTCAGAAAGTTAATATGGCTGACAAAAGAGAGAACGGTTATACCTTACTAATTTCTTTTATCATGCTTTATACCATGAAATAATAATAACAAGGAAGTTTCATTCTCTCTCTTCAAAATTATTTTGAAGTATATTGGGTTTTTGAAGTTTGATATTTGAAAACAAATTCAAGAAAAACGTTGCCACACTAAGAAAAGGGGTACGTAATACATTGGGATTAATTATCAAAAATGTGTAAATTTGAAGTAAATCATATAAGGAAGACATTCAATATTAAAGAAATATAGTTAAAACAAATTGTATGATTATTTATCAAACTTTTAAGCAAATATTCATAAGTTTTTTATGCATCAAGACATATATGCTTACATAAATTTTGTCATCATACCATTTCAGAAAAGTGGGATTGTCGACAAAAATATGGTAGCACAAACTTTCACTATCCTAACAAACGTCAGAAAGTTATCATGGCGACAAAAAGAGAGAATGGAACAACCTTCAGTTTTATTAAATCATGCTTTATACCTATTTAAGAAATTTATGAATTGATATTTAAAAATCTTTAAATTTAAAATTTGTTGTTTCATTTTAAAAGCCCTATTGATTTGTATTATTTAATTAAGCTTTCAGCTACTAAATATTTCAAAAATATATATTTTCTAGAAAAGCTTGTCTAGTTCACTGAATTAAGCTTTTTTAAACTATTTAATTTTAAGAAGCAATAACGAGAGTTGCTCTTAATAAGTAGAATTTTTAGATTTTAAAAGTATATGGTTTTTTACGTTATGGAACAACTAAAGCTATTTCTAAGAAATTAAACTTTTCTAAAAAATTAAACAATTTACAAAAACTGTCTGAATAGTTAGTTTTTTGTAAGCTCTCTTAAATATTAAACGATCGAAATCAAAAGCTTTGTTAACACTGCATTATTTACGTAAAAAATTGTAAGTTGTTTTGATTTATAACAAAAAGCTTTTTTTATAATGTCATGATCATCAGTAAAAAGTTTTACTTAGTAAAGCCTTATGATTTTAAAATATTAATGTAAATTTCTTTTAAAAAATAACAATTTTAAAAAATGGGGGAGCTCATTTCAAAATTAGGCGTCATCTTGATTTTTTCTTAATAATTGCTGTCATCGTCAATATCATCTCCTTAACGACTTCATGTGTGCATTTTTGTGGTAATTTTATATTTTAGTAATAATGTTTCAGATTCGCTTTTATTTTTTTGTTTTCTAAACGAAAAAAAAACTGCAGTTCACTGAAGGCAAGTACCACACAACTTCTTTCCAACCAAAAGGGAGGGAGAGCCCAAGAAAAATCTCCATTTCATTATAAAACCAAATAATGAAGAAAAAAAAATTAAAGAATATGTTGCTTTTTTTTCTTCCTTTCAAAAAGGTATACAATTTAATTCCAGGAATTTTGAAATACACAACTTCAACTAAATCAAATCAAATACTTTGCCGACTTAACCTTGAATGAAAAAAATTAGAAAAAATTTTATGATAAATACAACAAAAGAAAACGAAGCCTTAAGAAAGCCAAATATGTAGCAAATAAAGACAATCTTTGGTGTTGTTGTAGGTTGTAGTTTGAAGTTTGAAAGGCAAATGCATCTTGTTTACTGGGTTGCTGTTTGCTGCTGCTGCTGTTGTTTGTGTGCTTTGTTGGTGTTGCTCCTAGTAACCTTGATACTGTTGGCAACATAAGTCTAAAGCTCTTTTTGAATATTCCCTAAAAGCTCATGTGTGTGTGTTTGGTTAAGTTGCTCATATGTATCTTCGTGTGCATGAGTGATTTCTTGGCCTTATTTCTTAGAAACTGCAGGTGATTTTTTTCATCTCTTCTAAATTTTGTTATTGCTTTTGGGACAAAAAAAATGGTTAGTTCTCTTTTACTTGAGTAAAGAGCATTTGATATTGAGATGATGCTGTAGCCTTAACTTGTATGTATGTAGCTAGATGAATGCGTTTTTGCTTCTTTTCCGCGAATTTGTTTAATCGCTAGAAAAAAACATTTTATTAACCAAAATACCTAATAAAACAAACGGCAAAAAATCATTGAATCTTTGAAAATCAGACGCAGTCACAAAACACACAAAACTTATACTAAGATACAAATGTAGATATGTTTGTTATTAGTGCGGATTTAGTCAGTTATTTGAGTCATCTTATATTGATGCATTTGAATTGGAATTTTTAACCCGGCAAAAAGCTTAAGTAGAAATTTAACTGTTTATACAAGTTCTTTGAAAACATTATAGATATATTATTGTGACTAAGTCCTTGTCAATAATTAAAAAATAAATAGCTTTGTGCTATTTATTTTATGCTTTACAGCTTTGAAGCTTTTCAATTCAGAAATAAGATTTTAAAAGCTCAGCTTGTTATTTTAGAAAAAGCTTTACAATAAACCAACACTAAAAATGCGCAAGGCTACATGATCTTTTTATTCCGATGGTATCAATGTATTTTAAATATAAAAAGCTTTTGAAAGTTCATGATAAAAACAGATACGTATATTCAAAAGATCTCTAAGCAAAGCTCAATTGACTTCTTACTAAAAATATTAATGTCAAATATACTTACGCATTTTCTATAAAGAAAACTTTTAAAATCTTTTTATATAAATAAGTATTATAAATATTCCTTCCGTCAGAAAAGCTTTCGTAGATGAATTTATGTAAGCATCGATAGAAGCTTAATAAAAAGCTTATAGCTTTTTCAAACTTTACAAAAAGCTTAACACTATTTTCTGGAAATAATTGTACAATGTTACATGTATCGGTTTATTTTGGTTTAAGCTTTATATCAGAAAGCTTTTTAAATAGGATACCTGAAAAACCTCATATAATTGTAAACTATATCTATCTGCTTAAGTTCATTGCTCTGGCAATTCTAATATGGTTTATATAACCTTGAATGATTAAAAAAAAGCTTATTATACTAGTAAAGCTTCCAAATGATTTAAAAAAGTGAACAACTTTTTTCCTTTAAGTATTTTTTTTTTAATTGTATGCAAGTGTAATATTAGTATGAGGTAGCTTTAAGGAGAGCTTAAATTAGCTTGTTGCTTATATTCTTATCTATATAAAAGCATACCTAAAAAGCATTTAAAATATATATTTACAACCATTAATTCAAAAAGCTCACGCTGTCAAAAAAACCCTTTTTAGTTATTCTAACAGAAAATCTATTAAGTTTTAAAATATGCATTATTAAATTTTCAAAAGCTTTAACATGAGTTAAAAAAAGTTTTAATATACCTGAATTCTTTATTTATTAAAGCTTA
Organism: Stomorhina lunata; assembly: GCA_933228675.1. Lineage (NCBI taxonomy): Eukaryota > Metazoa > Arthropoda > Insecta > Diptera > Rhiniidae > Stomorhina > Stomorhina lunata. Next base: position 84,711,206 of record OW121741.1, on the reverse strand, counting down.
TGAGCTTATTATTCAGAGCTTTGATGAAATTCTGCAGTTAAGCTCTAGGATACAACCATTTATGCAAAAAGCTCACGCTGTCAAAAAATCTTTTGAAGTTATTCTAACAGTAAATCTATTTTAAAATGTGCATTATTAAATTTTCAAAAGCTTTAATATGCTTTTAAGCTTATCGTTCTCATTATTCAGAGCTTTGACAAAATTCTTCAGTTGAACTTTAGGATTTTGAATAACTTTCGTTCGTATTAATAAGTTTAATAAAAGCTCATGCAATAGCCCCTTAAGCAGACCTGTCCAAAACACCTACATTATTGCATTTGTTGTAAACAGCTTTGAAAGCTTTTACGGTCAGTGTTACCGGACTTACATTTTTCTTCATATATTCGAGCATTTTTCATACAATCGAGCAACAAATTCTAATCTAGCACTACTGACTTTGCAAAGAAAATTTTATATAAGTGTGAGCGGGATAAACATAGTTGCGTCTCGCTCATACATAGTGTGTCGGTATGAAAGCTCAAAAGCTCTTTTGTTAAAGTTCGCACAGTTGCTGTAGAGCTGGACGGCTCCGCTTTAGAATATACTAAAAGCTCATACGATAAATCATATTTTTTTTAGCATTGTAACCAAATCTTTACAAAAGACTTCAAATAAATTATAAAGCTTTAAATTCATTTGATATTGCGATATGATAAAAGTTCAGAAATCTTTGTAGCTAAAAATTTAATTACTAGGAACTTTGGTAAAAAGCTTTGGTTAAGTCTAAAGTTGTTAAAATAGCTTTATCAACTTACGAGCTCAATCAATAAAAAGCTTTTTAACTTTTTTTTCAAATTTGTATTTATTGTAATAGTAAAACTTTATTATTATGCTTTAAAGGCTTTAATAGCTTTTTAAGCTTTAATAGCTTTTTAAAAAGCTATAAAGCGTTTAACAGGTTTTGATCCTAAATAACTATCCCTTTAATTTGTCAAGCAATTTTCAAATGATCAAAAGCTTATTATATGAAAACTTTACCAGTTTGTCATAAGTTTATTTTTTGTTTATGAATAAGGTGGTATGTTTTTATTAAGTTGAAAGTTAAACTTTAAGTTTTTAAATAGATTTATCAAAAATACACTTTTAGAGCTTATAACATAAGAACAGAGGTTCGAAATTCCTAATTCCATATTTTAAAATTAAATTCATTTCAGTCTTTATATCATTCCCAAAACACATTCACCTGAATCAAGTCATAAGCCTTAACTTTTAAGAATTAATTCTTAGGGAATTTAAAATCAGTTAGATTTAATTTAAATTATTTCAATTCTTAATCTAATACAAAAAGAATTAAAAATTTTATAAACAAATCATTTTGTAAAGGTATACAAAAAATAAATATATTCAAACGAACCCTACAGTTCAAAAATATATTATACCTATATAAGAGCGGAATAAAATAAATCTCCACGAAACAAGTCCTTAACCATAATATAAGTTTCAGGATTGCATTAGGGATTAAATAGCATTTAATAACAATGAAAAAGTCTCCATTTTAGAGGATAAAGAATTGACTCTTTCTTAAGTTATTGGGTTTAAAAGGGGTTTTTAAGCTGAGATGATTTCCTTCTCGATTTTAACAAAACCAAGTCCACTTTTTTTAAAAAACATGTATGAAAAGTCATATGATTATAATGTGATTTATTCATTATCGACATACATACATATGTATATATACATTTTCTAATTGTACTGAATTTTGTAATTCTATTCTAATTCCATCAAAATTGTGTATATATCTCAGCTATGTAATATATCTTCTTGCGAAGGGACTGATGTTTTTTAGACCTGTAGGGCATATTCAAATAACAATTCTGTTGAAAAATTCGAAAACTTATTAAGTTGACTTAGGCGAAATTTGAAAAAATAAAAAAATTCTTTGTTATTGGTCATAAGATCAGAAAAACTATTTAAAATAAAATATAGATACACATAAAACTAAAGATTTTTTGTACACATAATCTATAATCTCATCCAGATTCGAAAACATATAAAATCCATTATTTCGCAGCAACACAACAGAACCAGAGATAATATACTCTTACATATCAGCACATTTTATATGTATATGTATGTATTTACAAAAACTAATGTCACAAAAAATAAATTATTTTTATAAATTTTTTTAGAAAAAAATTTAAATTAAGCTGATTCCTTCATTTATTGAATTTCTGGTAAAGATTAGGTCGTTATAAACCAAAGACCATTGATATTACTATATTCCTGCATATCTAAATATCTTTTAAAAGTTATAGTTTAACAAATAAATGCAAAATATATACAAGTTTGCCGTGAAATAGCCACATTAGGGTAATTCCGTTTTTCTGAACGAACGTTAAAGAATACATGCACACTTTTATTAAATGTGTATGCTTTCTGATAAAACATAAAAATATTTTAATAGGTTATGATAAATTTTGTTCTATTTTTTATCTAGGGTTTTTACAAACAATGTATATCGCACTTGATCCAATAATACCCTATAAATTAAAACTTCAATTTTCGTTTTTTTAGTTTGATATACTTTTGTTCAATGAGTGGTAGAGTTTTCAAATCTTTTCCCTCGAAAAAGTCAGAATTTAAGTTTTTGATTTAAAATCAAGTATCTTTAGTTTATATCCACCCTAATGATTTGCACAAAATGAATTACCAAAAAATATTTTAATTCAATTTGGACTGGTTTTAATTAAGAATAAAAAATGTTAATTCAAATTGGAGTAGAGGAATAAAGAAACATTTTATTCATTCAAGTTGATTTTAAATTCCCATGTGAATCAATTCAGTAAGAATTAAAAATCAACACATTTGTTTGAATTGTTTTATGGGAATTAAACTTAAGGTATTGTTAAAAAACTTTTGAATTCCTAGGAATTAAGCTAATATTTAATTAAGCCTTTCGAAGCTCTGCATAAGAAGCTTTCCAATATTTTTTAGTTATCCAAAAAGTAAAACTTCATTATCAATTTGTAAAAAACTTAAACATAAGTTGCTACAAAAGTGCTTAAAAAGCTTTTAACAGACTTTGCTCATAAAATATAAATCATTATAACCAAAATCTTCAAAAAAAAACTCACGCCCTCAAAAGCTTTTCAGAACTTTATTTTCCTTTTTTGTAAATTTTAAACAAAATCTTAAAAATTTGTCTTAAAATAACCTAAAAAGCTTTAAAAAGTTTGTTTAGCTAAAATTTTTCGCTGGGTTTTACCCTCTAATGTTTGTTATTCAATATGCATTTTATTTTGATATTGACTTTTATTGCTTTTTTGATGTTGTTGTTTGCTGTTCACAGCAAAACGGTTTATTTCTGTTGCTGTTCTTTTTTTTATCAGTTATTTCTTGTGGATCCTTTTTAAAATTCCTAAGAATTTCAATTTCAAACAGACATTCTTTTGCTTTTTTAAGACAATCAAACGAAACTGAATTACTTGAGGGCAAAATGTATTTCTTTTGGCTGTTTTTTATACTAAAAGCGAATATTTGATGTTTTTGTGATATTCAAGGATTTACCACAAAACCAAGGTGGATTCCTTTTGGAAATAAATATTCAATGCAGCATTTAAAGTACCGTTAGAAAACGCCTTCATATATTTTAAAAGCTCTATTTTTAAAGGGACGATAAAAAACAGTTTAATTGTTAGAGTTTATTTGTAATGATAGTGTGTCAGTTAGTAAATTTATTGAAGGAAATTGGAAAGTTTGTTGTAGGGAACAAGGAATTATTAAAAAAAAAGCTCTTGGTTTGCTAAAGCTTTTTACTTTAAAGTTGATTTATATACTTATGCAAAATGTAGTTAAACATACACATTTAATACTAAAGTGACATACAGTAGATATTTCTAAAAACTGCTTGCCTTCTTTTGCCCATTTTGTTAATCTTTCAAAAAAAAAGCTTTAGCTAATTTAAAATTCCTGGAAAACCCGATTATCTTTCTCCAATGCACTTTGAAATGATTTCTTGTGTTAGTGTTTTTTTTTTTTTTTGTTTTTCAAGAACTGTAATTTGAAACCACTTTATTTTGAATACATAAATGTCATAATTCTGTCAATATATAAAAAAATATAAAATAATAAAAAAAAAATCATTTTATATACAACGTTTTTCTTATTAACTGCTGTGCATTGAAATCCTATTCTAATTTAAACAAAATTATTTTTCTATCCCTGTCATTGCAGCATTTAACTCAACCTCAACAAATATCAACGTATCAGCATCTTGGAAATTCCGGATTCATTTTGCAATACAAACTCCGAAACAAATATATAAATAAATGCTAAAAACGCATTTAATTGGGATTAAAAAAATTCACAAAAATTCTGTTTGGCATCAGCATTATTCTTATTATCGGAAAAATCGAATCTTAAACTCGACAACGGTGTCAGCGTTAAACGAAACGATATTGCAAAGTTGGCAAATAACGTGGCTGGAAAAGCAAAAGAAAAACTGTCGCTGTTTAAGGAAAAGACGAAAAATTCATCGCATAAGAAAAATTCAAAATTTATGGTTTGGCTCTAACAACAAATAATCCCAAGTTAACAAATTAACAACAAAAACAAACAACAACAACAAATTTTCAAAAAATTTGTTTGACATTTATGCAATATAAAATTTTTATTTATTTGCATTTCATCAAAAGATAAAGAATTATTATCAGTTTGGCTGTTTTTTAAGAAATATTATTTTCCCCTTTTTACCTATTTATTGGTTTAAACAATCGTTTGTCGTTTGATCGTTATTTTGTTTGAAAATTATTACATCAACATGGATCCTCAACAGCAGTTTTGTTTAAAATGGAACTCGTATTCATCAAATTTGGCCATCACATTCTCAAATCTCTTCAAATCGGATTTATTGGCAGATGTAACATTATCATGTGATGGTAAGTTTAAACCACTTTTTTCATTATTATAAATTTAAGTCAAATTTTTATTAAGTAAAAAAGTTTAGTGGTCGATCAAGCCTCACTCTACCATTTTAGTCAAATTTAAAAGCTTGGCTTAATTCTTGGAAACTTATTTTTCTTAACACACCAACAGTTTCTGAAAACTTAAGAATATTTGTGTCATGTCCAGTATTGGGTCTTACATGGGATCTATGGTGGACCTATTTTTCATTTTAAGCATATTGATTTATATTTATGTTAAGATTATTTGTGCAATATTTTAGCAAGCTCCATAGATTTATGAACTCTTTTAGCTCTCTATACTTTGTTTACAAGCTTTATATAGCCGTCCAAACGGACGGACATCATTAAATCGACTCAGTGATTCCTAGTCGATTACTCTTCATAAACCCAATGTTTCCCCTTGCATCTGTATTCGTGAAAGTTATAAAAATGGATTACATTAGGATTACTCTGTGATGCACTAAATTACATACTCGGGAAACGACCTAGCTTGTTTAAGAGTGGTACGCAAAAAAACCCGATTTTAATGCGGTTCGTCAACTTATCGACCCGTAGCTCAACCAGTCTAATATCCAATTTTACTTCCTATAACAGCAAATAAAAGAACAAAGATTGCTCTTTAAAAGAGCATATCACTTTTGACGCATTTGTAAATCATAAGTGCCTTTTTTTGTTAAGAAAAACGAAAAATTTACACTTTTTTGACTTTAGTAGCGTTTTATTGCTTATTCTTAAACGATAACTCATAGAAGTTTACATCATCAAAAAGAGAATTTAGTTCCTAATAAAACGTTTTTTTAAATCAGATGAAAAATCTACAAGTTATTAAGCTTTTCATAAAACGACTAGGCAATGAATTAACCAGAAATTTATAAAACAAAGTAGGCTTTTATAGAAAAATAATTGAACTATATTTCGAATTTTTTTTTTTTTTAAGATTTCGAAAAAATTTGAAAAAAGCTAATCTTTTGATAAGAACTTCAGCTTGTAAAAGCTTGATCCCTTGACTTTCCAAAACTATCTAAAATTTTAAAATCGCGTTGCAAATGTGTGAGTTGGAGGTACTAGAGTACTACGACCTATCCGAAAACAGTTTTTTGCGAATATCTCGAAATTTTGCATGTGTTTTGAAATCTTTGAAAATGTTTTTTGTATGTCCTCACTCACCTAGGCCTATAACCCCCACTAGATCGCTTTCCAAGTTTTACGAAAGTTGCTCGTTTTTGACACGGTGTTATTTTTACCTTTAAGCTTCTTTAAAATTTATAAACTAAGGAGAATTATAAAGCTGGTACTTCAATATTTAAGACAAAGCTTTTGAAAAGCTTATTTTTCTTAAAATTTATTGTCTGTCAAAATAATACTCCAAAGCTCTTCTAAACATGAATTTAAACAGCTTTATTAAAATATAATATCTAAAATAGAGCTTAAAGCTTTTTGGGAAAATTTTGAAAGCCCATTTTTCTAAAAAGTGTACAAAAGTATGTCCAAATATTCTAATATTCTAATTTGTATTAGGTTTTAAAAAGATAATATACAGGTATGTGATGGAAAACGATCGTTTTCAAATCGATCGCTTTCAGATATATTTTTGAGATAATTTTCGGTTATTTACCCAAAAAATTCAAACCAAATGAAAGACAAGATATCAATCAAAAGGGTTAAAGCCTAAATTTACATTTTTTTGGGGGAAATAACCGAAAATTATCTCAAAAATATATCTGAAATCGATCGATTTGAAAACGATCGTATTCCATCACATACCTGATAACCTTTGTACTTAAAGACCATCTGAACTTTTAAAATAAACTCTCTCTTAAATTTAACTTTACAGAAAAATTTGACCAGAACTTGCTATAATTAACACATTCTAGATATATTTCTTTCCATTTATTACTCAAGCATATCTTAGAGTTTTTTTTCAAAACTTTTGCATCCTAGATTTTTCGATTTTTCGTTAAAATATTTAAAAGCTTGCTTAAGAGTCATTATTTTCCGTCGGACTTCAAGCTTTAATAAATAAAATTTGCTTAATTAATACTTTTCAAGGTAAACTTTAATAAAACTTTGTATATTTAAAAGCTTCTTAAGGTATATTGACAAAATTATTAAATAATTTTTTAACTTAATTTTCCGAAGCAAACTTTTCTTTAAAAGTTAAAAAAGCTTTAAGCTAAAATTTTCTTTGAATTTATTATTTAATAAAATCTCATTGCTTTTGAAAACTTTTACATCTCAGACTTTTAGACTTATCTAAAAGATATTCAAAAGCTTTCATAACATTCATTATTTTATGTTGGACTAGAAGCTTTTACAAATCAAATAATTTTTGTTTAGGTTAACTTTATATGTATAAATGTAAAAGCTTTGTAAAGTGTATTTAGAAAACGATAAAGTATCTTTCTAGATTCACTTAAAAAAAATACAAGCAAAATGTTAAAAAAAATAAGTCTTTTGATCTTACTTTTCCGAATCTAATATTTTTAAAAAAGGTATAAAAACTTTTAGATGACGCTTTCAGAAGTAAACTTATTAAAGTAGTTCTTTATAGTTCTTTATTTTTCTGTATTTATCTAACATATTTTATTACGAACTTTGTTAACTAAAGCTTAAAGCTTCATATTGGTGAAAAATACGTTTACAGCTTTCTTAAATTATTATATATTTTTATTTTTCAAGCAAAACTTTTAAGTAGAAACAAACTCTATCAAGATGGACTTTACTAAAAATATTTTTTTAAAAGCTAACGCTTTTACCAAAAACCTTAATAAATCTTCGTTTAATCTGCTAGAAATGCTTTAGAAATGATTTATAGCCGATATACATTCAAAAGCTTTTTAAGATTTTGTTTGTATTCAAAAACCTCCTAAAAGTATGCACACTAATTTCCTTCATAAACTCTCAGGTTTCGAATTTAATACAAATATTTTATGTACCAAATAAAACAAATATTAAGTGATAATTTGATGCATCTAATTCAGTTAAGTGCCAAAAAAAAACTAATAATCCCATAAAGCCTTTTACAATATCCCTAAAAAATCGTTTTAAAATATATCTTTAAGGAAAAATAACGACAAACCTGACCTAAGTTAATGTAAGATTTAACATTTAAATACAATTTAGAAAATATAAATTTTTATGTAAATAAATTTATCTGCATATAAACCAAAATCTGGCAATACACATACATATACTTAACTCTATACATATGAATGTCTTAAAATATAATACAAAGACTGCCACCATTATTTAAACGTCTTCAATTTAATAACAAAAAAAATCCTCATAAAAATGACAATAAAAAAGAAGACCTCTTTCTTGTTTATATGAAAAAGGGAAACGAATGTCTTTGTCTTTCCTTTTAAAATCAAACGTTTTAAAACAAATTGTTAGGAAAAACGTTTTGTAAAGGAAACGTAAATAAACACAAGAAAAAATTTAAATAATCAAAGTAAAAAAAGTATGACAGTTATACGGAAAGACAGACATTTTCTTAAAGATAAAGAAATATTGATTAAAATATGGAAGAATATAAGAAAAAACAAAACATTTTCTTTGTTTTTGTAAAGATATTTTTGTAACTGAATTAATTTATACCGCAATGAAAGAGAAAGTAAGAAAACATGTTATTTTGTTGTAAAAAATAGCATATTTGTAGGCTGTTTTTTTTAAACAACTTTAAGGCAGAAAACAAACTTGTCCTTAAAAAGAAATAATTCGAATTCTGGTCCAAATTTAACTGATAATTTGAATTGAATTCATTGAGATTTTGGAAATAAAATCAATTGTATACTTCTAGGAGATAGCATAGTCTTAGGCAGCTATATTATTTAACACAACTTTAAGGCAGAAAAAATTGATCCAAATATAGATATTATTCCTAATTTTAGTCTAATTAGAACCAAATTTATTAAGATTTCAGAAATAAAATGAGTAGTATACTTTTAGGAGATTCAAAATGAATTATAGGGTTTTATTATGTAATTAATTTGTTTTTTTTTAATAGTTATCTACCAGCAGTAGATAAATTTAGAAAAAACACTCTAATACACTAACAAAAAAAAATTTGTGAAATGACCTAGCGTGGGTTAAAGTCCTTATTGACATCGTTATAAAAAATTACTTTAAAAATTTGCGATTGAAATTTACTTGTTTACCGTATTCATACCGAAAATCTCCTAAAAATATACCACAAAATATTCTTAAAAGTTCGTTTGTTTCTATTTAAATCTACTGCGAGATTTAATTCCATAATTCCAAATTCCTCACTAGACTCTTATTAATTTTAATTATATCTTAAAAATGTTATAGCGTAGCTTTAGGCAGTTCCATAATTTAAAATAATTATTAAGGTCCATAGAATTTTTTTCTAATAAAGAATTCTATAAAAAAATTTTCATATAAAAATTTCTATAAAAAGTTTTTCGTACAGAAGATTTCTACAGAAAATTTTTTGTATCAAAAATTAGTACAAAAAATTTCTGTCGAAAATTTTTTATATAAAAAATTTATATTGTAAATTTTTCGTTAAAAAAAATTTGAATTGAAAATTTTTCTTATAAAAAATTTTTATATGAAAAAATTTTTCATATAAAAATTTTTATATGAAAAAATTTTTCACATAAAAATTTCTATAGAAAAATTGAAATACAAAAAATTTCTATAGAAAATTTTTAGTACCAAAAATTTTTATTGAACATTTTTCATATACTAAAAATTTTTCATATAAAAAATGTATATTGAAATTTTTTTGTTAAAAAATTTCCATATAGAATTTTTTATATAAAAATTTCTATAGAATATTTTAAATAGAAATATTTCAAAGAAAATTTTTCATATACAAATTTTTAAAGAAAATTTTTCATATAAAAATTTCTATAGACAATTTTTCATATAAAAATTTCCATAGAAATTTTTTTTATGATAATTTCTATTCAAAATTGTTCATATAAAAATTTCTACAGCCAATTTTTCACATAAAAATTTCTATTGAAAAAATTTTCATTAAAAAATTTATATTGAAAATTTTTCGTTAAAAAATTTCAATAGAAAGTTTTTCTTAAAAAAATTTCAATAGAAAATTTTTCTTATAATGAAAAAATTTTTCATATAAAAATTATTATACAAAATTTTTCATATAAAAATTATTATACAAAATTTTTCTATAGAAAATTTTACATATAAAAATTTCTACAGAAAATTTTGTGTATAAAAATTTCTATAGAAAATTTGTATTATAAAAATTTCTATAGAAAACTTTTATTTTAAAAATTTCTATAGAAAATTTTTGTTATAAAAATTTCTATAGAAAATTTTTGTTATAAAAATTTCTATAGAAAATCTTTCATATAAAAATTTCTATAGAAAATTTTTCATATAAAAATTTCTATAGAAAATTTTTCATATAAGAATTTCTATGAAATATTTTTCATATAAAATTTTCTATAGAAAATTTTTCATATAAAAATTTCTATAGAAAATTTTTCATATAAAAATTTCTATAGAAAATTTTTCATATAAAAATTTCTATAGAAAATTTTTCATATAAAAATTTCTATAGAAAATTTTTCATATAAAAATTTCTATAGAAAATTTTTCATATAAAAATTTCTATAGAAAATTTTTCATATAAAAATTTCTATAGAAAATGTTTCATATAAAAATTTCTATAGAAAATTTTTCATATAAAAATTTCTATAGAAAATTTTTCATATAAAAATTTCTATAGAAAATTTTTCATATAAAAATTTCTATAGAAAATTTTTCATATAAAAATTTCTATAGAAAATTTTTCATATAAAAATTTCTATAGAAAATTTTTCATATAAAAATTTCTATAGAAAATTTTTCATATAAAAATTTCTATAGAAAATTTTTCATATAAAAATTTCTATAGAAAATTTTTCATATAAAAATTTCTATAGAAAATTTTTCATATAAAAATTTCTATAAAAAATTTTTCATATAAAAATTTCTATAGAAAATTTTTCATATAAAAATTTCTATAGAAAATTTTTCATATAAAAATTTCTATAGAAAATTTTTCATATAAAAATTTCTATAGAAAATTTTTCATATAAAAATTTCTATAGAAAATTTTTCATATAAAAACTTCTATAGAAAATTGTTCATATAAAAATTTCTATAGGAAATTTTTCATATAAAAATTTCTATAGGAAATTTTTCATATAAAAATTTCTATAGGAAATTTTTCATATAAAAATTTCTATAGGAAAATTTTCATATAAAAATTTTTATAAGAAAATTTTCATATAAAGATTAATAAAATTTTAGAAAAACCTTATTGCCTACTTTTAGGAGGCTCATTTTTTTACCATATGGTCCTTAAGCTATGCAATACTTTTAATAAATAATAAATACTGCTACTGTTTATTAACCAAAGGTTATTTGTTGGACATTTTAGACTAAAATTTTTACAAATTCGAAATATTTAGAGACTTTTTAAATAATCTCATATCACCTTTTTTAAATGTCATTTGTTGATAGCATGTAAATATTAATATTTAATAAAAAAATTCAACATATCACAAGACAAAACACAAACATCGTTAGCAAAAGCTTAAACAAAACTTCTCCAACTCCTAAAATAAAGAAAAAATATGAATATAAAAACTCCGAAAATTCAGGGGATATGACTATTTTTAATAGAAATACATTTGGCGTGAGAAGTTATTGTAAAATTCGAGTAAGGCTATACAATGAATATAAAACGTCCAAAAAAACATGTCTGCCCGGAACCAAAATGTAAAAAACAAAACGGAAATACAGGAGTACAAGATATTTTTTTTTTTTCAAAAAAATTCAAAAAAATAATGATTTAATAAAATATTATGAACAACGAAAACATTTTTTAAAATATATGTGATGCGTAGAAAAACGCGACTAAAAAGGTATTAAGAATTTTTATCCAAAAAATTTTTCTAAATGAATATAAAGTGTTTACACATTATTTTTTGCTATTTTTACCATTTCACGTTCGGCTATTTGGCCAAGAGCCAGTAAACAAGAAGAAAAAAAGGATAATAGCATTGAAATCCTTGTATATGGAATGATTTTTCAATATCATAACAAACAGGCAAATATGAAATAGAAGAAGAAAAAATATGAAGTTCGCAATTTTTTTTGAAAAAGCATAAAAATAGTATAAAAACAAATATTTCTAGAGACGAATAGGAGTTTGTGTTTTGTTAGACATATATCAAGTGATATCTAAGGTAACACACGCATTTTCATTTATACATTTTTTCCATTTTTGCTAACAGCAAACAAAATTTGAAATTTTTATAAAGCATATTTTCAGGAGTGTTGACCAAACAATGAGTTAAGAGTTTTAAAAGAAACTAAAATTAGCTTTCAATTTTAAGAAATATAAAGTATGAATTAAATGAAGTTCTAAATAAATAATACAAAAATTAAAAAGGAAACATTTTTTTCTAAAATAAATTTAATTGAAGCCTTTAAGTAGGCAACAAAATATTTTTGCTTCGCAAAATATTTTTTCAAAAAATAAGAACTGGCATAAATTAAATAAATCCTACAATGATCTAAAACAGAACTAGAACTGAATTAAAGCTGAATTGCTGAAAACCTTTAATTAGGCAACATAATTTGTTCAGCTTTTGTAATTATGTGATAAAAAAGCTTTTGAAATATTTTAAAATATATTTTTCATAACCTAAAAGATTAAAAGACTTATCAGGGGCCAAAATCAATATCTATCGTATTGCAAGATATTTCAGAAACATTTGTGTAGCATACTTTTAGGATAATCTAAATAAAAAAATTGATTTGTTTGAATTTTTTTTAATAAAAATTTTAAACTCGATTTTCTCGTTAACTATAATAATAGCTAGAGCCAAAATAAAGAAATTCTGGGATCACTCATTTTTTCATACCAAAATTGATTTTTTTGATATTTTTTTAAGAAAAACTTTAAGCTCGATTTTCTCGTTAACTATGATAGTTAGATCCAAAATAACGAAATTCTCATACTAAAAATTGAACTTTTTAAAATTTGTTTATAAAAACTTTAAACTCGATTTACTCATAATAACTTAAGCCAAAATAACGGAATTTTGTGATTATTCATTTTTTTCATACTAATAAAAACATTTTTTGAAATTTTTGTATGAAAAACTTTTCTCGTTAACTCTGTGGCTTGGTGCTAAAAGGGCCAATGTCAAAAAAAAACTAGTTTTGAGAAAATTTAATTTAAAGTTTTTATTTTCCATATAATTTCATAGTAACGTTTTTCAGAAAAACCCTTATAAATCTGTTCAGAGTTAAGCTAGAGATTAGCTGTTGTAGCCAAATAAAAGAGGGAAAAGAAGGGAATCTAATGCAATAATTAACTCAAAACAGCAAAAACGTGACTCGTCACAGTCTTCAGCCTAACCTCCAGTCAGGACGGACACTAGTGAGAATACATAGGATATTAATAGTGGTTGTTATCACGTTTTCTATCTGAACAGGATACCAAATTTCAATAAACTTTTTGCATCGAAGTAACTTTGAACATCCCTAAAGTATACTTCACAATATTTGCTCAGAGTTTTCGATCGATATCGAATGCGGTAATTTGGGCCCAGGGCTACATTTGGAGTGAATACATTCATTGGGAATGAATACATGGAGGAGATGTTGGATACCAAGCAACGGTTCTGATTGGTCTTAATTTTTTAAGCCCAGACTTATCTTGGTCTATCTCTTATCTCAACTATGGACACTGACCTCCTCGTGGTATCACCTGGCTACCTTAACACCCTTTAAAGTAGTGAGCTAACAAGAGCCGCGAGTTCTCCCATGATAACTGCAAAAATATGGGTTAGGACGTCGGTCTAGTAACCCACTCCTGGAAAAAACAATTACCATGAAAAAGCTTAAATTAGAATAAAAACGGACACCTTAATGTAAGAAGAGGGCGTCCAAAACTTCGATGGAAACACCAAGTAGAAGAAAATCTTTCAAATCTTGGCCTACGAAATTGAAGAATAGCGCAGAATATCGAAGCGTATGGAATTCTAAAATATGCTAGGCCTTTAACCTTAACAGGTGGTAATTATAGGTCATTTAAGTAAGTACATCCTCGCAAAGATGCCCAACTATCATTAGCTATTTTGTAAGTGACTAGAGTAGTGATGCCCACCAACAGTCGAAATGAAGAAAGTGTTTCATAGCGAATCATCGAATTTGTTAGGAGGGCCTGTAAAAAAGCTGGAGCTGGAGTTTAATTATGATTTTTATAATTGTTATGTCTGTGGTAGAAATTTCTTTTCCTATCACAAGTGGTAGTAAAATTAATGTTTGGGCTTCACCTGTCTTGAGGCCAACAGATTCTAGTTCATCTCGAATTTGTAATGTAGTTCCAGGACTAACTAATTCGTCTGCTGCAGTTTCTGGTAAGTCCCTTTTCATTAGGTGATCTGGGGAGTTCCCTAACTGTTATATTATACTTCTTGCCAAGCAGTGGAATTGCTAGATTATAGTCAGCCTTAAGGTAGACAACGAAATATTAATATTACTTTTACGCAATAAATAAAATATCCTGGCACATATGAATTTATTCATTTATTTAAAATTCTTCTCACTAATAAACAATTGAATTTAGCAAAAAATAAATTCATTTAAAATCAAATCATAAAATCTCAATAAAACAGAGCAGTTGCCAACAAAATTTCACTCTTAACTGAAAAATAAAATATATTTCTCTAACTCAATTTTCGGCTAAAAATGACCAAATGCCGCACCACAAAATGATTATTTTATATTCATATTTTTTTGAAATCAATCAACAAAAAAATACAATTTTTTGATTAAAATTTCTGATCCACCAAAAACTCCAATGAACAATCACATATCAACTCACAAAAAAAATCTTCAAAAACTCTTTGAAATGGGCTGCATCTAGTGAACTCCTTAACTCCCCCTCGAAAATCCTTTTCATAAATCCTCGCAACAAAAAGACATCTAGAAACCCCTAGTAAGTCTGAATTACTTACTCTCCCTTTTTTTTTTGTTAAAAAAAACACATTTTTGGTTCATATGTAAGTGAAATTTGTGAGCTCGTAGATTTTTAAAAAAATATATAAATTTAAATTTTTTTGGTTGAATTTATTTGGGGGAGAAAAATTGTGGTTTTTTAATATTCACAACAAAACAAATCAAATGTATTCATAACGTTGTCATCCAAAATTTGTTTGATGATGCTCCTGCTGCTGATGATGATGATATTTTTTTGAACTAAAGTCCTGCTTTGGTAGGCTTCCCTTTTTGCTTAAATTTGAGCCAGCAATGAAGCGTTAAACAAAAAAGACCAAATAAATGCAATGATTTTTTAAATAAAAGCAAATATTCATATTTGCTTAAGATTAATATTTCTCTTAATATTTAATTTTTTTGCATATTTTCTGTTGTTTTAAATATCATGTTGATTTTGTTGAAAGACAAATTTCCAAATCCTTTTGTAATCAAACATTAATTTTGGTTTTTTTTCATATTCATCTTAAATAACTTTAATTTCCTTGAGGCTATTGTGAATGTGTTATTTTTATTTACACACACATTCATATCATCAATTTTGTATGCTAAAGTTTTGCATACTTTTCAGAGCAGTTAATACAAGCGAAATATAAATGCTTCTTATAAGTACTGAAAAGTGTTGCATAGTTCTCAGGGAGTTTTAAATGTGGAAAATAAAGTATTTTTAAAGGTTTTTTTTTTTTTGTTTTAGTTAAGGCAAATAACTTAAACTATAATTTCTCGGCAAAGAATCTTAAACACACTCTGTCTTTTGCCAGATTTTGAAAATATTGGAATGGGGGGGAGTACATCTGGATTGGTCAAAGATGCCCACTCATGTAAGTGGCTAGAGCAGTGGTGCCCCCTAACTGTCAAGTGTTTCATAGCGAATGATTGAATTTGTTGGGAGAATCTGTAAAAAAGCTGAAGCATTAAAGTTGTAGAAATTTCCTTTTGGGCTTCACCTGGCTTAAGGCCAACAGATTCTAGTTCATCTCGAGTTTTTAATGTAGTTTCAAGTTTAACTAATTCGTCTGCTCTACAGTTCTTGGGTAAGTCACACCTCGTAAGGAGATTGGTAGCTTTTGTGGACTATCACAGAATTTTTGTATTTATCACCAAGGAGAACATTACGAGTATAGCTCAGCAAAACTTCTTCTTCCTTATGAATCTAAAACTTACTCTGACTTTTGCCAGATTTTTAGATATGCTCTCGAAAATTCTCAGTTTCTAAATTCGTTCTAGACGGATCTTTGCCAGGTAATTCTAGGACGCCCTTTGCTTCTAAATCCCTGAGGATTCTAGCTTTTAGCAATACCATTTTTGTTATTTCTAATGTGGGGTTTATATGACTCAAGCGGCTGACGATTGAGTGAAATATACATGTGTTTTGTTATTGTAACAAAAACAAAATACATGTATATTTCACTCAATCGTCAGCCGCTTGAGTTATATAAACCCCAAATAAAAGTATGGTTCACCTTTACCTGAGGATCCCAGCTTTTAGCAATTCCATTGTTTTTATTTCTAAGAGTATGGTCCACCTTTGCCTGGTAGTGTTTTGTTAGATATTGTATTTGTTACATTACAAGTTTCGCTTCCATATTGTAAAACTGACTTGAAACATGCATAAAATATTTTCATCAAATCTCATACTCTCCGTATGCTTAACGAGCTTTATTAATTCTGCTCTTCACATCAGAGTCCGCACCATCATCCGGGCTTATGATTGGTAAGTCTTAAAGTAGTAACCAGACCTTCATTAGTAAGGAAATGGTGCAATTTAACTTACCTTTACAATAAGAATCCATTACTTTTTATTAATAAATTTTTGCAGACAAACTTCAGAACTTAGTTTTAACATTGTCGTAATAACTTGTGCTTAAGAGTCAGTTAAAATGGCTTGGGAATTGTTCTCTGATATGTTACCTTTCAAACAAGGCAATAATACTCAAGAATTTTTAACGACCTCTTAAGCATAAAGTGTAGTCAAGGTTAGTCGAAAGTAGATCGGCGAAAACTAGTCGAATTCTTACATAGTGTTAGCAATTTTAATAGGATAGATTACTGGCACTATATCGATATCGAACAAAATTTAAGATATTTCAGAAACATTTGTGTAGAATAATTTTAGGATAATCTAAATATAAACTATATTGCAACTTATTTGTCAAAAGATCCCTGATAGGAAAAGAGTTTTATTTAAACCAAATGTTTTAACAAACAAACGGATATGTTCAGATATCAAATTTTATTAAAATTTTTGCAAAATGAATTATTTTGAAAATCGCCAAGGTATGTTATAAAATATTTGCTCAAAAGTCTTAGTTTTCGATCAATACCGAATTCGCCGATTTGGCCCCAGATGTAGTCTTGAGTACTTCAAGACGATATTCTGTTTAATTGAAATTCATGCGGTTAGGCCGAACGATGCTTTTAGTGACAATTGCACGTTTTCTCCAAGTGCAGTATACGCTAATTCTGTTAAGGTCAAAGGCCGAACATATTTCAGAATTCCAGGCGCTTTGATCTTGTGCACATATACTCATAGGTAAGTGTCCAAAGTTGAGAAGAATAATAACCAAGATAAGTCTGGGCTTACCAAGCTAAGACCAATCAGAACCGTTACTTGATATCCAACATCCCCTACATTACCCAGTTCGATGGTGCACTTCTATCAAAACTTATTGCTATTGGTGTCGGCAAAAACTTCTCTCGATATATTACGAATTACTTAAAGATCGCTCTATAAGATTTGTTAAAGGTGGATTATCATTTAAGAAGTTCAAGATTAGTTCAAGGGTACCGCTTCAAGGGTACATACTTCATTTCTTATACGTATTTCTTAAAGACCTTCCATGCCAATTGATAATATTAATGGAAATATGCAAAACATGAAGGAATTCTGACAAAATTTTAATCTTTGAATGGGGTTGTGTGAAAACGCAATGTTGTACATTATGACATAAACGGACAATTCTGCTTTATCAGCAAAATAGTATATAGGATTGGAAGTTTTATATAGAAGGTCATTAAGAAATATAAAAACTTGAGGGATTAGAAGCTCTTGATGTTCCGGCCATGAAAATATAGTGTGTTGTTGGATGAACTTAGTATATCTTCCAAGTGTCGAAAGAAAGATTAAAATATCTCGTTTTATTTTTGGAACGGTGCAAGAAATTCTTTACGCCTTTTGATATGCCTATAGTTAAATGAAACTGTGTTTTATGGGTCGACTATTTTAGACAAATGTAATTATTAGCGACAGTGATTTTAATGGAAGTTTTAAAAAACAGATTTTACTGCCTCTAGCAACGCTTTTGAGGCAATGAAATTCTTCAAAAATTTCTGAAACCGACTACTATGGACATGGCAGTTAGAGAAAATCATGGACAAAGTTTTACGGCTTTTAAAGGGTTTGTATCAATAATATTTATTTGAACTACGGATCTAGTTCCAGAGAACGCTTATTTGTCCTTTAAAATAATCAACCTCAAAATAGTTTTGTCTGACTAGATTCAATTCTTCTTTAAAAATGATTAGGAAATCCGAAGTTTTTTTATATGCTAAAAACAGTAATTTGGAATAGTTCAAATTTTTATTAAGTTCTTTTTTATATTATTAAAAACAACATAATAAATTGTTTATTTATCAATTTTGTTTATAAATAAAGTCCCAGTTTTTATCTCTATCTCACTCTCTCTTTCCCTCTCTTTCTTTGCATAAAATGCGGAAATGCTTTTTGCCATCCAGAAAAAACGCAATACTTTTAAATAAATAAAAAATAAAATTATTTATTGTTGACATTAGCTATTCACATAAAACACTCACATTTTGTGCATTAGATAATAAAGAACCCGGCAAGTCTATTAAAGTTTGTCACCGAAATTAAAGAAGTTAGTTAAATTTTACAAGGGAATGACATGGAAAAATAATTGTAGAACATTTTTTGAAAGAAAACAAATCTGGGATGTCTTCATATAATACTTTTTTTAAAATATCGGTAAATTTCGAATAAATTAAAAAATTTTGAAGACATTTTTTCTCTTTCAAACTGCCGGGCTATATCAAATTTGCCAACATAACGACTGAGTGTTTGTTTTTTTCTCTTCGCTGAAAAATTTCGGCAAAATATTTACATTTAGCTTGAAGCTTGTTCTTCTTTCTCAATAAAAAATGATTCTTTGCTACTTCTGGGGGGATTGCAAAAATGAAATGAAATAAAATTTTTGTTTTTGGGTTTGTACTTTTTAACCGGCTGGTTTTTTTACAGTTGTGCGAAATTGAAATTATTTTTTTTTTTGGCGAATTTTGATCATGTGTTACTCATTGCTTGCACTTGTATTGGTTACTGAAGAGGGAGAGTAAGGAAAAAATGAGCTTCAAGAGATTTAAATTTTTGAAAACAAATAGGTCTGGCGGTCTATGCGTAATATGCACAAATACTTACGTTTTTTTAGATTCTATGTTAAAGCCAAATAGTTCTTATTATTTATACAAAAAAATTTTGTTTTTTAAAAAAATACACTCCATGAAATGATAATAGGAAAAGAGCTTAAATTATGGTACTTAATAGAAATCAAAGAAACTTCTAGAAAATGTATTGCATACCTTGAGGAGGTCTTAGAAAAAGTTAAATTCAATTTCGAGAATTGTGTGTATATTTTAAAAATAATTTTAATAAATATATTTTTATACGATTTTACTGAAACTATATTTCTAACGATTGCTTAAATAATCGGTCAACCGTTGGATATGACTTAGACTATGAAGTAAATCCTAGTTAAACCAAACGGATCGCTTTAAAAAGCTCTTTTGTCGGAAAATTAATGTTTTAAGGGCTAAGTTTTGAAGAAAATCAGATCCAAGATTAGTCCACGTTTGTATGACAGGATAGAGTGAGAGCCAAGAAAATGTTTTTTTGTATATTTACTCATCACCACAGCTTCTTTGGCCAAATTGCCGCATTCGATATCGATCGATAACTGAGACTTAAGCAAATATTGTGTAACATATCTTAGGGATTTTTAAAATAATTAAAAAAAAGGTTTAATAAATTTTATATCTAAACATATACGTTTGCTTATTGTTATTGTAACAGCTCTAACATTTACAATTTTATAATTTTGTTTTTATGGGGGATCTATTTGGAGATCAAGTCCAAGAAATTTTGCTACTTCTACTGAATGAGTCCACAAGTCCTCAGGACTAAGTGAAGTAGGTAGGGTTGGCGGTACAGTTGAAAATGTGCGGGGTATTATGAGCACCCTGACCACAAGCTGGGCATATGTTGGGGACGGCACGGTCTATGCGGGACCAAAAGATATTTAATCTATTGCCCCATCCCGATCTCAGTTGAGTCAGAACGACTCTTGTTTTCCGCGACAGGTTGGCGACCTCCTCATACAACATTCATGCGATAACCTGAAATCGCGGAGTTGGTGGCGTCTTTATGAAAGTTGTTTAATGCTGCCATGTACGAGGTATGATCTAAAGGATCAAGTACACATCTTCGTATGCTATCCTCATACACGCGAAGATCTTTCTTGACGTGCCTCGGGGAAGATGCCAACTGTGTGATGTTAAAGCTTGGATGATTTCTCCGATGACATCAAAAAAGGAACTGCCGAGATAGCATAATGTTTTGTTCCTTTACTGGAAGGATCTTCGTTTCCTCGTGAAGATGATGTGGTGAGGTAATTTGAAGGCAGCCTGTAATAGTTCTTAGGGCTGCATTTTGGCAGCATTGAATATTTCTCCACTGAGTATCACTTAGCGACGCTGACCATACTGGAGCAGCAGAATTTGCCACTGACCGACCAATCGCTTTATAGGTAGACAGCAAGGTTTCTTTGTCCATTCCCCAAGTACATCTTTACATTTGCATGTCAAAACATTTAATTTAAATTAAATTATTTTACTATCAGGAAAACTTTTGACAAATAAATTACAGTGTAGTGATATATATTATTTGGATTGTCCTAAAAGTATGATACACAAATGTTTCTGAAATATCTTACATTTCGATCGACATTGAATGCGTCGATTTGGCCCCTGGAAACATGTGTAGTATCATAATAATAACAATTTTTAAATGCCCCCTTAAAGTATGCAACACGATTTTCAAAAAATTCTCAAATATGCAAAATAATGTTTTCCTTAATATCTAAGAATTGAAATCTGTTTCTTAAACAATATTTCTCCGTTTATTAATGAAATGGCACATTCAAATTTAAAATTGTTACATTTCTGTTCTTATAACTATTTCCTTGGGTGTATTAAATCTAAATACGCAACTGCAGTTTTATTGTTGATAATTTTATTATTTTACTCACCAAAAAATAAAAAACACTTGATAAAATAACAAAAATATAATATTAAATTAGGTCACTGTTAGAAGAACAACAAAAACATTAAGAATTTATGAAATGAGTATTTTTGAAGTCCATTCCCCTGATTCCGTACATTCCCCTTTAGTTCAATTTGTTGTCTACTTTATGCAATTAACTATAAACCAAAACAATTTCAGTCAATTTTTCATATTGATATCAATTATAATTGAAAATTCTTGGAAATTTAATGAATAAATAAATAGGGGTTTCAAAAGCAATTCGATCGAGTTTATGAAAGGGCTAAAGTGCTTATCGGTAACAGAATGATATCCAAATTTTAAAATGCACTATATAGGTGGTTATACATATATTACAAATATAAGTCATAAAAGAGTCCCGGGTAGGGTACCATTTTCTCCCGAGAAAACAATTATTTATGATCAGAAAATGAGCTTATTTATTCCTATTTTAAACGTGCAGAGGAGTCATAAAAGGCCCAAATATTTTAGTATTCGTTCGAACGAAATCAGGCAACACGTTCCCGGAGCTCGAACCTTCATAAGCAACACATGTTTATCTGTGGTCGACCTAACAACGTATTACAGATAAAATTCATACTATTCGTACGTGGAATTTACTTCCCGTAAAGTTTTCTTTGTCACTTGTAAGAATGAATTACATTAAGGGCCATTCCCTGAGTGCTGGTCCTAAATTAAAAAAAAAATAATACTCGTATATGCATAAATTTATGGCATTGACCTTATTCTCAATATTTTTTGGTTTTAAGAGCATTCTTCCTAAAATAATCATGCGTATTATTTATTATGAAACTAAAACAAAAAGTTTTTGCTCCGATTTTCGTTAATTTCTTTTTTATTTTTCCAACAACTCGCGCTATATTTTAAAATTTCAGCAAAAAATACTCTTTATCAGTTGAAAGAATGACTAAAAAACTTTGTTGAATTTTTTAGTTTAAGAAATTTATGAATTAATGAAGATTTACGTTTTTGATTAAAAATATTTTTAAGTTCAATGCTAACTTAGCCCTTAGCATTGCTAAGATTTATAATAAATTTCATAACGTAATTTGAAGTGAAACAATGTGATAAAGAAAATTTTTTAGTATTAAGATTAAAAATATTACAGAATTAATAAAAAAAAAATTGTTTTAATTAAGAAAATAAAACTACAGCTTAACGATTTTTACATTTTTAATCCAAATTACAGCATTCAATATCTATCGAGTTATTTATGATACAGTTTTGTTGCATAATTTGAGGAGTTTTAAGAAAACTATAATATTTTAAAATTTAAAGCAAATAAAGGGTTTCTAAAATATAACCGAAATTTGTATTTATGCTAAAGACCTGTTGATAACATATAACATAGTCCTGCAATTTTTTAAAATTTTTGCAAAATAAATTATTTTAAAAATCCCTAAGATATTTTACATAATATTTGCTTAAAATTCTGAGTTCTCAATCGATACCAAATGCCTCGAAGGGGGGGGGGTCAGGTTTAATTTGACCGATAGAATGGGTTATTTTCATTGACAATTGCTAAGATTTGTGTCTTATTTGCAAACAAATGCTACTTGAGAAAAACCCCACAACAAAAAGTTGATGGGGGTCAAATCGCACGATCTCAGTTGCAAATTTATATCACTTTCAACTTCATCAAAGTGACCGCTATCAACTGTCAAGGTCGAAAGTCCCACCTTAATAAGTTTTTGCTTTTAATCTGAAACCTCTCTGATATGCACTGTTATAATGGGCTTTTCAATAAGAGCGCTACAAAAGTTTTTTTTGAATATCAATGAAAGCAAGTTTCATGCTATTATGTATGGAACTCGATTTCTTTTGCATGGTCACCACGAGTACGCTTGCAGAATCTCCAGACACCGAACCCAATTTTCGGTAATTTTCAAGCTAAACTACTGCAATTTCACGTTCAATATTCGTACGATAGACTTGACGTAGCTCCACAGGAAATAGTCTAAAGGCGTCAAATTGTACGACCATTTCGTGAGATAACACGTTCTCCAAACTTGCTTTTCAAAAAATTGATTGTGAAATTCGCTGTGTGGCTTCTGGAGCCGTCCTGCTGGAACCATATGTCCTCCAAATTCATATCATCCAATTGGGACCAAAAATATTCGGTTGTCAATAAACAGTAGCGATTCTCACTTACAGTAACGTACCGGTCTTGATCATCACGGAAGAAGTACGGCCCATAAGCCGCCGCCGGCCCATAAACCGCACCAAGCTCTAATTTTTTCGGGATGCAGTGATGTTTTATGTTTATTGACGAAGCCATTCTGCCAGAAATGAGCCTCATCGCTGAATATGATTTGCGCTAACTCCGAATTTCGGTAGTAAATTTTAATAATTTTAACGCGTTGGCTCGTATATCTCGTATATGGCGTCGTCTACCGTCCGTCCTGTTAAAAACCCCAATATTCTCCAAAATCTATCAGAATTCGAATCGAGTGCTTAAAATGTATAACTTTCAGCCAGAAATGAGCCTCATCGCTGAAGATGATTCGCGCTGACTCCGAATTTCGGTAGTAAATTTTAATAATTTTAACGCGTTGGCTCGTATATCTTTCAATCATGAAATAGCAAACCTTACTGAAGAGAAATGCCAAAGGAGCTGCCCCTGTTAAAGAACCCGATATTCTCCAAAATCTATCAGAATTCGAATCGAGTGTTTAAGCTATATAACAGCTAAATAGATAGTAGTAAAATTCTCCTGAGCCCTCTTAAAAGTATGGAAAAGGATTTTCAGATTTAAAATTCCAAGATTCGGCTTCTTATAACAAATCACATCATTTATAAATGTTGTGGCCTATTTTAAGGCTATAATATAATGTATATTAACTTTAAACTTGTCGTGTCTTAAGGCTGTAACTTTTAAGAAATTAAAAGTACACTTTTAGAAAAAATATTGTCAATTCTAAAAATTTTGATAATTTTAAAGCAGCATTTCTGCATTTATTTTTTAGTTGTTATTTATTTTCAAGCCGGCTAAAATAACTGTTAATCATTTTCCAAATAGACATAACATAATACGAATAATAATAATAAAACACCTAAGAGAATTATCACCAAATTAAATTTATGTTAAATATATGCAAAACAATATAATAAATATATAAGAATATACGAAAATAATGAAAGTTATCCTTAGAAAAAAAGACCTTGAACCCATAAAAAAAATCATGACATATAATACTTATTTACCTATATAATATTCTTGAAAATTATACGTTTGTACTCGTACTTATGTATTAAATTCAATATAAATAACATTATTCAAAGAAAAAACATTGTATACACATACATACATATGAGTATGTATATTATATACCCAAAATTTCTTAGGAAAATGTAAAAGGAAAATAATAACAAACAAATAAACAACGAAAATAAGGCCAACTGTATAACAAAATAGCAAAAAAATAGCAATAATTTCCTTGGTCTTGAATTAACAAAACTTTCCCACCCACTTGCGAACAAACCGAAGACAACAACTTCGTATACGCGCCAAATCTTTTAACGTCTGTTTCTTGCAAGGAGCTCTAGACGAAAACACGTTTGACAACCAATCTTCCACCACCCTTTTAAAAACTTTACTAGAGTTGAAGTAAAATTATCGAAATTTTCTTATGAATTGGTTTTTGCTTTTGAACTTTTGGTCCATAAAAGCATTTTAAGGCTGGGTTGAGAGTTAGCAGCTGGAGGCTGATTTATTATTTATTTTGTTTTTCTTGGCATTAGTATATGTTTTGTCTTTAATGGAGAAGTTTTAGTAATATTTTCTTTAACTGTTACAGGTATAGCTAAAAAAAAGAAGGGAGATCATAAAAACCGACACAAACAATTTCGTAATAAATCAAAAAGATCCATAATTTTATATTTATTTTCGGAACACCTAAAACTATAGATTACAACCCCATCAAACGCAGTATTTTATCCCTATGAACGTATATCTGTAGCCAAATCTTTACTTTACATACGAATTAAAAACTAAAAACTGTTAGAAAATTTTTTGTTTCATACTTTTGGGAGGTACTAAATAAATTGTTCTATAAAAGTACAATAAACCAGTAAGAAATTGTATTAATATACTTTCAATTATATTCGATGACGGATATAAAATCTATAAAATCCTCTATAAAAAAAATTGCTAGAAAAATTTTCATTCTACATACAAATTTTCATTATAAAAATTTTTTTATAGAAAAATTTTCATTATAAAAATTTTTCTATAGGAAAATATTAATTATAAAAGTTTTTCTATAGAAAAATGTTCATTATAAAAATTTTTCTATAAAAAAATTTTTCATTATAAAAATTTTTCTATAGAAAAATTTTCATTATAAAATTTTTTCAAAAAATAACAAAATTTTTCTATAGAAAAATTTCATTAGAAAAATTTTCATTAGAAAAATTTTTCTATAGAAAAATTTTCATTAGAAAAATTTTTCTATAGAAAAATTTTCATTTGAAAAATTTTTCTATAGAAAAATTTTCATTAGAAAAATTTTTCTATAGAAAAATTTTCATTAGAAAAATTTTTCTATAGAAAAATTTTCATTAGAAAAATTTTTCTATAGAAAAATTTTCATTAGAAAAATTTTTCTATAGAAAAATTTTCATTAGAAAAATTTTTCTATAGAAAAATTTTCATTAGAAAAATTTTTCTATAGAAAAATTTTCATTAGAAAAATTTTTCTATAGAAAAATTTTCATTAGAAAAATTTTTCTATAGAAAAATTTTCATTAGAAAAATTTTTCTATAGAAAAATTTTCATTAGAAAAATTTTTCTATAGAAAAATTTTCATTAGAAAAATTTTTCTATAGAAAAATTTTCATTAGAAAAATTTTTCTATAGAAAAATTTTCATTAGAAAAATTTTTCTATAGAAAAATTTTCATTAGAAAAATTTTTCTATAGAAAAATTTTCATTAGAAAAATTTTTCTATAGAAAAATTTTCATTAGAAAAATTTTTCTATAGAAAAATTTTCATTAGAAAAATTTTTCTATAGAAAAATTTTCATTAGAAAAATTTTTCTATAGAAAAATTTTCATTAGAAAAATTTTTCTATAGAAAAATTTTCATTAGAAAAATTTTTCTATAGAAAAATTTTCATTAGAAAAATTTTTCTATAGAAAAATTTTCATTAGAAAAATTTTTCTATAGAAAAATTTTCATTAGAAAAATTTTTCTATAGAAAAATTTTCATTAGAAAAATTTTTCTATAGAAAAATTTTCATTAGAAAAATTTTTCTATAGAAAAATTTTCATTAGAAAAATTTTTCTATAGAAAAATTTTCATTAGAAAAATTTTTCTATAGAAAAATTTTCATTAGAAAAATTTTTCTATAGAAAAATTTTCATTAGAAAAATTTTTCTATAGAAAAATTTTCATTAGAAAAATTTTTCTATAGAAAAATTTTCATTAGAAAAATTTTTCTATAGAAAAATTTTCATTAGAAAAATTTTTCTATAGAAAAATTTTCATTATAAAATTTTTCCATAGAAAAATGTTCATTATAAAAATTTTTCTATAGAAAAATATTAATTATAAAAATTTTTCTATATAAAAATGTTCATTATAAAAATTTGTCTATAGAAAAATGTTCATTATAAATTTTTTTGTACTTTGGAACTGTATAACAAGATATAACTTATGTATTTTTTTAAACCCCTAAAAGAATGCAACAACATTTTATTGCAAATCTTTGAAATATCAATTAGTATTGAAAGCGTAATTTGGCTACAGATAACTACTCGAATATCATGATTTTCATGATTTCGCCTTTGGGAATACCCAACTACTGAAGTCCGTTCTCATGAGCTTTTCAAAAACCATGAAAAGCTTTTTCACACAAAAAAGTTATCTTCAAAATAAAAACTCAAAAAACTGCAACTTTTCCAATTCATTACATAAAATTTGAAACTTTTCTTTTGCATCCCTTAGAAGGAATATATATCCCGTAAACATCTTCATTTTCATAAAGGGAGGATGTATACAAGGGAGGTGGAGAAAGGACTTGTTTAAATATATAATATAAAATTCACCCAAAAATTCAAAGTTTTCAAAATGTTTTTTTGGCAACTTATTTCATTCTTTAGTTTTCTCAATTTATGGGGCACTTGTATGAAATATATTTTCATCTCAAAACTTTCTACTTAAGAAAATTCAAAATGACAGGTCGACAGTTGTCAACACACAAACACATACACTCATATTAAGAGATTTCAAGAACAAACTCCATGATTTACAGATCTATTGATGGCGGTATATACTTAAAAAGTAGTTGATTTCCCCGTTAAAAGCAATACCGAACTTTAGTAAAAGTGAAAGTGTGTATTGGAAAACATGAAAAACAATTTTTCGTAACACACAAAAATTCTTTAGGGAAATTGTGGGAAAATTGAACAGCTGTCAACTATATATATATATATATATATATGTATGTAACTGTAGGAAAATACACCAAAATACACACACTTACATACATAAATATATACTAGAAAAGCAGCAGGAAACATCCTGCTGTTAAAGTAATTGTTTTTGAATATTTCTCAGAAAAAAAACAAAAAATAGAAACTTGAAGCCACCTCGGGGGGTGGGTGGTATGATGCAGCAAATATAAGAAAGAAAAACAAGTTAAAATTATTTTCCTTAAAGTTGTTAGGGAAGGTTTCTATAGCAGCTTTTCAACAAAGAAATTTTTAAGTAGAAATAGGCGTTTTTCCAAAAAAAAGGAATACATACAAATTTTAATATAATTTAAAAATAAAGAAAACTATAGCATATTTTTAGGTGTTTAAAAATAAATACTAATTATCTTTATTTTCTCTTTTTAGGCACAGTTTTTAAGGCTCACAAATTAATATTGGCAGCATGTTCGAAAAAGTTTGCCGATCTTTTCGAGACCACACCCACAAATGGCCAATGTGTGGTGATACTAGAGGCTACATCCTCAGAAAATATGGCCGCACTGCTAGAGTTTATGTACAAAGGTGAAGTGCATGTGTCACAAGAGGCTCTCAATAGTTTTCTGAAATCTGCAGAAAACTTACAGGTCAGTACTTAAAGAAAAAAAAACTCCAAAACCAATTGCTCTATTTTCATACTCTATATTCATTGCCTTAGGTTAAAGGTTTGTCCACAGAAACCGGCCGTTTGGCTGCCCAACAGGCTCAACAACACATTGATTCGGCCCTGGACTCACCCAATGGACGCCGCAGCATACGCAATAGCATAAGTGCTGGTAATCTGGCAGCGGCTAGCTTTGCTGCTGCTGGCAATATGAACAGTCCTGCAGGTGGCATTAATGCCCCGGGCGGAGGGGGAGGCAATGGTGGTATAGGCATGCCAGATCGCTGTCCTAGCACTGGTGGCATTATCACAGGCCCTCCCAGCTCTCTTGGTTTGGGTAGCAACAATAACAATAATATAGGTGGTGGTTCTGCCGCTGGTCTAGGTAGTGGTGCTGGCGCCGCTCACCATCTCGGTGGTTCTACCAACAGTTTGAAACAAGAATGCGATTCCCTAATGCATCCGAGCAGCTCAACATTGGGAGCTATGCCTTCATATGTGCCGCCCATGTATCATCGTCACATCACCAGTGAACCACTGCGCAAACGTGCCCTCCGTAGTCCCTATGCCGAACAGGAAATCCGCGGTAGTGTCTTACGTGATGGCTCCAAAAATCCCTCAGATTGTCCAAGTCCCATTATCAAACCTCCCTATCACAGGCCTTCGTCAAGTGCTTCATCGACAGCCCCTACCGAGGCCGATACCATGCACTCGGAAAGAGCCTCACCGCAATCAAGGTGAATTATTGTGTGATTTTAAGTTACTCAATAAAAGAATTCTATTTAATTGTTATAAAAATAATTCCAGCCGTTTTGATAACCACAGTCCTAGCACCACAGGCGGCAATGGTAATTTACCCAGCAGTATGGATAGATCGGTGAAATCGGAACGCAACAATGGCAGTACAAAAGAGGCAAACAATGATGATCATGATGATGATTTGGATGAGTCGAGAGAGGTAATTTCTTAAAATTTAAAAAAAAGCGGCTCACCTCAAAACTCAGCCCAGCCACTGGTTATTGAGTATTAGGCTATATAAAACTTTTTAGACTCCCTTTCAATGAGTCTAAAAATAGAATAGGATGCAGCTCATTGTCTGAGAGAAGTACCCCTTGTTTCAATTGGAATGTCGTGGGAATTATAAAAGAATAAAACTAAAATACAAATCATTATTTAATTTTGAATTTTCCTAAATTCATTTCAGAATTGTGCTGAAGATTTAAGAGTGAAATTGGAAAATTCCAATTATTCTCCCCCACCACCGCCCACCTCAAATACCTCACCCACCACACCTACCGCTTTGTTGGAGAGTCTAAAAAATGCCGATGGCACTTTATCCGGCAGTCTAGCGGCCTCCATAGCTCCCGCCGATATGTTGAATGTCTGGAATGCCACTAAATTGAATAACAAAAACAGTGGCATGGTCAATACAGCAGATGGTGAGTATCGCTATAGAAATTTAAAAACAAACGAACAAAAACCAATTGGCTTAAGATTATTAAACAAAATTTTCCCAAACTTTTTTTTCTACATTTAAAAATTTCAAGGCAAAAAACTCAAATGCTTATATTGCGATCGTTTGTATGGCTATGAAACAAATTTAAGAGCCCACATAAGACAACGCCATCAAGGCATACGTGTACCCTGTCCCTTCTGTTCGCGCACTTTCACCCGTAACAATACCGTACGTCGACACATTGCCCGTGAGCATAAACAAGAAATTGGCTTAAGTGCTGGCGCCACTATTGCCCCAACTTCGGTAGCTGCCGCTGCAGCAGCGGCCGCCAATCATTCACAATAGGATGCGGCCGCAACAGCGGCGGCAGCAGTAGTTATGAGTGTACAAAAAGAAGAGGCTAAACAACGTAAGCGCAAATCTTTGAAAATGGCATTAGAAAAGTGCATGCAAAGAAGGGAAGCGGCGACAACCGCTAACAACACCAACACCATCTTTACAGCGACAAATATAAACACATCTTTGGCCACATCCACTGTTACAACAACATCTAACTTGACAGCAACTTCAACGTCATCAGCTATTTTGAGTCCAGAGCTTAACCTTAATCGTCAAAAGAAGAAGGTTCCCGAGTTGAGCTCCTCCACCCCTCTAAAATTGGCAAAACATGATACAAATCATGAAATCGAAGTTTTAGAAACCACCGAAACCGAAACTTCCATGGACACATCGGCCGAGATTAATAACTCGGATATGTGTGAATCCAGGGGAGAAGAGGATTTGGATTCGGAAACTTCCATTAATAGTACAACTAACAAAGAAACTTTAACATTGCCACCTCAGCAGCAACAACAAGAACAACAGGGAGATAAAAACCTAGAGGTCTGTGAGGACAAGCCTTTGGATTATACAACATCACCCTCGAAAATAGCTAAATACGATGATAATGAAGCAAAAGATGTGGAAGAATATTTGAAATCAACTGCCGTTATAAAGGAAAACTCAAAAACAATGTGTACAGCCTCCAAGGAAGAAGATAAGGATAATCATCAAGATAAAAATGATAAATCAGCCTCTTTAAAAGATAACTAAATGAATACACTCTTTTAGATAAAAGCAAAGCGAATTCATATTAATCGCTTTGCCAACTAAAACTACTGTTGCAACTGCTGTTGCAGGGTTTGGAAAAACGTATTTTAACCAAACAAACTTTTTCATAAAAAACAAAACAAAAAGTTTAAAGGGCTTTTAAAAGCTTTTGTAAAAGAAAAAGCGCCAAAATGATAAAATGTTCTAACTAAAGCCTAAAAGCATTTTATATACAAACAAA
This sequence comes from Stomorhina lunata, assembly GCA_933228675.1. Taxonomy (NCBI): domain Eukaryota; kingdom Metazoa; phylum Arthropoda; class Insecta; order Diptera; family Rhiniidae; genus Stomorhina; species Stomorhina lunata. The sequence goes on along the minus strand of OW121741.1, from coordinate 84,679,991 downwards.
TATTTTTCTAATTCTTTGTAAAAACAAATAGTAATTTCTTTATTAGTTCAAAAACAAATTTTTATGTTTATTGTTAATTCAAACTAATTAATTAAATAATAATTTTAAAAATATGGAATCGTTAAAAGAATTATAGTCAAAGAAATAGTAATAATACTATGAAAAAAAAAACAAAGGAAAAACCTAAAAATGAAATAAGTGAATCCGACTGAAAAATCGTTTTCAGGGTGCTAATTTTTATTTTTTTAAACAAATAATAAAAAAAATAATTCATAAATTTTTTATACAAATTGAGAGAAATGAATAGAAATAATGCAAATGCTAGAAATATTAAAGAGAAATTGAGAAAAAAAAATAATAAACAAATTGATAAAAAAATTAAAACAAAAGCCTTACAACAAAAACAAATATTCATACAAATTACCACAAAAATAGTTAAATGAAAAAGAAAGAATTTTAAACTAAAAAAAACATGAAAAAAATTAAACAAAGTTTGAACGTTTTTGGATTGATTACGAATTATAATTTTAATTAATTTAGATTTTAGTTCTTATATTTTCGAAACGAAAAATATCAAGAAAATCAAATGCAATAATTTTCCTTGAAATGAAACAAACCATAAATCTAAAACACTTACAGCAACATTACAAAAGTACCTTAAAATCAAAGCAACTGAAAATAATCAAATCAAATGAAAAACTACAATTAATTAACTAAAATTTTGCAATAGTCTTAAACAATATTTAAAACAAAACAAATATGACAACAAACAAACTGCAATAGTAACAATAATAGTATAAATAATAATAGAATAAAATATTTTAAATTTATTTTTTATAATTGAAAATGAATTACCATAATAGAACAATATGCTTCCATATAAATTCAAATTAATTACAAAACAATTTGTACAAATTTGTGCAAATTTTATTATTAACAACTTCCTAGCCTGTTAAATGAGATGCTTAAGTTTTGTGTGACTTATTTCCCTTAAGACTTTGTAAAGATTTTTGGCTATAAAAATCACATTATATAGCAAATGTGCAGATGCTTGCGATATGATCCATGTTTTAAATATGACAAGTATTGAGAGTGGTTTACAAAATCGATTTTGCCACTCCCATTGGTCACCTATGGTTTAAAGATATTTTATATTTTTATCTATATTCTTTAGTTAAATAGTACTAAAAATCAGTGGGCGTGGCTTAACAGCAAAGTTCTTTGTATGGGTAGAGGGAAGTTGTTAATTTTTATTGATACCTTTAAACCGAAACCTTAAAAGTATTTTATTTTTATTTTCTCCCTTAATATTTTATTATTTTTAATTTTATTTAAGTTTTTTTTTGTTTTTAATTTAACCTAATAAAAATCTCACTTCACCATAAGTGTCATTATATTACATTTAAACATAATTACAATAGAATTTTATTAACATTAAACAAATACAGCAACAAACAATTGAAGAAAATAGTTAATAATAGTAACCACAAGTACCTGCAATAACTTTATAAATACAACAAGATTTTTTTCTTTAGTTTATTTTAATTTTTACACAAACTAAAATTGACAGAGTTTTTTAAGTTCAGATAAAGACTTCCCAGCTCTGTTGATTGTTAACACATAAACGTTACATAATTTTTTATTTATTTAAAAAAATATCCTCCCATCTTTTGGCCAACTCAAAAATCTTAATCATAATAAAACCAAAACATTTCAAAATTATTTTTAGTTTACATTTTATTTCGAGAAAAAATATATTAAAGAGGTAAAAATAGGTTTGAAATAAGAGAGAAATTGGAATTTGAAGTCCTTAAAATATTGAAAAGCTTAATTTTTGATTTAACGTTTTATAGAAATATAAAGTAGACAACACTGTTATTTGTTCTGTTAATGTTCAGTGTTTACATTAATGCAATAAAACTTCAAAAAACAGGGATGGAATTGGCTTTCTTGATTTTGTATTAACAATGAAAACAAAACAAATTATTGATTCTTAACCCATATGTGCTCAGTGTCACATTCTTAAAACGATTAAATTGTTTCGTGTTTAAAAAATATTTTTTTATTTGTTAACAGAGGTTCTCAACGTCCCAAAACCTAAGCCTTTTTATACCTCGGAAAGCTATGGTATAATTTTCAAAGTCGTACATAAGAAAAAAACTCTATTTTATGTCATTTAGACCTATATAAAAAACAGGAACCGGTTTTTAATGAACAACAAGTTAAAGAAATATGGGTTAAGGTACCACTTACATTCGATTTGCCCTGATTCAAAAATAACTCGAACAATTGGACTTTTTCAACAAACTAAAAAAATATAAAGTTCATGATTTTAAAGAAAAAATTAAGTTTGTACGATATTGATCGGGATAGAACCAAGACATTAAAAAAGTTTGAAAAGTACCAAAATAAATACAAGTGTCTCATATTTTCGTATGAAACAAAATCAGCTGATTTCAAATATCTTTTCACTAACTTTATAAATCGCTTCTTCAAAATATTCTTCCTAGTTTTACCTCTTTTTTTCAAATTTTCGTCTTCAAACCATCAAAATTTCCCGCAAACTTTGGCATTCAAAATTCAAACAAATTAAAAACGAAAATAAACCGGAACGAAATAATGAAAAAAAAAAATTAATTTTCTATTATTTTCAATAAATCAACAACAAACTATATATTTAAAAAACAAGAATTGGTAAATTGGGTGCCTCTAATAATTATATATAAAAAATATTAAAAAAAGTAGTTAAATTTTTTATTAAATAAAATATTAAATAATAAAAAAACAACCTTAAAGAAAATATTTAAATATAAATAAAACCACCATTAAACATTAAATAATAAAATAAAAAAAAAGAAAGAAATTACAGATAAAGTTAACAACAAAATAAAAAGAAAATACAATTCAAAAACGTTCAGAGAAAACTTGTTAATTTAAAAAAAAAATTAAACAAAAAATTTCTTTTATTAAATTTTTCTTCTTACAACAGAAAAAATCAAAAAAACAAAAGCTAAAAACAAAATCCCCTTTGGCACAAACACCCTTTGGAAAACATTTTTCATAAAAATCTTAAAACCAATAAAATGTTTTATAAATTTCTGTTTTTGGTAAAAAGAACAAAAACAAAAATTTATAAAATTTTTAACAAAAAACAAACAAAATTCAAAATTGCATTTTTCGGCTTAAATTATATAATAAATTGATTTTTTTAAAACATTTAGTTTTTTTTAAAGCAATATTTATTGAAAACAAAAAAAAAAACTTTAAGAAAAAAATTTGTAAATTACGCTTTCATAAGTTTTATTTTTTCTTATTTTAATTTCTTTTTTTGGGAAAACTAATTTAAATGTAAAATTTACTTAAATATATTAATTAAAACAAAAAAAAAAACAATATATTCAAAATAACATTTTCTTTTAACAAAAAAATTATTGAAAAAAATAATAACATAAAATTATATAGTAATTTATATAAAAATATATATAAACAAAAATATTTTATAAAATATATTAAAATATTATAGTATATCCAACGTTATGTTTCTGTAAACCTTAAAGAAGCCTTTAACCAAAAGAATAAGAAAACTTAAAAGAACAACAATTAACAAGATAACAATTTCTTTTAAACAAATAGCCAAATATAAAATGTTTTTATTTTAATTCTTTATTTGTGTTAACCTGAAAAAATGAGACTGAGTCGCTTTTAAAGTAAAATTAACAGAGAGCAAAAAATACTAGATGGGCAACACTGTTAAACAGCTGATATTTATTTACATTGTTTGCAAAGCGAATTGAACAGTGAATTAAACGGAGCTTGAGTTCACTTTTATTTGTTTACATTTTATTTTTTCGCTCTAACTGTTAACATTTCTCAACAGAACCTAAAAAACTGCGAAATGGTTGTTTTAGAAGCGAATCGAAAAGAGAATTATACAGAGCTTTAGTGTTCTGTTATTTATTTACATTTTATTTTCTCTTGTTTATTAAGCCAGATACATATTCGATATAACTGTTAACTTTACTTAGCAGAGCTGTAAAATAATGATTTCTTCATATTGAGAATCTATGAAATATTGAAAAATGTTCTTACGAAATGAGCTGTACGATATTTGTATTCTTTCCTGGCTTAAACCAAAAACTACATATTTATTAAATGTTAAAAAAATTGTGTCTTGAAAGGAAGGACCTTTACACTTCGTTAAAACGACTCAGTCTCAAAAGGTTAAACAAAATAAAAAAACACGATAATTCTTTTCATTATTTACAATACAGGGTATTAGCAAAATAATTAAATGCAATAGCTAAACAAATAATCCCAAAATATTCAAAAATAATTTTAAAAAATTTCAAAATTATGGTAAAAAAATCTTTGCTACTATAAAATCTCAAAATATTTCGGTTACGCTGATTTCATTGAAACCATTTAAGAGCTTTCTATTTTCAAATATAAAATAAAACAAATTGTGTGTAAAATGTCTCATTTTCTATTACTTTAATCCATAAATCTGGCTAAATTTGGCACTAGTTATTTTGGCTTTGAGCACAGCTGAAGCAAACATCTGCGACTCGAGGAAATCTCCACAAGAAGTCTTATGTAGTTGAATCGTATAATCTCGATGGCAAGTTAACATCAACTCCTCGTGAGATGATCGTGCCCATAAATCGCTAGTGCTGAATATCCAATGTGTCGTAGAGCCGTCCTGTTAAAACCACATGCAATTCGAATCAAAAGTAATTGGCAATCTTTAAACTTATAACACTAGCCATTGACAGTACTAGAGCCGATGATGACATCAATCCAAATTCTACAGCAAATAATGTCAGTTCCAGAATTCCTAGCCGAGGCGACAATCGATTTATTAGCATTTTTCTGATTGTGATATATTTATATTTTAGAAATTTATAAATATACTTTAATGAATTCTTACAAGAGAATACTAGATATTTAGTATCGATTATAATGTTTCTTCAACAATTATAATATGTTAACGGACTAGATTCGTATAACATTAAAAAATTCAATTTTGGTTTCAATTTTCTGAAAAATTATAATAATTTAAAGTAACTCTCAAAATCAGCGTAATCGAAAGTTATTTCAAAGACGTAAGATTTTTTATGGATTTTTAAACATGATAATTTCTCTTATTTTAGATATCTTCTTCTTCTAAAAGGGATTATTTTTTAAACCAAAAATATCATAATATTTAAATCAAGCTTGTTTAATTTCAATTTTCTTTTCATTTTTCTTTAAATTATTGAAACATTAACATATACAATTTTTATAACTAAAAATATTTAAAAATCTATATATAAAAAAAAGAAAAAACTATAAACCATTTGTTCTGTGATCAGCAAAAATAATTTCAATAATAAAAACTTTTTGTCAATTTTTTTTAAATTCAAAAAATTTTTATTATTGAAAATAATTTGCATATTATTATTTTAATCCTTAATATTAACATTAATTATAAATTAATAATTTTCCTAAGTTTTTTTTCTGGGTTTTTATAAAAAAAAACAAAACAATTTTTTTTATTAAAAAAAATAAAACAAATTTTTATTTAAATTGCTCGAATTACAAATAAAAGGAAAATAATTTTCAAATAAGGCAATATTTCAAATTAAAAATTAAAGTTAAAAACAAAAAAACAATAATAGTTTGTATTCATTGTTTTAACAATAATTAAATGCAAAACCGTTAAATTACCTCAATTTTTTTTAAATAAGTTTAGCTTTTAAATTTTATGTTTTAACTATAAAAAATTTTCAAATAATTTTATTTAATAAAATCTTTTTTATTCATTGAAATTTTAATTAAATTTTCATAATTTCAAAACCCTAAATATAAAATTTAATAAAATTACTTTGACGTTCTCAAGGAGTCTGAATTTTTTATTATTTTATAAGGATACGTTATTTTAATTTTAAAAAATTTTATATTTTTTAAGGATTTGTTAAATTATTTAATTTAATTAAATTTTTTATGAAAAAAATGGATTTTATTAAAAAATTTAGAAATTAAAAATTCTGTTATTATTTTTATGTTTAGTTTTTAAGCCTAATTTTAAAATAAAATTTATTTTTGTTTTTAAAACAAAACGCACAGGAACTCATATACCTCAGAATTGTTGTAAATTATTATTATATTTTTTTTTTAATATAATTTGTTTATTTTTAAATCTTAATATTATCATATGTTATTTTATTAGTAACCAAAAACACTTCCATAGACCGACCCATTGACAAAGTAAAGTTAAAAATATATAATAATGACTAGAAAGCCATCAGCTGATAAATGAATTCCTAGGGGTAAATTCTTGGTAAAAGGGACCGATTGAACTTTTTTTAATTTTCATTTAAAAATAATACAAATTTGAGTCTGAACTGGCCTCGCTTAGAACTGGCCTCGCTTAACACTCCAAAATAAGGTGAATTTCAAATTATTCGACTTGCCAGAGTCAAACTTTATACAGATGAAAATCGAATAAATAACTCTCAACTATAGTTGATCGTATACATTGTTAATGTATACATTGTTAATGGTTTACGTAAGGCTTTTTCAGACCATCTTATTCAAGTACAATACTAACGCTCATCAGCTACTAATTCGCTAAAAACCCCAACAATTTATGAACCAGTTTAAACCTTTTCTTTATTTTGATTGGAATACCTCCAAAATCAGAAGTCGAAAAACGTTGACCTCTTTATTTTTGGGGATGACTTATTAACTTAGGACATTAAAAAGTATCTTGTCTGAGTCGATGTTCTCGGTTTGTATTGGTGGAAAATAATCCGTATCTGGTGATTGGTTTTTCATATTTCTTTGAAATCTTCCGGCTAAGAAATGAATGTCTAAATTTTAGACTCTAAAGTAGGAGCGTGAGTTGTCAGATGGCAGCACTTGGATTGCCCAAATTTGAAATATAAATAAAAATCCTCGTACATCAAAAGGTAAACTTCCATCAGCTGTTGCAAAGGCTTTACTAGAATTTGGCCGGTTCGAAAAATTTAATTTGACAGTTCGATGGCCTTCTAGTCATCGTTTTAAGAAGTTTAAATTTTTAAATTTCTAATAACTTTCAATTGAAATAGAGGCTAAAAAAATTAAAAAGGAAAATTTAAAACTAAAATATTTAAGAGATTTATAACGTAATGTCACTTCTCAGAAAAGTTGTCAGTAGCTTAAATTTTTTTTTTCAAAACTTGAGATTAGGAAAATCTTTTTATAACAAATTTTGCAACAGAAAGACATTTCTGTGGTTAGGAAATCATTTCCATAGAAAAGTTAATGATCGGAAGATAATGACCATAGTAGGAATTTCTAAATAAATAAAAAAGAGTTGACGATACGAACATATTTTTACAGAAAATTTAAATTTGAGAAGAACATTTTTTAGAAAAATTTACGGTAGGTAGATATTTCTCCAGAAAAGCTGACGAAAGACTTCTTTACAAAAGTATGAGACATTTGTACAGAATAGTTCACAATATCAAAACATTTCTATAGCAAAATTGACAACATTAAGATATTTCTATAAAAAAATTTGGCAATGTGAAGATTTTTCTGTAGAAAAATTTACTAAAGAAGGAAATTTCTAAAGAAAAGTTGACGATAGCAGTCATTTCTATAAAACCTAAAATAGGACTAATGTTCTTTTTGAGTATAAAAAATGTAAAACTTTGAAAATTGTTTAATTATATTTTGAAACTTACTTGAATTTTCCATAAGTTGAAGCAAATTTCGTTTTTTAATTTAACGTTCTTAAATTTGATTCCCAAAGTTAAAGTCTCCATAAGTTGAAGCTTTTTTTCGGGATAATGGTGATTCAATTTATAGAAGTTCGACTGTACTTGTAAATCTCCTAAATATGAGACAAATATATTATACTTTGACATCACGAGACTTCATTTAAAATTAAAAACTTTAATTTAGTTATCTTCTTTTTTTGTTAATTTTCCTTTTACTCTCAAAAACAATGAATATGATTCAAAAAACCAATAAAATAGTTATAACAAATTATTAAAAAAAATAATTGAAACCTAAAGACATAAAAATAAAAACTCAAAAACTGCAATAGTAACTGAACTACCTCAAAAAAACTGCAATAGATGAGACTAATTTAAAATAAACTTAAAATTAAACAAAAAAAATAAAAATATTATAATTTAATTAATTTTTCTTTTGTTTTCTTTTTTTAAACAAAATAAATAATTTAATAATAAATTATTAAACAAAAAAAAAACAAAAATACTTTTCAAAGTAAAGTGGTGACGTATTAAAAGAAAATTATATTTTTTGGCCCTTAAAAACAAAAATGCAAATTTTGAATTATTATTTAAAAATAAATAAAAAAAATAAATTTCAAAAATAAAAACCAAAACTTTTAGGCTTGACATTAACAACAATATTTACAAAGAACTTATGTAAAAAATCGCTTAATTTAAACAAAAAGTTGAAAAACCTTTGGATTTTATACAAAATTTATAATGGAATTAAAAAATAAAAACATTTTGGCTATAATTACAAAAAATGAAAATGATTTGAAAACAAATCATTTTCAATTTTATTAAAAAAAAAGAAAGAAAATTATAAAATATTTAGGCTTTACTAAAAAAAAAAACAAAAAAAATTACTTTAAATTTAATTAAAAATAAAAAAGAAACTTAAAAAATTTGGATGTAAAATTAAAATTTAAACCAACAAAAAGAAAATACTTTTGGCTAAATATTTAAAAAATAAATTTTAAAAAAGCGTTTTATTTAGATAGGTTTTTGTAAATATTTTTGGCAAAATTATTACAATTAAACATTTTTAGTTTTTATTATTATTTTTCTTAATAATATTAAGCATAAATTATATTAATAAAAAATAAACAAAAAAATAACTGTAGAAAAAAAAATAAATAATAAATAACAAAAAACAAAATTTTCGCAAAACTACAAAGAAATTATTTAAGCATTAAAAAATTCTTATTAATGAAACAAAAATAAAAAAAAAATAATTTTTAATGTAAAGAAAACAAAATTTTATGTTTAAACAAAAACAAAATAATAATAATAATAAACAAGTATACTATTATATGAAAATAAATTTATAATTAAATTTCAAAAATTTTATATAAACAAAAACTAAATTTTTGGCAAAATTAAATTTAAACAAAACCATAGAAAAATTTTTATAAAAACTCTCCAAAATGTTTGGCTTTATGAATTTTATAAACTTCTTTTCTTTTTTCGAAAACTCTTAAAGAAGTTTATAACAAAATTTTTATTAAAACAAAAAATAACTTAAATAAATCGTAAAAATACAAAGAAAGAGTCAAATCAAAATTTTTCGAACCTCTACTGAACCCTAATTTCGACAATTTCTGTAAAATTTGGTGTATTTATTCAGCTAAACCCAAGAAATTTTTTAAAAGTTCTTAAAAATTTTAAAACAAACGTTTATTTCAGATTGAATCACGGTTCAAAGTTAACTTTTTTCATGAATTTTTGTTAAATATGTACAAAATATCTCTAATGTTCACTCGTCCCTCGCCGAACAGCGGCTTTAAACATATTACATTGAACGAAGCGAACTGATCGATAACAAAACAATGCAAAGTCTTACAGCTCTGCTTAACGATGTTAACAGTCAAAGCGAATTCATTTTCCACGATAGCAACAAAGAGAAAATGAGAAGTAAACAAACAACAAGTTGCTTACTTTTATTTGTTTACATTTATTTTAGCTTCATTATAATAAAATAATATGAATTTGCCTTCTCTGTAAATATCTCTGAACAGAGCTGTAAAACAGTAGTTAAACAAGCAAATTAATATAGGACACTCGTCTTTTAAAATTAAGCGGTTTTAAGAACGAAAAAATAAGAAATTTAAAAAAAATTTTAGACATAGAAATTGTGCGTGTTTTCTAAAAGTCATAACTAAAGTGAGTTTGTAATACTTTAAAAATTGTAAGGGCTTTAAGAAGGTTACACCAATTTTAAGCAAAATCGTAGATGTTCAGGTCCAAAATTCGTATTTTTGTTTCGAAAAATTTTGTTTTGAATCTAAACTTAAAAAATAGTTGAAATCTTAAAATAATATAATTGTTTAGGCTCTAAACCTTAGAAAGCAAGAAAAAAATTACAACCCTTAAAGGTTAAAAAAAACTAAAAAATTCTTTATATAAAAATTATTATTAAATAAAAATCTAAATTGAAAAAAAAAACAAAACTTACAAAAATATACGTATAATCCTTACAAAAAAAATGTATAAGTTTAGGCATTAAATGTAAAATTAAAAATTTAAGAAAATATATAATAAAAACAAATAAACAAACCATTTCCCCCTTTTGAGTTGAAAGCTTTTTTTTAAACAAAAAAGAGAAAAAAAACAAAAGCTTAAAAATAATTTCTTTGTAAACATAAAATTAAAAAAAAATAATAAAAATATTTAAAAAAATATTCCAAATTTAAAAGCAAAAAAAAATGTCGCCATTTTGCAAAAATAAAATTTTTCCATTTTCTTCAAATGTTTCAAAAAAAAAATCTGAACACCAAAATCCCCTAAACTTCTTTTTTATTAAATTTGAAAAATCGCAAAACCATTTTCATAAAAATCATAAAAAATTAAATTTTTTGTTTAATTTTCCTGAATTCAAAACTTATTTAAAATTAATAAAAAACTACTAAATATGTTTAAAAATATAAAACCTTAAAATCTTTTTTTTTCATTATTTTATTAAATAATCTAATTATAAAATATTAATATTTTGTGTAAATTGTATAATTTTATTTTTTCTTTCTACTTTTTAATTTTATTTTAAAAATTTTGTTTATATGTTGTAAAAATTAGTTTTTAATATTAATTTTTTTTATTATTTTTAAGAAAATTTTGTTAAAATTTAAAAATAACATAAAATACGTACAAAAATAAAAAAATATTAAAATCGATTTATAAAAAAAAAATGGAAAATAAAATTTAAATTAAATTTAAAATAAACACACATCCACATTTTGTTAAATCAATTATTTTTGTTAAAACTTTTAATTTCTTTTGTTTATTTTGTAATAAAATAAAAAAAAAATCATAGAAAAAAATAAAACACAAATTGAAATTGTTCAAAAGCAATTGATTCCTTTTTTTTTTTGAGTCCATCTAATAACAGTTTTGTCTGTGTTGATGTTGAGAAGGGGGTTTCCATTGAATCGGTATTATGGTTAGGGAGATATTGTCTGAAATTGATAAAACATTTAACAATTTCATATACTGAAATCCAGATAAAGTATATAGAGATAATAATAACTTGAATTCTAAAGGTGAAAAGGGACACTTAAATTTTTCGAAAATTTAGAAAGAACTAAGATGATGATCAATTGGTCTTTAATTTATATTAATAAAGCTAAACTTTTGTTTAAACTAGCGACCCGAACTTCAAAGAGTATCAGTACCTATACTTAAAACACGCGACCCCTTTAGTAAATGAGTCTTAAGCGGATTTAAATACAAATAAGCCTTATAAGTCCACATTACATTCCTGAGGGGTTACTCCGTATCTCGATTCAAAAATAAAAATTTTTAAATTTCGTTCAAATCGGTTTATGGTTTAACTCCCCTTTTCTTGAAGTAATGATCTACGACAATTCCGCAGAATTTTCTTGTGCTGAAAGGTTGCCTATCTTACGTAAATCTCAATCCCTTAAACTTGTAAACTTTCATCTTCCAAAATATCTGGAATCTTACAACCTACTAAGCGAACATCGATATAAATGGCTTAGGAGATGTTTTACGGAAAACCTTTAGGCTTTTTCTATTGGAAAAATTATGTCGCTTAGTACACAGTCAAGTTGTGACTTTACCCCTACGATAGAGTCAAAAATTCGGTTTTGAATAACATTTAATGTAAGTACTTTGGTAACACTATAAATAAGTGAATTCCAGGATTGGAAAATTGAATACTATCGAAATTTTCTACATATGACAAGTGACATGATAAAATTTGCCATATGCATGGTGCACTCCTATCACTACTTCTTACTATTTAATTGAGTTTTCTAAAGGATGGGATGGGATCTTATCAAATGAGCTTCAAATTAATCATATGTTAATATGTTGTATCCACTTCTAATAAAAAACATCTTTTAAATTATGGCAATGATAGAAAACATGAATGTAACACTTAATCATGATGTCAGCCGAATTGCATAGGGGAAACAGAATTGATTTTAAGGCCCGAAAGACCCAATGTTTTATGCAAACACACGAACGCACGAAGGAACAGGTTGCTTTATCTATACACATTAATTTAAGTAGCTTTTGATAATATGGGAAGAAGAATTGAATTCAAGTGTCTCGTTTTCTTAAAACGTTGCCATCTGATCTGCTTAATATGTTTACGACCTATTTAGCTAGCACATTGCTCGACACACTAAAAAGATTCGTTTTTCAGTCGAACCGTACGTGTGACAAATTCACTTCCAATTGAAGTTTTTCCTATCAGTTGCAATACATTAAAATTTCTATCAAATATTCACAAATACAATATAATACTACCAGCATCCAATGTTATGTTATGTCAGCTTGACTATTAGAGTAAATGGTTGTAACCAGGAAATTGTTTTGCATTATCAGTGAAAACTATTTCTAGGAAAAAAATAAGAATTGGGTTTAATTGCCGATAAGACAAAGTTACTCTTAAAGACCTAAACAGAAGAGGATTTACACTACCAAAACGCAAAGGCCTAGAGTTATAACGACCGATATATGTGAATTTACATAAATTTAGACCAGCAAAGGGCACTATTTCTATTTTCATATGACCAGTTGTAATAGTGGTTTCACTCATCAGAATGTTCTGGCATATATTAAGCATCTCCAAAATCCTTGTGCCAGCTGCCGTAGTAGGGGTATTTTTCGCATGACTACCCATTGAAGTATTATATTCTGTAATTGTTTCTTTCCATGCTTAAAGCATCGTAAGTGTTAAGTCGGTGATGAGTTCAAAGACAGTCGCCCGCTTGCAGCCGCAACTAACATGTTGTGCAAACGCTGCAGTTTCGTACTTTATCAAGTACAATTATCTTAGACCAAAGACAACTCCCTCTCTTATTCGCCCCGATCTAGAATCCCACACGTGTGGATTTACCACGAGGAGGATGTACCACGAGGTGGTTTGAGTAAAAATTGGACACAGTTATTACCTAGTGTCTGGAGATGCCAGACGACAGCTGAATCCCATTACATCCCAGGCCCTATGCTCCACTAAAAGTCAAGAATAAAAGAAGAAGTTGTCCGAGTTGTTGTTGCCATACATATAATATGTTTATCACTGCCTATCACTGATTTAGACCAGCGTTGGCCAAATGGTGAGCGTTTTAAATGGAGGTGCTAAAATTTAATATATAATAACAACAATTTACATTGTAAATTGTTGTTATTCCCCTGGCACGCATATAATGGCCAACGTTTATTTAGACCCAAGCTCGACAGTAGTGAATAAAGTATCAATTTAAGCATGCTCAATAAGGTCGAACATTGTGCTTATATCGTCTGCTTTAAATCCCTATACAATACTATATAAAGATGTTAGTCTAATTGAGACATACAAAGACATACTGAACTTTATAGGTCTAAAAGGATTGGACCTATTGGGAGGTTTTCGCTGTCTCCACGGTCGTATCAAAAATGGTCATCGGTACTGGTTATAGTGTGTATCAGAAGGCTTTACAGACTTTCTTTCCATCAAAGTTTCAGATGTCCTCTTCTAAAATTATGCCAGGCCGTTTTTATTCTAATTTTAACTTTTTCAATTAATTTTTTTTCTAAGAGTGGGTTACTAGCCCAACGTCCAAACCCATATTCTTTATCGTTCTAATATTAGAACACGCGACACATGTTAGTTCGCCGCATTAACGGGTGTTAACGTAGTTCCCCGGGTGATACCACGAGGAGGTCGTTATCGAGAGATGAAGGACTGCCAAGATAAGTGTGGTCTTACCAAGTTAAGAACAATTAGAACCGTTGCTTGGGATCCAACATCCCCTACACCACCCATTCCCCAATGCTTAAAAGACGGAGACTTATAATCTATTTTTAGGCTGCAGATTCCACATAACGATGTTTGTGATCTTCATTGCGGGGATTAGCTGGCTAACGTTGATAAAAGTGTCATTATATCATTTACCTCTCTCAATCCTCTTTTCTTCCTATTCTCATTACGGAAAGATCACAATGGATTATTTATTTTATCTTAGATCAAAGGTCGAATTGGTACTAACATGTTAGGTCAGAAAGGTTAACCTTACCATGTTAGTGTGAAAGTCTATTGATACCATTGTCGGGCTTTTACTCAAACATTTTTTGTGCATGTGTACCAGGGATGGCAGAAATGTTACAATTGTACTTTTTGATGCTTTTTAGACCTGTTTGATACCATGGGACTATTTATTGTACTTATTACAATTTGAACATATGAATTTTTCCTTAAACTGATTTTCATATGTAGCTTTCATTCTCATGAATTTTGTAGCACATAGACAAATTGTTCTAAGGCCAAGCTGCAGTATTCCAATTGACTCAGCATCACTTCACATCACAAATTTACAGGACCAGCACCCCGTTATGAAATATATGTATATTAATTCAAGTTTGAACTGTTTTATATTTGAAAATCACTTTGATATAGTGACATATCTAAGCAAAACAAAATCTTCTAGATTCAAACCTTAGTGGTTTAAGATATCTCAAAATCTCTTGATTCCGACTCAAGCACTTTCCGTTTATTACAAAAGTGAACACATAAACATTTCCATTTACTCGAATTTACCATTTTACAATATATCTCAATTGAAGGAAAAAGAATCCATAATATAAGATTTCAATTCAAGTTCTACGAAAAGTATCTTATTACGAAATTTATTATGAACTTCAAAAAAACAAATTTTGTACAAGCGGATAAAAATAAACCAGTTAAACTAAGTTCCATTGCAGGTAACTAAAGTTTCGATTTGATAAACGTCTTGCTACTTCTACTTTAGTACAGTATATTGTATATAAAAATGGTACCTTTATGGTCTAAAAAATACATTTTGGATTTATTTTTGGTACAACACCAAAATATTTATTGTTCATCTCTGATTACAGTTAAAAACATAGATTGTTATCCATTTCTGTTTATCTCTTCATTTTAATGAGAAGATACCGACAACTGAAATATTAAACAGATTTAGAGTTTGAACTCAACTAATTCTCAAAAATTATGTTCAATGAATAGTGAATTTTGATGGAATCGGTCTATATTTGAATAATTTTGTTACAAAACCCAAAATCGCGTCGACAATACAAATTATGAAAAAATTACTTTTTTAAACTTTTTTAAATTTTTCCATCTTATGAAATATTAGAATGCTTCGCATCTAATATTTTAAAGGGCAAGACTGTTATTAGAAAAAACTTCACACTTAACAAAATAATGGCTTAAATCAATTTGCTTTTCTACACCGTAAAATGAATAAAAATATTGTAAAATAAAATGAATAGAATAAAACCATACACTTCAGATAAAATGTAGATCTATATAAAATAAACCATTAAAAATAATAAAAAAAAGAACTCAGGTACTCCATAGAATAAATAAATTTAATCATTAAGCAATTAAGAAAACCAAAAATTTCAAAACATTTTAAAGATTTTTTTGTATTCTAATTTTAATTCTATATATGTATTTATTAAATAATTTTTGTTAATTATTCCACTTAGTTACTATTATTTTTAAACACCAACTTTAAAAAAATGTAGGAAAAAGTATAAATATAAAATATTTAAAAAATATTATTTTAAGTTTTAAATGTATTAAATAAAAAAAATAATAAAAATTAAGAAAATATACATAAAACCTAATTGGCCTTTAATTTATTTTTCCAAATTATTTATAAAAAAAATTTTAGTTTTCGATTTTTATGAATTTTATTTAATAAATAAATTTTTAATTCAATTCTATTTCATTTTTAAAAATTTCTAAAAATTAAAAATATTATAATAAAAATAATTTTGAATTCAATTCATGTTAAGTGCTCTGGCAATACTGTGAACTTAAGCATGTCAGGGCTGGAAATCCAATACTATCGAAATTTTTAACATATAAAAATAGAATAAATGAAATTCGTGTTTGAATTGGAAGCAATGTAAGTGCTCTGGTAACACTATAAAAAAATGAATGCCAGGGTTGGAAAATTAAATACTATTGAAATTTTCGACGTATAACAAGTAACATGACAAAAATTTCTCATAGTTTTTTAATACTTAAAACTCTTTTTTAATAATTCTTTTTAGTTTTTTTTTTTGTTTGTATTTTGTACATACCTTTAAAATAAACTACAAATACTTCTGTATACCAAGAAAATAAATTATTAAAATTAAACCAAATTAAAATAAACTATTTTGGCATTTAATAATTACGAAGAGTTCAGAACATAGAATTAGTATTACACCCCCTTAAAATAAATCATAGTAAGTAATTTGTAAAATTAACTTAAAACAAAAAGTATTTAATGTAATTAACTTAATCTATAAATGTGTAAATCAAGTTAAATCAAATATTTAATATTTATACAAATAGAAAGCAAAAACAAAAATATTTCATAGAAAAAAGTACAAATTTTTCATTTTTATTATTGGCTTAACATAATTTTTTTTACCTAAATATTTATGTTTTAAAATAAAAAATGTGTAAAAATTAAGGAATAATGTCACACATTATTAATAAATTACTCCAAAATTATTATTATTATAATGATAAAGAAAATTATTAAACAACAAAAACATTTCGGATCTAATGAGTACAAAATTTCAGGAATTAAAAAAAGTGAATCTTTACACAATTTAAATTTAATCTCAATTTTAGTATACCTTTATTATTTGTGTATTTGTAAATAAATTTACAAAATTATTAAATTTATAATTAATGAGTGTGACTAATAATAATATAAAAATAAACTTCCAAATTTAATATAAATATTTCTTTTTTCAATTTAAAAAATTAGATTTTTATTAAATTTAAGTTCCAAATTTTAATATTAACGGTTTTAATTTGTTATTTTTATATTCCCAAAATTTTAATTTAGGACAGTATTATATGTTATTGTCAAAGAAACAAAAAAGTTAATTTTTTAGAGAATGTGCAATCCCAGCGCTGTGATTAGCAGCTGACGTATTGTAAATATTGGCTTTTTAGCAATAAACGTAGTAAGAATGCGTATTACGTACTTAATTATTGATTACACTAACTTGAAAAATTGTCTGCAAAACATTTATTTTAATGGAATCAGTCGCTTCCTAAGTTTTTGAAAAACGTTTGGGAAATCTCCGCTTGGAAAATCTCCACTTAATGTTTAGTCTAAAGTTACTTTTAATTCTCGTCCCATGTTCTTTCTTTGAACCATCCGTATATATCTGTACACCTGACGGGATATTGTGTTAATCATTAAAATTTTATATCAAAGGCGTCTCATACAGTCAATTATCCGTTATCATTTGTCCATTATGTCTGAATCTAATTTGTGTTCTTAGGGCATATTGATCTATATGTAGACTTAGCGGTTCTAAGTCAAAAATAAAATACTTTCTCCAACATATCGGCCGATATCTCAAAAATAAACTTTTTAATTTCTAGTGCTTTTTATTGGCCTTGACCTATAGATATAGCCCACAAAAATAGTCTAAAATCGTTAAATCGCACGATATTGTCCGGTCCCAAACGTAACGCTCCTACCTTCGTTGTCTTTGAAAAAATATAGTCCAACGACTACCTCTGTCTCATAATTCACACAAGACAATCTATTTTTTCTACTGCATTTCTCGCAATTCTTCTGGCTGCAATTTGTAATGGAGTTTTTTTTCAGGTTCTTAAATGGGTTGGCTTGATTTTTTCTTGACATATTGAAGTTTCTACAGTCTAAGTTTCGATCAGACGACCAGCACTAACAGAAAGTAATGTTTACCGCGTTCTTTTGAAATTTCGGTTCGATTTTATGCACAAACTTTTCCTAATAACGAAATATGAGGTTTTTTGATTAACGATCAGATAAGATAAAACTTAGGTTCTCAGTTGGTCAACTACAAGAAATTGGCTAATCCGATTGGCTAGCTACAAGCCTACAATCCGACGAGATCAATGCTTCCACTCACTGAATCATTGATTAATTACTTATGTATGATAATCTATATACTTATATATAAGATACAATTTTAACCAAATTAGGGGCCTACAATAACATTAAATCTTTGGCTCACGATCGGCTAACTACATATCTACATTCCGACAATATAAATACTATGGCTTTTGGTCGGTTAACTTTAACCTGTTAAGGTCAAAGGATCCTGTGCGCATATTTTAATTTCATTGCCCAATTTTTAAAAGATTTTCTTCTTCTTGGTCACAGAAGTTTTGGACATACTCATCCACAAGTTCAGTCGGGATTATTTTTGATTACTTTTATTTCTGGAGTTTTTCATCTATTTGCCAACGCAGCCGCTGCTGTTTAATGCGATTTACTATGTCAATGTCAGCGTATGTCTTATGCAGCTCATTTTTCATTTGATGTTGACGCAAATTGGTCAATAAATTTTTAGTATGATATTTCACTCAAAAACTCCAAAAAACTCTAAACGAGTCTATTTTCTTGTAATCTGACCTATTAGACGGCCTAAAGTAGATGCCATTAGGTCCCAGGCAAGGGACCTAATGGCAACCAATGCCACCAGTATCTGTCTTTCCCATATCCTAAGCTTCTTTCCTACATCTGCCTTTGGGCAAAAGATAATCTGAACCAGTGTGGAATAGCGACATGACATGAGAGACATAAGAGGTCGGATCACTTGACGATAATGTAAGATTTTGAACATCTTATCAAGTCTCGCTGGGTATGTTGTGAAAGTTGCGTACTTTGTACGCTGGAGGACTTGATTGATGTGACGGTAGAATTCAAAATTGTAGTGGAATATCACCCTGAAATATTTGATCCTATCCGTCACACAGACTATTTCATTTCCGATCACCAGATGGGGAATGAATGGTCTGTTGTTTTTATAGAGATAATCACTGCTACGGTCTTGTCCATGTTCAAGCGAAGATGCCATTTTCGGAAATAGTTGTCGAGAACACTGTATTCATTCATACGATTGTTAACGTTTCTGGCGCTTCGACAGAATGTCATCTGCATACATTAGTAGGACGCTGCCTTCAGGTGATCTGGGAATGTCACATACAAGGATGTTATGTAATAATCTTGGGAACTAAAGCTTCTACAGATTTTTCAACTGATTTGGTTTCAACCACCCTAACTCCGATTTGGTTTCAACCACCCTAACTCCTAACTTCTGTTATCCTTGACTTCCAGTTGAGCATTGTTAGACATACATTTCCATCAATTGACCTCCTCCACATTCTAGCAGGTGCACGAACACGACAGCCGCTTCCTTGTGGATTTCAACGGAGCGCTTGTCATGCAATGTTGGTATTTTGCCTTCAAAGTGCTTGGCCTATCCACCGCTATTTCCGTTGACATGCCTCTAGAGAAACACGGATTTAGTAGATTTTAATTTCTTATACGTTTCGAACACCATATACTAAGGGTTTGCCGCAAGCATTTGTCTGCAAAAGTTTGTAAAAAAAATTCCTGTCGAAACCTTTGTTTAACATTTTGAATACAGTGGCCTCCTATCAAGAAGCGTGAAGTTAAATCCGAACTTCTCGTCCAAAAGGATGCCTTCTTCGGATATCTTATCATTTATTTTGGCTAGCACAAAGTGTTCCAAAAGTTTTAAAACGTAGACAGAAGAGAAATTGGACTGTATTTTCACTCTGCCTCGGATTTGGTTTCCGTTTTAGGATTGGTGCGACCAGAGAACTCTCCAAATGTGCAGATGTCTGGAATGGCATCCATTGCAAAATACTTTTTGTTGGCCCTCCTTCCCAAACGAATCCGTTTGCATTCAACGAATTTCAATCGGCTTTAAGTTGAGTGATGAATGCCACCATTGGAACACGCAGCATAGAGGCACTATTTAGAATATTTTTCTCAAAAGCATCCGCATTATCCCTCTTTAGGGTTGTAAACTAAAATACTTATGTTTGAATACACGAAGACTAATAGAGAGTTTTGTGTAGAATGTTGAGTCTTAACAGCATTTATTTTTTTTTCTTTACGTATGAGATTCGTCGCTAAACAAAATTTTCCGGTAATGAAATGGATCTTCATCCAATTTTTCAACTTCAGCAAAAGTTTGACATTAAAGTAGATTACGTGTCTAATTCTAGCACCAGCTGTAGTTTAAAAAGTTTAAACCCAAATCTTTCCGCATGTAGTGGATAATTAAACTCCAATTGCTGCGAACGGTGCCGAATCAATATTTCCATTGGCGTTTATACAATTTTGATCAAAATTTATTCACAAGATTCCTAATAGCCGCCTCAGAAGATCGTCATAAAATAGGGAAGCATATGAATTTCGATAAATAAATTCAATAATACGCAAAAGCTTTTCGTTTGTAAATCGATTTATTGTGAAATTGTGAACCAGACTAAACATGTTTGACATTGACAAAAATATAATCTTTCCTAAAATTTAATTTTATAATAACATTAGATACTATATTTATTTTTTAAAAAACTTGAGTTACACATTTTGTTCAAAATTAATTTACAACTTGATTTGAATTGAATGAAATTTCTTAAAAAAGAATGTTCTGAACTGCTGAGTAAGCAAAATTCCGGATTTGAAAAACGTTGGCTTAATCTATGGTATGACAAAAAAAAAGTAAAGAAAATGGAAAGTTTAGTTTGATTTATATTAATTTTTTAAGTTGATTTCTTTAAAAACGTAAAATATAATAATTATAAATAAAAAATTAATCCAATATTGAAAACTCAGGGCATATTAAAGACTCATAATAAAATAATGAAAAAATGAAAATGAAAGTAATAATTAAACGTATACACATGCATTTATTAAAGTAAATTCTTAATATTTTTACAAAAAAAATGTTTAAGTTTATTTTTAAACAATTTTTTTTAATTTATAATTTTAAAATTTTTTATTTTAACTTAAAACGAATATGAACTTCTCAGGTACTAATTAATAGTCAAAAATTAATAATAATAATGATAAAATATAGAAATCTAATTTCTATACAAAAAAATAACAAAATTTTTTCGATAATTGTGCAATATTTGAAAAACAAGAAAAATATACGTAATAGCAACTAACTAAAGTTTATAAAAAAAATAATTCTCAAAAATTATTAAGATACAGTCCGACTCATATAAATATACCCATTTAAAAACGATTTGATGAAATAACTATGTTTAGAAATCGGCTCAAGAAACATGTTTAATTTTTCTAGGAGTTAATAAGTAGATACCACTCCATTTTTTAAGTATTTCCTTGTTTAAAATCAGTTAAAATGTATTCCTTTAAATGTTGTTAATTAAAATATATCCCTGGAAAGAGTATTCAATCATTTTAGATGTTGATAGTACCAACCGCCGTATTATAGCAGGTTAGTCATCCGCCTAGCATACCAGAGGTCCCAAATTCGATTCCGGGCAGGACCCACTTGAAAAAATAAATTTTCAAAAAAGCGGCGGTTCACCTCATAATTCAGCTAGCCACTGGTTATTTAGTATTAGGCTATGTAAAACTTCTCTAACTAATGTATTTACCGTTCGAAGCCGGAGTTACAACGGAGTTCAATGAGTCTAAAAATATAATATATTCGAGCATTCTTCATATAATCGAGCAAAAAATCGAATCTGGCAGCACTGATTTTAAAAAGACAA
This sequence comes from Stomorhina lunata, assembly GCA_933228675.1. NCBI lineage: Eukaryota > Metazoa > Arthropoda > Insecta > Diptera > Rhiniidae > Stomorhina > Stomorhina lunata. The sequence goes on along the minus strand of OW121741.1, from coordinate 84,658,172 downwards.
CTGACTTTGCAAAGACAACTTTACGTAAGTGTGAGCGGGACAAACATAGTTACTTCTCGCTCATACATAGTGTGCCATTGTGTCAAAAGCTCTTTTGTAAAAGTTCGCACATTGTGTAGAAGTCACACACCTACTCTGTCACTGCTTAGCCCTTGCTGACCTAAGGGCTTATTATTTGGGATACTCATTTCAACACGATCTATTTAAGGACTCTAATATTTACAATATATGAGTAAAATAGGCTCATTCATTGTAGCATCTGTTGTTTTCGGTTGTTTTAATAGAAAATAATTGTTTTGATAGAAAAGAATTTAATCTTCTCTTCCCGCCTGCAGGTAACATAAAGGAACCACTCTCTAGGATACAATGATGGGTCCTGACAATGACTCTGTCGTCAACACAGCTTAACCTCACCTAACTCTACATTTGGCCGATAAAGCTATTATAGCTAATCTACATTTCCTGACTACACCATTTTCAATTGAAATTGAGAATATTCACTTGAAATTGAGAAATTTTCAATTGAAATTGAGAATTTTCAATTAAAAATGAGAAATTTTCAATTGAAATTGAGAATTTTCATTTAAAATTGAGAAATTTTCAATTGAAATTGAGAATTTTCAATTAAAAATGAGAAATTTTCAATTAAAATTGAGAAAACCCTAATTGGAAATGAGAAACATTCAGTTGAAATTGGGAAATTTTCAATTGAAATTGAGAATTTTTGTATTGAAATTGAGAAAAGCCCAATTGAAATTGAGAAATTTTCAATTGAAATTGAGAAATTTTCAATTGAAATTGAGAATTTTTAAATTTTAATTGAGAATTTTTCAATTGAAATTGAGAATTTTTCAATTGAAATTGAGAAAAGCACAATTGAAAATGAGGTTGAAATTTTCAATTGAAAATGAAAAATTTTCAATTGAAATTGAGAAATTTTCAATTGAAATTGAGAAATTTTCAATTTAAATTGAGAAATTTTCAATTTAAATTGCGAATTTTTCAATTGAAATTGGGAAACCCCCTAGTGAAATTTCAACCTCATTTTCAATTTAGGCTTTCTCAATTTCAATTCTAAAATTCTCAATTTCAATTGAAAATTTCTCAATTTCAATTGAAAATTTCTCATTTTTAATTGAAAATTTCTCAATTTCAATTGAAAATTTCTCAATTTCAATTGAAAATTTCTCAATTTCAATTAAAAAAATCAACCTCATTTCCAATTGGGTTTTCTCAATTTCAATTGAAAAAATCTCAATTTAAATTTAAAATTTCTCAATTTCAATTGAATATTTCTCATTTCCAATTGGGATTTTCTCAATTTCAATTGAAAAATTCTCATTTTTAATTAAAAAATTATCAATTTCAATTGAAAATTTCTCAATTTCAATTAAACATTTGTCATTTTTAACTGGAAATTCCCAATTTCAATTGAATATTTCTCAATTTCAATTGAAAAGTCTCAATTTCAATTGAAAATTTCTTAATTTCAATTGAAAATTCTCAATTTCAATTGAATATTTCTCAATTTCAATTGAAAATTCTCAATTTCAATTGAAAATTTCCCAATACAATTTGAAAATTTCTCAATTACAATTGAAAATGGTGTAGTTTGAATGTGATGCTTTATCGCCAGATGCCTTTAAGAGTTATGCTATACAGAATTAAAGCGATGGCCTAAAGATTAAATTGCTATACAAAAAAGCATTGCGATCTTTCCCGATTTGCGATCCTCCTATTTGGTCCTGTAAGGAGATCCGACTTTTTTACTGAACTAAACAGCAATTCCTTAACTAAGTCGGATAAAAATGACCCTGACTAAAAGGCTCGTTAAGTTCAGAATACTGACGTGTCCTAACTGTCTGTCATTTCGGTATTCTGAACTCATTTAAACTTAGCAGACTTTTCGTTCCAACTTCTTCTATAAAATGATTCAAAGAGAATAAAAACAACATGATGTCAAAGGTTAACTGCAGAGTATTTCTCAAAGGCCCAGTTATAAAAATACTAGCAAAAATGGGACCTTATTGAAAAGACTAAAAAAAGAGACTTATTGAAATTGAGCAACCATACGGATCTAACAACTATTAGTCTTACCTATAGAGTTCCTCCAGAAGTTGTAAGCATTAAGTCCCATTTTAAACCCACCATTAAATAGAATGGGCAATAGGGGTATTGCGATTGTCCTTCCGTTTGTTATTCACAGAATATTGGCTTTGAACCTTAAAATTCTGAGACCGTCTGTATGAAGAAAAGAACTAGGACAATAAATTTGGCAAAAATATTCTTCATTTCTTGGAGAAGGTATTTGGTATTGAAATTGGTAGAAATAGGTTTACATTTGACCGTAACTCCCATATAAACTACTTACGTAAACAGCTTAAATGTCAAAGAGAATTGGGGTAGGTAGAATGCATTACAGCGTCTGTAGCAATATAGCTAGGACAATATAATTTGGAAAGAATATCCTATATTTTGGAAAACTCTAATCTTGAAATTGGACAAAGTCGGTCCTTATTTGATTTATGCTATGCCGATACAATTTTAAAAGGAGAAGTTTTATACAACTGCAAGTCAGCATTTAAAATTTTACCGGAATCAGACCACATTTGACTAGAGCTCACATATAACTTCGCCCCCGGGAACGACTTTAATGCTGATAAGTAATAAATTATGAAAGCTATTACGATAGAGTTTAGTAAAGATGTGTATGTCTTATACAACTATACTTCAGCATGTAATCGATCCACATTTAGATATAGCTTTCATATAATCCTTACTCTCGAAAACGTTATAAATACTACTAAAGCCACTTAATACTAATATATGATCAAATGTAGCTAAGACCTCTAAAATTAGTGCAAGGAAGTATGATATGAATACCAACCAGTTTACATAATTTTGTGACATTGGTCACCATAACTTTCAAAATTTTGAGCAAAGTCGGTCCATCTATCTTTTAAAAAGAAGATAGGACCCGAACGAAAGGAGCTAAGACGACAAAAATTTAAAAAAATGTATATATACCGCCTGGAGAACAGTGGGTATATTCTAATGAACAGCTTTTAATGGTCAAAATTATGACTTCGTTCAAAAAAAGTAAAATTTATCATTTGATATTTAAAATACGAATTCGTATCTACATCCTATAAATATAGTATAAAATATTAATATAGTCATTTTATTAAGGCATTTTGGCTGGGCGTATTTAAGTGAATCGGACTGTACAAAAAAAGGAAAGTTCATATGAAAATATCTAAGAAGAAGGCAAAGGCATGGTAATATTTAAAAATATATATAAAAAAAATTGTGAGTCGCAAAGTAGTGAGTTTTTGTTTTTTATTTAATATTAAAAAATAAAAAATTAAATTGATTTAAATTTAAAAATAAAAAAATAATAAAAAAAACTTATATTAAGCTGTGATTTTAAAAAAATGGAAATAGTTAAAAAAGAATAATTTATTACAATTAACAAAACCACAAAAATAAACACTTGAACACAAACAAAAATATTCTCTTACACCTTAAAACAAAATTAATTATTAAACAAAAATTAATTTTAAAAATATTAAATATTTTAATTTTCAAATTTTAAGTTCTTCTTCTTTAAAATTTAAAGTCTGATTGTGAAAAAGAAAGAAAATACATAAATTTACTAATATTTTAAAATAATTTTCCATGAATATTATTTAAAATTCTAAAGATATATAAAAATTCTTATTTGAAAAAGAAAATTTTACTTATACTTTATAAAAGATTTACAACAAAAAAGTAATAATAATAAAATATTAAAATTATAAAAAAAATTTTGTCTTAATACAGAATTTATGTATTTGGTATTATATGTAAAAAAAAACAACAATAAAATTTAAATATTTAAAATAAAACTAAAAATTAAAACAAAATTTATTAAAAACACTCTCCAAAAACTCACCACATACTCTGTACGGAAATATGATTAAAACAAAAATTATATAATAAATGGTATTGAATGGATAAATTTAAAGAAAAAAATATTAAGAAATAAAAGCAAAACTCTATTATGGAAACAAAAAGAAACTTCAATAAACTTGTTGCTATAAAAATATTTAAAAAATTGTTTTATTTACTTGAATCAATTTTGAAAGGTTGCTACCTTTTGTTGCTCATATAAGATGTGTTCCCGTACGATAGCGAAAACTACCCCCAAAACAGTTCGAAGTTACCCAAAACTTGCACAATTGTGTTTCCGTACTAAATTTAGAGAATAATTTTATTTCCACTCTTAACCAAAACTACTCAGACTTTTATTTGAGTCAGTTTGGGTATCAAATTGCTTTCTTGATTCGACTATGCCGAGTCTTAAGTAACCTCCACCAATGATGTTCCAAAAGTTAAGTACAGAACCGGAAGAGTTTATAGTATATTATGTATTTTTCTGAAGACTGACTTTGCGGATCTGCTAATATGTGCAAGGTTTCCGCAATTAACAAAGCTTTTTAAGTGTAGGTATATTCACATTCAATTCAATTTTACAAGTACTTCTTAGGGGTATTGTTCTGTCGGTGTGTGCAGATTTTAAGTTTATACTATGTGATGCAAGTTGGATTACTAGCAAGATTTCCCTAACTTTAAATTGTACCTAGGGTTAAGGTTTTTAATTTTTGATATCTGGATTACAATAAACTTTTACCAAATCTATAGGAATAAACATATTTGTTTTATTCCTGTAGGGGGAAATCTCACTTTTAAACACTTTGTCCACTCAGAACAAATACAATTTTTTTACTTTAGTTCAATAAAGTTTTAATAATTATTATTTTAAATTATAAATTAATATGTATTTAATAATGATTTAATTATTTTAATGAAATAATGATCGCGTCACGTTTTCAAACTCTGACTCTAACTGACTTCTACTGACTGAATCTGACTTTATTTAAACTTTTCCTCTTTTTTATGTACATACTTCTTCCTCTATTTTCCTATTCCTGGTTGTCCGTTTAATTGTAAACTAGCAGAGTTGCATTCATTAACCCTTGGCCCTACATACCTTTGGAAATAATATTTAAAAGTGGTTATTTTTTCAATCTATACAAGCTTTATGATCCTAGGGTTTAAGCTCTTTAAGTTTTAGATACATAAATGAGATACAAATCTTATGAATGAATATCAGGTTCATATTGGAATAACTTATGGCTAATAGTTACGTGTACCTCTAAAGTTAGTGGACTAATTTAGATGAATACTTCAGAAATAATATTTTGAAAATATACTGCCGATATGTTTAAGCCTAACGCGCTTATGGCTCCTGAATTAATTTAAATGGATACCAGAGCAACATTAGAAAAAATTACCCATTTTTCCCCATACAAATGGGCTTTTAAACTTTGGACTCGATGCGTGCCCAAAGAACGTTGTTCGATTTAGCTCAAATTTTCAGAATTAAACTTTTAGACCTATTTCCGTTGAAAAGCCTCTGAAATCAAGGAAAAAATGTTGATGTCACCCTAGTGTATATATATATAATTCCCCGACAACATTCCAATTGGAACAAGGGGTACTTCTCTCAGATAATGAGCAGCATCCGATTCTATTTTTAGACTTATTGAAAGGGACCTACGTTTTAACTCCGATTTCGAACGGCAAATGCATTAGTTATAGAAGTTTTACATAGCCTAATACTCAATAACTAGTGGCTAGCTGAGTTATAAGGTGAATCGCCGCTTTTTTTAATTTATTATTTTTTTTTCAAGTGGGTCTGGATTTGGATTGAACTTGGGACCTCTGGTATGCTAGGCGGATGACTAACCTGTTATACTACTACAGATTTTAATTGTATATCAGGGCTATATTAGAAAAGTTTATGGTTAAATACGTGCATCTCTCAAGAAAAAAAGGCCGATTTCCATGAGTTCTTCATAAATAATATAAAGAAAGTATTTTATTTTCTGTGTAAATTCTAGATAGAACCCTCATTTTGCTATATAATACTTCAATACAATAATTTAACCCTGAAAATTACCGCCCAATTGCAATTTGTTCTGCACTCTCCAAAGTTTTGGAGAGTATGATAAACCAACATCTTATTAAATATCTAGAGACTAACAACCTACTAAGCTACCGCCAGTATGGGTTTCTTAAGGGACGTTCTACGGGAGACCTGCTAGCCTTCCTATCGGAAAAATGGTGTCAATCAATACACCGTTTTGGCGAAAGTCAATTTGTGGCTCTGGATATTTCCAAGGCGTTTGATAGAGTGCAGCACGGATCACTTCTAACAAAACTTATTGCCATTGGTATCGGTAATAACTCTCTCGGTTTATATCGAGCTTTCTCAGAGATCGCACTATACGAGTTGTTATAGATGGGTTCTCCTTACTATTTCTTATCTTTATAAATGACCTTCAACGTCAAACTTCCAATCCTATCTACTCTTCTGCAGATAAAAGTATTATTTGCCATTCATATTCATTCAATCGTAGGTCAAGCCTTTCTGAGGTTAGCGCTATGAGACAAAACATGAATGAATCATTAAACCGCTATTTAGAAACTATTTTAGAATGGGCTAGCGCGAATAGAGTTGATTTTAATGCGCGGAAAACTCAATGTTGTATGCTTACGTATAAACGCACGGCAAACAATGTTACTTCATCTGTATTAATGGGTGGTGTACATATTGTGGAATCAGATGCTGTTGATGTTCTGGACATGAGAATTAAATGTCATGTCCGTTGGACAAAACATATCTTTCAAGTGTCGAAAGAAGCATTAAACTCCTTACTATTTACACCACCTATATCCGACCGAAAATGGAACTTTAATGTATGGGCCGGTGCTTCAAAGTCAATTTTGGAGCTTCTCGACCGAGTGCAGGACAGGGCGAAAGTGCTCATCAATGACAGTAGGGTATCCAACTCTATTGATTAACTGGAACACCGTCGCAATGTGGGCTCATCCACTGAGTGCTGGTCCTAAATTAAAAGAAGAAATATATTATTCAAAGTTTTGTATTTTTACAATGTATGAAAGTTAATTTAAGTCATATTGCGTTGGCCCTTCTGATGAAATCAGGATTATGGTGTTCTCGAAGGATGTACCGTCTACATAAACCGTAAATCCGAAATTACTCCCATTTGTAAAAACTCAACCAGGAAGTAAAGTCCCTATATTGTTAATTTCTACTTTTAAATTGAAATTCTTTTACATATGTATATGATAATCTTTATCACTCAAGTCAAATGTGGACCAATTGTTAACCAGTTCGTAAGTTTTTTAAGAAACCTTCCATTACCAAAGCTGAAAACCTGTAGATCAGGTTTAAAAGAGTAATCTTTCTATTAAATTTGACGTCATCTGATTCTGTTACTGATACATGTATCAACAAGACAGTATCACATTCCTTATTAAAAAGTGAGTTCCGTGAGCAGTTAAGTTCTCGTTTGGTCAATTACATATTTTTATTAACTCTTCCAAAAAAAAAAATTGTCAAAAACAAATATCTTTTTCTTCATTACCTTACAAAAAAATATAAGAAAAAACTATGGTGAATAAGTTCGCATAACTGAACCAATCATAGTGTAATTATAACAAGTGACTGCAACTCGTCAGCTGTTTTTCAAATTTTGTTCTAGTTCAAAATTTGTTTAAGTTTTCTAATGTCAAATTATTGTTGTTATTCTGAATTGTCGAATTGTTGTTTTAAATTTTGGCATTAAAAAACTTATTATCCAACAACAAAATCTATGTTGTTTTTGGCTTGTTGTATTTGTTGTAGCCATGCGTTAACCTGTATATATGAGCCTTGGAACCAATCATATGGTTATAGGTGAAAAAGTAAATGAGTTTTTGAGTTAAAAATTGTACAATATTGTACAATTTTTAACCAGAAATTACAATTAAGTCATTTTTTTCAGTACAGGAACACTTTTCTTTAGTTTCTGATTAAAACTTGTACAATATTGTACAGTATTGGTAGTTCTGGAACACAGCTATTATTTAAATTTTCGTACGGGTACACAACGAGTTTTCATTTTGTATGTGAAAATTTAAGTTTTCAATATTTTTTTAAGACGAAACATACTTTAACGAGTTTTCGAACATAGACTACCACATAGACTGCGATCATATGTTCTACTAAGCAACAAACAAATAGAAAAAATAGCAAACAAAAACACAAATTAAATTTGTTATATGTACATGACGTTTCTTAAATGTACCTTGACGTCTCTAAAATGTACTTTGACAGTTCGTCCTCAGTCTAGTTGTGGTTTATGTTTTCGAACTTGATGTGAATGAGCTATAAGGGTTCATACATGATCTTAGGAGCTGTTCATATATAACCTAACGTTTTTTTCACAGATGTTTAACCCCCTCCCCCCTGTGTAATACATTTTAATAGAAATACGCATACAGAATACCTCTACCGTAACAAAAGTCCCCTCCTTCCCTAAGAGCGTTGCGTAATATGTAAACAGCCCCATAGTGCTGTTTCATACACATCAAGTTTACTTGATCAGTTTTTCTTCAAGTAAGTAAAATTTTATTAGTCTTCTTCTTTTTCTTTAACAGAGTGTCTTACATTTCGAATGGAATAACAATATTCTTAGAGCTATATTCGTTTGATGCAACATTGCTTAAAGAGGAAAGTATATGCATGAAATAATAATAACAAGGAAGTTTCATTCTCTCTCTTCAAAATTATTTTGAAGTATATTGGGTTTTTGAAGTTTGATATTTGAAAACAAATGAAAGAAAAACGTTGCCACATTAAGAAAATGGGTACGTAATACATTGGGATTAATTACCAAAAATGTGTAATTTTGAAGATAAGCATATAATGAAGACATTTAATATTAAAGCAATAAGTTAAAACAAATTGTACGATTATTTATTGAATGTTTTTAGTAAATATGCGTAAGTTTTTTTTGCATAAAGACATATATTTACATAAATTTTTTCATCGTACAATATTAGAAGAGTGGGATTGTCGGTAACAATATGGTAGCACAAACTTTCACTATCCTAACAAACGTCAGAAAGTTATCATGGCGACAAAAAGAGAGAATGGAACAACCTTCAGTATTATTAAATCATGAGTATATGTATATTATACAAAGTTATAAATTCGCTAACAGAGCAATTGTCTGTAAATAATAATTTCTAAATAATTATTATAATTTCTATAACTGTTTTTCTTTAATATTGTTTTTTTTTTTTTTTTTTTTTTTTTTTGAACCTGCATTCACGTTCACACATGAACATCTCCTTCGTCAGTTTTCATTTTTCTTAAATTTCATAAAAACTTTTGTAAACTTGTTAGTACGGCCCAGTTTGTATCAAATTCTGGCAGCTTTTTCTCATACAAACTTAAGACTTGAGGAGTCAAACCTGGTGTGAATGTAGACTTAACGACTGATATTCAACAGTTGATTACAGGGTGTTCCGAGGAAGTCCGTAGCGTTGCAGAAAATGCGGTATTCCACACTACTATATGTTATATAGCCTTTTCAGTATTCCAAACTTTTTTACATCACTTTTCATTTTCTTTGTCATACAATTTAAATCTCTGATGCAGCGACAAGATCAGTCCAGCTTTTTTTCTGAAGAACCAAGTAAGATATCGTTATACAGTTAGATGTGTAGATACGCAACTTTGACTAGATTTTTTAGATGGTTTTTGGAATTGTACCCCTTTCCACTCCATTCAACGTGTGTGTAAAAGGAGTCTCACAAAAAAATATTTAAAACTACAGGGTGACGTAAGTACGAATATATTGTAAGATGGCAACACTTTATCATAAACATTAGAGTGGCACATAAATTCTGTGACCACCCCCTTAAGGATTTAATATTTAGAAATTTATTTCTTTAGTTTTAGCTGTTGCCAAAGATTTACGGGTAAAGCCATGAAACTTTGTATAACCGACATTTTGTAAATATAGTTTAGGTAGAAAAAGGTAAAATCGGTGCAGTGTTTTTTTCGTCTTTCATATAAAAAATACAGTCTTCAAAAGTAAAAAAGACTTTTTATTTTGTCAATTTGCTGAAATAAGAGCAGGGGGAACTTTGTTTACCATAGAAAATGATTGTTTAGTTTTAACATGATATCACAGAGACCATATTGCTGCCTTAAAACTATGTTCTCCCGACACATAGTCTGCCTATGTCCGAGAATTCTTTATCCCACCTACTAAATGAGGTTTAGATCTAAAACTTTTTCTATCAGCTTACTGAATATTTCATTGCTCCCGATTTTGAAATGACTTAGGGCTCTATATTTTGATCCATTAGGGTCCACTAGTGTTCAAGTCTGTGAACAATGATGATCAGCTAATAGCAACGCTGTGTTCCGTCATCACAAGAAGAAAGTAAACGAAAAAGAATGTCAAAGCTAAGACTCTATAATATGAAAATGTTTATCTTCCATACATTGATTTGTCGTATGGTCGTTTTGAAAAGACACATACAAAAGAGAGTATACCGCTTTTATTCTAATTCTTAAACAGTGAGAGAAAGCTAACGCAAACCCCCAGATTTGTTCAAAATGCAAAAAATAGTCCTTTGAAAATTTGAGCTCAAATGTCAATAACTTCATTTGATTTACAATTCTATGAACTTTAAGTAAGTAGCTAAGTTTTGTCAAAATGTTATCATATTAGAAAATATTTCATTTTAGAAAATTATACTTTTTCTTTAGTCGGTTTCAAAAATCATATTTTGATCTTTTGAAAATTTTATTCAACAAATATTACAAATTATAACTTATCGTTCCAGTTTCATAAAATAAACAAATAAAAGAATAAAACTTAGAAAAAATTATGTCGATATCTTAAACCGTTTTGCTGTACCTACAATTTGAAATCTTAGAATTTCAAACAAAATTAACAAAAAAAAAACAAAAAATTATTTTTGAAACCGAACTGAGAAAACAGTATAAGTTTTTAATATGAAAAATACTAACTAAATTTGATATTTTGACAAAACTCAGTCACTTAGTACTTACAGGCCAGTGAATTGTCAATCATGTCTTACTTCGAAAATTCTTTATCCTAAAATTGATAAAGTTATTGACAATCAAAGTAAATAATTAGGTATTTTGCAATTTTTGGGCGGTTTATGGGAAGGCTTTCCCCTTCTCGGATTGATTTCACTTTTTCAATGGACTATTTTGTATATATATATATATATATATATATATATATATATATATATATATATATATATATATATATATATATATATATATATATATATATATATATATATATATATATATATATATATATATATATATATATAAATCCCCGACATAATTCCAATTGGAACAAGGGGTACTTCTCTCAGACAATGAGACTCATTGAAAGGGACCTACGTTTTAACGCCGGCTCCGAACGGCAAATGCATTAGTTACAGAAGTTTTACATAGAATAATAATCAATAACCAGTGGCTAGCTGAGTTATGAGGCGAACCGCGGCTTTCTTTTAATTATTTTTTTTCAAGTGGGTATGGCCGAGTATTGAACTTGGGACCTCTGCTAGGCGGATGACTAACCTGCTATACCACGGCGGATCTGCGGACTATTTTTTAGCATTTCGAACAATTTTGGGAGTTGGCCTCATACAAAAACCAACTTTTAAAAATAAATGCCACCCTAGTATTCATATACATATGTATATATGCTGTTTGTGGGTTTATGTGTTTTTCATTGTTCTTTATCCACTTTAATTTCACATTTGAAAAAAATGTATGGAGTGGTCAAACTTTCAACCAACCAAGTTATTATATTTAAATTTAAGTTATTAATTTATAAAACCAAAACTGCCGTTACTGAGACTGATCTAAATAACTTAAAATTTTTGTAAATGTCAAAAAAATGGGTAATAGATAAAATTTAATTTGAATAGTTATCTATGATATATATTTTTTATCCGACTGCGTACATGCAGTTTTTCTTTTATCGGCATCACCCTGTTATTGTTTACTAGCACACTTTCACCAGCTGTCAATTTTTTTACTACTCCGTTATCTACGCGCTGTTTTTGACAACTGTACAATATTATATTTTTCACAGAATATTTTAGAATATCTAATAAAAATTTCATAAAAATATCATGAATTCAGCCACAAAAGTAAGTTGAATTTGTTAAAAACAATCAAAATCGATGCGAGCATTTGGAAAATGATGAAAAATATTGTTTAAAAATTTGTGCGGGAAAACTTGAGTGACGACGACGTCGTCAATGTCACTCACTGTGCCAAACAACAACTCTCGCTCGGCAAGTGTCAGATTCAGATCATAGAATTCCTTAGGGCGGTCAAGAGGAAAGAAAATAAAATTGCGTTTTGTTTGCAAACAAAACAATAATTGTTTATATCAAGTGGGGAGGGGGAGCAGGCACCGGTTTCCACCAAAAATTTCTTGTTAAAAATTAGTAACATTCGCCGATGGAATCAGAAAAGGAGCTGTTTATTTGGAATTGTTACAATTTGTTTTGCTAAGGAAAACTGTTGAATTGTTTTGGAAACAAATACATAAATATATAAAACATTAATTGTTTACATATTTGAGAAAACGCATAATGAAAGAGTTTATTTTTGTTAACAAAAATTTATTGTTGTTTTTCAGGTGGGTGAAATATTCACAGCTGCTGGTCAGGCATTTAGTCGTTTAGGTGACTTAACGATGCAATTGCATCCAAATGCAGAATCACCAGCGGGGTAAGTATTAAACTCCTATAATTTTATTAAATTATTAAAGCAAAATAATTTTATTAATACATATTAATAACATCAGTTTAAGCGAGTGTTGATTAAAATACCAGTCCATTGTTTTGTCCGTTAGTGCAAACTATTTAAATGTTTATATTGGGTTTTGTTGAATCAACATTTAGCGAATGATCTATACATATACATAAAGGATAAAATGCAATGGGAAGGAGGATAGTGGAATACAATGTTACAGTGAATCAATAGAGTTTGCTGAGTTTATGTTATAAATAAGCACCTTGTCTTGAACACAGTCAATACTATTCATAAACATATCACACCAAGTCATATACAAGAGTTCTACTCACTTTTTGGTCGAATGTAGTTTTAGTTGAGTAAATTATGTCTTTGGAAAGACTTGATAGATACATAAGTATGTCGACACTTGGAAAATGTGTTTAGTCCAAATGACATTGCACTAGAATTAAAAGTTTTAATTATTTTTTAAATATTACTACACATAATTACGTGTTTGTCTCGTGTTTGTCGAAACTCACAACAATGGGACTTCAAGTTTAAAATATGACGTCCGATGTAATTCTTTTAATCAGAGAAATAGGAAAATAATGCAATAGGAGAAAAAATGAAATATACGTAATACTTATAATGGATAATAATTAATAAATTCAGACTGGATTCCACAATAAAATTCAAAGCACCATTCAGTTTGCACCACTTGGTATCATGAATGTTATCATAAAATATGCTGGTTAGAAACTTATGTTTTTAAATTTTATAGGGTCTTAAAACTCTACTGGCCACCATGTTCATGATATCCTCAATATTCCAGGACATAGGTATATAGACATAAATAGCCGATAGGGGGTACTGTTTTGCCTTCATAATTTATCGGTAAGTTCATTAAAGTTGCGAACTTACGGCCATTTAAATCGATAACATTCGCTCAACACTAATTGGGCATTTGGTCCCAAATGGGGTTGAGCCTCCAACATGTTTGACCTTTAGGTAAATAAATACGAATGACATTCAATTCATTCGCAATAGAGTTTGATATAAAAAACTCTATACTTCACAAGGAGTCAAGGATAACAAAAGAAGAATAAGAACGCAAAAAAGGAGTGCGCACACAAAATCTGGACTTACACATTTCGTTATAGAAATGAAACTAAGTCGTGAACTTTTTTATTATTTATTTTACTTAAAGCAAATAATGTTCGAATTCATTTGTGTACCAAATTAATACTTCTTTAAAATGTTTTAAGATCTTTTTTATTTTTTCTTTAATATCATCAATTAAGTGTTTAATTGTGTCGTTTTTTACCATTTTGCTAGCACTTTCGCAGTTTCTGCAAAACTCTTTTCAATTTTTCTATGCCCTTCGTGTCCTTTAAATTTATTTTTACTAACGCCCAATATCTCTCAATAGGGAGGAGTACTGGCCATTTTGGTGGATTAGCTTATTTTGGTACAAAATCAACATTATTGGTATAGACACTCGCTAATGTATATTTAAGAGTTTAAAGAGTCGCTAGTAATGAATAAAGGGCTTTTCTTACCACATGTGCAAATTGACCAGGAAGCTGAGAAAAATCTGAAAAGTCCTTTGTTTAGCCACTACACAGCACTCACGATTATTAAAAAAGTCTTTCTGCAGAAATTTGGCCCTCTTTTAGACACCAAATTTCTTTTTGCATTCCTGACAGGAACTTTCTTGATCTTAAATGTATTAAGCCCAGCTAGTTTTTATACTTTTCTGACAAAGGTCTCAGAGCATCAAACTTTTTGCGCCACTTTCCTTCCTGACATGTTAGGGTGTTTTAGAAAAGTCCGTATTCTTTTGTACGCTTTGTTTTGGTCGGAAAATGCTTTTTTTATTATTATGAATACCTGCGAGCCTAGCAATCGTTTTTTGCAGGCAGCGCGGATTTTCAATAAAAATTAAAAAAAAAAAAAATATTTTCGTTATTGAGACACTATTTGGCACGTGGTAAGCCCTTTTGCATTTCAGGCAACGAAATATGCTTGCAAGTTCGACAGAAGGTCATTAAGAAAAAGAGTAGAAGAAAGAACGAAGCCTTGAAATCGTAGTATAATATCTTATCTATAACAAACCTCATTGTGCGATCTTTGAGAAATATGAACACAGTTAATTCGTTACCAATAAGATCATAACTCCATTCATTCAAATAGGATCAAGATGTTCTTGTAGAAGTGGACCATTCCACACTATCGAACGACTTGGAAACATACTTTCGCTAAACCTTAAATAGAACTTTTTCCGATAAAAAAGCTAATATGTTCCCAGTATAAAGACCCTACGAAATCCATACTACCGATCGTTATTTTGATAAGGCCTCCAGATATTTGATGAGATTGTGGTTAACTCCAGTAGATGTACGAGTACACATCAAAATAGCTATTATTGGCATAAATTTTTCATTACATCTCTGTCTCTGGCCTTTGTACTCATGATATTACTTTATAATAGGTTTTTGTTCTGCGATACATTTTTTAGGATAATACCTAGATAATAACACTATGGGGTAATGCTAATTTCTTTAGCTTTAAATTAGGTAGAAAAATTAACTATATAAATGGCAAAAATCCGTGGCAAAAAAATGTTTAAATTTGTTAATGTAATTTCAAGGGAGTTTTGCAAATGTTGTTAAATTTACTATTTATAAGCGTGGGTTTATTACCTTTTACTTCTTATTTATTAGTACAATTTTACATAAACAATAAATTCAATAATTAAAAACAATATCTTTCTGTTCTCTCGCTATGTCCATCTCTAATCTAAACGCCCATCTCCACAAAATTCACATCAATTAAAATAAAATCAATTGTGCAAAGAAGAAAATGGACAGATGAAGAAATTGATATGCTACATGCATCAATAATACGATTCTCGGATGATTTAAATAAAATCAGTTTAAGCATAAAGAATAGAACAGTGTAAGTGTATAACTTATTTAAAATTTGTTTTTCAAAAATACCTCTCAAAAGGATATAGCGAGAGGGCAACTAAATAACGATTGAGTTTAAAAAGTAATTTTAAAATGTTCTATATTTTTAGATCACAAATCAGACAGGCCTTAAAGAAAAAAGCATTTGAGGATGCTGGAATACCAGCTAAACAAGTGCCCGTACAACAAGTACATCATGTCGTACAGACAGTGCAACAGATACAACAGCCAATTCACCAGCAACAGCAACATATTACACAGCAACAGACAACAACTCATCAAATAATAAAGCATCATGTGCAACAACAACAGCAGCCACAGCAACAAGGAACACTAATTTCCACAGGTGTAATAAATTTACAACAACATCATCATCTTCAACAGCAACATCAGCAGCAGCCTCCACTGCAACAGCAGCAGCATCAAACGGTACATATACAGAATGTTCAACATATTGTACCTTTACAACAGGTCTTACAACAACAACAATCATCGTCCTCATTAGCAACTTCCTCAGCATCTGTATCTGGAACATCAACAGGTACCCAAATTCTGCAAACTACACCAAAACAAATTATTATACAAGCATCACCACATGCTGCTACAACGTCTGCTGGTACTGCTGGAAATTTGGTAGGTAATCAAGTCACTCCCAACAATGTAACAACAGCAGCGAATATAGTGGCAGCAGGATCTCCGCAATTAACACAACCACAAATTGTACATTTACAGCCACAACAGTTGCAGCAATTGCAACACGCACAACATCAACAACTCCAGCAACAACAGACCCAAGTAATACAAACCCCCCATACCACAACTACAACAACAACAGTAACAATACAACAATTCCAGCAAATGCAGGCTCAAAAGGCTTTGTTGGCAGCAGCTGCGGCTGCAGCGTCTGCTAATACTTCTGCGAATGCAGCAGCAACAACAAATACCATATCGACGACACACACAACCCCTGCCACAGCTACTGTTACCGAGAACATTGTTATACAACAGCCGACAACACAGCAAATTGTCACCGGTCCCTCGACAAACACAACGACTTTAGTCACTGCAAATAGCAGCAGCAACAATAATGCTATCGGCAACACAACTATCAGTAATAATATGATAACAAATGCCACCAATATCATCACCAACACCAATGCTGTGACATCCACAACAATTGCTGCGAGTGCAGTACCAAATATAGCAGCCTCTTCTGTGGCTCTTAAATCAGGACCAGACGTGACAATGACATTGAATCGCATCAATACTACGGAGCATGAAGTTGATGTTGAGGAATGTTTGCCAGCTGATGTTGTTAATGTTGTTAAATTGGATTTTGCAGGCGAAGAAGTTGCTGGGTGAAATTTTACTTCTCAATCTAATAATAGAGCGATCACAATAGCAACATCGCCCACACAAACAGCAATAATATCATCCCCACCTCACCTTCAATCGCATCTTCATCAACATCGTCATCATCACCGACATCATCAAAAACCCCAATCACAGCCAGTGCGTCATTTAACCACAACCGGAGCATCGAGAAGAGCTAATTTAGAATTAGCAAATGTCATTCATAGTGTTACAGAATCGGAGGAAGAGGATGAAGAAGACGATTCAAGTGCAAATCATCATGATCATCATGATACAAGCACAGACGTTATAGATGAAGATTTTTACTTTTAAAAAAATATTATTTAAATTGTTCTCACTATTTCCTTAGAAATTAAATCCTTTTTGCCCTGCTTCCCTATTATAAAGAAAAAAAGATAAAAGAAAAACAAAACTTAAATAATAATTAAATTGTTAATAACTCTTTGTATTATTTTAACAAAGTATATTATCTGTACTTTACTTAAAAAACTTAAAGATAACGAAATTACTTTTATTTTTTATTTTCCTTTAGCGTTAATAACTTTTTTTAATATTATTTTTATTATTAATTTGAATTTTATTATTAATTTTGATTTTTTTGTTTCTCTTTAAATACCCTATTTCGTTTGCACTCGTTAAACGTACGAGGGTTTAACCCAAAAGTAAACAAAAAGTTTAAAATTCAAAATTTTACAAAAATATAAAAAAATACAAGAATGAAAATGATCATTAATTAATTTTAGTAAGAAAAAGAAATGATAAAAAAGTATATAATGTATTTAAAACAAAAAGAAATCAAATGTTTTAGGGTCTTTAATTAGTGTATAAAAATGTACAAATTAATAAAAACAAAACAAATATAATTAAACTTAAAAAAAATTTGATTGTTTAAAAAAAGTAAAGAATTACACATGGGAATTCCCATTCAAGGTATTTATAGATATTAATACTGCTTATTTTGGCATTATATATGGACCTAATGTATTTTACGCTACAATTCCTAAATTGATTGGCAAAGTATTAGACATGAAAAAGTTATAAACAAGCGTCTTCTATGTAGCTAAACATTCACAGACATCGTTAATAACGCTATTTTATCAGATAATTCCTAATATCAGTTAAACACTTTCAAAGTTTTTGGAGAGTATGGTTATCATTTACCTAAACATTGCGAATTCAATCCACTTTGCGACAACAAGTATACATTTTATAAAAAACTGGGGGTGATGTAGGGGATGTTGGATACCAAGCAACTGTTCTGACTGGTCTTAACTTGGTAAGCCCAGACTTATCTTTGTTATCCTTTGTCTTAACTGTGACACCGAGCTCCTCGGTCTATTATTACGGACTGCCTTTCTGAGATTAAGGTTTTGGGCCCATACAGCAACAAATTTGAACAAAAGTTAATGCTAGCAAAAACTCATGGTCATATTTAATTGAGATCAGAACATTTTTGACCATACCTCTGTATAAAATTTTCTCTAAAAGGCGACTTAAATACCCCTAAAATAGAAAAAAATATCAGGGACCGAAAATAATAATATTCTTGAATTTTCAAAGAAAAAAGCAATCATATGGAAATATCGCAGAACTAATGTGAAAACATCATTTTGCTTGTTTTCCACTATATTTTCAGAAAATGACATGATTTTCAAATTTTTGATTTTTATTATGTTTTTCAAAAATAATTTTTATTTTACGATTTTTATTTTTTTTTGTCAAATATATTTGTCAAATTCTGACAAATATTTTTTTTGGCAAAAATATTTGTCAAGATCTGATTTTTATTTTTAACATAAATAATTGTTATTCTGATTAAAATTTTTTTTGTCAAATATATTTGTCAAATAAAAAAATAATAAAAAATTTCCCATAATAACGGTAAATTTAAAAATTTTCAATAAAAATTGAAATTTTGAAAATTTCCGATAAAAACATAGTATGTATTTGAAATTTTCCCATAAAAATGGGAAATTTTAAAAATTTCTTGTAAAAAGGGGAAATTTTGAATATTTTTTTTTTAAATGTGAAATTCTGAAAAATTTCCCACAAAAAAGGGAAATTTTGAAAATTTCCTATAATAAAAGGGAAATTTTAAAAATTCCCATAAAAAGGGAAATTTTGAAAATTTCCCATAAAAAAGGGAAATTTTGAAAATTTTACATAAAAAAGTCAAATTTTGAACAATTTCCCTTTTTAATGTAAAATTTTTAAAATTTCCCTTTTTTATGGGAAATTTTCAATATTTCCATTTTTTATGGGAAATTTTCAAAATTTCCCTTTTTATGGGAAATTTTCAAAATTTCCCTTTTTTATGGGAAATTTTCAAAATTTCCCTTTTTTATGGAAAATTTTCAAAATTTCCATTTTCTATGGGAAATTTTCAAAATTTCCCTTTTTTATGAGAAATTTTCAAAATTTCCCTTTTTTATGGGAAATTTTCAAAATTTCCCGTTTTTAGGTGAAATTTTCAAAATTTCCCGTTTTAAGGTGAAATTTTCAAAATTTCCCGTTTTTAGGTGAAATTTTCAAAATTTCCCATTTTTACAGAAAATTTTTATAATTTCCCATTTATATAGCAAATTTTAAAAATTTCACATTTTAAAAAAGAATATTCAAAATTTCCCCTTTTTACAAGAAATTTTTAAAATTTCCCATTTTTATGGGAAAATTTCAAATACTACGTTTCTAGGGAAATTTTCAAAATTTTCATTTTTATTGAAAATTTTTAAAATTTATTATGGGAAATATTTAAATTTTTTTTTAAATTTTGTATTGATTTTTTATTTTTGCGTTTTTTATTTGACAAATATTTTTGACAAAAAAAAATTTAAATCAGAATAGCAATTATTTCTATTAAAAATAAATAATAATCAGATCTTGACAAATATTTTTGCCAAAAAAAAATATTTGTCAGACCATGACAAATATTTTTGACAAATAAAATAAAAATCAATTTTTGACAAATATTTTTGCCAAAAAAAAATATTTGTCAGAATTTGACAAATACAGTGGTGGTCACGTATTTAGCACAAATGGTACCTGTTATCTCTTATAGGAAATATTAAGTCCTAATTCTAATTTTTTTCACTACTTTTTTTGTGTAATGTATTACACATGATGCGAAGATGAAGTCGTATTCCTTTTATATGCATATTTTTTAAAAATTATATTTATTTTTTGCAATTATTTAAAACTAACCCATAAAAATACTGGACATATTTTTAGCACAAATTAAAAACAATATTTATTAAAAATCAAAAACAAGTTATTAATTAAAATTTATTGAAAAAAACCTAATATTTTGTAGGATATCCTTTATCTTGTATAGCTGCCGCACATCTTTTAGGCATACTCTTTACAAGAGCCAGGTATCGCTCATTTGGGATAGCGTGCCATATTTTTTAGATTTCCGTCCATAAATCATTTAAGTTGTTAGGTTTTATGCTTGTTATATGCTTCTCTATATCATTCCAAAGATTCTCAATAGGATTGAGATCTGGAGACTGAGCTGGCCATTTCAAAACATCTATTTGACTCTCCTCCAAGCAACACTTCACAGTACGGAAAGTGTGTTTAGGGTCATTGTCATTCTCAGGGCCAACTCCATGCCCTGAGAATGCAAGCCACACCATCACATTTCCTCCACCATGTTTTACAGTCTTTGACGTATACTTTGGGTTGTGCTGAATGTTCGGAAGATACCATACATATCTCTTTCCATCAGATCCAAATCTGCAAAACTTTGATTCGTCGCTCCAAAGTACGTTTTTCCAAAAATTTAATGGCTTTTCCAAATGCTGTCGGGCGAAAGAAATTCGTGATTTCAAATTCTTTTTTGACACATGTGGCTTGTGTTGCACAATACAGCCACGCGAATTTTTTTCATTAAGGCGTCTTTGTATCGTCCTGACGGAGACATCAATACCGTATTTTGATGACATTTCACTATTTATTTCACTGGAGCTCTAAAAAGGGTCGGCCACTGATATTTTATGTATTAAATAATCCTCTTTTGTTATCGTTTTTCTTGGTCCAGGTGCCCGTGAACCCTTTTTAATTGTTCCGTGTGCTTTTATATGGCTCAAAGCATTATATACCATCTTTCTGGAGCAATTTAAAATACTTGCTATTTCACTTACAGGACATCCTCTCGAATTTATTTCACAAATCACCTGTCGTTGCGTATCTGTGCACCATTTATTTTTGGCCACGTCTAATAAATATTTTATTTCTGAAAAATCTTCAACTGTACACAATATGATGAAAAACTTACCAAAAATTAATTAAAAATTCAAAAAAAAAAAACAGAAATGTAAAATGTTTAATATTTGTGCTAAATTTGTGTCCAGCTCCAATTACGTATTACCAACAAATAAATTATATATGAATCAATTGAAGAAAGGGAATAACAAAAAGAGTAACGGGACTTGTCGATCACACCATAAGCTACACATCGTGGCAAAAAAAAAAGAAAATTATTACTCCAACAGAAAAATATACGGTTTTGAAAAAAAACGCATAACTAGTGTGCTAAATATGTGACCACCACTGTATATTTGACAAAAAAAAAATAAAAATCATAAAATAAAAATTATATCTGACAAAAAAATAAAAATCGTAAAATAACAATTATATTTTGATTTTTATTATAAATGTCATAATTGTAACGGTCCCTGAAAAATATTCGTAATTAAGTTTTTCTATAAATCAATTTGCATAATTTTTATATAAAGGAGGTGCCAAGCGACATCTTCACTCGCAGACCCCAGGTTCCATTGTGATCCTTTACTAGAAGAGGAGAAAGAAAAAAGATTGAAGATAGAGGAAGATAATAGAAAGTTGTAGAGAAAGAAGAAGAATACCCTATCTAGGCCAGTTGAGACCAGTGGTGAACCCTACAATATAATGCAATCTGCACTGTTGCAGATCATGCAGGTCAGCAAGGAATCTGCTGCCTAAATGTTTGAGCCTTAGGTTTTGCAGCCTTGGACAGTGACAGAGAATGTGTTCTACCGACTCGGACGAATCCTCATCTACACATAGTCTACAGAGGTCTGGAATGCTGCTATCCCACCTATGTAGCCTCGAATTTAAGACACAGTGACCCTTAGGTAGCCCTATACATCTTCTTAAGCTTGACCTATTCGGACCTAATAGAAGTTTGGTTCCATTACTGTCCGGCTTAGGCCATAGAGTTCTAGATGTCCTACACGTAACCATGTTACTCCATGTCTTTGTGGTTTCCCTGATAATCAAAGACTTAATGCCCAGATTAAAGTGACAGATAGGTGGAGCCATATCTGACACTCTTTGACTTAAGTGTAGACTGTCTGGCAACTTCGTCCGCAACTTCGTTGCCAACGATGTCGCAATGACCTGGAACCCATCACAATCAAATCCTATAACTGAGAGATTGGTCAAGAAAAGCTGTCCTACATTTTTTGACTAGTTTGGAGGTAATACTATAACCCCGCATCGCCTTGAGCGCGACATGGCTATCGACGTATATTGTCACCTTACTGTTTGCAGCTATAAGACCCTGAATGAGCTCTGTAGCGTTCCAAATGGCAAAAATCTCTGGATTTCCTAACATTTTGGTCCATCAGAAAAACACCAGATCCAGTCCCGCAATCCATTTTAGAACCATCCGTGAAGATCGAAGTGCCTTGAAAAAGTGCTGTATGTCCCTTCCAGTCGGATCTATCAGGGATTACGATCTCTGGTGCTGAGCTAAACAGTAGCTCCTTTGAGTTACTGATCCTACTATTAAGCATGTTCACAATCCAATCTATTAGAAAGCCCTGTAAATTTAAGTCCTCCAGTGAACCCCTGATTGCTTCAATAGTAATGTTATTGAAAGCACCCTCGATATCGAGGAAAGCGACCACTAACATTTCTTTGCAGAAATGTTAGTGTGGTGAAAAAATTTTACAATCTAGGATATATTACACATCGCAACAAGGTATTTCTTGATTAAGAACTGAACTGATAGTCGGTTTTAATGTAAGTACCTGGTTGACCGAGCCTTGCTCGGAACTTTGTGATAAGCATTTTGAGGCAAATTTTAAAGTTTTTATATATTTTATTTTATAAAGTACTAAAAAAAATGTCTTTCCTCTAAACATTACACAAATATTCAGTTAATTTTAAATTATTTTATTTATTTTGTCCGACCAACACATAGTTTGCATAGTTTACAGTTTAACTCATTTTAATAATTTTGGAAATTGGTCATACCAACAGAAATCTCCGTCGACTCATGCGCAAGAACTTTGCTAAAGATTATAGTCTGATTAAATGCACAGTTTACGATTTAATTCATTTTGAGTAGTTTTCAGTGGCGTCACCTGAAGTTGTTCATACTAACTAAGAAACTTTCGTCTGCTTATGCGTAATAACTTTGCTTATGATTATAACATGATCAAATGCACAGTTTACGATTTAATTCATTTTGAGTAATTTTCTGTGGCGCCACCTGTCGGACTTTGCTCATTCCAATTCATAAACATTCGTCGGCTTATCCGCAACAACTTTGCTGAAGATTATAGCATGATTAAATGTACAGCTTACGATTAAATTGACTTTGAGTAAATTTCAGTGGCGCCACCTGTCGAAATATCTTCATACCAATTAAGAAACCTTCATCGGATCATGTGCAACAACTTTGCTAAAGATTGTAGCATGATTAAATGTACAGATTACTATTAAATTGACTTTGAGTAAGTTTCTGTAGCGCCACCTGTCGGAAATTATTCATACCAACTAAAAAGCCTTCGCCGTCTCATGCGCTACAACTTTGCTAAAGATCATAGCATGATCAAATGTACAGTTTACGATTTAATTAATTTTTAGTAATTTTCAGTGGCGCCATCTGTCGGAAATTAGTCTTATCAACTTAAAAACCTTCGCCGCCTTATCCGCAACATCTTCGCTAAAGAGCATAACATGATCAAATTCACAGTTTACTATTCTATAAAGAACATACATACATCCAAATATTCATTTGTTTAAAATAGTACTAATTTTTCCCCCTTTTTATTCCCTAATTTCTAAAAGTTCCATATGCATATTTGGTACGTTTTTGGTGTCAATTGAATTCGGTACATTTTATTAAAACGCAGTTAACATAATGTATAATGTTCCTATTCATATTATTTTGGAGATGTTAAGTTATCATTGTATCCCTTTTTTACCCATTTCGGCTCCAAAATCAAAAAAGTACCAAATACGTGTTTCATGTTTCTTTTACATCTATTGATTGCAGTACAAAGTTTATTTCTATATTCTTTAGTTTAAGATATAAGAGTGGGTTAAAAAGGTACCAAAAAAACAATATTCACCCTTTTGTACCCCCTATCGAACATAGTTTCAAAAAAGTAGCAAACACCTGTCCACTTATTTTCATAGTTGTTTAAAACGTAATTTTAATTTTGTTTCTGTACCTATTACTTTAGAAGATATAGCGTTTTCGATTTTTTGCCCTTTTTACCCGTTTTTACCCTCTTGGAGGCAAAAGTTCCAAAAGTCCCTTCTTCTTCGACCTATACATCAAAAAAGATACCCACTGTCTAAATTTTATCAAAATCGTTAGAGCCGTTTTCGAGATAGCCATTCTATATATATATATATATATATATATATATATATATATATATATATATATATATATATATATATATATATATATATATATATATATATATATATATATATATATATATATATAAATACATACAATTATTGCTCCTTTAAGAATATAAGATAAGATTCGAGATACACAGCCATGTCACAGAACTCAATTTCTTCGGAAGTGGAATGAATTCTGTATTTTTTCGAAATGAAACTACTTTCCATTTATACCCTTCACAATCATAAGGTATCATAAGTTTGTGCTGATGTATGTAACGCATAGAAATATTGGACTTAGATCCACTTTTAAGTATACCATTAAACTTAAAATAACAACAACAACTAAAACGCTAGTAAGTCTGAAGATAATGACAATTTTAAGTTTATTTCTTGCATACATATCATCGGATATATTTTGAAATATTTTCAATGTTATAGCATTTCAAATACATATGTATATTGGAATAACTTGAAAAGGTTGACCCTAAAAAAAACAACATTCGTCAGCAATATTATCTGTAAGCTCGGCTTACATTGGTTTAAATTTGCCAAGTAATTTTGGAGATATCGTTGAAGTTTTGACATAAAAAAACAAAAATTTGTATGATCTATCAGGCATGTCACAAATTCCGTTCGGTAGTTAAATTCCGATCGAAATGGTTGTAGGTTTTTTACAGGCATGTCACAAATTCCGTTAGGAATTGAAACCATTCCATAGTTAAATTCCGATCGAAAAAAATTTCGTTTTACTTTTTTATAGAAGGAATATTCGGAATTCATTCCACTTTCGAACGGACATGTCTGTATGTCTCATTTTGTTAATTTTTGACGAAAAAGTTAAAAATTCGACAAGTACCTGTAACTCAAAAATTCGAGCCAATCGAGAAAAACGGAAGCAAAAAGTTAAATTTTGATGCCCTGTATATTCTTTAATTCAATTAACTTTGAATTAAAATAATTGAATCAAATTAAAATATTTAAGATCTGTGGCAAACAGTTAAACTTAAGACTTGTCTAAGATTTTAAGCTATTAATAGTTTTCAAAATCTTTAGGCTCAAAAAATATTGGAATACGCACAATTAAAATTGTTTCAAACGGAATTTAACATTTAGTAAAAAAGGGTAATTTATTATAATTGCACTAGTTTATACAAAGAATCTCATCCAAAAATTTTGTCATCTATAAAAACAAATCTTTCTTTGCCACTTCGTAGGAATAGACTCGTAAACTTTCTTTCTTTCCATTATCGATTCCATATAATTTTCAATTTCTCTCTCCACTTCTGTTCTCCATTTAAGTTCCAAAAATAATGGAAAAACTTCACCCGACTTTTTTAATCTACGTTCGGCAGTTTGATAACATTTCCACGGCTGAGGTTCAACAATAAACAATTTGGCTATATTTGATAGTTTCCTCAAGAACTCCTGAAGACCAGCATCATGATGATTTAAGTGAATCCACATGGTAATGGAAAAACAACAGACAGCATCAAAATTAGTTCTTTTGTGTCTCTCTAAGAAATTTGTGATCTTTTCAAAGGCCTCATTGTTCATGACATCCACACAATCGTAGGAAATCTCTTGCGGATTAATATTATCCACTTTGGCTCGAGATATCAAGGCTTCGTCTATATCGACTCCATAGATAAATACTGTTCGGTGAGGCATTAAACTACTTAAGTATTTATGAAGCAATTGTGTAAATACTCCGGAATTGCATCCAACATCTAGAACATAATAAGGTTCCTGAGATTCAAATTCTTGCTCCTCCAGCCAGTGTTGAGATGGTAAAAGTTTCAGTCTATCTTCAGCTGAATTAAATTGATAGTAATTTATGAAATTTCCAAACTGGACAGCTCCAGGATCTTTGTTTCGAAATTCCATTATCACTTAAAGAAAATGTGTTTTTATAAAAAATTTACTAAAAATGTAAACAAAATTAATATTAAACATGTTGTTAATTACATTGATTACAGTTAGTATCTAGCGATTTATGTCCCGCTATGTTTCATACAACAGTGCTCTCTAAAATATGTGTATGTTCTCAAGTGAGAAGAGTAATTTTCCCCCAAATTCGCCATAGGTTTGGAGTTTGGATAAATTTTCGGCAGCGGTTGATTTTGTTTATTTCCACCAAATCATAAGCACAAACCTTCAATATGTTGAAAAATGATACATGTATAACAATGATGGTGAAAAATACAGTTGACCATAACGGATCGTTATTGCAACTAAAACTACAAAGTGTTGCCTACTTTAAGGTGAAATCAAAATGGTTTCAGTAGCAGATTACGGTTTTTGGAACTTTGCTTAATTTTTGTTTTCTTTTCATGTTTATAAATGAAAATTGTTGGAATATTATTCTTATTCACTGTCTTTTTGAAGCCGCCTAGCGGATTGTTAAAGGAGTAATATTGAATTTGCTTTGGTTCTTAAGACACAAACCAACAAACAATTCTCCACATTATTTTTATTACACAATGGGTTAATTTTTTTCAGTACTTTTAGTCACTAAAGTTTCCTTTAAGACTTCAAACAATAACTACTCAATAATCATAGGTACACATTTAGACATGTCACAAATTCCGTTCGGAATTGAAACCATTCCGGAGATCAATCCAGATCTAAATTGTTTTAGGTTCTATATAACCATGTCACAGAACTCATTTTCGTTCTGAAGTGGAATGAATTCCGTATTTTGCTTCTATACCAAAAGTAATACGAAAATTTTATTCGGAATGAAACCACTTTCAGTTTTAAAAGTGGAATTGAACTTGTATGTTTTTCTTTGTTTATTCAAAACTTAAACAATTTCTTCCATTATTCAGTGTTATTTGTTGAAACAAATATAGGGTTACTGATTTACATTTCAAAATTTTCGGAATCTATAGAACCTAAAACCATTCGGATTGGAATTCAACTACGTAATGGTTTCGATAGATTCCGAAAATTTTGAAATGTTTTTTTTTCAATTGAAATCAGTAACTCTATCAACGTTTCAACAAATAACACTGAATAATTGAAGAAATTATTCAAATATTAAATGAACAAAGAAAATCATACAAATTTAGTTCCACTAAAAAATATGATTTTATTTCGAAAAAAAATTTCGTTTTACTTTTTCTACAGAAGCAAAACACGGAATTCATTTTACTTCAGAGTTCTGTGACATGGCTGATAATCTCAACGACCTTTTTTTGTATTGTTTCAATAATTTCAATTGTTTGGCGTTTAAGACAATCAGGCGTATCACAAATTCCGTTCGGAATTGAAACAATTTCGTAGTTGAATTCCGATCGATGTAGGGTTTGCAGTTCGCTTTTAACCGAAACCTCGGTTTTTTATGCCTCAAAACTGAAACCGAAAAACGTAGAAAAAACCGCGGTTTTAGCTATTTATTTTTCATAATTTGTTGTTGGTATTATTCAGAAATAACCAAGGAGCCATTAGACAAAAACTAATAGAGTTTAATATTTCACTTGATACAAACATCGTAGCATGTACTATATATAGAGCAGCAGTCAATATTAAATTTGGATCTGAAAATCAAACACTGCTTCAGTTGTGGTTGGCACACGGAATTCATCTTGAAGTCATTGATGTTTTTTTTTTTTTTGAAAAAATTGTTATAAATCCAGATGTGGAAGAGTTTGAAACCGACGAAAGCGAAGACAATTTTGAAGATGGCGAACTGTTTGGTATTTCAAAAAAGCGTCAGTTCGTAATAAGATTTTACAAACAAGCGTTAAAAAGCATCATAATCGTGAATTAAGTTTACTCTTAGAAAGTTTAAAAAACTGTCGACCTTACCTTCATTCTATCGACTTTGAAATTGTAAATTCTTTTAAAGATTTGTTGCTGTATGTAAAAATGACTGTTAAAGCGATTTGTTGCTCGGATGTAAATATTATTCAAGCTAAAGGGGCTCTGCAGTTTCTCCAAAAGAAACAAGACTTATTTAAGAAATCCCTCATATATAAAAAACCTGAATTAATTTGCTGAATTTTAGTTAGTATAAATCATAAATATTAGCTTTAATAAACATACCTTATACTTTGTTTAAATAAAATTATCTAAATTTTACTACAAACTTAAATCAAAATAGTTTTATTTAAAAAACCGAACCGAAACCTTCCGGTTCAACAAATAATAATGAATAATTAATAAAATTGTTTAAATAAACACTACATAACAGTTTTTTTGGACCAAACGAGTCTGATACCCAATCTTTATCCGACTTTGAAGTCAGGATGGTCAAAAGTAGAACAGTTTTCGAGATATTCCAAAATAACAATTTTTTGCGTTTTTGAAAAAAATGATCTCACCTAAATATCGACATCATTCAAAATATTTTTCGGATTATGTTTTCTTCTAATTAAATATAATTACTAAAAGAACCATTAGTCGTAAGGAACGATGAGTCAAAAAATAACCAAGATACAATAGACAAAAGTTCAAACTTTATAAACATTTTTTGAATTTTTGAAATTTCTATAATGAAATTGTGAACATTTCTGAATACAATAAAAAACAAGTAAGAAAGCGCTATAGTCGGTCAAGCCCGACCATACGATACCCTTCACCACTAAGGTCAAAGGTGTTATTTTTCCTGTATAAAGACAAATATTTGCTAAATTTTGCCATCATACAAACATTTTCTCAAAACTTATATATTCAACATGTTTCCGTCATTTGGACTTATATGAGAGCTAGGGTCAAATATGGACTTGAAATTTGGGAAATTGATTAACGTTATTACAAAAATTATGTATGCAAAAAATAAACTCAGAATTTTCATTATCTTTAGATTTATGAGCGTTTTAGTGATTTTTTGTCTCATTTAGTGCCTTTTTAAAGAAGAGTTTGTATGGGAGCTATGGTCAAATGTGGACCGATTTTCACGAAATTTGGTACAGTGATTTAAGTTTACATAAGCAGTATTTGTTTTCAATTTCATGAAAAAATATTGATATTTTTGGCCAATATATCAATTCCGGGAAGTGGGACCTATGGGAGGTACCATAAATAATGAACCGATTTTGACCAATTTCAATAGCCATGGTCCCATTATCAAAAAAATGATCTGTGCCAAATTATCTTTAGAATTGCGACCTGTAGTTTGATTACAAGATTTACATGGGGGTCCAGCCAGCCAGACGGACTAATGGACGGACGGTCATCGCTAATTCGACTCAGAAAGTGATTCTAAGCCTATTGGTATACTAAAAGGTGGGTCTATTTCTATGCGTTACATACATCAGCACAAACTTATAATACCCTTTCCACCTATGGTGGTGAAGGGTATAATGACATACTAAAAATGGCCAAAACGACACTTAGAAATCACATCCTTCTTATTGAAAGAACCTTTATACACTCTAAATCATATGAATAGAACCACTTAAATTTCAGTTTTTAGCAATTCATATTTTTTAAGCGTTTTGTCCACAACTAAGATTGTAGTACCGTAGCAAAGGTTTTCCCACGATTGCAGTAATTAACAGCATTATCACTATATTTCACTGCGATAGTTTAAAAATGTCCTTTTTCCAAAAAAGTCGAAAAAAAGCAAACAAATTGCCTTTCATATGATTAGAACCTTTTTACTAATCTTAATTAAAAATGCGTTATTGTTTTATTTGGTAATAATTATCATTTATCATAAGTTTATTGATAACACAGCACAACAAAATAAAAAAATTTCATGTGCTCTTAAAACCACTATACAATTTTGATGTATCATGACTACCTTTGTACAAAAATGGTAAAATTTTTAAAGTCTATGGCAAGATTTAAAAAAAAAAAAAAATTATTTTTAAATTGAAATTTTTTTAGACTTTTCTTCAAATAATTAAGATAGCCTTTATTCGTCTATATATCGCGTTTCAATCGGATCAATAGTATCGGAGTTATAATAAAAAACTTAAGAAAAATATATATTTTTTACGTGAAAATGGCAAAAATTTTCTTTTTAAAAAATCATGAAAAATCGAAAACGGCAAAAAACTTCCAGATTTATTATTTTATCACATAGCGACATATAATTGCAACAAAATGAGATATCGACCATAAAAATCGATTGATTTTATTTTTTGAATTTATTCACAATTTAGTGAATTCGCTCATTTTCACAAAATTTTAGTTTCTTGCTTCATATACGCATTATAGCGGGTTTTCAAATTTATGAAAAAAATAAATTTTCCAATTTCAAGGGGTGCATGTCGGATTAGATTTGGTGAGAAACTTTCACCCACAAAATTTTAGTCGAATTGGACAACGTTAACACGTAGCTCATAGGCCCCAAATCTGAAAAATATCGTTTAAATCGAAAAAAAAATTGACAAATTTTCAGTTTTTGCAAAATTAAAGCTATTTATTCCCCCTTTTGCAAAAAGTGGATTCTGGTTCTTAATGCAAACGCAATGATTTTTCCAATAAGCTACATGTCTTTAAAATCGGTTAAACAGTTTTCGAGTTATTACAATTTTCACTGGCCATTACATGTCCTTGAGGACTTGCCGAAGACAATTTACATGTCAACAATAAAATATAAAATTTCGATAAAATTGACTGATATCTTCCTATTACACAACGCAACAAAATAAAAAAAATTCTATGCTTTTGAAACCACTATACAATATCCAGGTACTGCCAAAGTGTTTTGGATGAATGAGAAATGTATTGAGAAATGTATTCTTAAGTTTTTATTATAACTCCGATACTATTGATCCGATTGAAATGCGATATATAGAAGAATTAAAGCTATGCAAATCTTAATTTTTCTGATTTTATTTTAATAATATCGGACTAGTATTTTTTGAGTTATCATTAATTATTTGAAGAAACGTCTAAAAAAAAAATGCAATTTAAAAAAAAAAATTTTTTTTTTTAAATCTTGCCATAGAATTTAAAAATTTTACCATTTTTGTACTAAGGTAGCCATGATACATCAAATGTATATAGTGGTTACTCGAGCACATTTTTGCTGTTGCCCTATTTAATAAATTAGATGTTTTAGTAGTGAGTGCTTCCACTTTTATTTACAATAATTTATTGAATTTATTAAATTAATGATTCCGTATGTCGAATTGTCTTCCTCCCTCATAGACCTTTTGCGACAGCCAACCCCAAACACTTTTAATTACGTTTAGGTCGGGAGAATAGGGGGCCCAGTTAAGGATTGGGACATTTTGGCTTAAAAATGCAAAGTGGTTCTAATCATATGAATTGATTATTTTTGGCATTTTCTGACTTCTTTGAAAAATAGGCAATTTTTACACTGTCGTGGAAAATTCTAGTGATGGTGCTATAGGTTTCTGCAATCTCAGGAAAATTATCTTTACTACGATACAAAAATTTTTGCCGAAGATTAAACGCTTTAAAAGATATGGCCTGCTAAAACCTGGACCAAATTACGGCATTCGATATCGATCTAAATTTTTGAAATTTTCAAAACATTTTTATAGCATACTTTAAGGATTATCAAAATTATTTAAAAGATGCACAGTTTACTATATTTTTGAAGTTATTTGCCAAAATATGAACAATAGTAAAAGAGTTTTAATTGAACTATATGTTTTTTAAAAACGAATCAAAATGGATAATAAAATTTCAATAAACTTTTTTCATCGAAGTAACTTTCAACATCCCTAAAGTATACATCACAATATTCGCTTAAAAGTCTGAGTTTTCGATCGATATCGAACGCCGTAATTTGACCCCTGATATTTAAGTGGTTCTAATCATATGATTGAGAGTGTATCTCTTTATTTGACTTTAGCAGTAAAGGTTATCAAGTAGTCGGGCTTGTCCAACTATAGTTTAAATTTGTGGCTTGGTGCTAAAAAGGCCAATGTCAATTTTTTGCTGTTTTGAATTAATCATTGCATTGGATTCTTTACCCTATTTTATTTGACTCCAAAAGCTTATCTCTAACTCAGGACAGATTTATAAGGGGTTTTCTGGGTAATGTTATTATGAATTTATATAAAAAAATAAAAATTTTATATCAAATTTTCTCAAAAACAATGAAATATTTTAGTATCAAAAACTGTGTAGGACACCTTAGGTTTTTGATATTAATAAACATATCCTTTTATAATCCAAAATAGAAGACAACGTTAGAACTTAATAATTGCATTGTAATTAAATCTGTATTAATTGGTTTATTTAAAATAGGTACAATTATTTGCCTACAAACGTCATACATTTTATCTGAATTAAATCTTTGGTATATTAGCTGTCTGAATATTTTGTATTCTA
The DNA here is from genome assembly GCA_933228675.1 of Stomorhina lunata. Lineage (NCBI taxonomy): Eukaryota > Metazoa > Arthropoda > Insecta > Diptera > Rhiniidae > Stomorhina > Stomorhina lunata. Next base: position 84,625,229 of record OW121741.1, on the reverse strand, counting down.
CAAATACGTTACAACTTAAAACTAAATGACTTATATACGTCGACGAGTTCATGATAACACTTCAATGATATTCATAATAATAACGATAGGGATCTACGACAGGAGTTTCGCCGGCAACTGCCGGCATGCCATTGGCAGTTTTAGGCACAGGACGTATGACATAAGTACTGCGTCTGTAATAATGACAATAAAAATAAAGTAATATAATATATAGACAAACAAGTTAAAGACGATTTTTATTAACTTTACCTATTATGATCGCCGGCATGCACCTGAAAACTGGTTTCTTCATGACCATCATGAGAGAATAACTTTTTCAAAGCTATTATACCGGCTATGGTAAGAGCAACTTTACTTATAACTAAAGCTTTGCCAGCAATGGCCGCTAAAGCCTTAAGACCTATGGGACCAGCAATACCCATGGCTGTTAGAAGAGCAGCAATAACATATTTGACATGGCCGCCTTTCTTTTCTTTCTTCTCGTGATGATCGTCGCCGCCACCTATACGTGCTGTGCTCATATCGACCTTTAGTGAATGCGTTCGTACTAATTTATCGATTTTTGAGAGAAGAGCCCGATCTAGTGGCGCTAATAAACTAAAAGCTCTGGCATCAGTTAATGCTCCTATAATGCTCTCTTCCTCTGTATGATTTTGCTTCTCCAAGACTACACCATCCACTATTTTAATGGAGTCCTGCTCAATGGCTCTACTCAAACCGGTTAGAGCTTTTTGCTTTAAACACGACATGAAATCATTTTTAGACTGACAATCGTCATAGACACGTCGTATAATTTGAAATTCGGGACCCAACCATGAGGTGGCACTATGCGAGGGTATTGAATTGCTGGCTTTCGCTGAAGATGTTGCGGATGCTGTTGATGTGCTCCTGTGTGATCGCCGGTGAGCCAAAGACTGGGGTAGAATTGTCACCACAACACAGATTAAGAATGTTACAAATTTTATTTGTTTTTCACTTGACATTTTGTTTTGATTATTTTGGTAAAAACCTTTTTTTTTTGGTCTGTCTTATAAAATAGTTTAGTTCCAAAAGATCTTATAACAGATCTAGTTTTTTTTATAATTTAATATCCAAAAAATCCTTTCACTTATCACACTTCGTATGTTTCACAAAAATTTTAACATTCAATGATTTTGAGTTGAGTTGTGGACGAAGATTTTCAAATCAGTTTGGCGAGTTTCAATCAGCTCTTTTGGGCTGATCTCGTTATTAAAGTATCTTAAATGCAACTGCTGCCTTATGCTGAGATGCTACCAGCTTTTATAAATTAATTTTCATTTTGCCCAAATCATTGATATGGAAAGTATTGGCGTGTTCTACAAGCATCTTAATATGATTAAGAAAACTCTAATAAAAAAAATAGTTTCTTCTTTATAACAAATACATATTTTGTTAGTTAAACGCTAATCAACAAAATTTATTTTCTTTTAGCTTTCTTATGTGGTCTAATGTTTCTTGGACTTTTAAATTAGTTTAATTTTATTAGCTAAATACTAGATGTACCCGGTCTACGTAGTTAACTGAAATTGTACAATAAGTTTTTCCCTAGTTCGATAATGAGAACTTTTGCCCTAGTACCCAAAGCTACCCTTAAAGTACTTGTGCTTTTACTTGTTTTTAAATTCCTAAATAGATAAAATTTTACCTCAGAAGAATGTTAGCAACAATATCTTTTAAATAAATCACAAAGATTAAATTTTTAAATGAAATTTTATTAAGAAAATCTTTTGAAATTTTTTGTTACATATTTAATCGTCATAATCAGATTCTATGACATTATCGGCCATATTTTTTTACTTATCTTTTATTCCGATTCTTTCCGAAATTTCCTCAATTATATCACGAGAAAGTGTTTTGAGCCATTCACGGTAAATTGGTGATATATAGATCATCCGAAGGTCGTTGTATTTCTCGAACTTTGTTAATTTGAGACTGGGTTTGATGAAAACTGTACGGCTCGAACATAATTTTAGGCTTTCAAGTTTATTTACTTAAATGACCTATATTTAAAATCTTTTAAGGTCAAAAATCGAGTATACTTTAGAAATCCATGCGCTTCGATCTTGTGCGCATATTCTCAATTGAGTTGAATCTTTGAAAGATTTTCTTTTACTTGTTCTTCATCAAAATTTCGGACGTCCTCTTTTAAGATTAGAAGGATAACCATGATAAGTCTAGGCTTACCATGTTAAGACCAATCACAACCGTTGCTTGGTATCTAACATCCCCTACATCACCCATATCATATGAGAGTGTTTGAAAATATCTTTCAAATCTTATATCCCTCAACAATGTCCTACTTCGGAACTAATTTGAACAAATATTTTTTCTTGTTATTTTTATCACAATCGATGAGGGTTATTAATATTATAAAGATTTATAAAGGGCAATATAATTAACAACCGATTTAGTGATTTAAAATATGAATTCATTTTTTTGAGGACGTGTATACCCGATATAAACAGTTAAAGGGTTAAACAATACCACTAAATCTGTAGTACAATGTGACTCGTGATTGAGAATTTCACGCATTTACAATAGATTGTATTTCAAATGATGTGGCAATACAAAATTAAACTTATTCTGTTATCCTTGACTCTCAGTAAAACATCGTTCCTCAACCATCCTTTTATATCGAACTATATTGCGAGATGTTAGGCATACTTCATAACATGAACGTGTTGCTGCTCACAACACGATTGCCGATTCCCTGTGCATTTCAACGGAGCGCTTGTGAGCTATGTTGGTATTTGGCCTTCGAAGTGTGTGGCATATCCCCCTCCATTTCCGTTGACATATCTCAATAGAAGCAGGGATTTGGTTTGTCGCATTTAGTAGATCTTCATTTCTTATGCGATTCAGCCACAATATATTAAGGATTTGCCTCAAGAATTTGTTTGCAAAGTGTTGTAGGTGCTTAACTATGGAATTTGTGCGTTTCCAAGCTTCGCAGCCGTAATACAGGATGGACTTGACATTCGAGTTGTATATTCGTAATTTAGTTGTTGTTGATATTTGCCGAGATTTCCAAATAGCTAGGAGAATGGCTAATGCAGATTTTGCCTTTTTAATACGCGATTCAATATCCTCGTCGGCTCCACCTTTTGTAGATATCAAACTTCCAAGATAATTAAAGGCACCTACACATCCAGTACCCTCATTGATGTGTGTCGTTGCCTCCAGGCATAATCCTTGTCTTGGAAACATTAATTTATAGCTCAGTATTTAATTAGTATTTTCTTGAAAGTGACCTGAGCGTTAGCTTAAAAGACATACGTCATGAGCTTATTTCAAGTCCTCGAGTTGTTTAAATTGTGTCCATTAGATACCGTGACAGATACATCCTTTTCTTACTCCAGTAGTAACTTTAAACGGATTTGACAATTTACCTTTGTGTAGAATCCGCCATTTAAAATCCATGTACATTGATCGAATTAACTTCAGAATTTTCGTTGGCATGTTACGATTTTCTAAAATTCTCCATAGATAGCTCCTATTGACACTGTCTAACGCCTTTATAAGATCGATAGACGCTAGGTAAATGGGTTGCGAAATTCATTACATTGCTCTAGTACTATTCTAACTGTGTTGATTAATTCAACACAAGAACGAATATCTCTGAACCCAAACTGATTTTCACGGCGTGTAGAGGAAACTGCATCGAAATTGGAAGAAGTGTTATACCCCTGTAGTTATTGCAGTCTTTGGGGTCATCCTTTTTTTATATTTTGACTAGTATACCTGCATTCCAGGCTGGCAGAGCTTCTTCTTTCCATATTTTACGCAAAAATAGGTGGCACAGTTTCACCGATCGTCATTGCCCGGGGTCTTATTGCGCTTAAGGGTTTTTAGTGACGTTCTTCACTTCTTGTATTGTTGGTGGATTGATTGAAATTTCATTAAATATACTGTAATGGCACCTCCGTCACCGCAGTGGTGTTAATCCAATAGGACTGTCCAATGATGACTTGAAGTGTTCCATCCAGCGTATTGATTGTTCATCCGGAGTTGAAGGAAGTATACCTCTACTGATCAAGATGGTATTGATATTTGTATATGATATTTTGTATAAGGTTTTCATGTCGCCTTTACTTGCAGCTGATTCAGCTTGACTCGCTTGTTCATCTATCGGCATTCTCTTGTCTCCCTTCAGACTTTATTATTTAATTGCACATGTTGTACGAAGGAAGGGAGTGTGATTACAAAGGTCTTTTGTAAAGGTCTCTTCTGTACTCCAGGATAGGCTAAATGTAAAGAAGATGTCCCATAACTTCGGAAAAAGTCTTTAATCTAAATCTCAGTCTAACCGCATGCCAGATAGTGTCCTGTCCACCTACTTATGGTATATACTTAACTGCTGATCCAACTTGTTGAGAGATCAAGAGCTTCTGTTGAATTCGGGACTAAAAACCGAGATTTATATTATATAGATTTCACAAAGATGTAGCAAATCGAAAAATAGGTCTATCGAAATGAGTGATTGATACTATTTATTCCCTTTCCAAAGATGGTAATCCAATACTTTTCTTAAAAAATACATCAAGTATATTTTTGTATGCAAAATCCGAAATAATAGACAGATGTCGATTTATTGACTTGGTATACATATTTAGTGTGAACCGCCTAGCATACAGAGGTCCCAAGTCCGGTCAGACCCACTTGAAAAAAATAAATTATCAAAAAAGCGGCGGTCCACCTCATAACTCAGCTAGCCACTGGTTATTGACTTTTTAGCTAATGCATTTGCCGTTCGAAGCCGGAGTTAAAACGTAGGTCCCTTTCAATGAGTCTAAAAATAGAATCGGATGCGACTCATTGTCTGAGCGTAGTATCCCTTGTTCCAATTGTAATGTGGTCAGGGAATTATATATATATATTTAATCCTGTGGAACAACACATGTTTATCGGTAGTCATTACTTTAATCTTGTTCCATGATACTGCAAACTTCCGTAATTCATTCTCAGTCTGGCATCTTCACGTGTTTGCAGATCTTTCAGACCTTCTGGAACCTTAGGGGTTGTATTCGATAGCTTGAAAATATATATGGTTTGAAAATGTAACGGGACAGAAACTTCTGAGGTTTCATTTGAGGCTATTGACAGGGTTCTTGTACCAAAATTAATCAATTTCTATTTCGATTACAAGTTTAAGGTGATGTAGTGCCAAAATAAAAAATATCATTCTTGAAAAAATAGGGTTACTGATTTTACATATTTCTTCTAGAGGTAGAATGATGATGTACATATGTAAAATAAATGTTATTTGATTTTTAAAATGTTAATTCGCTGACCCCGAAATTCGAACTTACGATCATCAAACAAAGCATGTTTAGTGATGATCCTTCAATCTCAAAATATTTTAATGCATATGTTAGGCAAGATCATAAGTTTTAAAAATTTATAAAAACTGTTTTTAGCTACAAATTTTTATTTGACTGACATGTTTTTGTTATCCATCGATGCATTTTGCAATTTTTCTTATAATAAATAAATATTGTATTTTCTTTACTCATTTTCATTATGATTCAAAACAACACCAACAAGAAGTAAAACAAAAACACTATAAAAACTATTTATTTAGTTTTGCACTTTCTTTCTTTGTAATTTTCTTTCTTTTAAAGTTTTTAATTTATTGCACCTGCAATTAACAAAGTTTGCAAACATTATTGTTGAAAGTTCTTAATAAATAAAATTAAAAATACATACATTTTTATAATCCAAAGAATGAAAAGTAGTTTATTTTTAAATGAAATTTGTAATTTTTGCTTCATTTGAAAACAAATGGTTTATTTATGCGAGATATAATTAAAAACAGCCAACCTGGATTAGTTTCCTAAAATCAAATTACTTTCTACCTTGCGTTATAAGTTACTTATATTGTGTATACAATAGAATATATTTGTTTTTTTTTGAGCAAATACATACATACTAGTAGGAAATTTTCTCCTTAAATTTAGTGATAGTTTTAAATATTATTTTCATTTTTAGATAAAGATATTTTTTATTACTAAATATTTTAATAAGGCTTGGTTTTTATATTTAATAAGAAGATACATAAAAGTATTCTCAAATTAATCTTTCATTTAAGGCTTTTTGTACGCGAGAAAATGATATATTTTTATAAAAATATAATGCCCTCCTGAGAATGGACAGAAATTGAATCATGTTTTGAACTTGCAATACAATTGTGCGGTTTTGCAACGCAGAACTGAAAAAAATGTTTAAAGATTTTGAAAATACACGTGGTGGCAGCTTTAATGAATCCATGCCAAAAAAATTTGCCGGCTTTGAAGAAGTATACTAAAATAATTCTACAAAACGCGTTAAATTTATTTGAAATCTTGGATGTATTCTATAATTCAGTTTCTAAATCAAATTTAATTTTAGAAAAATTACAAAAATTAAAGGATATTAATATCAACGTCCATCTACCAGCAAATGTTCAAATCAATCTGAGGGACCCATCAAAAAGATCAAAGTATAACGTCATGATTTGTTTATAATTTTATATATATATGTACATACTGGAAAATTTCAACTACAAGACAACAAATGCTAGAATTCATAGGAACAATAACGTCTAATCTGAACAATAATATGGAACTTGAAATTCAAAAATATCTTGATAGCGAAGTTATCTTAATATTGCAAAACTAGCAAATTTATGTTTCAGGATACCAGCTACGTCAGCATCGTGGAAACAAGCCTTTTCATTCGCTGACAACTGTGTAAACCAAAAAAGAAGTTCCCTAAATCCTAACACAAAAAAAAAGCAATTATTTGTGCATGCACAAAATAAGAAAAATATGTATTCTGGTTTAAAAAACACGATTTTTTTCTTTTTGTATTCGGCTTAAAGCCGGCGCACAGCCGCCGCTGGTCCATTTTTCTCCAGCCGCCGCCGCCGATAATTTGTAGTCGGCTTCGCCCTCTGGTCACAATAATGCTCCAAAAGAGTCAACTGTAAAGAGATTTATGTATAAATTTGCTGGGTCTATTAGTGCTGTAAAGACAGCAACGCTCCTTCGACCAGGTAGATCGACCGAAAATGTCGCAGCTGTACGTGATGATGTCGCTCAAACTCCATCCACCTTAATTGAAAGATTTGCATGCATACAAAGTTCAATTGACTCAGGAACTGAAGCCAGATGACCATGGAAAGCGAAGGGAGTTCGTTAATTGGGTATTGGAGAGACAACATAAAAATGCTGATTTTGCCGATAAAATCATCTTCAGTGACGAGGCTCATTTCCATCTTGATGGCTTCGTCAATAGGCAGAATTGTCGCATTTGGGATGTGGAAAATCCTTGAGTGATTCACGAGATGGTTTACGCGAATAAGCCGACGACGACACAAGAGGAAATTGGCACCCTTTACAACAGAATTTTTAGAAAGAATTTAAATATGAAGTACCTATTTAAGACGTTGAGTACATTTGAAAATATTGAGTCAGATCTATATTAAAGAAGGAACGTAAGAAGCGAGCAATAACAGATAAAAGAATTCATATTATGTTTCTTGAGTCATGAATTATGACTCATAATTCCCAACTTGAGAAATCTGGAAATCTTGAATAATATAAGTCATAGAAATGGTGTCTGGCAGTCTAGGTTAGGTTAGGCATGATGCGTCAGTTGGGTCCAAGAAGAGGTAACTTTGTAGTTCCTGTAAGGGAGATACTACCGTATATAAGAGGCTCAGTTAGAGGCAGCCGGATGCACCAATTAAAGAGCATATTTTACGAATGTTGATGTTCGGGATCTCTGATAAAACGTGCAAAAAAGGGAATCCCAGATGGAGGGTCGTAATATCAGCAAGGACTGGGCAGAGGCAGTGGCAGAGGAAATGAGTGACGGTTTCTTCCTCCTCTATGTTGAGACAGCTTCTGCAGTAGTCATTGCTTTGAAGATTAAGTCTTCTGGCATGTAAACCTAATAAACAGTATCCTGTGAGTAATGTGATGAGGGTGCGAAGACTATGGCAAGGAAAGGTGACCAATATTGCGGAACGCTTACTGTCGTAAGTTGGCCGTGTAAGTCTAGAGATCGAACAGGTCGTTTCTGTGGACCAGTTGGTCTGTGCGGACCTAAAAAGAAACTGCTTGATGAGCAGTTTGCATGCTGACAGCGGTATATCTAGAATTGGTCAATGTTCTCCTGATCAAGAAGAGCACCACCTTTTGCTAGTTTGGCCGCAGTTATATTGCCTGGTACATTACTATGACAGCGTACCCAGAAAAGTTCAATGTCGGAATGTCTCGCCATCTCATTTAGGGATGCCCGGCATTCACGGATAAGAACGGATGTCGTGTAGACCGATGATAAAGAATGAATGGCGGCAAGACTATCTGTACTGAAACGAATATCATTAGAGTATATTCAATGGTACGTGAGCCACTTGCTCGCCCTATAAATAGCTGTGATTTCAGCTTGAAGAACACTGCATTGTTTTGGGAGCTTGTAGACCGATGATAAAGAATGAATGGCGGCAAGACTATCCGTACAGAAACGAATATCGTTAGAGTATATTCAATGGTACGTGAGCCACTTGCTCGCCCTATAAATAGCTGAGATTTCAGCTTGAAGAATACTGCATTATTTTGGCATCTTTAATTTTATTTTTGTCCCAAAAAATGGGATTAAGAAGCCCCCACCCACACCACGTACCGATTTAGATCCGTCAGAGTAGATTTCCAGGATTCCTTCTCTGGAAGCGATTTGAGCCCCTGAGTCTGGCAGTCTACCACGTAATTAGAATTGAAAAATTGTCATTTCAGTCTCTAAAGGTTAAATTAAACGCAAATTCTTTTTGATGGTAGGTATAACATACCATCAAAAAGAATGGGGGGTATATTGAGATTATCATTCCATTTTTAAATTTTCTTAGTATTGGCTCAAAAACAAAGAGGGATATATGTATATTCTGAATCTTTATAAAATTCTAAGGCGATTGAGCGATGTCCGTCTGTCTGTTGAAAGCACGATAACGCCTAAAAGAAAGGAGCTAAGTCACTGAAACTTGGTAAAAATATTCTTCATTTCATTGTGGTATTGAAATTGGGCCATAGCTCCCATATAACCTCGTCTAGGCTAATCGCTTATTTTATAATATATGACTAATTATAACAGCTATGATGATAAAATTTGGTATATAGAAGTTTTACGTAAGCACTAGGTAGCATATAAAATTTCGAAATCAGTTCACAGTTAACCGTAGGAAACAGGCTAAATTCCACCTAAATACACTCAAATGCCAGTAAATGGTAAACTGTACTTGCTATGGTCACTAAATTTAGCACAAGGAAATTTTACGTCAATGTTAGCCAGTGTACAAAATTTTGTCACAATCAATTACAATTTGACCACAATCGGTCACCATTTGAACACAAATTCAAAAAGAAAGAGGGTTTCTGTCTGTCTGTCTATTAAGTGAAAGCGCGATAGAGCCTTAACTGAAAGAGCTAGAAAGACAAAATTTTACAAAAGTATTTTCGATATGTTAAATGGGTGAAATCGGTTTACATTTAGTTAAAGCTCCTATATGTCCCCGCCCCGGGAATCACATTAATGCTGATAAATTGAATACAATTGTAATAGCTATGACGACTTAATTTAGAACAGAAAAGTTTTATGCAACTTTTGTCAGTATATAAAATTTTATAGGTATCGGTCTATATTTGTCCATAACTTTCATATAAAAACCACTCCCGGAAACCACTAAAATGCCACAAACGCCAGTCAAAAGCTTTTAGAGAGAGTATGAGCCAACATCTTTGTTGTTACACTCATATTCGTAAAGAATTTAAAAATATTGGGACAGTAATTTGAGTGAGTGTATAACATCCCATTTTTATATCTACAATCAAAAATATTTAGAAATTAGATAGCAATCAATTTTAAGTCCAGACTTTATATACGGTGGATGCATTAGGAACTCCTAACAAAATATATGGACCTGTCGTATTATTATCAACGCGCACAACTTAAAGTATTTAACAGCTTATTAAAGTAAAACTATACCCGTTTATGAAAGTAAATTTTGTGCAATGTAACTACTAGGGAAATCATTAAGATACTTTTAAATGTTGAACTATAAAGCTACTGCAACTGAATTTATTCCAATGATTTTACTAACTAGAGTTATAATTTTTTTCGAATTAAGTCCATATCTCTCTTAGATATGTGAGATATGTTCCGAAATTTAACACAATTTGATAGTCGATATATAAGATTCGGCACAGCCGAATGTAACATTCTTCCTTGTTTATTTTCGAAAATAAAAAAAGACGTATAACTCACTAACTAGATGGTAGTAGTACTTAAAAAGTTACATGTTTTAAATGTACAAGCTCGCATTTTCCCGATGGTTGTGTACCAGTCAAAATTGGTTCTTCTGCTTTGCTTCAATAGTATAATTAAGTCAGGTCAAGCTTTTCCGAAAAAGTAAATGTTTTAAAGTGCTTCGAGCCCGAATAACGTTTATTGGGGTTTGCTAGACTTAAGGAACCCATTTAGGCGACTGCTCAGGTGTCATAATATGAAAACGCACCCCGCGTCATAGCTCTGCGGAACCGACTGTGTAATCGATCCGACACCTTTCTCGATTGTAGTCATCGGCGGTGGAGTTATGGTCCAGGGTGTGACTTTCTATTATGGAACCTGTAAGATACAGTTTTAAAGTTCTACTATGAACGCCAATATAAGTATATCAGGTCCATTGACGTGTACTTTCCAACACGACAACGCCCCTATACATATTGCCCGTGTGGTCAAACTTGTATGTGTCAATTAATAATAGGATATACGAGGTTATTCCAAACAAGTATTGCTCATCCTACAATATTACCAAAATTCCACATTAAACCTTTAGAACTATAACCAATAAAAATAAATTTATTAAAAACTGTGTAATTCTTTAGGATATGGTATACAAATACTCAATTTTAAGTCCTTTATATAAATTTCTTCAATGTCTTTAAAATGATTAACTTCATATTGTTAACAATTTGTTATTTTTAGACAAAAGAGAAATTATCACAATTTGCTTTTAATGCTTTTGATGTATTGAGCCTAAACATGATCGAACTTGCGGTCAATGAATTTTATAAATTTTCGATCATGTCTTCGTTTATTTGATTACTCGATTTTAACAAGAGTTTATTAACTTGACTAAAATACAGTAAAAAGGCATTACACCCTAAATGATTAACACGTAATGCGTGTTAAAAAATTATTTAAATTTTAATGAAATTGATCTATCTAATATTTACTTGTATGTGCTCAAGAGTTGTGCGAAATATTTATTGTTCGATGCAGCATAAATGAAGAAAATAATTTAAAAGAGTTTTTCAAAATAAAATGTATAGCATAAACTGAGTAGATACACATTTGCTTTATAAATATGTATTTCTCGGACAATAACGGTTAGATTAAGCGCTACATTCACTAGCTAAAATGGTTTTCATTCGTTTCATTATTTACAGAAACCTCCCAAAACTGTAATATATGTAATGCAGAGCTGTCTCAGTAAATGTTTGCAGTTGTGTGGGAGGTGGACGTGGCAGGTCCAATGTAGCCCATTTTTTTCACAATGGTACATATTGGCCTATTGACACCTTGTACCAAAATTCATAAATCTAGATTCAATTTTTTTCCAACATATTTAGTTCTAGAATCAAATTTTAGCCCTAGAATGGCTAAATCCTATACTGTGATGTCTGGGAGGGGCTTGACATAAAAATGGAAATAGGTGACTTTCGTGTGCTTATTAGGTTTTTTTTTGTTCTGTTGAGGTTTCTATATCCAAAACAATTGAAACAAATTATGATATGGTTTTAGTCTTCTTCTGTTATCCATGACTCCCAGTGGAGCATAGGGCCTCAACCATTCTTCTATATCGGACTCTTTTGCGAGATGTAAGGCATACGCCATTCCTAGAATAGCTTGCTGCTTTCAGCTCCGCATCAAGTTCTAGCAGGTGCACCAACACGACGGCCTCTTCCTTGTGGATTTCAACGAAGAGTTGTATATTCGCAACTTGGTTGTTGTCGATATTTGCCGAGATTTCCAAATAGCTCGGAGAATGGCGAATGCAGACTTTGCCTTCTTAATACGCGATTTTATATCCCCGTCGGCGCCACCTTTTGTAGATACCGAACTTCCGAGGTAATTGAAGGTACCTACACATCCAATAACCTCGTTATGTGTGTGTTCAAAATTTTAACTTCCAGTCCAGCTGCCCGAGATTCAACAGTGATAGTGTTAGTATTTTCTTGTAGGTGTCCTAAGCTTTGAAGACATACGTCATCAGCATATTCGAAGTTCTCTAGTTGTTTAAAGGGTGTCCATAGGTGACAAGATGCATCCTTGCCTTACACCAGTGGTGACTTCAAACGGATTTGACAATTTACCCTTATGTAGGATTAAAATTTGAATTGCCCAAATTAAGTTCAGAATTTTCTTTGGTTTGTTACGATTTTCTAAAATTTTCTATAGATAGCTTTAGTTGACACTTTCAAAGGCCTTCATAAAGTCGATAAATGCTAGGTAAACGGTGGGGCGGAATTTATAACATTGCTCTAGTACTATTCTTATTGTGTTGATTAGGCCACCAGCTTTGGATATTCTATTCGAAATTACTCGACTCTTGCTCGGAATTGGAAGAAGTGTTATACCCCTGTAGTTATTGCAGTCTTTAGAATCACCTTTTTTGGTATTTTGATTAGGAGTTTAGCAGATATCCGCTGAGATATTGTCATTACCCGGGGCCTTGTTGCATTCAAGGATTTTAATGACGTTCTTTACTTCTTGAATAGTTGGGTGATTGTCTAAAATGCCAATAAATATACTTAGCCTAACGTCGATTAAGAGTGGGAGTGATGTGGACACCAAAGGTATCCTACTTTATCTCTCCTTTTCACCACCTTTCACCTCTCTACTGTTCCCTTTCCATAGATAAATAGTAACCAAATTCGTATATAACTACATACAATTTTATAGGCAATATTATATTTTTTGTTCTTTTATGTCGGCGGCGTGTTAATGCTGTATGACTTACTACAGATGAAGAATGATGTGGTAATTAATAATTTTACAAGAAATTAATAATAACTGGGCTTAGTTATATTTGTTAAAAACAGGTTTGGATATAATTCGATATCTTGAAAACTAATGAAGGCAAGGTTCTGAAAGCTTATTTCCTCTTCTCTTATTTAAACCTGATTTGAAATGTAGTTTAAAAGTTATAAAGCTAAAACTAAACAATTCGTCAAATATATAATTCTACAATAAGTGAATGAAACAAAGTTTTAACGCTAAATATCTTAAAACATAAATGAGATATTCACACTGTCAAATACAGCTTTAATAGATAGTACCTGGTTGACCGAGCCTTTCTCGGAGCTTTATGAAAAGCATTTTGAGGCAAATTTTAAAGTTTTCCTATATTTTATTTATAAAGTACTTAAATAAATTTAGAGGAAAGACATTACACAAATATTCAGTTAATTTTCAATTATTTGATTTATTTTGTCAGATCAACACATATTTTACATAGTTTGCATAGTTTACAGTTAAACTCATTTTGAATAATTTTGTTAACGTGTTATACTAACAGAAACCTCTGTGGGCTCTTGCACAACAACTTTGCCAAAGATTATAGCCAGATCAAATGCACAGTTTACGATTCAATTGATTTTGAGTAGTTTTCAGTGACGCCACCTGTCGAAAGTTGTTCATACCTACTAAGAAACCTTCGTCTGCTTATGCGTAACAACTTTGGTAATGATCATACCATTTAATTCACTTTGAGTAATTTTCAGTGGCGCCAGCTGTCGGACTTTGGTCATACCAATTAAAAAATCTTTGTCGGCTTATCCGCAACAACTTTGCTAAAGATCATAGCATGATTAAATGTACAGCTTACGATTTAATTCACTTTGAGTAATTTGCAGTAGCGACACCTGTCGGAAATTCTTCACACTAACTAAGAAACCTTCGCCGGCTTATGCGCTACAACTTTGATAAAGATCATAGCATGATCAAATGCACAGTTTACGATTTAATTAATTTTTAGTAATTTTCGGAAATTAGTCTTACCAACTTAAAAACCTTTGCCGGATTATCCGCAACAACATAGGAAACATGATCAAATGCATAGTTTCCTATTCTATGAAGAACATACATACAGACAAACATTCATTTGTTTAAAAGTTTTAACATTACTACTTTTTTCCCCTTTTTATCCCCTAGTTTCAAAAAAGTTCCATATGCATATTTGGCACTTCTTTTTTCCCAATTGAATTCGGTACATTTTATTAAAACGCAGTTAACATAATGTTCCTATTCATATTACTTTTTGAGATGTTAAATTATCATTTTATCCCTTTTTAACCTATTTTTTACCCATTTGAGCCCCAAAATCAAAAAAGTACCAAATACGTGTTCAATATTTCTTTCACATCAATTGACTGCAGTACAAAGTTCCTTTCTATATACTTTGGTTTAAAAAATAAGAGTGGGTTAAAAAAGTACCAAAACAACTTTTTTCACCCTTTTTTACCTCCTATAGGACATAGTTTCAAAAAAGTACCAAGCACCTGTCCGCTTATTTGCATAGCTGTTCTAAATGTAATTTTAATTTTTTGCCTATACCTATTACATTAGGAGATATAATGTTTTCGATTTTCCCCTTTATACCCGTTTTTACCCCCTTTGCGGCAAAATTTCTAAAAGTCCCTTCTAACTCGATCTATATGGCAAAAAAGGTACCCACCGTCTAAATTTTATCAAAATTGTTAGAGCCGTTTTTTAGATAGCCATTCTATATATATATAGATATATATATATATACATACAATTATTGCTCGTTTAAGAATATAAATATATATAAATTTATAAACGAAATTCCTTCGAGATGTTAAACTTTGGTTCCGCGTTTGGGAGCCCAGTGGTATTCTACTAAGCCTTACTGTAGCTCATATTATTATTATTACTGTAGCTCATACCATTTTTTTCCAAAATTCTATTTAATGAATATTTTCATGCTTCGCGGCGTTAGCTAGGTTTTCATCTTAGACAACTGGTTTCTAAGGGAAACTTTCTTATAATCAGGTGCAATTTCGATCCCACTCTACTTCATATGTATTGGTTACCTCCAAATCCTAAAAAGAAGAAAGCTAATAATCTTAAATATAACTGCCCAATAGATATTTGTTCTGAACTTTTCAATAAGATGGTTAAGTAAATAAAATTTGGTCAAACATCTGCAGCGCTATGTATAACCAAAAGTTAGAAACTGTTTATAAACTGTAGCCAAGTAGCTGCCAACTAGAATACAGATTTGCCTTAGCAGCTTCTTGGCATAATGTTTATTTATAACGATTTATAACTGTCTGCTAACTTTGAAAAAATCAACTCTGAAAATTAATGATGCCACTACTAAAACTACTGTCTTTTCTTGTATCAACCCTGATTTTGACGTTTGATAATATGTTTTTTCCCTCTATATTAAAAAAAAGAACAAATTACAAAAATTTGTTTAAAATGGAAGAAGAATTAAATAAAAAAAATGGAAAAAATAACAAAAATATCGGTGAATTGGCAACAGGATGAAAAGGTAAGTTATTAATGTTATTATTGACAATATTAAATAAAATCAAATGTCTTTTTAGGATTTGCTTTCTCAGATCGCTCTGGACAAATTGGACGTTATAGAAGATGCCAGAATATACACAGACACAAATAGGAAAAAGAAGGATGCCTGGAACAATAAACATGCCCTATTCCACAAGTTTTTATTTTTTTAATTTAAGGCACAATTCAATTTATATTTTTCCTTTGTTTTCAAAAAATTTACAATAAAAAGCTGTTTGACAGAAGATAGCAAGTATTTGGCAACTTGCTAACAAGTGTTTAGCAGTTTGTTATCAGTAGTTTGTTTGCCAATTATAGTTAAACTGTATGCTAACTTAATGCTAATTTTTAGTTATACATAACGCTGCTGGAGTCTAACAAACTACTTAGCTACCGGTAATATATATTTCGTAGAAGTCGGGTGTGTTGCTTGATTTTCTATCAAATAAATTGTTTTTATTCACTGTTTTAAGTAAAGTTGTGACTTAAGATCAGATTAGCCCAAAGATTGATTGTGCTAACACGACAATTGTTAAAAGCATAAATATACGTTTACGTTCCAGCTTTTTACAAATTCTCACCAAAAAATTCAATCATTCGCTTTGAAACACTTGATGAAGCAACATTTTATTCTCTGCTACTAGTACAATCACAAAAATGCTTTTATATTAGTGGGCACTACTGCTTTTGATATTCACGTGGCTCAGTTTCTTAAAACGGTACAATACATTATTTAATGATCTGCTTAATATATTGCCACCTATATCGGACCTTAAATGGAATAAATCTTTAATATATTATAATGTGTTTGAAAGTAAATTTTTGAGTTAATCATCTATGCTCAGGAAAGGGCGACAATGCTTATTGATGACAGTGGGGTAGCCAACTTTATTAATTCACCGTTTCACTGTTCTATCGATATTACTATGGTATGTGTTCTAATGATATCTCGGATGTAGGGTGTCTATTTTCATATTAATCTTAAATTAAACGAATGCACATTTGGTGCACTGGCCCACTGGGTGAAAATGAATTTACAAACTTAATATAAGTTTAAACAAATAAACAAGTAATGAATGTATTTTTAACTTAAATCAGCTTCATAAGACTCAACTTAAAGATTTTGTTTTCATCATAAAACCATTGAAACGCATGTATCTATTATCCATACATCTCTTCCAGCTGCATTTGTGCTCATCAAGTGTGAAGTATGAAGTTTTCTGATTCGAGGGAAAAGTAGTTAAAAAATATTTAATATCATTTGATCATTACAAAAAAGATGAGAGTAAATTATAACAGTCTACCAACGATTTCTTAACAAATAACAAAAAAATTAATGTATTTCGCCACGTTTAGATAATTTTGGAAAATTCTACTTAAAAAACGATTAATGATATGGAATTTACAAAAAGTGAAAAGGAACTTAATTAGAACTTAAGAGATGAAAATAATACCCAAGTTATTGGTGGTAATTATTATAAAAAAACTGTATTTTCTAAGGATATTTAAGATTTTGTTGCTAATTGACCATATTTTGGGCAGATGATTTTTCGAAAAAAGTCTGGCATAAGTTTTTGGGTACACAAAATGAAAACAACACGGAATTAGTTCTATTTACCTTTTGGAACTGTGTCAAGTACTTTGAGAATTACTGGACATGACGCTAAATTTCTGGCTAAACATCATGAACAGGAATAAAGAGACCACATTTGCACTGACCCAAATGCAATTGTTATCGTCAAGTGGAAAAAATACAAACTGCGGGATGTGCGCAGTAAGATCAAGATCCGTTGACTAGACTCTGGTAATACTACTGTTTCTTATATATCGGAACCTATAAGGTTTGTATTTTTTGGGTGTACTCGCACAAGTGCTATTTGAAATAATGCAAATTGTAGCAAACAATTATTGTTTGACTTTCGACGTGAATTATCTCAACAAGAATGTGTCGGCAAACTCAGATCTTTGTATGGCGATGAAGCACCATCAAAAACCACAGAATATCGCTGGTTCAGTAAATTCAATCGTGTTTTTAAGTTCCGTTGTCTACGAATACCGTCAAGGTCGTCAAAATTCGGTTGTTGGGCCACAAAAAATTGATGCAGTGCAAGAACTGATAGTACGTGATCGACATGTGGAAAGGTTTTCGTTGAACTATTTTTTACAATTTTTGACGTGAATAATGTCAAAAAGAATTCAGTTCTTTCTTTGGCGATAAAGCACCATCAAAAACCTAATTTTATCGAGATCGTAGTTCCGTTGTTTACGAATTTCGTGGAGGTCGTCCAAAATCAGTTGTTGGGCCACAAAACATACAACATCGACAAGATACATATTGTAAGATAAAGTCATTCTTACAATCTGTTCCATAATTTTGAAAGAGTGTTTTATCCTATACGAAATATATCTGTTTTGCGTTTCACTAACTTTATTTTATTCGGAAGATAGGTCGAAAAAAAGTCGACCGAAAACGTAAGTATTTTCATACAAATTTCTGTTCCACTATTTCGAACAAGGGTCACTTACTATTTTGCTTTCGAATAGAAAAATTTTAACTCGTAAAGGCAAGGGATCAAAAAGCTTCGAAATAGTGGAACCAACATTTATTCAAATGGCTCATTTTCTTTCGAAATTGAAAGAAAATACTTACATTTTCTTTCGACTTCTTTTCGATTTATCTTTCGCATAAAATAAAGTTAATGAAACGAAAAACAAATTTCTTTCTTTCGAAATCGAAAGAAAATACTTACATTTTCTTTCGACTTCTTTTCGACTTATCTTTCGCATAAAATAAAGTTAATGAAACGAAAAACAAATTTCTTTCGTAAAGGATAAGAAAGAAAGCATTCTTTCGAAATCATGGAACAGGCTATAACTAAAAAAGAGGAATCATTCTACATCGAAGACACATTTGAAGCATTCAAAAATTTTATTTTGGAAGTACCTGTACACTAATGGAGAAACAGCTATTACAAATGGTTTAAGCGAATACAAAAGTGTGAATATATCGAAAAACAATAAAGCCATTTTCATTTAAAAATTTTATTTTTCGCTATTCCCGAAACATAAATAGTACCACTCATATAATGTTATTATATGTGGTTTAAACGCTTCAAGAACAGTGATTTTATCATGAAAGGCCTGGCATGTCGGGAAAGAGAGAAGGTTTTCGAAAATTAAGAATTGGAGGCTAAATTGAATTTTCAAAGGTGATGTTTTGTATTTGATGTGACCTGCTCTTCGTAGTGTATTATTAGTTATTAAAACCGAATAAAATCGACCGTAATTAATGCGTTTGGACCGAACATTGCAAGACAAATGGGCGCAATACAATGAGAGACATGATAAAGTGATTTTACAGCATGACAATGTTGCAAAAGTGGTCATGACATACTTGGATACATTGAAATGGGAAGCTTTAACCCCCCTGCTGTATTCTTCAGACGTTACTTTCTCGGACTATCACTTGTTTTGATCAATGGCACACAGCCAGGCTGACCTGCACTTCCGGTCTTATAAGGAAGAACAAAATTGGATTGATTCGTGGATCGCTTTAAAAGATGACTAGATTTTAAACGCAGGTATCATACGCTGCCCGAAAGATGGGAGAAAGTAGTGGCTAGCGATGGACAATACTTTGAATCTTAAATATATAAGCAGTTTATTACAATAATGTCTCGAATTTTAGAAAAAAACGGCCGAAGCTAAGTAGTTCACGTAATAAATAGTTATATATTTACTTATAACAGATAGGGATTTGACTTCTGCACTCTTGCTTCGGAGTCTTCTCCAAAGATCTACAGCTAGATATCTCGCCCTGATGTAATGTCCTCATAGTATTGGGTATAAATATTCTTCTTCTTCCGTTATTCTTGGCATAGTGGAGCATAGGGCCCTTACCACCCTTTTATATAGGACTCTATTGCGAGATGTTAGGCATTTGTCATTTCATGAATTCGATTGACCTTCCTCACGTTCTAGTAGGTGCACCAACACGACGGCCGCTTCCCTGTGGACTCCAACGAAGCGCTTGTCGAGCAATGTTGGTATTCATCCAAAAATCCATTTATGGATGGATTAAAAATTAATTTTAAACTTAAGTTGAGAAGATCTACAAAAAATACGCTTACATATGTAGGTTATCTCCTTTGGGTTTCGAAATATTTGGGTAAAAAGAATTTTTGGGTTGATTTTTTACCTATTTTTAAGCTTTTTTTGATCCGGTGGACGCATTTGAGAACCAACAATTTTTTAAGAACATTCGTTAAATTTTTAATGAAATTCTGAATAATTTTTGTGCAAGTCTTCCTTCGTTTAAAAGTTAAAAATATTCAAAGTTGAAACTTAAAAAAAAATTCGCTTTTTTTTTGAGTTTTTCCCTAAAAGATAGCTATATTTTTTCACTAATAAAAAAATATTTTTTTAAGAAACATAAAAAGATTTTTAAAGTTTTTGAAAGGAAACATAATGAGAATGCGTATAAAATTTCTTGCTAATTGGACTTTTGGTCCTCGCACATGTCCTCTCCAAAAAATGCCAATTTGTAAAAAAAAAATTTTTGTTTAAACAAAAATTTCTCAAAAGGCAA
Source organism: Stomorhina lunata (assembly GCA_933228675.1). NCBI lineage: Eukaryota > Metazoa > Arthropoda > Insecta > Diptera > Rhiniidae > Stomorhina > Stomorhina lunata. The sequence goes on along the minus strand of OW121741.1, from coordinate 84,604,987 downwards.
AGCACCGATTTGAAAAAAAAATATAATGCTTATATTTTTTGACATAATTGTTATTGATTAAGTTTTTTCTGAAACGTCCTGCAAATAGAGCCAGTGTTGCCATATTTGTAAACAAAATCATTTTTTGAAACCCCTTTTTCCCGAGTTGGGAATTGGGGAATTTTTTAGTTAAAATTGGGAATTGTTTTTAGTCTATTGTTTTCAGATCTTATTGATTTACATAACTACAAAATTTCATTGTAATATCTTTATCCATGTCATTTCTACAAAATATCAAATATTGAAATTATTTTCCTTAAAAAAGTAGAAAAGTAATATTTTTTTGTTTTATGATACAAAATGTAAAAAGATTAACTTATTAAAAAAAGATTTTTACTTGGTGCTTATCTTCTGGTCTTTCCCGATCCAATGATACGAAATACTTGAATACTCCTTGAGTACCACCATGCCAAATTTTATTCAAATATCTGTAGTTGTTCAAAAGTTACAGAATTATTTCCAAAAAAAGCGTCCGTAAACCACTGTGCGTCATCAGCGTATTACAAGTCCTCGGGTTATTTAAAGGGTGTCCATTGGATATCGCGTCTACCATTAATGCCGATTAACGCTATGTAAATAGGGGTTTGGAATTCATTTCATTGCTCTAGTACTGTTCTTACTGTGCTGACTAGGTCAACAAAAGATCAATTCTCTCTGAACCCAAACTGATTTCTGTTTTGTTCATAATATAATATACATATAGTTTGTCAAGTAATTGTTTGCATTAAACAAAAATAATGAAAATGCAATTTTAATTTAGAAAATGAAACATCAAATCGTTTAAATTTGTTTATTTTGCATCAACAACAATACAAAAAGAAACATACAAAATTAAAAAGGCGTCAAATAAATGTTTGCACAATGAGTAAAAATAACACCAAATGTTCTTATTTACCATTATATATTTTATTTTATGAGTGTTATCCAATGAAAATAAAGTTATAGAAAGTATTGTAAAAAAAATGTGTGCATTAGTTGTCATATATTTAAAAAAATGTCTGCAAAATTAATTTCGAAATGCGTTATAGAGTTTGCGTATTTCCATTACTATAAGTGTAAATCCGCCAGGAAAATTGCTAAAATGTTCTCCCGTATGATTAGGACATCATATGCCGTGCTAAAAGTGGAGAAATATTGGAATTTAAAGGGTAACAATGCAGTCCAATATATAAAACAATACAAATTTAAAGTAAAATTATTAAAACCTTCTAGGAAAAGCGGCACTCCAGCACTAGGGGCTTAAGTCCGAAGTGAGAAATGGTCATGGGCTAAGTGTATCCCAAGGAGCAATTCATCTACAGTAGCTAGGAAAAATCTACTTCTTTCAACATAAAATATTGAAAATTACTTCATGCTTTCTATTTCGCACTTAGAATTAGTATTAGGGTACATTTTTTCTCTAGTCATGCTAAAATGATGTTGTATTAAGTGCCCTGTAGCAAAATTAAGGAGATTTTTTATATTTTACGTTGTAAGCAGTATACTTTTCCTAGCCACTGTAGATGAATATTTCTGTTTTACCAGCATATTTCGGATTGCTTCATGTGATACACTTAGCCCATGATCATTTTTTACTTATGTCTTAGCCACTAGTGCTGGGGTGCCCCTTTTCCCAGACGGTTTTAATAATTTTACTTTTAATTAGTATTGTATTTTATTTTGGGCTGCATGGTTACCCTTTTAATTCCAATATTCCTTCATTTTCAGCACGGGATATGATGTCCTAACCATACGAGAGAACATTTTAGCGATTTCACTGGCGAAGTTGCCCTTATAGTGACGGAAATACGCTTATTCTATAACGCCTTTTGAAATTACTTTTCCAGACATTTTAAATATTGGAACTAATGCACATAATTTTTCTTTTTTTTAACAACTGAACTTTTTATTATTTTATTTTTATTGGATAACACTCATAAAACATTATAAAATCAAAAATATAACGGTAAATATGAACATTTGGTGTTATTTTTACTCATTGCGCAAACATTTATTTGACGCCTTTTAAATTGGGTATATTTCTTTTTTGTCGTTGTTGCAATGCATCTATTTATTTAAATTTTTTTACGACTTTTTGTAGTAAACAGTTACATTAACGGTATGTGTTAAAAAAGAGAAACAAATTTAAACGATTTGATGTTTAATTTTTTAAATTTAAATTGCATTTTCAAGATTTTTTTGAATGCAAACAATTACTTGACAAACTGTATATAATACCTGATAATTAAGATGCTATTTATCCCATGGATTCTGTCCTGCAGAATTCAACATCATCATTGTATTGCCGCAGATAACTCAACAAGTTCAGCCGTTCAGTCCCATAGGAACATAATTGCGAACTCTAGCATAGACGAGTTAGAAAGACATGGGACTACTTTTACTTTAAAAAATTAGAATATTGCATGACTTTAGAAAATTGCAATCTCCTACTGTGTGAGAGACAGAACGCTTTTCAATGCAAGTGATAGGTTGACGTCTGATCTGGAATGTATTCATTAGAGTCAGATGATTGCCCTGTTTAGATAAAAAACATTTCCACAGATCTCTATCACTATTAAGACTCGATTTATCGTTATTGGATTTCTTGTAAAACCTGTGGTGACAAGGAGTACCTTCACTGGCCTTTAAAGTCCTATTAGGACCCGGTGTATCATTATTGCTTTTCACGTGGTTAGGCTGTAGGTTTTTTTTTGACGAGAAGTAGGGATATTAGTCTGGGCTTTCTAAAGCAATGATTTCTGCTAGCTTCCCTTGTCTTTTAAGTTTAAAATAGTCTGATTACCAGACTGCACACTAATCTAATCTAGAATTAGTAATTACAATAAATCTGTAAAATTTTAAAGAAACCCCGTGTAATTTATCAATTTAACATGACAAAAAGTTATTAATTTAAACGATTAAATGGGTAATCAAATAAGCTTCTATGTATATCATCCCCGTTAAAATGCAACAAGCTTTTCATAAAAAGTCCATGTGGACAAACACCACCAGAGCATCAAAGCCAACAAAACCAACCAAGCAACCCAACCCCACACAAAAAATAATCCGTCATTAAAAGCATCACGCGAGAGAAAGAGCCTGAAGACAATCAGACAATTGCTCAAAGACGGATCATTTCAGTCATGCGAAAAAATGATTTGTTGTACTTTTGTGCTTGTCGGTTGTGTTTGGTCCGTTTGGTTGTTGATGGTACTATACTCTTAACATAAAGTAACAACGAAAAGATAAAGTCCTAGTAACTACTGGGTGGTTGGTTGATGGTTTTTCATTGTCTCTCCTGGCAGCCTGCAATTTAGTGGGTGTCATTATCCTTTTTGGGTGATGTATTTAATGACAATGAAGTTTATTCTGTCAGTTTCATTGTTAAAGCTCAAGTATTTTAGTATTTTATATGAATGTTCGAATTAACTCTCCCACTCTTTAGTTGTTCCATATGTTAGAATATTATCGGAAATCCACTATCATTTACAACTGAAAATATGTTGAAGTTTAAACAAAGAAATATAATATCTTTCTTGTGTTCTATCATAATATCACCACAAATTGACCCCCTGTCTGTGATTTTAACAATGAGATAAAATTTGTCAATAATAAAAATGTGTGACAAATTTTCTTTATTATTAGTTTGTTTTAGTACAAAATGATTGCAGATTAACTGAGACTGGACAATCAGAACTAATCAATGAATAAATATAAATACAGATTATGTCTAAACAGCATTTTCCGAATTTTTTATAATTTTTAATGGATTTTTTTTTTATTGAAAATCAAAGTTCATGTTGACCATTATTATTAATAATTCTTGTCATTTTTCGGGTAGTTTTATATTATCATCACTGCAGAGCTTTATCGGAGATATAGTTTAAAGAGATTGAAATTAATCATAGTTATACAAAGCAATGTTCGGGCTATATGTGGGATGCATAAAAACTTCCCCTTAAGCCTGCCGTTGTGGTTGTGAAACATAACAATTGACCAATTCTGATCGATTATTTTTAGTCTAATCTGGTCAGTTAACAGGTTCCTTCCAAGCTCACTATAAACCCAGCATATATTTTGTTGCGGTCAATCTTAGCTTGGCTAGTAAACAATTCAAGTGTCAACCAAATAACGAAATTTTATGTGTTGGCAACCCTCACATCCAAATTTTCAATTGGCACCCAATTCGCTAGATACTTTTTCTATGGTGAAAAAGTATCGTATGGCGCATTTTAAATCAAAAACAATGCTCAAGTGCTAACTATTAAGTCTATCGAAACAAGGCCACTAATACTATCTATTGGCAAACATCGAAAAATACTTTTTAGACAACTTGCAAAAAAATAACACTTGCAGATTATTGAACTTTATTATCAAAATTCATGATCGGTTAAGAAAGCTTATCAGTAGAAGTAGGCAGCCCATACCACCAGCAGCCGATGAATTTTTCAATTTTCGTAAATACTACGATCATTAATAAAAGTCGTGAAAATGAGTATTAAAATCATTCAGTTGGAATTTGGTTAACAGAGTTGAAAAGACAAAAACAAAATAGGAAAGAAACAAATCAAAATCCAATTTATAGCAACAAAATACATGGTTCGAGAGAACAAAGAAACATTGTTGCCACGACACGATTATTTTTGTAAACATTGGGAATGTTTTGTAAATATTGGGAATATTTTTGTAAATATTGGGAATATTTTTCAAAACTGAAATAAATTCTAATAATTAACAATTTTGGATTTTTGCATTTTTTAGATATTTTCGATCCAAAAAATTTTCTATCAAAAAATGTTCTTTAGAAAAATTTTGATAACAAAATTTTCTATAGAAAAATTTTTGATAAAAAATTTTCCATAGAAAAATGTTTGATAAAAAATTTTCCATAGAAAAATGTTTGATAAAAAATTTTCCATAGAAAAATTTTTGATAAAAAAACTTTCTATAAAAAATTTTTGATAAAAAAACTTTCTATAGAAAAATTTTTGATAAAAAAACTTTCTATAGAAAAATTTTTGATAAAAAAATTTTCTATAGAAAAACTTTTGATCAAAAATTTTCTATAGAAAAATTTTTGATCGAAAATTTTCTATAAAAAAATTTTCTAAAGAAAAAATTTTGACAAAAAAATTTTTTATAGAAAAATTTTTTATAAAAAAAGATAAAAATTGTCTATAGAAAAATTTTGATTAAAAAAAATTCTATAGAAAAAATTTTGATAAAAATATTAAAAAAAATGGAGTAGAAAACTTTTTGTTTCTAAAAGGTTAGAAGTACACATTGACAAAAAAAATACCTATTTTAGTTAAAAGTATAAAAAACGGCAACTCTGCCGACTATTTTTTGTACTGTTCTCTTTGCGCCGACCTGTGTTTATCAGGTACTTCCCCCATTTAATGTTCATTTTGGGAGACTAATTAAATTTCATACCTAATTTGCGTTATTGAACATAAAACCATTAAAGTCTGCAAGGAGGGGCAAAAGAATCTAAATTGACGAACGAAAAAGAATGCCATTAAAAGCCTCAAACGCAACAAGGACCCGCAATGATAATATAGTATCTGAGCAGTGATGCTTATATGTGGCGTTAAAGGATCTGAAAGATTGCAACACCCATTTGTGCTTAAAATATGTGAAAAGGAAACTCTGTCAAAACGGAACTAGTCAAAGTACCAAAAAAAGGGTGACTATACAACAACAGGAGAATAACACTTCTTCAAAAACCGAGCCAGATACTAAGTCCAGTACTTTGAAGAAAATATAAGACGCAGTTTCCTACACTCCGCGAAAATCAGTTAAGGTTCAGAGAGACTGGCTCCTGTGTTGATCTAATCAACACAGTAAGAATATCATTAGAATAACGTCTATAATTTCCCTTTATCGACCTTATGAAGGCCTTCGACAGTGATTATAGAATCTATCAGCAGATAATATTAGAGAATCTTAAGCCTTTGACGACCATAGGCAACAATATTTGCCAGAAGTTATTTAGCTTATATAACTGTCCAGGTAACAGATAGAGCAAATTTTCCAAAGATTGTTTTATTGAAAAAGATTGGGGCAATAATAGTTGGGCACGACTCCCTATCGGGCCCCACTTTTTTCCTACGCGCCTCCGAAATTCACCAAAAAAAGTATTTTCGACGAGGGCTGCTAAGTGAAGAAATTGGGGAGAAGGGGGATGGGAGTCGATTAAGTTTTTGATTTAAGCTTTATCTTTAAAAAAATTTAATGGGCAAGTTTTTGTAAGTTCAAATCTGTTATAGCTATTCAAATAATGTTTGGCAATTATGTTTGCCTATGGGTTGAAATGAAAATTCTGAACTTAATTCGGGACATGTACGTGAATTTTAAATGTCGAATCTTACACAAGCGTTATTTGTTAAATTCGTTGGAGGTAACCACTGATGAAGGCAACTATGCTTTTTATCCTTGTTTTTGATGATATAATGCGCTCGGCTCTAAATGTTAGATGTGGTATCCAATGAGCATCTTTTAAATAAGTCAAAGACTTGGAATCTGACGACTACTAAGCTAAGGTTATGGTTACCCTCAAGAATATATTGACTGCTGAATCTCTGGAAACTGGGCTTGAAATCAATATTTTCAAGGTTATGCCTGATTATGACTTAAGGTTATGCCACACATTAATGTGGAAGTTATCTGGGCACTTTGGTATCTGCAAAAAGTGGTAGGTTAGGTTGAGCAGGAGGCTGACCATAGAGTCCATAGAGTTGGGCAAAATCTGCATTCGAAATTCTCTGATCTATTTGAAAATTTCAACAAATATAAAATACAAAAAATTACTAATATACAACTCAAAGGTCTGGTCTATCCTGAGGCCAAATCTCCGCATGCGATATCGATCAAAATGTAAGATATTTCGAAAACATTTGTGTAGCATACTTTAAGGATAATCTAAATAATATATAACATAAGGTAAGGTTCACTACATTGTAACATATTTGTCAAAAGTTCCCTGATAGTAAAAGAATTTTATTTAAACTAAATGTTTTGACAAACAAATGGATATGTTTGGATATCAAATTTTTCTAAACTTTTTATAAAGTTAATTATTTTGAAAATCCGTAAAGTATGTTACACACTATTTGCTTAAAAGTCTGAGTTTTTGATCGATATCGAATGCGGCGACTTGACCCTTGCTTTTCGGTTGCGAAACCTGGAAATACATAAATGCCATCGATATCGGACTACAAACAAGTTCTTAGGGAAAACCTTAATATAAAGTGACCGAATCGCATAAGAAAATACCATCTTCTTTAGAGGTATGTCAGCAAAAATGTCGATGAATAGGGCACACACTTCAAACGCCAAGCGCTATGATGGAATCCACAGCTAGAATTCCATTGTGTTGGTGCTCCTACTAGAACGTAAAGAGCTCAAATAATGCCAACAGCAAACAGAAGAAGTAGAACCATTAACACGCATACCTACAGGTCAGTGAATTATCGATTTGGTGCATTTCGCGATAATTGAACATTTCTGCCATGCAGTTTCAACAATAACAATTGAGAAGCAATTTCGGTGAACTTTTTATTTCACGTGTGGATCCGGTCAATAGGACACCTAGATCGCTTAATTAAACGCCTTTAAAAAAGTATTTGTGGGACCTTATTAGGGTTCATGTCTGAAGAGACAATGTAATAATTTTAATGTAAATAAACTTGTCTTTGGACATTTCCTTGACTAACTTGTACATTATGAAAAGGGGTTTTGCCCTGAAATAAATATATAAATATAGGTAGGTATCAAAATTAATTAAATTTAAATTCACCAGGTAAAATAGTTAAATAATTTTTAGTTATATTTAAAATAAAACTTTAATATTAGTTTCCAGACTGGCATAAAAATACTGTTCCAGCATAAACTAAAAACTAAAAATTAAAATTGGAACATTTAAAAATGTTTGTTCTAAATAAACTAATAGATTAGGGTAGTCGGAACACAATTAAAATAAGTTAAGAATTAAAAGATATAGCAAAAAAGTATATAAAAATCTTATATATGCTAATTAAAATTAAATTTTTGTAAGATCAAGTTAAAATATTATAAAATCCAAAATTATATATAAAAGCTTCCTTTATTAAGAATTTTTATTGCGAACACCCTAACTTCCGTACATACATACTCTATATTATTCCTTTATGTATATTTTAAACATTTAAACTAAAATAAAGGAACAAATTTTACTTATAGAAAAGCACGTTCTTCTGTGTATCTATCTGACTGTCTGCCTGACTGACATACGGGCGTTCTTGTGAATCCTCTCAAGGGATACAATTGGCAATGTTTGTTAAGAACAGACAGAGATTTTTTTAAATCTTTTGTGGTTTTGACTCTTGTATTTATGTATATGTTTTTTTTTCTTCTTTTGATATAAAATTATTTTATATTTTTCATTCTATTTTCCCTCTCGAACAAATCAACATCAAGGGTTCAGTGCCTCAACAATTCTTTGGAAGATGAGTGCAAAAAGTTATTGCATGTGTGTCGGTTGTATTATCTTATCATACTTACACGATTTCGATATGACTGCAAATGATGGTAGTTTTAAGTTAAATTACAAATTTTCCAGGTGAAATAAAATTAAATAAGGGAAAATAAATATTATTTATCAAAAGACGAGAGAGTATAAAGAAATTTTAAGAATAAAATGTTTTTTTTTTTTAGAAAATATACCCAAAACAAAAATATTATGTGAATATACGAGTATGAATTATTTATTTGGGTGGAAAAGTTTTTGCAGCAAAAACTTAAATAGAATAAAATTTTAAAGTTTTGTGCTATAAATCTTCAAATCTTTATATTTTAGCAGTGTGGTAGAGTGTAATTTTTGTTTTATTTAATCCTAAAGGTATGCTTTAAATTTTGTACAGATTTTTTGCGCTATTACTTTCACAGAGGGTACGATGCCAGCAAATGACAATACAATTTTTATCTGTGTGTAGTTGATTATTGGGTATTTGTTTCTTTTTTTTGCAAACTTTAAGCTATTTGTCTTTTTTTTAAATGATCATAACTGAGATTTTAGTAGGTTCGCACTGAGGATGGGAAAATATATTTGGCTAACATATAATATGTGGTATAGCTGGCGAGGCCAGACAGACTTGAACAAATAAATTAAAAAAAAAGCGGTTCAACTAATAACTCAGCTTGTCACTGGTTATTAAGTATTAGGCTATGTAAAACTACTCTAACTAATGCGTTTGCCGTTCTAAGTCTAAAATAGAATCGTTTTCATTCATCAGGATGTTCTTGCATAGTTTAATCACCCCCAAAATCCTTGTGCAAGCTGCCGTAGTAGTAGTATATTTGTAGTAGTAGTATATTTGTAGTATATTTTGTAATGTTGTAGTATAGTTTGAAATGTTGTTTCTTTCCATGCTTAAAACATCGTAAGTGCTAAGTCGATGGATGATGAGTTTAAGGACAAGAGCCAAGTTTGTAATGCGAGTCGCTCGATCCGTTCTTTACCAAATAAAATTATCTTAGACCCTTAGACCAAATACGTGGGAATGGCTACAAGATAACTCCCTCTCACGTTTGCCCTGACCTAGAATCCCGCTCGGGTTGTTTACCGTGTCTTCAATTAGGCTGCTCAGATTTCCAGTATGGATCATGAAGAGGTGTGAGTAGGCATTGAATACAGTTATTACTTGTTAGCAGGAAACCCAGGCAACAACTGCATCCCATTTGCTCCCAAATGAATGAAGCCTTATGCTCCATTGGAAGTCCAGGATAGTAAATGTACCTCCAAACCTTTTTGATTGTATATATAACAAGTAAGAGTGTTATATTCGGCTGTGCCGAATCTTGTATACCCACCATCAAGTTACACGAGAGTGCAGCTAATTGAAAATGTTGACCAAATGTTGTATTGTTGGTAATATATTTGGACTTAATACGGTTGCAGTGGTATAGTTACTATAGTTCAACATTTAAAAGTATCTAAGTGGTTTCCCTAGTATTTACCGGGAGCGGTTTTTATATGAAAGATATGGTCAAAAATGGATCGATTCCTATAAAATTTGACATACTGACTGAAAGTTGCATAAAACTTTTCTATTTTAAATTTAGTCGTCATAGCTATTACAATTGTATTCAATTTATCAGCATTAATGTGTTTCCCGGGGCAGGGTTTACTAAATGTAAACCGATTTTACCCATTTTCAGCACACAGTTTCTATAACATATCTAAAATACTTTTGCGAAATTTTGTCTCTCTAGCTCTTGTAGTTAAGGAGCTATCGCGCTTTTCTCTGACGGAAAGACGGACATAAACCGTCTTTTCTTTTTGTATTTTTGTGTTTCCGAAAGTTCTTTATATGGGAGCTATGGTCAAATAGTAACCGATTGTAACAAAATTTTGTACACTGGCTGGCATTCACATAAAACTTAATTTTGTAAAATTTTATCGCACTTTTATCTGACGGACATAAACCCCCTTTTCTTTTTGTGTTTTTGTGTTTCCGTAAGTTTTTTATATGGGAGCTATGGTCAAATGCTGACCAATTGTGACAAAATTTTGCACACTGGTTGGCATTGACATAAGACCTCCTAAATTCAGTGGTTATATCTATTATAGTTTTAGATTTACTGGCATTTAAGTGTATTTTAAGTGAAATTTTGGCTGTTTCCGTAAGTTTTTTGTATGGGAGCTATGACTAAATGTGAACCGATTTTGATGAAATTTTATATGCCTAGAGCTTATGCAAAACTTCTATATACCAAATTTTATCATCATAGCTGTTATAGTTTGTTATTTCTTAGCAAATAAGTGATTAGCGTAGGCGAGGTTATACGGGAGCTATTGTCAAATGTTAACCGATTTTGCCCAATTTCAATACCAATATTTTCTCAGAGATGAAGAATGTTTTTACTAAGTTTCAGTGAGCTAGCTCCTTCGTTAGGCGTTATCGTGATTTCAACAGACAGACGGACATTGCTCAATCGTCTTACAATTTCATAAGTATTTAGAATATATATCGGATGTTATAAACATATATAAGAACTATAGTTAAATGGTGACCGATTGCTACAAAATTTTATACAGTGACTGGTATTTATATAAGCCTATTTATGCATAATTTGGTGTCATAATTTATAATTTAATAGCCTTTAACTGGCGTTTGTGGCATTTTAGTGGTTTCCGGGAGTGGTTTTTATATGAAAGCTATTGTCAAATATGGACCGATGCCTATGATATTTGATATACTGACCAAAAGTTTTATTAAACTTCTCTATCCAAAATTAGGTTGTCACGTCTATTACAATTGAATTTAATTTTTCAGCATAAATGTGATTCCCGGGGCGGGGTTATAAGGGAGCTCTAACTAAATGTGACACACATTAAATCAAAATTATTTTGTTCATAGTGCCAATCTGGCTAACAACATTATGTTATGCCAAATTTAGATATATTAAAAATAAATTAAATGAATTCCATATCGATGTAATCACATAAGAATAATGTATTTATTAAATTATATATCTTTAAATAAATACCAAAAATAAATAAACTAAATGTGAACCGATCTCGCCATTTTTCAAGATATCGAAAATACTTTTGTAAAATTTTGTCCCTCTAGTTCTCATAGTTAAGGCGCTATCGTGCCTTAACGACAGAACGAACAGAAACACCCTATCTTTTTTGTATTTTTGTGTTTCCGTAAGTTTTTATATGGGAGCTATAATCACTGGCTGGCTTTGACACAAAACTTTCTTATGCTAAGTTTAGTGGCCATTGCTATTTTTCTATTACTTTGTCATTTATTAGCAAAAAAGCGATTAGCCTAGGGTAGGGTATACGGTAGCTATGGTCAAATGTAAACCGATTTCGCCCAATTTCAATAAAAAAATTTTCCAAGAAATAAAGATTATCTTTAACAAGTTTTAGAGACCTAGCTCCTTTTGTTAAAGCGTTATCGTGCCAACTACAGACAGACGGACATCACTCAATCGTCTTAGAATTTCAAAAGGATTCAGATAATACATATATCATTTTTGTTGTTTGACCTAATCTTAAGGAAATTACAAACGGAATGACAATCTCAATATACTCAATATATAATTGTAAACGGTATGATCGATTATCACATGGCTATTGAGGAGGAGTATTCGAGCTTAAGTTTATAATTTGGAGTCTATGGCCTTATTAGGAGTCGTTTATCCTTATAGATATCGTTTATCTCCTATAGTTTATGAGATATTCGACTTCAAAAACAAAATATTTAACTTTTTGACGACTTAAGCCTAGAATTTCGATAATATCGGATCCAATTTTTCCGAAATTTGTTTAATTTTATTTTAAATAAATATATAAATCATACAAAAAAAGAATTTAAGGAAATTCTTTAGCCGATAAAAAATAGTATGTATATAAGCCTAAATTTTCAAAAAAGTCAATTTTTTTCGTTTTTTTAGCCTAAAAAGTGAAAAAATTCTTTTTGAGATATAAAAAACTTATTAAGAAACATAAATAGTATTTATTAATAATATTTGAAAAAGGAAAACTATAAGTGGAACCATGATCCAAAATTTTATTTCGTCTTGACGCTAAAGACTCTCAAAATTTGCCTATTGTTTACTCTGTTTCTCACTTTATGCCTAATTTTCTCCAATCGCAAAGCTAGAATCAGGCCAGCCAGATTTGCTGATTTATCGCCATTTTGGCGGTTTTTGACTTGAAAATGGTTAAATGCCGATATGCATTTTTTGGCTAGAAAATTGGTGTTTTTAAGATTATTTCGGAAACAAACTAACTTTAAAGTTTTAATACTCTTTTTTTAACATATATGACAAATCATTGGTTAAACAACCGTAAAAGTTTTCAATAATTCCGATATATTGGAATTTAAAGAGTCAAAATTTGGGAACAAAATAAGTTTAATAAGAAATTGTGGTATATAAAATATATTTTTTTTCTGTGGAAAAATTTTCCATTAAAAAAAATGTTAATTAAAAATTTTTTCCACCGAAAAACTTTCAATTATAATTTTTTTCTGTAGACAAATTATTAATTTTAAATTTTTTCTGCAGTGAAATTTTCTATTTAAATTTTTTTTTATATCATAAATTTTTCCATATAAATTTTTTGTACAGGAAAATTTTTTGTATACAATTTTTAAATAGAAAAATTGTCGATATAAAGTTTTTTCTAACGAAAATTTCTCTGCATAAATTTAATTATAAAGTAGAATTTTTCATATACATACAATTTTTGAATATAAAAATTTTACATATAGAAAAATTTTTAATATAAGATTTTTTGTAAAGAAGAATTTTTAATATAAAAATTGTCCATGTAGAAAATTTTTTATATAAGGTTTTTTGTATAGAAGAATTTTTAATAAAAATTTTTTTGTATAGAAAAATTTTGAATATACATTTTTTTGTATAGAGACATTTTCAATGATTTTTTTTTAGAAAAATTTTTAATATAAAATTTGTGTATAGAAAAATTTTTAATGAATATTTTTTAATATTCGGCCAAATTTGTGATATATTTTTGACAAATCCGAATTTTTGCCGATGTCTCAAAATTTACTGCCGATAATGCCGATTAAAAAAAAAAAAAAAAAATATATGCCGATTTGGCATTCTGGCAGCCCTGGCTAGAATCAAAAAATTCAAAACTAGTTTTTTATATTTTTATATGTTATTATTATCCTGTGCAAATAACTTTTGCATCCCCGAATTATTAAGAGAAATATTCATAAAACCCTAAAAAAATAGTTTTTGGGGATTTTCTAAAAAATTTTGAGAATTGTTGAATTGCTGCAGACAAATACAAAATTTTATTAAAATATATTAACAAATAAATTTATGAAATCTTATTTTATTGTGATTTGAAAAAAAAAATTTGTCAAATGATTTCAAATGATGGCAGAATTCGGAAATTCACAAAATTTTTTTCAAATCCCAAAAAAAAATAAAGATTTTATGTCGGATTAAAAATGTGATTTCTGGATTCTTTTTAATATTCGAAAACCCGATACGACCTACTTTAAGGGCATATAGCTTCCCTCCAGATAAGTCTACATACAAATTCTAAACATAAGCTTAAATACTTCTCCTCAATACCCATGTGAAATTTCGTGATAATCTTACCGTTAAAAATTTCTTGAAATATTTCCCTACATTTTTTTCAACCCACTGTGCTGCTTTCTGCTTGATCGGCGACTCTACCACCACATTTGAAGTCAGCTACCAATCAGAGTCCTAAGAAAACTTTTTAAGCCATTGCTTCGTTTGAACGGTATTTTTTCCATTAAGAGGCTGTGCAAAATTAAAACACGAAATTGCTTTTATTTAACACAATAAAGGCAGGAACATAATTGGGACGAATGACTATTTTCGTCCAGCACGACGAATTCGGTTTTAATAATTCGTCTTGAATATTCGTCTATTGAACACATTTGGGACGAATAAACGTTGTTGACGCCATTTTTTTTTTAATTGTTTGATTTTTTAATTTTTTGATTTGGGAACTTCGTACATATCGCTCACTTACACTTAGAAATAAACCTATCGCACTGTTCGATACGCACGACGAATTTTGTCGTACGCATCAATTGTGAGCACACTCATACAAACCCATATGTTCTATTTTTAACGACGAATATTCGTTCCGAAAAATTGGTCGTTCGTTCCAATTGTGTTTCATACTTAACTCACAAACTAATGAATATATGTAATATTATCAAATTTAAAAATTTTGTACTAAAAAAAAGCATTTGTTAAAAATCAAAGTCACTCATCGACTAAGACATTTTTAGATCCCAAAACATTGTTTTATTGAGTCATATGCCGTATAGCTTGGAAATGGCATCCAAATACTTCATTTTATTTCCGAACATAAAAAAGTAGCGCAAATTTAAACGTTCAAAATTCATGTTTTGAATCGGAAATTCAAAGTATATTGGCCTTAGTGATCTCTGTTAAATATTTCTTTGTTATCTCCAATCCCGAAACATAAAGGACAACCATCATATTTTCTTAGATATTAGGCTTTTAACTTAAAAATGGTATTATGTAAAATTTGTTAATCCAAATTATAGAATAAACGCCATTTTAATACCAACATATATCAGTCTTTGTTATGAAGGAGGAGCCTGGGGTTGTGATAAAAAATAAACAAAATATGATTATGAATTATTATGTCTCGTATCATAAATTTATGCAACCCCAATATGAAACCACAACTAAAGAAAATATTTAATAATAAAAACAATTTCTGCGCATGTTATAAAAATTTATGAAATATAGAAAACCAACAGTCAACCCTCAATGTCATGATAACAGGGATACTTTTCTTATAACTCCCCCAAGTTTTGAAATATTTTCTGTTACTGATTGATTTTTATTAAATATTTTCTGTGTGTTCTAGAGTTTTTCTTTTTTGTCAATAACTTCAATCAAATATTGCAAACATTATTGTTAAAATACCTCAAAATTATTTCTACTTAAATAAACACTTAAGAGCAGAACAACCAATCATCCATTCATCCATCCTTAACGCTACAGACAGAGGCAGAACAAATCAATCAATTTGTCTTATTTTGGAAATTTTCTTTATACTTAAGTATATGTATGTATGTGTGTTTGTGAATGTGTGTAAAAATATCCTATATATTCAAGGATATGATATTTATTTATTGGTTTACTTATGTCTATTTGTTTATGGATTTGTTGCAAAAACAATATAACAATTTTCCAATTAAGCGACCAAAAAATTTGTTCATATCATGTCTTCAAGATTATTGATGATAAGAACTTTTTGTGTCTATAAACTATTCCTTTTACTTATGGATATTTTTGTATGTCTTTCATATCTGTTTAGATGTGGGATTTTATATCTTGATTTTTGAGTATTGTTGTTTTTTTGCCATTGCAATCATCTTAAGACAAATATTAAACTACAAAACACAAGTTTTATTTGTAATAAATAGAGTAAATACACTCGAAAAATTTGTATTGTAAATGTTTTGTTGGGAAATCTGGGATCAACTCGAATGTAAGATATTTCTGAAACATTTGTGTAGCATACTTTTAGGATAATATAAATTATTCTAAATATGTAAGGTTCACTACATTGTAACTTAATTGTGAAGAGTTCTCTAAAAGCAATAATTGTTTTCAAGAAAAAGTTATATTATGTGTTACAAAGAAGCTATTAATATGTGTATAATTTTCTAAAACGAAAGGTGATGAAGTTTTTCATCAAACTCAGTAGCTCATACATCGAATTAATCTTGATATTGATTTAATTAAGATACAGAACCTTGGATTTAGTCTGCAGAAGAAAATATCTTAATATCGTATATAGTTTAGGAGATATCAGGAAATTAAAAAGTCTCTACAAAATCCAGTGTTTCCGTTTTTATTTGGACAAAAACTAAGTTGACTTGGTTTTGCTCGGTACTCTCACCATAACCACGTGAAAGGCGAAGGTTTCTTTTATATATTGAGCGTTATGATTCCAAAACCAGGCAAGGACGTTACTCAAGTTTCATCTTATAGGCCTATAAGCTTACTTTCAATTATCTCGAAATTGTTTGAAAATCTACTTATTCCACTTTAAGTACATCCATAAATTGGATGGATATTCTTCCTTTAGGTTTCCGCGAATGCCATGGCACAGTCGAACAAGTACATAGAATAACAACGAAAATAAACAATATTGTTCGCCTTGTTCAACGATATTTCACAAGCATTCGATAAGGTCTGGCATGAGGGACTTATAAGCAAAATTGTAAATCTGCTTCCA
This sequence comes from Stomorhina lunata, assembly GCA_933228675.1. Lineage (NCBI taxonomy): Eukaryota > Metazoa > Arthropoda > Insecta > Diptera > Rhiniidae > Stomorhina > Stomorhina lunata. The sequence continues at coordinate 84,588,177 of OW121741.1, read as the reverse complement.
GCAAGTACACATAAACTTTTAAAAAGTTATTTGTCCAATAGAGCCTTCCGAATTCGATCAAAAGATGAATATTCTTTTCCTAGGAAAATTGCTGCTGGTGTTCCACAGGATAATATATTGGGTTCTCTGCCATATATTATCTTTACAGCAGATATGCCAACTAATGCTCTTACATATACATCTACTTTCGCAGATGATACAGCATTTATTAGTATTAATTCCGATCCCAAAATTGCTTCTGCACTACTACAATCCCATATTCACGAGCTGGAAATATGGCTGAACAAATAGAAAATAAAGATAAATCTTACAAAGTGTGTTCATGTAACGTTTACTCTGAGAAGAGATAACTGTCCTTCAATCATGATTAACAATGTGACGATTCCTGAGTGTTCACATGTTAGGTACCTTGGTATACATTTAGATCGCCGCCCCACTTGGTCCCATCACATCGAATGTAAGTTAGCTCAGATTAAATTGAAATCCGCTGAACTAAACTGGCTTATTGGACCACAATCTGCTCTGGAGTTGGACTTCAAAGTCCTTGCGTACAAATCCATTATTAAACCGATATGGACGTATGGTATTCAGCTATGGGGAACGGCCTCTGCTTCGAATATTGCCAAACTGCAGAGAAGACAATCAAGGATCTTACGCTTAATAACTGGCGCCCCCTGGTACATCAGAAATAATAATATCCATAGGGATTTAAATGTTCCACTAGTCCAAGAAGAGATTAGAAGGTTCGGTACAAAATATATTTCCAAGTTGCATGTTCACCCAAATGTTCTTGCAAGACAGCTTTTGCAATTTGAAGGCCACCAACGATTAAGAGGGATGGATACCTTGGACTTAGCCACTCACAAATTTTGTTCAAATTCAAATAAATCTTAAATAGAGTTGCACTGACAAACTCTATATAATATTATTTTAGAATAAGTTTTGATTACTTATTGTTATTTTCTTTTTAGAAAGATTCAATAATATGTTTGTTCCCGTACTCTAACGAAACTACCCAAAACAGTCCGAAGTTGTCAGAAATTACTCAAAAAACAATTTGTATTGAAAATTTTGTACGGGAACACGTTTGAGTAAGTTTGGGTTGTTTCGTTAGAGTACGGGAACAAACATAATAAAATACAGGCATATAAAAAAAAATATATTGAGCTAAACAAATTCATCAAAATTTACCGATCGAAGAACAAAGTTCAAAATTTTCTAAAAACAAGTAACATAAATATTAACGCAAATTTAATATAATTTTAGGATTAACTTTTTAATCAAATTGCATTCAAGTGTAAGTCCACGGACTTAAGCCAAAATTACAAGAGCTCTTTTTTGGGCCAACTAACTAAGACTTGAGCCGAATTTCACCAAATTCTGTTGAGAATTGCGGCTTATATTTTGAATAGAAAAATAAATGAAAAAATGGTGGAGCTAGGCAGGTACCTCAAAGAGTCAAGAGATCTCAACCAAAATTAGTATAATTGCTCCTTGGATCAATTAATTAATGTGTTTGTTTAAAATTCTGTTAAGAATTGCTGCTTGTACATTGATAAAAAAAATATTGGTGAAATTATGGGGTCCAAGGCTGGTACACAAAGAGTCAACTGAATTCAACCAAAATTAGTAGACCTCTTGCTTAGAGCAACTAATAGACGTGTGGCGATTTTCATCAATTGTACATTAAGAACAAATGGGATCTAAAAAAGGTACCGCATTAATTCTTTTTTGAATTAATTAATAGACGTGTGTCGATTTTGATCAAGTTGTGTTGAGAATTGGGCTCCAAGGAAGGTATCCCAAGAAATCGACGGGTTTCGAAAATTTTTTGAATTGTTCTTATCTATGTATATAAAACTGAACAATTATGCAAAATTTCACAGTTGTAGGATCACTACTTCGCAATTAAAATTCTTAGTTCTTCATTTTCATGATGTTTTCAAAATTTTTATTACAAAAATGTCATATTCTATTATGACGTTTTCTAACAATTTATACTGAAAAAAATGTTTTCTCAATTTACTCAAAATAATTTATGAGGAATTAGTACGTTTTGGTGCGAAAGTCGTCATAAAAACACCACTCTTAGTATCCATTTAACCATAGCTCCCATACAACCTACATCTTTGAAAAACCCTCCAATATCATATTAAATGCTCATAAATCTTAAAATTTAACAGCTTTGATAACCAACGTTTTAAATAAAAACAATAAGAAAGAGCTATAGTCGGTCAAGCCCGACCATATGATACCCTTCATCACTAAGGTCAAAGGTGTTCTTTTTTCTGTATAAAGATAAATATTTACTAAATTTTGCCATCATTTTCTCAAAACTTATACATTTCAGCTTTTTCCGTCATTTGGACTTATATGCGAGTCAAATGTGGACCGATTATCTCGAAATTTAGTAAATTGATTGCAGTTTCCACAGAAATTATGTATGTACTCAAAATTCTCATTATATTCAGATTTACCAGTGTTTTAGTGATTTTTGTCTCATTTTTGACAGAAGAGTTTGTATGGGAGCTATTATCAAGTGTAGACCGATTTCAACGAAACTTGGTACAGTGATTTATGTTTGCATAGACGGACGGATGGACTGACATAGCTAAATCGACTCAGAAAGATATTCTAAGCCTTTTGGTATACTATAAGGTGGGTCTAAGACAAATATTTCTATGCGTTATATACATTAGCACAAAATTATAATGCCCTTTCCACCTATGATGTTGAATAATGCAATGGTATTTCGGGATCATAGGTTTATAGATTTAATCCGAAAACCGTGTAAATGTTAAATAAACAAAGCAGAAACCAATTTAATGTTAATATGTCATAATCAATTAGTATTAGAAAAATTAAAATTTTATAAAACGGTTTAGAAATTGTTTATAAAAACTTTTTGAAATTTATATTGTTAATAACAGACAATTTACTACAATTTAATTGTGGAAAATTTATTGGTACTGTATTTTTTTTTAACTTTTTGATTTAATTTGAATTTTTTTACAAATTTTAACAAAATTTTTTAAAAAAATTTATAATATTAGAAAATTCATAAATTCAAGAAATTTTTTTAATTTTAAGAAATTCAAATCTAATTTTATATTACTAACATGATGTGAAGCAAAATTAATGAAGTGTATATAGAATTCGGTACAGCCAAAAGTTACACATTTACTTCTCTGTATGTTCTCTGCTTACAAAATATGTAGCATATTTTCGGGCTTGCATTAAAATCATTTTCATCCAAAAAACTGTTATCATAGACTAAATTTTAAATACAGATATTAATTTTAGAGTGTATTTATGTCAAATAAGGATCAAATTTCCAATATTTACAAACATTTGTATGTTTATATACTAAATATTAAAACACACGTGTGGCAAAGATAAATAAAAATTTTATATTGAGTTTAAGAAACCTGGAAATTTATTTTTGCATTTATGCTTATAAATCTTAGAGAAAATCTCAAGTTTTTCTTGAAAATATTCTTTAGGCTTTTGATATATAAGGGATATATTAGACTTATATATACAAACATAAATGTAACACACACAAATGTATGCAATAATATTGAATATATGTAAGTATCTTGATATTGTTACCCAGCAAACAATTTCAAAACACAGAATTTGCAATTATAATTTTCTTTATAATCTATCTCTCTTTTAATTTTAAATTAATAATATAATAGTTTAGGTTCATTATTCAGAAATTTGCAGATTCCCGGGTTTTTGACAAAGGTTTAAAGCGATTCGTAAAGTATCGGGTGTTTTTTATTGAGGTATAGAACTTTAAGTTGGCATCACTTTTTTAACTGGTGGCCATTTTGTCAGCTGTCAAGTGATTAATATTTAGTTTGGTTTGCCATTTCATCATGAACAGGTTGACAAAAGAACAACGCTTGCAAATCGTGCAAATTTATTTCGAAAATAATGGTTCAGTTTGCGAAGTTTACCGCAAGCTCCGTCCATTTTATGGTCGATATAATCGTCCATCAGAGCAATTAATTCGGTTAACCATGGATCGTTTTCGCACTACGTTTACTCTATGTGATAATACGCATCCGCAGCGACGTCGAACAGTGCGCACCGAAGAAACAATTGCCGCTGTAGAGCAAAGTGTTGAAGAGGACCCGAATGAATCGATTCTCCACCGTGCACAGCAATTGGAGCTTTGTCCATCAACTTTATGGAAGATTTTGCGCAAAGATCTTGGCTTGCGACCTTACAAGATCCAGCTTGTGCAAGAATTAAAGCCGCGAGACCATGCAATGCGTCGTGATTTTGGTGTATGGGCCGAAAATGAGATTGATCTCGATGCTGATTTTCATCGCAAAATTTTGTTCAGTGATGAGGCTCATTTTTGGTTGAATGGCTACGTCAACAAGCAAAATTGCCGCATTTGGAGTGAAGAGAATCCACATGAGACCCTTGAGACGACATTACATCCACAAAAACTGACTGTTTGGTGTGCTCTATGGGCTGGTGGAGTCATTGGGCCATACTTCTTCCGAAATAATGCTGGAGAGTCAGTTACCATAAATGGAGACCGGTATAGAGCCATGATAACCGACTATTTTGTTCCCCAATTGGATGGCATGAATGTGGATGAGTTGTGGTTCCAACAAGACGGTGCTACATGCCACACAGCGCACGTCACAATTGATTTATTGAAGGAAACATTCGATGAGCGCATAATTTCGCGGAATGGATCTGTCAATTGGCCACCAAGATCGTGCGATTTGACACCACTGGATTATTTTCTTTGGGGATATGTGAAGTCGCTCGTCTACGCCAACAAACCAGAAACGTTAGGGGACTTGGAAGCCAACATTCGTGGCGTTATTGCCAACATATGCTCGAAAAAGTAGTTGAAAATTGGACCTGTAGAATTGGCTTTATTCGAGCCAGCCGCGGCGGCCACATGCCCGAAATCATATTTAAACATTAATGGCATAAAATTATCCTTCCAATAAAGCCAAATTGATGGACATTAAAAAGATTTTCTTGTGTTTTATTTCAATTCGAAGTTCTATACCTCTAAAAATCTTAAATCTATAACTTTAAGATTGAATGTTTGAACTAAAACATGATATTTACCCAAATTGCTTGCTAGACTTTTCTTTTAAAGCAAATATCTTTTCCCAGTCTCCAAACAAAATTACACCTTAAATTTTCATCAAATAAAAGACAAATTGTTTACGAAATATATTTAAGAATATCTTAAGAAAATATTGTGGTTTTTGAGGAATTGCTAATATTTACACACAATCAGGCTAAAAGGGCAATTTTATATAAAAAAAAAACAATTAAAGAAAACTAAATATTGAACCAATTTACAAGTTAAAGAAAAAAATACATTTTACTATTCATTAAAATAGATCTGGACAATTTGTAATACATGAAAAAATGGAGTAAAAACAAAATAAAGTCGGCCAAACCTGATCAAAAGATACTTTACATATCAAAGTTATTGGAGTCATATCTGTGCTAAATTTCATCATATTTACATTTTAGCGATTTTCGTTAGCAATTTCGCTTAAGTTAATAGATGATTTTAGCTACTGACATTTCAAAAGTGATTGATGACATTTTTATAATTTGGGGGTATCATTTTTAGCCTGGGTTCATTAATTTCTATGAAAAATGTTAATTACCACAGCATTTTCCGTCTGCGATAAACCTTCAACAATAACATGCTGTCGATGTAAAAGAGACAAAATTAGCTGTGTTATATTAATATATGTTCTTTAAAGAACAATCTACATGCTTATATTAAAGAACTTTACTTTTTAATTAAGGATTTCTTAATGGGTTTCCTGAAAGAGAGGTTATAAGGAAGCTATGATCAAATATGGCATGACTGACATACAATAGCTTATTAATCTAATAAGATGTCTTACGTAGTATTTAAGTAGTTCCCGGGTGCCGGGTTATATGGAAGTGGACGAATTTCGCATGATTTTTTAAGCCGATTATCCACAAATTATAATATATAGGAGATATTACCAATATAGGAGCTATCATCAAATGTAGACCTATTTCGCCCAATTTCAATACCAAACTTTTCCACTGAATAAGGAATAGTTAGGCTAGTAAGACAGTCTGGCAATAAGACTCACTTTGCCTTACCGTGGATTCCAGAAAAAAAGGCATCTCTAACTCCTTCCGCAGATCTATCTAAATCGCTTTAAAAAGCTCTCATGTCCAATATCTACGTCAGACAGACCGCCCAAGCCTTTGAATTTTCTCTTCCTGTGCAATCTTCAGCCTAATCGAGTAGATGTCATGACGGACACAAGTAAGTATACATTGGGTCTTGATAAAGAGAGTAAACTGTAAATTGCATGCTCTCCCTCACTCTTGCAATAGGAGCTTGTAAGCTGCTGGGGGCATTCCAACAAATTTAAGTTCATAAAATAAGTCAAAGGACTTATGTACTTGTTTATACTCTTATCATTTTTGCACCCTACACCACCATAGGTGAAAAGGGTATAATAAGTTTGTGCTCATGTATGAAGGGATGTAAGAACTGTATCAAATTCCTACTTTAACCTCCTAGTGGTACATCCTGGCAACCTGAGAAATCTAGTTGAAGATGCGATAAACAACCCGTGTGGGATTCTAGTTGAGGGCATATATGGGAGGGAGCTATCTTAGAGCCATTCCAACGTATTTGGTCTAAGGGTCTAAGATAATTGTACTTGGTCAAGTACGAAAATGCAGCGTCTGTTCAACATGTTGCGGCTACAAGCGGGAATCTGTCTCTGATCGAGCGGCTCGGTATACAAATGTGCCTTGTGTCTTTAGATTCTTCACTATCGACTTAGCACTTACGATGTTTTAAGCATGGAAGAAAACAACATAACAGGCACAAGGATTTTGGAGGTGCCTAATCTATGCAAGAACATTATGATGAATGAAACCAATTCAATCCGAAGATATCGGGAGGTCCTATGCTCCACTGGGAGTTATAATGTATGTAACGCATATAAATATTAATCTTAGTAGATTTAAAGATGTCAGTCCGTCCATCTGAATGGCTGGCTGGACCCCACTTGTAAAAACTGGAATCAAATTGCTAAATTTCAAAAAAAAATCGGTCCACATTTGACCCTAGCTCTAATATAAGTCCAAATGACGGAAATAGGTTATAAGCAAATATTTGGTTTATTCGCGAAAAGAACAGACCTTTGACCTTAGTGGTGACCTATAGCACTTTCTTACTTGTTTTTGTTTTTACTTGTTTTTTCAAATCGAAATATTTAACACCTGTATAAAATATTACGGTTGCAAGACATGGAACGAATTCAACAAAAATTTACAAGCTTTCATAAGTCGCTGCCTACGAAAAATAATGCCAAATACCATCAGTAACGCAGCCTTATGGGAGTCTATGTTCCAGGAACCAATAACCTTAGAGATCAGTTGAAGCAAGTGAAAGTGGATAATACACATACAAAGAAAGCTCCAAGATGATATCACAATACTCCTTATTGAAACCCGCAGGATAGTCACAGAAGAGAAAGACCTGCTAAAACGTGAAGGCGACTGGAAGACACTGAGTTACTGAAAGCAGGCTTTACTTGGCGAGTAATAAAAAACTTTTTCCTAGGAACTATGGGAATATATATGTGGCTTGGTGCTAAAAGGGAAAATGTCAATTTTTTGCTGTTTTGAGTTAATCATTGCATTTGATTTCCTTCTTCATCTTCTTTTATTTGGCTCAAACAGCTAATATCTAACTTAGCTCAGAACGGATTTATAAAGGTTTTTCTGTACAATTTAACTATGAATTTATAAACTTTAAATCAAGTTTTCTCAAATCTACTTTTTTTTGACATTGGCCCTTTTAGCACCAAGCCACAGATATATGGGCAACAATCAAACAGTTTTAATTCCTTTGAAACCGACTTTCAACGCGAATAATAATAGAAATTCAGAAAATCTAATTACAGGTTTTGAACTACCAAGACTTCACGTATACTGAACATAATATTTTACTAGCACAAGTTTGCGCGTCTAAGCGTGTTTGGCATCCAAATTAAAAAAAAAAAAACGTAGAAAAACGATTGAAGCATTCACATTTTTTTTTTCATATTTAGTTTTCTTCTTCATTTGCTTCAACATTTGGACCCAAGAAGTTGTCCTACGAAATAGACACCACACTTGGGGGATGAATCCATTACCCTCTAAATTTCAATTTCGTCACTTCTAATATTACTTAATGGCTGACAAAATTTTAATCTCGTTTTCGCCACTTTTTAATTTTCGCATATTTTACGGCCGCCTCAATGAATTCCAAAAAAATGGATAAGGCTTGGTAGACCTTTCAGTTTCGCATCGTTTGATATATATCTCATTAATGTGCTTATATAGGACAAAATACCGGTTTTTAGTGGAGCACACACGAAAAAATTTATGAAAATTTCCAAGCTACCGTGTAAACCGAATTTTTTTTTCTGGCATTGAACACCTAAAAGCAAAACCGCACCAAAAAATCTTTTTGCTTACATTTAAAACTGAGACAAAATTACATAAGCCATGAAAGCGATGACATTTATATCCGATTTACATCAAAAGTTTGTCAAACATCTCTTTATTAGCTAAAAACGTGAAGGTTTTTTCTAAAAATATTTCACTGAAGCACCTTAGATTTGAATGGACCAAATAATAGTTTTATATATTAAAAAGATATGCACCTATTAAAACTTATATTTAAATAAAAAATTCTTTTAAATAAAATTTGTCCATAAATTATAACAGCAAAATTTCACTAAGACTCACATTTTGTCAAATTTTGCGAAAATCGCGGTTACAAAAATAAAAAAAATATTGTTTGTTTTTTTAACTCCGAAAATTAAAACTATTTGATTTTTGCCCATATATTTACAAGGTCCAAAAGCAATTTTACTTTTGAGGTGGTTTACTTTGACGCCCAATTATTGACTGCGTGAAAACAGAGTAACCATAAATCCAAAAGCTTGGGTCCTCCTTAACAAATCTCTCATATATACTGATGCAATCAGACATTCAGTTTAGAAGATACAGATTTATTAACACTTTTTATTTTGTTTCAAGCCACTGTGCCTCGCATGGATCTTACAAACATTTTTATTATTTTAAAAAACCAAAAACAAAATTTATATGCTGTATTTTTATACCCTTCACCACCATAGTTGGAAAGGGTATTATAACTTATAAGTTTATAAGTTTGTGCTGATATATGTAACGCATAGAAATATTTATCTTAGACCCGCCTAGGCTTAGATATCACTCTCTGAGTCGATTTAGCGATGTCCGTCCGTCCGTCCGTCTGGCTGGCTGGACCCCCATGAAACCTTGTAATCAAACTACAGGTCGCAATTTTAAAGATAATTTGATGAAATTCGGCACAGATCATTTATTTGACAATGGGACAATGGCTATTGAAATTGGTCAAAATCGGTATATTATTTATGGTACCTCCCATAGGTCCTACTTCCCGGAATTGATATATTGGCTATGAATATCAATATTTGTTCATGAAATTTAAATCAAATACTGCTTATGTAAACTAAAATCACTGTACCAAATTTCGTTGAAATCGGTCCACATTTGACCATAGCTCCCATACAAACTCTTCTTTAAAAACGCACTAAATGAGACAAAAATCTTTAAAACGCTCGTAAATCTAAAGATAATCAGAATTATTTTTTGCATACATAAGTTTCGTAACAATTGTAATCAATTTGCCAAATTTCGAGTTTATCGGCCCACATTTGACCCTAGCTCTCATATAAGTCCAAATGACGAAAACAGCTTAAATAAGTTTTGAGAAAATGTTTGTATGATGGCAAAATTTTGCAAATATTTGTCTTTATACAGGAAAAATAACACCTTTGACCTTAGTGGTGAAGGGTATCGTATAGTCGGGCTTGACCGACTATAGCACTTTCTTACTTGTTTTGGTTACTTCTAAGTCATTATTACTGTCATCTATATTTTAAAACTTGATAAAACACCATGAAATCCCCTATAACATAGATTTTGATTTTGGCTCTTCGAAAATTCACAGATTTTATACAAAGTTTAATTTTACGCCTAAACAATAATTATTATCAAAACCTAAACGTTTAACTTATCTTTAATAATTTCTGCTCAATTAACTTTAATCCACATTTTAAAAGTGTCAAGTTGAAGTTATAATTTGTTGTCTATAAAAATTAACAAAAATTTTCGATTTAATAATATTCAACTTCATTCATTCATCTCATCATCAAGGAAATATCAAATTATGCTGATCGTGCAAAATTTTTGACAAGGGTTCACTTTTGCTGCTCTACATGATCAATGTTTGATGCAAAGGCTCAAGATGTGCCAAGAAGCTTAAGTTCTCGTTGAGAGTATCATCTTGATATGCGAAATTAAACAATTTAAGATGTCATCTGTCATAATAAAGGTTTTTCAAATTATTTTATTTAGGTTTTACGAAACAGTTTAAAATTTAGGATAAAACTCGTAATTACAGGTGTTATATGATTATGGTTGTGTGGTTGTGCCTGATGGGGCTTTTTTTCGTCTAGACTTTTTGCTGACTTTTTGAATGAGAGTTATGATAATGTTGACAATTTGATTAGTCAGTTTGGATGGCGATCATGTTGATGATAATGTGTTTAAGTTAATATTTAATAATAAAGTAGATTTGAATTATTTTAAAGAGAATATATACAATACAATCCGTATGAAAGGATATGGGCAAATCCGAAAAATATTAAACCAAAGACAAAATTTTAAAACTGTCAAAATCACGTATTTGTGTTTATGGAAAAATTTACCATATACTGATCCTTTGGAATATATAATGGATACAATTTTTGATTGCTCTCTTCGTGAATGGCAGGTCTTTATTTGCACCCATCTCTAATTTTTATAATTTGTTTTAAATAATAGGTTTCTTAAAAGTTCTTTAAAATAGCAAAAACATCCATTTAGGTATCAAATTTCAGACTTTAAGCTTAATTTTATATAATTAGTTGTAAAAGACACCATTAAAAGTAATTGGAGTGATATAAATAACGTCAAGTAAAAAAAGGGCTCACAGTGTGTAGCGTCCGTGACAGAAATAAAGTTTGCTTTTAATCTGACTAGTGCAATTTTTCTTTTTTCTCCAATTGAACTTGGTTCATAAAGAGAACGTATAGTATGCTTTAGATTAGGCTAAAAATATATATATGTTAATATAGCATTTTACAGAATAATATGTATCGGAAGGTGTGTAGCGTCCGTCACAGTGTATATATTTTACAAAATGATGTTTATTAAATATAAAATTTACGAGCATATGTATGTCTTATTCACAGAGCAATAACACTGTCTATATCCACAGATTAAATTTAAGGCATTAGGTGTTAAAAAAACATACAGTGGGGCAAATTTGATGCTTTTGAAATTTGATTTTTTTATTTTTGGGACACTCTAACAGTAAGCCGCAGCATCTTTTCGACGAAAAATAAGATGCAAAAAGTGTAAAACTTCCAATAAATATATATATGTAGCCGTTTTGTGAAATATTAAATTGTGCCCAAAAATCGTTTTTTAACCGCGAACATTAAAAGGAAGTAGATGAAATTCGGGAACAATCCTTAAAAAAAGTATATAATAACAATTTTTCCTAATAAAAAACATTCAAGTAAAAACGTAGCGTCCGTCACAAAGCGTCCGCAACTGTTCATTTATGGATTTTTAATGAAACTGAAAACTTTAAAATATTTTTTAACAGCTGTTTCGTAATCCCCTGATTTTCCTCTATCTTAAATGTATTTACAATTTTTTGATTACTATGACCGTTTTGATGAAAACAACAGAAATATGTGTTAAAAAAAAGTCACTTCTATTTTTTGTAGCGTCCGTCACACCACTTTAAAAGCGAATATCTTTTTCCCCCAAAACAAATATGTAAATTAACAAATGTCATTCGATAGCAAAATCGATGGGCTAATATTTTCTGAAATATGTGCAAAGACATCTAGTGTAGAATGACAGTGCGATACATTTAAGTATAACAAAATCAGTACAAATGTATCGTCCGTCACGCAGGATTTGCCCATATACAAATATTGGATTTTTAATCATAAATTAAATTTTTACGAATCATCGTTATTATAAAAATTTAAGCCATAAAACTTAAACGATTTTTAGGCTTTAAGTTGTAGCACCTTCATTATAGGGGCCTTTGAATGTAACCATACCTTATTCATAAGTACAAAAATTGCTTTAAAATTCTAATATTCTACAAACAATTTAATAACTTTGATATTTAAACTTTAATTTTTCTCAAAGCTCTTGAGCATAAGCTAAAGAACACTCTCACACCTCGAAGTCCTTATCGTATTGTAGACATTTCCAATTTAATTCGTTTTTCTTTATGATTGTATCAATGTTTATGTTTGCATATCTTATTTATTTTTTTTATATCATTTTATTTCTTTCATTTTTTTTTGTTTGTTCAGTTATTCTTCAGTTGTGGTATTAAATTGGAAAAAATGGATATTTGTGAATTTTTATGATTGTACAACCGAAATTGGGGAGTTTATGGGGTTTGTTCAAAATAATAAAGAATTGAAATGAAAAAGAATAAGAAAACATATATATATAAAAATATAAATAAATAAATCGTTACCACATACCGATACAAACACCATTATCATTTACACACTTACATCTATACATAGAAATATGTATGGGGTAAGTTCACTTCACATTGAAGAAAATGTATATATAATTCCCCAACATTTCAATTGGAACAAGGGTAGGTACTTCTCTTTGACAATGAGCTGCATCCGATTCTATTTTTAGACTCTTTGAAAGGGATCTGCGTTTTAACGCCGCCTTCGAACGGCAAATGCATTAGTTGGAGAAGTTTTACATGGCCTAATACTCAGTAACCAGTGGCTAGCTGAGTTATGAGGTGAACCGCCGTTTTTTTTTAATTTTTTTTAAGTGGGATCTGGCCGGGGATTGAACTTGGGACCTCTGGTATGCTAGGCGGATTTACTAATCTGCTACACCACGGCGCACTATAAAAGATATTTTAACTGGAAAAATGTAGGTATCAATTTTATTAAAGTCTGAGATCTTGTTTTTGTTTAAAAGAAAGAAAAAAGTATATTGCATGCGCAGTTTAAGAGATATAGGCGCATCAAAAAGTCAGTTAGCTCTGTTTACCTCCGTGCTCTCAGTATAATGAAGTGAAAGGCAAAAGGTTTTTTTTTCGAATTAGCTAATAAAATTCACCAACATTACATACATATATTATTTTTCCAAAATTTCGAGATTTATATCATTTTCGGCTAAGGGCCTGATAGGAGCTAGGGTTGGGGATTGTTACCAAATTTTGATTATTGGTTTATATTTAAAAAATATTTATCTGTGCAAAGTTTTTAATCAAATGAATTTATCTTTAGAGTTATTAACGTTTTTGTGCTTTTATGTGTATATAAACGTCTTTTGAGAATGTGTCTTGTATGAGATCAAATATGGGCCGATTTTTACAAAATTAGGAACACTGATTAAGGTTATGATGAGCAATACTTGTGCTGAATATTATTAAAATACAACTAAATGTGTGGCTGTAAAAGACCAAAAACTTTATTCCGGGAGGGTATCACTATGGGAAGTACCTGAAATAGTAATCCGATTTCGCCCAAAAAGTATAGGGATCGTCGTTGGACTAAAATATGAAACTGTGCCAAATATCATCAAATTATCTTTAAAGTTACGACCTGTAGAGTAATAACAAGCTTATATGAATAACCGGCCAGCCGGCCAGCCAGCCAGCCGGACGGACATCGTTAAAATAACTCAGGAAGTGATTCTAAGTCGATTGGTATACTAAAAGGTATGTCTCAGACCAATATTTCTATGCGTTACAAACATCAGCACAAACCCAATATACCCTTTCCACCTATTGGGTGATGGTTATAAAAAGTAAGGAATATTGCTTATAATAAAAAAGCATTGTATACCTTCAGGCTTACATTTTTAATCAAATTGCAGTTATGAATCCTAACATTAGTTCAAATTACATTGTCTTACGAAGTACCTCTAGGAGTCTACGGATTTCAATAAAAATTAGTAGAGTTCTATTTTAGATTAACTAATAGGCAGATGACGAATTTCACTAAATTTTATTGAGAAGTTCGCCTTATTCATTGAGAATAAAAATACATAAAAAATAGGGGTCCAAGGCAGATACCCCAAGAACTCGACGGATTTCAACCAAAATTAGTAGAGCTCTTTCTTGGATCAAAAAATAAAAGTATGCTCAATTTTATCAAATTCTATTGAAGATTGTGGGAAATACATTGAGAAGGAAAATATGTGAAAAAATGGGGTTCCAAGGGAGGTACCCCAAGGAGTCATCGGATTTCAACCCAAATTAGTAGAGCTCTTTTCTGGATCAAAAAATAGAAGTATGCTAAATTTCATCAAATTCTGTTTAAAATTGCGGTTTATACATTGAGATGGAAAATAAGTGAAAAATGGGGGTCCAAAGGAGGTATACCAAGGAGTAGACGGATTTCAACCAAAATTTTATCAAATTCCATTGAAAATAGCGTTTTATACATTGAGAATAAAAATAAGTGAAAAAATGGGGGTCCAAGAAGTTGACGGATTTCAACCAAAACTAGCGGAACTCTTTTTTGAGTCAAGTTATAGAGTTGTGCCGATTTTCATGAAATTCTGGTGAAAATTGCGTGTCGTACATTGAAAATAAAAATAAGTGAAAAAATGGGGGTCCAAGGGAGGTACCCGAAAGAGTTGACGGATTTCAAAGTTTTTTCTTAATTTTTCTTATCTATATAAAACTAAATAAGTGTGTCAAATTTCATCGTTGTAGGATCACTCCTTCTATTTTTTGCAGTTAGATGTATGAAGAAATATCACTGTGCGGCGGTTTCCTTGCTCGTCCTATAGATGGCTAAAATTTCAGCCTGTAGAGTACTACAGAGTTTTGGGAGCTTGAAATAGAATTTCGTCCTTAACAGTGACGAGTGAGCTCACACGTTTATTCGATTTAGATTCATCCGTATTCTTCCAGGATTTCAAGTCTAGAGTCGATTTGGACACCAGAGATAACAGCAGTGAAGGAGTGGTCGAAGAATGGGTTAGGAATGCAGCAGTCGATATTTTTGAGGATATTTTTGAGCCTTATGACCTAATAGCTGAGTTAAGGGTTATGATTTGAACTATTAGCTCAGCCGGAAGCCAGTTTAGCATAGTAAAGAGTGCCTTTGAAGGCGTAGTACTAATGGCACCAGTAATCATTAGGGCAGAGGATCTGAAGATTTTAACAAATTATCCTAGCTATTTAGCCTTATGTGGAGCAGGCCACAGCAACATACATGAGTATGGGTTTAGCAACCATCTTAAAGAGCCAGGCCGTATTAGTAGGGGAATGCCAAAGTTGCAAAAGTTGCTATTCCTATTTTTTTCTAGTCCTTTTTCACACGGATTTACTCTATACAAAAAAATATAACATTTATAGAAAATTTTCTTCTCTTATATTTGTATTTATGGCATACCAACACGTACTTAAGGAATATTGGAATTTGAAAATAAAAATGAAAATGTAAATAAAATACAAATAAAATAACAAACATAAACGGCATTTTCCTTAACGTTTCATTTCGTTTCATTTTTCTATATGTGAGAATGT
Organism: Stomorhina lunata; assembly: GCA_933228675.1. Lineage (NCBI taxonomy): Eukaryota > Metazoa > Arthropoda > Insecta > Diptera > Rhiniidae > Stomorhina > Stomorhina lunata. The sequence goes on along the minus strand of OW121741.1, from coordinate 84,572,468 downwards.
CTTTCCTGTGCTTTATGTTTCTTTTCTTCATACATATTTATTTATATTAACAGTTGGTTATGGGCAGAGCTTTTAAAGGACGTTATCCTTTTATTGGGAATATTTTGTATATTTAGCAAAAAATACTCAAATAAAATATAAATTAAATGAAACGTACAAGAGATAAGTTATGTGCAAAATATATAACGATTTGCTAAATTTTAATATCGAGAAAATATTTGTAAGATGAGAAATCCAACTGGCCAATTGACAGTGAAAGGATGAGCTCTAACAGATAACCATGTATTGCGTAAGACAGATGGCGTTCACTGATTTCGTTAGAGCATAATCCAAAGTAGTAACGATTAACAAAAATTTGATACCCTTATGTTACCGATAAGCACTTTTAAACCCTTCTTCTCTTTGTTGGGGAGATATAAAATAGACTCGGAAGCACCGGTATGGTATTTCTGTTGCAATAAACTCCTTTTTTGACCACCGCTTTGAAAAATCTAATGATGAAGTTCTATAGAAAGAGTCTAGATATTAACGATAAATAATTGTTTTCAAGAAAAAGTTGTTATAAAAAAGGTATTAAAATGTGATTAAAGTATGAAACACAATTGGAACGAACGACCAATTTTTCGGAACGAATATTCGTCGATAGAAATGGAACATATGGCTTTATATGAATGTGCTCACAATTGATGAGTACGACGAAATTCGTCGTTCGTATCGAACAGTGCGATAGGTTTAGTTCTATTTTATACGCAGACGAACGGCGACTAAAATGGATTAGAGTGTCTGTATTTCTATTTCTCTTGTAAAGTATTTGAAATTATATGTGTTCTTGTTAAATGTAAACAAAAAATATTTATTTCAAATAAAATTTTTTAAATGTAATAATCTTGTGTAATAATAAAAGAATAAAATAAAAAAAAATTGCAAATGTTGTGAGTGCGCGATATTTCCGAACAAAAATGGCGTCAACAACGTTTATTCGTCCCAAATGTGTTCAATGGACGAATTTACAAGACGAATTTTTAAATCCGAATTTTTCAGACCGGACGAAATTAGTAATTCGTCCGGTCTGTGTTTCTACCTTAATGTTCTAAAACGAAAAGTGATCAAATTTTTTAACAAACCCAGTAGCTCATGCATCGAACATAGCTTCACAGCTGTGATGTCGATTTAAATAAGATACAGGTTTTAGTCTGCAGAAGAAAATAACTGAAATCTCGTTTTTAGGTTAGGAGATATCAGGAAATCAAAAAAAAAAAAAAAAAAAAACTCAACAAAATTCAGTGTTTTCGTTTTTCTTTGCACAAAAACTAACTAAAGGAGTACGTACCTCTTTAGATTGAGCTAAAAAATCCACTGAAATTTACAGATCGTAGAACAAAGTTCAAAGTTTTCTAAAAAATTGACATAAATTGTTATGCATAATTTAAACAAAAAGTGTTGCAGTCGTTTAGGCTTAACATTTTAATCAAATTGTATTTAAGTGTAAGTCCAAGACAGGTACCCCTAGTAGTCTACGGATTTCAACTAGAATTAGTAGAACTCTTTTTTGGCTCAACTAATAGACGTGTTTCGAATTTCATCAAATTCTGTTGAGAATTGCGACTTATAAATTGAGAAGAAAATTAGTGAAAAAATGGGATCCAAAGCAGGTAGCCCAAGAAGTGAAAGGATTTTAACCAAAATAAGTGGAGCTCTTTTTTTGGGTCAACTAACAGACGTGTGCCGAATTTTATTCTGTTGAGAATTGCGGCTTATATATTGAAAAGAAAAATAAGTGTGCCAAATTTCATAAAATTTTGTTGAGAATTCCGGCGTATACATTGAGAACAAAAATAAGTGAAAAATGGGCGTCCAAGGTACCTCAAACAGTCAAGGGATCTCAGCCAAAATTAGTATAAATTTTTCTTGGATCAATTAATAGACGTGTGCCGAATTTCATCTTTTTAATTAATAGACGTATGTTGAATTTTATCAAATTTAGTTAAGAATTGCATACATTAAGAAGAAAAATAGGTGAAAAAAGGGGTTCGAGGGCAGGTACCCCAAGGAGTATGCAAAATTTCATTTGTAGGATCAGTTCTTCTATTTCTGGCACTTTGATGTATGAAGAAATACCACTGTACGGCCCTTTAAGGATACTTGTGTTCCATTTCCGGCCGGATATAGGTAGTGTGAATTGTAAGGAGATCAGGGGCCAAATTACCGCTTTCGATATCGATCGAAAACTTAGACTTTTAAGAGAATATTCTGAAGTATACTTTAGGGATGCTCAAAGTTATTTCGATGCAAAAAGTTTATTGAAATTTGGTATCCACTTTGGTTCGTTTTTATACCCACCATCAAAAAGAATGGGGGGTATATTGAGATTGTCATTCCGTTTGTAAATTCCTTAATATTGGCTCAAAAACCAAAAACGATATATATTCTGAATCCTTATGAAATTCTAAGACGATTGAGCAATGACCGTCTGTCCGTGTGTCTGTTGAAATCACGATAACGCCTAAACGAAAGGAGCTCACTGAAACTTAGTAAAAATATTCTTCATCTCTGAGAAAATTTTGTTATTGATTATTTGTTAAAAAATGACAAATTATATCAGCTATGATAATAAAATTTGGTATATAGAAGTCTTACATTAGCCCTAGGCAGCGTGTAAAATTTCATCAAAATCGGTTCACATTAAGCCATAGCTCCCATACAAAAAACTTACGAAAACAGCCTAAATTTCAACTAAAATACACTTAAATGCCAATAAATCTGAAAGTATAACAAATATAACCACTAAATTTGGCACAAGAAAGTGTTATGTCAATGCCAGGCAGTGTGCAAAATTTTGTAGCAATCGGTCACCATATGACCTAGCTCCCATATAATAAACTTACGAAAACATAAAAATTCAAAAAGAAAAGGGGATTTATGTCCGTCTGTCCGTCAGATAAAATCGTGATAGCTCCTTAACTACAAAAGGTAGTAAGACTAAATTAAGCACAAGGAAGTCTTATGTCAATGTCAGCGAGTGAAAAGGGGATTTATGTCCGTCTGTCCGTCAGATAAAAGCACGATAGCGCCTTAACGAAAAGAGCTAGAGGGACAAAATCGTACAAAAGTATTTTGGATATCTTGAAAAAGACGTGTGTTGAAAATGGACAAAATCGGTTCAAATTTAGTTAGAGCTCCCATATAACCCCGCCCCGGGAAACACATTAATGCTGATAAATTGAATACAATTGTAATAGCTATGACGATTAAATTTAAAATAGGTAAGTTTTATGCAATTTTTGACCAGTTTATCAAATTTTATAGGAATCAGTCCATATTTGACTTTAGCTTTCATATAAAAAACACTCACGGAAACCAAAAATTTTAGCAAAGGCCAGTTAAAAGCTTTTAAATTAGAAACTATGACAGCTATGGCCACTAAATAAGCAAGAATAAGCTCTATATATATACCAGCCAGTGTGTAAAATTTTGTTACAATCGGTCAATATTTGGCTATAATTCTTATATATATAACATCCCCTTTTTATATCTACAATCAAAAAGATTTGGAGGTACATTCATTATATTAAGATTGCACCTATGAAATTAGATAGGCATCAATCAATGTTCAGCCCAGACTTTATATATGATGAATGCATTAGGAACTCTTAACGAAATATATGGACCTGCCGTATTACTATTAACGTGTTTAGCCTAACTTCATATTAAGCACAACGAAAAGTATTTAACAACTTATTAATGTAAAACTATACCCGGTTATGAGACCGAATTTTGATCAAAGTAAATACTGGGGAAACCACTAAAATATTTTTAAATGTTGAACTATAAAGCTACGGCAACCGAATTTAGTCCAAAGGTTTTACCAACAATACCAATTAGCTTAGCGATTTTTTCAGTTTTGGTTCAGATTTCTTTTAACACAACTTGATGGTGGGTATATAAGATTCGGCACAGCCAAATATAACACTCTTACTTGTTATAAATATATATTGTTCAACTAAAACTCTTTTACTATTGTGTATCTTTTGGCAAATAACTTCAAAAATATAGTAAACTGTGCATCTTTTAAATATCGGGTGTTTTTTTATTGAGGTATAGAACTTTAAGTTGGCATCACTTTTTCAACTGGCGGCCATTTTGTCAGCTGTCAAGTGATTAATATTAAGTTTGGTTTGCCATTTCATCATGAACAGGTTGACAAAAGAACAACGCTTGCAAATCGTGCAAATTTATTTCGAAAATAATGGTTCAGTTCGCGAAGTTTACCGCAAGCTCCGTCCATTTTATGGTCGACATAATCGTCCATCAGATCAATTAATTCGGTTAACCATGGATTGTTTTCGCACTACGTATTATCACTCTATGTGATAATACGCATCCGCAGCGACGTCGAACAGTGCGCACCGAAGAAACAATTGCCGCTGTAGAGCAAAGTGTTGAAGAGGACCCGAATAAATCGATTCGCCACCGTGCACAGCAATTGGAGCTTTGTCCATCAACTTTATGGAAGATTTTGCGCAAAGATATTGGCTTGCGACCTTACAAGATCCAGCTTGTGCAAGAATTAAAGCCGCGAGACCATGCAATGCGTCGTGATTTTGGTGTATGGGCCGAAAATGAGATTGATATCGATGCTGATTTTCATCGCAAAATTTTGTTCAGTGATGAGGCTCATTTTTGGTTGAATGGCTACGTCAACAAGCAAAATTGCCGCATTTGGAGTGAAGAGAATCCACATGAGACCCTTGAGACACAATTACATCCACAAAAACTGACTGTTTGGTGTGCTCTATGGGCTGGTGGAGTCATTGGGCCATACTTCTTCCGAAATAATGCTGGAGAGTCAGTTACCATAAATGGAGACCGGTATAGAGCCATGTTAACCGACTATTTTGTTCCCCAATTGGATGGCATGAATGTGGATGAGTTGTGGTTCCAACAAGACGGCGCTACATGCCACACAGCGCACGTCACAATTGATTTATTGAAGGAAACATTCGATGAGCGCACAATTTCGCGGAATGGACCTGTCAATTGGCCACCAAGATCGTGCGATTTGACACCACTGGATTATTTTCTTTGGGGATATGTGAAGTCGCTCGTCTACGCCAACAAACCAGAAACGTTAGGGAACTTGGAAGCCAACATTCGTGGCGTTATTGCCAATATACGGCCCCATATGCTCGAAAAAGTAGTTGAAAATTGGACCTGTAGAATTGGCTTTATTCGAGCCAGCCACGGCGGCCACATACCCGAAATCATATTTAAACATTAATGGCATAAAATTATCTTTCCAATAAAGCCAAATTGATGGACATTAAAACGATTTTCTTGTGTTTTATTTCAATTCGAAGTTCTATACCTCTAAAAAAACACCCATTAATTTTTATTATCCTTTAAGTATGCTATACAAATGTTTTGAAGATATCTAGGATTTCGATCGATATCGAATGCCGTAATTTGGCCCCAGGTGAATTGAAGTATTCCTTTCACGCTTTTAAAAACCAAGACACTTGAAAGCTCCTTTTGTCTCATAGTGCTAACCTCTTAAAGACTAGCAGGCAAATTCATAATCAAAAGTTGTACAAGATAGCAGGTATGATTTTAAGTTGGACATAGAAGATCGTTTATAAAGTAAGGAAATTTTAAAAACATACCAATTTATATGAAGACCACATTCTTTCACAAACTGTTATAAACATTAATAAGAAGGATATCAACATTGAATATCAGTGGGTGCTTACAAAATTGTATTTATTTATATTCATTTTTCTTTTTTTTCTCTCCAAAAAGTAATTTCGTAAAGGCAACAAACTTTTGTAGATTATATTATTTGTTTTTTTTTTGAACATTTTTATGAAAAAATACAAGCATATTTTCTACCAACACCCCCTCAGCTAGTCAAGGCAAAGCGCCATATTTCTGACTAAAGGATCCTCTCCTACGAAACCCAAAATGCAAGTATAAGGGGGAGGTTATTATAGAATATTGTTAATAAAATGTTATGTTTTCTTTTCATACAGAATTTTGCTACATGCCAACATATTTATGTTACATATTCCTAAACATGAATATTTTTTTTCCAATTGGAAATGTGGTTGGGTGATGGGCGATGTTGGGCTATGGGAGGGGGTGGAGGTTATTTGGGTGTTCTAAGTCCTTTTTCGTTTAAATGGTTTCATGTCGTTGTCGTTATTTTGTTGTTATGCTTGTCAAGCAATTTTTAAGGGTGGCATAAATGTCTAAACGATATTTTGTTATTACGAGAATTCGCATTTGTTTTTCTTTTTCGACTCATGACGAGTTTTTATTATTTGATATCTTTGGGTGCCATCATTTAATGTATTTTTATGACTTTCAATGTTGGAAAATATTATACGACAATGATATGGAATAATCTTATAGACAGTCATGTATTTCTACAACACGAGTATATATGTATGTATAAACTTATAAAAAAGGCAAAAAAAAAAAAAAAATAAATAAACGAAATATGTATATAAATGTGTAAATGAGATTATTTATATATTATTTTCAGATTATGTACATTTTATGTAAAATTCCTTAAAATTTATGAAAATTACACTATCTTAGAAACAGTTACAGGGGACTTACTTAAATGGTTCTATAAACTTATTTAAACTAGCTCGGTTATGCAAGATATTCACATAAATAACTAATGAATCTTACAGTACCTTCGAGCCCACTGTAAGATCTGCACATCTGACACTTATGCAAAATAATTCTGGTTTTGAATTCACCAAAATGTACGATATCATTTATATTCTCTAATTGTGATATTAATCAGTTGTTTGTATCTTGTTGGATAAGTTTTAAATATTTATAGAAAATAACAAATAAGAAAGTATTAAGGTACAGGTCCAATACACGCGGCATGCGGCTGCGGGCGGTCGTAGTATTGCCAGTACATAAAATGTGCACTTGTTTACAAAAATGTTCATATAAAAAAATATTTGAGTATCTTATCTTATATTTTTAAACGAGCAATAATTGTATGTATTTATATATATATATATATATATATATATATATATATATATATATATATATATATATATATATATATATATAGAATGGCTATCTCGAAAACGGCTCTAACGATTTTGATAAAATTTGGACAGTGGGTATCTTTTTTGATGTATAGTTCGAAGAAGAAGGGACTTTTAGATCTTTTGCCTCCAAGATGGTAAAATCGGGTAAAAAGGGGAAAAAATCGAAAACGCTATATCTCCTAAAGTAATAGGTATAGAAACAAAATTAAAATTACGTTTTAAACAACTATGAAAATAAGTGGACAGGTGTTTGGTACTTTTTTGAAACTATGTTCGATAAGGGGTAAAAAAGGGTGAAAATAGTTTTTTTGGTACCTTTTTAACCCACTCTTATATTTTAAACTAAAAAATATAGAAATAAACTTTGTACTGCAATCAATAGATGTAAAAGAAACATGAAACACGTATTTGGTACTTTTTTGATTTTGGAGCCGAAATGGGTAAGAAAGGGATAAAATGATAACTTAACATCTCCAAAGTAATATGAATAGGAACATTATACATTATGTTAACTGCGTTTTAATAAAATGTACCGAATTCAATTGGCACCAAAAAAGTACCAACTATGCATATGGAACTTTTAGAAATTAGGGAATAAAAAGGGGGAAAATTAGTATTATTTTAAACAAATGAATGTTTGTCTGTATGTATGTTCTTTATAGAATAGTAAAGAGTGTTCTAAAAAAATAGTGCAAGAAATAATTTATTTTTTGATCAAGTTAGTTTCTATAGATATGTCAGATACCATTATTTTAGAAATTATTAATTTTCAATAGTTATTTCAAGGACTGCGAAAACAAAGTTCGTGAAAATATAATTAAAACTTTTCAAAAAAATCCGTCATGGACTTTTAAAAAAATAGCTAAAAATTTGAAAGTTGACCCTCGAACGGTTTCTAATGCCATCAGACGGTATAAGGAATACCTGAGCATTGAAAGAAAACCTGGGTCAGGGAGGAAAAAAGGTCCTACAGATATTGGTAAGGCAAAAGAAGTCGAGCGACTCTTTCGAAGAGCGCCTAACACTTCTTTAAGAAAAGCAGCTCGTACGGTGAAATGTTCTACGAATTTTGCACATAGAGTCAAAGCTTATGCTGGACTGAAGACATACAAAGTCCAAAAGGTTCCAGATCGCAATGCTATAAGGAACTTAGAAGCAAAAAAACGAGCGAAAAAATTGAAGTCTGATTTTATAAAAAAATACACCTGTTGTGTGATGGATGATGAAACATACGTACTGGCAGACTTTTCTCAACTTTCTGGTCAAGATTTTTATGTTGCTAATAAACGGGGCAATGTTCGGCAAGAGTTTCGCACAAAAAAACAAACAAAATTCCCTAAGAAGTTTCTCGTGTGGCAAGCTATTTGCAGTTGTGGCAAAAGAAGTAAAGTATTTGTGGCATCTGACACAATAAACACAGAAATTTATATTAAGGAGTGCCTACAAAAACGGTTGTTACCCTTTTTAAGAGAGCACAGAGTGACTACATTTTTTTGGCCCGATTTGGCATCATGCCATTATGGAAAAAAGGCACTTGAGTGGTACTCAAAGAATAATGTCATGTTTGTACCACGAGAGGCAAATCCACCTAACTGTCCAGAACTTCGGCCTGTGGAAAGGTATTGGGCTCTGGTAAAAAAGGAATTGAAGAACACAGGAAAGATTTCCAAGAACATGTCCGATTTTAAGCGCAGGTGGAACACATGCTCCAAAAAGGTATCAGAAGCAACTGTAAAATCTTTAATGGGAGGGTTTCCGAAAAAAGTCGATAATTTTGCAAAACCCGAGTACTTTGTAAACATTTTAATGCTAAATGATTTTGTATAATATGTCATTATATTTGCGTATTTTGTAGAGTTTTTATATTAAAAGGTTTGATTTTTATTTAAGAAAATCCAACTACAAATTTTATTTAGAGCACTCTTTAAACTGTGAATTTGATCATGTTATGCTCTTTAGCGAAGATGTTGCGGATAAGCCGGCGAAGGTTTCTAAGTTGATAAGACTAATTTCCGACAGATGGCGCCACTGAAAATTACGAAAAATTAATAAAATCGTAAACTGTACATTTGATCATGCTATGATCTTTAGCAAAGTTGTAGCGCATGAGCCGGCGAAGGCTTTTTAGTTGGTATGAATAATTTCCGACAGGTGGCGCTACAGAAACTTACTTAAAGTCAATTTAATCGTAATCTGTACATTTAATCATGCTACAATCTTTATCAAAGTTGTTAAACATGATCCGACGAAGGTTCCTTAGTTGGTATGAAGAAATTTCGACAGGTAGCGCCACTGAAATTAACTCAAAGTCAATTTAATCGTAAGCTGTACATTTAATCATGCTATAATCTTCAGCAAAGTTGTTACGAAGAAGGTTTATGAATTGGAATGAGCAAAGTCCGACAGGTTGCACCACAGAAAATTACTCAAAGTGAATTAAATCGTAAACTATGCATTTGATCATGTTATAATCATAAGCAAAGTTGTTACGAATAAGCAGACAAAGGTTTCTTATATGGTATGAACAACTTCAGGTGGCGCCACTTAAAACTACTCAAAATGAATTAAATCGTAAACTGTGCATTTGATCAGACTATAGTCTTTAGCAAAGTTGTTGCGCATGAGTCGACGGAGGTTTCTGTTGGTATGAATATTTTCCAAAATTGTTAAAATGAGTTAAACTGTAAACTATGCGAACTATATGTTGGTCGGACAAAATAAACTTTATAAAATAAAATATATAAAAACTTTAAAATTTGCCTCAAAATGCTTATCATAAAGCTCCGAGCAAGGCTCGGTCAACCAGGTACTGATATAATTAAATCTGGCAGCACTGAAAAAATCTGCCGCGCGGAAAAGTAGAACAAAGTTCTACTTTTTTCCATTGCCACTTGAAATTTGACAAATCAAAAAACAGCTGATTGCCGCGTGCATTTGCCTTCTACCTTTATAGTATCTCATGGCCGATCTTTTACCACTGAGGTCGAATTTCTTATGCTTTTCTTGCACATTTGATTAATTTTCCATCATACAAACATTTTCTTAAGACTTGCATGTACATTGGTGACAATTTTTTGTATGTAAGAAATTTTTTGTTCGAATTTTATGGCTTTTTCAACGGAATATTATGACACTAGGTCTAAAAGTTAAGTTCTGAAAATTTAAGCCAAATCGGACAACGTTCTATGGGCGCGCATCGTTTCCAAAGTTTAAGAGCTCATTTGTATGGGGAAAATGGGTTATTTTTTATTTTTGAGATATTTCAACGAAAAATAAAAAAATTTTACAAGAAAAAATAATGGAGTATGAAAGAAAACTAACAAAGCTTTATTTCAATTATTTTAAAACAAAAATATATGCAGTAGTTTTTGAGTTATTTAATTTTTCCCCTGAAAATTCATGTCTCTGAAACTTCATTTTTTTGTAAATGAGGAAATTCCAAAGTTAGACATGATTTCTCATTTAATCGCTTGTTAGTATTAAATAGTTCAGTTTTGTTAAAATTTTATCGAATTTACTTAGTTTTTTCATGTTGAAAAATTATATTTTTTTCTCAGGTCGGTTTCAAAAATCATTCTTTAATTTTTTTTTAAATTTTGTTCAACAAATATTACAAATTTAGAAGAGTGTGTTTAAACAGAGAATTGAAGGAATAAAACCCATAAAAGTCAATAATATCTTGAACCATTTCACCGTACCTGTGATTAGAAATCGTCGAATATCGTGAAAATTTTTGGTCAAAATTTCAGTTGATCCTTAGTAGATCACATAAACAGACTCCAAAATAAGAGAACAAAATGTGGGCCTTTTTATTCTCCATGTTTGTTTAGGGTTAAAACATTTTTTTGATATAAAAAATATAAGTATTTATAAAAATACCTGATTTTGTCATAAAAATTTAAAACATCCAAACTGTCACTTTCGTCCCCGGGAACGAAAGGGTTAAACTTTTCCAATATCAAAAGAACATTTCTGTATAGATTTAAAAAAAAAACTTAAATTTTTGAAAAGCGTGCTTTTTTTAATTTAGGACCAGCACTCAGGGGATGACCCCTACTTATGCAATGCATTGTGTTGGAACTAGGAAAATAGGTTATGGGAGGGTGGATAGATGGAGTAGTGTTTATGGACATTTGATTTGAACTTTCCTATATTGCAACTGGCAGGAAAAATTTCTGCGGGAAGTAAATTCCACATACGAACTGTACGGCTAAAGAACGAATTTTCTCTGTAGTGAGTTGTTCTGTCTACTTGCCATTCGACTACGAAGGGATGAGCTCTAACAGATAGACGTGTATTGCGTAAAAAAATTCGAGTTTCGGGAACGAGTTCCCTAATTTCATTAGAGCACTTTCCAAAGTAGTAACGATAGAACAGTGTGACACAACCCACATTGCGACGGTGCTCCAGTGAATCAATACAGTTGGATACCCTACTGTCTCCAATAAGCACCTTCGCTCTCTCCTGTACTTGGTCGAGAAGCTTCAGAATAGACTTTGAAGCGCCGGCCCATACATGAGAGTTGTATTCCATTTTCGGTCGAATGTAGGTGGTGTAAATAGTAAGGAGATCAGATGAAGTGAAGTTTAGAAAACCGAGACAGTTGAATGCTTCTTTCGACACTTGAAAAATGTGTTCAGTCCACCGGACATCACATTGAATTCTCATGCCCAGAACATCAAGAGTATCTGATTCCTCGGTATTTTCACCACCCATTAATACAGATGAAGTAACATGATGCGCCGTGCGTTTATGCGTGAGCATACAGCATTGAGTTTTCCGCGCATTAAAATCGACTCTATTCGCACGACCCCATTCTGAGATTGCTTCTAAGTCGCGGTTTAATGATTCATTCATATTATGCCTCATAGCACCAATCTCTAAAGAGTTTGGTCTATGATTGAATGAATACGAATGGGAAATGTTACTATCATCTGCAAAAGAATAGGTAGGATTGGAAGTTTGACATAGGAGGTCGTTAATTTAGCTTGAACTCGTTTTTAATTTAGCTTGAACTCGTTTTTAATTTAGCTTGAACTCGTTTGATGAGATCCCATCTACAACAACTCTTATAGTGCGATCTCTGAGGAAGCTCGATATAAATCGAGAGAAGTTATTACCAACACCAAAAGCAATAAGTTTTGATAGAAGTGCTCCGTGCCACACTCTATCAAACGCCTTGGAAATATCCAGAGCCACAACTTTACTTTCGCCAAAACCGTGTATTGAATGACTAGCAGGCTAGCAGGTCTCCCGTAGAGCGTCCCCTACGAAATCCATACTGGCGGTCGCTTAGTAGGTTGTTAGATTCCTGATATTTAACAAGATGGTGGTTTACCATACTCTCCAAAACTTTGGAGAGTGCAGAACAAATTGCTATTGGGCGGTAATTTTCAGGGTTGGTAGCCTCACCCTTTTTAGGGATTGGCGTTACATTAGTAACCTTCCAACACCGAGGAAATGTACCAGCATGAAAAGGTTGGACGCGAAAGCGTCGAACAGCACTGCTTCAAGACCAGTGCTGGAATGCCACCGGTCCTGAAGACTTGTTTACGTTGAGATCCGCTAAAACCCTTTTTACAGCACGGGCGCGAAAGAATATCTTTGGCATAGTTACAGATACTCTTTCGAGCTCGGGCGGAGGTTGAATGCTTTCCGGCAAGCGGAAATTACTTGCAAATAATTCAGCTATAAGGTTAGCTTTGTCAACCGGGTCAGTGAATGTTTGACCATTCTTTAAAAGAGAAGAAATTGAAGAACTAGCATTACTCTTAACTCTTTTAACGAATGATCAGAAACTCTTGCTGCCCCGAGGAGCAACAAGAATTTTAGTATGAAGATGCTGCTCGTACAGAGCTTTTTCACATCTAAATACCTTGGCACATGTACGCCCCGCACGTTTGCGTTGCAAATCAGTAACTGGATTTTGGTTATTACGCTAGTTTCTGAAACCTTCCTCTCGGGATCTGACTGCTTGTTTGCACGTCTGATTAAACCAAGTCTTTACCTTTGGTTTAATCGAAATGTTTTTCACTGGAATAAACATTTTCATTCCCAGCTTAATAACATTAGAAACCATTTCCGCCGAGGCATTGACATTACCGTCGAGGAAACACAGTTTCCAGTTAAAATGCCTATAGAATTCGTTGAGCTCTGCCCAATATTCTTTATTCAGAAATGATCATTAAAATTTCAGAACTCGTTCTGAAATTTATATATAATTAAATGTATTAGTTTATACTGTGTCCAAAAATGATCATAATACCTTGTTTAGTCTTAGAGATTTTTTTTAAGCCACAACACCCATTCTTTGATAGAATTATCTTCCCCAGTTAATTTTACACATCAGATTGAATACTTCATGCTTTTGAAGAAGATTATGAAGCTTTTTCTTCAATTTCACCTTTTCGAAAGTCATCTTTTTGACCAGTTTTTAAAAACCCCGGGTTTTTTTTGTTCCTAATCGAGTTTAGTTAATTTCAGACAATTTGAGTAATGTGGACGCGAATGACAACCCAGCTAATGTAACTAGTTGTGGTATTTATTTGATCTCCACAAACAAAAAAAGTTCCAAAAAAGAATTTTGAATCGATGACTTTGTATTCTCTGGAGGGGAAACTCGGAGATCAATCGGGTATATCTTTGCAAAGATAAATTCAAATGATAAAAACAGTCCTTGATCATTACTCCTTAAGGAAGCTTTGTTGAAAGATTTGATTAAAAATTCAGGAAAAGTAATAACGATTCCGACGTGATAAAGGGAAACATTTTCCCGGAGTACATACAGCCAAATTCATAATCAAAAATTATGTAGTGTCTATCTACAGTTTTATTCAATATACATTTTTAAGTCTATGGTTATCTTATATTTTTACACTGCATAAACAGTGCCTAACTCTGCTAATACAACCGTGAAACAGCTGTTTATTTATTTATTACCAGTTGAGACAGCACATTCTAAAAATGAATAATTTATGTAAATTTTATTAAAATACACAAAGTAACACAGCAATTGTTACCTTTTTTTCTTGATCCCAGTTTAAAGCACGTTTAGAAATCTTTTTGTTCATTTTCCACTTGTAACAATATTTTTTCAAATGAAATTCCACAAAAGAAATGTATAAACAATGTCACAGTTGATTTTTTAAGTAGTTTTTTTGTAAAAACAACGCTGCAGGTTTTTCTTAGACACTGTTTAAAAAAAGTATTTTGAATTAACTTAAACATAACTAGTTCATAAGCTTAATCGACATTCTACTTATCCACTGCATAAATTCACTACATAGACACTGCACAACTTTTAATTATGAATTTGGCTGATAGTTTTTTCTGACAATTTACTTTCAAACTATCCATTGAGCTAAGCCTGCAGCATCAGCAGCAAGATACAAACAGTAAAAACTACTAAACGGGACCTATAAAAATATAATAGCATGAATTTAAAGCTCCATTCTTCAAAACTTAATGATCATAATTTGTATATATTTTTGATTACCGACTTGTGTTATATTTTAATTACAAGTAAGAAAAATTACAATCGGCCAAGTTCAGCCACATGACATTCCATATCTCTGAGGACAAATGTGTACGATAGTGAAAAGTACATTTTCAATTAGTACCTAACGATCAAAATTTTCCCATCATATAAACATTTTCCGGACATTGATGTGTATATTAACCATTCCCGATAGTGAACCGCCGTGGTATAGCAGGTTAGTCATCCGCCTAGCATACCAGAGGCCCAAGTTCGATCCCTGGCCAGACTCACTTGAAAAAATAAATTTTCAAATAAGCGGCGGTTCACCTCATAACTCAGCTAGCCACTGGTTATTGAGTATTAGGCTATGTAAAACTTCTCTAACTTATGCATTTGCCGTTCGGAGCCGGCGTTAAAACGTAGGTCCCTTTCAATGAGTCTAAAAATAGAATCGGATGCAGCTCATTGTCTGAGAGAAGTACCCCTTGTTCCAATTGGAATGTTGTTGGGGAATTATATATATATATATATATATATATATATTTATATATATATATATATATATATATATATGTATATATATATATATATATATATATATATATATATATATATATATATATATATATATTGAGTCTTACTCGGGACCTAAGTTAAAAAGTCGGCCGATTATCTTAAAATTTAAAACATTGCTTATGTTTTTCTAAAAATTGACTTTGGGAGTGATTCTAGGTCGATCGGTATACTAAAAGGGTGGTGTCAGTTCAACATATTTCAGTATATTCTTACGGTGGTGGAGGGTATAAAAACCAAAGTCCATTATTAAACAAAATTTAAGTTTTAAATCAAATTATTTATTTATTCATCCTCCTACTACTTCAAAGTATCACAGCGAGTTGTTAACAGACGACACAAAAGTAAATTGGGTGACAATTTATGACATACAACAAAACGAACAACTAAACCTGGAAGGAACCAAATGCGATATACTCGCTTGCTAATGGCCTCCTAAACATAATTGTTTAAAAATCCATTCACTCAAGACACAACAGCCACACTTTAGAAAATGGATATGGCAAATAGAACTTTGGGTGCAAAAAAAATGAAATTGACAAGGAACAGGTCATTGAAACAATACTTGCGGCATTGTAGGTACTACTACTGACACCTCGTGTTATATGCTCATATGAAAATCATAAACCTTATTCTTTGGCTGCTTTTGATACTGATGGTCTGCTTTTGGTGTTGTTGTTGTTTCATTGCGTTCCTTGGAACTACTGACACATCTGGCATGTTAGCAACGAATATGCATTTTAATAAAATCTCTTAAAAGCCCTATAAATCACATACGAATACAGGGTTCCAGATTTTGAAACGTTCGTGTATACACACACAATCGAGTCTATAGAGTTTTGAGATAAACAAAATCTGCCGACATTGGATGGATTTATAAGACATAACGACTAATATTTAAAATTAAAAATAACTTTTTTTATTTAATTTAAAAATAAATTTTATTTTGAAAAGATTTAAACTTAACATAACTTATGTTTTAGAACTCTAAATATTAACAGATCAATTCCTAATTACAACAATAATCTTAACCCTTAAGCGAACACCAAAATGTATTTACATAAGCGAAACCCAGGGCCTGGCTGAGACTTCTTATATTTTGTATGGATTTAATAGAATTTTTACAAAATTTGCAATATAATCTTGTGTTGCGTTTTACATTATCTTTTTCCTTACAAATATATCGCACTGCTCTTCTGCTCAAATTTTTTCATGATCTTGTGTATATATTACCTTTCAACGGGAAGTGCGTTTTTGCATCACATGCCCATCATATTTTTATTTCATATATAGCAAGTTTCGATAGAATATACTGGGAGAACGAAAATTCATTCACTGTAAAATGTTTAGTGCGGTTTCAAATAATTTGTATAGGTGCTGTTATGTCATAGAAATGACCTAGTAAGGCTATCATATAATCGTAAAAGGCGAAGTAGTTTATTAAATCAATGTTGTATTTCGTTTTAATATTTTCGAAATAATGGTATATTTGTCGATTTCTGTTCCATAGCTCCGAGATAGCATGTGTGTTGTTGTGAGTTGCCCGCCGCAAATTTATATACCTTTGAAACCATCAAGCTCTTCCATAGTCATTGGATTCCAAATCTGCTGTTTCTCCTAATCATTTTCATTTGATAAATCGTTAACTTCTTGATTTTATTTGCTGCATTCTCTACATAATAGTATAGGGCCTGGCCGGGCCCTGGTGTTACAAATATGAACAAAAATTTTCAGATAGTATTTTTTGAAAATTTTTTGTACAAAACACATTCATTGAGGTACTCATAAAAGGCTTTGGCGCTCCGCCTAAAATATCTGAGTAAAAAACCATAAAAATCTTAAAAAATTCCTGGCCAGGCCCTGGTGTTCGCTTAAGGGTTAATTTAAAGATATACTCTGACTACGAAAATATTTCAAACGCAGCATAAAAAGATTACATTGGTCAACAGAAAAAATTACATTTAAGTTAACATTTTTTTATTTTACAATTTTTTTTTATCGATTTTTTTTAATTCATTTCTAAAACCTGGTATTTTCCATGTGGTTATCCTCTATAGTTTTCCATATTTCGAAAACACTTTCTCCAATTTTATTGAAAATTCATTTATGGATTGAGAACAAAATTTGTCTTAAGACATACTAAATAATACAAGATTTTTCTGTGATCAACGGTTTTGGAGTTACTTACATCGGAATGTAAATAATATATTTTTGGACAAAAGAAATATATTTTTTAAAAATTCATAAAAAATTAAAAATGGTTAAAACTAACTACAAATCATTTGATGTTTGTAAAACTATAAATATTAACAAGTAAGAGTGGTATATTCGGCTTTGCCGAATCTTGGATACCCTTCACCAATGGTGCTGCAAAAGTACTTAATGTAATTCCTAGCAAAATTTGGTTATACTAGTATTATATGCAAAGAGTCTTTAAAATTAAGAGTCGGAAAAAGAAAAGCTTTTCGGTGGCGTCATCATCTAGGATAGTTATGCACCCAAAGGTTAGGTTGGGCAGGTGGCTGATGTCTAGGGAAGCTTCACTTGGGTTCTAAAGTGGTCCCTTTGTGAAAGATAATGATTACTAGACTACAAGTAGAGAATACATATTTAAGCCAGCCAGTAGCTTCGAAATAAAATATACACATATTTTACGAACATTTAATAAAGTTCGATAGACCAGATAAACCATGCAGAAAAGATGCTTCAAAATGTAGATGCCCTTACATTTGCAATAGCACATCGATTTGATGAAGTTTAAGTATTCTGGCATGCAACCCAAAAACACTGTGCCCAGTGAGGGTTGTGCACTTTAATTCGTACGAATTATCCCACCAGTAAAAGTTCTTGATTAGTTATGTAAAACTCTGAAGTTAGCGGACTGATTTAGGTCAAAGCTTTAACAATGATAAGCCTTAAAATTATAGGGTATACACTCTTAGTTTTAGATACATACGTGAAATATATAGCTTTTGAATGGATGGATATCAGCTTTGTCGGAAAAGTTATTAAAGATTTACTTATTAATCTGAAGTTAGTTAATTAATTAAAATGAACACTTCATCAATAATATTTGGGATGTATTGTTCTTTCGATCTGTCCGATGGATGTTTGGAAAGTTTTGCTCTAGTTCCTTGTGCAATTTTAATGTGATTTAATTTATCAGCATTAAATCGATTCCCGGTCGGGGTTATATGGGAGATTTCACTAAATGTGAATAGAGCTCCCCCATTTTCAATATCGAACTTTTCAAGAGATCAGAAATACTTTTGTCAAATGTTGTCCCTCTAAAAAGTTTATTTTAGACGCTATCGCCCTGAATATCAATATTGTACAACGTCTTTATACTAAATGTCATCATCGTATCTTAGCCGAAGTTATACGGGATCAATTGTCAAACGTGAATGGATTTCTCCCAATTGCATTTAAAAAATTTAAATTGTCGTTGATATGTGAGATACTTACATACATATGTAGGTTTTGAACGGATATCATTGCATTTTTGTACTTCCTAGGAAGATTACCTATAATTTGATATATAATACATTCTCAAATGTTATCATAATGTTCAAAAGTCAGACACAAAATTAAGATTAATGCAGAGTGTCTGTCTGCTAAAATCAGATTTGTGGAGCTCCTGGATCTTACACAAAATTTTAGGATATTGTCCCACCCTGAATTTTATCATTGTCGATCAAAACACCATCGCTTAAACGCTAAATTATATCTACCACAAATTACCGAATGCATCAGGATTTAGGTAATCCCCTGCGAAGGACGCTATTTAATTTCATCAAAATAAACACCTGAGATATCGACAAAACAGGAGCTCCAAAAACTTGACTACAACAGAAAAAATTACATACAGGTAGACGGACGGACAAAAAAACAGACGGGCGGACGGACGGACGGAGGTCGCGAAATCGATTCTCCTGCCGATTCAAAGTTGATCGGTACAGTTTGAATGGTATTCGTAATCAGATTTGTGGAGTATAGATTTTAGAAAATCCTCACACAAAGAACGATGTCAAATTTCATCACAATCGGTCCATAAACACCTGAGATATCGCTGAAACAATACTTACGAAATGTAAACAAAATTTCTTAGACACGTACTCTGAGCAATTTGCTGTACATCAAATGTAGTGTTATTGCGATATCTCAATTGTTTACGGACCGCTTTTGATAAAATTTAATAACGTGCTTGGCGGGGGAATTTCCTAAAATCTGATATAAAATTTATGTAGGTCCGTACTAAAGGAGGATGGTTTTTCCTATTTCTGCATTTCATTTTTTCAACAAACATTCTCTAATGCGAACTTTGGGCAATTTGCGATACATCAAATTCAATGTTTTGGCGATATCTCAGTTGTTTATGGACCGATTTTGATAAAATTTTACAGAGTGTTTTGGGAAACTATTTCCTACAATCTGATATATAATATATATCACATGTACACCAGGAGTATCTTTTTTCTCTTGTTATTTAAAAGTGTGTTTCAATCAAAAATTTTAAAATTTTCGTCTAATTTTTGGTATTTTTTCGATATTTTCGGTGTTTATAAACCGATTTTAATGAAATTTAATAGCGTTCATTGCGGGAGAATTTCCTAAAATCTAATATATAATTTATGTAAGTCCATCCTCCAGGGGCTTCAGAAACTTGATTTCAACAGACAGACAGACAGACGGACGGACAGACAGACAGACAGACAGACAGACGGACATCGCTTAATCGATTCTCCTCCCGATTCTGAGTCGATCGGTATAATTTTTATGGGGTCTACGATCACTAATAAAAAAATTACAAACGGAATCACAAACTTATAATACCCTTTCACCTATTGGTGAAGGGTATAACAATGAGTAAAGTCATATATGGGCAAAACCTGCTTGACGGACGATACATTTGTACGGATTTTGTTGAACTTAAATTAATCCCATTATCGTTTTACACGAGATATCTTTGCACAGATTTCGGAGAATATTAGGTCATCGATTGTGCTCTCGAATGGCATTTGTTAATTTACATATTTGCTTTGGAGGAAAAAGATATTCGCTTGCTGGGATGGACGCTAAAAAATGGAAGTGATTTTTTTTCAACACATGTTTCTGTAATTTTCATCAAAATGGTCATGGTAGAAAAACAAGTAAGAAAAGCTACAGTCGGTCAATCCCGACTATATAATACCCTTCACAACTAAGGTCAAATATGGACCAACAATTAAACAAGTTTCCCTTAAGTCTTAGAGACATACATACATAAACTATGTGCTATTTTTTTAAAATTTCGAGATTTATATCATTTCCGTCTAAGGGCCTGATATGGGAGCTAGGGTCAATTGTAGACCGATTGTTACCAAATTTTGATAATTGATTTATATTTACAAAATATTTATCTGTGCAAAGTTTAAGATACAAACGCATTTAACTTTAGATAAACGTCCCAGCAAAACTTTGGTAATGGCAAGTACTCAGATAACTGGTTACCTTGTAACGACTACAACATACCATCCGAATAAATAATAAGTTATTACAGAAGTACTTATTTGTAATTAAGATGGTAATTTAAGCTGAATGGCCCCGGTTCAAATCCCACCAAGGGCAACATTTTTTTTTAGTTTTTTTTTTTTATTAAAAGAGTCTTTTTAAATGATTTTTGAATTTTAAGAACTTAAATATTATCTTCTGTAAAAAAAATTTGTAAAACTAACTCACGTTAATGAGTCAATTTTGATTATGTAGGGGATGTTGAATACCAAACACGATTCTAATTGGTCTTAACTTGGTAAGCCCAACTTATCTGGGTCATCCTTCATCTCAACTGTGAACACACACCTCCTCATGGTATCACCCGGGGAGCTAGTTTAACACCCATTAATATTGTGAGTTAACATGTTCCGGGATTTGTCCCATAAGATCGATAAAAATGGGTTAGGATTACAGGCTAGTAACCCTCTCTTGAAAAAAAATACAATGAAGAGGATAAAATTAGAATTTCGAAAATATGCTCGGACTTTGACCTTAACAGGTTGTAACATTTAAGTAAGTAAGAGTCAATCTTATGTAAAAACATATACAAAAAAGAAGATTTAAATTGTTTAAGTTTTAAAATAATTTTAAAAAAGTTTTAAAATAATTACAAAAAATCGCATAAAAATATTTTTCCAAAAATTACAACAAAGCAAAAAAAAAAGCAGGGAAAAACAAAGTTATTTTCACATGATTTTGGATCTAAAAATAAAAATTGTTTATATTAATTATAAGCTGCTAAGTTTTCAACATATGAAGTAGCTCAGTGGAAGAGTCTCTGCCTAGCAGTCGGAGGGTCTGTGTTCGAGCCCCCATGGGGTCATAAAAAAAGTATTTTGTATTTTGTTTAAAAATATATGTTTTTAATAAAACAACAACAAAAAAGTTGTTGCTGTTGTTGTTGTTGCTTTCAAAATGCTTACCCAAGTCATTACTTTTCTGCAATTGGTAAGTACTTGCCTTCAATGACATCCCCATGTTAATGTAATGACTTAAACAGCGAATGATTAAGTAGTTCGTGTTCAATAGTTTAACTGTTTAACTCATTATTTGGTAATGAAAAGTTTTACTGGGGTCTTTTGAGAATGTGTCTTGTATGGGAGGTATGGTCAAATATGGGCCGATTTCTACAGGAACACTGATTAAGGTTATGATAAGCAATATTTTTGTAGAATATTATTAAGATACAACTAAATTTGTGGCTGTCAAGGACCAAAAACCCTATTCCGGAATAGTAATCCGATTTCGCCCAAAAAGCATAGCGATTGTCCTTGGACCAAAATATGAACCTGTGCCAAATTTCATCAAATTATCCTTAAAATTACGACCTGTAGAGTGATAACAATCTTACATGGATAACCGGCCAGCCAGCCAGTTAGACGGACGGACATCGTTAAAACAACTCAGGGAGTGATTCTAAGTCGATTGATATACTAAAAGATAGGTCTCAGACCAATATTTCTATGCGTTACAAACATCAGCACAAACCCAATATACCATTTCCGCCTATGGTGGTGAAGGGTATAAAAAATGTTTAATACATTCAAGATAGAGGAAATTCAGAGGTTTATAAAATATTCTAAAGTTTCCAGTTTCACCAAAAATCCATAAATGAACTGTTGCGGACGCTACGTGAAGGATGATAAAGTTTACGATATACGATACAGCATATTTCATATATTTTTTAAGAGTTCGTAAATCAGTAAAAATAATGGTGTTATTTGTTCCCGAATTCTATCTCCTCCATCTTCATGTTCGCGGTTAAAAAATGCGATTTTTGGGCACAATTTAATTTTTCGCAAAACAGCTGCATATATATATTTATTTTAAGTTTTACATTTTTTACATCTTATTTTTCATCCCAGGAGTGCTGAGGCTAGATGTTAGAGCGTCCTAAAAATAAAAAAAAAAAATTCAAAAGCATAAAATTTGCCCCACTGTATGTTTTTGTTTTTAACACATAATACCTTAAATCTTTGGATATAGATAGTGTTATTGTTTATGAATAAGACATGCATGTGTTCGTAAATTTTGTTTTAATAAATATAATTTTGTAAAAAAATATACTCTGTGACGGACGCTACACAAATTTCTATACATATTATTCTGTAAAATGCAATATTAACATCTATATATTTTTGGCCTAATGTAAAGCATACTATAAGTTCTCTTTACGAACCAAGTTCAATTGGAGAAAAAAGAAACATTGCACTAGTCAAATAAAAAAATCCTTTATTTTTGTGACGGACGCTACACACTGTGAGCCCTTTTTTACTCGACGTTATTTATATCACTTCAATTACTTTTGATGGGGTCTTTTACATCTAATTGTTAAAGCAGACTTTGGCCCCTACTGAAACTTGTTACCTAAATGTATGTTTTTTCGATTTTTATGAACTTTTAAAAAACCTTTAATTTTAAAAAATTTATAATAATTCGAGATGGGTGCAAATAAAGACATGTCATTTACGAAGAGAGCTATCGAAAATTGTATATTCATTATATATTCTCAAGGATCAATACATGGTAAATTTTTTCGTAAACACAAATACGTGATTTTGACAGTTTTAAAATTTTGTCCTTGGTTTCATGTTTTTCGGATTTGCCCATATGTATTATAAAAGCCCATTGATTAGGAGTAATTTCATTAAGAATAACGTGAAAATACCCAATTTTTGCAAAAAATTTGTTATATGAAATGATTCTCAAAATTTTCGTCTCAAAAATAAAAATTTTTACTTTGGATCTCTTCGATTTTGTTTCAACTCAAAATATATATTCTCCTTTTGTCTCCGGATATTATGATGTAAAAACCAACCTTATATCTTTTATCGTTTATAAGTGGAAGTCTCGGATATTTTTGTGTAAAATTGGCTATGTTTACGACTCAATAGCTTCTGAATGTGTTGTCAGATATAAATAAATTTGACGTCGTTGGAAAGGATTTTAATTATTCTGTTAGAATAATCCTCTTTTACTTTAGAATGCAAATAACTAGAAATCCAATAAATTTGTAAAAAATTTTGTTCTAAATTATATTTGGTGATTTTTATTTAAATCGAACAACCCGATCCAAAGATATGATAAAATCAAATTTAAAATTAAATTACGACCATTTTAATAGTCAGAATGTTAGTAAAAAATCATAGTGGTGATTAAATGTATCTGAAAAAGTTAAATTTTGTGAACTAGTGTTATAATTCGCCCACATTTCTAAATCTCTGAAGCTCATTGATCTTTTCCATACTTCCATTTAATAAGATTTAAGACAAATTGTCTTTTATTAAACAGTTGCAGTTGTATCATTAATAACATTTTGAAACAATAAATAACTAATTTCTTTTGTAATTACTTTTATTTTAGTCGATATCAGCATTATATAACATATCCAGTAATTTTTCTAATATGTTTAGGAATATTTTCTTTATAAATGTCTTTAACCTACGCCCTTTGCCAGGAAACCACCATACAAATACACACGAACATTCATTATAATCACTACAAAAACAAATAAAACATAAAACTTTTATTATGAATATGTGTATTAAGGAGCCTCCTATTTTATAAAATTTCGCATTCTTTTACTAGATTTTCTTGTACATCTGCCAATTATAAACATCCGCACATACTTAAAAAGCATACAAATACCGCGTCTGCGGCAATTTGATTAAGGGATATATCAAAATGATGGAACAATTGTTATCAGATCAGGATCCGTGGTGACGAGGTATTCCTGATAAAGTACTATACACAATAATTAGGATTAGACATACAGATAAATATTGAACAAAGGCTACCTATATGTGGTCTTTTTAAAGATCTTTGACGGTAAAGAGCTCTAGATAACATTTTCCAATTCAAAACGAGATGGAGAAACTGAGAACCAGACTGCATCACTAAACTTACATAGAAAAGTGTTTGTATGAATATACGAACATTTTTGCTAGATTTTAGTACATTTTCGGCAGTTTGTGTAATATGGGCCGATTGTCTAGAAACTTCATCGGCAACGCTGCATACGATTTTTATACCCACCATCAAAAAGAATGGGGGTTATATTGAGATTGTCATTCCGTTTGTAATTTCCTTAATATTGGCTCAAAAATCAAATCAAACGATTCCGAATTCTTATGAAATTCTAAGACGATTGAGCGATGTCCGTCTGTCTGTCTGTTGAAATCACGATAACGCATAAAAGAAAGGAGCTAGCACACTGAAACTTAGTAAAAACATTCTTCATCTATGAGAAAAGTTTTGGTATTGAAATTGGGTAAAATCGGTTAACATTTGACCATAGCTCCAGTATAACCTCGCCTACGCTAATCGCTTAGTTGCTAATAAATAACAAACTATAATAGCTATTTGGTATCTAGAAGTTTTACATAAGCACGAGGCAGCATATAAAATTTCATCGAAATCGGTTCACATTTAACCATAGCTCCCATATAAAAAACTTACGGAAACAGCCTAAATTCCACCTGAAATTCATTTAAATGCCAATAAATGATAAACTGTAATAGCTTTGGCCTCTAAATTCAGCACAAGGAAGTCCTATGTGAATGCCAACCAGTGTGCAGAATTTTGTCACAATCGGTCACCATTTCAACATAGCTCCCATATAAAAAACTTACGGAAACACAAAAATACAAAAAGAAAAGGGGCTTTATGTCCATCTGTCCGTTAGATAAAATCGCAATAGCGCCTTAACTAAAAGGGCTACAGCAACAAAATTTTACAAAAGGAAGTCTTATGTGAGTGTCAGCCAGTGTGCAAAATTGGTCACCATTTGACCATAGCTCCCATATAAAAAACTTACAGAAACACAAAAATACGAAAAGAAAAGGAAATTTATGTCTGTCTGTACGTCATATAAAAGCGCGACAGCTCCTTAACTACAAAAGCTAGAGAAATAAATAATAAATTTTACAAAAGTATTTTTGATATGTAACAAAAGTTGTGTACTGAAAATGGGCGAAATCGGTTCACATTTGGTTAGAGCTCCCATATAAACCCGCCCCGGGAAACACATTAGCTAATAAATTGAGTACAATTGTAATATCTATGACAACTAAATTTAGTATAGTGAAGTTTTATGCAACTATTGGTCAGTATATCAAATTTTATAGGAATCGGTTCATATTTGACTATAGCTTTCATATAAAAAAAACTCCCGGAAACCAAAAAATATTTAGCAAGGACCAGTTAAAAGCTATTAAATTAGAAACTGTAACAGCTATTGCCACTAAATTTTGCAAAAATACCCAGCAAAACTTTGGTAATGGCAAGTACTCTGATAACTGGTTACCTTGTAACGACTACAACATACCATCCGAATAAATAATAAGTTATTACAGAAGTACTTATTTGTAATTAAGATGGTAATTTAAACTGAATGGCCCCGGTTCAAATCCCACCAAGGGCAACAATTTTTTTTAGTTTATTTTTTATTAAAAGAGTCTTTTTAAATGATTTTTGAATTTTAAGAACTTAGATATTATCTATAGAATATAAAAAAATTTGTAAAACTAACTCACGTTAATGAAAAAATACCATCATGAGTCAATTTTGATTAGGAAGGGGGTGTTGAATAACAAACACGATTCTAATTGGTTTTAACTTGGTAAGCCCAACTTATCTGGGTCATCCTTCATCTCAACTGTGGACACACACCTCCTCATGGTATCACCCGGGGAGATAGTTTAACACCCATTTATATTGCGAGTTAACATGTTCCGAGAGTTGTCCCGTAAGATCGATAAAAATGGATTAGGATTACGGGCTAGTAACCCTCTCTTGAAAAAAAAAAATACAATGAAGAGGATAAAATTAGAATTGAAATGTCCCACTACCTAATATTAGAGGAGGATGTCCGAAACTTCGATAGAAAGACCAAGTAGAGGAACATTTTTCAAAGCTTGGCCTATAAAATTGGAGAATATTCGCACAAGATCGAAATCCATGGAATTCTAAAATATGCTCGGACTTTGACATCAACAGGTTGTAACATTTAAGTAAGTAAGAGTCAATCTTATGTAAAAACTTATACAAAAAAAAGAAGATTTAAATTGTTTCAGTTTTAAAATAATTTTAAAAAAGTTTTAAAATAATTACAAAAAATCGTATAAAAATATTTTTTCAAAAAAACAAAGTTATTTTCACAGGGAAAAACAAAGTTATTTTCACATGATTTTGGATCTAAAAATAAAAATTGTTTATATTAATTATAAGCTGCTAAGTTTTCAACATATGAAGTAGCTCAGTGGAAGAGTCTCTGCCTAGCAGTCGGAGGGTCTGGGTTCGAGCCCCCATGGGATCATAAAAAAAATTTTGTATTTCGTTTAAAAATATATGTTTTTGTTGTTGTTGTTGTTGCTTTTAAATTGCTTACCCAAGTCATTAATTTTCTGCAATTGGTAAGTACTTGCCTCCAATGACATCCCCATGTTAATGTAATGACTTAAACAGCGAATGAGTAAGTAGTTCGTGTTCAATAGTTTAACTGTTTAACTCATTATTTGGTAATGAAAAGTTTTACTGGGTAAGCTTTGTATAAAGGCCAACCAGTATGTGAAATTTTGTTATAATCGGTCAACATTTGGCTATAATTCTTATATATATATATATATTACATCCCCTTTTTATACCCACCATCAAAAAGAATGGGGGGTATATTGAGATTGTCATTCCGTTTGTAATTTCCTTAATATTGGCTCAAAAATCAAAAACGATATATATTCTGAATCCTTATGAAATTCTAAGACGATTGAGCGATGTGCGTCTGTCTGTCTGTCTGTTGAAATCACGATAACGCCTAAACGAAAGGAGCTAGCTCACTGAAACTTAGTAGAAATATTATTCATCTCTGAAATCAGTTTATCAAATTTTATAGGAATCAGTCCATATTTGACTTTAGCTTTCATATAAGAAACACTCACCGAAACCAAAAATTTTAGCAAAGGCCAGTTAAAAGCTATTAAATTAGAAACTATGATAGCTATGGCCACAAAATTTTGCAAGAATAAGCTCTATATATATACCAGTTAGTGTGTAAAAATTTGGCTATAATTTTTATATATATAACATCCCCTTTTTATATCTACAATCAAAAAGATTTGGAGGTACATTCATTATATTAAGATTGCACCTATGAAATTAGATAGGCATCAATCAATGTTCAGCCCAGACTTTATATATGATGAATGCATTAGAAACTCCTAACGAAATATATGGACCTGCCGTATTACTATTAACGTGTTTAGCCTAACTACATATTAAGCACAACGAAAAGTATTTAACAACTTATTAATGTAAAACTATACCCGGTTATGAGACAGAATTTTGATCAAAGTAAATACTTGGGAAACCACTAAAATATTTTTAAATGTTAGTCCAAAGGTTTTACTAACAATACCAATTAGCTTATCGATATTTCAGTTTTGGTCCAGATTTGAATTAGCTACACCCTTGTAGATATATGAGATATGTTTCTAAATTAACACAACCTGATGGTGGGTATATAAGATTCGGCACAGCCGAATATAACACTCTTACTTTTTATTTGTACGATGCAGTTTTTGTTAAATAATACGTCTTCTTCAATCAGTGACTTGCATTCATTGAGGCAGACTCATATTACGTAGGAAAGCTAAAGTCAAACGATATTAATATTTCGAAAAAATATTATAATAATGATACAATTTGATTAAATAAGAGGTTCCCTAATGTACATTTTATGCTCATACTTTCTTAGTTTATACATATGTATGTTTATATGTATATATGTTTAAGTATATTTAAAATAATATATGTTCTTACATACATACCTCCATATATTTTAGTACATATTATTTACTATGAATAAAGTCATAGCTTAATATTTATAGTAATTGTTACTACAAGAAAACTGCGAAGCAAAAAAAAAAATAAGTAAAAATGTAAATAGGTCCCATGTGACTAATAAATTTACAATTATATATATAACATTAACATACACATGTTTCAATATCTAACATATACATAGTTAAATACTTACATATTTATTTGTGTGTGTACACGGACATTTGTACATTTATAATATACGAGCTACAATTTTCATAACACCCACACTTTCATAGTGTAAACATACATTCATGTTCTGGTGCATTTCTTTGAAAGAATGCATTATTTATACCCTTCACCACCATAGGTGGAAAGGGTATTATAAGTTTGTGCTGATGTTTGTAACGCATAGAAATATTTGTCTTAGACCCACCTTTCAGTATACCAATAGACTTAGAATCACTTTCTGAGCCGATTTAGCGATGTCCGTCCGTCCGTCTGGCTGGCTGGACGGCTGGACGGCTGGCTGGCTGGCTGGACCCCCATGTAAACCTTGTAATCAAACTACAGGTCGCAATTCTAAAGATAATTTGATGAAATTTTGCACTGATAATTTTTTTGATAATAGGACCATGGCTATTGAAATTGGTCAAAATCGGTCCATTATTTATGGTACCTCCCATAGGTCCACTTCCCGGAATTGCTATATTGGCCACAAATATCAATATTTTTCATGAAATTTAAAACAGATACTGCTTATATAAACTTAAATCACTGTACCAAATTTCGTTGAAATCGGTCCACATTTGACCATAGCTCCCATACAAACTCTTCTTCAAAAACGCACTAAATGAGACAAAAAATCACTAAAACGCTCGTAAATCTAAAGATAATGAAAATTTTGAGTTTATTTTTTACATACATATTTTTTGTAACAACTGTAATCAATTTGCCAAATTTCGAGATAATCGGTCCACATTTGACCCTACCTCTCATATAAGTCCAAATGACGGAAACAGGTTGAATATATACGTTTTGAGAAAATGTTTGTATGATGGCAAAATTTAGCAAATATTTGTCTTTATACAGGAAAAATAACACCTTTGACCTTAGTGGTGAAGGGTATCGTATGGTCGGCTTGACCGACTATAGCGCTTTCTTACTTGTTGGTTATAGGAATGTGGTTAAATACACATTTTTCTTATTATGTAAAGTGTTTACTATTGTAAATTTACAAAAACTTTTATTTTTTAAAGTTCTTGATAATCTGGCCATGAGAATCATGAGATGGAACAAACACATTTTTCAAGCGACGAAAGAAGCATTTAAATGTTTTCGTTTTTTTAAATCAGTGTCGTCCCTCAAAACTGTAAATCTTTACAAATTAGACGTTTTTCTTAAATATTTGTCTTAGACCCACCTTTTAGTATACCAATAGGCTTAGAATCACTTTCTGATTCGATTTAGCGATATTAGTCCGTCAGTCCGTCCGTCTGGACGGCTGGCTGGCTGGAGCCCCATGTAAACCATGTAATAAAAGTACAGGTCGCAGTTCTAAAGATAATTTGATGAAATTTGGCACAGATAATTTTTTTGATTGTGGGACCATGGCTGTTGAAACTCGTCAAACTTAATCCCTGATTTATGGTACCTCCCATAGGTCCCACTTCCCGGAATTGATATTTAGGCCGCATATATCAATATTTTTTCCTAAAATTTAAAATAAATACTGCTTATGTAAGCCAAAATCATTGTACCAAATTTTGTTGAAATCGGTCCACATTTGACCATAGCTCCCATACAAACTCTTCTGTCAAAACGCACTAAATGAGACAAAAATCACTAAAAACCCTACAAGAAATTAATGACCGAAACTAATACATACAAAATTTTTTTACTAATACATTTTTACAAAATTGTGAATGTAAGAGTGAAACAACAGCAAAGTTTGCAGCTGTTTCATTCTTGCATACATTTCAACATGATTTGTCAAAATTATAATTTTCACAATTTTACCAAGCGTCGTTGTAAACTGTCGAAAAATAAAAAATTGCAAAAATATATTAAATACTTTTTAAAATCAAATCAAAATTTAATGGAAATTGTAAAAAACTTATAAATAAATAAAACTGTCATCATTTTAAAAGCAGGTAATTTTTTTATTTAGTTTTATTCAAATTTTTTTCAGAAAAAATTAGCTAACAAACATTTTTCTAAAGCAAAGTTTTTATAACTAAAATTTTGTATTAACTTAAAGAGAGCCAGAATAATACATGAATAAGAAAGAGAAGCAAAATCACATGCATACAAAAGTTTCGGTCAGCTTTTTCATATTTGCCTTAATAAAATGATAGAAACTGCTGACTGAAATATTAGTCAGCACTACAAGTCAGTTGATCGGTCAAATGACTGGTCATGTTCTTGTAGGGAAGCTCATACATCTGAAGATAATGAGAATTTTGAGTTTATTTTTTGCATACATAATTTTTGTGAAAACTGTAATCAATTTGCCAAATTTAACCCTAGCTCTCATATAAGTCCAAATGACGGAAACAGCTTAAATATATAAGTTTTGAGAAAATGTTGTAATTTTTTGGAAACATATTTCCATATTATTTTTCGTAAATGTGCATTTAAATTAAATGATTTAATGAACAATAAACAAGTTTTTTTTAATATTTTTAAATTTAAACCATTTAAAACTTTCGTTCTGTATAAGTTTTTCTTATAAAATTGGCTCTTCTTACTTAAATGGTATATTTTTACAACCTATTAAGATAAAAGTCCGAGTATATTTTAGAATTCCATGAGCTTCGATTTTGTGCGAATATTCTCCAATTTCGTAGGCCAAGCTTTGAAAAAAATTCCTGTACTTATTATTATAGAAGACGGCGTCTTCTAAAATTATTGGGTGGCACACCCATAATTTTGGCTTTTTCATAGTAATTGTTTTTTTCCAAGAATGGGTTACTAGCCCGACGTCCTAACCCATTGTTTTTTGTTCTTATGGGAGAACTCGCGGCACATATTATCTCACTACATTAACTTATGTTAACGTCATTCCCCGGGTGATACGACGAGGAGTTCAGTGATCACAGTTAAGCTGAAGGATAACCAAGATAAGTCAGTGCTACCAAGTTAAGGCCAATTGCTTGGTATCCAACATCCCCATTCATTATTAAAATTGACTCATGATTTTCATTACCTTGAGGTAGTTTTCTAAAATTTTGTTTATACAAGGTAATATTTAAACGTTTAAAATACAAAAATCATTAAATAAAACTTTTTAAATGAAAAAAATTAAAAAAAACCTGGTCTTGGCGGGACTTAAACTCGAGCCATTCGGTTTAAATTACAATTTTAATTACAAAAAAGTATTTACTTTATTAACTTATAAGTAATTAAGATAGATTTTTGTATTGATTACAAGGTAATAAGTACTTCTTATTACCAAAGTTTTGCTAGGATACTCTTAGATATGGTGTATATTATTATATGATGCGTTTGTCTGGTGGACACTCATCAAAGCCTGATAGTCGAGTTTCGTTTGTTAAAATTCTTAGATCTTTTGTTTTGATGATATTTGGGGCCATTAGGATTACGCCTTCCAAATCATTTCTTGTTATGACCAACTGGATACCCGTCTAATTAACACTCAACCAAAAAAAGTCAGTAATATTAACGAAAAAATTTCGTAGACCCTTAACGAATATAAATTGTTAAATCAGTAGATTTTTTTTCAAATCTAACAAAAAATTATTCAGAAGAACAATTTTTTTTCAAATCTACAGAAATTATTTGAGTTAAAATTTAACAAAAATAATTCGTTCCATTTAATACAATTTCGTTATAAAATGACTATAATTACTTTAAAACAACGAAATTTTGTTGAAAATATAGTAAATATTCGTAAAAAAATCTACACATAAAATTCGTTGAATATACCTGCCTATATATGATTAAACAAATAAATATTTTCGTTCATCTAAAGAAAATTATTTAATTTAAATAATCAAGTGTATCAATAGATATTATAGATTTTTTCAACAAAATAATTTTGTAATATTAATAAAATTTTTTTAATTTTGCTATTAAAAAAAATCATGTTTATTCCAAAAGATAATTATAGAAAATATAGATTCTTTTAACAAAAATATTTGTATTACATTAATAATTTTTCGTTAATATTGTTAAAAAAAATGGACAAGGCTCAAAAAAGCGTATTTAAAATATTTAGTGTTAAACATTTTATCAAATTTGCAAGAAAAATAAACGTGATTTATAAGAAAATAAATAAAGAAAATTCACTACAAAGGTAAGTAAAATTAAAATCTTAGTTAAAGAAAATTGTTTTAAGTTTTCCTTTAAAAATAAGAGACTTTTAAACAAATGCATTTAAATAAAGAAAATTATTAATTAATAAAAATACAATGAAAAAAACAATTGCTTAAAATAAACTTTTTGGAAAATTTGCTATAAAAATAAGAAATTTTAAAAAATTTTCCAAAAAAGGAATTAAATTTTTTTTTTTTAATTAAAAAGACATTTCTTTTAAAAATAAGATATTTTGAAATTTTAAAAAAATATGAAGTTTTTCCTATTTTTATAGGAAATTTTTCAAAATTTTTCTATTTTTACAGGAAATTTTTCATAAATTTCCTATTTTTATAGGAAATTTTTCAAAAACGTCCTATTTTTATGGGAAATTTTGTCAAAAATTTCCTATTTTTATAGGAAATTTTGTCAAAAATTTCCTATTTTTATAGGAAATTTTGTCAAAAATTTCCTATTTTTATAGGAAATTTTGTCAAAAATTTCCTCTTTTTATAGGAAATTTTGTCAAAAATTTCCTATTTTTATAGGAAATTTTGTTAAAAATTTCCTATTTTTAAAGGAAATTTTGTCAAAAATTTTCTATTTTTATAGGAAATTTTGTCAAAAATTTCCTATTTTTATAGGAAATTTTGTCAAAAATTTCCTTTTTTTTTAGGAAATTTTGTCAAAAATTTCCTATTTTTATAGGAAATTTTGTCAAAAATTTCCTATTTTTATAGGAAATTTTGTCAAAAATTTCCTATTTTTATAGGAAATTTTGTCAAAAATTACCTATTTTTATAGGAAATTTTGTCAAAAATTTCCTATTTTTATAGGAAATTTTGTCAAAAATTTCCTATTTTTAAAAGAAATTTTGTCAAAAATTTCCTATTTTTAAAAGAAATTTTGTCAAAAATTTCCTATTTTTATAGGAAATTTTGTCAAAAATTTCCTATTTTTATAGGAAATTTTGTCAAAAATTTCCTATTTTTATAGGAAATTTTGTCAAAAATTTCCTATTTTTATAGGAAATTTTGTCAAAAATTTCCTATTTTTATAGGAAATTTTGTCAAAAATTTCCTATTTTTATAGGAAATTTTGTCAAAAATTTCCTATTTTTATAGGAAATTTTGTCAAAAATTTCATATTTTTATAGGAAATTTTGTCAAAAATTTCCTATTTTTATAGGAAATTTTGTCAAAAATTTCCTATTTTTATAGGAAATTTTGTCAAAAATTTCCTATTTTTATAGGAAATTTTGTCAAAAATTTCCTATTTTTATAGGAAATTTTGTCAAAAATTTCCTATTTTTATAAGAAATTTTGTCAAAAATTTTCTATTTTTGTAGGAAATTTTGTCAAAAATTTCCTATTTTTATAGGAAATTTTGTCAAAAATTTCCTATTTTTATAGGAAATTTTGTCAAAAATTTCCTATTTTTATAGGAAATTTTGTCAAAAATTTCCTATTTTTATAGGAAATTTTGTCAAAAATTTTCTATTTTTATAGGAAATTTTGTCAAAAATTTCCTATTTTTATAGGAAATTTTGTCAAAAATTTCCTATTTTTATAGGAAATTTTGTCAAAAATTTCCTATTTTTATAGGAAATTTTGTCAAAAATTTCCTATTTTTATAGGAAATTTTGTCGAAAATTTCCTATTTTTATAGGAAATTTTGTCAAAAATTTCCTATTTTTATAGGAAATTTTGTCGAAAATTTCCTATTTTCATAGGAAATTTTGTCAAAAATTTCCTATTTTTATAGGAAATTTTGTCAAAAATTTCCTATTTTTATAGGAAATTTTGTCCAAAATTTCCTATTTTTATAGGAAATTTTGTCAAAAATTTTCTATTTTTATAGGAAATTTTGTCAAAAATTTCATATTTTTATAGGAAACTTACTATTTTTATATCAAATATTTCCTATTTTTATATCAAACATTTAATTTTTGGTTTTAGGTAGTAAATCAAGTCTATATGGGGGATACACAAGGACATCCCAACTGAATAAAGGGACCTCCCATGTGCAGAGAAGCGACTGTGATTAAGTGGCAACATACCAACTTTTACGATGATGACTCACTAATATCGTATTTTATTTAATATCTAATTATGTATTTTATAAGATAATATTATTGTAATATAAATTAATTTTGGTTCCCTGTAAT
Organism: Stomorhina lunata; assembly: GCA_933228675.1. NCBI lineage: Eukaryota > Metazoa > Arthropoda > Insecta > Diptera > Rhiniidae > Stomorhina > Stomorhina lunata. The sequence goes on along the minus strand of OW121741.1, from coordinate 84,537,511 downwards.
AATAAATACAAAAATTTTAATAATTAGTTAAAATTGTTAGTTTATTTTAATAAAAATTCTTCAATATGAAATAAAAGTCGATTGCATTTTGTGGAAAGTTTGAAGAAAATTCTTTGATATAAGTATAAATTTAATAAAAAATTTTTGTATATTCAACAATTTTTTTATTTAGCTTAACAAAATTTCATAAAAAATATCTAAGCAAAACAACAAATATGTTTAGTAGAAACAAAGAAAATTTATTTAAAACAACACATTTACTAAATTTAAAAAATAATCCATTAAATTTAATAAAATTTCTGTTAGCTGTATAATAACCTACTTTTCTTCATTATTACATGCCGTTTTACAGTATTTACGAAGTTTTTTGGTTGAGTGAATGGCTCAACAAATAGCTCTAAATTCGGCAATTTGGTTAAGCACTATTAAATCAAAATGTAAAATATCCGCAACAACGTGGACTTCTGCATATTTACTACTCTATTCGACAAATTCCTGAATATCTGGATATCAAACTTTCTCTGGAACACGAGCAAAGTCGAAAAAAGGGCGTAAAGGAGGTTTATTAGGGAAGGAAATTTAATTCAAGCTACCAGATCTCTGCAGTTTTGTTTAGGCTGAGATATAAGCAACATGCAGGGCTATCAGATGTGAGGCCTCCAAAAAATCCCTATAAGTGTCTTTGTGACATCTGTACTCACTCGTGAATTCCGAGACATTTCTTGGTGTGATGGCCAGATATTCTAAAATTGAACTCTAATTGATACAGAGTCATAATAACGTATCTGGTGCTCTCCTTAATTATAAAGATATTGACCAGTTTATGGGTAAATATCTATCCGATTACAAACCGCGAATAGTGCAATTTCTATACAGGTCAGTTCAGTCCACTAAAATCACTTATTAAACATTTAAAAGGATTGGAATCTTTCCGTCGCCACAGACTTCGCAAAGTAACAAGTAGGAAAGTGCTATAGTCGGTCAAGCCCGACCATACGATACCCTTCACCACTAAGGTCAAAAGTGTTATTTTTTCTGTATAAAGACAAATATTTGCAAAATTTTGGCATCATACAAACATTTTCTCAAAACTTTTATATTTAAGCTGCTTCCGACATTTGGACTTATATGATAGCTAGGGTCAAATGTGAACCGATTATACAGTTGTTACAAAAATTATGTATGTAAAAAATAAACTTAAAATTCCCATTATCTTCAGATTTACGAGCTTTTTAGTGATTTTTGTCTTATTTAGTGCGTTTTTAAAGAAAAGTTTGTATGGTAGCTATTGTCAAATGTGGACTGATTTTAACGAAATTTGATTAGTTGACATAAGCAGTATTTGATTTAAATTTCATGAAAAAATATTGATATTTGTGGACAATATATCGATTCCGGGAAGTGGGACCTATGGGAGGTACCATAAATAATGGACCGATTTTGACGAAATTTCAATAGCCATGGTTCCATTATCAAGAAAATGATCTGTGCCAAATTTCATCAAATTATCTTTAGAATTGCGACCTGTAGTTTGATTACAAGGTTTACATGGGGGTCCAGCCGTCCAGCCAGCCAGACGGACGGACGGACATCGCTAAATCGACTCAGAAAGTGATTCTTAGCCTATTGGTATACTAAAAGGTTTGTCTAAGACAAATATTTCCATGCGTTACATACATCAGCACAAACTTATAATACCCTTTCCACCTATGGTGGTGAAGGGTATAAATACCAAACTTCTGTGTTCTTTTCCCGGGATAGACTTGAATAGTCATTCTGTTTCTATTCTATGCCTTACAGAATCCTAAATTTATAACCAAAACTACTTAGCTATCAGCCACCGAAAAAAGGAGTGAAGGAGGTTTATTTGGAAAGGAAATTTAATTCAAGCTCCCTGATCTCTGCAGTATTGTTCAGGTTGAGACATTAGCCACATACAGGGCAACTTAAATACCACAAAATATACGACTAAGGCCGATTCCTAGAAGTTTTTAAGCCGAATATCGGCTTCTTATCAAATCTCGTCAAATGTAAGAGCTTGCTTATATATGAACATTTTATCTGTTGGAGGCTGCAAGATCTGAGTATAAAGCTATAGTCAGAAATGTGACTTTACGTAGTCCAAATATTGACTAAAGTAAGTGGTACATTATTCCGAGAAGATGACTTAAGAGAGTGTCAGAGACTAGTGTAACTGGGCTACATTTAGTTTTACACTATTCAACGGTTGAAAAATGAATCCAGTCTTTTAGACTCGCGGTTAATTCTAAATACATACAACATGGACTTGTGTATAATAACTTACATATAATCTAAATCATCGTTAAAAATTTGTCTAGTTTACAAAAAAAAGCCAAAATAACAAGGAAGTTTAAATGCTGTTATACACCTTAATTTCATTAAAAGATTAATAACGACTTGTTAGTTAATGTCTCTTTTGTTAAAAGTATTTTATAGAAAACAGCATAAAATAAAAAGACTCAGAATATTTTGTTTTATTAAATGCATATCCTCCTTTTTTTTCATTCGAAAAAAGACTTCATTCACCCACCCCTCAAGTTCACCTTTCGACTTTTCACTGATATGGGTGTCACATTTAGTTGAGGGGTCAATTTTTTTCATTGACTTTACTTCCAGCAAAAGAAGACTCATTTTTTTGGGTTAAAACACGTAAAATTACAATTATTTTTATGTGTATTTTATTTAGGGGTGTCATGTAATATTTAACAATTTTTGAAATTATTTGAATGAATTCAATATTTGTAACTCTCGAAACATTTTAAGTGCCTATGACCAATTTTGTGCCCATTAATATTACGACAAATACGAGTAAATACTTTTTGTGGAAGTTTGTAAAATTGCAATTTATGTACGAGTAAGTGGAAAATAAAAACATCTGTGACCCTGTTGATAAAATGCGTTGAAAATTTTTATTGACATCTATGCAATAATCGGTTATAAATTATGAATGAACGCTCTGATGAGTGTCAAGCGGGTACTAAAATCTTTGACATTGCAATTGTCAGTCTGTTGGTATTTGGCAGAGTTTGCATTGGTAAGGGAATAAATGGGAGAATTTTTAAAATTCTGGAAAATGTCAGATTGGACTTTATAGGAAACTTGGATACAAATTTGTACAAAATCATAAATAAAAAATTAAACTATGTACATAGATATTGTAAATCGAAGAACCAAAATATACAATCAAACTTTATAAGAAGAAGAGAAGAAGTAACCTTAAGTGATACCGTCATACCCTAGGAAGAATAAAACACAGAAAAAATGGTCTCGATATCTTGAACCGTTTCGCCGTACCTACGGTTAAAAATCTTACGGTCTTATGCAAAAAAATTTAACAACGATTGGTAAACTAAAGTTAAGCAAAATTCCTTAAAGTATTATCCAAAAACGATTGTTAGCTTAACAAACCGATGTTAATCTTTTGTTAACATCAAATAATTTAAAGTAGCTATCTACATAATTTAAAGCTACTTTAAATATTTTACTGTTTTGATAAATAATATTTTGTGAAAACTTTTAATGAAAATATTAAAGTTTTCAGACTTTTTAATAAAAAATAATATTTTTACTAAATTTCGTTATCATGTTTTTTATAATTTGCTATTTTTTTTATATCATCCCTATAGGAAGTCAAACTCATTTTTCAGTAACTTTAAACTGGTTTTAAAATAAGCACAACTGGTGATTAAAGTGACTATTTTCCTTGTTTCCGACTCACTATATTATCATGGACGTGTCAAAGGCAATAGTCAATTGGTCATCTCTGCATGACTTTTTAATTGATTTCTAACTATTTATTTTTAAAGCGATTTACATATATATATATATATATATATATATATATATATATATATATATATATATAATTCCCCGACAACATTCCAATTGGAACAAGGGGTACTTCTCTCAGACAATGAGCTGCATCCGATTCTATTTTTAGACTCATTGAAAGGGACCTACGTTTTAACGCCGGCTCCGAACGGCAAATGCATTAGTTAGAGAAGTTTTACATAGCCTAATACTCAATAACCAGTGGCTAGCTGAGTTATGAGGTGAACCGCCGCTTTTTGAAAATTTATTTTTTCAAGTGAGTCTGGCCAGGGATCGAACTTGGGCCTCTGGTATGCTAGGCGGATGACTAACCTGCTATACCACGGCGGTTCACAAGCGATTTACAGTCAGTTTAATTTTAATTATTTAAAATAATACAAAAACAATTTTTTGTTAACTAATTTTAAATCAGTATCTTTTTAGTTCATTTTTATGCAGTTAAATTTAAACGCATTTTTCATTTATGAAAGATAAAAATGAGGTATCTTTATATAACATTAAATTAAAATTCAGGTACATTTAATGAAATAAAATAAAAGTTAAATTAAAAATACAAAAAGAGTTTATAACAGATAAAGCGTTGCGTTATTCTTTATCTGGATCATCACACAGAGGTCGAACAGCATTCATCAGTACGTCAAAAACTTTTCCATAGTCTTTCAAGCGCTTTTTGCCATGAGTGCCATCAACATTAATCTCAAGAATCAATTGCGTAGATAGAATTGTTTTGTTAAGGTTTTATGCAATTTCCCTTTTAGTGACAATTTCATGGCATTGGTCTGTAAAAAGTAAGAAATTAAGAAAATAATATTAGCGGAGAAAATAAAATAACTCACATAAATTTCCTGATTTTCATTAGTTATATTTTCATTGAGCGCCCTTAATGCATCCAGGCTGTTTATTGGAAAAACAGTCTTAACTGCCACATTATTTTTTTCTTGGCGAACAAGGCTTTCGGTCACTACTTTTTGTGTTGACAATGCTGACATTATAGCTTCATTTTGATTTTGTATAATCTCTTTCATTTCGGATGGAAATATAAATGTTTTTATAATATTATTATGGCAAAAAAATATTTTCATCTTACATGTCATTTGTGAAAATTTCGCGTTGATATCCGAGAATTTGTCCTCAAAATGTTTCAACACTTGAAGTGAGCAGTGACAGGGGGCAAATCTTCTTCAACTCCTTCCACTTCCATTTTTTTCAATGTTTAGTTGTCTTAATCTTTGCAAATTTTTTTCTCTTTCCACCTTCACTTTACGCATTAAATGCCTTTTGCTATACATTTTGTTTTTTTTTTTTTTTTTTTTTAATATTTTAAAACTATTTTATAAGAAAACAATATCTATTTTATTTATTTTATAATTATTTTCGGAATTTATTATTACTTTTAATTATTTTATCAACATTGATATAGTTTAAATTGACTTCACATACCTTGTTTGCTTTAATTGAAATACAAAGTTTTACTATATTTTTATTTTTTCTTAAGAATAATTTTCAAAAATATTGGTGATATATGCATGATATTTAAAGAAATTTGTAGTCAGTTGCAGAATAGTTTATTTATAATAAGTGATTTTATAAACCGATTATTTTATTTCCTATAGGGATATAAAAGGTTTCGGGGGTGGGGAATTTATAAAATATAATTTCAATGACATTTCATACTCTATTTTACATATTTCATACTAAAATCAAACTTTTCAAATAATAAAAATTCTAATTTTTAACAAAAAATCATTTTTTCAACAAAAAAACAGACATCGGTCAATGAAATTTACAAAAAACTTTATAGTGATGTATATCTACTCAACATGGGTTAAAAGTACTCGATTTTTAAATAATCGGTTCAAGCCTTACTAAAAATTTGTCTATTTATTATTTTGCTGTATTATAAATGTGTTTAGTTTTTGTTTTTATATAACATAAACATAATTTTACATTAAGAAAAGAGTAAAAATGTTATTTTATATTAACAAGTAAGAGTGGTATATTCGGCTTTGCCGAATCTTGGATACCCTTCACCAATGGTGTTCTAAAAGTAAAGTACAAAATCTATATTCTTACGATTGATAATTATATAGTTTCTGATTACTGACTAAGTTGAGCTCCACACAAATGCTTGATATGTATATTAATTTTCTGTTGTTCGTACTCAATGTAATTCCTAGCAATATTTGGTTATACTAGTGTTATATGCAAAGAGTCTTTAAAATTAAGAGTCGGAAAACGAAAAGCTTTTCGGTGGCGTCATCATTTAGAATAGTTCTAGCTTCGAAATAAAATAGACACATATTTTACGAACATTTAATAAAGTTCGATAGACCAGATAAACCTTGCAGAAAAGATGCTTCAAAATGTAGATGCCCTTAGATTTGCAAAAGCACATCGATATGATGAAGATTAAGTATTCTGGCATGCAACCCAAAAACACAGTGCCCATTGAGGGTTCTGCACTTTAATTGGTACGAATTATCCAACTAGTAGAAGTTCTTGATTAGTTATGTAAAACTCTGAAGTTAGCGGGCTGATAATTACGTAAAAGCTTTAACAATGATTTTCAATGTATATAAGCCTTAAAATTATAGGGTATACACTAGGGCGTGTCGAAAAAATAAAGTTCGAATATAAAGCAATGCTGTGAGGTAGTTTCGAAAAAAATTTTTTTAATTTTTTTCGTTGCACATTGGGGTCGCCAAAATACATTTTTCCTTATATCTTCGGCATTTACAGTCGGATCTCGAAGTGTGATATATCGATGTTTTTGTTTCGAGGATAGTCATTATTCTCAGGTATAAGGTTCTAGTATTTATCTATCAGACCCCTGTTCCTACCACCCTAATGTACCACCCTAATATCAGAAAATTAAAGCTCTTAAAAAATCGTTAAACTTTTACTAAGGAAGTTTTTCGATTTTTCAAACCAATCTATTACAAACAAGGAATTTCTTATTTTGATGCACATAGGGATCGCCAAAATACATTTTTCGTTATATCTTCGCCATTTACTGTCGGATCTTAAAGTGTAATATATCGATGTTTTTGTCTAACGAAGGCCAATGTTTTTCGATATTAATCATTGACCTAAAATACATTCTTCTACATAGTACCTACCCAAGATATCTTAACTCATACAAGAAGAATTATAAAAATTTAAAATCTTTTAATCAATTATGTATTGAAAAGACTCAAGTTTGCTGTATTTTTGAGGGCTCTTAAGTTCTGAAAAAATGTGGCCCATGCGTTGCTCACCAGTGACAGCCATGGTAGATTAATATACTCCATGAGCAAAACGTTCGTGTTTTGTTAAAGGCATCGATAAGCTGTGAAAATAACTAAGTTTAGTAAATAAAACTATCAACAGAAAGTATTTTCCTTATGTTACCTGGTATTTCGATTAAATCTTTGGAAAACTGTAATGCTTCCAGCAGTTTTTGCATTAAGAATTGCAAGCATGGCGGCTCAGTCAAAAGAATTCTGAAATTGTACCCGGGTGAAAAAAGTAAACGATATTTTTTTCTATGGGCAGACAAAGCATTTGTTGAACGTCGTCCGGCAATTGATGAACCCAAAATATATCATCTATTGGAATTGCTTGAGGTTGGATTTCACAAGAACCAGAATGGCGGATAAAATAAAAGGGGAGAATTCGGGAGGCTGTTGTTTATTTAAATTAATTTTTAATAGTTTATAATTAAAATAGACACAACACGATTAAATGTTATACAGACACAGACGAAATTCAAACAATTATTTCGTGGATAAAACGAACAGCAAGACAAACTAAGAGACTGTTTGGGTATTTACACTGTGAATTTTTACATGATATTTTTTCATAATTTTAAATAAATACTAGAACGGATATCTGAGATCAATGATTATTATAAAAAAAAAGTACTAGAAGAATGTACTTGAGGTCAATGATTATAAAACTCAACTTAATTATTTTCACAGCTTATCGATGCCTTTAACAAAACACTGAACATGTTGTTCATGTGGCACATTAATCTGCCATGGCTGTCACATGGGCCACATTTTTTCAGAACTTGAGAGCCCTCAAAAATACAGTCTTTTCAAAACATAATTGATTAAAAGATTTAAAATTTTTATAATTCTTGTTGTATGAATAAAGATATCTTGGTTAGGTACTATGTAGAAGAATGTATTTAAGTTCAATGATTAATATCGCAAAACATTCGCCTTCGTTAGACAAAAACATCGATATATTACACTTTAAGATCCGACAGTAAATGGCGAAGATATAACGAAAAATGTATTTAATTTTCTGATATTAGGGTGGTACATTAGGGTGGTACATTAGGGTGGTAGGAACAGGGGTCTGATAGATAAATACTAGAACCGGATACCTGAGAATAATGACTATTAAAGAAAAATGTTGGCCTCCTCGAGACAAAAACATCGATATATCACACTTCGAGATCCGATTGTAAATGCCGAAGATATAACGAAAAATGTATTTTGGCGACCCCAATGTGCAACGAAAAAAATTAAAAAAATTTTTTCGAAACTACCTCATAGCAATGCTTTGTATTCGGTGGTGTACGGCGAACTTTATTTTTTCCCCAAATAAGTCGAGACGCTCTAGTATACACTCTTAGTTTTAGATACATACGTGAAATATATAGCTTTTAAATGGATGGATATCAGCTTTGTCGGAAGTTATTAAAGATTTACTTGTTAATCTGTAGTTAGTTAATTAATTAAAATGAACACTTCATCAATAATATTAGGGATGTATTGTTGTTTCGATCTGTCCGATGGATGTTTGGAAAGTTTTGCTCTAGTTCTTTGTGCAATCATAGTGTGATTTAATTTATCAGCATTAAAGTGATTCCCGGTCGGGGTTATATGGGAGATTTCACTAAATGTGAACATTTTCAATACCGAACTTTTCAAGAAATCAGAAATACTTTTGTCAAATGTTGTCCCTCTCGAAAGTTTATTTTAGGCGCTATCGCCTTGAATAACAATATTGTACAACGTATTTATACTAAATGTCATCATCGTATCTATTATAATTTGTAATTTATTAGCTACTAAGAGATTGCCTTAGGCGAAGTTATACGGGAGCAATTGTCAAACGTGAACGGATTTCTCCCAATTGCAATTAAAAAACTTAAATTATCGTTGATATGTGAGATACATACATACATATGTAGGTTTTGAACGGATGTCATGTACTTAGCTGCATTTTTGGACTTCCTAGGAAGATTACCTATAATTTGATATATACACTCAGGGAAAAAACGTGCTTATAATAAGATTTTCTGCTTGAAATCGAAACTTTTTCTGCTTGGAAGTAGAGTAAATACGAAAAATCTTATTTTGAGAATAAAATCTTAATTTTTTAAGATTCTTTGTAAGATCGCAATCTTAAAAAAAATCTAAGCACAGGATCGATAACTAAGAATATGTTCTTATTAATTAAGATTAAATTCTTAATTTTTAAGAATGCACTCTTAATTAATAAGAACATAATCTTAAATAAGAAGAACGCATTCTTAATTATCGATCTTGTTCTTAGAACTTTTTCAAGATTGCGATCTTACAAACAATCTTGAAAAATAAGATTTTATTCTTAAAATAAGATTTTTCGCATTTACTCTACTTTCAAGCAGAAAAAGTTTCGATTTCAAGCAGAAAATCTTATTATCAGCACGTTTTTTCTTATTGTAATATTCGTATTTGGTGATAAAATAAAACACATTTTTTATTATTTTTTTTCCCCCTTTCGAGGATTGTAATAGTATTCCTATATTTTAAAATTTTGATTTATTTATTTTAGATTACAGGTAGTTAGTAAAAAATTGTATCCTAAAAATACCTTGACTTCATCTTCCGTTGGAAAAAGTGTGCATATTTCTGTCAATATATCTTGGAAATCGTGAGGAAGAAGTGTGATATCCTTTTTTAGAATTTGATGTACTATAATCTGGATCAGCTCATCACGATAGTTATTGTTTAAATCTTTGTGTGAAGCATAAAATTCTAGGATGTTTTTGCCACTTACTGATTCATTCAATAATAAAGCTAAATCCTATATAAATAAACGAAAATATTTTATGTTTTGTACACATTTTAATGTATTAAGTAATTATCTAATACTTTTACCTTGTCAAACACTTTTTTTGTTAGCTTCCACATTTACGGAAGACGATGGAGTGGAAGTTACATCCGGACATTTTTGTAGCCACTGACCTATCTTCGACGGCATCGAAAGTGTATCTTCATCAATTCCAAACTAAAGGACAAAACTATTAGTGGTGTAATTTACTTTCTAAATAAAATATTAAAACCTGTTTTTTTCCAGAAGTCGAAGAGTGGAATGGCTTCCTTTACATCTTCTGCTTTCATATACTGCAGACTTCTAAAAGTTACATTTGAGCCTGAAACAAATTAAATCAATATAATTTTTTATAAAGAAATTTACTTATGTATTTATAAATATGATGAAAAACTTACGCTGCAGGTACGGAAAAATGCATTCCAGATCGAATTCTTTCAAAAGATTTTTCAGCAACGCGTCATGGTCCGAGAAATCTGATGAAATTTCTTGTGAAGGGCAGTTCAATTCATACTCCCCATCACATACCGAAACTAAATTGCCTTCTATTGGAATATTTAAGAGGATCACTTCATCCGGATTAAGGTTTTCCATTTATATTTTTTATTAAATTTATATTTTTTCTCAAAAAATTAGTTTTTCACTTTTTCGCAACTACTTTGGTCGGCTGATTACAATTTATGACAAAATACTGAGAAATTTCCCTTAAACAAGCACACAAATCTACAAAATCAAGAATACGATCTTAAGATTAGAACTTACAATCTTCAAAATAAGAATAAAATTTTGAAATCAAGATCACAATCTTAAAATAAAGAATACTATCTAAAATTAAGATTTAAAATCTTATAATAAGATTAAAATCTTAAAAGCAAACAAATTACAGTTTATTTTTAGATTGTATTCTCATAACTAAGAATTTATTCTTCAATTTAAGAATATAAATCTTACTGGCTATATTTTCAAGATTGAAAATTCAAGATTTCGCAATCTTATATTGTAGATTTTTTTTCTTGAAATCAGATCGTCATTTTTCTCTTAGTGTAATACATTCTCAAACGTTATCATAATGTTCAAAAGTCAGACACAAAATTGAGATAAATGCAGTGTGTCTGTCAACTAAAATCAGATTTGTGGAGCTCCTGGATTTTACACAAAATTTTAGGATATTGTCCCACCTGAATTTAATCATTGTCGATCAAAACACCTGAAATATCGCATAAACGCTAAATTATATCTACCACAAATTACCAAATGCATCAGAATTTAGGACGCTATTAAATTTCATCAAAATAAACACCTGATATCGACAAAACAGGAGCTCCAAGAACTTGAGTACAACAGAAAAAAGGACAGACAGGTAGACGGACGGATGGACAGACAGGTAGACGGACGGAAAAACAAACAGACGGACGGACGGACGTAGCGAAATCGATTCTCCTGCCGATTCTGAGCTGATCGGTACAATTTGAATGTTATTCATAATCAGATTTGTGGAGTATATATATCAGATTTTAGGAAATCCACCCACAAAAGAATGTCAAATTTCATCATAATCGGTCCATAAACACCTGAGATATCACTGAAACAATACTCAAAAAATGTAAACAAAATTTCTTAGGCACGTACTTTCAGCAATTTGCTGTACATCAAATGTAGTGTTTTGGCGACATCTCAATTGTTTATGGACCGCTTTTGATAAAATTTTATAACGTGCTTGGCGGGGGAATTTCCTAAAATCTGATATAAAATTTATGTATGTCCGTGCTAAAGGAGGATGTTTTTTTCTATTTCTGCATTTCATTTTTTCATCAAACATTCTCTAATGCGTACTTTGGGCAATTTGCGATACATCAAATTTAGTGTTTTGGCAATATCTCAGTTGCTTATGGACCGATTTTGATAAAATTTTACAGAGTGCTTTGGGAACTATTTGCTACAATCTGATATATAACATATTATCACATGTATATCAGGAATATCTTTTTTCTCTTGTTATTTAAAAGTGTGTTTCAATCAAAAATTTTAAAATTTTCGTCTAATTTTTGGTATTTTTTCGATATTTTCGGTGTTTATAAACCGATTTTAATGAAATTTAATAGCGTTCATTGCGGGAGAATTTCCTAAGATCTGATATATAATTTATGTAGGTTCATCCTCCAGGGGCTTCAGAAACTTGATTTCAACAGACAGACGGACAGACAGACAGACAGACGGACATCGCTTAATCGATTCTCCTCCCGATTCTGAGTCGATCGGTATAATTTTTATGGGGTCTACGATCACTAATAAAAAAATTACAAACGGAATCACAAACTTATAATACCCTTTCACCTATTGGTGAAGGGTATATAAACATACAAAATATGATTTAGATATTCGACTACCCGAAGGAAACAATGAATAATTAATTCGTTGTTTTGTATCTTTAACTATAAAGAGACAAGAGAGAATGATAATGTTGCCAACATTAACATGTTAAATTGACTTGACGTATTTATTAGTTAAAGAACTGTTTTTGGATACTATTTTTTAACAATCGTTTGTTAGCCTTAAAGTATTTGATAACTAACGCGTTCTTTAAGCAATATTTTAGATTTTCTTTTGCATAAGACCGTTAGTATTTTGCGAAAATGCCATTTTTTGGTCATAATTTGATTATAAGTTCCCATGCCCATGGCACGCTTTCCCACCTCAAATTTTTAAGGACTTCTTTTTTCTTTAGCATTTCGTACAAGTCTGGGGGTTTGCCTCATACAAATTCCCACTTTGAAAAATAACTATACATACGTCCATGATGTAGCTTTGGTTATCAAAGTTTAGAAGAACCTCTTGGAAGGCGCTTTACTTATCGCATTATTCGAAGCAGGTTTTTAATGTCTAAATAAAGTAAGAGGCTAATACCAACAAAAATAAGTTTTTTGATCGCTTGGGTGTGACAAAGCTATTCGTAAAAAGAGTGTCTTTTCTCAAAGTCTACCACAAAGCAATCGTTGTTCAACTGCAATTTGGTCGAGTTTTTATGCAGTTTCGTAATCTTAATTCAGTTTTTAATGCAAAAATCCATGAAAAGAGTTATGAAATTCTCCTCATACGCCCTAGTCTTCAGATATAGCCGTAAGTGAATATTTCTTGCCCAAAACCTGAAGAAATGGCTCCTCGAAAAATAAGATGTAAGATATTTCAGAAACATTTGTGTAGTATACTTTTAGGTAAATCTAAATAACTTTCATAGGGGCATTGCAATGTACATTCACGATGAAGTTGCGCACCTGTGCCAGCAATCGTTAGGCAAATTTAACCGTCTTTGGGTTAAGTTCAAAATCAGGGCGCATCTTTTGCACTTCGGGTTTATTTACTTTACCCAAACATGGATAGAAACACAACGTTATCTGTCTTCGATGCCCTTTCCGATTCAATAACAAAGGTCCTCGAGAGTTGCTTGAGCAATGAAATAGTGATTGCTGGTGTTTTTAATGCTTACAACTCGTAATGGCTTCGCCATTCTAGCCAAACAACCTCTGAAGATCAATATGTTGAGCCATTCGTCGTGCATAGTCACCTAGCGCAACTGGTGAATGAACCAACGCATATGCCATGTGTTGAAGGACACCAACAAAATACCCTTGACCTTACTTCATACCCTGACAAGTCTAAAGTCAAGGTTCTTACACCTTTTTTAAAAATCATGATGAAATGATGAAATGATTTTTAAAAAAGGTGTAAGAACCTTGACTTTAGACTTGTCAGGGTATGAAGTAAAGGAAAGGTCAAGGGTACTTTGTTGGTGAACATTAAAAACACCAGCAATCACGAACGGCTATCTCGAAATCGGCTCTAACAATTTTGATAAAAGTTCGACAGTGGGCACCTTTTTTGATGTATAGGTCGAGGAATAACTTGACTTTTTTAACCTTTGCCTATAAGAGGGTAAAAGCGGGTAAAAAGGGAAAAAATCGAAAATGCTATAACTACTAAAGTAATAGGCATAGAAACAAAATTTAAATTATGTTTGAATAGCTGTTAAAATAAGCGGACAGGTGTTTGGTACTTTTTTCAATCTATGCCCAATAGGGGGTAAAAAAGGGTGAAAATTGTCTTTTGAACCAAACAATATAGAAATGAATTTTGTAAAGCAATCAATAAATGTAAAAATATTGAACACGTATTTGGTACTTCTTTGATTTCGGGGAACAAAATGGGTAAAAAAGGGATAAAATGATAACTTAACATCTCATGAAGTAATATGAATAACAATATGTTAACTGCTTTTTATAAAAAGTACCGAATTCAATTTATACCAAATATGCATATGTAGCTTTTTAGAAATTAGGGGATAAAAGTTTCCCCCCTTTTATTGGTAATGTTATAACTTTAAAACAAATGAATGTTTTTCTGTCTGTATGTCCTTTATAGAATAATCTTTAGTAATCTTTAGCTAAAGTTGTTGCGCATGAGACGACGAAGGTTTTTAAGTTGACATCACTATACTCCGACAGGTGGCGTTACTGGAAATTACTAAAGAAGAATTAAATTGTAAACTGTGCATTTGATCAGGCTATAATCTTTAGCAAAGGTGTTGCACATGAGCCGACGAAGGTTTCTTAGTTGGTATGAACAATTTTCGACAGGTGGAGCTACTCAAAATTACTAAAAATGAATTAAATCGTAAGCTGTGCATTTGATGATGCTATTATCTTTAGTAAAGTTGTTACGCATAAGCCGACAAAGGTTCCATAGTTCGTAAATTAATTAAATCGTAAACTGTGCATTTGATCAGGCTATGATCTTTAGCAAAGCTCTTGCGCACGAGTCGACGGAGGTTTCTAAGTCGGTATGACCAATTTAGGCTGTTTTCGTAAGTGTTTTGTATGGGAGCAATGGTTAAATGTGAATGGATTTTATGCCCTGAATAATGATCATGTAAAACTTCTCTGTGCTAAATTTTATCACAATATATGTGTTATAATTTGTCATTTGTTAGCAAATAAGCGATTGTCCTAGGCGAGGTTATATGGCAGCTATGGTTATATATAAACCGATTTCGAAATGAAAAATATTTTGGCCAAATTTTAGTGACTTACTTCCTTTTGTTCAGGCCCTATCGTGCCGATAACAGACGGACATACATATGGACAGACGGACATCGCTGCTTAGAATTGCATAAGGATTCAGAATATACAATTTTGGGTTTTGAGCCAATATTGAGGAAATTCCAAACGGAATGACAATCTCAATATACCCGAATTCTTTTTGATGGTGGGTATAATAACAAATACCCAGCAAAACTTTGGTAATGGCAAGTACTCTGATAACTGGTTACCTTGAAATGACTACAACATATCCTCCGAATAAATAATAAGTTTTTACAGAAGTGCTTATTTGTAATTAAGATGGTAATTTAATCTGAATGGCCCCGGTTCAAATCCCACCAAGGACAACAATTTTTTTAGTTTTTTTTTTTTTTTTATAAAAGAGTCTTTTTAAATGATTTTTGAATTTTAAGAATTTAGATATTACCTTCTATAAAAAAAATTTGGAAAACTATCTCACGGAAATGAAAAAATACCATCATGAGTCAATTTTGATTATGTAGGGGATGTTGGATACCAAACACGATTCTAATTGGTCTTAACTTGGTAAGCCCAACTTATCTGAGTCATCCTTCATCTCAACTGTGGACACAGACCTCCTCGTGGTATCACCCGGGGAGGTAGTTTAACACCCATTAATATAGTGAGCTAACATGTACCGAGAGTTGTCCCATAAGATCGATAAAAATGATCTTAAAGCATTTTTACGGGCTAGTAACCCTCTCTTGAAAAAATGTTAGAGGAGGATGTCCGAAACTGCGATAGAAAGACCAAGTAGAGGAACGTTTTTAAAGCTTGGCCTATAAAATTGGAAAATATTCGCACAAGATCGAAATCCATGGAATTCTAAAATATGATCGGACTTTGACCTTAACTGGTTGTAACCATAGGCCATTTAAGTAAGTAGGAGTCAATCTTATGTAAAAGCCAAGCAAAACTTTAGTAATGGCAATTACTCTGGTAACTGGTTACCTTGTAATGACTACAGCATACCCTCCAAATAACTATTAAGGTATTACATAAGTACTTATTTGTAATTAAAATGGTAAGTTGAACTGAATGGACCGGGTTCAAATCCCACCAAGATCAAACATTTTAAAATTTTTTTTTTATTAAAAATGTATTTTTAAATTTTAAAAACTTTAATATTACCATCTGTAAAAAAAATTTGGAAAACTAACTCACGGTAATGAAAAAAAAAAATAACATCATGAGTCAATTTTGTTTACGTAGGGAATTTTTGATACCAATTTTTGATTTTTGGTTCTGATTGGTCTTAACTTGGTAAGCCCAGACTTATCTTGGTTATCCTTCATCTCAACTGTGGATACTGACCTCCAAGTGATATCACCCAAGAACTACGTTAACATCCCTCAATGTAGTGAGCTAACAAGTACCGCGATAAAAAATGGGATGGAAAGACCAAGTAGAAGAACATTTTTCACAACTTGGCATATAAAATTGGAGAATATTCGCACAAGATCGAAGAAAATTGGTTGTAACTATAGGCCATTTAAGTAAGTAAGAGTCAATGTTATATAAAAACTTATACAAAAATATTTAAATAGTTTAAATTTAAAAATAATTAAAAAACTTCTTTATTGTTTATTTAATTTTTCCAAAAATTACAACAAAGCAAAAAAAGCAGGGAAAACAAGATTATTGTCATATGATTTTGGATCTAAAAATAAAAATTGTATATATAAATTATAAGCTGTTAAGTTTTCAACATATGAAGTAGCTCAGTGAAAGAGTCTTCGCCTAGCAGTCGTAGGAGTCTGGGTTCGAACACCCATGGACTCATAAAAAAAATTTGTATTTCTTTAAAAAATATTTTTTTTTAATAAAACAACACAAAAAAGTTTTTGTTGTTGTTTTAAAATTGCTTACCCAAGTCATTACTTTTCTGCAATTGGTAAGTACTTGCCTCCAATGACATCCCCATGTTAATGTAATGACTTAAACAGTGAACGAGTAAGTAGTTCGTGTTCAATAGTTTAGCTGTTTAACTCATTATTAGGTAATGAACAGTTTTGCTGGGTAAGGTTACATTGTAACTTATTTGTCAAAAATCCCTGATAGTAAAAGAATATCATTTAAACTTAATATTTTGAGTCAAAACTTTTGACAAACAAATGGATATGTATATAATAGATGTATTTGTAGATGTAAAATTTTATAAAACTTTATGCAAAATAAGTTATTTTGAAAATCCCCTAAGGAATGTTACACAATATTTGCTTAAAAGTAGAAGTTTTCGATCGATATCGAATGCAGCGATTTGGCCCCTGTGTTTAATTTAGATTTGCAGTATCAAAAAAGAATTAAAATGGTTGTAATAGATCTAGAATTGGAACTACGAAATATGACTTCGTAAAGAATAAAAATTTATCTTTTTATATCTTTAGCGATTTTATTTCATTGTAGCTTTAAAATAATATTCAAATTTCGTTACCATCCTTACAAGTGGGATATTTTTCTGTTAATAAGATATTCCGCATTACATTCCATTTTGGGTTTAATTTTATTACATTTTATTTATTGCCATATAAAATGTCCCTTTCGTTTCTCCAATACCCCCAATAGCTTTTCAATTTTTTTTTTTCGCAGTTTATGGTTTAAAAAATTTTGTCCTGTCGTATTTGTAATCTTGTTGTATTTATTTTATGTTCGGTTTCTTTTTTTCAGACAAGGATATTTAAGGATTTACTTGTTTTTTTTTTTGTAGGTGTGAGTAAGAGAGTTTATATTTTTTAATTTTATGTAAAACTGAATGTTAATGTCCTTCTTAGTTTTTTTTTCGTCTCCGCTGTCATTCTAAATTAGCTGGGGAGAAAGTGGATAGATGTAACAATTTGTAAATACTCGTGTATGTCCTGACAAATTTATGCATAAAACATTAGAAATTGTCGAGCTTAACTTTTAATCGTATAAATTTAATTGAAAATAATAAATCAATCAATTCCTGTGTTCTATTATTTTTTTGTTGTAAGCCAATTTAAAATTAAATTAAAAATGATACATCTTAAGCTACGGCACTATGGGGAAGATGTTTTTAATGAAAAATTAAGTTTGAAATTTTAATTTTTTTCAAAGAAAATAAGATTAAGTTGACACAAACCTTTGGCATATGAAAACATAATTTAAAATTTCTTCTATAACAATAAAACTAATCTTTATGGCGTAAAATATTTCAAAACAAATTTATCACTTTACATTTTACAACCCTTTTGTGTTTGTATGTTAGTTAAATTGAGTGCCCCCTGAGGTGTCACCCAAACCACCCAAATTTAATTTGAAATTTTTAAACATTAAACCAAAAATAAAAATTCAATTTATCAGTAAATTTGTTTTTTAAAAACTTTTTTAAAACCATAATTTGCCATTTATGGTGTTTCCTTCTGGCACCAAATTGAAACCCACATTCATTCAATGTTTCATTTACCAGTGTCGTTACCACATACGTTTCCGACACCTCACTCTTCCAGCCAACACAGCAGAAGTCTCCCTGTGTGCAAAGGGAATCTGTTTGAGGGTTCCTGTTATGCGTGTCACTTGTTTGCTGCTACTGACTTCTTTCGCCATTGGTGGTGGTAATGATTATTAGCCTCCCTGTCAGTCGAAACTGAAAAGTAAAACAAAAACATGGGGTGACATGACTTCAAAGGAATATTACAATTTTATATTGAGATAAAGGACTTTTTAAACTATAAATGTACGCGGGTAAGATTTATATAATAAACTTTAATAGGATCAGATATATATATTTTATTAGAGTTATTTGCAATATGAAACAATATGATTTTTAAATTCAAAGAACTCCTTATTTATAATCGTTATTATAGGAAAGCTAACAAATTCGATATACATATATAACGCCTTGCTTGTCATTCTCTTCAATTCTGTTTTCAGCAAAGCCGATCAACTCTTCAATGTTATCATTGGATCTTCCAAGCCTTCTTTTAGTATTTTGAGGTCGTACTTGTTTTCTATTTCCATGTGGATTATATACTAAGAAACGATTATTTTTGTTTCAATATGGAAGAATAGCTTAAGTCGCAAATTTAAAATTTGAGATATCATAAATTATATATATATATATATATATATATATATATATATATATATATATATATATATATATATAAATATATACATATATATAGTACCTGGTTGACCGAGCCTTGCTCGGAGCTTTATGATAAGCATTTTGAGGCAAATTTTAAAGTTTTTATATATTTTTTTATAAAGTACTAAAATAAATTTAGAGGAAAGACATTTTACAAATATTCAGTTAATTTTTGATCTCATTTAATAACTTTGGAAATTGGTCATACCAACAGAAACCTCCGTCGCAACAACTTTGCTATAGATTATAGTCTGATCAAATGCACAGTTTACGATTTAATTCATTTTGAGTAGATTTCAGTGGCGCCACCTGAAGTTGTTCATACCAACTAAGAAACCTTCGTCTGCTTATGCGTAACAACTTTGCTTATAATATGATCAAATGCACAGTTTACGATGTAATTCACTTTGAGTAATTTTCTGTGGCGCCACCTGTCGAAATTTCTTCATACCAACTAAGAAACCTTCGTCGGATCATGTGCAACAAGTTTGCTAAAGATTGTAGCATGATTAAATGTACAGCTTACGATTAAATTGACTTTGAGTAAGTTTCAGTAGCGCCACCTGTCGGAAATTATTTATACCAACTAAAAAGCCTTCGGCGGCTCATGCGCTACAACTTTGCTAAAGATCCTAGCATGATCAAATGTACAGTTTATGATTTTATTAATTTGTAGTAATTTTCAGTGGCGCCATCTGTCGGAAATTAGTCTTATCAACTTAAAAACCTTCGCCGGCTTATCCGCAACATCTTTGCTAAAGAGCATAACATGATCAAATTCACAGTTTACTATTCTATAAAGAACATACATACAGACAAACATTAATTTGTTTAAAAGGTATAACATTACTAATTTTTTCCCCTTTTTATCTCCTAATTTCAAAAAGTTCCGTATTTATATTTGGTACTTGTATGGTACCAATTGAATTCGGTACATTTAATTAAACCGCAGTTAACATAATGTTCCTATTTATATTACTTTTTGAGATATTAAGTTATCCTTTTATCCCTTTTTTACCCATTTTGGGCCCAAAATCAAAAAAGTACCAAATACTTGTTTAATGTTTTTTCACATCTATTGATTGCAGTACAAAGTTTCTTTCTATATTCTTTGGTTTAAAACATAAGAGTGAGTTAAAAAGGTACCAAAAAAACTATTTTCACCCTTTTTTACCCCCTATCGGACATAGTTTAAAAAAGTACCAAACACCTGTCAGTTTATTTTTTTAGCAGCTTAAAACGTAATTCTAATTTTGTTTCTATACCTATTACTTTATGATATATAGCGTTTTCTATTTTTCCCGTTTTTACCCGTTTTTACCCTCTTAGAGGCAAAGGTTCCAAAAATCCATCATTCTTCGATCTATACATTACAAAAGATACCCACTGTCTAAATTTTATCAACATCGTTAGAGCCATTCTATATATATATACATATATATATATATATATACATACAATTATTGCTCATTTAAGAAAATAAAATAATAGAATATAATAATATATATATATATATATATATATATATATATATATATATATATACACATATATATATATATATGAAGTCGTTGTACCAATCGGGAAAGCGTATCGACTTGACGCCAAAATTTGGACATCCCAGTTATATGGAAAAACTGAGGGTTTCTTTACATTTTTTTTTTTCAAAATGTTTCTACTTAGAATATACACATGAGCTTTCCAACGAGATACAACACATTAATATCGGTTGAAAGGTTTCCTAATTATTAAGGGTTTCCCAAAATATTTTTTTTAGAAATTAACCCTCAAATAACCAGGGGAAAATTTACTTTTTAAACAAATTTTTCAAAAATTTACTTTTTATAGTAAATTTTGCAAAAATTTACTTTTATAGGAAATTTTAAAGAAATTATTCGAAAATTTACTTTTTATAAGAAATTTTTCGAAAATTAACTGTTGATAGAAAATTTTTTAAAAATTTCCTGTGAAAAATAATAATTTTTAAAAAATTTACAAAAAGAAAATTTTTGAAAAATTTCTATAAAAATATAATATTTTTGAAAATTTTCTTATAAAAAGTAAATTTTTGAAAATTTTATTATAAAAAGTAAATTTTTGAAAATTTTATTATAAATAGTCAACTTTTTTTTTAAATTTTCAATAAAAAGTAAATTTTTAAAATATCTTCTATAAAAAGTAAATTTTTGAAAAGTTTCTTATAAAAAGTAAATTTTGCCCAGGTTATTTGGGGGTTTATTTCTAAAAAATATTTGACTGTTTAAAACTAGAACCATTTTGAGCCCATGGGTACGCAAGAGTTAATTTGTATAAAAATGCAATAAAAGGCGATTTGTTAAATTTTTATTTAAATATAATAATAAAAACATGTAGTTTTTAGCACCTTTTAGAAAAAATTGAATATTTTAAAAATTTTACTTTTGACCCTGGTAATAATAGGGTTAATAACATCCGATTTTAATCAGAGTTCACATATTTATTTCTACCCATCGAGGCAATAATAATAATAGTTCTGTTTATAAAAACTGCTATATATAACATTAACGTTAGGGTTATGTCCACATCCTTTGACTTTAAGTCGCAGGTACGGCTAAGCCGTTAGAGATATTGATTTAATTCTTTTTTTTTTTTTGTAGTAATCTGCAGGATGTTTTCACTAACATAATTAGGAAACCTTTCAACCGATATTAATGTCTTGGAAAGCTCATTTGTAGCATGCTGTTGAAAATGTATTGAAAAATATATTTTAAGTAGAAGCATTTTGAAGAAATCTGAAGAAACCCCTCAGTTTTCCCATATAACTGGGATGTCCAAACTTTGGCGTCAAGTCGGCACGCTTTCCCGATGTCTGAATGAAACTTTGTATTTGGATTATTGGGCTCAAATTTAACGAATTTGGAGGGTACGTCTTCTACGTTTTTCGACTTTCAGTTTTTCTGGGATACTCTAACATATATATATAATTTCCCGAAAGTGAAATTTGCGTTAAACTGGGCCTTAAGTAACTTAATCGGTTCTGTTTGAATAAAAATTATATATAGTGTTGATTTATGTAAATATATTCGATTCGTACCCACCCTAATCGAATCGAGTACAAATATAGTTTTTTTTTTTTTTAATTATGACTATAAACTGACGTGGTAGTAAAAAACTATCGAAAAGAGAGAAATGTAGCCCTTACAGAGCCGCAAACACCGATATATATATATGAAATGTTATGATCGGACTTAAAATACTAAAAGGGCGGTTTTTGTAGGCGTGGTATAAAAATAAAAAAAAAAATAGAATTATTTTAACATTATTTTTGATCCTAGAGGGTGACTGATACAACTTTTTTTTTATATTTTGGTGATATTCCAGGGTTTGTGAACCGATTTTTATAAAATTCTATAGCGTGCTGAGTAGAAAGATTTTCTAAAATCTGATATGGAATTATACAAATATATTTCCTTTACAGCGTTCAAAAGTCAGACCACTGATTTGAGATATTCGAGTATTAAGTAAATCCGTCTGCAGAAATCAGGTTTGTGAAGTTCCTCGGAAATACACCGACATTAGTTATATATCATGTTATATTAGGACGTACTCCCTCAATACACACTATTAAATTTTATTAAAATCGGTCCATAAACACCTGAGAAATTACAAAAAAAAATCAAATAAAGTTGTTTCAAAAAT
This sequence comes from Stomorhina lunata, assembly GCA_933228675.1. Lineage (NCBI taxonomy): Eukaryota > Metazoa > Arthropoda > Insecta > Diptera > Rhiniidae > Stomorhina > Stomorhina lunata. Next base: position 84,514,669 of record OW121741.1, on the reverse strand, counting down.
TTTGAATTTGCAATACATCGATTTTACTATATTAACCATAAATTAGGTGTTTATTGACCAATATTCATGAAATTCAATAGCGTGCTTCGCAGAAGAAATTCCTAAAGTCTGATATATAATTTATGTAAGCCCATTGTCCAAGAAAATTGTTTTTCTTATTTTTCGATTGTATTTTTTAGACAAATGGGCACTTTCGGCAATTTGGGGAACATCTAGTGTAGTGTTTTGGCGATATTTAGTAATAATACCCTTTTAGGTATTTATGGTCCGATTTTGAAGAAATTTAACACAGGGTAATATGAAATATAATTTATAAAGGCTAGTCCATCATGGTTCTTCTTTTCCTTCTAAAATGTACTATTCAATGAAAAATTTTATATGTATTTTGCGATATCTCATGTGTTTTTCAACCGATTTTGATGAAATTTGATAGCGTGCTGCATAGGAAATTTTCATAAAATATACAATTTATGTCGATTCACTCTCTAGCAGCTTCACAAACTTAATTTCAACATACAGACGGACAGACAGACAGACGGACACCGCTTAATCGATTCTCCTGCCGATTCTGAGTCAATCGGTATAAAATTTGTGGGGTCTGCGACAAATAAGGAAAAAATTACAAACTGAGTGACAAAGTAATAATACCCTTTCACCTATTGGTGAAGGGTATAACAAAACGAGACATTACTCATGGCAAAAAAATTGTAAGGTAAAACCGTTCTCTCTTACAAAAAAAAAATTTGAAGTAAATGCGAAATATTTGAAATATGTTTTTTGTAAACAATTATAAAAGTCGTTGCTACATGTGAGAAATGGGAATATTATTATCAGGAAATTTTGAACGTATAATGTGTAATATGTTGTAAACATTTCGTTAAAACTTATTTTATAAAGTTTAGCGTATCCTGCACAAGGAAAAAAAAAAGAATCGAGACAATTCAATTTTGTCATAATATTTTTAAAGTATTTTTATGTTTGTTCCCGTACCCTAACGAAACTACCCAAAACAGTCCGAAGTTGTCAGAAATTACTCAAAAAACAACAATTTGTATTGAAAAATTTTTACGGGAATACGTTTGAGTAAGTTTGGGTCGTTTCGTTAAAGTACGGGAACAAACATTTTGTGTAACATATTTTTTTATAATTTATGTTACAGTTTCTTCAGCTTCTTTTTGGGATTGAAAATTTTATTTTCACCAACATTTTATTTAAAAAACGTATCTTGAAATATGTTCTTATAGATAGATTTTGGTGTGATCTTTTATAGTATGAGAATTATAGGCTTTTTAAATTTCAAAAATTATACGGCATAACTTCAGAAGTTTATATGCGATATAAACTGGTATATCAAACAAAAGCTACTGAAAGTATCATTCAAATGATATATTATACATTCTTCCAATTTATAAAGATTAAGAGCTCATATACTCAAAACTTATTTTTACAACCGACTTTGTTTATAAAAATGAGCATATCTTAAAATAATATAGATATAAGTATGGTCTTTTATATAATGAATTTTATACAGGATATACTGGGCTTTTATATAATATAAACTACTTAGCTCTAGCATATGTAGCGTGTTAGTTATGACAGCGTAAAATTTTACTTTTATTGAGTTAGAGTTATATAAATATACATTTTTATATAATATATAAAATGTATAATATATAAAATGTATAATATATAAAATGTATAATATATAAAATGTATATATGGCTATGTCGACGCTTAAAAAAATTATTTCTATTTGAATGAATGTATTCTAATTTTAACAGGTTGTAGCTCGTAGCCTGCAGTCGTGATTGTGTTTATAGTATTATAGCAAACAGAAACTGGGATTTTCAAAAGTAGTATGGTAGCATAATTTGAGAAAAGAAAATAATAATTCGATCAAACGTCAGAAAGTTAATATGGCTGACAAAAGAGAGAACGGTTATACCTTACTAATTTCTTTTATCATGACATTACTTATTGATATCGGTTTACATTTATAAACGTTATTTATTTAGCTTTTTTCAACTTTTTACAACTAATTTCTGGTAAAAATGTTTATATGAGTAGTAACATGGTAGTAAGTAGCACATGACCTACTCGGCTTATAAAAAGCTAAATAACTTTTAAATTTGTCGTCTGATTTAAAAAATTGAAACCCCGTTTTAATAGGAACTAAATTCTCTTGTCATAATAAATACTTGTATGAGCATTTATATAAGAATAAGCAATAAAAAGCTACTAAAGTAAAAAAGTGTACAAATTTTGTTTTTTTATACCCACCATCAATATACCCCCCATTATTGAGATTGTCATTCCGTTTGTAATTTTCTTAATATTGGCTCAAAAACCAAACACGATATATATTCTGAATCCTTATGAAATTCTAAGACGATTGAGCGATGTCCGTCTGTCTGTTGAAATCACGATAACGCCTAAACGAAAGGAGCTAGCTCACTGAAACTTAGTAAAAATATTCTTCATCTCTGAGAAAATTTTAATATTTAAATTGGTCAAAATCGGTTTGAAATTAGATAGGCATCAATCAATGTTCAGCCCAGACTTTATATATGATGAATGCATTAGGAACTCCTAACGAAATATATGGACCTGCCGTATTACTATTAACGTGTGTAGCCTAACTATATATTAACGAAAAGTATTTAATGTAAAACTATACCCGGTTATGAGACCGAATTTTGATCAAAGTAAATACTGGGAAAACCACTAAAATATTTTTAAATGTTGAACTATAAAGCTACGGCAACCGAATTTAGTCCAAAGGGTTTACCAACAATACCAATTAGCTTAGCGATTTTTTCAGTTTCGGTCCAGATTTTGAATTAGCTCCACCCTGTTTCTGAATTTAACACATCTTGATGGTGGGTATATAAGATTCGGCACAGCCGAATATAACACTCTTACTTGTTTAGATATTCTTAACAAAAAATACTTGATTTACAAATGTATCAAAAATGATATGCCATTGTAAAGCGCAATCAGTTTTATTTTACTTGGTGCTCAAAAAAATAAAATCTGATACAAACTGGCTGAGCTACGGGTCGATAAGTTGACGGACCTAGACTCTAAACTTAGACGTATTTCTGAAATTTTGTTGGACAATTTGTCATGTACTTAATTAAGCCTACAACACACGCTAGATCGTTTCCCGAGTTTTTTTTAGTGTATCAAAGTGTTATTATAGCTACTTTCTGACATACTTCATTACGGACTTAATATGCAAATATATGCAGCCGATTTAAATATTGTTCTAAAACTGAGATTTCAGGGTTTAATTGGAGATAAATTTTGCTTTATAAAAAAGTTTGGTTTGAACATAAGTCATTAATAGTATTATGAATAGTTTATTATTATCTTAATCTTTGTCGCACGATCTCAGCCACTTTTACGACATGGTTTACGTATCATTAACATTTTACTTCAAAATTTCGAAAATCCACCAGCTTAACATATGACAGAACATAATTTTTCTAAAATTTATCCAACTGAAAGGGAAAAAGAATATAAATTTCATAAAAAATATGTAGATCTTAAAGGTATTAACAGAACATAAATAAAAATCAATTGATAATAATCTATAGAAACATAAAAATTTATGTTAGACAAGAGACAACACGTGACTGACTCTATCGAATAGAGTTAAACTAATTCGAATATGGGATTTTGAAATAAAACATAAGTTTCATGTTCATGCTTTTGTAAACGTTGAAGAAACGAGAGCATAATTTTGAATAGGACAAATGAGAAAAAAATGACAAATGTTTAAGGTAAAGAGTGTTAATCCCAAAAACTTGTCACTTTTTTTTCTATTGTAGATAATTAAAGGGGGAGGAAAGGCAAAACCAACAGGAAAATATTAAACAAAAAATGACAAATTTCTTTGTTTCCGTTGCAGCGGCATTGGTCTTGCAGAATTTGGTGGTATTCGAATCAAGAAATTTTCAAAATAAAAATTTTGAAAGTGTGTGAGCAAAATTTAAAAATAACAAAATGTTAATGTTTGTGTAGGGATTTAAGGGGAGTGAGCGAGTGAGTGAGTGAGTCAGTGTGTTTTGTTATACAATCGGCTGCATGTGTTGGAGATCATCATAAAAAGGATTAAATTGTGATTTTTTTTATAGTAGCAATAGAGTAGCAGTAGATGGCTTTTTGTTTTCTTTCAAAAACTTTAGCTGATGTGAGAACAATGAAATGTGTTCTCTAGTTGTCATTCTAGTGAAAATTAATGAGTAATTTGATGTTAAACATGGAAAATTTGATCTTAAACGTGTGTCCTAAGTCAATACAAAAAGATTAATATTTGTTAGTTAAATACAACAAAACATTGTCGAGAAATGTGAGAATTTTTCCTTTTTGCTGTTATTTAATCCTGCCTTTAAATAAATACATAAATAATTGTTTTGTCATTTTTTTAACAAACAATTCTTTCATTTAATTTTATGTATTTACTTCTCCCCGTTAACGGGGATTTTGATTTGCCAAGTCTCTTGGGTTTTGAAAACGTTAAGCTTTATTTTTTCTTTCTTTTTTTCCTAAAAAAATATCTAGCAAAATTTCGTGTTTTTTAGCAGGAAGACATAAAAGATTAATTTATAAAAATGTTAGAAAATCTCTTTTGATAGTTGTCCCTAGAGTCCTTGTTTTTGAGTGAATTATACATATTTTCAGGGTATTTTTTTTTCTTGAACAAATGTCGTAAGTTTCCCTTCTCACCATCTCCTTTAGTTTGTTAGATAAATAAAATTTCACACTTGCTTTGTTTGTTTGCAGAAGAATACGAGTAAATATAATGAAAGTGACACATGGCACTTGTTTAATAAACAATTTATTAAAAGGTTTCTTTATTTGTGAATTATTACACTGAGACCAACCATTCAGTCACCCTTGTTCTATACTTTTTATAAAGCTATTTATACCCTACACCACTGTAGGTTTTTTCATCGCTCTTGCTGAAATGAATAAATTCTATCCACACTAATGAATGGTCCTATAAAAGAACAACATATGAAGAAGCAAGAATTTCGATCACCTGATCTTAATATATAACATAATTCTTCTCCTGCTGTCCTTGGCCCCCAGTGGAGCATAGGGCCTCAACCATCCTTTTATATCGAACTACATTGCGAGATATTAGATATATGTCATTCCATAAATAGTTTGCTGCTTGCAACTCCGCATCAATTGACCTTCTCCACGTTCTAGTAAGTGCTCCAACACAACTTCAGCTTCCCTGTGGATTTCAACGAAGCGCTTGTTGAGCAAGCATCCGACCTATCTACCGCCATTTCCTTTGACATACCTCTACAGAAGCAGGGACTTGGTTTGTCTCGTTTAGTAGATCTAGATAGCGATTTAGCCACTATATATTATCGGTTTGCTGCAAGCATTTGTTGGCAAAGGTTTGCAGGACCATATCGATGGCATTTGTTGCAGATTAAGCCTTATTAATGCGCCACCTTTTGTAGATACCAAACTACCAAGATAATTAAAGCTTCCTATACATCCAATAACCTAGTTATCCACATTGATGTGTGTCGACGGATTTGCGCCATAGCATCCAGGCATAATTTTTGTCTTGAAAATATTGATTTCTAGCCCAGCTGTCCGAGATTGAACAGTAATAGCGTTAGTGTTTTCATGAAGGTGACCTGAGCTTTGGCTTAGAAAACATACGTCACCAGCGTATTCCAAGTCCACAAATTGTTTAAAGGGTGTCCATTAGGGCGTTTTGAAAAAAAAGTTCGCCGTACACCACCGAATATAAAGTATTGTTGTAAGACAGTTTCGAAAATTTTTTTAAATTTTTTTCGCCGCACATGGGGTCGCCAAAAGACATTTTTCATTATATCTTCGGCATTTACAGTCGGATCTTAAAGTGTTATACATCGATGTTTTTGTCTAAAAAAGGCCAAGTACACTCTTCTAGTAATTACCCATGATATCTCAGCTCATACAATAAGAATTAAACAAAAAAAAAATAATTTAAAATTAAAAAATTTTAATTAAACATATCTTGAAACGATCCAATTTTGCTATATTTTTGACTACTCTCGGTGACAGCCATGGCAGATTCACGTACTACATGAACAGAACACTTGGTGTTTTGTGAATGGCATAGATAAGCTGTAAAAATAATTAAGTTTAGCAAATGAAACTATAAAAAGAAAAAAGTTTCCTTTATGTTACCTGGTATTTCGATTATTTCTTTGTAATGCTTCTAGCTGTTCTTGCATATAGGACTGCAAGCATGGCGGCTTGTCGAAATATGAGTCACTCTCAAAGTTAATAAATCTCTGAAATTCTGGAAAGAAGATTTGACTAATGCTTCATTTCTGGCAGATAGAATCTTTGTATAGCCATCTGAACGTAGTAGCGGATCATCAATAACAAAGTATTCTCAGGGTGGAAAAAGTAGGCGTTATTTTCTATGGGTCGACGAAGGATTTATTGAACGTCGTCGTAAGATATAATGAAAAATGTATTTTGGCGATCTCTTTAATTTAATTTTCTGATAATTATTTTAATTTTCTGATATTATGGTGGTACATTAGGGTGGTAGGAACTGAGGCCTGATGAATAAATACTACAACTGGATATCTGAGATTAATGACAATTAAAGCAAAATATTGGCCTCCACGAGACAAAAATATCGATATATCACACTTTAAGATCCGACTGTAAATGCCGAAGATATAACGAAAAATGTATGTTGGCGACCCCTTACAATAATACTTTATATTTGGTGGTTTACGGCGAACTTTTGTTTTTCTTCCATATAAGTCTAGACTCTAGTGTCCATTGAATACCGTGTCTAAAATTCAAAGTCGTGAGCATTATGTTGTCGATGACGAGGATAATAACATACATCCTTGTATTACTCATGTAAATAGTAACGGATTAGACAATTTACCTTTGTGTAGGAGTCACTTTTTTTTTGGTATCTTGACTAGTATACCTTCATTCCAGGAGGTTAGCAGAGCTTCTTCATCCCATATTTTATGCACAAATGGGTGCCACAGTCCCGCCGATTCTTCAGCATTACATATAAGGATCTCTGCTGATATATTGTCATTGTCCGGGGCCTTGTTGCGCTTAAGGGTTTTAATAGCGTTCTTCACTTCTTGTATTGTTGGTGGATTGTCTGAAATTCCATTGAAGATAATGTCATGGCTGGTTTCATTATGCACTTCCGTCAGTGGTTCCAATCCAAAAGGATTGTTTTATGTTGACCTGAATTGTTCCATCTAAAGTATTAGTTGTTGATCCGGGGTTGAAAGAAGTGTGCCGCTACTACTCAAGATATAACTGTTGGTGTAGGTAGGTTTGCCACACAGCGCGCTTTATATATTATATAAGGTATTTATGTCGCCTTACTTGCAGCTGATTCAGCTTGGCTCGCTTGTTCATCTATCCACATTCTCTTGTCTTTCCTTGCACACTTTTTTATTTTATTACAGAGGTAGTTATATGTTGTACGGAGGACTTCAGCATCTCCATTTTAATTTTTTAAAGATCCTTGTTGTTCTATTTGGCTAACACAACCAACATGGGACTTGGCATGATGCTTGTGTTAGCCAAATTTTTCTTTTGTGATCTTTAAATCCTAGAGTTTGTTGACCAACCAGACCTCAGAGCCACAACCTTTAATAGAATATTACGTATAACTAAGTGATGGTCGCTGTTTATGTCTGCTCCGCGTCTAGAGCGTACATCAAGAAGAGTTGATCAAAATATGATCAATTTGGTTCTTTGTAATGCCGTTCGGCAATATCCAAGTTATTTTATGGTGTAATTTATATCGGAAAATGATCCACAACGAGATTATTTTCGCAGCATAGTTTGGTCAGTCTTTTTCCATTATCGTTTCTTACTCCGACACCGTGCTTACCAATGTAATGTTCCAAACCGGTATTATTTGAACCTACCTTGGCGTTAAAGTCGCTCAGTATCATAGTGATATCACAATTATGTACATTACTATTTATCCAACTGCTTAGTACATCGTAAAATTCATCTTTGTCGTTTTCAGATCGAATTACGATAGGAACGTAAACATTGATAATTATCAAATTACTAGTCTTAAGTTTTATTGCCATTAGTCTCTCATTGATAGGATACCATGCTATCATTGCTATTATTTAAGATATCAAAAAGCCCACACCCCTATTATGCTAATCACTGTCCGGGCAACCGGAGTTTATAACGCAACATTTCACGCCTTAGCTGTTCTAATTTGCCAGTTTGGTATAACGTGCGCACGTCCATTTAGCAAACTTCAAACTTTCCTTCATGCCTATAGTAGGTTTTGTAGTCCCATATTTTCGGATAGAATTGGTTTCATTAATCAAATGTTCTTGCAAAGATTATGCACCTCCAAAATTCTTCTGCCAGCTGCCTTAGCAGGGGGATTTTTCGCATGATTACCCCTTGGAGTAGTATATTCTGTAATGTTGTTTCCTTCCATACTTAAAACATCGTAAGTGCTAAGTCAATAGGTGATATGTCCAAAAACCACGATCCACGTTTATAAAGCGAGCCGCTCGATCCGAGACAGAACAGACGCTGCATTTTCGTACTTTACCAAGTACAATTATCTAAGATCCTTAGATAATTGTACTTTGCAATGGCTCTAAGATAACTCCCTCTGATATTAGCCCTGAACTATAATCGCACATGGGTTATTTACAGCATCTTCAACTAGGTTGCTCAGGTTACTAGGTCTAACAACGAGGAGGTTAGAATAGGAATAGGATACAGTTCTTACCTGGTAACTGGATACGCCAGGCAACAGCTGCATCCCATTACGTCCCAAAAAATTTAAATTCATATTTAAATTAAAAAAAGATAGTTGTGTTAATAAGTATTTTTTTTTAATGTCTTTTTTTGTGAAGTTTTTGTTGTCGTCGGTATGTTCTTTGAAGTAGAACATTGTTAATCAAAGCGTATCTGTGAAAAAATATATATGTAGGGAAAGGTAATAGTTCACTATATTTTTTTGGAAAAACGATATGCTTCAACCCTACGTTTTTTATAAAAATTCATTTTTAGATAACATTAAACTTAAAAATGCATTTGTGTCATTTAAGTGGTTCCGGGAGTGGTTTTTATATGAAAGCTATAGTCAAATATGGAGCGGTTGCGGTAAAATTTGATATAGTGACCAAAAGTTGCATAAAACTTCTCTGTTCTGAACTTAGTTGTCATATCTATTAATATTGGATTTAATTTATCAGCATTAATATGATTCTTGGGGCGGGGTTGTATAGAAGCTTTAACTAAATGTGAACCGATTTCGCCCATTTTGAATACACAACTTTCAGAGGAAATCGAAAATACTTTTGTAGAATTTAGTTCTTCTAGCACTTTCCGTTAAGGCGTTTTTGACGGACTGACGGACAGAACCCCCCTTTTCTTTTTGTATTTTTGTGTTTTGGCAAGTTTTTTATATGGGAGCTATCGTCAAATGGTGACCGATTGTGACAAAATTTTGCACATTTTGTCACAATCTGCTTTCTGTAATTTATAACCTCAAAAACTGATCATTGGCTCACTGTGCTTTGTGAAGTTGCGCCATTTGTTGTTATTTAGATGCATTATTTAAGCTTTTTGTTTTACAGCCAATTTTATATATTTTGCATCGGCTGCGTATTATTTTCGACGGGGCTTACCGACGTAGTAATGCAGTCATTTTATTAGTGCAGTGGTAATTATAAATTTTAATAGAAATTAATAATTACAGAAATTGATGCTGTCGTGGCTGGGGCTCGAACCCAATCGGAATATGTATGATACTAGTATGTTATACTTAAAAGTCGACTTACTAACAAAGTAAGCCACAGCTCCTGTACACAATGGTTGTTTAATTGATGAAGAAAAATGTCCGTTATGTTGGACGTAGTGAGCGCTACGTATTACAAACAGAACATTATATATATATATATATATATATATATATATATATACAAGGGGTACTTCTCTCAGACAATGAGCTGCATCCGATTCTATTTTTACACTCATTGAAAAGGACCTACGTTTTAACGCCGGCTCCGAACGGCAAATGCATTAGTTAGAGAAGTTTTACATAGCCTAATACTCAATAACCAGTGGCTAGCTGAGTTATGAGGTGAACCGCCACTTTTTGAAAATTTATTTTTTCAAGTGAGTCTGGCCAGGGATCGAACTTAGGCCTCTGGTATGCTAGGCGAATGACTAACCTGCTATACCACGACGGTTCACACACGGTTCATGCAAAAACAATGTTCATTTAAGGAAGTTCTGGCAAAGAGTTTTAAAGTCGTAAACTGTAATGTTTTGAATGGATGTGATCATACTATGATTTAATAGGATCTTCATATGTTTATGTCTATTTATTTTTATTGAAATCAATCAATAAGAAAACAGCATTTGGTACTCGTAGAACTATAAAAAATTGCCTTTAAATAATATTTCATTGCCTAAGGGGAAACATTTGTCAATGCACAGCGAAAAGTTTTATAATGAAGGACACTTAAAGGCAACACCACCAACAAAAATAAAACGACAACGACAAAAAATGTAATAATAAATATTTATTGTCACACAAAAAATTGCTGTCAATGAGGCATGTTAATTTACCATTGACAAAGTGTCAAAGTGATTTCTTCCTGTGGCGTTTTACCACTGCAAGTATTTCAATATACAACGAGAAATCTCTCAAATTAATGCAACAGTAAAGGAAATATTTACTAACATTTACAAGGCAATATAAATATGAATAAAATACAAACATATTGTTAATAAACATACATTCATACCTACCATAAAGTGTGAAAAAAAACATACATCCATACTCATTATAAAACAAATTATTACAGCAGGACACAACACTTACAATTATTATACGGCTAAAGGACCTTTTGCACAATAACTGTAAACACCCCAAATGAAAATTAAACAAACACTTACACGCACACACGAAGACTTGAATATGTAGAGGACAACAAAACAAAAAAAAAGGAAACTGGATCCATTTGAAGAATGTCACGAGGAAAAAAATGACAAGCACTTAATTTTTAAATAAAGTGCGTAAAATAATTGAAAAACATAAAAACGCGTAAAAAATAAATTTATATGTATGAAGAAATGTTGCCAACGGGATTCAAGTCGAATCTCGACATGATAAGGGCTGTTTATTGTGTACGAACATAAACACAAATGATAAATAAAAATATAACCAAACAATTCATATTGTTTGCTGCTACCGCTACTGCCACTGTCGTTGTTATTATAGTTGTCCTTATAAAAATGTCAACAAAAAACCAACCAACTTCCTGGAGATACTCAGCCATCCTTAAATGCAACTCGTATATCCTTCCTTGTCCTGTGGATGTTTGAATAAACGTGTAAGATTGGTTTTGATGCCATAATGAAAATATTGGGTTGTATTACAACAGAAAAAAGAAATCTCGGTTATTTTAACACAGTAAATATATTTTATTCATCTTTTTATACCCTTCACCAATAGGTGAAAGGGTATTATAAGTTTGTCATTCAGTTTGTATTTTTTTTATTATTCATCTTAGACCCTATAAAAATTATACCGATCCACTCAGAATAGCCAGGACATCGATTTAGCCATGTCCGTCTGTCTGTCTGTTGGTTGAAATCAAGTTTGTGGAGCTCCAGGAAATTTCCCTACGCAGCACTTTATTTAATTTCATTGAAATCGGTCCATAAACAACCGAGATATCGCTAAAATACTAAACTTCGATGACGAATTTTAAAATTTTTTTTTAAAAAATACAGTTTTTTGAAATTTTTATTTTTAAATTCTCATCGAATTTTGAATTTTGGCGATATCTCTGGTGTTTATAGACCGATTTTAATAAAAATTTAATAACATGTTGCATTGGAGTATTTTCTAAAATCTGATACAAAATTCAAAAATTTTTTTTTTTTAAATACTGTTTTTTTTAATTTTTTTACAATTTGTCAATTTGCGTACATCGATAACTTTTGCTTTGGCGATATCTCTCTTATTGATCTACCGATTTTGATGAAATTCAATAGTGTGCTGCGTTGAGTGATTTCCTAAAATTTGATATACAGTTCAAAAAACTTAAAAAAAACACAGTTTCTGAAGAAATTCAAAACTTCTTTTTGAAAAATACAAGTTAAAAAAAAATTGTTTAAATTCTCATCGAATTTTGAATTTTGGCGATATCTCTGATGTTTATAGACCGATTTTGATAAAATTTAATAGCATGTTGCGTTGGTGTATTCTGTAAAATCTGATATCTAATATTGATATTTGATATTGATATTTAATTTTTTTTTTTTTTTAAATACTGTTTAAAAAAAAATTAAATTTGTCAATTTGCGTACATCGATAACTTTTGCTTTGGCGGTATCTCTGTTGTTAATCTAGCGATTTTGATGAAATTCAATAGTGTTCTGCGTTGAATGATTTCCTAAAATTTGATATAAAATTCAAAAAACTTTTTTAAAAAATACAATTTTTTGACGAAATTATTTATATTTTTTTTTTTTGAAAAATTTAAATTCTCATCGAATTTTCAATTTTGACGATATCACTGGTGTTTATAGGCCGATTTTGATAAAATTTAATAATATGTTGCGTTAGAATATTTTCTAAAATCTGATATATAATTCAACATTTTTTTTTAAATGCTGTTAAAAAACAAATTAAAATATGTCAATTTGCGTACATCGATATCTTTTGCTTTGGCGATATCTCGCTTATCGATCCACCGATTTGGATGAAATTTAATAGTGTGCTACGTCGAATGATTTCCTAAAATTAACTGTACAGTCCAATTAAAAAAAACACAGTTTTTTTTGGCGAAATTAAAATTTCTTTTATGAAAAATACATTTTTTTTTTAATTTCTCATCGAGTTTTGAGTTCTGGAGTTTATAGACAAATTTTGATGAAATTTAATAACATGCTGCAATGGAGTATTTTTTCTAAAATCTGATATTTAATTCGATTTTTTTAAGTATTGTTTTATAAAATTTTTTTTCTAAAATATGCCAAATTTTTGTACATCGACATATTTTGCTTTGGCGATATCTCAGTTACTGATTTACCGATTTTGATGAAATTCAATAGTGTATTGCGTTAAATGATTTCTTAAAATTTGATATACAGTTCACAAAACTTTTTTTTTTAAAAACATAGTTATTTTGAAAAATACACTTATTAAAACAAATTTAATTCACATCGAAGTTTGAATTTTGGCGATATCCCTGGTGTTTATAGAAAATAAAAAAAAAATTGTAATTTAGCATAGAATTTCGAGTTTTGGCTATATCTCAGTTGTAAGTAGAACTATATGTTGTAATTTAATAGTGTACTTCGTAGAACACTATTAACATCTAATATCTATACATATAAGTTTTTTCGGTATGCCATCTAGAAGCTCATCAAACTTGATTTCAGCCTACCGAAATATCATATCTTACGCAACTGTTGTTGCCAAAAGTCTAATCCAAAAAGGTCCGCTAAATATTCTCATTAAAACAACCATATAATCGGTCCTCTATTTTTAAAGATATATGCATTTAAATACGACCTCTCTCAAGGTGCGAAATGTTACAAAGTTGTGTAATTTCTGAAATCGTTTGTATTTCAATCTACCTCCAAAATGTAGACCCAATATAAAACAAGGTTATTCACTAATTAAAGTATTATATATCGCCTAAAAATTAAATGTATAAGGCGTGTTAATTATCAAGATTTGAAACTTTTTCATATTCGAAAATCAATATACATATATTAGTATTTTTGTAGGACTCATCTATATCAATCTTTAGAAACATACATACTTGTAATTGACCAAAAACTCTTTCATTTCTGTACTTTACTTTTGTAACACCATTGGTGAAGGGTATTTAAGGTTCGGCATAGCCGAATATAGCATTCTTACTTGTTTTACAATATTATATTTTTTTGTTGGTATTGCTGCTGCAGTTTATGTTTAAGTGTGTAAATATGTAAATATTTATGTAACTGACAAACGAAAACAATATCCACTTAATAAGGACATTATTATTCACAGTCGAAAATACTATTTTTTTATTGAATATAAATGGAAACAAGTGTTATAATACTTGTCATGCTCGAATAACAAAATTATATATATGATATTTTTCTCGGAAAATAATGGAAGTCATTTTTAAAGAATTATCTCTGGAACCTTTTTGTAAACCAAGAGCTACATCATGAGAAACCCAAGCTTTTTTATGCCGATTTTTACTTCAATTAAGTAATTATTTAATTAACACTATAAACACAATCACGACTACAGGCTACGAGCTACAACCTGTCAAATTTAGAAATTATTATTTTAGCCACACGACTACTTTCTATTTTTGTTTGCTACAATATAAGATTTAGTGCTGAAAACACCATAACTTCTAAAATTATATATATTATATATATTACACAGCACAACAAAATGAAAAAAAATTTCATGTGCTCTTAAAACCACTATACAATTTTGATGTATCATGACTACCTTTGTACAAAAATGGTAAAATTTTTAAATTCTATGGCAAGATTTTTTTTAAATTTTTTTTTTTTTAAATTGCAATTTTTTTTAGACGTTTCTTCAAATAATTAATGATAACTCAAAAAAATTAAGATTTACATAGCCTTTAGTTCGTCTATATATCGCGTTTCAATCGGATCTATAGTATCGGAGTTATAATAAAAAACTTAAGAAAAAAATATATTTTTTACGTAAAAATGGCAAAAATTTGAAAAATCGAAAACGGCAAAAAACTTCCAGATTTATTATATTATCGCATAGCGACATATAATAGCAACAAAATGAGATATCGACCATAAAAATCGATTGATTTTTTTCGAATTTATTCAGAATTTAGTGAATTCGCTAATTTTCACAAAATTGTAATTTTTTGCTTGATATACGATTATAGCGGGTTATCAAATGTATGAAAAAAATTTTCCAATTTCAAGGGTTGCATGTCGGATTATTGTGAGATTTGGTGAGACACTTCCACCCACAAAATTTTAGTCGAATTGGACAACGTTAACACGTAGCGCATAGGCCCCAAATCTGAAAAATAGCGTTTAAATCGAAAAATTGACAAATTTTCAGTTTTTGCAAAATAAAAGCTATTTATTCCCCTTTTTCTGGTTCTTAGTGCAAACGCAATGATTTTTCCAATAAGCTACATGACTTTAAAATCGGTTAAACAGTTTTCGAGTTATTACAATTTTCACTGGCCATTACATGACCTTGAAGACTTGCCGAAGACAATTTACAAAAACATTTTACTTAGTTTAAAATTTTTTATTTTTTTCTTTTTTAACTTTAACTTTTACATGTAAACAATAAAATATAAAATTTTATAATTATATAATTCTTAAAATTTAAAAAACCCATAACTTTCAAACTATAGGAGATCACACCAAAATCCTTCTATCACTTATAAATAGCTGTTTCTAAATCTCAAAAGTAGCTGCCATCTGAAAAATAATTAAATAGCTGACTAAGTAGCTGGCAACGATTGCAGTCAATTTTTGTAGTTGGTATTCGTATAGCCTGCTGTCGTGATTGTGTTTAAAGCATAATGTAGAATTTCTAGGTTTTCTGAGTAAAAAATTGAACCAAGTACACTTTACAACATTTTGTGTTGAAGTGATATATTTGAATATGCCAAATCTAATATACCTGCCATAAAATTTATTAAGTTTATTTAGTTTCCGGATTCAAATCCTACAGATTTAATTTTTCCTATTTAATAAGTTTTTTTTTTTTAATTTTTTAATTAAAAAATCATACTCGAGGAATACTTTTAGCCGATCCCTTTTGCCTCATAATTTTCATGAGATTTCCAAATAGCTCGAAGAATGCCGAATGCAGATTTTGCCTTAACGGTTTTCTCTAAACCCAAACTGATTTTCGCGGAGTGTAGAGGAAACTGCGTGGGATATTCTGTTCAAAATTACACGACTTAGTATTTTGCTAGGTATTGGGAGAAGTGTTATACCCCTGTAGTTATTGCAGTCTTTAGGGTCACCCTTTTTTGGTATTTTGACTAGTATACCTTCATTCCAAGAGGTTGGCAGAGCTTCTTCTTCCATATTTTACGCACTAATGGGTGCCACAATCTCGACGATCCTTCAACATCACATAAAAGCATCTCCGCTGAAATATTGTCATTGCCCGGGGCCTTGTTGCGTTTAAGGATTTTAATAGCGTTCTTCACTTCTTGTATTGATGGCGGACTGTCGGAAATTCCTCTGAATATACTATCATGGTTGGTTTCATTATGCACTTCAGCCAGTGGTGTTAATCCAATAGGGCTGTTAGTGTTGACTTGAAGTGCTCCATCCAGCGTATTAGTTGTTCATCCGCAGTTGAAAGGAGTGTGCCACAACTACTCAAGACAGGACTGTTACTGTAAGAAGGTTTGCCACACAACGCCCTTGATATGGTATACAAGGTCTTCATATCGCCTTTGCTTGCAGCTAATTCAGCTTGGCTCGCTTGCTCGTCTATCCACATTCTCTTGTCCCTTCTTGCAGACTTCTTTATTTTATTGGGTAGATCACGATATGTTGCTTTGAGGGCCCCATCATCTCCGTTTTCATTTAGCATTGTATTTTTAAGGGATCTTCGTTATTCTACCAAGTCCCATGTTTCCTGTGTTATCCAAATCTTTCTTTTGTGATCTTTAAATCCTAGGATTTGTTGACCAACTTCATTGTATGTTTGTGTGACACACCTGGAGATTTCATTAATACTGGCACTGTTGCTGTTTATTACATCTGGAAGCCGATTCCTTATGGAAGTAATAATGGCATTCAGATAACTTTCGGATTCCAGTTTCCCTACATCTATTTTCCGATCTGCTTTCCCGTATCAGAATTTTACACATCACTATCGAATTCGTATCGAATTTTACACATCACTAAATGATGGTCGCTATTTATATCAGCTCCGCGTCTCGAGCGTACATCAAGTAAGGATGATCGCCACTTAGAATTTATTAAAATATGGTCGATTTGATTCTTTGTGATGCCATTCGGCGAAATCCAGGTTATTTTATGCTGTTCTTTATTAGGAAAAATAGTGCCACCCACAACAAGATTCTTTTCGCAACATAGCTTGATCAGCCTTTCTCCATTATCGTTTCTTATTCCGACACCGTGTTTACCAAAATAACGTTCCAAACCGGTATTAATTGAACCTACCTTGGCATTAAAGTCGCCAAGTATCATGGAAATATCACAGTTATATACGTTGCTGTTCATCCAACTGCTAAGTACATCATAAAATTCATCCTTATCATTTTCAGATTGGATTTCAGTCGGAGCGTAGACATTGATAATTATCAAATTGCGAGCTTTAGTTTTGATCTTTATTGCCATGAGCCTCTCACTGATAGGATACCACGCTATCATGGACTTAGCTATTTTTTTATATTAGAAATCCCACACCTCTACTATGCTCATCGCCTTCCGGGCGACCGGAATAAAGAAACACAGTATTTTCATTCCGTATCTCCCCTTGCCCTGTCTATCTTACTTCTTGCACCGCTAACAAATCAATTTTATAACTTAACATTTCTTGTCTTAGTTTCTAATTTCCCCGTTTCGTATAATGTGCGTACGTTCCATGTCGCAAACTTTAAACTTTCTTTCATGCCTATATTAGGTCTTATAGTCCGATTTCTTCGGATAGAATTGGTTTCATTCATCAGGATCTTCTTGCATAGATTAGGCACCTCCAAAATCCTTGTGCCAGCTGCCGTAGCAGGGGGATTTCTCGCATGATTACCCCTTGGAGTAGTATATTCTGTTATGTTGTTTCTTTCCATGCTTAAAACATCGTACGTGCTAAGTCGATGGATGATGATTCCAAAGACAAGAGCCACGTTTGTAAAGCGAGTCGCTCGATCCGAGACAGACACCCGCTTGTAGCCGCAACTAACATGTTGAACAGACGCTACAGTTCCGTACTTTACAAAGTACAATTATCTTAGAACCTTAGACCAAATACGTCAAATACTCCCTCTCACGTTGGCCCTGACCTAGAATCCCACTAGGGTTATTCACCGCATCTTCAACTAGGTTGCTCAGGTTTCCAGGATGTACCACTAGGAGGTGTGAGTAGGAATTGAATATAGTTGTTACCTGTTAGCAGGAAACTCAGGCAACAACTGCATCCCATTTACATTCCAGAAGAATCACTTCTTGAGTCCATTTTATTGTGTCCGTTAAATTGTTTAAGATAACTTGATTAAATTCGGTATAGACATTTATTTTGGTAGTAACAGTCTCGGACAATTATTTCGGGTACCTTCAATAGGTCTAAGTTTTCGGATATGAGATTTTGTGAACAAATTTCAGTATATTTTACTGAAATCTATTAGACATGTTGTTTATACATTCAAATATAAGTCACTGTACCAAATTTATTTCAAAGGTATCCATATTTGGCCATTGTTCTCATACCATCCGTAATACGAAAATGTGTAAGGTACTTCCGGTTAGTCTGTGTGTAAAGCTGTCGCGTCTAGGCTCCTATACATTAAGTAATACAGTCATTTTCGGCTATAGGTCACAGCTATTGTTGCACAAGTTTTGTGGATTATAAGCGAATTTGGTATAACCGATTTTTATTATAAGCCTTTATGGACTATTAGCGAACCCTAATATATAATCCACCTTTAGACTATATAAACATTTTTATTTTCATCAATAACACAGGTCAACAAGATTTTGAGTCACGAGATTTTTTGACCAAATCTAGATGGTGTTGGTCTGCTAAATCAGAAAATTACATTGGGTTTTCCAAGTCTATTTTAGGGACCCGGAGTGTTGGCAAGGCGAAGAAACCTAAACTAGCTTCGTTCAGAGGGTTTTCTTTTGTTTTCTCTGTTTTGTCACCAAGTTTTCTGTAAAAATACATATATTACAAGTAGAGCGGGGTCATTTGCTTCAGATGTTTCGGAATTTGTCGTTAGTTAGAAGCATTGTTTAAAGGTTTTGCTCTACAGCCAATTTTATATCTTTTACATCGACGGCGTGTTATTAGGGATTATGTTGTAACAAAGAATTTTAATATAAATTCATATTTACAGAAATTGATGTTGCCGTGAATATAATAGGCTATGTTTAGTAGAAAACGTTCTAACCGACTAGAATTGAAAATAAGTCTCGTATCATCTCTTAACACGATATCTCAACATTTCAGTATATATCTTAAGCGGTCGCAGGGTCACTCAAACATACCAGGGAAATCTACACTAGAATGGTTAGAAAAAAAAAGTTGAGTCAGTCACCCACTAGGATTAAAGATAATGTTAAAATAAATATAAAAATATTTTTTTTATTTTTTTACCACGCCTACAAATACCGCCCTTTTTGTATTTTGTTAACTGTGTCCTGTGTGATCTGTGTGATCTTTAGTCCGGTCATATCACTATATATATCGGTGTTCACGGCTCTATCAGGGCTACATTTCTCCCTTGGATAGTCTTTTACTACTACGTAAATTTCTAATCATAATTTGTGAAAATTCGATTCGTACCCACCCTAATCAAATCGAGTACAAATCATGTTTTTAAAAGATATGACTATAAATTCACGTGGTAGAAAAAAAACTATAAAAGCGAGAAATGTAGCCCTTGCAGATCCGCGAACACCGATATATAAAATGTTATGATCGGACTTAAAATGGCGACACAGTAAACAAAATACTAAAAGGGCGGCATTTGTAGGCGTGGTAAAAAAATAAAAACAAATTTTTTACAATTGTTTTAATATTACCTTAAATCCTAGGGGGTGACTGACACAACTTTTTTTTCCTGTATGGAAGGCGAACCGCTCTAATGTACACTGTACATTTATAATTTTATATAGATCAAAATAGTTTTGCAGAGAATGTAGACTAGCATTTTTCGAATACGAACCAATCAAATC
The DNA here is from genome assembly GCA_933228675.1 of Stomorhina lunata. NCBI lineage: Eukaryota > Metazoa > Arthropoda > Insecta > Diptera > Rhiniidae > Stomorhina > Stomorhina lunata. The sequence goes on along the minus strand of OW121741.1, from coordinate 84,494,692 downwards.
AATGATCATATATTTTTTTTAATAAAAAACACTTAGTCTTGCCAAAAACAATTATTTTCATGCTTTTTTATAAAAATTCGCTAATTATTACTTGACATTTTGTAATCTCACTATGAAAATTTTAAGGAAATCCAAATTTTGACATTTGTACCCGGTGAAGAAAGGTTTAATTTCGTCCAATATTAAAAAACTTTTCAACATAGGTTTTCCATGAACTAAGCATTAATATTAACTATTATTTTTGTTCAAATCTAATGCAAGTAATGTTTACCGAGCATCTACTAGAATTTGGACCAAAAATGTTCAATTTCGCCAAATTCTTAAATTTTAAGTCACAGGTACGGCGAAACTGTTCAAGATATGGACCTAAATTTTGAGATTTATTCTCCTATTTGTTTGTTTTAAGACACAGGTAAGTAAATTCTAAATTTTTAATAAATATTTGTTGAACAAAATTTTCGAAAAATTAAAAAATGATTTTTGAAACCGACCTAAGAAGAATGTACCATGGGATGAATGTACCAGGGGAAAATGGAATAACTCCAAAACTACTTCATGGATTTTTATTTTTGACTATTTGAGATAAAGCTGTGTTAGTTTTCTTTAATATTCCATTTTTTCTTGTAAAAATTGTTTATTTTTGGTTGAAATTTCTCATTTTTACCATACAAATGGACTCTTATTTAAACGTTGTCCGATTTTCAGAACTAAACTTTTAGACATATTGTTACAATGTTCCGTTGAAAAAGTTGTTACCCTAATGTACAGCAGACTTGCTTACAAATTCTAGATGAAATATAATCTTTTTTTATTTACTTAGAATCAGCACTCAGTGGATGAGTACTACTTATGCAATTCACTTTGTTGGAACTAGGAAATAGTAGATGGAGTAGTTTTGTAAACATTTAATTTGAATTTTCCTATATGGCTAAGTAGCTAAGCTTTCTATAGGTAGCGAATTCTACATATAAACTGCATGTCTAAAATCGATAAACAGATAAACTTGTATTGCTTAAGAAAGTTAGAGTTTTGGGAACGAGTTCCCTAATCTCATTAGAGAACATTCAAAAGGAAAGCCCATAGATCAGTGTGACACAACCCCATTGAGACGATGCTCCAGTAGATCAACAAAGTTAAAATCCCAATGTTACGGATTATCACTTTCGTACTTTTCTACACTCAGCAAAGAAGCTCCAAAATATACTTTTAAGCTCTGTCCCATATATGAAAGTTTTGTTCCATTTTCGGTTGGTTATAGGTCGATATAGAAAATCGAGGCACTTGTATGCTTCTTTCGAGACTTAAAAAATGTAAATTATCCAACGAACATCTTGTTGAATTTAATATCCGATTCTTTAATATTTTCACCACCCACTAACATGGATAAAGTGACATAATGCGTAAGCCTATAGCTAAGCTTGCTTAGCTAATCAGGGGCCAAACCGCCGCATTCAAAATCGATCCAAAACTCAGGCAGATTTTCAAAATAATTTATTTTGTAGAAAGTTAAATAAAATTTGATATCAAAACTTATCCGTTTGTTTGTCAAAACATTTAGTTTAAATTAAATTCTGTTGCTATCAAGAAACTTTTGACAAAAAAGTTATAATGTAGTGAATCTAATATGTGACAGCGCATAGAGAAAGGGACCTAAGGTAACAAATAAGGGTAAAAAATAATATTTAATTCTTTAAAATGGCTCTCATGAACAAAACCGTTTTACCTTTAGGTTCCTTTCTCTATGCGCTGTCACATATATAATAATTATTTAGATTATCCTAAAATTATGCTACACAAATGTTTCTAAAGTTGATTAAATATCGGTCGATATTAAAGCGCCGATTCGGCCCTAGGTAAGGGTAAGAAAAACATTTTACAGATGTAAGAAAATCGATTTTCATTTGTATGGATAGTGAGCCGCTCTAGTGTAAATATATCATGAAATGATGATATAAATTAAAATACGGTAAAGGAATAAATTTTAAAATTTTATTTCAAAATCGATTTCACTTAATTGTCCTCAATTTAATTTCCATTATGCGAATTTAAAATTAAATTATTTCTTTAATGTTTTCCCAACAAACTTTCGTCTGACAAATAACAACAAAATATTCGTGAATTAATAAATTAATCATTTTGAAGTATTATCTAATTTATGAGTTACTCCATGCTCCACCAACACAAACGAACATATTTATAAAAGAAAACCTTTTCCTCCTTTCTTCTCCTTTATCCAGTTGCGTCAAAAGCCAACAAATGGGAATAATTTATTCATTAATTCATCTACATTTTGACATGATATTATTGTTGAATTATATGGCGTATCATCATAAGCCAACCAACAAAGTCAAAGTGAGATGGAACGACTGGCAGACAGACAGACAGTCAGTCAAACACGTCACCCATCATTATATACAAACGTAAAGACTTAAGCCTTACCAGTTCAACACAATTCCCACCCACTTTTTAAACGTCATCATCGATCAAGCGGCAATGTTACATTTTAGCCGCCATAAAGGAAGATAAGCAGCAAAACTTGATTATGAAGACGATGATGATGGTTATGATGACAATGATGCCAAAAAGAAGAATTTCTGGGTCTTAAAGAAATATTTCCCGGTACCGTGTTTCGTGTTTGTTTATTGAATAACACTCGTATCCTCATTTATAAAATTATGTTGGGGTTTAAACGTTCCTTTTCATTTTCCTCCTCCCCCCTTTCATATTATCATCATCGTCATTATTTTTTTTTTTTTTTGGTTTTGCAAAAATATAATAAATATTTATCAAATGGGGGATGATAATGGCTCGGGTATATGTATTCCAAATGCTTCTTTCATATCGTGTTGTAATAAATAGAGCTTATCATCGCGAAGAATAATATAAAATTGTACAAGTTGTATCTTCTTATGTCTGTCTGCCTGTATTTTAAAACTTTTTGGTTTTTCAAAGTGGAAACTTTTTTTATTTTAAATTTATAAAAATGGCAGATAAAGTGAAACATAAGATAAATATCTGTTTTATACACTTTTAATGGCAACATTATTTAATCGATCACATAGGGATTGTATGTTTTTTCTTTTATTTTTTTGGGGGGAAATAATGATGCGCTATTGTGATTCCATGATGAATCGAAAAAGTCACTTTAACAAAAAGAAAATTTAATGTTTTGAAAACACGAGAAGAATGGGTGGTAAATACAAAAGTAGTAATTTTTAAAATGTAATAAAATAATGAGTAACTTCCCAGTAAAACTTTGGTAATGGCAAGTACTCTGGTAACTGGTTACCTTGTAATGGCTACAACATACCCTCCGAATAACTAATAAGTTATTACAGAAGTACTTATTTGTAATTAAAATGGTAATTTAAACTGAATGGCCCCGGTTCAAATCCCACCAAGACAAACAATTTCTATACCCTTCACCACCATAGGTGGAAAGGGTATTATAAGTTTGTGCTGATGTTTGTAACGCATAAAAATATTTGTCTTAGTCCCACCTTTTAGCATACCAATAGACTTAGAATCACTTTCTGAGTCGATTTAGCGATGTCCGTCCGTCCGTCCGTCTGGCTGGCTGGCTGGACCCCCATTTAAACCTTGTAATCAAACTACAGGTCGCAGTTCTAAAGATAATTTGATGAAATTTGGCACAGATAATATTTTTGATAATGGGACCATGGCTATTGAAATTCGTCAAAATCGGTGCATTATTTGTGTTACCTCCCATAGGTCCCACTTCCCGGAATTGCTATATTGGCTACAAATATAAATATTTTTTCATGAAATTTAAAACAAATACTGCTTATGTAAACCTAAATCACTGTACCAAATTTCGTTGAAATCGGTACACACTTGACCATAGCTCCCATCCAAACTCTTCTTTAAAAACGCACTAAATGAGACAAAAAATCACTAAAACGCTCGTAAATCTAAAGATAATGAAAATTTTGAGTTTTTTTTTGCATACATAATTTTTGTAACAACTGCAATCAATTTGCCAAATTTCGAGATAATCGGTCCACATTTGACCCTAGCTCTCATATAAGTCCAAATGACGGAAACAGGTTGAATATATAAGTTTTGAGAAAATGTTTGTATGATGGCAAAATTTAGCAAATATTTGTCTTTATACACGATAAATAACACCTTTGACCTTAGTGGTGAAGGGTATCGTATGGTCGGCTTGACCGACTATAGCGCTTTCTTATTTGTTTTTTATTAGAAGAGTTTTTTAAATGATTTTTAAATTTTAAGAACTTAAATATTATCTTCTGTAAAAAAAATTTGAAAAACTAATGAAAAAATACTATCATGAGTCAATTTTGATTATGTATAGGATGTTAGATACCAAACACGGTGCTGATTGGTCTTAACTTGGTAAGCCCAACTTATCTGGGTCATCCTTCATCTCAACTGTTGACACTGACCTCCTCGTGGTATCTTCCAGGGAACTAGTTTAACATCCCTTAATGTAGTGAGCTATCATGTACCAAGAGTTGTCAAATAAGATCGATAAAAATGGGTTAAGACGACGCGCTAGTAACCCTCTCTTGAAAAAAACCAGGGTAAGAAAATATTCACGAGTGTGAAGCTCATTTGTCTAAATTCAGCACTTTGTGAGTAATGTTTTTTTGTTTTGTTACACACAATTATGACTAAAGATTAACTTATACAACTCTCGCGCGTGAAGAGTGAATAAAATTTAAAAATCATTTCCTCATGCGCACGACTAAACTAAACTTCAACATAAGCAGGCGCATGAGCATCCACATTTGTCATTCATTCATTTTTAATTTAGTTAATTATCATTATTAGTTAATTACAATTGAGTCTTTTACATTTTCAGCAGGACAAATCTACGGTTACGAGGCCTAGAGATTTGTACTGTGAAAAAATTGCAGAAAAATAAATAATGTAATATTTTTTATTTATCAATGCGGTTTTTGATAAATAAAAAACAGATTGAATCATTTTTTTCAAAATATCAAAAACAAAATATCAAAATATTAAAAATACCTATGTATATGTATTTCTATGCACTTTTGTTCGAGATTTTATTTCTCTGTATTTCTCTCGAACCATTTATTTTTTTGCAATAATTTGATTTTGTTCTTGTATTTTTTGTTTTTGTCTTTTCTTTAACAAAGCAGAAATTTAGTTAATATTTCTTCTAATGTGCCACTCACGAGCAAGACGTGCGCTACTCGTGTAAAATATTTTTTGTGAGTGGCACACAAAATGTGGTTTTCATTTTTTAGTTGATCGTGACTTGTGTAGAAAAAGTTTACTCTTGTCAACACGAGTATTTAAGAGATGAATGTACAAGAAAAATTTGTAAATACCCATGACTGTGTGCGAGATTTTTATAAAAAGAAATTTTTGCACATGAGTAAATGTGTGAAATGAGTGTTCAAATCCTTACCCTGAAAAAAACAGTTACTATGGAGAGGATGGTATAGCAGGTTAGTCGTCCGCCTAGTATACCAGAGGCCCAAGTTCGATCCCTGGCCAGACTCACTTGAAAAAAAAAATTTTCAAAAAAAAGCGGCGGTTCGGAGCCGGTGTTAAAACGTAGGTCCCTTTCAATGAGTCTAAAAATAGAATCGAATGCAGCCCATTGTCTGAGAGTAGTACCCCTTGTTCCAATTGGAATGTTGTCGGGGAATTATATATATATATATATATATATATATATATATATATATATATATATATATATATATATATTTATATATATGAAGAGAATAAAATTAGAATTAAAATGTCCCACCGCCTAATATTAGAAGAGGACGTCCGAGACTTCGATGGAAAGACCAAATAGAGGAACATTTTTCAAAGCTTGGCCTATTAAATTGGAGAATATTTGGACAAGATCAAAGTCCAAGGAATTCTAAAATATGCTCGGACTTTAACCTTAACAGGTTGTAACTATAGGCCATTTAAGTAAGTAAAAGTCAATGTTATATAAAAACTTATACAAAATGGAAGATTTAAATTGTTTAAGTTTTAAAATAATTAAACAAAAACTTCTTTATTGTTTATTAAATGCATTAAAGATTTACAAAAAATCGTATAGAAATATTTTTTCCAAAAATTACAACAAAGCAAAAAAAGCAGAAAAAAACAAAGTTATTGTCACATGATTTTGGATCTAAAAATAAAAATTGTATATATTAATTATAAGCTGCTAAGTTTTAAACAACGAATTATAACAGTTGTGATGTTAGAATTTGGCATATATCCAAATATATATTCCACACAAAAAACTCACGGAAACAGCCTAAATTTCACCTAAAAAAAATTTGGATTTCCAAATAGTTATGATCAAAAAATTAAAAACAATTTTTTTGTGTGGACCGATTTCTACGAAATTTGGTACAGTGGTTTTTGTTTACATAAACAGTTTTTTGAATTTGAATTGATATTTGTGGCCAAAATATCATTTCCACGAAGTGGGACCTATGGAAGGTACCATAAATAATGGAACAATTTTGATGCATTGTAAATGTCATGGTCCCATTATCAAAAAAAAAAAAAAAAAAATATCTGTGCATAATTGTATCAATTTATCCTTAAACTGGCGACCTAGGGTCAAATTACCGCATTCGATATCGATCGAAAACTCAGTTACTTCGATGCAAAAAGTTTATTGAAAATTGGTATCAATTTTGATTTGTTTTTAAAAATATATATTGTTCAATTAAAACTCTTTTTCAATAGTTCATCTTTTGGCAAATAACTTAAAAAAAATATGGTAGACTGTGCATCTTTTAAATAATTTTGATTATCCTTAAAGTATGCTATACAAATGTTTTGAAAATATCTAAGATTTTGATCGATATCGAATGCGGTAATTTGGCCAAAGAATTTAAAGCGAATATTGTGAAGTACACTTTAGGGATGTTTAAAGTTACTTCGATTCAAAAATTTTATTGAAATTTGATATAAATTTTGATGCGTTTTTAAAAATATAGTCTACTTTGGCTTATCAAGTCTTGAATTTGTATGAGAAAAAATTGACAGAATTAAAATTGAGCAAACCTGACCGTACTATCAAATTTAGGAAAATTTTGAAAATTTGTATGAAATTTAAGAAAAATAAAATGAAAACTGATGAAGAAAATGTTTGTGTGTGAACGTGAATGCAGTTTCAAAAGAAATTTAAAAAAAAAACTGATCAACTAAATCTGATTCGTGTGAAACGGGAAATACAACCTAACCACAGAACAAATTTTAAAGTCGATTTTACGTTAAATCGACTTTATTTTGAAGTCGACTTTTTTAATTTTTCGTACCACAAGAAATTTTTAAAATAAGACAAAAATATTTTTAAACAAATACATTCAAATATTACAAAAGCTTCCCACCCAGTAAAAAATAGGATCATCCAAAGAGTACTCTTGGAGCGCTCCTTTGCGAGTAATGGATTACTCCATAAAACTCCGAAACTCATAGGATTTTTAACACAGCATGTCCGCAGACACGAGTACTCCTTTTAAGCTCCTTATGGAGTACTCCCTTTAGTCTTGAAAATGACGACAGAGGGAGTAATCGTTTTTGTCTCCTAAAGGAGCATAAAGGGAGTAAACATTCATATAAAATAAAAATTTGGTTATTTTTTACAAAAATCAGAAACAATTAATTTTTATTTATATTGGAAACGTGTCTATAAATGCTTCTGCAAGAAAATTAAAGAAAAGACAACTCGTAATATATTATTTAAAACATGCAATTAAAAATTCACCAATTACCGAAATAAAAAAAGTAAAAAAACATTGTATTTTTTGATCCATACCAATTTAATTTGAACAAAATATTTTTTGTTATGTCAAAGAAAAAAAAAACTAACTGATGCATCCCTTGTTGATCCATTTGGAGTATTAAGTGAGGCATAAACAACAAAACAAAATAAAAAGTTTCGATAGCTCGCTTATTACTCCAAATGGATGAACAAGTTATTACTCCTTTGTTGCTCGATTATGGATTAATCCATATATTTTTTACTGCCCAGTCCAAATTAAATTGGTATGGATCAAAAAATACAATGTTTTTTTACTTTTTTTATTTCGGTAATTGGTGAATTTTTAATTGCATGTTTTAAATAATATATTACGAGTTGTCTTTTCTTTAATTTTCTTGCAGAAGCATTTATAGACACGTTTCCAATATAAATAAAAATTAATTGTTTCTGATTTTTGTAAAAAATAACCAAATTTTTATTTTATATGAATGTTTACTCCCTTTATGCTCCTTTAGGAGACAAAAACGATTACTCCCTCTGTCGTCATTTTCAAGACTAAAGGGAGTACTCCATAAGGAGCTTAAAAGGAGTACTCGTGTCTGCGGACATGCTGTGTTAAAAATCCTATGAGTTTCGGAGTTTTATGGAGTAATCCATTACTCGCAAAGGAGCGCTCCAAGAGTACTCTTTGGATGATCCTATTTTTTACTGGGTTTCTTCAATAAATAGAAATAATAAAATAAAATTTAAAAAAATTCCAAAAACAAAATATTAAGAAAATTTTGTGTTCTTTAGACAAAACAGCATATCTTAATATTTTTAGTTTTTTTTTTAACATATGACTAAACATTATTAAAATAATAATCAATTTTACAAAAAAAAAATACATTTTTGTGAAATTATAATTGAAAACAACAATTGTTATATGATCCCAATCCGTTTTAAAGAAATTAACCTAAATGTATTGTGAAAAATTTCCAATTTCGACTTGCCAACGGATCACAAAATGAAAAACATTCAAAAGAAACAAAACTTATTTTAGTTTTTAAAATGAAGTTTTAAAATTTAATTTAAATTTGTTTTGAGGTACGATTTTGAAAATAAAGTCGTGTTTTTCGGTTTAAAGTCGACTTTAAATGTTTTGTGGTTAGGCTGATATAGTTCAATTAAAACTCTTTTACTATTGCCTATCTTTTAAATAATTTTGATTATCCTTAAGGTATGCTATACAAATGTTTTGAAAATATCTAAGATTTCGATCGAATGTGGTAATTTGGCCCCAGTTCTTTGATTACATGGTTTACATGGGGGTCCCGCCAGACGGACGGACTGACATCGCAAAATCCACTCAGAAAGTGATTCTAGGTCTATTGGTATACTAAAACAAATATTTCTATGTGTAACATACATAAGCACAATTTTCACAAGAAGGTTTCGTAATTTATTTTTTTTTAATTTCCATCCAAGTCACCAATTTCTGTATTGGTGTTTCGATTTACATAAACTTTAATATACAAAATTTTCCTAACCATATGAGTATAAATCTTAAGTCACTCAAACAAAATTCTATAAGCTCTAAATGACCGATTCATGTCAAGATTAGAATTGATAACAATATTTGATAAATGAGAAAACACAGAAAATGACTTTGTTATTTTGCATAAAAATGTGAAATTTTAATATATTATTCAAATAAGGATTAGTGATATGACACTTTTTTCGAACATATTCGATAAACAAACACAGCCAAGTGTAGAGTTGAAACCCCTTTTTAATGTGCGCGATTCTAGTTCTAGTAACGCCTTGTTAACAGTTCACAAGGACTCTTTTAAACACATATGCTAAATATTTGGATGTGAGTGTAAATGGAGAAAATTATGTGTATGATTATCGTTTATTCATAATTGAATGAGCAGCCTTGAATGACTCTAATAAAAATTACCCCAATCATATAACCCAGAAAATGTTTAAAATACCAAAGAAAAGGAAGGAAATGATATGGTATGATGTTAAAGAACGTAAAATGAGAAATATAAAAGAGTTGTTAAGGGATTAAAATTTGTTATAATATGATTAGAAACCGATCGGTAGCTGCTTTAAAACACACGCACAAACATATGGCATGAGAATGAAGGCATGTGCGTCAAATGAAGGCAGGGAGGATTTAGGTAATATGACACGTTTTGACAACGGCACGTGCTTTCATTTAGTTAAAATTACTAATTATTAAATTATAATTCAATTAAAAGTCTCTTTTTTCTTGTTAATAGCGGAAAATGTTTAACACTTGTCATGTTTGTAACTGAGCGATGTTCAGGTTGCTATTGTTTTTTAAATTTAATACTGGAACTTAAAAATTATAATGAAATTATTATTATAATTGCAGCGATTCTAGGTATTCAAAGAATGTTTGACAAGAGCACAACTTTATTTCGTATAACTACACCATTTTCAATTGTAATTGAGAAATTTTTAAACTGAATTGAGAAATTTTCAATTGAAATTGAGAATTTTCAATTGAAATTGAGAAATATTCAATTGGAATTAAGAATTTTCAATTGAAATTGAGAAATTTTCAATTGAAATTGAGACTTTTCAATTGAAATTGAGAAATATTCAATTGAAACTGAGAATTTTCAGTTGAAAATGAGAAATTTTCAATTGAAATTGAGAAATATTCAATTGAAATTGAGAATTTTTCAATTGAAAATGAGAATTTGTAAATTGAAATTGAGAAAATCCCAATTGAAAATGAGAAATATTCAATTGAAATTGAGAATTTTTTAATTTAAATTGAGAATTTTTCAATTGAAATCGAGAAAAGCCCAATTGAAAATGAGGTTGATTTTTTTAATTGAAATTGAGAAATTTGCAATTGAAAATGAGAAATTTTCAATTTGAAATGAGAAACTTCCAATTGAAAATGTGAAATTTTCAATTGAAAATGAGAAATTTTCAATTGAAAATGAGAAATTTTCAATTGAGAATTTTAGAATTGATAATGAGAAAACCTAAATTGAAATTTCATTTGGGGTTTTCTCAATTTCAATTGAAAAATTCTCAATTTAAATTTAAAATTTCTCAATTTTAATTAAAAATTTCTCAATTTCAATTGAAAATTTCTCATTTTCAATTGAAAATTTCCCATTTTCAATTGAAAACTTCTCAATTTCAGTTAAAAAATTCAACCTCATTTTCAAATGTGCTTTTCTCAATTTCAATTGAAAAATTCTCAATTTAAATTAAAAAATTCTCAATTTCAATTGAAAATTTCTCAATTTCAATTGGGCTTTTCTCAATTTCAATTTAAAAATTCTCAATTTCATTTGAAAATTTCTCAATTTCAATTGAATGTTTCTCATTTCCAATTAAGGTTTTCTCAATTTTAATTGAAAATTTCTCATTTTTAATTGAAAATTCTCAATTTCAATTGAACTTTTCAAATGAAAATTCTCAATTTCAATTGAACATTTCAAATGAAAATTCTCAATTTCAATTGAAAATTTCTCATTTTCAAATGAAAATTCTCAATTTCAATTGAAAATTTCTCAATTTCAATTGAAAATTTCTCAATTTCAATTGAATATTCTCAATTTCAATTGAATATTTCTCAATTTCAATTGAAAATGGTGTAGTTGTAACCTACAATACCAAATCACGGTTGTATTTTTCAAATGTGCTATGGTATTGTGGGTTACAACTATACGAAATAAAGTTGTGCTATTGTCGAATATTATTTTAAGTACCTTGTTGACCGAGTCTTGCTAGGAGTTTTATGATTAGCATTTCAAAGAAAATTTTAAACTTGTCATATATTTTATTTTATTTTATAATGTATGTACTTGCAATATACTTTTTGTTTCCAAATTCATTTGATTAAAAGTAAAAAAAGTACCAAAAATATTTTTCACACATTATTGGTTTTGCTGCCAAAAAGTTTCTCTTATTTTTTCAGCTGATCAAATCGCAATTTAAATTTGGTTTCCATACCCATTACTGTAAAAGTTATAATATTACCAATTTTTCGCCTTTTTCCCCTAATTAAAAAAAAAGCTCCATATGCATATTTGGTACTTATTTGGTACCAATTGAATTCCGAACATTTTATTAAAACTCAGTTAACATTTTGGTTGTATTCATATTACTTTTTGAGATGTTAAGTTATAAGGTTATCCCTTTTTTTATCCATTTTGCCCCCCGAAATCAAAAACGTACCAAATACGTGTTCAATATTTTTTTCACATCTATTGATTGCAGTGTACAACGTTTCATTCTATATTCATTGCTTCAAAAGATAAGAGTGGGTTAAAAAGGGTACCAAAAAACTATTTTCACCCTTTTTTACCCCCTATCTGGCATAGTTTCAAACAAGTACCAAACACCTGTCCGCTCATTTTAGCAGCTGTTTAAAACGTAATTTAATTTTAATAAGATTTATTTCTATGCCTATTACTTTAGGAGACAAATCGTTTTCGATTTTTCCCCTTTTTACCCGTTTTTACCCTATTAAAGGTAAAATTTCCAAAAGTCCCATTTTACTCTACCTGCACTTTAAAAAAGGTACCCACTGTTAGAGCAGTTTTCGAGAAAGCCATTCTATATGCAATCGATTTCATTATAACCCCAAATTTGTTTTTATTATACCCTTCACCACAATAGGTGGAAAGGGTATAGTAAGTTTGTGCTGATGTATGTAACACATAAAAATATTGGTCTTAGAACCACCTTTTAGCATACCAATCGACTTCGAATCACTCACTGAGTCGATTTAATGATGTCAGTCCGTCCGTCTGGACTGTTGGCTGGACCCCCATGTAAACCTTGTAATCAAAGTACAGGTCGTAATTCTAAAGATAATTTGATGAAATTTGGCACATATAATTCATCTGGTAGTGGGACCATGGGTAATGAAATTCGTCTAAATCGGTTCATAATTTATGGTACCACCTATAGGTCTCATTTTCCGAAATTGTTATTTTGACCACAAATATCAATCTGCTTATGTAAGCCAAAATCATTGTGCTAAATTTTGTTGAAATCGGTCCACATTTGACCATAGCTCCCATACAAACTCTTCTATCAAAACGCACCAAATCAGACAAAAATCTTTAAAACGCTCGTTATTCTGAAGATAATGACAGTTAAAAGTTCATTTTTTGCATGCATAATCGAGGCAATCGATCCATATTTGACCCTAGCTCCCATATAAGTTGCAGTGAGGAAAAAAGCTTAAATATATATGTCTTGATAAAACGTTTGTATAATGACAAAATTTAGCAAATATTTGTCTTTTTATAGACAAAAAAACTGATATGTAACCTCAGTAGTGAAGGGTATCATATGGTCGGGCTTGACCGACTATAGCACTTTCTTAGTTGTTTTCTTTTTACGGGAGATAATAGCTAAAACATGCAGTCCTAAATTTTTGCCATGGCGCATTGTCTACCGAGGCTCATTCTGATGTGGGAAACACCTTAAAGTACTCCGATTGATTGAGATCCACTTTCTGACTCATATAGCGATGTCCGTTTAACTAAACGTTTCGATTTATTGTGATGGAGCACCATAAAGGGGGTCTAACTTAAAATAATTTTGCATTAAAACCCAAATAATTTGACAATCACTCGAAGAAGGTCTCGTTCCAAGCTCAAAAATACGAGCACAGTGCACAGTTGTCGTATAGTAATAAAACTCGAAACGTAGATAGAAGTTTTTAAAAACAGAGCAATTCTGCCTCCCATATAAAGAATATTATTTATATAAAACAAGTAAGAAAGTGCTATAGTCGGTCAAGCCCGACCATACGATACACTTCACCACTAAGGTCAAAGGTGTTCTTTTTCCTGTATAAAGACAAATATTTGCTAAATTTTGACATCATACAAACATTTTCTCAAAACTTATATATTTAAGCTCTTTCCGTCATTTGGACTTATATGAGAGCTAGGGTCAAATGTGGACCGATTATCTCGAAATTTGGCAAATTGATTACAGTTGTTACAAAAATTGTGTGTGCATTATCTTTATCTTTAGATTTACGAGCATTAGATTTACGAGCGTTTTAGTGATTTTTGTCTCATTTGATACGTTTTTAAAGAAGAGTTTGTATGGTAGCTATGGTCAAATGTGGACCGATTTCAACGAAATTTTGTACAGTGATTTAAGTTTACATGAGCAGTATATTAAATCTCATGAAAAAAATATTTATTTTTGTGGCCAATATATCGATTACAGGAAGTGTGACCTATGGGAGGTACCATAAATAATATACCGATTTTGATGAATTTTGATAGCCCATTTTCAAAAAAATGATCTGTGCCAAATTTCATCAAATTATCTTTAGAAGTGCGACCTGTAGTTTGATTACAAGGTTTACATGGGGGTCCAGCCAGCCGGCCAGACGGACGAACATCGCTAAATCGACTTAGAAAGTGATTCTAAGCCTATTGGTATACTAAAAAGTGGGTCTTTCCACCTATGGTGGTGAAGGGTATAATTACACGGCGTTACAAATAAGAAACTTTTTGTAAAAACTTGGAAAGCTATCTAGGGGGCATTATTTGCCTAGGAGAGGATATATAAAAACCATTTTCGAACACGTGCAAAGTTTCGCAATAATCGCAAACAACAGTTTTCGGGTATGTTGTAGTACTTTAGTAACCCCAACTCCAAAGCTATGGTCAAATGTGAACCGATTTTGCTTGTTTTCAATACCAAAATTTTCTAAAAAATAAAGAATATTTATGCCAAATTTCAGTGACCTATATTCTTTCGTTAAGGTTTTATCGTGCCAACAACAGACAGACAGTCGGACATCGCTCAATCGTCTTGGAATTTCATAAGGATTCAGAATATACTTTAATTTTGGTTTTTGAGCTAATATTAAGGAAATTACAAACGGAATGACAATCTTAACCCAGTAAGAACAGTGTCAAACGTTTGAAATATGATGACTTTTACATTTGATATCAAACGTTTTTTTCAAACTTTTTTCAAACCTGAACAGATGTTTCAGATTCACATTTATTTTCAAATGAGGGTTCATTTGAGAATAAACGTTTGATTAATGGTAGTTTCTCAAATTGAGAATAAAGGTTATTCTCAAATCATTATCAAACTCTAAGATGATTTAAGAATAATTTGAAAAATGGTGTTATATAAATTTGATAGATATCAAACCATATTTTAATGTTTTTTCAAACTCTCAAAAAAAAATTTTATGTTTAAGATATTTTAATAGAATGGCATTGCATTTCAAAGAAATTCGTTATTTCTTTCGGATTTTTTAAAATTGATCCATATTTGACCATAAAACCTTGCTTAAAAAAGTCAATAGTAAAAATTCAATAATATTCATATACATAAGTAAATTTTCTTTGTTTCTTAATTTTTTTTTTACCTAACAATAAAAAAATTATATTTTAAGCAAAAGGATTCAAATATGATGCACCGTTTTCAAAAACAAAATAAACATGTTCCACATGTGGATAAAATCCACATTTGAAAAAACTTTGAGAATGAGGTTTGATAATGATTTGAGAATAAAGGCATTTCTCGATTTGAGAATAAAGTCACCTTTTTGTTGAGAACGCTATTATTCTCAAATCAGTATCAAATCAGTATCAAACGTTTGACCTTTGAAAAAAGATTTATTTTCAAATCATACTCAATTTGAGAATCAATTACTGGGAATATACCGCCCATTCTTTTTGATGGTGGGTATAATAACGTGATAGCATTTTTTGTATAACTAAGTGCTGTTTTACACAAATCAGTTCTACTTGATCAGTTTTTTTTTCAAATTTCTTTTAATCTTGCATTCACGTTCAAACACGAACATTTTCTTTATCAGTTTTCATTCTATTTTCCTTAAATTTCATAAAAATTTTAAAAATTTTCGTAAACTTGATAGTACGGTCAGCTTTGTATCAATTTCAATTCTTTCAGATTTTTCTCATACAAACTCAAGACTTGATGAGCCAAACCTGGTGTGAAAGTAGACTAAAGCTACGGTCACATTGATTAAACATTTAATCGAAATTATCAAATATTTGATCCTCGTAGTCTGACCACAAAATATTTTTGAGGTTCAAACAAGAAACATGTTGATTTGAACAAAACAAAATCATTTGCCAGCAAATAAAAATTTTCCTAATGTGACCACGCAAGAGCAAATATTTTATTAAATTTTGATCAAATAATTATTTAATCTTACAAAATTTTTGTAACATCAAACAGGGGCAAATAACAGCTGAGCATTTGTATTATTTACTATTCAAACAGAAACAACAACATCAAATTTGAGAAACAACAACATCAATTTTGAGAAACAACAACTGAAATATGAGAAACAAATTGCTAGATACACAATTTTGTTTTGAAAAAATTTGATCAAATATTTTTTGGGAAAATATTTAATCTTCAGTGTGACCATAAATAAAACTTGTTTTTTTGTTTATACTTTGAACGTATTTTTTCTGTATTTTATCAAATAAAAATCGTCAAATAAATGTGCAAGTGTGACCACAAATTTTTTATTATATTGTTTTGACAATATTTTACTCAAAATATTTGATTTAAATGTTTAATGAGTCTGACCGTACCTTAACCTACTCCATTTTAATTTTATTGATTGATTTTTAGATTTCATGAAAGTGGAGAATTGGGACAATGAAATACAGATTTAGATATTGTGCGCGCTTTCACGCTTTAGAGTCCTTAATAATAACTTTTGAATAAGATATAGTACATTATAGTGTTTCGCCTTCCATACCAAAAAAAGTTATGTCAGTCACCCCTAGGGTTAAAGATAATGTTAAAACAATTCTAAAAAATATTTTTTTTATTTTTTACCACGCCTACAAATACCGCCCTTTTAGTATTTTGTTCACTGTGTCACCATTTTAAGTCCGATCATAACATTTTATATCGGTGTTCGCGGCTCTGTAAGGGTTATATTTCTCTCTTTCATAATTTTTTAGTACCTCGTCAATTTATAATAACTTTTAAAACCTTTTACTCGATTCCATTATGGCGGTTATGACTCGAATTTAAAAAAAAATTATGACTAGAAATTGACGAGGTAGTAAAAAATTATCAAAGAGGGAAATGCAACCCTCACAGAACCATGAACGCCGAAATATATAATGTTATGATCGGACTAAAGATGGCGACACAGTTAACAAAATACAAAAAGGGCGGTATTTGTAGGCGTTGTAAACAAATAAAAAAAAAAACTTTTTTTAAGTTGTTTTTACATTATCTTTAGTCCTAGGGGGTGACTGACTCAACTTTTTTTTTTTCGAATCACTCTATAGTACATCTGGCCATTTGAAAGTAATTATTTTAATAACTTCATGAATATTAATGCATTATTTTTCAAACGAATTAATAAAAAATAAATTACATTAACTTTACAAAAAATAATTTCATAATGTGAAAAATTCATCATCCACCCTGTAGTAGCCGAAATCAATAATTTTTATTTGAACCTCCCATACAAATTTTTTAGCGTAATAACTTTTCTACTAAAAAATTAGAAAAGTTGTTTAACAAAAAACCCTTTTAAACAAGTCAAAAAATATTTTCAAAAGAAAAATATTTTTCTGAATATTTTCTGTATTAAAAATATCTACATTTGTCCTTCCCTCCTCACTTATTGCAAACAATATCCAGCTCAACAAAGCAACTTATAAAATCCCTAATATTCATGTGAACACGATTTTCAAATAAATTGAACAAAATCCAACCAATTCCATTCAATATTTTTACTTATTGATATGACAACATAAAATACAATTACAATAAAATTGTAAAAAATCCTTTTATGTTCAAAAAAAATAAAAATAAAAACGAATAAAATAAATTCAAAATATTGAAGAGGATAACAAAAAATATAAGAAACATGTCACACAATCAAATCAAATTGAATATCACATCCGAATGGATTCTGAAAAAAAATAACTTGGGAAAAATGAAATTATTTTGCCAAAATAAATACAGACAAAATATTCACAATATTCATAGATTCAATATTATGGTAAAACATTGTTATCGTGTGCTCGAAGTGAATTGAATACAAAAATGAATTGCATATAAATAAAACAGGTACATATGAAGAAATAAGTACAATTTATTAATGTAGGATAATGGTGACTCCAAGATGTAGGCTACACTTTTTTAGATAATTTCAAACGAGATCGAGAGTTTTAGGATAATCGTAACCTATTTAACAAAAGTTCCCTGGTAGTAAAATAATTTAATTCAAACTAAATGTTTTGACAAACAAACGGATATGTTTAAATATCAAATTTTATTAAACTTGTTTGCTTCATCCCACTTCTAGGGAAGGAAATTTGCTTCAGGCTCCCTGATCAATGTAGTGTCCTACAATTCGAGATATCGGCTATTCACAAAGCAGTCAAATGGTTGAGATACCATAGAGTATACGACAGGGATATTCGTTTCTGTATCGACAGTCAGGCTGCAATAAAATCCCTATATAATGTCCATACGATATCTGTTCTTACCCGCGAATGCCGGGCATCTCTTAACGAGACATTGCAATATCGAACTCTTCTGGGTACCCGGACACAACAACATACCAGGTAACTCCACCGCGGACAAACTTGCTTAATCCAGTGCTCTTCTGAGTCAGGACAACATCAACCAATTTACGGGCTTAACGCTATCTGCCTGCAAATCAATAATTAGGCAATTACTTTTCGCGTCAGCGCAGAGCGAGTGGTCTTCGGAAATCACTTGCTCCATATCTAGGCAAACATGGCCCACCTACAACGCTAAAAGTTCAAATATCTTGGCAACTTTACCCCGTCACAGACTCCGCAACCTTATCTCAACCCTAACAGGTCATTGAGTTTTTGGGCTACATGCCAGAAGACTTAATCTTCAATTCTATGACTACTGTCGTAGTTGTCATAACATAGAAGAGGAGGAGACAGTGACTCATCTTCTTTGTCACTGCCCCGCCCTCTCGATTCAAGGGCCTCAATCTGGGGGCACCTTTTCTGCATGATTTATCGGATAGCGAGTATTGACATTAGTAAAATCGACTCATTTATTATTTTTGTTCCAGTCTATCCCTTGCAAGTAATACAAAGGGACCGCTTTTTAGGACCCAAGTGACGCTGACCTACATTGGCTGCCTGCCTAACCTAACCTAATCCTACAACGATGAAATTTTGCATACTTGTTCATATAGATAAGAAAAATTAAAAAAATTTGGAAATCCGTTGACTCTTTGGGGTACCTTCCTCGGACACCCATTTTTCACCTATTCTTCTTCTCAATGTAATAGTCGCAATTTTAAACATAATTTGATCAAACACCTTTTAATTAATACAAAAAAGAGGTCAATTAATTTTATCTGAAATTCGTCGACTACTTGGGGAAACTACCTTAGACCTCCTTTTTTCACCTGCTTCGATTTTCAATGTACAAGTCGCAATTCTCAACAGAATTCGATAAAATTCGCACAAGCCTATTAATTTATTCAAATAAGAGCTTTACTGTGAAGTACACCTTGTTCCAATTGGAATATTGTTGGGGAATTATATATTATATATAGGAGCTTTACTGTTTTTGGTTAGCTGACACCTTGGGGAGTCATGTGCAATTCTCAACAGAATTTGGAAAAATTCGGCACACGTCTATTAATTAATCCAAGAAAGGAATTCTTAACAAAATTTGATGAAATTCTGCACACGTCTATTAGTTCTCTACTAATTTTGGTCGACTCCTAGGGGTACCTGTCTTGGACCTAAACTTAAATGCAATTTAATTCAAAAGTTATGTTATAAACACAATCACGACTGCAGGCTACAACAAATGGGAATAAATTTTGTATCGTCGACACAGTCACACGACTACCGACCACCGTTGTAGCTATAGCCAAATTTAAACTAATTTCTATTTTTGTTGGCGATAATAACAGATTTAGTGCTGTCAACACCATAGAATATTTGTAATAAATGAGCGATTTAAGCCACTTAAATTTATTTATCATAAATACAATGAAGAAAAGATTTATATAAAAAATGTACATACTTATAACATATTTATATAAATAATGTATATAATAATATCTGATAAATATAACGGGTTGTCCATTTTGTGGTTTAAAAAATGAACGTAAATAAAACACATATAAAATATCTTTTTTCATGATATGTCTTCTTTATTGTAAAGTCTGAACATAGACATTATGTGTGAAACACTACATCATTTAAGTGACTACCACGCGAAATGTTGCAAGCATTGATTATTTTGAGGTAATTTTCGACCACTTTTTGACACATATTTGGCGGTATTTCTGCCATAACTTGACGAATGTTGGTTTTTAAGTGCTCAATACTTGAAGGTTTATCTGCATAAACACGGTCTTTCGCATAGCTCCACAAAAAAAGTCTAATGATGTCGAATCGCATGATCGTGGTAGTGATATCGCCACGACGAGAAATTACGCGGCTAGAAAATGTCTCTTGCAATAAAGCTTTATTCGCTCAAATTTTATAGCATGTGGCACCGTCTTGTTGAAACTATATATTCTCTAAGTCGCATTTTTCAATAGCAGGCAATAAAAGTATGACCATAACGCTCCCAAATTACGGAATCGGCACAATCGGGTCTTTTTACAGCAGCGATATTTTTAGCGGAACGAGCAAAACGATGATGCACAGGCCTTATAATATTTGTAGCTGCTCCAGTCTCTTTCAATTTCTTCACAATTTTGCCAATTGCTTGCGTAGGTGATCGATTATGTAACCCATAGTCTCCTCTTAAAGCACGACATGTGGCTGTTGCAGAATCATCATTTTTGTAGTATGTTTTGATAATTTTTATGCGTTGTGTGATACTTAAGTGATCCAATTTCATCAATGTCAGACTTTCAACTGGAAAGAAAAAAATTGGTTTTACAAATTAGTTTGACAGATGTCGAATTCCAGTCTTATATTTTTGAAACACGAAATGGATAACCAGGTATAATATAAAATATTATATTTTTTTTAACACTGCCTCAATAGAAATAAATTTTTAAGAAGTGTCATATCTCACACACTTCATGTGCTAGAGCTGCGTAGTTTAGGTTATATAAAAACCCAATAAGTCCTAAATAAAATTAATTATTTGAGATATACTTATATCTATTTTTTGTAAGATATGCGCATTTTCATAAAAAAAAGTCGGTTGGAAAAATAAGTTTTTAGTATATCAGCTCTTAATCCATTATCCATTTATAGGAAGAATATATACATATATAATTTTCAGTAGCTTTTGTTTGATACCAAAAAAAGTTAGTATCGGTTATAAACTTCTAAAGTTATGCCGTTTAATTTAAAAGCCCAGTATAACTCTCAAACTATAAGAGATTCCACCAAAATCTTTCTAAAAGAATTCTTTGATTTGGGTTTAGGTACAGGGAAATCGTTGGTATCTGAGGTTGATTACTAAAATGAATTTATGTCATTTCTATCAAAATATAAATTGTTATTTTATCCGTCTTATAAACGCGATATTGACAAAACTCATAAACAGCTGTTTCGGAATTCTTAAAAATAATAAAGTAGCTGACTACTAGGCGACGATAACAGCCAACGACTTTTGTAGTCGGTGTTCGTGTAGCCTGCTGTCATGATTGTGTTTATAGTATTAAGCCTAAACGACTGCAACACTTTTTGCTTAAATTATGCGTAACAATTTTATGTGACTTTTTTCAAACAATTTTGAACTTTGATCTATAAACGGTAAATTTCGGTGAATTGTTTTCGCTTAATATAAAGAAGAGACTTAAGCCTTTCACGTGGTTATGGTGGGAGCACAGAGAAAACCGAGCCAACTTAGTTTTTGTCCAAAGAAGATCGAAAACACTGAATTTTTTAGAGGTTTTTTGATTTCCTGATATCTCCTAAACTATATAGTAGATTAAGTTATTTTCTTCTGCAGTATAAAACCAAGGCTCTGTATCTAAATTAAATCGACATCAAGATTAAAGCTGTTGAACTATATTCGATGCATTAGCTACTGAGTTTGATGAAAAGTTTCATCACTTTTCGTTTTAGAACATTAAGCACATTTCAATACCTATTTTATAACCACGGGTCGGCACAAAGAGAACAGAACAAAAAAAATAGTCTGCAGAGTTGCCGTTTTTTTACACTTTTAACTAAAATAGGTATTTTTTTCTATGTGCAGTTCTAACATTTTAAGAACAAAAAGTTTTCTACTCAAATTTTTTTTATGTTTTTATCAAAACTTTTCTATCACACATTTTTCTATAGAAAATTTTTTTATTAAAAATTTTTCTATAGATAATTTTTTTATTAAAAATTTGTCTACAGAAAATTTTTTTTAATTGAAAAATTAGGATTTATCAGGCTTGAGTTCATTTTTAATTTTCAAATTATTAATTTGAAAATTTGAAAGTAATAATGTGGAGAAAAACTGAAAAAATTATTTTTGAACGCGGCTAGTGGATTGCAATTTCTGTCCCGCCACAGGACGTCATTAGCACTTAACCCACCATCAAAAAGAATGGGGGGTATATTGAGATTGTCATTCCATTTGTAATTTTCTTAATATTGGCTCAAAAACCAAAAACGATATATATTCTGAATCCTTATGAAATTCTAAGACGATTGAGCGATGTCTGTCTGTCTGTCTGTCTGTCTGTTGAAATCACGATAACGCCTAAACGAAAGGAGCTAGCTCACTGAAACTTAGTAAAAATATTCTTCATCTCGGAGAAAATTTTGGTATTGAAATTGAGCAAATTCGGTTCACATTTGACCATAGCTCCCGTATAACCTCGTCTAGGCTAATCGATTATTTGTTAATAAATGACAAATTATAGCAGCTATGCTGATAAAATTTGGTATATAGAAGTTTTACATTAGCCCTAGGCTAAAATCGGTTCACATTTAGTCATAGCTCCCATACAAAAAACTTACGAAAACAGCCTAAATTTCACCTAAACTACACTTAAATGCCAATAAATCTAAAAGTATAACAGATATAACCACTAAATTTTGCACAAGAAAGTCTTATATCAATGCCAGCCAGTGTCACAATCGGTCACCATTTGACCATAGCTCCCATATAAAAAACTTATGGAAACACAAAAATACATAAAGAAAAGGTTGTTTATGTCCGTCTGTCCGAAAAGAGCTAGAGGGACAAAATTTTGCAAAAGTATTTTGGATGTCCTGAAAAAGATGTGTGTTGAAAATGGACAAAATCGGTTCAAATTTAGTTAGAGCTCCCATATAACCCGCCCCGGGAAACACATTAATGCTGATAAATTGAATACAATTGTAATAGCTATGACGATTAAATTTTAAATAGGGAAGTTTTATGCAATTTTTGATCAGTTTATCAAATTTTATATTTGACTTTATCTTTCATAGATATAAAAAACACTCACGGAAACCAAAAATTTTAGCAAAGGCCAGTTAAAAGGGAAACGAAATATATGGACCTATTAACGTGTTTAGCCTAACTTCATATTAACGAAAAGTATTTAACAACTTATTAATGTAAAACTATACCCGGTTATGAGACTAAATATATTTTTAAATGTTGAACTATAAAGCTACGGCAACCGAATTTAGTCCAAAGGTTTTACCAACTATACCAATTAGCTTAGCGATTTTTTCAGTTTTGGTCCAGATTTTGAATTAGCTGCACCCTTGTTATATAAGATATATTTCTAAATTTAACACAACTTGATGGTGGGTATATAAGATTTGGCACAGCCGAATATAACACTCTTACCCAGCAAAACTTTGGTAATGGCAAGTACTTTGATAACTGGTTACCTTGTAACGACTACAACATACCATCCGAATAAATAATAAGTTATTACAGAAGTACTTATTTGTAATTAAGATGGTAATTTTAACTGAATGGCCCCGGTTCAAATCCCACCAATGACAACCATTTTTTTTTTAGTTTTTTTTTATTAAAAGAGTATTTTTAAATGATTTTTGAATTTTAAGAACTTAAATAATATCTTCTGTAAAAAAAAATTGTAAAACTAACTCACGTTAATGAAAAAATACCATCATGAGTCAATTTTGATTATGTAGGGGATGTTTAATACCAAACACGATTCTAATTGATCTTAACTTTGTAAGCCCAACTTAGCTGGGTCATCCTTCATCTCAACTGTGGACACACACCTCCTCATGGTATCACCCGGGGAGATAGTTTAACACCCATTTATATTGCGAGTTAACATGTTCCGAGAGTTGTCCCGTAAGATCGATAAAAATGGGTTAGGATTACGGGCTAGTAACCCTCTCTTGAAAAAAATACAATGAAGAGGATGCAATTAGAATTGAAATGTCCCACTACCTAATGTTAGAGGAGGATGTCCGAAACTTTGATAGAAAGACCAAGTAGAGGAACATTTTTCAAAGCTTGGCCTATAAAATTGGAGAATATTCGCACAAGATCGAAATCCATGGAATTCTAAAATATGCTCGGACTTTGACCTTAACAGGTTGTAACACTTAAGTAAGTAAGAGTCAATCTTATGTAAAAACTTATACAAAAAAGAAGATTTAAATTGTTTAATGTGGGGTTTATATAACTCAAGCGGCTGACGATTGAGTGAACTTTACATGTGTTTTGTTATTGTAATAAAAACAAAATACATGTAAATTTCACTCAATCAATAGCCGCTTGAGTTATATAAACCCCACATAAGTTTTAAAATAATTTTAAAAAAGTTTTAAAATAATTACAAAAAATCGTATAAAAATATTACAACAAAGCAAAAAAAAAGCAGGGAAAAACAAAGTTATTTTCACATGATTTTGGATCTAAAAATAAAAATTGTTTATATTAATTATAAGCTACTAAGTTTTCAACATATGAAGTAGCTCAGTGGAAGAGTCTCTGCCTAGCAGTCGGAGGGTCTGGGTTCGAGCCCCATGGGATCATAAAAGAAATTTTGTATTTCGTTTAAAATATATGTTTTTAATAAAACAACAACAAAAAAGTTGTTGCTGTTGTTGTTGTTGCTTTCAAATTGCTTACCCAAGTCATTGCTTTTCTGCAATTGGTAAGTACTTGCCTCCAATGACATCCCCATGTTAATGTAATGACTTAAACAGCGAATGAGTAAGTAGTTCGTGTTCAATAGTTTAACTGTTTAACTCATTATTTGGTAATGAAAAGTTTTACTGGGTACTTGTTTTATCAACAATTTTTCTAAATTTTTCTATCAAAAATTTTTCTAAATTTTTTTATCAAAAAATTTTCTTTAGGAAATTTTTTTATCAACAAATTTTTTTATCAATAATTTTTCTATAGAAAATTTTCTAGCAAAAATTTTTCTGTAGAATTTTTTTTTTTATCATAAATTTTTCTATGGAAAATTTTTTATCTAAAATTTTTCTATGGAAAATTTTTTATCTAAAATTTTTCTATGGAAAATTTTTTTTTATCAAAAAATTTTCGGTAGAAAATTTTTATATCAAAAATTTTTTTATCAAAAATGTTTCTACAGAAATTTTTTTGGATCGAAAATATCTAAAAAATATAAAAATCTAAAATTGTTTAATATTAGAATTTATTTCTGTTTTGAAAAATATTCCCCATACCCACAAAAATATTCCAAATGTTTACAAAAATAAAAGTGTCGTGGCAACAACGTTCTTTGTTCTCTCGAACCTTGGCTATAAATTGGATTTTGATTTGTTTCTTGGATATTTTGTTTTTGTCTTTTCTTTAACAAGCGACACCAACCAACTCTGATAACATCCAAATTCCAACTGAATGATTTTAATACCCATTTTCACGAGTTTTATTAATGATCGTGGTATTTACGAAAATTAAAAAAATTCATCGGCTGCTGGTGGTATGGGCTGCCCCTCCTGTTTATAACACATAATATAACTTTTTCTCGAAAACAATTCTTAATATCTAGACTCTTCTCTATGGAACTGCGTCATTAGATTTTTCAAAAGCGGCGGTCCAAAAATGGCTTTGTTGTAGCAGAAATACCATAGTGCGGCGGTTTTCGCACTGGTGTCAGAAGAAGCTGTAGTCCTTTTTACCGGCTAAGTCAACAAGAGCTTCATTAAATCAATTACAAGACTATCTTTCACTCTTATAAAAGTGCTTCAAGAGGCCAGTACAAGTAATGGGAAAAACTGCGAAAACGGCAACTACGAAGCTGTAGGGCTGTTAAAAGAGAAGCTGCAAAGGAAATCGGAATGAAAATTTACTCTATATATATCAAATTATAATTTAATACTACTTGCTATAGCGTACAAATATTGAAATACAATTTTATATTAAAATGTTGCAGAAATTGTTAAAATATAAAATAAAATAAACAATTCTAGCTGCAATATTGAGAATGTTTTACACAAATAACACAAAACTATTTGTATGAAATATGCAACGAAATATACAACATTTTCTATAAAATATTCATTCAGTCCAATTACCAGGATGAGCTCAGGAATAAATAGATACATCCATCCATTCATTCATCCATCTATCCGTCCGTCTATCCACTTGTATTGAAATCCATGAGTATTAACAAAACAAAGGTACTTTTAGCTACAAATATGCATTTTTTATGTTACGAGTACATTTTACATGAGCAAAATAGACACTCCGGATCACTAAATTTGTTACGTGTCAATACCTATTGAAAGTGTATGATTGGAAAAATCGAAAAGAAAAAAAAGTGTTATAACAAAATGATTCTAGTTTTTTTTGCTTTTGTTTAGAAAAAACCTATAAAAATCTGTAACCAAATTGTTTGCTGTCAAAAACCTATAAAAATAATACTCAGTTTCATATCCATCGACTGGTTAAATACGTTCTCATATTATGACATAAAAATTTGTATAAATGACAAAATTGCATTTGTATCGGGATATTTACATGGATATTTTTGCAAATGAAAATGGATATGAAATGACAGTTGTAATCAATGATGCATTTTTCAATATTCTATATTGTAAGTAATAAAGTAAATATGTATGTTTTTGATAGTATTTACTAAAATATACAGAATTCAGATTTTTTAAATCGATTTACATACATGCATATGTACATATGCAAATCTATATTTATTTAGCTGTTTCATTTTAAGGATTTTTACCATGTTACATTTTCCATCTGAATTATATTTGAAGATTAAATTTTATTTGATATTACAAAAAAAAAAAAAAAAAAAAAACTAAGGCAATATTAATTTAGACTGGCGCAGTTGTTAATAGACTGTTAAAATAGGTTTTTGAAATAAATTTAATTGAAAATTATGTGAAAATAAACATTTTTATAGTCGGTCAACCGAAAGTGTATGATACATTACACTACTTAAGTCAAATGTGTTCTTTTAATCAATAAATTAAAAGTTTCTTTTCAATGCATAGAGATACATATTCGTTATCAATTTATCGAGATTAATGTAAATTTACACTAGTCGGCAGAATTATTTTGACAAACCAGTTGTTTTTCTTCTTTTTTATTTCCGGCCCTATGCAATTAAAAAATAAATTAAAAGTATTGAAAATAGTAAAAAATATTGTAATTTATTAGAAAACAAAAGATCTTTCATATTTTAAAAGTTTTGTATAATTTTTTTTAATTGAAACTAAAAAAGGAAATTTTAGGATGCGGCATAAGTATTTTGACATATTTTTACAGAGAGTATTTAAAAAAATTGGGAGCTTCAAGGTCAACAAAAATTAATAATAATTATTTAAATTAATCAAAAATATATTCTCCTTTAGCATTTAAAACGATTTGGTGGAGGTTCGGAACAGAATCCACCAAGAACTACAGAAACTCCATTAAAATCTCTTTCCAAACATTTACGACCTCAATAACCATTTTATCATTTGTTCTTGTCAAATCCGCAGATCTGTTTTGCTTTTTGTGTGACTACACATTTTCTATTACATAAAAAACTGGACTTTGGGGAAGCCAATCCACAGATTTGAACACCAGCGTCTGTTACAAATTTTGTGATCATCTTGCTCTTATGACATGGAGCGTTATCCTGTTGGAAAATTAATGCTTCTCCGATCAATTTATTGCCGGGGGGAAATGCATATTCAATTCTTATAAATATTGATGATGGCTTATGGAACCATCTACAGGAACCATGTTTCCTACTCCACTATATGAATATATCACCAGGCCAGAAAGTATGATATGGAAAAAAAATCCATTAAAATGGTGCACCTGTATGCCAGAAAGTAAGCCATGGAGATGGAAGTGTTAAATTCTGGGGATATACTAATGTAGTGGAGTAGGGAACATGGTTCCTTTTGACGGTTCCAAAAGCCATCATCAATATTTAAGAGTATTGAATGAATATGCATTTCTCTCCGGCGATAAATCGATCGGAGAAGCATTAATTTTCCAACAGGATAACGCTCCATGTCATAAGAGCAAGATGATCACAAAATTTGTAACAGACGCTGGTGTTCAAATCTGTGGATTGGCTTCCCCAAAGTCCAGTTTTTTATGTAATAGAAAATGTGTAGTCATACAGAAAGCAAAACAGATCTGCGGATTTGACAAGAACAAATGATAAAATGGTTATTGAGGTCGTAAATGCTTGGAAAGAGATTTCAATGGAGTTTCTGTAGTTCTTGGTGGATTCTGTTCCGAACCTCCACCAAATCGTTTTAAATGCTAAAGGAGAATATATTTTTGATTAATTTAAATAATTATTATTAATTTTTGTTGACCTTGAAGCTCCCAATTTTTTTAAATACGCTCTGTAAAAATATGTCAAAATACTTATGGCACATCCTAAAATTTCCTTTTTAGTTTCAATTAAAAAAAAAATTATACAAAACTTTTATAATATGGAAGATCTTTTGTTTCTAATAAATTACAATATTTTTTACTATTTTCAATATTTTTAATTTATTTTTTTAATTGCAATGGACCGGAAATAGAAAAAGAAGAAAAGCAGCTGGTATGTCAAAATAATTCTTCCGACTAGTGTTAGTCATTTTCGTCAATGGGTCTTATATGGGAGCTAGGGTCAATGTATACCTATTGTCTAGAATACTTATTCAGAAATTATATTCTGCAAAATTTAATCAAAATATTCCTTAGTTTGTCCCTTTAAATTCCGAGAAGTCAGTCCAGTGGGAGGTATCTGAAATATGTATTCGATTTCATATCTACGGATTTTCAAAATAATAAATTGATATCTTAACTTAACTTATATAGATTATCCTTATTTAATTATTCTAAAAGTATGCTACACAAATGTTTCTATAATATCTTATATTTCGATCGATATCGAATACGGCGATTAGGCCTCTGATTATTTTTAAAGTTAGAATTTTTTTTAATTGGTTCAGGTTTAGAATACATATTTTATTTATAAACTTTTTAATTTTCTTGATTTTATCAAATGTTTGGAACGGGTAATAGTTTAAAAATTTGTAGCCAAAATAAGTAACAAGTAACAATTAGTTACTTGTTACTTATATAATATATGTGACATTAGGTCTAAATGTTTAGATCTGAAAATTTAAGCCAAATCGGACAACGTTCTACGGGCGCGCATCGGGTCCAATGTTTAAGAGCCCATTTGTATGGGGAAAAATGGGTTATTTTTTTGTTTTTGCGAAATTTAGACCAAAAATGAATAATTTTTACAAGAAAAAATAATAGAATATTAAATAGCTTATTTCAAATCATGAAAGACGAAAATCCATAAAGTAGTTTAAAAGTTATTGCAGTTCTCCCCCAAAAATTCATGTCTTTGAAAACGCGCCTAAGGATATGCACGAAAAATTGTATGTTGTAAATAAAGAAATTCCAAAGTTAGACATTATTTATTATTTAATGGCTTGTGGTAGTTCTCTTTAATATTTTATTATTTTTTCTTGTAAAAATTATTCATCTTTGGTCTAAATTTCGCAAATAAAAAAAAAAAATACCCATTTTCTCCATACAAATGGGCTCTTTAACTTTGGACTCAATGCGCGCCCATATAACGTTGTCCGATTTGGCTCAAATTTTTTTTAGACCTAGTGTCACAATATTTCGTAGAAAAAGTTATAAAATTCGAAAAATCATTTTCCTTCATACAAAAAATTGTCACCCTAATGATACCCTATACTACAGAGGTTAAATGTGTTCTAATGCACATTGGGATAGTGAAAAAATAGAAAAAACTTCCAAATAACTTCTAAACCGTTAAGCGGATTTGAAAAATGGTATGTGCTTATAGGAAAGTGTTAGGGAGCTTAAGTTTTGAACATGGAAAGCTTAGATTCTACTGAGACTTATAAACCACTTAAAACGATATATAATTGACATTTCCCAGCCGATTTGAAGAATCATACTATATAACAAGATCTAAAAAAACATAACGACATGCATATCTTATCTCTATGGTTTTAAAGATATTCGACTTCAAAAATTAAAATTTTAAATTTTTGTCCCATACAGCTTTTTTTATAAAAGAACATCTCTTGTAATAAAAATCGGAGGGTAGAATTACCCAGTAAAACTTTTCATTACCAAATAATGAGTTAAACAGTTAAACTATTGAACACGAACTACTTACTAATTCGCTGTTTAAGTCATTACATTAACATGGGGATGTCATTGGAGGCAAGTACTTACCAATTGCAGAAAAGTAATGACTTGGGTAAGCAATTTGAAAGCAACAACAACAACAGCAACAACTTTTTTGTTGTTGTTTTATTAAAAACATATATTTTTAAATGAAATACAAATTTTTTTTATGATCCCATGGGGGCTCGAACCCAGACCCTCCGACTGCTAGGCAGAGACTCTTCCACTGAAGCTACTTCATACATTGAAAACTTAGCAGCTTATAATTAATATAAACAATTTCTATTTTTAGATCCAAAATCATGTGAAAATAACTTTGTTTTTCCCTGCTTTTTTTTTTGCTTTGTTGTAATTTTTGGAAAAATATTTTTATACGATTTTTTGTAATTATGTTAAAACTTTTTTAAAATTATTTTAAAACTTAAACAATTTAAATCTTGTTTTTTGTATATGTTTTTACATAAGATTGACTCTTACTTACTTAAATGTTACAATCTGTTAAGGTCAAAGTCCGAGCATATTTTAGAATTCCATGGATTTCGATCTTGTGCGAATATTCTCCAATTTTATAGGCCAAGCTTTGTTCCTCTACTTGGTCTTTCCATCAAAGTTTCGGACATCCTCCTCTAATATTAGGTAGTGGGACATTTCAATTCTAATTTTATCCTCTTCATTGTATTTTTTTTTCAAGAGAGGGTTACTAGCCCGTAATCCTAACCCATTTTTATCGATCTTATGGGACAACTCTCGGAACATGTTAACTCACAATATTAATGGGTGTTAAACTAGCTCCCCGGGTGATACCATGAGGAGGTGTGTGTCCACAGTTGAGATGAAGGATGACGCAGATAAGTTGGGCTTACCAAGTTAAGACCAATTAGAATCGTGTTTGGTATTCAACATCCCCTACATAATCAAAATTGACTCATGATGGTATTTTTTCATTAACGTGAGTTAGTTTTACAAATTTTTTTTACAGAAGATAATATTTAAGTTCTTAAAATTCAAAAATCATTTAAAAAGACTCTTTTAATAAAAAAAAAACTAAAAAAAATTATTGCCCTTGGTGGGATTTGAACCGGGGCCATTCAGTTTAAATTACCATCTTAATTACAAATAAGTACTTCTGTAATAACTTATTATTTATTCGGATGGTATGTTGTAGTCGTTACAAGGTAACCAGTTATCAGAGTACTTGCCATTACCAAAGTTTTGCTGGGTATATTAAGGCAGTTATTGGCTTAAATATATTGTAAGCGAAATATTGACTTCTATATACCTTATTTGGATATTTAAATGCTAAAATTCATGGGAACAATAACGCCTAATCTGAACAATCATATGGAACTTGAAATTCAAAAATATCTTGATAGCGAAGTTATCCCAATATTGCAAAACTAGCAAATTTATGTTTCAGGATACCAGCTATGTCAGCATCGTCGAAACAAGCCTTTTAATTCGCTGGCAACTGTATAAACCAAAAAAGAAGTTCCCTAAATCCTAATATTTACAATAAAAAAGCAATTGTTTGTGCATGACAATATGGGATTGATGAAACCAAAATAAGAAAAATATGTATTCTGGTTTAAAAAACATGATTTTTTTCTTTTTGTATTCGGCTTAAAGCCGGCGCACAGCCGCCGCTGGTCCATTTTTCTCCAGCCGCAGCCGCCTATAATTTGTAGTCGGCTTCGCCCTCTGACTATAGATATATAAATAAACCAAATAGTTATTAATTAATACACGAAACGGGTATAAACTTTTCCAAAGTATATATAATATATAATAATCAGGGACCCGAAATAATTGTTATTTTTTTTTCAGATCAAAAAGGTTATGCAAAAATTCCCTTTATCTTCATTTGGGAATTTTTAACCATTATGGTCACATTTATAATATTTTGGTTACCTTAACCAATTACAATGATAAATTTTTTTATTGGTTATTAGTAACCAATTATATTAACCAAAAAAATATTATGGTTAAGAATAACCATTATTTCAACCAAAAACTTTTTTTGGTTAGAAATAACCATTATGACCAAAAAATTTTTTTTTGGTTATCATTTATGAAACAACCCACAGTGGTGCGTATGAGATTTTTTTCCAGTTATAAAATACTGGACGGATTTTTAGAACATCAGTAGAGCAGTGTTTAAGGATGTGTCTATCGGTAACAAAGTGAGCTCTACGTGGTCCAAATTTGCCATATTGGGCATAGTTTAGGTTTCTTAAGAAACATTAAGAAACCTAAAAGAAGAATTAGAATCCTTTCTAGCGATGTCAAATTTATTAAATCTTGATAACGCGTTCAGAAGTAATTGGGTAATAAACATAGATAACCAAAAAAATATAAACAAATTTGATAATGGTTATTTTTAACCAAAAAAATTTTTTGGTTAGTGTTAATGGTTATTGAAGACCAAAAAAGTTTTTTGTTGATATAATGCTTATTTCTAACCAAAAAAAAATATTTCTCATTTTAATTGGTTACGATGACCAAAATAAAATATATTCCTTGTTAATGGTTAATTATGACCATTACATAAATTCATTGACATTAATGGTTAAAAATGACCGTTTTGTAGTTTACCTTATAACTGTTACGGTCCCTGATAATAATATAATTCCCCGACAACATTCCAATTGGAACAAGGGTACTTCTCTCAGACCATGAGCTGCATCCGATTCTATTTTTAGACTCATTGAAAGGGACCTACGTTTTAACGCCGGCTCCGAACGGCAAATGCATTAGTTAGAGAAGTTTTACATAGCCTAATACTCAATAACCAGTGGCTAGCTGAGTTATGAGGTGAACCGCCGCTTTTTGAAAATTTATTTTTTTCAAGTGAGTCTGGCCAGGGATCGAACTTGGGCCTCTGGTATGCTAGGCGGATGACTAACCTGCTATACCACGGCGGTTCACTTTTCCAAAGTGCATTCACATTTAATGGGTGATTTTTTAAGAGCTTTCGGATTTTATTAATGGGTGATTTTTTAAGAGCTTTTGGATTTTATTAAAAAGCTCATATAATTTATCCGAAAATATAAAAGATCTATAATTCAATGTTTTATATTTTTTTTTACTCCTTAAATAGCTCATAGATTTTTGTTGCATATACTAAGGCATATCCTTCTTATTGAATTATCTTAAAATTTTGGTAAAACCAAATATACTCCCAATATTCTATATATATACAAAAAATTATGACAGCGGATGCGTCACGACTTTTCCTGATGCAATCTTCCTAAAAATGTTTGTAATGTAGAACATTTCTGGGGGGAGTTAAGGTGAGATTTCGCATTCTTGTAAAATAGTCCACCTTAACACTACATATTGTTAAAAATTATTCAAAAGTTTCAGTATTACACAGTAAGTAATTACTTATGTAGGTAGAAGGACATTTATCTAATTTTTATACCCACCATCAAAAAGAATGGGGGGTATATTGAGATTGTCATTCCGTTTGTAATTTCCTTAATATTGGTTCAAAAATCAAAAACGATATATATTCTGAATCCTTATGAAATTCTAAGACGATTGAGCTATGTCCGTCTGTCTGTTGAAATCACGATAACGTCTAAACGAAAAGAGCTAGCTAACTGAAACTTAGCAAAAACATTCTTTATCTATGAGAAAATTTTGGTATTGAAATTGGGCAAAATCGGTTAGCATTTGGCCATAGCTCCCGTATAACCTCGTCTAGGCTAATCGCTTATTTGCTAATAAATGATAAATTATGACAGTTATGATGACAAAATTTGGTATCTAGAAGTTTTAGATAAGCACTAGGCAGCATATAAAATTTAATAGAAATCGGTTCACATTTAGCCATAGCTCCCATACAAAAAACTTACGAAAACAGGCTAAATTTCACCCAAAATACACTTAAATGCCAATAACAAAATTTGGTATCTAGAAGTTTTAGATAAGCACTAGGCAGCATATAAAATTTAATCGAAATCGGTTCACATTTAGCCATAGCTCCCATACAAAAAACTTACGAAAACAGGCTAAATTTCACCCAAAATACACTTAAATGCCAATAAATCTAAAAGTATAACAGATATAACCACTAAATTTGGCACAAGAAAGTCTTATATCAATGCCAGCCAGTGTGCAAAATTTTGTCACAATCGGTCACTATTTGACCTAGCTCCCATATAAAAAACTTACGAAAAAACAAAAATTCAGAAAGAAAAGGGGATTTATGTCCGTCTGTCCGTCAAAAAAAACCGTGATAGCTCCTTAACTACAAGAGCTAGTAAGGCTAAATTAAGCACAAGGAAGTCTTATGTCAATGCCAGCCAGTGTGAAAAATTTCGTCACAATCGGTCACCATTTGACCATAGCTCCCATATCAAAAACTTATGGAAACACAAAAATACATAAAGATAAGGTTGTTTATGTCCGTCTGTCCGTCAGATAAAAGCACGATAGCGCCTTAACGAAAAGAGCTAGAGGGACAAAATTTTACAAAAGTATTTTGGATATCTTGAAAAAGATGTGTGTTGAAAATGGACAAAATCGGTTCAAATTTAGTTAGAGCTCCCATATAACCCCGCCCCGGGAAACACATTAATGCTGATAAATTGAATACAATTGTAATAGCTATGACGATTAAATTTAAAATAGGGAAGTTTTATGCAATTTTTGATCAGTTTATCAAATTTTATAGGAATCAGTCCATATTTGACTTTAGCTTTCATGTGAAAAACACTCACGGAAACCAAAAATTTTAGCAAAGGCCAGTTAAAAGCTATTGAATTAGAAACTATGATAGCTATGATCACTAAATTTTGCAAGATAAAGCTCTCTATATATACCAGCCAGTGTGTAAAATTTTGTTATAATCGGTCAACATTTGGCTATAATTCTTATATATATAACATCCATTTTTATATATACAATCAAAAAGATTTGGAGGTACATTCATTATATTATGATTGCACCTATGAAATTATATAGGCATCAATCAATGTTCAGCCCAGACTTTATATATGATGAATGCATTAGGAACTCATAACGAAATATATGGACCTGTCGTATTACTATTAACGTGTTTAGCCTAACTACATATTAATCACAACGAAAAGTATTTAACAACTTATTAATGTAAAACTATACCTGGTTATGAGACCGAATTTTGATCAAAGTAAATACTGGGGAAACCACTAAAATATTTTTGAATGTTGAACTATAAAGCTACGGAAACCTAATTTAGTCCAAAGGTTTTACCAACAATACCAAATAGCTTAGCGATTTTTCCAGTTTTGGTGCAGATTTTGAATTAGCTGCACCCTTGTAGATATATGAGATATGTTTCTAAATTTAACACAACTTGATGGTGGGTATATAAGATTCGGCACAGCCGAATATAACGCTCTTACTTGTTATATAAATACTTGTACTTTTGAACATTAATTGTTTATACACATACATTTTTACAACTTCGTTGTTGTTTCTATAAATACGTGACATAATAACAATTTCGTCATTCGTTTTTATATAAATACATACATACACACATACATACATATGTATTTTTAATATTTTTATACACATACATATAAACATACATGTATGTATAAGAATAACTAAACTTCTTAACATAATTCTATCTAGTATTTTTCTATTATCTAATGAATTTTATTGCATTTATGTCATTTGTAAATGTTTGTCTGTAAGGGGGAATTTTTATCATTCTTGATATATTATAACTTGACATTTCTATATCTCTCCGTATAAAGGTGGGTGGAGTCTATTAATAAAAAGAAATTTTATAGAGTCCTTTTTAAGTGCGTAGTTGTAGTCGTATATTTATATAAATGTATTATATATTTATATTTATATAAATGTATTATGTATATATGTTTAAATGTACATGTGTGTGAGTAAAATGTCCTTTTTTCTAATAAAAATTTCATTATAATTGGTTATGTAACGGTCAATGGGGTGGATGACTGGTTATGTCTCTTGTCAAATGACCGTTGCTTAGGGGTGGTAAACGTATTAAAAACTATATTTAATATATAAATACAGTAATAGAGGGCGCTAAGAGTATTAAACGCACAAAGATTGTTTTTAAGAAAAAAGATTTAAAATATTTTAATGGTTAAATTCGAAAAGGTCACATCTCAAATTTTTTAACATATTCTTTTTTTGATACCAATGGAATATTTCTAGAATTCCTTCTACTGTAAATCCCACGCCATATGTAGAAACAATTTCGAAAAGGTCACATCTCTAAAATAAAATTAAAAAAAAAAATGACCCCCTATAACTCAAAAACTGTGCTACCGATTTTGCTGAAAATTTGTTGTTAAACTTCTATCCAATAGGTCTAACCTTGGTGTGAATTTTATCCAAATTGGAAGACATTGATTTTAACATTTCGGTCACTTGTCGTGAACTCCCCCATATGTAAAACAAATACATTTATATATGTATATGTGTAATAATGCAATAGTATTGAAATATTTTAGTTACTTTGTTTTCTTTCTGTTATCCTTGACTCCCAGTGGAGCATAAGGCCTCAATCATTCTTTTATATCCGACTTTATTACGAGATGTTAGGCAGACGTCGTTCCATGAATAGTGTGTTTCTTGCAACTCCGCATCAATTGACCTTCACCACGTTTTAGCACTTGCACGAAGTGTATGTCCTACTCACCGTTCATAATTTTCATTGGCATAGTACGATTTTGTAACGTTCTGCATAGATAGCCCATATTGACGCTGTCGAAGGCCTTCATAAAGTCTACGTTAGGTCTACGTTAGTAAGAATAGTACATTGTTATTGTACTATTCTTACTGTGTTGATTAGATCAATACAAGAACGGTTCTTTTCGAAACCAAACAAATTTTCGCGGAGTATAGAGGAAACTTAGTATTTTGCGCGGTATTGGAAGAAGTTTTATTGTAGTCTTTAGAATCAACTTTTTTGATTCGGAAATTGTTGATACCAACTAAGAAACCTTCGTCGAATCATGTACAACAACTTTGCTGATGATAATTGCCTAATCAAATGTACAGCTTACGATTTAATTCACTTTGAGTAATTTTCAGTGGCGCCACCTGTCCGATAGTGATACCAACTTAAAAACCTTCGTCGTCTCATGCTCAACAACTTTAGCTAAAGATCATTGCATGAGCAAACATGGTTAAATGTATAGTTTACTATTCTATAAAGAACATACAGACAGAAAAGCATTAATTTATTAAAAAGTTATAACATTACCAATTTTTTCCCTTTTTATCCCCTAATTTCTAATAAGTTACATATGCATATTTGGTACTTGGTACCAATTGAATTCGGTATTTTTGATAAAAACACAGTTAACATATTGTTACTATTCATATTACTTCATGAGGTGTTGAGTTATCATTTTATCGCTTTTTTACCCATTTTGGCCCCCGAAATCAAAAAAGTACCTAATAAAAAAAAAGTACCTAATTTTGTTTCAATGCCTATTATTTTAGTAGATATAGCATTTTCTATTTTTCCTCTTTTTACCCGTTTTTACCCTCTTAGAGGCAAAGGTTCCCAAAGTCCCTTCTTATTCGACCTATACATAAAAAAGTACTGTCCAAATTTTATCAAAATCGTTAGAGTAGTTTTCGAGAAAGCCATTTTATATATAGATATATATATACATACAATTATTGCTCGTTTAAGAATATAAGATAAGCAGTATTTGTTTTAAATTTCATGAACAAATATTAATATTTGTGGTCAAAATATCAGTTCCGGGACCTATAGGAGGTATCATAAATAATAGACCGATTTTGACGAATTTTAATAGCCATGGTCCCACTATCAAAATTATCTGTGCCAAATTTCAGCAAATTATCTTTAGAATTGCGACCTGTACTTTGATTACATGGTTTACATGGGTGTCCAACCAGTCATCCAGACGGACTTACATCGCTAAATCGACTCAGAAAGAGATTCTTAGTCTCTTGGTGTACTAAAAGGTGGGTCTTAGACAAATATTTCTATGCGTTACATACATAAGCACAAACATATAATACCCTTTCCACCTATGGTGTTGAAGGGTATAAAAATATTGCCACAACAAGTTTCTTTTCGCAGCATAGGACGATCAGTCTTTCTCTATTATTAAATAATTGTAATAAATTAGGATCTTCGTGTAATAAACTTATGTAAAACTTGTTAAGAAACATTTTATTTTTCATTGTCTATCGGTCTACATTTGACTTCAGCGTTGTAACGTCTAACATCATCCGGCTTGATCGACTAAATACTTTCCAACCTATTTTACTTTTACAATAATAAAACTAGATTATCAATATGATATCACTTACTTCAAATGACATCTTTAATTGATAGAATGTTAATTATCATTAAGTTCAGTCATTCTTTAAACAAATTATAAAATGATTGTCAGTTTTTCGATAATGAATAAAAATTTTTGTAAACAATATTCAGGCTCTTATATTTGCAACAAATAGTGGCATTTATCAAAGGAAATCGTAATGCATCAGTAGCAACAGAAATGATTTAAATTACAAAAAAAAAAAAACGAAAAAAGAAAAAATTAACCGACAGTTAGTCCGAATCATGTAAATAAATGAAGTTTTAATTGATTTTCATCAAAACCCAAACAGATTCATTCATTCACTTTTACACCTCCCCATTTATATGGAGCAGCGGATATAGGGATTAAACAGTAAGACGGACATTTATTTTTTTTTTTGCAACAAATTGATGGACTGAAATTCAAAAGAAAGAAAACTACATTTCATTTGAGGTAACAAAAAACCGAACGACCATACGGCAGAAATATCAGGGTAAAATTATAAAATAGTCAATGTGGTAAACAGTTTAACGGTTTCAATATTTTTTTTTTTGTACATTTTTTGTATTTGTTATCCCTTTTTACTCACTTGCCACTTTTTGTTGCATAAATGAAATTTACACTCATACAAGAAAATTAATTGGAATTTTAATTAATCGCAAAATTTTTAACAAATGATAAAAAAATGAATGTAAATATTCTTTATGTTGCATGCAACACACACATACACAAACACTTTCGAGCAAATAAATGAATTTGGAAAGTATTAATACCTTCAACTCCTCTACCTTCACCTCATCATCATCATCGTCGTCGCCATTTACTCATTCATTCAATCAGTCATTCATCAAAAATGTTTGAATATAAAAAAGAAATTGATCAGTACAAAAAATAGATTACAGCGGCAACAACAACAAAAACAATTCATATACTTGCAACCAAAAGTAAGCAGCAGCAACATTTACGAGAACATACAACAAAAATATCCAAAGGATACAAAAAGGGTTGATATAAAAAATAACAATAAAGTTTTTTTTTGGGTTTGTTTTTTATTTATTTAAAATATTTCAATTGTGATTGATTTTATTTATTAAACATTTGTGAGTGTTTTTATGTGTGTGAGTGCGAAGAATGAATTGATGTATGTTTGTATGGACGGATGTTCGATTGATATGTTTTTAATTAAAAGTGCACTGATATGCATAAATATTTTAAATATTGCAAAAACAATAATGTTACAATGTTATTGTGAAATATATATTAGGGGTCAGAATTAATTTTGCACACATCTCGGATATTTCTATATGTTTTACTTTATTTGTGGCCAATATATCAATTCCTGGAAGTGGGACCTATGGGAGGTACCATAAATAATCGACTGATTTTAACGAATTTCAATAGCCCTGGTCTCACTATCAGAAAAATGATCTGTACCAAATTTCATCAAATTATCTTTAGAATTGCAACCCGTACTTTGATTACGTGGTTTACATGGGGGTCCAGCCAGCAAGCCGGCCAGCCAGACGGACGGAGGGACTGACATCGCTAAATCGACTCAAATAGTGATTCTAAGCCTATTGGTATACTAAAAGCTGGGTCTAAGACAAATATTTAATAATATATAATTTTAATAAGTACTTTTTAGTACAAAATAGTTTAATTTTGTTTAAAACTTAATCATATTAGAACTTAATTTTAAAATTCATAAAATTCCGTGATTAAAAATTATAAGATCTAAATTTTGTTTTTGTTCTAGGGAAAAGAAGTCATAAATTGCTCTAGACTCAGCAATAATTTTCATTATTTGGTCTATTAAAATTGAGCACAAAAAATTTACCAAAAATCGAATGAAATTAGGAAAAGAAATCAAGTAAAAAAGTGCTACAGTCGGTCAAGCCCGACCATACGATACCCTTCATCACTGAAATCAAATGCGTTATTTTTCCTGTATAAAGACAAATTTTTGAAAAAATTTGTCATCATACAAACATTTTCTCAAAACTTATATATGTAAACTGTTTCCGTCATTTGGACTTATGTGAGAGCTAGGGTCAAATGTATCGGTCTATATTTGACTCTAGCAATCGCAAAATTTGGTAAATTGATTACAGTTTTTAGTAGCCGACGGCTACAGCAAGAATGTGGGAAGTGAAGGTAGATGAAAACTGAAAAATGTTTGTTTTTGTTCAGTCGATAATCTACGCTTTTACTTTTGGTTTATGAACATAATTCTTAATAGTTATGTTTGTAAATTTAGTAATAATGCGAGGTTTTCGATCTGTCTAAATTTGGGATAATCCTCCTGAAGAGATGGCTTAACCAACCATCGAAACGCGTCGAGGAATTTGGTTTCTCCGCAAACATTTTTTGGCTTTTTATCAATAAATTGATCTGTTACATTAATAAATAAATGTAACAGGTTTGGGATCAAATGCAAATACACTTCTTTTTTCAAAAATTATTTATGCAAAAAATAAACTCAAAATTCTCATTATCTCCAGATTTATGAGCGTTTTAGTGATTTTTGTCTCATAAAGTGAGTTTTGAGAGAAGAGTTTGTATGGTCAAATGTAGACCGATTTCAACGAAATTTGTTTTAAATTTCATGAAAAAATATTGATATTTGTGGCCAAAATATCAATTCCGGAAAGTGGAACCTAAAATTGACGAATTTTAATAGCAGTGACAGAAGAGGTGATAGTAAGTTTCCTTTTCCTCTCGGCCTTATGACAACTTCTAGAATACACATTGTTTTGAAGATTGAGACTTCTAGCGTGTAATTCTATAAAGCATCAAGTCTTTGGATAGAAAATCGTATGTAACATTACTACACTTGTATATGCTTGTGCCGGTATAGCCATCAAAATTTCGATCTTATATGAGCCTAAAATTTCTAATGGGTCTTGAAAAAATCGCAAGTTGCTTGGACCCCTTGAAGAAGTATCATTATTTCCCACTTCCTAGCTAGACTGGGAAAGGTTATAGAACGAAAATTTCTAAACTGTATAGATGAACATTAGGGTGACAATTTTTTGTATGAAGGAAAATGATTTTTAGAATTTTATAACTTTTTCTACGGAATATTGTGACACTAGGTCTAAAAGTTTAGATCTGAAAATTTGAGCCAAATTGGACAACGTTCTATGGGCGCGCATCGGGTCCAAAGTTAAAGAGCCCATTTGTATGGGGAAAATTAGAAAAAATGGGATTTATTTTTTGTTTTTGCGAAATTAAGACCAAAAATAAATAATTTTTACAAGAAAACATAATAGAGTATTAAAGAGAACTAACACAGATTTATTTCAAATCGTGAAAGACGAAAATCCATGAGGTAGTTTAAAAGTTATTGCATCTTTCCCCCGAAAATTCATGTCCTTGAAAACGCGTCTAAGAATATCCACCAACAAGTGTTAGTAAAGAAATTCCAAAGTAAGACATGATTTATCATTTAATGGCTTGTTGCTAGTAAATAGTTCAGTTTTGTTATAATATATTTAAATTTACTTAGTTTTTTTCATGTTTTTAATTAAAAGGTCGGTTTCAAAAATCATTTTTTAATTTTTTGAAAATTCTTGTAAAAATGTAAGATTTTATTCGTAAATAAAATACAAAAAAAAGACACTAAAGCATTTATTTTTACACCTAATATCTCAAATCAAATGAATTTTTACAGCCAAAAACTGCCAATTTTAATGAAATCAATGCAAAATTAAATGTTTTATGTCATTTTTTTAAATAAATACGAAAATATCCTACCAATTGGTTTGAAGAAAGCGTTTTATTAAAATTACACAAAAACAAAGTAATTTCCATCTATAAAACAAATTTTAAACGAAAGTTTTATATAAATCAAAATTTTATAAAAAAATGAGTATTTTTTTAAAAATATGCTTTTGAGTTAATTACAATTTTTACACTTCACTGAAGTAATTCAAATTGAGGGTAAAAAACAGGATGACAGTGAAAGATAAAATCTGTTTATTTTGTTTGATTTTAATTTTTCTAAAAAAACAAATAAATATAAAATTAAAAACCCAACATTGGCCTTCCGAATTTGTCAAATTAAAAACAAACAAATGACAAGAGGGAAGAAGAAATAATTGAGAAGAAGTCTACCGCATTACACAGAAACATTTTCTATTTGTTTGTTATTTATGTTACATATTGTTTCAATGATGGATAGATAGAGAGGAGTTAAACAAATCAGGGATGAGCTGCGACTATAGTACTTGTTTAAAAAAAAGTATCTTCAATGACTCGCTGTAAAACTTATGTCCCAGGGCTAAATGTCCAAGAAGGGTTGCAATTGTGGTCCCAGAAAAGTTTCAGAAGACGCTGTAGGAAGTTTTTTAACAGAGCTAAGTTCACAAGAGCTTCACAGGGCTATGACAATTATGATACTAAACTTCAAAAATGTAAATATTAACCGAGCAAGACATATTACAAGTCCTGAGAAAAGTTCTGCAGCTATGTTCAAAACATCTCCGAAACTGCAAAGCCGAGGAAAATGCATGCACTTCCCTGACAACTGCTGTAATAAGACCTATTCGATAAGTACTTCGCCAAGTCTACTTTCGGTTGTTAAAAAAATTTTAACTGAATTAAAAATTTCAGGGGTTGTTAGCAGCATCACACCTAATAAATTACCCGGATCGGACATTATTTTACGTGATAAACAATAAACGGTTGCAGATCCCATGGTTTAGTAAGCTATAACTCTCCCTACTAAGGTTTTTTTATTCCATAAGTATTTCCTATAGAACCGAAAGACTTAAGACTTATTAAAGATCCTTTTATACATATATATATATATATATATATATATATATATACATATATATATATATATATATATATATATATATATATATATATATATATATATATATATATATATATACATATATATATATATATACATATATATATATATATATATATATATATATATATATATATATATATATATATACAACATTTCAATGGAACCTACGTTTTTAACTCCGGCAAATGTATTAGTTACAGAACTTTTACATAGCCTAATACTCAATAACCAGTGGCTAGCTAAGTTATGAGGTAGACCGCCTCTTTTTTAAAAATTTATTTTTTGATATGGGTCTGGCCGGGGATCGAACATGGGACCTTAGGTATGCTAGGATTATGACTAATCTGCTATACGACGGCCGTTCCTTTCCTTCCTTTTATATCAAACTATATTGCGAAATGTTAGGAATACGTCATTCCATGAATCAATCAATTGACATTCTCCACTTTCTAGCAGGTACACGAACACAGTGGCCTCTTCCCTGTGGATACTGATGAAGTGCTTGCCGAGCAGAGTTGGTGTGTGACCTATCCACCGCCATTTCTGCTATAGAAGTTTGGTTTGTCGCGCTTAGTAGA
Organism: Stomorhina lunata; assembly: GCA_933228675.1. Classification (NCBI taxonomy): domain Eukaryota; kingdom Metazoa; phylum Arthropoda; class Insecta; order Diptera; family Rhiniidae; genus Stomorhina; species Stomorhina lunata. Next base: position 84,450,628 of record OW121741.1, on the reverse strand, counting down.
TCTTCATTTTGTATGCGATTCGGCCACCATACATTAGGGATTTAGCCTAGGCATTTTATTGCAAATATTTGCGGCGCATATCGATGTAATTTGTGCGTTTCCAAGTTTCGCAACCGTAATACAGGAATGCCTTGATTCGCGTTGTATATTCGTTACTTAGTTGTTGTTGATATTCGCCGAGATTTCCAAGTATATCAGAGAATGCCGAAAGCAGTTTTTGCCTTATTAATACGCCATTCAATCTCATCATCCGCACCACCTCTCGTACACTCAGAAAATTATAACAGTAACTGACTGTAGTTTGTTTTAAAAATTTTCAGTTGAATCATTTTTAAATGAATAAACATTTGAAAATCTATGAAAATCTAATAACAACTGATTTGGTTATTTATTTAAAAAAACAAACTACACAAAATTATTGATAATCCATTACAGTTATTAATTGTAGTTATTTTCTTTTTTATGAAAATTAAATAATTACTTAAATTTCTTAAAAAAATTAACTATTTGTTTCTCTTAATTCTTAAGAAACTGTCATAATTAAAAATGATTTCTTGTTGTTTAACACTAAAGTTGTATGCAAAACTATACTGGTAATGCAAATTGATTTAGCGCTATATAAATCGTCACAATAAACCGCTCAAATATTTACATTACGTTACCATTTACAAGTATTTTTTTTTGCCATTTTGTCTGGTACAACCATTCACTAAAAAGTCTTTTGAAAACAGTTTAAAAGCTTCGATTTAAAGATATTATCTTTATAAGGGGGAAGCTAACTCTGTCCCGATCCTTTTTATGTTTAACACGTTCCTTGCCGCGTGTACCGAAAAGTACACGCATAGCTTCATTTTTACTTGGCGTGTCTTTTTAAATACAATTTTTTTTCTCTAAATTTTCATTCCCGTTATGATTGTTTTATGTTATTTAGTGATGTTTAGAGCAATTTTTGCAATTTTTGAATAATATAAATTCTCTCAAAAACAAAAAAAAATAGAATTTATACAAAATTATGTACTGTTTTCGGTACACGCGGCGTAGAAATGACACCTAGTGAAAAACAGCTAGGCAGGGAACGTGTTAAAGTATGGATGCTGGAATGAAATTTAAGACATGAATATTTAACGTGTTAATCTATCCTTCTTTAATCATATAAATAAGTACATCTCGCCTTGCGGGAGTTTATGTGCTCTATACGCCAAAAATGCATTCGATCTTGAAATTTTGACTTAATTTTAAGATTTTTACACCATATATTTGCCGTATAGAGCAAAACAGCACCAGAAATCTGTTTTGAAGGATATAGAACAAAACAGATACAATTTATCTCCTAAACTAGAGATAGCCGAAAACGGATTGCAGATTTGGAAAAATTGGGGTCGAAAACCTAAAGTGGCATCATTAACTCAAAATGTGTAATATGGCGGATAGAGCACATAAACTCCTGTACGACGGTCTTATAAGGTAGCTGTTTCTGTTTGGGACTTATAATATATCTACATTACATAAGTGTCTTTTTACATTTATCTGTAACACCACCTTGTTACAAAAATGCTATTGAAATTTAAAAATCAAAGCAAGCAGTGATTTTCAAAAAATTAAACTTTCGAATCATAGAATCCGGCGTGTTAACTATAAAAACTGAAAAATAAAATAAAAATTAAAATATTCAAAAAATGTGAAGAAAAAGGTAAGTTCATAATTTTAAATATAAATTCATAGTGTTTATAAAACAATTCTGCAAATCACTTTCATGTGCAGTTGGATATCATTCAATTACATATTAAAATGATTTATAGAACACATCTTAATGTTTGGTGGCATTTCATAATATCCATGGACATTATAATGCCACAATGGAAAAAGATCTTCCATTAGTATGTGAAGACTATGATAAATGGACATAATAGAATGCCATCAAACATTTAAACATGTTCTAAAAGTCACTTTAATGTGTAATAGAATTCAATCTAATGGAAGTGATTTGCAAAACATACAAATATCTAAAGAAAATATTTACAGGTCTCCAGTATCTAGTGTCCAAAGGTCCAAGATTCAGATAATTCATCTGTTGAGGTATATATGAATATATTTATATACATATTCAACAAAATCTTAAAACTAATAAACATTTTATTTTCAGATAGGTTTTAGAAAAAGTTTCATTATCCAGCTCCCAAGGTAAGTAACGTTACTTATGTTGTAACAAAATTTTAAAAAATTTAAGTTTTATAAAAATATTTAGTGGAATTCCATAATGTCCATGGACATTATGACACCATAATGTTAAAAAAAATTTCATTAGATATATGTATATCAACTTTATTGCATATTTTATGGTGTTATAATATTAATGAACAACATGAAATTTTGTCCAATCCAACATACTAACATATTTCTAAAGAAAACATTCACAGGTGTCCAGTCTCAAGCGTCCAAAGGTCCAAGGGTCAGGTTATCTATCTGTAAATGTATGCATGTTTTTTATATATATTTAACATAATTTAAGAACTCCCAGAATTTGTTTCCAGTATCCAGCGTCCAAAGTTAGTTTTGTTTTTATCATTATGTAATAAAATTTTAGAACTTCGCATCTTATAAAAAGTGGAAATTTGGTAAAAATTTTGAAATTTATACAAGTTTTGAATTATACAAAATATTTAAAATTTTATAAAAATTAAAAGTTACGTTTTTATAAAAATTTTAATTTTTATAAAAATCTTTAAATTTTTGAAATTGTAATTTAAAAAAAAAATTTATTAATATTTACATTTTTATAAAATTTTATAATAATATATTGTATGCAATAAAATTTAAAAAAAAATTTAAAATTTTATAAAAATTAAAAATTTTATTAAATATCTAAAATTCTAGAAAAGATACATTTTTATAAACATTTAAATTTATATAAAAATCTGAAAATTTATATTAAAAAAAAATTAATTATAATTTAACATTAAAAAAAATAAAATTTTCTAAAAATTTAGAACTTTAAAAAAATTTTATTAAATTAAAAAAATTTAAATTTTATAAAACGTTAAATTTTTATAAAAATTTTCATATTTTAAAAATCATAAAATCTATAAAAATATGTAAATTTAAACAAAAAATAAAATTTTATAAACATTTAAGTTTTTATAAAATTTTATTAAACATTTTTGTATGTTATAAAATTTTATAAAAATTTTAAATTTTTTAAAAATTAAAATTTTTTTAAAAATTTAAAATTTATAATAAAAACAAAAATTCTGTGAGTTTAAAAATTTTATTAAAATTAAAATTTAAATTTTATAAAAATTTAAAATTCTATAAATTTAAAAATTTTATAAAAATTTAAAATTTTATAAATATTAAAAATGTTATAAAAGTTTAAAATTCTATAAAAGATCAATTTTAATAAAAATTTAAATATATATAAAAATCTGAAAATTAATAAAAATGTAAATTCTTAAAAAAATTTATAATAATCTTACAAAAATTTAAAATTTTATAAAAATTTAAAATTCTAGAAAAATTAAAATCTTATAAAAATTTAAAATTTTATAAATATTTGAAATTCTATAAAAAGTTAAATTTTTACAAAAATCTATAAATTTATAAAAATGTAAATTAAAAAAAAATATGAAAATTTATAAACACTTAAACTTTTATAAAAATTTATTGTATGTAAAAAAATTTTATAAAAATTAAAAATTTTATAAAAATTTTCATTTTCAATAAAAATTTTAACTTTTTATACAAATTAAATTTTTTTATATAAATCTAAACTTTTATAAAAATATAATAATAATATATATATAATTTCAGATTCAAATGTGCTGTTTTATTATATTTAAGTCACGGTATTCACAAGTAGAGCAACAATCGCTGTTAGCAAGAATCTTATATACTAGTCAATCCCTATTTATTTTTAATTCTTAGTTAATTTTTGTACTATGTTATCAAATTATTTATAAAGTAGAAAAATTAGATATAAATTTTAAATTTAAATTAATTATATATAGTTTATAACATCTACATTTTATTATAATATATATATACCTATATATTAAACGAGTATTGTTTTAAAATTAAGTTTATTTATTAAATAAAAAATTGAACTATCATTAAATTTTACTGAATTTGAAATTTTATTATTTGGCAGTCGAAAAATTGAAAATAAAAGAAAAATCAGTTGAATTTAAAGAATTTTACAGTTAGTTTTTTGATAGTTAAAAAATTGAAAATAACCAAAAATTTAGTTTGATTTGAAAATATTTGTAGTTTATTTTTTGTCAGTTAAAAAATTGAAAATAACTGAAACTTTCGTTTGTTTTGAAAAAGTTTGTAGTTTATTTTTTGTAAGTTAAAAAATTGAAAATAACGGAAACTTTAGTTCGATTTTAAAAATTTTACAGTTGTTCTTTTGATAGTCAAAAAATTGAAAATAACTGAAAAATTAGTTTGATTTAAAAAATTTGCTAGTTGTTTTTCCGGCAGTTAAAATTTATAAATTAATTTTAACATATATTTATTTATACCGAAATTAAAAGTTGTTTTTTTAACATTTAAATTTAAATGAATTTTTCTTCAAATTTGAATGAAAATGTAGTCAACCGGTTTTTAAATGAAAATTCATTCATTTTAAATTACATTTTCATTTATTTTTACCCACATAATATTCTGAGTGTAGGTACCAAAGTCTCAGATATTTAAAGGTACCTACACTTCCAAGAACCTCGTTAACCACATTGATGTATGTCGACGGGTTTGCGTCATAGCTAATATGCGTAACCTTCGTCTTGGAAATATTGATTTCTAGCCCAGCTGTTCGAGATTCAACAGCGATAGCGTTAGTATTTTCTTGAAGGTGGCCTGAGCTTTGGCTTAGAAGACATACGTCATAATCAAATTCCAAGTCCTCCAGTTGTTTTAAAGGTATCCATTGGATACCGCGTTTACTATTCAGTGCCTAGTTTCTGTATTTCTCGCATCGAGTTATTTATCACATTGAACAATGAAATTGTTAAAATAATAATGTGTGTTGCCAACTTATCGTTTCAACCAACATTGCTTTTCGCATATTTTCACTGTTCGATGCGAGAAATTACTCGAAACGAGGTACAGAGTCGTGCGCATTATGATGTCGATGACGAAGATAATGAGTTTAGGTGACAATATACATCCTTGCCTTACTCCAGTATTTACTTCGAACGGATTTGACATTTTATGTGTAGGATTCGACATTTAAAATCCACGTTTATAAAGTTCAAATTTTTCGTTGGCATTTAACGATTTTCGAAAATTCTCCACAGATACTTAGCTCCTATTGACACTGTCGAAGGCCTTTATTAAGCCGGTAAATGCTAGATAAATGGGGTGCGGAATTCATTATAATACTCTAACACTATTCTTACTATGTTGATTAGATCAACATCTTTCTGAAACTGCGTCGTATTGTTCGGTATTAAAAAATGGGTTATCATTTTAATAATGACTACATAGATGAGAAAAATCCTCTGAGACAGCTCTTTTTAGCATTTCTAGATATATAAGAAGTGCGAATAGCATACGTATCTCCAAATGCTAGAGCTAAATAGTCCATCTAATGTAGAAGTGAAAATTAGTATTAAGAAGCTTGTGTACCATCTTCTTATGAAGAGACGTATAAGAGGTCATATAACGTGAACAGATTTGATAGAAGAACAGGCAGTGTTCTGTCTCTCTTACTATGGAACCTCGGTTCCACTGGTGCGTTAGTACTAAAAAGCTTGCTATATTCTTACAAGCAGGTGTATTAGAGCCAAGTTAGTATCGTCCGAATTAAAAAGATTTGTTTGTAGGCGAACACTACCTTACTATGGAGCCTCACTCTGAACGATAGTCGTGTATTTCTTAGGAAGGTTCATCTAAAGGAAGATTTTGTGTACACTCGAAGACATTCTTCAGAAGTAACTTTCCAGTATTCGAAATAGGCGGACGATAATGATCTTGTATGAAATCCAAACAAGACTACCTTCCTGGGAGCCATTTAAGTTCCTTTTCTATAGTGGCCAAATATACCAAATATACTGGCGAAATATACCGGTAAATAATCTGAATTTAAGGTTCCAAAGACAGTGATAAAAAGGCGACAGCTGGACTATACGTTTACTGTTTTTCGGGGATAAAAGGACTAAATATATATTATTTACTGTTTGAACACAGCGGAAGTAAGGCCGATAATGCTATACAGTTAAATTCACGCACCGTAAGATAAACGAACGGAAATGGCGATGGATAGGCCACACACTTCGAAGGCCAAATACCAACATTGCTCGACAAGCGCTTCGTTGGAATCACAAGGAAGCGGCCGTCGTGTTGGTGCACCTGCTAGAACGTGGAGAAGATCAATTGATGCGGAGTTACAAGCAGCAAACTTTTCATGGAATGATGTATGCCTAACATCTCGCAATAGTGTCCGATATAAAAGGATGGTTGAGGCCCTATGCTCCACTGGGAGTCAAGGATAACAGAAGAAGAAGAAGATAAACGAAGGGGCTCAGCGAATGGCAAGTTTGTGCATGACGGATACCCGTCTTACATCCCTTCGGGTGCACTTAATGCTAATCTATGTTTGCTAATATGGACATAATAAGCCTTAAAACTGTTCCATTCACGGCATTGGTCAATGATCCTTTACGTACAGCCAGTACCATTGTTTAAAACGAACTTATACAAGATATGGATCCGTGGCTATGCGGAGCTTCTATAAAAGACTTTTGAATCAATAATCAGGGGTCAACAATTCTTCTTCACAAACCGATAAATATCGAACAAAGAGAAACTGTTCATGTTGGTGCTTTGCAGGCCGAAATTCTAGCCATTAGGGAAGCAGCAGATTGGATGAGATGTTATATGCTTACAGCAACCGGGATACAAAAATTCTTTGATAGTGAAGCTGCAATTAAGTCCCTAGATTCGATCTTTATGAACATGAGCTTTAGATTATCACAGATCTATCAACGAGGAAGCTCAGTAGTTCAGTATCTTATGTGCCGTTCTACAGGGATATGCTGTCGAACTGAGAACAGAAGTATTAGCAAGATATGGGACTACTTACAAATTCCAGACTTACTATCGGGTGTTTTTTATTGAGGTATAGAACTTTAAGTTGGCATCACTTTTTTAACTGGCGGCCATTTTGTCAGCTGTTAAGTGATTAATATTTAGTTTGGTTTGCCATTTCATCATGAACAGGTTGACAAAAGAACAACGCTTGCAAATCGTGCAAATTTATTTCGAAAATAACGGTTCAGTTCGCGAAGTTTACCGCAAGCTCCGTCCATTTTATGGTCGACATAATCGTCCATCAGAGCAATTAATTCGGTTAACCATGGATCGTTTTCGCACTACGTTTACTCTATGTGATAATGCGCATCCGCAGCGACGTCGAACAGTGCGCACCGAAGAAACAATTGCCGCTGTAGAGCAAAGTGTTGAAGAGGACCCGAATGAATCGATTCGCCACCGTGCACAGCAATTGGAGCTTTGTCCATCAACTTTATGGAAGATTTTGCGCAAAGATCTTGGCTTGCGACCTTACAAGATCCAGCTTGTGCAAGAATTAAAGCCGCGAGACCATGCAATGCGTCGTGATTTTGGTGTATGGGCCGAAAATGAGATTGATCTCGATGCTGATTTTCATCGCAAAATTTTGTTCAGTGATGAGGCTCATTTTTGGTTGAATGGCTACGTCAACAAGCAAAATTGCCGCATTTGGAGTGAAGAGAATCCACATGAGACCCTTGAGACGCCATTACATCCACAAAAACTGACTGTTTGGTGTGCTCTATGGGCTGGTGGAGTCATTGGGCCATACTTTTTCCGAAATAATGCTGGAGAGTCAGTTACCATAAATGGAGACCGGTATAGAGCCATGATAACCGGCTATTTTGCTCCCCAATTGGGTGGCATGAATGTGGATGAGTTGTGGTTCCAACAAGACGGCGCTACATGCCACACAGCGCACGTCACAATTGATTTATTGAAGGAAACATTCGATGAGCGCATAATTTCGCGGAATGGACCTGTCAATTGGCCACCAAGATCGTGCGATTTGACACCACTGGATTATTTTCTTTGGGGATATGTGAAGTCGCTCGTCTACGCCAACAAACCAGAAACGTTAGGGGACTTGGAAGCCAACATTCGTGGCGTTATTGCCAACATACGGCCCCATATGCTCGAAAAAGTAGTTGAAAATTGGACCTGTAGAATTGGCTTTATTCGAGCCAGCCGCGGCGGCCACATGCCCGAAATCATATTTAAACATTAATGGCATAAAATTATTCTTCCAATAAAGCCAAATTGATGGACATTAAAACGATTTTCTTGTGTTTTATTTCAATTCGAAGTTCTATACCTCTAAAAAAAACACCCACTAGAATCTGTCAGCATGCCTCCTATTGCGATAGAGAGCAATCATTAAAAAATTGTTATTTGGGACTATTTTCGGGGATGTTTTCATTACATTTCTGTCAACGTTTAAATAGGAAACGTTCTCACATCTGATTGGAAATCATGCCGTTATGCTAAACGAGCTGCGATGATGAGCTTTACACCTTTTCTCCACTTGCCGAGATGTGTCGTGCAAAAAGGCTTTCTTTTCCTGAAGAAAATATTGGTCGGCTAAAGAGCTTCTTAAGGCGATTCGCATGTTTCAACTGACATGAGACGTTCGTTGGACCTACCACATTTTTCAAGTGTCCAAGAAAGCATTCAAATGCCTCGGTTTTCTAATACTTAACTTCATTGATCTTATTACTTTTTACACCACATACATCCTACCGAAACTTTAATACAACTTTAATGTATTGGTGATGTAAAATAGACTTTAAAGTCTATTTTACAGAAGAAAGTGCTCATCTGTGACATTAGGGTACCCAACATTATTGATTAACTGAAACATCGTAGCTATATTGGTTATGTTACAGAACAAACTTTCTTGCGCAATACACATCTATCTTTTAAAGCTCAGCCCTTCGTGTTCGATTGGCCATTAGATCGAATAAACCAATAAAGAAAAAATTCGTTCTTTAGCCGTATATTTTGTTTGTATAATTTGCTTCCCTCAAAGCGACGCTATAGGCGTCATTTCCTTGCACTTTCAGAATTCGTACGCACCAATAACGCTATTTAATATTTTCCAGATCCAGGAATTCGATGAATATTACTCCACGCACATATCCGAGACCTTAACCTTTCTATATGATTGATTGATTCATTAGTTGCTGTCAATTTAGATTACGATTGCTCATATTTCGAAATGAAGTGATGGATATATATTTTACCCACTGTCACATATCGAAGAAAAAATTCCGGTTGAAATAATAAGAATTAGAACTAACGGGAACTCATTATAAAGTGAATGATGTTTGAAATTGTGAAAACGAAGATTTTAAATTTGGGAGATTTATTCGATTTGTAAGAATAAGAAACGAATATTTCGCACATACCTCTAGTTCATATCTCCCTTTTTCAAAAAGTACCGAAACTAATCTAGTAAAATTTTCAAATAAATCTCATCCCTATTATGTGCAATCGGCATTTCAAAATCGTATTGAAAATTTTGCACCCTTTTTTTATTGTAACATTTAAATTTCTTATTTTAAAAGTTGCATTATGATTTCCAATAGAAGAACTATATTTGAAGAGGGAAACATTTGAATGGGCGGACAGACAAAAGGGAAAGAAATGAAAAATAGTTTGTTTACGGAATATGTTTATTTTTTTAGGTTAGAGCAAAAAACATCTTCTTTATTATACTCTCGGGTAAGTTGATTGTGTGTATTTTGGCGGTTGTTTAAAAAACTGTCTCATGTTTGTACACATGTCATCTTTTTGTGTTTTTTTTTTTGTTACAAATAATAAAGTTTTTAGTTTTTTCACTTTTATGACAATTATCATCATCAGTAGCAGCAGCAGAAGAGGCATGTTGACAATAGCCTGTAAATATTTGCTATAACATAAGTTTTTTGTCATCGTCTATTGTTCGCTTATTTTGTTTATGTTTTATTTGTTTAGAGGACCAGTTTTTTGTCACCCTAAAATGTTGTTATCATTTTAATATTTAGTTTTCATTTCTATTCATTCCATTTCCATTAGCCAGATGAAATGCCTAAAAATGATGAGCATAATTTGTCACAGTTATACATCGATTGAAAGCTGTTACATTATTATTAATATGATGTCATTTATGATAAGGAAAATGCATTTAGATTTTGATCAGGATTGTTTTGAAACAATTTTTGATTTTTTAAATTGTTTGTAAACGTTTTGAAAAGTTTTAGTTCTTTTTAAAATTGTTACTTTTTTTTAGAATGGGGGGTATATTAAGGTTGTCATTCCGTTCGTAATTTCCTTAATATTGGCTCAAAGTTGATGTACATATATTTTGAATCCTTGTAAAATTCTTAGACGATTGAGCTATGTCCGTCTGTCTGTCCGTATGTATGTATGTCTGTCTGTTGTCGGTAAGATAGGGCCTGAACAAAAAGAGGTAGGTGTTTGAAATTTGGAAAAAATATTAATTTCTTGGAAAGTGTTGGTATTGAAATTGAGCAAAATCGGTTTACATTTGACCATAGCTCCCGTATAACCACGCATAGGCCAATCGCTGATTTCCTAATAACTGAGAAATTATAACAGATATCTTCTTAAACCAACAATATGTATATATATATCCGTATATAATAGAATATATATATATATACACACACACATATATATATATATATATATATATATATATATATATATATATATATATATATATATATATATATATATATATATATATATATATATATATATATATATATATATATATATATATATACACACATATATATATATATATATATATATATACACACATATATATATATATATATATATATATATATATATATAGAATGGATATCTCGAAAACGCCCCTCACGATTTTCATTAAATTTGAACGGTGGGTATCTTTTTGGATGTATGGGTCGAGTAAGAAGGGACTTTTGAAAACTTTGCCGCTAAGGGGGTAAAGAGGGGAAAAATCGGGGCAGTAAGAGCTTTCGGTCCTTCGTTAAAAGATATATTCATATAGTGGAGTAGGGAACATAGTTCCTGTTGACGGTTCCATGAGCCATCATCAATATTTAAGTGTATTGAATGAATAAGCATTTCCCTCCGGCGATAAATTGATCGGAGAAGCATTAATTTTCCAACAGGATAACGCTCCATGTCATAAGAGCAAGATGATCACAAAATTTGTAACAGAGGCTGGTGTTCAAAACTGTGGATTGGCTTCCCCAAAAACCAGTTTTTTATGTAATGGAAAATTTGTAGTCATACAGAAAGCAAAACAGATCTGCGGATTTAAAAAGAACAAAAGATAAAACGGTTATTGAGGTCGCAAAAGCTTGGAAAGAGACTTCAATGGTGTTCTACAGTTCTTGGCGGATTCTGTTCCGAACCACCATCAAATAGTTTTAAATGCTAAAGGAGGACACATTTCTGATTAATTTAAATAATCATTATAATTTTTTGTTGACCTTGAAGCTCCCAATTTTTTTTAAATACGCTCTGTAAAAATATGTCAAAATATTTATGCCACATCCTAAAATTTCCTTTTTTTGTTTCAATAAAAAAAAAAAAAAAATATATACAAAACTTTTAAAATATGAAAGGCCTTTTGTTTTCTAATAAATTACAATATTATTTACTATCTTCAATATTTATAATTAATTTTTTAATTGTATAGGACCGGAAATAGAAAAAGAAGAAAAACGGCTGGTATGTCAAAATAATTCTGCCGGCTAGTGTAGATATATTTGAATGTTGAACTACAAAGCTACTGCAATCGAATTTAGTCCAAAGATTTTACCAACAATACCCACTAGTTTAAAATTTTTTTTGTTGAATTTGGTCCACATTTTGAATTATCTTCACCCTCGTAGATATGTTTCTAAATTTAAAACAATTTGGTGGTGGCTTTATAATATTCGGCAAAGCTGAATATAACACTCTAACTTGTTATTGTAGGGGTTTACCTCATATAGCCAATGTAATACATGCCGTAGTGTTTCCGTAATTTGGACTTATATGAGAGCTAGGGTCAAATGTGGACCGATTATCTCGAAATTTAGCAAATTGATAACAGTTGTTACAAAAATTATGTATGCAAAAAATAAACTCAAAATTTTCATTATCTTTAGATTTACGAGCGTTTTAGTGATTTTTTGTCTCATTTAGTGCGTTTTTATACCCTTCACCACCATAGGTGGAAAGGGTATTATAAGTTTGTGCTGATGTTTGTAACGCATAGAAATATTTGTCTTAGACCCACCTTTTAGTACACCAATAGACTTAGAATCACTTTCTGAGTCGATTTAGCGATGTCCGTCCGTCCGTCCGTATGGCTGGCTGGCTCGACCCCCCATTTTAACCTTGTAATCAAACTACAGGTCGCAATTCTAAAGATAATTTGATGAAATTTGGCACAGATAATTTTTTTGATAATGGGACCACGGCTATTGAAATTGGTCAAAATCGGTCCATTATTTATGGTACCTCCCATAGGTCCCACTTCACGGAATTGCTATATTGGCCACAAATATCAATATTTTTTAATGAAATTTAAAACAGATACTGCTTATGTAAACTTAAATCACTGTACCAAATTTCGTTGAAATCGGTTCACATTTGACCATAGCTCCCATACAAACTCTTCTTCAAAAACGCACTAAATGAGACAAAAAATCACTAAAACGCTCGTAAATCTAAAGATAATGAGAATTTTGAGTTTATTTTTTGCATACATAATTTTTGTCAATTTCGAGATAATCGGTCCACATTTGACCCTAGCTCTCATATAAGTCCAAATGACGGAAACAGGTTGAATATATACGTTTTGAGATAATTTTTGTATGATGGCAAAATTTAGCAAATATTTGTCTTTATACAGGAAAAATAACACCTTTGACCTTAGTGGTGAAGGGTATCGTATGGTCGGCTCGACCGACTATAGCGCTTTCTTACTTGTTTAAAGAAGAGTTTGTATGGGAGCTATGGTCAAATGTGGACCGATTTTAACGAAATTTGGTACAGTGATTTTAGTTTAAATGAGCAGTATTTGTTTTAAATTTCACGAAAAAATATTGATATTTGTGGCCAATATATCAATTCCGGGAAGTGGGACCTATGGGAGGTACCATAAATAATGGACCGATTTTGACCAATTTCAATAGCCGTGGTCCCATTATCAAAAAAATTATCTGTGCCAAATTTCATACAAGGTTTAAATGGGGGTCGAGCCAGCCAGCCAGACGGGCGGACGGACGGACGGACGGACATCGCTAAATTGACTCAGAAAGTGATTCTAAGAATATTGATATACTAAAAGGTGGGTCTAAGACAAAAATTTCTATGCGTTACATACATCAGCACAAACTTATAATACCCTTTCCACCTATGGTGGTGAAGGGTATAATAACAAAATATTTACTTGTAATACTTCATCTTAAATCTTCAACTTCGCCATTACGAACTTTCTTAATTTTCTTATTTTGTACTTAAGTATTTCTTAGACATTTTTGTAATTTATGAATTAATTAGATTTCAGACAAAAATTGCAAATGCCAGTCACATACAACCTCGTACATACATATACCTCATGAAATTACTAAGATTTTTTCGTTTATGCATTTGTCTTTTATGGGTGGAGTTTTGACTTGTGTCGAAAACATTATGGAGAAATGAAAACGGAAAATTTTTATAATTTCTTAATTTTTGTTAAGTCAGCACTATCACGAAGGCAATAATTTTCAGAGCAGCTTCATTCACATCAAGGAAAGCACACAGGCTGTGCTTAAGAAACCAGCAAGGAATTGTCTAAAATTTGTCCTTTTTACATGGAGTAGTCGTAGAGACTCATCGAAATTTAATGAAGGAATAATGAAAATTTGTCTCGTTTTTGTTTTACTTCAAGGAATATTAAGATGCTGCAAAGACAGAAAATTCAGTCATTTGGAAAATTTTTCTTATTTTCTTTTAAACCAAAAACAAAAAAAAAAGTTAATATAAAAAGGACGAGACATTCAAGTTTTTAAGAGTAAGAGAAAATGATGTATGAGTTGTGGCAAGGACCAACAAAGAATAAGGCCAGTCATCTTTTTGGAAGATGATGGCATAAACGTGTTTCGGGCGCAAGTAAATGGCGGGCAATAACTTTAACGCTTGCATAGATTTCTTTTCACGAACATTCCTTTTTCTGATGGAGTTTGCCTTGTCCATTCCTTATGGCGGCATACCAGGCTCATTAGATCTTGTAAGTATGAATAGCAAATAACTCAAAATGTAGGTGGATGAGACCATTTGGATAAAATGAATTTAGGAAGAAATGTAAAATATTCACTGAAGTGAAGCTGTTTTTTTTTTTGTCTATTGTTTTCTAGAAAGTGTGACACTTGAATATTTCCTTGCCCATTGTGGTTGTTCATTCTTAAATATTTAATCAGTAGAGGAAAGTTGTGGTGGTGTTGGTTGGGTTGGGCGGTTGTCTGGCTTTGGCAAAATAAAAAATCTCGCTAAAGTAAACTTATTAACCCCCAACTGCCCAGAGGTAATTATAAATGTGTCGTGTTCTTCTTTTTGGTTGGTTTAATTTTTTTTGTTGTTGCTACTTATTTCTATATTCTTTGTCTTAATCATAATGACTGGCAGTCGGACATTTGTACATAATTGTTCAATTATTTTTGGTCTCTTTTAGAAAAAGAATAGAATTTTTCATAGTATCTATTTTGATTTTTTTCCTTTCTCTTACTTAACTTAATGTCAGGGGGATTATATCTGTTTTTTTTTGTTAATAAGTATTAATGGTTGAAAGGAATGGGAGGCAGATGACTTGGATTGTGTCTGAAAATAATGGACAATTATCTAATTAAACCTAATTTAATTTATATCATTCAATTGTTTGAAAAGATAAATAATTTGTAGTTAAGCATTTGCCTGAGATTTATGACTGATTAATGTGGATTTTTTTAAGAAGTGTTCCGAATAAAATATGTATTTATAATTTCAGACAAAACTTATCCATAGAGCAAAAAACAAAATTAAAAAAAAAACTATTGTAAATAGGGTAGGAGGGGGACCATTTGCCATAGGGGCGCATTTGCCACCATAAATTTTCTTGAAAACAAACTTATCTTTTTTGATGCTGTAATCGATTTTATATTCGTTTGTCAATATTATTCTATATCTCAAATTTTGACTGCTGTAGCTTTCATATTTAAAACATCAGGCGTGATTTATTGTTTCAGCAAATCCTGAAAAAATATTTTGCTACAAGTATTTTTGTAATATTTTCCTTATTTTTTTGTTATTCTAAGAAATATTCATTAGTTTAATAAACAATATAGTATTGAGAACAAATATTTTAAGTTTTTATTAATAAATCTATTTCTTATGTGAAAAGTAGTTCTTTATATCTAAGGACTCTACCTGGGGCACATTTGAAAAAGTGGCAAATGCTCCCCCTTCTACCCTATATGAAATATTTTATTTTTATAAAATATTTAATGCAAATCCAAGTTTGTTACAATATTTTATTATTGTAAGAAACAGTTGGTGGACTCAACTTTTCCTAGACGCTTTCGTTGGTTATATCCCAAATTCTAGACACCTTATCTAATTTTGAAGACAAAATAACTACTAACTATATTGTATTATTATTGACACATTATCCAAACGAAATTATGTTTCATATTTTCTTACAAAAATTTTTTTATAGAAATTTTTCCCACAAAAATTTTTCTTTAGAAATTTTTTTCCACAAAAATTTTTCTTTAGAAAATTTTCTTACAAAAATTTTTCTATAGAAAATTTTTTTATCAAAAATTTTTCTATAGAAGATTTGGAAATTTTTTGATATAAAAATATTTTTATCCAAAATTTTTACAGAAACATTTTTTTATCGAAAAATTTTTTTTCGAGAAATCGATTTTCCTGCCGATTCTGAGTCGATTGGTACAATTGGTACAAAAAGTATTCATAATTAGAATTGTGGAGTTTATTTATATATCAGATTTTAGGAAATCCTCCTGCAAAGGACGCTTTCAAATTTCATCTCAATCGGTAAATAAACACCTGAGATATCGCTGAAACACTACCCACAAAATGTAAACAAAATTTCTTAGACACGTACTTTCGGCAATTTGCTGTACATCAAAATTAGAGTTTTCGCAATATCTCAGTTGTTTATTCACCGCATATGTTCAAATTTCAATGCTTGGCGGTAATCTGATATAAAATTTATGTATGTCCGTGTTCCAGGAGGATGGTTTTTCCTATTTCTGCATTTCATTTTTTCAACAAACTTTCTCTAATGCGTACTTCGGGCAACTTGCAATACATCAAATTTAGTGTTTTGGCGATATCTCAGTAGTTTTTTTTAAAATATATAATATATTATCACTCGTACACCAGGAGTATATTTTTTCTCTTGTTATTTAAAAGTGTTTTCTGATCAAAAATTTTAAAATTTTCATCTAATTTTTGGTATTCTTTCGATATTTCGGGTGTTTATGGACCGATTTTGATGTTCATTGCGGGAGAATTTCCTAAATTCTGGTATATTATTTATTTGTGTCCATCCTTTTTTAAAAACTTGATTTCAACAGACAGACGGACATCGCTTAATCGATACTCCTCCCGATTCTGAGTCGATCGGTATAATTTTTATGGGATTCCCTATTGGTGAAGGGTATAAAAATGTAAAATTGTTTAATATTAAATTTTATTTCTTTTTTGAAAAATATTCCCAATATTTACAAAAATATTCCCAAAGTTTACAAAAATAATAGTGTCAACAATGTTCGAGATTATATTTCTTTTTTCTCTCGAACCATGTATTTTGTCGCTATAAATTGGATTTTGATTTGTTTCTTACCTATTTTGTTTTTTATCAAAGAAACTACTTTGATAAAGCGGCACCAACCAATTCTGATAACATCCAAATTCCAACTGAAAGAGTTTAATACTCATTTTCACGAGTTTTATTATGATCGTGGTATTTATGATCGTGGTACTCCCTGAGTCATCATTGCATCCCGAAAAAATAACGATTTAGTGCGGTTTGTTGGCCAGCGTTGTCATTGGGTCATACTTCTTCCGTGACGATTAAGATCTGAATGGGAATCGCTACCGTAACCGAATATTTTTGCCCAAAATTGGATGATATGGACTTGTGGACATGTGGTTCCAATAGGACGGGGCCATACAGCGAATGTCACAATCAATTTATTGAAAACCATGTTTGCAGAACGTGTTATCTCACGAAATGGTCCAGTCGATTGGACGCCTCGGTCCTAGCATACCAGAGATCCCAAGTTCGATCCCTGGCCAGATCCACTTGAAAAAATATATATTTAAAAAAAAAGCGGTGGTTTCATCTCATAACTCAGCTAGCCACTGGTTATTGAGTATAAGGCTATGTAAGACTTCTGTAACTAATGCATTTGCCGTTCGGAGCCGTAGGTCCCTTTCAATGAGTCTAAAAATTGAATCGGATGCATCTCATAGTCTGAGAGAGGTTCCCCTTGTTCTAACTGGAATGTTGTCGGGGAATTATATATATAAATATATATATATATATATATATATATATATATATATGTATGTATATATATATATATATATATATATATATATATATATACTTTTATCACTGCACCAACTTTCGTTGAAATTGCTTCTAGAAAAAGAAGCAATTCCCAAATACCAGAAAACTTTTGTATAAAGACGAAATTTTAAATTCACTGGACATTATTTTATTTTATTTTTATAGGGTATGAAATGGTCTGGCTTGATCGACCATAAACTTTTTTACTTGTTAAAATCTAATTACCAAAATTTAAACAAAAAAAAATGCAATACATCAAAGAATAAGTAATTTTGTATTCTCTGATTTCGAGTTTAGTCCTTTTTCATACATAATTTATATAACGTATCTTTTAAAAAAATTTAAATCGAATGACAGCAATATTGCAATTTCATGCTGAAATGTTTGCTAATTTTGTTTTTTAATTTCGCAACGCCTATTTTTATCTTTAAATGACAACCTATCAACAAATTCAATTACGTCGTTATGTTCCCCATCCAACCCTCTTGACAAAAATTATTCGTTTGCATTAACAAATTTCTACTTATGGGTAATTTTTTTCAGTTGTAGTTTATGCCATTTTTTCTATTTGCAAATAAAGAATTGAAGGAATAGATTTTTTTTTTCATTTTTGCCTAAATGCCTTCCGGCTTCAGGTGTTTTGTCATTCAATTATAATTTAGTTCCACTCTCAGTTGAGCAGTTTCAAAACGTGTACGAGTATGAAAACTTTATTTATTTTGCCATTTCAAATTTTTGTAATTTTCGATTTGTTGGTGTCTTTTGTTGAAAACCAAAGGAATTGTAGAATTATTGTTTTTGTCATTTGTCTTTTTGAAAATGTTTTGAAATGATTTTGAAAGTTCTTTTCCTCATCATCATGTCATGTTGACTTAGCTGGTAAAAGGTAAACGTTTTTAACATTTAAAAATAATAATAAAGAATTTATTTTATGGTGAAATTTAAAGGGCGTTATGTTCTTTAATTCAAAATTTGAAACGTGTGTGTAGAGTATATTTACTCAAGGGCATGTGGTACCAGAGTCATCACAGGATAGTGTATGAAAATGACAGTTATTTTCAAATTAATTTTGATATTAATTTGAAAATTGTAATTTCTTTACTATCATTTAAAAGTTAATCATTTTAGATATCTTTTTATATTAATATATATTTTAATACCCTTATTAAACCTATAATAATATGCCATAATACACACAAGTTTTTTGTAATAGTCAACCATGTGATGTAACCTTTAACCTATAATTATTTTAGTTAATCATACCTTAGTTAATTTTTGTTTTGATCGTCAGACTGACATGTGTCCACACACGTGAAATAAAATATCCTATAAACAAAAAAAAAAAAAAAAAAAACAAGTAAGAAAAGCTATAGTCGGTCAAGTCCGACTATATCATACCCTTCACCACTAAGGTCAGATATGGACCAACAATTAAAAAAGTTTTCCTTAAGTCTGAGAGACATACATACATATACTATGTGCAATTTTTTTTTTCAAAATTTCGAGATTTATATCATTTCCGGCTAAGGGCCTGATATGGGAGCTAGGGTCAATTGTTAAACGATTGTTACCAAATTTTGGTTATTGGTTCATATTTATAAAATATTTATCCGTGCAAAGTTTAAGCAATCAAATGCATTTATCTTTAGAGTTATTAACGTTTTTGTGCTTTTATGTGTATGTAAACGTCTTTTGAGAATGTGTCTTGTATGGGAGGTATGGTCAAATATGGGCCGACTTCTAGAAAGTTAGGAACGCTCATTAAGGTTATGATAAGCAATATTTGTGCCGAATATTATTAAAATACAACTAAATTTGTGGCTGTAAAGGACCAAAAACTCCTATCCGGGAAGGCATCCCTATGGGAGGTACCCGAAATAGTAAGCCGATTTCACGCAAAAAGAATAGGAATCGTCGCTGGACCAAAATATGAGCCTGTGCCAAATTTCATCAAATTATCTTTAAAATTACGACCTGTAGAATGAAGCTTACATGGATAACCGGTCAGCCAGCCAGCCGGACGGACATCGTTAAAACAACTCAGTTAGTGATTCTAAGTCAATTGGTATACTAAAATGTGGGTCTCAGACCAATATTTCTATGCGTTACAAACATCATCACAAACCCAATATACCCTTTCCAACTAAAGTGGTGAAGGGTATAAAAAAAAGAAAACAAAATAGCTTCAGCCCAACTTACTATTAATAAATAAGAAGATATTATTGTCGGTCAAACCCGACCTTATAATACCCTATACCACTGATTCTTAAAATTTTGGAAGTTATGATTAAAAATTTCAATTTATTCCATGCCCCTATTGCCGTTCTCAAATCAACTTAGTTTGTCGTCTGCCAAACTTTCACTCAACAAATTATTTTTTGATATTGCGGAACTAAAAAACATTGAGTTATAACCAAAAAATGTTGTTCGGTGTAACCTTTATCATCATCTTGAGGAGTATCGATTGTTCTAGAACGATCGAAAGCCACGAATTATGTCTAATTTGCTAAACAAAATAAATACGAATTATAGTGTTTTTTGCGAAATCAAAGCGAAGATTATCGTCTTAAAAGTTTTATCTTTTCTGTATCTCCTTTTCTGCTTCGAAATATTTATTATTTAAATTAGGTCCGAATAAATATTACTTATAGTTGCCAAATAAGGTCTATGAGATTTGTTGGATTTAGCTCTATTGAATCATATGGACCAACTCTCAATAGTCAGTTAAATAAGCCGAAATTTACAAAAACTCTCATAATTCCAAAGATAATTGTTTAAACTTTGCACAGATAAGTTTTTTGTAGACGTAATCGATAAGTGAAGTTTTGAATTTCACCTAATTTTCCTTTCAAACCCATTTCCGGAAATGACATAAATACACTGAAATGTCGAGAAATTGTTGCAATGATATACAAATTAGTCTCAGATATATCTCTAAGAAGTAAGAGAAACTTGAGGGCTCTAACGAAATTTGTTGGTTTATTTTCGGGAATAAAAAGATCTCATTGAGTATCAAATAAATATACTCAAAACTCCATTTTTTGAGTTCTTTCAAAGCTCCTTGCCTCAGACCATATGGTGGTGAAGAATGATACATTTTCGGTTGTTGGTGTCTCTTAATTACCCAAAACAAATTTATCGTACAATATTTGTCTGTAGTCGATTAAGATGGTAATTGTTTTTTCCAAAAAGAGCTCGACCATTTGCTTCAAATTAATCTTAGTCCGAATGTGTTAGTTTTGGGTAGATCTAACACATGTCACCTGTCACTGTTTTATACAATTGTTAAAGCAATTAATTAACACTAGTTTTTTTTGAAAGCTTGTCAAATTATGTGTGATCCAACGAGAAGAAATCTTTTTCTAGACAATTTTTTATTTAACACTAGCTGCTGGGACCCCGCGTTGCCGGGTAGCCTGTCAATCGTGAAACAATTATCGAACAATCACTTAAAATCATTGAACTCTCGTCACTCAATTATCAAACAATCATCAAACAATTGTCAAAAAATCATCAAAAAAACATCAGTTAATCGTGAAACAATTAACAAACAATCATTCAAAATTTTCAAACAGTCATCAGTCAATCAATCATCAAACAACTATCAAACAGTCGTCAAACAACTATCAAATAATCATGAAAAATCTTAAGAAAATTGTCAAATAATCGCCAGTCAAACTATTTATTGACAAACAATAATTAAGACGTTAAAGTAGGCATGTTTAATTTCTCTTTATATAGAATCCTAACTTGACTATGACAAACGTTTAGAAAAAAAAACTGTCTTTATCAGTTCAGCCGTTCTCAAGTGATGCAATTTTAAAGAAAAACTGAATTTAATCCTCATTTTTCGATTCCCAGGTCGTTCTTGGTGCATTTTCAAAAAATTCAGAAAGCGAAAAACTATCCTATAGTAAGAAAATATCCACATTTAAGACTTTTATATATTCGGTTTAGTCATATTTGTCATTTTTAATATTTGAGGTTTAAAAAAAACTAGGTCTATTTTACCACACCTTAACATACTGACAAAATTTCAAAAAAAAAATCGGTCAGAGGGGTCACGCCTACTTGAGATTTAAAAAACAAACCTAGTCTATTTTACCCATCATTTCAGAAAAATTGGTCCGCTCGGTTACCCATATTTGTCATTTTTAATTTATTACTTATAGGGGAATGGTACCGACCACTTCAGATTTCAAAAAAAAATCTGGCCTATTTTAACCACCGTCACACTTTACCATAGTATCAGAATTTTAGAAAAATCGGTATGCTAGTTTCGGCGCTAATTAATATCAAACAACATAAAGACGCGAACTTTTTTTTAATAGATATAGATCAAATTTATGCAGGTCCCACTTTTATTTAAGGTTTAAAATCTTATGAAAACAATATCAAAGTTTTTCGGAATAACAGCTGATTTTGGAAGGCCTAGCCTCAAACTCACCATAGCAGCATCAACGTTTTTTGCAACAATTGCGTTAATGTATTTATGTACCTATATATATACATTCAATATTTCATATCTTAAAAATTTTTAGACACTCATATTTTGTCAGTATGAGGGCACAAAAACTTAATTTTTGGAGGTCAATCCTATGGGAAGTACCTGAAATACCCAGTCATCTAGACAAACGGACTCCTATCGGAATGTAATTTTAAGTTGGTGATGTTCTCAGATTAATTTTTCTGTGCGTTACATACATCACTACAAATTTATAATACCCTTCTCACCTATAATGGTATAGGCTATAAATAAAAAAAAAACATCATTAAATAATAATCATCCAAGAAGCAAAAGCACGAAGGACGAATCACTCAAATATAAAACACCTTGACTATTGGGTGTTCTCTTTCTATGCTAATTTGGGTATGTGGGATATTTTAACCACAAAAAATGTTTATTGGTAATTTGTTACGCCTAAATGTAGGCACGCGTAATATATTAAGTGTAATTTTCATAGTTTAGTTTATTTCTTTTTATAATAAACTGGTAGATACATAACGAAAAGCTAAAATATTTAAAGTGGTTAGAAGGGGTTTAATTTGAATATCAGTTTATTTGTTTGCTACAAGTGAATTCCCTTTAATAATATCGAATGTTTGAACACACGCGATTATTAGTTTTCCTATAAAAAAAATAATCACTAAAATGTTACGTGTTTTATAGTTTAAATCATTTATAATTAAAAATTTCTATGTATATTTTTCGGAGGGTTGCCAATAAAGATTTAAATACCAGATAACGAGTTTAGGCAATGATTCCTTAGGAAAACTAACTTTGTATAATCAGTAACGCAAAGTTTGTATTATTATAATTATTAGGGGTAGAAGAATGCTTATCTGAAACAATTTTATTTAATTTTAATGTTAAACATGTAGGAAAATTCTCTAGTCGGTCAAGCCCCACAATTTGACACCCTTCACCACTAAGTTCAAATATCGACAAATTTTCAACATATTTACAAGTTCTTATTATACCCACCATCAAAAAGAATGGTGGGTATAATAATATTGGCTCAAAAATCAAAAACGATATATATTCTGAATCCTTATGAAATTCTAAGACGATTGAGCGATGTCCGTCTGTCTGTCTGTCTGTTGAAATCACGATAACGCCTAAACGAAAGGAGCTAGCTCACTGAAACTTAGCAAAAACATTCCTCATTTATGAGAAAATTGATATTGAAATTGGGCAAAATCGGTTAACATTTGACCATAGCTCCCGTATAACCTCGTCTAGACTAGTCGCTTATTTGCTAATAACTGACAAATTATAATAGCTATGATGACAAAATTTGGTATCTAGAAGTTTTCCATAAGCACTAGGCAGCATATAAAATTTCATCGAAATCGGAAACATACGGAAACAGCCAAAATTCCACCTGAAATTCACTTAAATGCCAATAAATGCTAAAATGTAATAGCTTTCGCCACCAAATTTAGCACAAATAAGTCTTATGTGAAAACCAGCCAGTGTGCAAAATTTTGTCACAATCGGTCACCATTTGACCTAGCTCCCGTATAAAAAACTTATGGAAACACAAAAATACAAAAAGAAAAGGGGGTTTATGTCCGTCTGTCCGTTAGATAAAAGCGCGATAGCGCCTTAACTGAAAGGGCTACAGCAACAAAATTTTGCAAAAGGAAGTCTTATGTGAATGCCAGCCAGTGTGCAAAATTTTGTTACAATCGGTCACCATTTGACCATAGCTCCCATATAAAAAACTTACAGAAACACAAAAATACAAAAAGAAAAGGAGATTTATGTCCGTCTGTCCGTCAGATAAAAGCGCGACAGCTCCTTAACTAGAAAAGCTAGAGAGACAAAATTTTACAAAAGTATTTCTGATATGTAACAAAAGTTGTATACTGAAAATGGGCAAAATCGGTTCACATTTAGTTAGAGCTCCCATATAACCCGGCCCCGGGAAACACATGAATGCTGATAAATTGAATACAATTGTAATAGCTATGACGACTAAATTTAGTATAGAGAAGTTTTATACAACTATTGGTCAGTATATCAAATTTTATAGGAATCGGTCCATATTTGACTATAACTCTCATATAAAATACACTCCTGGAAACCAAAAAATATTTAGCAAGGACCAGTTAAAAGCTATTAAATTAGAAACTTTGATAGCTATTGCCACTAAATTTTGCAAAAATAAGCTTTACATAAATACCAACCAGTGTGTAGAATTTTGTTACAATCGGTCAACATTTGGCTATAATTCTTATATATATATTACATCCCCTTTTTATATCTACAACTAAAAAGATTCGGAGGTACAAGCAGCATATTGAGATTTGTATATGGTAGATGCATTAGGACCTCCTTACAAAATATATGGACCAGTCGTATTACTATCAACTTCTTTATCCTAACTAAATGTTAAGCTAAAGAAAAAGTATTTAACAACTTATTAATGTAAAACCATACCCGGTTGAGATAACGAATTTTGTTCAAAGTAAATAAATACTAGGGAAACCACTTACATACTTTTGAATGTTGAACTATAAAGCTACTGCAACCGAAGTTATTCCAAATATTTTACCAACAATGACAACTAGCGTAACAACTTTTTTCCAATTTGGTCCACGTTTTGAATTTGCTGCACCCTCGTATATATATGAGATATGTTTCTAAATTTAACACAACTTGATGGTGGGTATATAAGATTCGGCACAGCCGAATATATTACTCTTACTTGTTTATTCTTAGGGACATTAATATGCTTTATTTCTTATCACAGCAAACATTTCCCGAGATTTATGTATATGCAATGGCCCTGTTATATAAGCTATGGTCATTTGTAGACCCATTATTAGGAAAATTTGTTCGCTATGTTTTGAAAGCAGAAGACTTACCTGTGTAACGTTTTCGCAAAAAACCTCAATTGCCTTAGATTTATGAATGTTGCTGGTTTTTGGGGTATTTAAGTGAATTCTGAGAATTGGCCTTGTGTGCGAGATATAGGCAAATATGAGAAGACTTTAACTAAATTTGGTACACTGATTTTGGTTACTATAAGCAATATTTCATTTTAATTTCATTCAAATACAATTGAATTTTTTGGCTGTAAAAGGCTAACATTCCTATTTCGGGAATACAGTCCAAATATCGTTCAATTATCTTGAAAGTTATTCTGAGTAGATCGGTATGCTAAAAGACCGATGTTTCCTTGAGATGCAAACATTAAAACAAACGCAGTAAGCCCATTCTACATATGGTGATCAAGGGTTCAAAATGGATCATTTTAACTTGTTTGCAATACAAACAATATATCCTATATGGAAAAATCTGAAAAATGTTAAACCGAGGACAAAATTTCAAAACTGTCAATATGACGTATTTTTGTTTTCGAAAAAATTAACCACATACTGATCCCTTAGAATATACAACGGATACAATTTTTGATTGCTCTCTTCGTGTATGGCAGGTCTTTATTTGCAGCCATCTCGAATTTTTATAAATTTTTAAAAATAATAGGTTTTTTAAAAGTTCATAAAAATAGTAGAAACATCCATTTAGTTATCAAGTTTCAGTAGGGGCTCAAAGTCTGCTGAATTTTATACAATTAGATGTAAAAGAACCCATCAAAAGTAATTGGAGTGATATAAATAACGTCAAGTAAAAAAGGGCTCACAGTGTGTAGCGTCCGTCACAGAAATAAAGGTTTTTTTAATTTGACTAGTACAATTTTGTTTTTTTCTCCAATTGAACTTTGTTCGTAAAGAGAACTTATACATTAGGCTAAAAATATATAGATGTTTATATAGCATTTTACAGAATAATATGTGTCGGAAAGTGTGTAGCGTCCATCATTTTTTACAAAATGATATTTATTAAATACAATATTTACGAACACATATCTGCCTTATTCATAAAGCAATAACATTGTCTATATCCACAGATTAAATTTAAGATATTAGGTGTCAAAAAATATACAGTGGGGCAAATTTGATGCTTTTGAAATTTTATTTTTGTTTAGATTTTTGGGACACTATCAGAAAAATAAGATGTAAAAAGTGAAAAACTTTAAATAAATATATGTATGTAGCCGTTTTGTGAAGTATTAAATTGTGCCCAAAACTCGCATTTTAACCACGAACATGAAAAGGATGGAGATGAAATTCGGGAACAAATAAAACCATTATTTGTTTAACGAATCCTTAAAAAATATGAAATACGAATTTTTTCCTAATAAAAATCATTCAAGTAAAAACTGTATCGTCCGTTTTGTAATCCTCTGGTTTTCCTCTATATTTAGTATTTACAATTTTTTTTATCACTATGACCGTTTTGGTGAAAATTGCAGAAACATGTGTTGAAAAAAAGTTACTTCCATTTTTTGTAGCGTCCGTCACAGCATTTTAAAAGCGAGTATCTTTTTCCTCCAAAAGAAGTATGTAAATTGGCAAATGCCATTCGATAGCACAATCGATGGGCTAATATTATCGGAAATCTGTGCAAAGATATCTAGTGCAGAACGGCAATGGGATACATTTAAGTACAACAAAATCCGTGAAAAATGTATCGTTCGTCACGCAGGATTTGCCCATATGGGGCATAGGAAAATAATAAACTTTTTTCAAAACAAGTTTTGTTTTTTCAATACAAATTTTTAAATTTGAAATTGCAAAGATCTTTCTAGACATGCCTCTTTCTTGAACTGTGCGATGTCATCCCATAAAGAACTGCTGAGTTTTCTCCTTTCCTAGAAGGCCTTATTCAAATGATCTGGTGATGCAATTTACAGCAGCAATGATTATTCTTATGCTGACACAAGAGCAGTATAAAATCGCACTAAACTTTTATAGGTACACAGAAAGATTTATTTGTCCAACAACTAAAGAGTGTTCTAAAAAAAATATGCATTTACTATTTTTGACAAAATTTATCCATAGTGCAAGAAATAATTTATTTTTTGATCAAGTTAGTTTCTATAGATATGTCAGATACTATTATTTTAGAAATTATTAATTTTCAATAGTTATTTCAATCAAAATGGACTGCGAAAAAAAAGTTCGTGAAAATATAATTAAAACTTTTCAAAAAAATCCGTCATGGACTTTTAAAAAAATAGCTAAAAATTTGAAAGTTGACCCTCGAACGGTTTCTAATGCCATCAGACGGTATAAGGAAAACCTGAGCATTGAAAGAAAACCTGGATCAGGGAGGAAAAAAGGTCCTACAGATATTGGTAAGGCAAAATAAGTCGAGCGACTCTTTCGAAGAGCGCCTAACACTTCTTTAAGAAAAGCAGCTCGTACGGTGAAATGTTCTACGAATTTTGCACATAGAGTCAAAGCTTATGCTGGACTGAAGACATACAAAGTCCAAAAGGTTCCAGATCGCAATGCTATAAAAAACTTAGAAGCAAAAAAACGAGCGAAAAAATTGAAGTCTGATTTTATAAAAAAATACACCTGTTGTGTGATGGATGATGAAACATACGTACTGGCAGACTTTTCTCAACTTCCTGGTCAAGATTTTTATGTTGCTGATAAACGGGGTAATGTTCGGCAAGAGTTTCGCACAAAAAAACAAACAAAATTCCCTAAGAAGTTTCTCGTGTGGCAAGCTATTTGCAGTTGTGGCAAAAGAAGTAAAGTAATTGTGGCATCTGGCACAATAAACACAGAAATTTATATAAAGGAGTGCCTACAAAAACGGTTGTTACCCTTTTTAAGAGAGCACAGAGTGACTACATTTTTTTTGGCCCGATTTGGCATCATGCCATTATGGAAAAAAGGCACTTGAGTGGTACTCAAAGAATAATGTCATTTTTGTACCACGAGAGGAAAATCCACCTAACCGTCCAGAACTTCGGCCTGTGGAAAGGTATTGGGCTCTGGTAAAAAAGGAATTGAAGAACACAGGAAAGATTTCCAAGAACATGTCGAAAAAAGTCGATAATTTTGCAAAACCCGAGTACTAAGTAAACATTTTAATGC
The DNA here is from genome assembly GCA_933228675.1 of Stomorhina lunata. Lineage (NCBI taxonomy): Eukaryota > Metazoa > Arthropoda > Insecta > Diptera > Rhiniidae > Stomorhina > Stomorhina lunata. Next base: position 84,422,478 of record OW121741.1, on the reverse strand, counting down.
TAAATGATTTTGTATAATATGTCATTATATTTGCGTATTTTGTAGAGTTTTTATATTAAAAGGTTTGATTTTTATTTAAGAAAATCCAACTACAAATTTTATTTAGAGCACTCTTTATATATTCAATATGCAACAACATATGTGTATCAATACATTAACTTAAATGTACATAACCCCAAGAACCATGTTTTGCACATCTATTTGACTAATAACAAGTAAGAAAGTGCTATAGTCGGTCAAGCTCGACCATATGATACCCTTCACCATTAACGTCAAAGGTGTTCTTTTTTCTGTATAAAGACAAATATTTGTAAATTTTGACATCATACAAACATTTTCTCAAAACTTATATATTTAAGCTGTTTCGGTCATTTAGACTTATATGAGATCTAGGGTAAAATGTGGACCCATTATCTCGAAGTTTGACAAATTGATTACAGTTTTTAGAAAAATTATGTCTCCAAAAAATAAACTCAAAATTCTCATTATCTTCAGATTTACGAGTGTTTTAGTAATTTTTATCTCATTTAGTGCGTTTTGATAGAAGTGTTTGTTTCTTTGATCGTTGAACCGATTTCAACGAAATTTGGTACAATGATTTTGGTATACATAAGCAGTATTTGTTTTAAGTTTCATGAAAAACAAGTAAGAAAGTGCTATAGTCGGTCAAGACCGACCATACGATACCATTATGGTCAAAGGTGTTCTTTTTCCTGTATAAAAACAAATATTTGCTAAATTTTGCCATCATACAATCATTTTCTCAAAACTTATATATTTAAGCTGTTTTTGTCATTTTGACTTATATGAGAGCTAGGGTCAAATGTGGACCGATTATCGAAATTTGGCAAATTGATTACAGTTGTTACAAAAATTATGTATGCAAAAAATAAACTTAAAATTTTCATTATCTTTAGATTTACGAGCGTTTTAGTGATTTTTGTCACATTTAGTGCGTTTTTAAAAATAATTTTGTATGGGAGTCAAATGTGGACCGATTTCAACAAACTTTAGTACAGTTTTTTTTTTAAGTTTATATAAGCAGTATTTGATTTAAATTTCATGAAAAAATATTGATATTTGTGGCCAATATATCAATTCCGGGAAGTGGGACCTATGGGAGATACCATAAATAATGGACCGATTTGGACAGATTTCAATAGCCATAGTCCCATTACCAAAAAAAAAAATGATCTGTGACAAATTTCATCAAATTATCTTTAGAATTGCGACCTGTAGTTTGATTACAACGTTAACATGGGGGTCCAGCCAGCCAGACGGACATCGCTAAATCGACTCAGAAAGTGATTATAAGCCTTTTGGTATACTAAAAGGTGGGTCTAAGACAAATATTTCCATGCGTTACATACATCAGCACAAACCTATAATACCCTTTCCACCTATGGTGGTGAAGGGTATAAATATTGATATTTGTGGCCAAAATATTAATTCCTGACAGTGGGACCTATGGGAGGTACCATAAATAATGGACCGATTGATGATCTGTGCCAAATTTCATCAAATTATCTTTAGAATTGCGACCTGTAGTTTGATTACATGGTTTACATGGGGGTCCAGACATCGCTAAATCGACTCAGAAAGTGATTCTAAGCCTTTTGGTATACTAAAGGTGGGTCTAACACAAATATTTCTATGCGTTACATACATCGGTATAAACTTATAATACCCTTTCCACCTATTGTGGTGAAGGGTATAAAAATTTCCTACATTTGGCAACTCTTTTTAATAGTTATCGTAATCATAGTAAAAAATATCCTTGTTTGCATATTATCATTATTATTTACACTTTTGTTGAAGGGTGCTAGAAATTATCTACTCATGACATTGTAAGTATTTTAATTTTTTATACTATCATTCATTATTGTCTTTGGCGGCTTGTACCTGTCCGCATAGATAATTAACTTTCTAACATTAAACACGCGCCCCATACCCTAAAAATATAACTTAATTTATATAATAAAAAAGAAAAATATTTGAATATGTGGTTTTATATAAACTCCCCTTAAGCACCTTTTCCTTTATTGGCACTGAATATTTACCATCTCTTCGAATTGGCTAAACACCCTTAACACAAATTTGAAAGCAATAAAATCAGAGCAGACGTTTAAAGTTTTTCCATTTTTTGAAAAATGACTTTTAAGCGGCGGTTTTTTAACAGCTTTGATACGAGTAGCAACCAACGAACCAACCGACACATATAGAGAAACTTTTACAAAAGTTTAAAGAAACAAACTTTTAAGTACTTTTTCAACTAAGAAATTCTTATTGGGTTGCTCCCCCCAAAAAGTTTTAAGGATTTAATTAAACTAAAGAAAAACACAATTTTAAACATTTTTTACTCTATTTTTGATTATTTTTCTATTGAGATGAGCCTCATCATCATAAGTGGTCAACCACTTTAAAGAAAACAAGTTTTTCCCTTACAATCAGCGTCTTTGGTGGTTTGGAGCTTTTGCGGCTGAGGGAGATTAGAGGAAAGAGGGTCGCTTGTCTTTAAATGATTTTTTGACAGAAGTCAGTCAAGCGTTATTAAGCCTCATGTCTTGCGTGTTTAATTTTTTGACTTGACTTAACTTGTCTTCTTGACTTTTTTTTCATGTTAAACATTTCAATGGCAGAATTAATTGGGCTAAATTGTTCCTTAATAACCGAACAGGAGGAAGGATATCAGGTTTGTTCTTCGACATAATTTCCCTTCCTGTTTGGCCTCATTACATTTGATTTGATTTGTTTTTCCAACAAATTCAAATTTCAAACCATCAGGTGCCTGTTTGCCTTTAGTGGGTGAAGTTTATGTTTTCAAACTTTTTAGAAGTCTAATTTTTTTTTTCTGTCCATATATTAATTGAAGTGGAATTAATAGTTTCCGGTGTTTAAACTTCTTCTATAGGCAAATTTTCCTTTTTTTATTTGTTTTTGAGGTTTAATATGTTTAAAATAAAACTTCTACTTGAACGCTTTGTAGTTATTTGCTTTACATTTTTATTAGAGAGATTTTAAGGGAAAAAAATTATAAAAAACAAATATTAGATACAGTTTTCAATCTTAAAAAATGTGTGAGCTTTTTAGTATTAAACAATCAGTTATGCAATTTGTACCTATATACTTCCCACTACGATTATAAATTTTGGCGGTAATAAGGTTTACAATTAAAAATGGGACTTAATAAAGATCTACGATAAACAAATTTCTCTATAAATATAAGTTTATCTTGAAAGTTTGGATTTTATTAAGATCTAGGAGAGCTGGTTAATGTAGGGGTTGTTGGACACTAAGCAACGGTTCTGATCTTAACTTGGTAAGCCCAGACTTATCTTGGTCATCCTTCATCTCAACTGTGGACATTGACGTCTTCGTGGTATCACCCGGGCAACTTCGTTAACACCCGTTAATGTAATGAACTAACATGTGTCGCGAGTTTTTCCATAAGAACTATAAAAATATGGGTAAGGATGTCGGGCAAGAAACCAACTCCTGATAAATAACACACTGATACATTTTGAGGAAAAAGAAATACACTTTTAAGGAAACCTATATCAAACGATAGGCCTTATTGAGTGTATCAGTTTGTCATTTTTAGAAATTTCGATATACCCTCAAAATCGAAAGTTATCTCGAACAAAAATAGGCCTAGCTAAGTCATTTGTTTATCGATTTGAAATTTTAACACGGTTTGAGACAGACAAGACATCAGGCTTTCTTCTTGTTAAAAAAGATTTTTTATTTCATCAAATTATCACAAAAATATTTTCAAACTATTTAAAATTTTTATTTTTTTTTCGATTTTTTCACATTGGGACGCCATTTTCCGCAGTATTTTGTTAGGAATGCCAAACTTTTTTATATTTACTTGAAAAGTGCATTAAATATTTTGTGAACCTAGATTATTTAAATTTAAATTAACAGCGAATTAAAAAAAAATATAAGTTTTTTTGTAAAAGGGCCAGTTTAATTAACGTACTATATACGTATAAGTACTTATATTTATACGTGATAACGTAGTCCGATTTGGCTTAAATTTTGTTATTTGAAGTTTCTCACCGAATGCCATAGTAATCCGATCGCCATTTCTCTACTTTCGAAAAAAGTTGAAAAAACACTCTAACGTAGTATTGTATAGAAAATTTTCTAATATACAATTAATACTGAATTCACCTTTTTTACTAAAATTGTTATATCTCTGTTAATATGTTTCCAATTTTAATTAAAGTACTCTCGTTTTACAAAATGGTAACCATGATTTTTTTTAAGTCAAAATATATTAGGTCTTCTGATAAATTTTACGAAAAAAAAGCTTCCGAAGTTGAAAAAATCGAAAAAAAAAATAAAATTTTAACTTCAGCGGAAAATATTTTTATGATAAATTGGCCATGTTAAAAAAGGTCTTTACGAAGTGAAAGCCTATTTTGTTTTCTGTCGAAACACATTTTAAAATTTAAAATCGATGTAAAAATGACTCAGTTAAGCCTTCTTTTCTCCGCTAAGTCCATTTTTTATCGATAACTTTCGATTTTGAGGGTATATCGAAAATTTAAAAAATGGTAAAATGATCTTCTAACCGAGTTCTACTGGTTGAGCTTGGTTTCGTTCCGAGTGTATTTTCACTGTATCAGAGTGTAATTACTATGAAAAAGCTAAAATTAGAATAAAAACGTCACCTCTAATGTTAAAAGAGAACTTTCAAAACTTCGATGGAAGAACCAATTTTATGAAATCTTTCAAAGCTTGGTTTACGAAATTGGAGAATATGCACACAAGATCGAAGCACATGGATTTCTAAAATATGCTCGGCTTTTGACCTTAACAGGTTGTAAATATAGGCCATTTAAGTAAGTAAGTGTTGTTCGGTCCACCACAAATGCATGTGATCTTATGGATTGACGTGTGATGCGTAGTAAACTTCGGGAATGAGGTCCTGATATCGTTAGAACACATTCTAAAGTAGTACCGATAGGCCCATACATTTAAGTTATATTCAATTTTTTGTCGGATATAGGTTGTGTAAATTTAAAGGAGATCATTTGAAGTGAAGTCCTCTTACACCGTTTTAGAAAACCTAGGTACTTGAATGCTTTTTTCGGCTTGAAAATTTTCTTAAGCCAACGGACATCGCACTGAGTTCTGATGCCCAGAACATCAAGAGTATCTGATTTCTGAATATTTACACCATCCATGGATACAGATAAAGCAACATGATCTGCCATGAGCTCTTAAAGTCTTGCGTTCATTAAAGTCGAGTTCTAAGTCCGAAATTGAAAGACATTTTATCTATAGAGAATCGGATATCAATGCGCTAATGAAATAACTTTCCCTCCTTATGTGTTGAGACTAAGCTATTTCTAATGCTTACTAGCAACCTTTAGCTACATATTTTAGGGAATCATAAAATTTTATATTTACCTTTTTATTCGGTGAAATAGTTCATGATCTAAGCGGCCCGTAAAGTGTTTAGACTCTACTAATCCCTTAACTGAAATCTCTAATTCCGAGAAGCCACTAATCATAGATACCCTGACATTGATGGTCCGCGTTAGATATTTTTTTCTTTTAGCATCCATATGTGAAATAACTACCGTGACCTTGGAAAGCTACCCATATCTAATATTCGCTGAATTGAACGCTCTCTTTAAGAGATGTTATATACCTTATTAATTGAAAAATTATATATATAATATACCGATACAATTTCGCATACCATACAAGGAAAAATTGGAAATTTCAAATGGAGACAACTGTAAAGTTTCACCTCTTACACTAGTCTATAACTTTATATTCGTGACCCTAAAATCGTGTTTGAAAGTGTTAGCACTCAATTGATTCTTACATATAAAACTTACGATTAATAAAATTGCCATTCTACATTCATGACCTTAATATACAATAGAACATTTTGGATGATAAAAAAACTCGGATTTTAGCAAGAGTGTATCGCCCATGATTTCTCAACAAATTTTGTTTTTATCTTAATTTGTCTAAAATATATGAAAGGAAAATTTTGTTTAATATTCCATTTATGTTTGAAGATATAATGCAAGTGATTTTTCTTATTTGAGCGATGTCCGTCTGTCTGTTGAAATCACGATAACGCCCAAACGAAAGGAGCTAGCTGACTGAAACTTAGTAAAAACATTCTTCATCTCTGAGAAAATTTTGGTATTGAAATTGGGCAAAATCAGTTAATATTTGACCATAGCTCCCGTATAACCACCTAAGCTAATCGCTTATTTGCTAATAAATAACAAACTATAATAGTTATGATGATAAAATTTAGTATATATAAGTTTTGCATAAGCCCTAGGCAGCATATAAGATTTCATTAAAATCGGTTCACATTTAGTCATAGCTCCCATACAAAAAACTTACGGAAACAGCCAAAATTTCACCTAAAATACACTTAAATGCCAATAAATCTAACCACTAAATTTAGCACGAGGAGGTCTTATGTCAATGTCAACCAGTGTGCAAAATTTTGTCACAATCGGTCACCATTTGACCATAGCTCCCATATAAAAAACTTAAGGAAACACAAAAATACAAAAAGTAAAGGGGTATTGTCCGTCTTTCCGTCAGAGAAAAGCGCGATAGCTCCTTAACTACAAGAGCTAGAGATACAAAATTTAGCAAAAGTATTTTCGATATGTTATAGAAATTGTGTGATGAAAATGGGTAAAATCGGTTCACATTTAGTTGGAGCTCCCATATAACCCTGCGCCGGGAATCACATTTATGCTGATAAATTGAATAATATTGTCAAATCTAAATTTAGAACAGAGAAGTTTTATACAACTTTCAGTCAGTATGTCAAATTTTATAGGAATCAGTCCATTTTTGACCATAGCTTTCATATAAAAATCGCTCCCGGTAACCACTAAAATTCCACAAACGACAGTTAAAAGCTATCAAATTATAAACTATGCCAGCAATGGCCACTAAATTTTGCTATGTAAGTAAAATTAACTTAAAATGTAATTTGAAATGAATGAATATTCATTTAAAAACCGGTCAACTGATTTTTCATTCAAATTTAATAAATATTTCATTTAAATTTAACTGACAAATATTTAAACCATGATAAAAGAAATTAGTAAGGTATAACCGTTCTCTCTTTTGTCAGCCATATTAACTTTCTGACGTTTGATCGAATTATTATTTTCTTTTCTCAAATTATGCTACCATACTACTTTTAAAAATCCCAGTTTCGGTTTACTATTATACTATAAACACAATCACGACTGCAGGCTACGGGCTACAACCTGTTAAAATTAGAATACATTCATTCAAATAGAAATAATTTTTTAAGCGTCGACATAGCCACACGACTAACGACTACCGTTGCAGATATAGACAAAAAAATATATACATTTTATATGTAATATAAAATGTATGTTTAATAAATAAAATTTTACTTCTATTGTGTTAGAGTTATATAAATATTATTTATATAACTCTAACTCAAAAGAAGTAAAATTTTACGCTGTCATAACTAACTCGCTACATATGCTAGAGCTAAGTAGTTTATGTTATATAAAGGCCCAGTATATCCTGTATAGAATTCATTATATAAAAGACCATACTTATATCTATATTATTTTAAGATATGCTCATTTTTATAAACAAAGTCGGTTGTAAAAATAAGTTTTGAGTATATGAGCTCTTAATCTTTATAAATCGGAAGAATGTATAATATATCATTTGAATGATACCTTCAGTAGCTTTTGTTTGATATACCAGTTTATATCGGATATAAACTTCTAAAGTAATGCCGTATAATTTTTGAAATTTAAAAAGCCCATAATTCTCATACTATAAAAGATCACACCAAAATCTATCTATAAGAACATATTTGAAGATACATTTTTTAAATAAAATTTTGGTGAAAATAAAATTTTCAATCCCAAAAAGAAGCTGAAGAAACTGTAACATAAATTATAAAAAAAAATATGTTACACAAAAATACTTTAAATATATTATGACAAAATTGAATTATCTCAAGTCTTTTTTTTCCTTGTGCAGGATCCGCTAAACTTTATAAAATAAGTTTTAACGAAATGTTTACAACACATTACACATTATACATTCAAAATTTCCTGATAATAATATTCCCATTTCTCACATGTGGCAACGACTTTTATAATTGTTTACAAAAAACAAATTTCAAATATTTCGCATTTACTTCAAAAATTTTTTTTGTAAGAGAGAACGGTTATACCTTACAATTTTTTTGCCATGATTTAAACTACATTTTCAGTTTTAAAAACGGAATATTCAGTTGTTTTGAAAAAAATTACTGACAAAAATTTAAACTACATTTTTAGTGTAAAAAACGGAAATTTTTATTTATTTTCAAAAAATTGAATGGTAAAAAACTACGTAAAATTTCCAATTTTCATTTGTTTTTGTAATCAACGTAATATAAAAGACGAAACCATAAAAAGGTTATATCCTTTAAGGCATCAAAAAAACAAACAGACAAAACAAAGTTTGTTGTTTGCTTAAGCCATACCCCGTGATAAGCGGCCAGTATTATAAAATATTTCTTCAGTAAGCAAACCTAAGATACTTAAGGAAAAACAATAATTAAACAAATACGAATTATATTTGATACAATAATTGAAAAAATATATAAAAACTAAACAACTGATATTTTCAAATGTTACGGATTTTCAGTATTTTTTTGTAGGTTGTTTTTTAAACAAATGTATAAATATGTTAAAAATCAATTTTCATGTAAATTTAAATGAATATTCATTTGAAAACAACATAACCGAAAATTTCCTAAACAACATACAATCAGTTACTGTAATAATTTCCTGAGTGTAGGGTTTGCAGTTCGGTTTAAACCGAAACCTCGGTTTTTATGCCTCAAAATCGAAACCGAAAACCGTAGAAAAAAACCGCGGTTTTAGCTATTTATTTTTCATAATTTTTTGTTGGTATTATTCAGAAATAACATTAGCTTATCATAAATTTGCACGTAATTTGTCTATTTAATGAAGCAGAAGAATGAAACAAGCAAAAGATGCTTACAATGGACGAATGGACAGGTGAAAGGGGAAGACGGTATATTCACGATTCTCATGGTAAATTTTATAACCTGGGCCGTATTTTAGGAAAGTGTAATTTCAAGCAAACGCAATTAACCATTAGACAAAGGCTAATGGAGTTTAATATTTCACTTGATACAAACATCGTAGCATGTATCAAATTTGTATCTGAAAATCAATTTTGAAGACGGCGACGATGAAATTTTGACTCATTGAAAATCGATTGCCCATATATATTTGAACCTAGAGGCTGTAATAAAAACTGTTCGGTATTTCAAAAATTCGTGATTTAAGTTTATTCTTAGATTTCTGCTTCTAAAACAAAGTATTCATGAGAGTTTAGAAATGCTGTCGACCTTAGATTTGAAATTGTAAATTCTTTATTCACGCTAAAGGGGCTCTGCAGTTTCTCCAAAAGAAACTTATTTAAGAAATCTCTCATATTTAAAAAACCTGAATTATTTTCCCGAATTTTAGTATTAAATTATAACATAAATTATATATAATTTATTTATTATATAAATTATAACACAGTGCGACAAAATCAAATTTTTTTGAGTACACATGAGTAATGTTAACAGAATATGAAAATAGGCTTAAAATAAAGAAATACGTGTCTCGGCGTTTTGCTGTAGCACGTCAGAATTTTAAGAAAATCGATTTTGAAGATTCGAAGGACCGTGGAGGTTCACTTGTAACGTAATACTATTATAAAAAGTTCTATAAAAATAGAATGGCTAAACCGATTTAAATGCCAGCTTTGAGAAGGGGATAAAATTTGGATTTGTTTTAATTGAAAAAACAAATTTATTTCCGCTAGAGGACGCTTTAATTTTCATGTAAAATTAAAAGATATCCAAAAAATGTACGAAATTCGACTACCAACATTTTTAACACAAAATAATAGTTAAATAAGATATCATATTTTTACATTACATTTACATTACTTTGAATTACATTATATTTTTTGGATAGTTTTTAATTTTATATGAAAATTAAAGCGTCATCTAGCGGATTGGATTTGTCTTTTTTAATAAAAACAAATCCAAATATAATTCTATTTTCAAAACAAGCATTTAAATCGGTTCACCCATTCTATTTTTATATAACTTTTTATAATAGTATTACGTTACAAATGAACCTCCACGGTCCTTCGAATCTTTAAAATTGATTTTCTTAAAATTCTGAATTGCTACAGCAAAACCCCGAGACACGTATTTCTTTATTTTAAGCCTATTTTCATATTCTGTTTAAATTTCTCATGTGTACCAACCACTGTCGTACTGTGTAATATGTGCTAATGAAGTTATCTAAATTTTCCTTCAAATTTAAACTGAAATAGTTTTATTTAAAAAACCGAAACCGCGGTTTCTCATTTTCACGGTTTTTGCAAACCCTAGTAAAAACATTCCTCATCTCTGAGAAAATTTTGGTATTGAAATTGGGCAAAATCGGTTAACATTTGACCATAGCTCCCGTATAACCTCGCCTAATCTAATCGCTTATTTGCTAATAACAAACTATAATAGCTATGATGATAAAATTCGGTATATAGAAGTTTAGCATAAGCACTAGGCAGCATATAAAATTTCATCAAAATCGGTTCACATTTAGTCATAGCTCCCATACAAAAAACCTACGGAAACAGCCAAAATTTCACCTAAAATACACTTAAATGCCAATAAATCTAAAACTATAACAGATATAACCACTAAATTTAGCGGAGGTCTTATGTCAATGCCAACGAGTGTGCAAAATTTTGTCACAATCGGTCACCATTTGACCATAGCTCCCATATAAAAAACTTACGGAAACACAAAAATACAAGAAAAAAGGAGGGTTTATGTCCGTCTGTCCGTCAGATAAAAGCGATAGCGATAGCGCCTTAACGAAAAGGGCTACAGCAACAAAATTTTATAAAAGGAAGTCTTGTGTGAATGCGAGCCAGTGTGCAAAATTTTGTTACAATCGGATTCTATTTGACCATAGCTCCCATATAAAAAACTTATGGAAACACAAAAATACAAAATGAAAATACGGTTTATGTCCGTCTTTCCGTCAGAGAAAAGCGTATAGCTCCTTAACTACAAGAGCTAGAGAGACAAAATGATGATATGTTATAGAAATTGTGTGCTGAAAATGGGTAAAATCGGTTCACATTTAGTTGGAGCTCCCATATAACCCTGCGCCGGGAATCACATTTATGCTGATAAATTGAATAATTTTGTCAAATCTATGACTACTAAATTTAAAACAGAGAAGTTTTATACAACTTTCAGTCAGTATGTCAAATTTTATAGGAATCAGTCCATTTTTGACCATAGCTTTCATTTAAAAATCGCTCGCGGTAACCACTAAAATTCCACAAACGACAGTTAAAAGCTATTAAATTATAAACTATGCCAGCAATGGCCACTAAATTTTGCACAAATAAACTTTATATTAATACCAGCCAGTATGTAAAATTTTGTAACAATCGGTCAACATTTGGCTATAGTTCTTGTATATATAACATCCCCTTTTTATATCTACAATCAAAAAGATTTGGAGGTACATTCAATATATTAAGATTGCATCTCCGAAATTAGATAGCTATCAATCAATGTTTGGTACAGACTTTATACACGGTAGATGCATTAGGAACTCCTAACAAAATATATGAACCTGCCGCGGTTATGGCACAGCGAAACAGCTTATTAATGTGAAACTATATTCGGTTATGGAACAACAGTTTGTATAAGGTAAATACTTGGGAAACCACTTAGATACTTTTAAATGTTGAACTTTAGTAACTATACCACTGCAACCGAATTTAGTCTAAATATATTTCCAACAATACCACATTTGGTCAACATTTTTGCACTCTCGTACAACTTGATGGTGGGTATACAAGATTCGGCACCGCCAAATATAACACTCTTACTTGTTCAAAGTTTAAATTTGTATGTTAAAACATAATCCCGTGAAAATTTGAGCTCAATCGGATGAGGTATTTGCAAAATACCTGTTTTTTTTACTTTGATTGTAAATAATTTAATTAATACTTTAGAATAAAAAAATTCCAAATTAAGACATGATTTACAATTTTATGACCTGTAAGCACTAAATAGCTAAGTTTATTCAAAATATCAAATTTACTTAGTTTTTTCATATTAGAAAATTTTACTTTTTTCTCAGGTCGGTTTCAAAAATCATTTTTTCATTTTTTAAAAATTTTGTTCAACAAATATTTCATTTTATAAATTATCGTTTCCGATTCATAAAGGAAACAAATGAGAGAATAAAACATAGAAAACATCATGACTAAATAATACTGAAGGTTGTTCCATTCTCTCTTTTTGTCGCCATGATAACTTTCTGACGTTTGTTAGGATAGTGAAAGTTTGTGCTACCATATTTTTGCCGACAATCCCACTTTTCTAATATTGTATGATGACACAATTTTTGTATAAAAAACTTATAAATATTTACTACAAATGTTCAATAAACAATCATACAATCATACAAATTTATTTTTTTAATATTGAATGTCTTCATTATATGTTTAACTTCAAAATTATACATTTTTGATAATTATTCCCAATGTATTTCGTACCAATTTTCTTAATGTGGCAACATTTTTCTTTCATTTGTTTTCAAATATCAAACTTCAAAAACCCAATATACTTCAAAATAATTTTGAAGAGAGAGAATGAAACTTCCTTGTTATTATCACACTTTTTCCAACGGAAGATGAAGTCAAGGTATTTTTAGGATAAAATTTTTTACTCACTACCTATAATCTAAAATAAATAAATCAAAATTTTAAAATATAGGAATACTATTACATTCCTCGAAAGGGGAAAAAAATAATAAAAAATGTGTTTTATTTTATCACCAAATACGAATATTATAATAAGAAAAAACGTGCTTAAAATAAGATTTTCTGCTTGAAATCGAAACTTTTCTGCTTGAAAGTAGAGTAAATGCGAAAAATCTTATTTTGAGAATAAAATCTTATTTTTTTAAGATTCTTTGTAAGATCGCAATCTTAAAAAAAATCTAAGCACAGGATCGATAACTAAGAATGTGTTCTTATTAAATAAGATTAAATTCTTAATTTTTAAGAATGCACTCTTAATTAATAAGAACATAATCTTAAATAATAAGAACGCATTCTTAATTATCGATCTTGTTTTTAGAACTTTTTCAAGATTGCGATCTTACAAACAATCTTGAAAAATAAGATTTTATTCTTAAAATAAGATTTTTCGCATTTACTCTACTTTCAAGCAGAAAAGTTTCGATTTCAAGCAGAAAATCTTATTTTAAGCACGTTTTTTCTTATTATAATATTCGTATTTGGTGATAAAATAAAACACATTTTTTATTATTTTTTTCCCCTTTCGAGGAATGTAATAGTATTCCTATATTTTAAAATTTTGATTTATTTATTTTAGATTATAGGTAGTGAGTAAAAAATTTTATCCTAAAAATACCTTGACTTCATCTTCCGTTGGAAAAAGTGTGCATATTTCTGTCAATATATCTTGGAAATCGTGAGGATGAAGTGTGAGATCCTTTTTTAGAATTTGATGTACTATAATCTGGATCAGCTTATCACGATAGTTATTCTAGGATGTTTTTTCCACTTCAATAATGAAGCTGAATCCTATATAAATAAACCAAAATATTTTATGTTTTGTACACATTTTAATGTATTAAGTAATTATCTAATACTTTTACCTTGTCAAACACTTTTTTGTTAACTTCCACATTTATAGAAGACGATGAAGTGGAAGTTACATCTGGACATTTTTGTAGCCACTGACCTACATTCGACGGCATCGAAAGTGTATCTTCATCAATTCCAAACTAAAGGACAAAACTATTAGTGGTTTAATTTACTTTCTAAATAAAATATTAAAACCTGTTTATTTTTCCAGACAAATAATTTTTCACTGCTTTCATATACTGCAGACTTCTAAAAGTTACATTTGAGCCTGAAACAAATTAAATTAATAAAATTTTTTATAAAGAAATTTACTTATGTATTTATAAATATGATGAAAAACTTACGCTGCAGGTACGGAAAAACGCATTCCAGATCGAATTCTTTCAAAAGATTTTTCAGCAACGCGTCATCGTCCAAGAAATCTCATGAAATTTCTTGTGAAGGGCAGTTCATTTCATATTCCCCATCACACACCGGAACTAAATTGCCTTCTATTGGAATATTTAAAAGGATCACTTCATTCGGATTAAGGTTTTCCATTTATATTTCTTATTAAATTTATATTTTTTCTCAAAAAATTAGTTTTTCACTTTTTCGCAACTACTTTGATTGGCGGATTACAATTTATGACAAAATACTGAGAAATTTCCCTAAAATAAGCACACAAATCTACAAAATCAAGAATACGATCTTAAGATTAGAACTTACAATCTTCAAAATAAGAATAAAATCTTGAAATCAAGATCACAATCTTAAAATAAAGAATACGATCAAAAATTAAGATTGAAAATCTTATAATCAGATTAAAATCTTAAAAGCAAACAAATTGCATGTTATTTTTAGATTGTATTCTCATAACTAAGAATTTATTCTAAAATTTAAGAATATAAATCTTACTGGCTATATTTTCAAGATTATAAATTCAAGATTTCGCAATCTTATATTGTAGATTTTTTTTCTTGAAATCAGATCGTCATTTTTCTCTTAGTGTAGGCTATGTAAAACTTCTCTAACTAATGCATTTGCCGTTCGGAGCCGGAGTTAAAACGTAGGTCCCTTTCAATGAGTCTAAAAATAGAATCGGATGCAGCTCAGTCTGAGAGAAGTACCCCTTGTTCCAATTGCAATGTTGTCGGGGAATTATAATAATAATAATATTTGTTGAACTAAATTTTCAAAAAATGATATTTGAAACCGAACTGAGAATATATACACATGGGTAAAAAAAATATCAAAATTTATTTTTTACCCGTTTTAACAACCTAATTCTCCAATTTTCGAAAAAGTACTAAGCACTTATTCCCCTATCGTAACTGATACAAGCCCAACTTTTGTAAATTTTGTTTCTATCGTTTTAAGTTTCGGCGATATAACGTAACATATGTATTTTTAAATTTTTGTAAAAAGTACCGACTATAATTCATTCTTACTTGATTTATTCTTTTCTGTGAAGATAAATATTTATGTATGTCAAAACCTTCTATTATTTAATTATAAAATAATTTTAGTCCTTAACTAATTATTTACATGAAAGAGTTTATGTAAAATTCTGTTAATGAATAAAGATAGTGATTAAATTAAAAATGCATATTTGGTCATATAATTCAAATATATTGCGAACACCTTAACATTTAAAGCACACAAAACCAAAAAAAAAAAAATGACTTAAGATGACTCTTCCATAAATAGATCAAAAGGCTTCGTGCATATTTAATTGGGTAAAACTAAGCTGGAGACAAAATATCCTTAAGAATCGTACGAGTATAAATTTAGTAATTCTTGAAGTGAAATCTAAATTTGTTCTGTTTGCACTATCTATTTAGTGGCTGGTGGTGGTGGTTGGTTCTTTGCCATTTTTGTAACTATTTTGCTCCTTAAAAAAAGTGAATTATGTTTTATGACTTCTAGCCCAAAATGGTTATGGAAAGAAAAGCGACTTAAATCACAGACAAACGCACTCTATATTTAGAGTCTTACAATTCAGTTTGACTCGGTCAAAGTCAATAAAATTTATTTTAAAAGCGGATATTTTACTTTGTTCAAAGAAACTAAAAATCACTAAAGTCGACTCAAATAAATTCATCATTATAAATCATGTGTCCCCGTCGGTTTAATTAATCACAAAATCAGCAATAACAACAACAGCAACAAAAGCAACGACTACAACAAAAAGAACATTAACTGAATTTTGTGGCAAAACTGACATCAACAGCGACAACATCAAAAATATGTACCACAAATACTAACTAACAATATTTTTTGACGGCGGCATTCTCCTCGAACTACTATTACAAAACTCCACACGCTGACACCACATGAGTTCTGCCGCCGCCGATCAGCTATTCCACAAAAACAATACGAGAATATGTTGGCAATAACGAAAAAGTTAAATAATAACTACAACATCAACAAAAAAAAGATGATATTTATGGCAACTTTGACAATGCAACACGAGCTTATGTTATTCCCTGACCATGCAACAAACCAGCAACAAACAACATTGACACAGAAACAACAAAACAGAAAAAAACGCTTAAATCACCAACAAAAATATTTATTTTCAAATCATAATGCAACATTATTTTTATGATCAAGAGAAAAATTATAAAAAAAATATATAAAAAAACAACTTGATATATAATGATCACTCAAAATCTATCATTAGATCCTCTACGAAAGTAGGAATGGTCAGTTTTGTTAGAAGATGTTTTGGATTTCGGCTTCTTGTATTGATTGATAACTCACAACTACATCCAAAAGTATTTACATTTCCTCTTTCAATACTTAATTACCATAAGCCTAAATGGCCTATGGACCTATATTTATAACCTGTTAAGGCCAAGGGCCAAGCATATTTTGGAATTCCATGCGTTTCGATGTTGTGCTCATATTATCCAGTTCCATAGGGGAAGCTTTAAAAGACTTTCCTACACTTGGTTTTTTCATCGAAATTTCAGACGTCCTCTTCTAACATAAAGGAGGCTGTTTTTTTCTAATTTTAGCTTTTTCATATTAATTGTTTTTTCCAAGAGTGGAGAGAGAGAGAGAGACTGAAGTCCTAACCCATATTTTAATAGCTCTTATGGGAGAACTCGCGGTATATGTTAGCTCACTACATTAACGGGTGTTAATGTAGTTCCCCGGTTGATACCACGAGGTGGTCGGAGTCCACAGTTGAGATGAAGGATAATCAAGATAAGTCTGGACTTACTCAGTCACTCAGAACCGTTGCTGGGTATGCAACATCCCCTACATCACCCCCTCTTTTAATTTATCTTATAGAATTTCTACTATTCCAGCATTATCTACTACTCGGAACCTCTATGAATTTTTCGTAGAGCTCTAAAATCCTTAAGCTTTTAGATGGAGGTCTACTTCAAAGACCTACAGCTAAACATATCACTAACTCTACTGGATCACTGTAGTGTTGTTCAGGCTAATAAGAAAGTAGCATTTTGGTAAGGATTCAAATTTTGAAACTACGAGTAAATAAAAATGGATTCAAATATCGCCCTTCAATTTAGTTTTATATACTATTCCAGCCCAGAGAGTTGCTATGTTCACTTGCATGTCGGTCTGTTTCTACAGTTGCTTTTCAGGTCATACTGGATGCTGCTCCTCTTAGAGGTGATTGGCCGTGCTACCAAAAACGTTAGGCATATACCTTCGAAATGCTCTTACTATGATGACATTAGAGACCTAGATGGTATGTGAATGAAACATACTGAGGCAGGTTGGGATTTCATTAAGGCAATAGGATGCTAGAACGTTTGGGAGGTTAGGTCAATTTGCCCGTGAAGTATTTAGTAGCAGATTACGGAGACAAAAGTAGTGGAGGTTGCCTTTCAACTCTATTTTTGAATCGAAATTCGCGAATATCGCCAAAAGTGTCCGCTAGGGACTTAGATGGTATGTGAATAAAACATACTGAGGCGGGTTGGGATTTCATTAAGGCAATAGGATGCTAGAACGTTTGGGAGGTTAGGGCAATTTGCCCGTGAAGTATTTAGTAAGAGATTACGGAGACAAGAGTAGTGGAGGCTGCCTTTTAACTCTATTTTTGAATCGAAATTCGCAAATATCGCCGAAGGTGTCCGCTATGCATTGGATAATTCGTTTCTGTGGTTGGTTGTTGTTTTTGTTGTCAATCTCGTTTAGTTCGTGGGGCATTATTTAATTGAAACTCTTTTCGGGAGATATCATAACAGGGCCTGTCACGATTGACTACAGCGGATTACGAGTTGGATTAATGGATTGGATTTGATGCTGGGTCACTTTCGTGACCTGTGTTTTCCCGTAAGGGTTTATTGTTGTTCGTATTGTTGCTGGTGTCACTTTGCGGCTAAAGAGTCGCGTGCGAGTGCTGTTAGATGTAATGTCTCGTTTTTGCATTGTCTTTCTTTGTAAATGTCTTATTGTATGTATATATTTTGGGGGTTTAGGGCACCAGTCCCTGAACTGTTTGGAATTTAACTGGTAGTAGTCCATTTTCGGCTACGAATCCCCTCAGGGCTGTGGTTTAAAAACCAAAAGGGGAGAACGTAGGAAGTCTTGTTTGCCTCGTACTTTTGGTGTGGAGCTGCACTGTAACCGGGTGCCGTACCTATAGACCGGAAGGACTTTAGATAATCTCTGCTCTTAACCTAGGGAGAAATCATGCCCAAGCAACATGATTTCGAATTGGTACTCTGAAATGTCAAAGTGTCATGTTTGCCACATATGCCATTCATAACAATTTGTCGCAGTAAGGGTTATCGGTTCACACAAATCTTGAATAAAATTGTATCAAGATTACTATTCAATTGCTTTCAGTCAATCCGGTTGAACGTTCCAAAATATGTAATTGCGATTCTGTGCGTCACATAAATACGATTAATAAAGTCTTTGACACGTCACCACCAATTTTGGTATCTCTAGGGATCTTCATAATAGACTGTGACAACGATTACTCTGACGAATATCCGTCTGTTTCCTTTCACAGGCCAAAAGGCAATCCATTGCCTTTCGTGCTGCCTGGAACAGACAACGAGAAAAGCAGCTATTGATTGTCAAGTTGTTGAATATAAACCTTTAAGATCTACAATCACGCCTAATTGAAGTATCACGAAACGAGATGAACAAATAAATACCAATAACCTTACATGGAGAACATAAATTGAGGCCCTTTATTCCATTAGGAACTGACCACTATTCCATCCATTTTTGATGTTTGCTTGTAACTGAGTCCGAAATAGCATGGCGTTCAAATCTTTCAAATCATCACTACCGGACATTCTAATGCTGGCAGACTCACTGATTCCATGGCTTGGTAAATCTTTTAATACCGTGTGAAAAGATTTTTAACCTATTAGCCTGTCTTCGTGTCTCTGAAGGCATGAGAAAGTAAACTGAGATAACTCTGCAAGACTAGATGAGATTCATTGACGTTTTGCTCGGCATAAAAGAATAGCTCTAGATGCGATAGCTAAATCTGGATCTAATCTGGGAGTAGTGGATTTTTTGCTCAGGTCACCAAAACGCTTAAGTCTCTGTATGCAGGTATCTCTAGAGGAGATTGCACGCAAATGATGTGGCAATTGCAATCAGAGAGAAGTATCTGAGTACACCTTCGGAGGGTCTTTTAAAATTCAAATAAAACTGAAACCGTTTTGTTTACCAGAAGGTCCAAATTATCGGGTGGTTAAATTTCAAGGGCCGATGTTGATTTTCAATAAAACACAAACTATTTAGGAAATTATCCTAATTTTATTTTATTATAATATATTAGTATTACTCAATTATGTATGGAACAAAATATCAGTCAAATAGGCGTCGCGACCACGGCGGCACACCTCCATCCGATGGTCCAAATTTTCGATGACCCTGAGGCATAATGGAAGTTCTATGCCGTCAATGTGCCGAATTATCTCATCCTTTAGCTCTTGAATTGTTGCTGGCTTATCGACGTACACCTTTTCTTTCAAATAACGCCAAAGAAAAAAGTCCAACTGTGTCAAATCACATGATCTTGGCGGCCAATTGACATCTCCATTACGTGAGATAACACGGCCATTGAATTTGTTGCGCAAAAGAGCCATTGTTTCGTTAGCTGTGTGGCAAGTGGCACCGTAAAAATCGTAAAATCACATATCGTCCACATCCATATCTTCCAATTCGGGCCATAAAAAGTTCGTTATCATCTCACGATAGCGAACACCATTCACAGTAACTGCCTGACCGGCCTCATTTTGGAAAAAATACGGCCCGATGATGCAGCCAGCGCATAAACCGCACCAAACAGTCACTCTTTGTGGGTGCATTGGTTTTTCGTCAATCACTCTTGGATTCTCATTCGCCCAAATGCGGCAATTCTGTTTATTGACGAATCCACTGAGGTGAAAATGTGCCTCATCACTGAAGATGATTTTCTTCGAAAATAGATCATCCACTGTTGCCATTTCTTGCCACCATTCTGCCCATTCACGACGTTTGAAATGGTCAAGAGGCTTTAGTTCTTAAGCCAATTGCACCTTGTAAGCGTGTAAACGCAAGTCTTTATGCATAATGTTCATCAACGACGAGCGTGAGCGCTGCAATTGTTGGGCACGACGACGAGTTGAGGTGGACGGCTCTTCAGCCACACTATCGCGAACAGCAGCAATATTTTCTGCAGTACGAGCTGTACGAGCATGCACTGGTTTCTCACATGTTTTACAGACCCGGTTAGCTCGAATTTTTCTACGATTTTTGCGATTG
Organism: Stomorhina lunata; assembly: GCA_933228675.1. Taxonomy (NCBI): domain Eukaryota; kingdom Metazoa; phylum Arthropoda; class Insecta; order Diptera; family Rhiniidae; genus Stomorhina; species Stomorhina lunata. The sequence goes on along the minus strand of OW121741.1, from coordinate 84,401,964 downwards.
TACGCACATTTGGACGATCAAATTGACCAACAAAATCACGAAGTGCACGATATGCATTTTGATTTGAACGCCCATTTTCATAATAAGTCTGGATAGCTTTAACACGTTGTTGGATTGTGTATCTCTCCATGGTTCAAATTGAGTAAGTCTGAAATAGAGAAATGTCAAATAAAATTCGGAAAAAAACTTGGCGTTTAGGTGTGGTTCATATTCAACATCGGCCCTTACAATTTAACCACCCTTTACATCTTAGAGGGAGCGGAACTTGGGCTGGTTACTCTTAAATCCCTAAGAACGGTATACAATGTCATACGGCAATGCGGTATCCCTGGTACAAGACGGTATATTGACTTCTCAATTCATTAATTAGATAGGCTTCAGAGTCTTCTCGTAAAACCTACAGCTAAATATCACTGTAATTTTTTAAGTCCGAAGTTCAGGCCTTTAACTGAGTAGCAAACGAAAAGTGGGATTAATTACATTCTCTGATAGTCAAAGCATTAAGTCTCTCTCACTTAAAATCTCTTAACAGAAATATTTAGCAGTTCAGCGTCCATCTTTTCTTTGTTGATGCCGGGCCAAAGTGACATACCATGGATCTGTAGAGAACTCGAGTTGGCAAAACTGAAAGCTAACCTACGAAAGGTAGACGTTTGTTTTAGAATTAATATACATATATTTGAGGCAAATATGATCCCATTTAAATAGAAACGTCTTGATCCGATTTGTACTTACTTACATTGTCAGAATAGAGTTTACGAGGTTAACCTATGGTGGCGAAGAAGTGGAGTTTATAAAACATGTTCTCTGAACTTTTCATACCCTGTAGGGGACAAACTCTGGACTATTATTTCTTTGGATAGCAAGTTGATCTGGTTTACGTGTATGCTATCCGACTCGAATGACCGGAATAGCTGGAAGTAATATGTTGAAACTTCTGCTCGGCACACTGAGGCACTCGGGTTTGTAGTGTCTGAGACATAGGCTAAAACATAAAATAAGATGTGAACATAGATACATGTTAGACTAAGATATAGATCAAGACATAAACTTTAAGGTGATCCCTAAGAAGTCAAAGGGCTTTGCACGGACTAAAATGCGGTCTTAGAATAATCAATTGCTTGGATATGGGTTATCTACATTTACTCTTAAAGTAACTAAATGCACCAAGTAAAGAGTGCATCAAAATTCACTTTCATCAATAGTTAATGGTTTTCAATAACTTTTTATGGCCGTTAATGCTATCGCTGCCACTGTAAATGTTGCTAAAACGTAAGAAGTTGTTGCTGCTGTTCTTTCGCTATTGTTGTTAGTGTTGCAGTTTTTTTGTTTTACTTTTTATATAGCAGATCTACAGTTTTATGCTGTTTATTGACAATTTATGATCACCACCTATGTTGATTTTATCATATTCGTATTACGATCATTTCAGATCGTATATTACACACAACAGACATTCATACATAAATAGAAACATTTCTACAAGACTGTGTTTGCTGTGCAATGGATAAATTTGGAATTGTTGCCACCAACCGTTGATCGACGATCATGTTTGCCGTCATCATCATGATCAGTGTTTACCTGTTTATGCTGTGTTGACTGACTGACAGTCAGTATTTAAACGTTACATTTCTGTTTCGTATTCGTATTGGTTTCAAATCTAATTGTGATTTGTGTTGAAACTACTTTTTTGGAGTTAGGAGTTTTTCTCTTTTCGGTCTTATTATTTGTTTCTTTTTTTGGTTTATTTATTGATTTTACTTGAAAAGTTATTAAGAAATATGATGACAATATTTTGGTGTTTGTGGGTTTTTTATAATTGATATGAAATCATAAATTGTTCGATTATAAATGTCAACGTAAATATTATATAACGTGCACTGAAAGAAAAAATATGTATCTAAATATTAGAAAGTGTTTAGAGTTAATATCGGGTGGTTAAATTGTAAGGGCCGATGTTGAATGTGAACCACACCTAAACGCCAAGTTTTTTTTCCGAATTTTATTTGACATTTCTCTATTTCAGACTTACTCAATTTGAACCATGGAAAGATACACAATCCAACAACGTGTTAAAGTTATCCAGACTTATTATGAAAATGGGCGTTCAAATCAAAATGCATATCGTGTACTTCGTGATTTTGTTGGTCAACTTGATCGTCAAAATGTGCGTACAATCGCAAAAATCGTGGAAAAATTCGTGCAAACCGGGTCTGTGAGAACACCAGTGCATGCTCGTACAGCTCGTACTGCAGAAAATATTGCTGCTGTTCGCGATAGTGTGGCTGAAGAGCCGTCCACCTCAACTCGTCACCGTGCCCAACAATTGCACCTCTCACGCTCGTCGTTGATGAACATTATGCTTAAAGTCTTGCATTTACAAGCTTACAAGGTGCAATTGGCTCAAGAACTAAAGCCTCTTGACCATTCCAAACGTCGTGAATGGGCAGAATGGCAACAGTGGATGATCTATTTTCGAAGAAAATCATCTTCAGTGATGAGGCACATTTTCACCTCAGTGGATTCGTCAATAAACAGAATTGCCGCATTTGGGCGAATGAGAATCCAAGAGTGATTGTCGAAAAACCAATACACCCTCAAAGAGTGACTGTTTGGTGCGGTTTATGGGTTGGCGGCATCATCGGGCCGTATTTTTTCCAAAATGAGGCCGGTCAGGCAGTTACTGTGAATGGTGTTCGCTATCGTGAGACGATAACGAACTTTTTATGGCCCGAATTAGAAGATATGGATGTGGACGATATGTGGTTTCAGCAGAACGGTGCCACTTGCCACACTAACTAACGAAACAATGGCTCTTTTGCGCAACAAATTCAATGGCCGTGTTATCTCACGTAATGGCGATGTCAATTGGCCGCCAAGATCATGTAATTTGACACCGTTGGACTTTTTTCTTTGGGGTTATTTGAAAGAAAAGGTATACGTCGATAAGCCAGCAACAATCAAGAGCTAAAGGATGAGATAATTCAACACATTAACGGCATAGAACCTCCATTATGCCTCAGGGTCAACGAAAATTTGGACCATCGGATGGAGGTGTGCCGCCGTGGTGTCAACGCCCATTTTTCCGATATTTTGTTCCATACCTAATTGAGTAATACCAATATATTATAATAAAATAAAATTACAATAATTTTCGAAATATTTTGTGTTTTATTCAAAATCAACATCGGCCCTTGAAATTTAAAAACCCGATATAAGCATTTTTGCTTTTATATTTAAGTACTTTTCAATGACTTCTTTCTGAGTTGTGCCCATTTTATTTATAGAGAGGCTAAGCGAAGTTTTGACCACCTAAACTTTAAGTTCTAAAGTCCTTGTTCACCATGTGTTTTTTAATTAAATCCGAAAGCTCTTAAATATCATCCGATATTAATATTTTTCGCTAAATTTCGAACAGTTTAGAACTTAAATATTGAAGTCATTTGAATAAGTTTGAAATATTTTACGAATTTGCCAGTTCTCAGAATATTTCATATTAGAATTATATTCCTAAAAAAATTACAATTTGCATATATTTAATGCAAAATCAAAGCTGCCAAAATATTGCAAAAAATCTGTATGTATGCAAATTCGATAATGTTATCCTGTCTGTAGGTCCACTCACTTCCTTGTGCTGCAATAATTCTAAACAAATCTGTTTTAGAGCTTCTTTCTCTCCTTTATAAATATTTGGTGTATTCCAAATTCTTTTTTTTTTCTTTTATTTAGTGGATCTGAAAATACATTTGTTTATGCTAAAATCATCCAATTAGCAAGATTGTTATTTTTTCTGTATTTCATTTTTTTTACTCGTTGCAAATGTTTTATGGGCTTTTGGTCTGGGTGACGCAGATATTGTGCACCAGATATGTCTCTATGTCTGTCCGTCCGTCTGTCTACTTAAAGTCTTCTTTTTTTTGTTGATTTGGGAATCATACGAGTAACTTTATATATGAAATAGTTTTATTTTTTGTTCCATAAACCATATGTAAAGTACAACATAAAAAGGAAACTTAAATGTTATGAATCTTTGTTACTTCTTACAATTGAAGTAATTACGAGGATTCGTTGGAAAGGTTATAAGCTGGAATGTGTTAAGAAATTATTTCATAATAACTTATGGTTAAGACTTTTCCTCTGTTTCATTATTTTTAATTATTCTTCCTAAACTATTGATTAAGTTGTTCATTCATACTAGTTATATGCAGGTTTGCGGAACGCCTCTGGGCACATTTCTAGTCGGCTTCCTATGTGCTGTAGAAGATTTCTTTATTACTTTTGTTTATTTTTCTCACTTAAGGTGCAAAAAAATTGATTTTGAGTGATCAAAAGTCAATCAAAGTACACAGCTGGTTATCTTAAGCAATACGATATTTCAGAAACGTTTCAAATATGAGATTTTTTAGAAACAATTGTGTAGTATACTTTTAGGATAATCTAAATAATATATAACATATGTATATGGTTCACTACATTGCACAGTGGTGCAAATGAGGTTTTTTATTAATAACCCTGCAGTTTCCTAACTACTGGATGGATTTTGATTTAATTTGAAACAACAGTTGAAGAGGAGCTGGGCTTTTGGGGCAATATTAAAGGACGCATCTATCGGTAGCACAGTGGATCAAAGTTGCCCACCTCTGGTATGTGAAACCTTTGGGTCTGTATAACTTTTGCCAATTTGGTCTGATCCGAAAGATTTTTACATTTTTGAAAACAGAGGTATTTGGATCCAAACATTTTTTTGCATTTTTTGGCGTTGCCTTATAAGTCATTTTTGGTAAGACGAATTTTTTTTTAATACTGCTAGATTGCTGATAAATTTATAAATCAACTACAAGAACAAAAAAATTAATTATGTAAACTTTAAAACAAAGAAAAATTCTTCAAAGTTTGTGTACCGAAAAAAACTGAAAAATTACTTTTTTTTTTATAAAAAAATTAACTTAACTTTATTTTTTTTTTAATTTTTGAAAAGTTTTTTCAAAAGACAGCTTTTTTACATTTTCTATAATATAAGGCTTCAGGGTTGCGTGCAAACTATATTTTGAATAATTTTGAACATGCACCCTATAACCAGCGGTGGTCGAAAATCAGAAATTTTTGAAAAACATTTGAGTTTTTTGTAACTGAAAAAAAATTTGATTATGAATTTCTAAACTTTACTTATTAAATTATGTTAAGTATAAAGTTCGTAAGGTCTGTGCAAAAATCTTATAGGGCCCGACCATAAATGGGGTCACACGGTCTATTTTTCTAAAAAAAACTAAAATTTTCGAAAGCATGCTCTTTTGTATTCCAATATGTATACTAAACTTTCAGAACTAGTTTTGAAATTTATATTTCTGAATTTCTAAGATATTGGTCTATACTGTGTTTAAAAATGGTCACAATACCTTGTTTAGCTTTAGAGATTTTTGCGAAAAAATTACAAAGTAATCTTAAAAAATAATTTTTATAACAAGAATGGTACTTTTGTGTATTCAAAAATTTTAGTAAAAATTTCAGAACTCGTTCTGAAATTTATATTTCTGAATTTCAAATCTATTGGTCTATACTGTGTCCAAAAATGATCATAATACCTCATTTAGTTTTAGAGATTTTTGCTAAAAATTACAAAGTAATTTTAAAATATTATGTAAATTTATTGTTGTTGCACTTTTTTGACAAAAATCTTTAATCAATTTCTAAATTGTTAAAAATTTTTAAAATGGACATTTATTCAGGTGCGTTCTGAATGATATCCAATAAATTTTATCCGCCCATCTCCTTAGATTTTCTAGAAAAGGACTAAGGTCCTTTTTATACCCTTCACCAATAGGTGAAAGGGTATTATAAGTTTGTCATTCAGTTTGTAATTTCGACCCAGAATCGCCAGGAAAGTCAATTAAGTCATGTCCGTCCGTCTGTCTGTCGTTGAAATCAAGTTTGTGGAGCTCTTGGTGGGTGTATCCAGACGAATTATACACCAGATTTTAGGAAATTTCCCTACGCATATCGCTAAAATACTAAACTTTTCAATTTTTTTTTAAATGCAATTTAAAAAAAAGAAGTTTTTAAATTCTCATCGAATTTTGAATTTTGGCGATATTTCTGGTGTTTATATACCGATTTTGATAAAACTTAATATCGGGTGGTTAAATTTCAAGGGCCGATGTTGATTTTGAATAAAACACAAACTATTTAGGAAATTATTGTAATTTTATTTTATTATGATGTATTGGTATTACTCAATTATGTATGGAACAAAATATCGGCCAAATGGGCGCCGCGACCACAGCGACACACCTCCATCCGATGGTCCAAATTTACGATGACCCTGAGGCATAATGGAGGTTCTATGTCGTTAATGTGATGAATTATCTCATCTTTTAGCTCTTGAATTGTTGCTGGTATATTGACGTACTCCTTTTCTTTTAAATAACCCCAAAGAAAAAAGTCCAACGATGTCAAATCACATGATCTTGGCGGCGAATTGACATCGCCATTATGTGAGATAACACGGCCATTGAATTTTTTGCGCAAAAGAGCCATTGTTTCGTTAGCTGTGTGGCAAGTGGCACCGTCCTGCTGAAACCACATATCGTCCACATCCATATCTTCCAATTTGGGCCATAAAAAGTTCGTTATCATCTCACGATAGCGAACACCATTCACAGTAACTGTCTGACCGGCCTCAGCCACACTATCGCGAACAGCAGCAATATTTTCTGCAGTACGATCTGTACGAGCATGCACTGGTGTTCTCACATCTTCAGACCCGGTTTGCTCGAATTTTTCCACGATTTTTGCGATTGTACGCACATTTGGTCGATCAAATTGACCAAAAAAATCACGAAGTGCACGATATGCATTTTGATTTGAACGCCCATTTTCATAATAAGTCTGGATAACTTTAACACGTTGTTGGATTATGTATCTCTCCATGGTTACAAATTGAGTAAGTCTGAAATAGAGAAATGTCAAATAAAATTCGGAAAAAAACTTGGCGTTTAGGTGTGGTTCACATTCAACATCGGTCCTTACAATTTAACCACCCTTTAGCATGTTGCCTTGTAATATTTTTTAAAATCTGATATATAACTAAACATTTAAAAAAAAATACTGTTTTTTAATTTTTTTTTTAAATTTGTCAATTTGTGTACATCGATATTCTTTGCTTTGGCGACATCTCGGTTATTGATCTACTGATTTTAATGAAATTCAATAGTGTCGTGCGTTGACTGATTTCCCAAAATTTGATATACAGTTCAAAAAACTTAAAAAAACACAGTTTTTTGACGAAATTTTAATTTTTTTTTTTTTTTTTGGAAAAATACAGTTTTTTAATTTTTTTTTTTTTTTAATTTTCATCGAATTTTGAATTTTGGCAATATCTCTGGTGTTTATAGAAATGTTTGTCTTATGGTGGGTATAAGTATACCAATAGGCTTAGAATCACTTTTTGAGTCGATTTAGCGATGTCAGTTCGTCCGTCCGTCTAGACGGCTGGCTGGACCCCCATGTAAACCATGTAATCAAAGCACAGGTCGCAATTCTAGAGATAATTGAATAAAATTTAGCATGGATCATTTTTTGATAGTGGGGCCATGGCTGTTGAAATTCGTCAATATCGGTCAGATATTTATGGTACCTCCCATAGGTCCCACTTCCCGGAATTGCCATATTGGCCACAAATATCAATATATTTTCTTGAAATTTAAATTAAATACTGCTTATGTAAACTTAAATCACTGTACGAAATTTCGTTGGAATCGGTTCACTTAGCTCCCATATAAACTCTTCTGTCAAAACGCACTAAATGAGACAAAAATTTTCTAAAATCTGATATATAATTCAAAAAATTTTTTTAAAAATAAATTCAAAAAATTTTTTAAAAAATACTGTTAAAAAAAAATCTAAAATTTATCAATTTGCGTTCATCGATATGTTTTGCTTTGGCGATATCTCGGTTATTGTACTACCGATTTTGATGAAATTCAATAGTGCGCTGCGTTGAATGATTTCCTAAAATTTAATATACAGTTCAAAAAACTTTTTTCTGAAAAAAAAACACATTTTTTTAAGAAATTTAAATTATTTTTGGAAAAATACAGTTAAAAAAAAATAAATTCTCATAGAATTTTGAATTTAATAGCGTTGATAATTTGATAATTTTTTTTTTTAAATATTGTTTTTTTAAAAATTTTTTCTAAAATTTGCCAATTTGCGTACATCGATATCTTTTGCTTTGGCGATATCTCAGTTATTAATTTACCGATTTTGATGAAATTTAGTAATGTAAATTTAATATACAGTTCAATTTTTTTAACACAGTGGTTTGACGAAATTTAAATTTTTTTTTGAAAAAATACAGTTTTCTAACAAATTTTTTTTTTTAATTCTCATCGAATTTTGAATTTTGGTGATATCTCTGGTGTCTATAGACCGATTTTGATGAAATTTAACAGCATGCTTCTTCTTCTGTTATCCTTGTTGCATTAAATGATTTCGTAAAATTTGATATACAGTTCAAAAAAGTTTTTTTTTTTAATACACAGTATTTAAAAAAATTAAATTCGGTAATTTTCGGGTCAACGAATTTAGATTTTTGGCAATATCTCAGATTGTAATGTACCTATTTTGAACATTTTTTTCTAAGATCTGATATATAGTTCATATCGGTATAATATTCGCAAATTGTGGAATTTTAAACAATAAACGGTTTTTATACAAATTAAAAAAATACAATTTAAAAGAAAATAAAAAAATTTTAATTTAGCATCGAATTTCGAGTTTTGGCTATATCTCAGTTGTAAATGGAACTATATGTTGCAATTTAATAGTGTACTTCGTAGAACACTATTAACATCTAATACCTATAGATATAAGTCATGTCGGTATGCCATCTAGAAGATCGTCAAACTTGATTTCAGCATACCGAAATATGTCTTAAATAAGTGACTTTTGAACATTATGATGGCCTTTATTCATATCTTACGTAAGTGTTGTTGCCAAAAGTCTAATCCAAAAAGCTCCGCTAAATATTCTCATTAAAGCAACCATATAATCGGTCCTCTAACTTTAAAGATATAAGGTGGCGCAAAAGTAATCTTCTATCAGAAATTGCTATAAATTTTGCGATTGGCTCCTAATATCAATTCTGTTTTGACATTTGTGTAGTAAACACTTGCGAAATACACGTTAATACACTGCTCCAGAACGCGGAATTTTGGTGACTTTTTATTTGACCAATAATCGGTCGGTGACTTTGGCACAACGTGAATTTCGTCGCAGATTTCCTGGCCGTCCAACGCCTACTGGTGAAACACTGCTACGTTAAGCCACTCGCCTCGAAGAGACTGGCACAACACGAGATGCCGCCAGGCGTAGCAGACCCCGGAGTAGCCGTTCTGCAGAGAATATTGCTGCTGTAGCCGAGGATGTCATGGAAGCGCCGTCGACATCGACCAGACGACATGCTACGCAAATGGGTATCAGTCGACGGTCCTTACAGTAAATTTTGGTAAAAGATTTGAAGATGTTTCCGTACAAAGTCCAGACGGTGCATCAGCTGTTAGCTGCGTCTAACATAGTCATCCTTGATCACCACCAAGAGGAAGATGATTTTTCATCAAAAATAATCATGAGCGATGAGGCCCATTTCCATCTTAGCGGGTACGTAAATAAGCAAAATTTACGTGAAAATCCGCGTGTAACCCACGAAGAGCCATTACACCCGCTCATAGTCACTGTATGTTGTACTGTTTTCGCTGGAGGAGTCATCGGACCTTTTTTCTTCGAAGACGTAGCGGGCCAATCGGTTACTGTGAATGGTGAGCGCTACAGAGCAATGATTAACGAGTTCCGTTTGCCGCAACTTAATGAATTGGGATTGAAAAACATGTGGTTCCCACAGGACAGTGCAACGGCACACACTGCACGTGCCACAACCGATATGCGCCTAATCTCCCGTTTTGGCGATTTGCACTGGCCAGCAAAATCACCTGATTTGACCGCTGCAGACTTCTTTTTGTTGGGCTTTTTGAAGTCGCGGGTTTTTGTCAACAAGCCTCAGACTCTTGCAGCTCTTAAAGACAATATCCGTCAAGAATGTGAGGACCTATCGCTGGAAGTTTTCGCCAAAGTGATGAAAAATGCCATAAAAATCGCTCAAATGACAATCAACTGTGGCAGCGGCCATTTACATGACATCATATTCTCGACTTGATGTGAAAAAAAAATTAAAAGACCAAATAAAAATAATCCACAAGAAGAATTAAAATCTTTCAATTTTTTTTTTCAATTACAGCCAAAATATATATATATAATTTATTTGTTGGTAATACGTAATTGGAGCTGGACACAAATTTAGCACACATATAAAACATTTTACATTTCTGTTATTTTTTGAATTTTTAATAAGTTTTTGGTAAGTTTTTCATCATATTAGCTGTGTTCCAGAACTACCAATACTATACTACCAATACTATACAATATTGTACAATTTTTAACCAGAAATAACAATTAAGTCATATTTTTTCAGTACAGGAACACTTTCCTGTAGTTTCTGATTAAAACTTGTACAATATTTTACAGTATTGGTAGTTCCGGAACACAGCTATTGTGTACAGTTGAAGGTTTTTTAGAAATAAAATATTTATTAGACATGGCCAAAAATAAATGGTGCACAGATACGCAACGACAGGTGATTTGTGAAATAAATTCGAGAGGATGTCCTGTAAGTGAAATAGCAAGTATTTTAAATTGCTCCAGAAAGATGGTATATAATTCTTTGAGCCATATAAAAGCACACGGAACAATTAAAAAGGGTTCACAGGCACCAAGACCAAGAAAAACGATAACAAAAGAGGATTATTTCATACATAGAATGTCAGTGGCCGACCCTTTTTAGAGCTCCAGTGAAATAAGTAGTGAAGTGTCATCAAAATACGGTATTGATGTATTCGACAGAACGATACAAAGACGCCTTTATGAAAAAAATTCGCATGGCTGTATTGTGCAACACAAGCCACTTGTATCAAAAAATAATTTGAAATCACGAATTTCTTTCGCCCGATAGCATTTGGAAAAGCCATTCGATTTTTGGAAAAACATACTTTGGAGCTACGAATCAAAGTTTTGCAGATTTGGATCTGATGGAAAGAGATATGTATGGTATCTTCCGAACATGCAGCACAACCCAAAGTATACGTCAAAGACTGTAAAACATGGTGGAGGAAATGTGATGGTGTGGCTTGCATTCTCAGGGCATGGAGTTGGTCCAATACACAAAATTGGCACACGTATGGATCAACGCGTTTATAAAAATATTCTAGCCGATATCATTATACCATAAGCAGAGGCAAAGATGCCACCTAGCTGGCGCTTCATGCATGACAATGACCCTAAACACACTTTACGTACTAATGGGTGTTTTTTTTAGAGGTATAGAACTTCGAATTGAAATAAAACACAAGAAAATCGTTTTAATGTCCATCAATTTGGCTTTCTTGGAAGGATAATTTTATGCCATTAATGTTTAAATATGATTTCGGGCATGTGGCCGCCGCGGCTGGCTCGAATAAAGCCAATTCTACAGGTCCAATTTTCAACTACTTTTTCGAGCATATGGGGCCGTATGTTGGCAATAACGCCACGAATGTTGGCTTCCAAGTCCCCTAACGTTTCTGGTTTGTTGGCGTAGACGAGCGACTTCACATATCCCCAAAGAAAATAATCCAGTGGTGTCAAATCGCACGATCTTGGTGGCCAATTGACAGGTCCATTCCGCGAAATTATGCGCTCATCGAATGTTTCCTTCAATAAATCAATTGTGACGTGCGCTGTGTGGCATGTAGCGCCGTCTTGTTGGAACCACAACTCATCCACATTCATGCCACCCAATTGGGGAACAAAATAGTCGGTTATCATGGCTCTATACCGGTCTCCATTTATGGTAACTGACTCTCCAGCATTATTTCGGAAGAAGTATGGCCCAATGACTCCACCAGCCCATGGCGTCTCAAGGGTCTCATGTGGATTCTCTTCACTCCAAATGCGGCAATTTTGCTTGTTGACGTAGCCATTCAACCAAAAATGAGCCTCATTACTGAACAAAATTTTGCGATGAAAATCAGCATCGAGATCAATCTCATTTTCGGCCCATACACCAAAATCACGACGCATTGCATGGTCTCGCGGCTTTAATTCTTGCACAAGCTGGATCTTGTAAGGTCGCAAGCCAAGATCTTTGCGCAAAATCTTCCATAAAGTTGATGGACAAAGCTCCAATTGCTGTGCACGGTGGCGAATCGATTCATTCGGGTCCTCTTCAACACTTTGCTCTACAGCGGCAATTGTTTCTTCGGTGCGCACTGTTCGACGTCGCTGCGGATGCGTATTATCACATAGAGTAAACGTAGTGCGAAAACGATCCATGGTTAACCGAATTAATTGCTCTGATGGACGATTATGTCGACCATAAAATGGACGGAGCTTGCGGTAAACTTCGCGACCTGAACCATTATTTTCGAAATAAATTTGCACGATTTGCAAGCGTTGTTCTTTTGTCAACCTGTTCATGATGAAATGGCAAACCAAACTAAATATTAATCACTTGACAGCTGACAAAATGGCCGCCAGTTAAAAAAGTGATGCCAACTTAAAGTTCTATACCTCAATAAAAAACACCCGATATGAAGTGTTGCTTGGAGGAGAGTCGAATAGATGTTTTGAAATGGCCAGCTCAATCCCCAGATCTCAATCCTATTGAGAATCTTTGGAATGATATAGAGAAGCATATAACAAGCGTGAAACCTAACAACTTAAATGATTTATGGACGGAAATCCAAAAATATGGCACGCTATACCAAATGAGCGATACCTGGCTCTTGTGAAGAGTGTGCGGCAGTTAAACAAAATAAAGGATTTGCTAGAAAATATTAGGTTTTTTTTCAAGAAATTTTAATTAATAACTAGTTTTTGATTTTTAATAAATATTGTTTTTAATTTGTGCTAAAAATATGTCCAGTATTTTTTATGGGTTAGTTTTAAATAATTGCAAAAATAAATATAATTTTTAAAAAATATGTATATAAAAGGAATACGACTTTATCTTCGCATCATGTGTAATACATTACAAAAAAAAGTAGTAAAAAAAATTGAATTAGGACTTAATATTTCCTATAAGAGATAACAGGTACCATTTGTGCTAAGTACGTGACCACCACTGTATATATATATATATATATATATATATATTAGTATTTTCGTAGGATTCACCTAAATCAGTCTTCAGCAACATACACACTTGTAATTGACCAAAAAGTCTTTCCACTTTGTACTTTACTTTTGTAACACTATTGGTGAAGGGTATTTAAGGTTCGGCATATCCGAACATAGCACTATTACTTGTTTGGTTTTAATATTTCTCAGTAATAAAATAAATACAAATTTTTATTACTTCGCTTCGTGCCTATGGCGATGTAGTGTATCCAAACGGAAACCGATCGGATTAAAGTTTAATATAAACAAATTGGGTTATAAAAATTTAACTTTTCTCTAAATTTTGATACAATCCTCGTTCAATGGGTAGGAGTAAAGATTCTTAGGAGTTTTTTCTTATACATTTTTATGTCTTAAATGTACGAGTTTTTATAAAATATAAACTTCTCTAAAAGGCATTGTATTTTTGCATACAGAAAACTTTTTTTTTTATCTTTTGCTCCCGCTGCCGATGATATTCCTTCTACGAGTATAAATGAACATTTTTATGCAAAATAAACAATATCAATTGTAATGATATTGTTCTTTTTTCTTTGGGGCTGGCATCATTTTGTACGACCATGTCGTTAAGGATGTTTTAACAAATGAGAAATTTAAAAGAGGCGACCAGAGGCTGCCCTGACGGCGTTTCGATCGACCGGCTGGTATTTAGTCTAGTATAAAGGTATAAATATGCACAATATGGAGCCAAGTATGAACAAATATTTTCACTGATTATTTTCAAAGATATGAATATGGTTCCCACCATAAGAATTACATTCCAGTATTATATTAAATAAAAGTCATATAAAGCATTTAATTTGTAACGATTTTGCAGTTTTTTTCTTTCTTTTTTAAACAATGAAAGTTTAATAAAAATATTTACCATTCAATTTTGGGACATAATTTAAAAAAAATAAAATTGTATTAAGATATAGAAAAAAAGAGTATACATTTTTTTGTCATAAGTATTAAAGACATACCAAATATATACGTGTTTACATATCTACGAGGATATAAAAGAAATTTCCCATTTAAGCCCTTATTTCAAATTAAAAACTTAAATGTTGTCGATTTAATCATGTCGATATGGATTTTTAACATTTAAGTGATTTTTCCCAGAAATCTCAATAATTCGTTTCCTTTTCAAATATTTTTTCAATGAACCTTTTTCTTTGGTTCTGTTCAACATTTAATTAAAAATAATTTCTAAAATTTAAACTTTTAATAAAATCAGATACAATTTGACTCTGGCTTTTAAAGCAAATTTTGGAAAAATATTCTCCCTTTATTATAAGTTTTTTTTTTTCTTTGGCAAAAAACCCAAAACTCCTCTCAAAAGATGAATAAAATACTAAAGAAACGCAAAATTTTCGAAAGCATATCTGCATACGATCAATGTCTGTAGTCCCTTCGTCTGTCCTTCCATCTAAATGTTTCATTATATGAGTAAAACAGTTTAGGGAATCCTTTTTTTTTGAAGCCAATAAAAACTAAAATTCAAAGTTATTTTTATTTAGCCATAAAAAACCGTCAACATTTAATATTTATTAGGCCAAAAGAAAATTTTAATGAACTACAGCTTTTAAACCATAACAAAAAAAAAAAAATAAAATATAAAATCTACAAGAGACATAAAACTTCTGTGAACAAAACATTTTTATATGTTGCAATGAAATTAATGAAATAAAATTTATATAAATAAATATTGTATAAATGCAGTTCAAAAAAAAAAAAATATTTTATATAAATAAACGATTGAATCTAAAAAGTGAAATAACTGGAGTAAAAAAAACTGAAAGACAAAAACATCAACGACCAGCCAAGAAAATAAAATTATTATCATTTTTCGTGTTGGTGGCATTTAACCACCACGCGATCACACAAGACAAGTCAACGAACACGGACGGACGTTTCCAAGCAGAGGCTTACTAGAATTCATTCGTTTCAGTTTGAATTTCTGACTTTTACATGATCATTCTATCATGCACTTCATTCAATGAGTTCGGTCTTATACTAAAACAACAATTTGTTCTCAGACTAAATTATGTATATAATCAGGTTAATCTAAGTTACGGGACTTTAGCCTGAGTATACGACTTGAGTATAAGTATACTCAGGCTAAAGTCCCTTAACTTAGGGGTAAAAATTTCTCAAAAAAATCAAAGTTGCAATTAGGTATTTCGATTTCTTTGAAACTTTGGATTTTTGGATTTTTGGATTTTGGAAAATTTTCAAAATTCTGGGAACCACAGGGCACTAAATTTTGAGATAACTTAATTTCTAAAATTTAATATATCTGAGACATTTTAATCAATTTTGCTCAAATTTATAGGACTTTTAGATAATTTGTGTGTGTTTTAAACTAAATTAAGTCCAACAATTTATTTGCAAAATTTGACCAAAAAAACAATAAACAAAATTTTTATTTCATTTTTTCACTCATAAGCACCCCTACGATTTTTTTCTAATAATAATTTTATGATTCCTTGTCTTTTCACGAAAAAATTGATGGATACTTTAAAATTGACGGATATATTCCATTTTTAAGCCTGTGACGCACAGCATTCCTGGCGCAGCGTGACGGTCTCATGAAGACATTTTTGGGTTTCGTGGAATAGTGATTTGAAGAAAGCTTTCGCCTTACATAATTTATTATAGCTCGTGACAAAAGACGAGTATGACTTACATTAATATGACGTTTATAAGACTTTTAAACAGTTCGAAAATTCAGGAAATAATTGATACTAAACTTTCATATGCTTTTTGAAAAACATTTTTTTAGTTTAAAGTTTTACGAACACATTTTTATTGCAATGAAAATGCAATGAAAGATCCTATAATACAATAGTTTAAAACAAAAAAAAGATACGAAAAATTCTCAATAAAAATGCAGATGAATAAAGAAAAACCAAAACTTTATACAAACCTAAAAAAGTTAAGGAACGAACTTATAATTAAAAAATAATCTAGAAAATAGAATGTGCAAAAGATTACTAAAGTAAAACAATTTTTTAAAACGCCAAATCGAATCAAAATTATAGTTTACCTAAAAAGGAAAAGACAGTCACATAATTCCGTCTTCATTACTAGAGACGAGCAGCGTATGCGCACGATTGATTTTTTTAATTTTTTCGTGAAAAGACAAGGAATCATAAAATTATTATTAGAAAAAAAAAAATAAGCAGTAAGAGTGAAAAAATGAAATAAAAAATTTTTTGATTTTTTTTTGGATCAAATTTTGAAAAAAAATTTTGGACTTAATTTAGTTTAAAAATTTCACACACAAATTATCTAAAAGTCCTGTAAATTTGAGCAAAATTGATTAAAATGTCTCAGAGATATTAAATTTTAAAAATTAAGTTATCTCAAAATTTAGTGCCCTGTGGTTCCCAGAATTTTGAAAATTTTCAAAAATCCTTTGGCACAAAAATTACTCATACCTAACACTAAACTTTTACCAAGTTTCAAAGAAATCGAAATACCTAATTGCAACTTAGTTTTTTTTTTTTTTTAAATTTTGACCCTTATATTAAGTCTTATATTCATCAGGGACTGTTACAATTATGACATTTATAATAAAAATCAAAATATAATTGTTATTTTACGATTTTTATTTTTTTTGGCAGAAATAATTTTTAATTTATGATTTTTATTTTTTTTGTCAAATATATTTGTCAAATTCTGACAAATATTTTTTTTGGCAAAAATATTTGTCAAGATCTGACAAATATTTTTTTTGGCAAAAATATTTGTCAAAAATTGATTTTTATTTTATTTGTCAAAAATATTTATCAAGGTCTGACAAATATTTTTTTTGGCAAAAATATTTGTCAAGATCTGATTTTTATTTATTTTAAACAGAAATAATTGTTATTCTGATTAAAATTTTTTTTTTTCAAAAATATTTGTCAAAAAAAAACACAAAAATAAAAAAATCAATACAGAATTAAAAAGAAAATTTAAATATTTCCCATAATAATGGTAAATTTTAAAAATTTTCAATAGAAATGAAAATTTTGAAAATTTCCCATAAAAACGTAGTATTTGAAAAAATTTCTCATAAAAAAAGTCAAATATTGAAAATTTCCCATAAAAAAGGGAAATTTTGAAAATATCCCATAAAAAAGGGAAACTTTGAAAATTTCCCACAAAAAAAAGGGAAATTTTGAAAATTTCCCATAAAAAAGGGAAATTTTGAAAATTTCCCATAAAAAAGGGAAATTTTAAAAATTTCACCTAAAAACGGGATGTTTTCAAAATTTCCCTTTTTTATGGGAAATTTTCAAAATTTCACTTTTTTATGGGACATTTTCAAAATTTCCCTTTTTTATGGGATATTTTCAAAATTTCCCTTTTTTATGGGAAATTTTCAAGATTTTCCTGTTTTATGAGATATTTTCAAAATTTCTCTTTTTTATGGGAAATTATCAAAATTTGACTTTTTTTATGAGAAATTTTTAAAATTTCCCTTTTTTATGGGAAATTTTCAAAATTTCCGTTTTTTATTGGAAATTTTCAAAATTTCCCATTTTTATGGGAAATTTTCAAAATTTCCCTTTTTTATGGGAAATTTTCAAAGTTTCCCTTTTTTATGGGAAATTTTCAAAATTTCCCTTTTTTATGTAAAATTTTCAAAATTTCCCTTTTTATGGGAAATTTTAAAAATTTCCCTTTTTTATGGGAAATTTTCAAAATTTCCCTATTTTTAAGGGAAATTTTCAAAATTTCCCTTTTTTATGGGAAATTTTCAAAATTTGACTTTTTTTATGAGAAATTTTCAAAATTTCTTTTTTTTATGAGAAATTTTCAAGATTTCCCTTTTTTATGTAAAATTTTCAAAATTTCCCTTTTTTATGGGAAATTTTCAATATTTGACTTTTTTACAGAAAATATTATATTATATTCAAAATTTCCCCTTTTTACAAGAAATTTTTAAAATTTCCCGTTTTTATGGGAAATTTTCAAAATTTTAATTTTTATTGAAAATTTTTAAAATTTACCGTTATTATGGGAAATTAATTTTTTTTTTTTTAAATTATGTATTGATTTTTTTATTTTTGCGTTTTTTATTTGACAAATATTTGTGACAAAAAAAAATTTAAATCAGAATAACAATTATTTCTGTTAAAAATAAATAAAAATCAGATCTTGACAAATATTTTTGCCAGACCTTGACAAATATTTTTGACAAATAAAATAAAAATCAATCTTTGACAAATATTTTTGCCAAAAAAAATATTTGTCAGAATTTGACAAATATATTTGACAAAAAAAAATAAAAATCGTAAAATAAAAATTATTTTTGAAAAAAATAATAAAAATCAAGAATTTAAAAAGCATGTCATTTTCTGAAAATATAGTGGAAAACAAGCAAAATGATGTTTTTAAATTAGTTCTGCGATATTTCCATATGATTGCTTTTTTTCTTTGAAAATTCAAGAATAATTATTATTTTCGGTCCCTGATATTCATGTCTTGTTTAGACTAATAGTTGTAAAAGAATAAAGTTTAACCCTTCGTCGTACCCATACATGGGTCTGGCCAGACTTTTTTTAAGTTAATTTTCTACGTTCTTGCGGTGTCTCCAGAAATTTGATTTTTTAGGCCAAAAAATGAAATAGAAAACGATTTCCAATGATATTTTGAATCATTTATCAAATTAGGCCATGAGTCTGGTATATAAAGATTTACAGGAAGAAGAGTAATATGCTTTCATCCGCATTTTACTAGCGATAGGATTTCCGCAAAATAGTTTGCAAATGCATAAGTTTTGTGGCGACGCACGAAAAATAAACTTTCGATTTTATCAACAAAATATATATGGAATGAAAGCTGGGACTCCTGCGATTCTGCATAGGTGGTTTGGTTTTTCATGTGCGTTGCACATATAAAGAAATACGCAGTTTTAAAATCGAACTATTTTGATAATTTTTTTTATAATTTTTAAGTAACAAAAAATGGCGTTAGAAAGATAAATATCAAAAATTCATTTTTCAATATAAATTATATTTACTTTATTCAGAATTGAAGCAGAAAGAATACAAAAATCCTAAAATTTAAATATTTTTAACAACACTGTAAAAAAAATTGTGAAGTTTTTTGCTTCGATGGACCCGAAAATATAGTCACATCAAAAAACTTCTTTTATGAATCAATAATCTTATTTTCTGTTGTATATACTAAAATATGAGTAAAAAAGTTTTGGTGTTTTCTATGCCAACTTTTGAAATACAAAGGTTTTAAAAATCGTTCATATTTGATATTTTTATCAAAATTATTAGTTAATATCTGAAAATGTATGATAATAGAAGGCAATGCATTACACGGTAATGAATACCAATGGTTATGAATATTTTCAATACTTAAATACTAAAATGTTTAAAATATATTATATGTTATATTCTAAATGTTATATGTATTCTAAAAAGCTTTGTGGCAACCCTAAATAATAAGAGATTGGTTATATTTTATAAAAAAAACTATCACGCTTTATCATTTTAAATGTGAAATGATATTTTGAAATTAAAAAAAAATAATTATTACTGAAATGGGGGAATTTTGGGTCTATAATTGTCCCCGCACCGCAAAAAATAAAAGGGTTTCTAAAAATGTTAATTCATTTTTGAAAATAGTAGGCCAAGAGAGATATGTGCAAAAAATTTCATTAAGCTACCATAACCGCTTCGACTTTTTTCTAGTTTTACTATGGGGACCGTTCACTGTGCGCCGTAATAACTTACGCATATTTAGGGCAACAATATCTTAAAAAAATATTAATATCTACATGTACCCGTCTCCACCAACTAAAATAAATTTGAAGGAAATCATAACATGATCGAAAGCATAGTTCACTATTCTATAAAGGCATACAGACAAACAATAATATTGTCACCTAAAATTCAAAAGGGCTCAAATACACTTCTAGTTTTTTTACAGGAGAAGCAAAAAACGTTATAACTTTTAAACTACAAGAAACATTGCATCCAAATTTTTGAATTGAGTCAACAAGGCTGATGCCTTGCAAAGAAAATTCTGGAAAGATAAATGGTATAAAATGTTTAGTTTTTGAGCAATAGCGAGGAAACAAAAGGGCTTAAACTAGGGTTGCCAGACACAAATCCTGAAAAAGCTGGACATAAGCAAAAGAAAAGCTTGACAACCCAAAAATTAGTTGGACATTTCAATTTTAATAATTTGCTTCGATGATAAACCGAATTGCGAATACCGTAAGTAACCGCAGCGATATCGAGAAAAAATGAAATCGTTCGAGATGCTGCAGCTAATACATCTAAAACAATTTTCAACACATTGATATCATGGGACGCACATTGCGTGATTTGACTGTGTTTTCAAATATCGAAAAGGAATCTAATAAAATGGATGTAGTTGTCAATGAATCAAAAAAAAAAATAACTGCTGGTTTCTGCAAGCAGACAATTCTCAAGAATTGGACCACATGTGATCGTTGAGAACTATAGCTACGAGGTTGTAAAACATGTTGTTTACATAAATAACGACATAAGTTTCGAAATCAAACGTACAATCATACTTGCCAACAGATGCTATTTTAGCATAAGCAGGCAGATAAGTAATAAAGCTTTCTCTCTAAGAACTTAAACTACGCTCTACAAAACGATTGTACTACCCGTATAATATATGGTATTGAATCATGGGCACTTGCACAGGCAGAGGAAGCTATTGGCGTTTTTGAGAGGAAGATTCTACGGAAAATCTTTGGAGAATACGTCCGAAAATTCGATGGAAAGGCCAAGTAGAGGAAAATCTTTCAAAGCTTGACCTACGAATGAAGCGCATGGAATTCTAAAATATGCTTGGCCTTTGACCTTAACAAATTTTTGATATAGGCCATTTAAGTAAAGTAAGTACAATGGGGACTTTTGATAGAAGGTAATTTTATTACAAAATAAACTTGATCAAGCAATCAATTAATCAACGCATAAATCGTTTAAGTAAAAAAAGAAAAAAACACATTTGCAAAAGTTTTTATTGCGTTCTTTTTCATAAAAATATGTAGTTTTTCTATAAAAATATTCAAGCAATTTCAATTTTTCACCTTTCAGCTGGACAAATTTAATTTTAGCTTGACTGGCACCCTAGCTTAAATTCAATATTTTCTGAAACCAAAACCATACAAATTTTGAGCAAAAATTTAAATCTTTCGAAATACATAAAGTTTTTTGTCAAAAATATAGAGACGGGCCTATAAATAGTACCAGTTTATTTTCGAAGCATAATTCAATGTAAAAAGATGAGTTTTAAATAATTTAAAATAGGACACCTAGTGCTTATTTCTAAAATACCCCCGTAACTTTTAAGCGTAACTTTTGATGGATTTATTCCAGAAATAAAAATATGATTTGACTGCTATTGCAGTCACTCTCCACAGAGAGTGACATCATCGTCACTCTCCACAGAGGAGAGTGACGATGATGTCAAAAAGAATTTTATGATCGGCTGAACTAGTAGAAATAGTCATAGATGATTTTAATGCTTGGTAAAGTGGTTTTGAGCGTACTGTTGGTAAGTTCACGACTGACTACTGTATGAAGTTAATATTCTTTGCAGCGGTTCGAGATATGGTTGTGAGAAGCACCAGGTTTCCACACCTTGAAACCTTCGGTAGAGGTAGAGTTGACAGAAGACATCCATTAAGTATTCGATTCGATTGATTCTAGGGGTTTATTTGGACTCCCATCATTAAATTGTTGCAGCCAAAGTGAGAACACGTTTAAATGTGTAGCAAACATACAAAGAAAAGCAGGGAAGAGAAATGCCTAATTCGAGAAAGAGCAAAAAAATAGAGAAATTGACATGAATAATAGCCAAAAGAAAGTACTTACATTTCACTAAAAAGTTTATAGAAAATAAGCATTTCTTTTTACCGCCGGGGTCCAGTAGGTCCATGATCGAAGTAATAAAAAATGTATGGTTAGAAAAACGTATACCTGACTATTGGAGTCTTAGCGTTTTTTATAAAGTGTACAAAACAGGAGATAAAAAGCTATACAAAATTCAGTGTTTTCGTTTTTAGTACCTGGTAGACCGAGCCTTGCTCGGAGCTTTATGATAAGCATTTTGAGGAAAATTTTAAAGTTTTTATATATTTTATATTATAAAGTGCTAAAATAAATTTAGAGGAAAGACATTGTAGAAATATTCAGTTAATTTTGAATTATATGATTTATTTTGTCCGACCAACACATAGTTTGCATAGTTTACAGTTTAACTCATTTTGAATAATTTTGGAAATTATTCATATCAACAGAAACCTCTGTCGACTCATGCGCAACAACTTTGCTAAAGATTATAGTCTGATCAAACGCACAGTTTACGATTTAATTCATTTTGAGTAGTTTTCTGTGGCGCCACCTGTCGGACTTTGCTTATTCCAATTCATAAACCTTCCTCGGCTTATCCGTAACAACTTTGCTGAAGATTATAGCATGATTAAATGTACAGCATACGATTAAATTGACTTTGAGTAAATTTCAATAGCGCCACCTGTCGAAATTTCTTCATACCAACTAAGAAACCTTCGTCGGCTCATGTGCAACAACTTTGCTAAAGATTGTAGCATGATTAAATGTACAGATTACGATTAAATTGACTTTGAGTAAGTTTCTGTAACGCCACCTGTCGGAAATTATTCATACCAACTAAAAAGCCTTCGTCGGCTCATGCGCTACAACTTTGCTAAAGATCATAGCATGATCAAATGTACAGTTTACGATTTAATTAATTTTTAGTAATTTTCAGTGGCGCCATCTGTCGGAAATTAGTCTTATCAACTTTAAAACCTTCGCCGGCTTATCCGCAACATCTTTGCTAAAGAGCATAACACAATCAAATTCACAGTTTACTATTCTATAAAGAACATACATACAGACAAACATTCATTTGTTTAAAATAATACTAATTTTTCCCCCTTTTTATTCCCTAATTTCTAAAAGTTCCATATGTATATTTGGTACTTTTTTGGTGCCAATTGAATTCGGTACATTTTTTTAAAACGCATTTAATATAATGTATAATGTTCCTATTCATATTACTTTGGAGATGTTAAGTTATCATTTTATCCCATTTTGGCTCCAAAATCAAAAAAGTACCAAATACGTGTTTCATGTTTTTTTTACATCTATTGATTGCAGTACCAAGTTTCTTTCTATATTCTTTAGTTTAAAATATAAGAGTGGGTTAAAAAGGTGCCAAAAAAACTATTTTCACCCTTTTTTACCCCCTATCGGACATAGTTTCAAAAAAGTACCAAACACCTGTCCGCTTATTTTCAAAGCTGTTTAAAACGTAATTTTAATTTTGTTTCTATACCTATTACTTTAGGAGACATAGCGTTTTCGATTTTTTCCCCTTTTTACCCTCTTAGAGGTAAAAGTTCCAAAAATCCCTTCTTCTTCGACCTAAACATCAAAAAAGATACCCACTGTCCAAATTTTATCAAAATCGTTAGAGCCGTTTTCGAGATAGCCATTCTATATATATATATATATATATACAATTATTGCTCGTTTAAGAATATAAGATTTGGACAAAAACTAAGTTGGCTCGGTTTTGTTGGGTACTCCCACCATAATCACATGAAAGGCAAAAGTCTGTTCTTTAGATTGATTGAAAATAATTCACAGAAGTTAACCGATTGTAGAACAATGTTCAAATGTTTCTGAAAAAAAATTACAAACATTTTTATGCATAATTTAAGCAAATAGTGTTGCAGTCGTTTAGGCTAAACTTTTTTGAATTTAAAACGAAGTCAGGTACCCACAGGAGGTGAAAAAATGGGAGCCCAAGGCAGGTACCCCAAGGAGACTTCATTTTTCTTTTTATAATTTTTCCTATCTATATAAAACTAAACAAGTCTGTAAAATTTCATCGTTGTTGTACATCGTTGATGTACATATGAAGAAATATCACTGTGCGCCGTGATCATAAATAACGACTTTAGTTTATAAATCAAACGAATAATCATATATGCCAGCAGATGCTATTTTTGACTAGGCAGTCCGCTAAGGAATTAAGCCTCTCTTTAAAAACTAAAATAACTTTTTAAAAAACGCTTATGCCAACCGTATTATTATATGGTGCTGAATCAAGTACCCGCTTAACCACATGAATCTATTATTTTAGTTTTTAGGAGGAAGTTGCTACGAAAAATGTATGGATCAATCTGCGTCAGCAGTGAATACCGACATCGAATGATAAAATTGAGTATTCAGAATATAAACTTGTAATCAGACTGACAATTACTTTCATTTAGTTCATATTTATATTATGACTAAAATAGTCTTTTAAAGCTCTGCTCATACCAAATTATAACAACAACAATTTAATAAAACAAGTATGAAAAGTCTATTGTCGATTTAGCTCGACTTTTTGATACCCTTTAAATCTGAGCAAAATTTTCTTAACACAGCAACGTATTCTCGAGATTTATGGCAATTCTAATAGAGGGTCTGATATGGTTAAGCTAGAGTTAAATGCGGGCTTTTTGTGACGAAATTTGCACTATGTTTAAGATTTGCGGCATCACGTCATATAGGTATATATTAAAAGATACTTAAACACCCCGACGATTACAAAACGCTTATACATTTTAAGATATTTTAACTTATTTGCTAAGAAAAAGAGTAAGCGTAAATATCTTTTTAATTAACCAAATACATACATATGTATGAACTTGGACTTAATCGATCTACCCATAAGATTTATTCTTGTATAAAAGGTATATTGAAATATGCTCCGATTTTAATCTATTACAATTATTTATTAATGTAAGAGACCAATTTATTGACAAAAAGCCAAAAATTGTTTGCGGAGAAACCGAAATTCCTCGACGCGTTTCGATGGTTGGTTTGGCCATCTCTTCAGGAGGATTATCCCCAATTTAGACAGATCGAAAACCTCGCATTATTACATATTTTACAAACAAAACCTTTCAGAATTATGTTCATAAACCATAAGTAAAAGCGTAGATCATCGACTGAACAAAACACTAACAATTTTTAGTTTTCATCTTCCTTCACTTTCCTCATTCCTGCTGCAGCCATCGGCTACTATATGCAGAATGCTGTGAAGAAGGGTGGGTTAAGATGTTTCAAATAAACATAAAATAATAAAATTTGGTATTGTGATTTCTGCTGTTATAGGAAATATTCGTGCTGAAATTTATGAATTTATTAAATCCCATAAAATACAAATTTATGACTGTCAGGGTCAAAAATATCTATGCCGGAAAGGAGGGCCTGTGGGAAGTAGGGTAGAAAGGGGAGCATTTGCCACTTTTTTTAATATACAAAACAAATAAACCAAAAAACTAATTCAAGTTCACTTCACTTGGATAAATTAAACAAAACAGTAAAAAATTCAGAGATGAAAATTTAAACTATTAGGCCTCTGTTAACATTGTACTGTGACATATCAACATAAAAAATAAATGTTAAGATGGAAGATGGATTGGGCCTTGAAACCAAAATACGATATCCTTTTTAGGGATATTATAAATGTCGGGCTCAAAAAAATGTCGACGGGTTGCTTTGTTATATGTGTGTGGCAAATGTGCCCCAGGTCCTTAGATGTTTTTTACATAAGAAATAGATTTATTGATAAAAACTTAAAACATATGTTCTCAATACTATATTCTTTATTAAACTAATAAATAAATTCTTTGCAAAACAAAAAACTAAGGAAAATATTACAAAAATACTTGTATCAAAATATTTTTTCAGGATCTGCTGAAACAATAAATCACGCCTGATGTTTTAAATATGAAAGCTAAAGCAGTAAAAATTTGAGATATTGAATATCAATGATAAACGAATATAAAATTGATTACAGCATCAAAAATGATAATGTCAAGAAAATTAATGGTGGCAAATGCGCCCCTATGGCAAATGGTCCCCCTCCTACCCTACTCAAAATAAGGTTCTGATTTGATAAAATTTTTAAATGGACGATCCATATTATATCAGAATCATTATCTGTGACTAGTTATATTAAATTATCTCTAAAATTGCGAGCTGTACGTACGGACATCTCTAAATCGTCTCAGAAAGTCAATTGGTAGACTTAGAGATAAGTGCCAGACTAATATTTCTAAGCGTTACAAGCCTCAGCACAAACCCAGTGTAACCTTTCTACTTATGTTGGTGAAGGGTATAAAAACCAATAACGATGAATTTACTAAACTGATCATTTATGGTTAAAATTTTCATGTTTGAATTATACTCAAATAAATGAATGAACCAGGAAAAAAATGCAAAAAAAAAACAAAGAAAAGCTTTGACAAAAAAAAAAGAGGGAGAAAAGAACCACAATCTTTTTTCAAACATTCACATGCAAATAAGACAGATACCTCGTTCTTGCTGCTTATGTTGGTGTTGTATGTTCTTTACGTTCCACAAAAAAAATGTCTCGGATTATTAAATACTAAGAGTATTTGGACAGACGCTTACGATTCTGGTTCAAAAGAACTGCTTAAAGCATAAAAAAAAATCTAAATCGTATTCGAAGTTGTAGCTTGAATGTCTGTCCGACTGTCTTTCTATACAAATGTTGGTTAAATATTTTAATATTGTTGTTGTATTTCTATACATCGATATCCATATATATTTATTTTGCTCTGATTTTGTTTTTGTCATCGATATTATTTTTGTGCCTGATGTTGTATTTTTGCTGTTTGTTGTTATATTTGTTGCGTTATTTATTTATTTTTGTTATTTATTGATTTAATACAATAAATTTTGCATGTTTGCATCCAATTTAAATAAAGTTCGACAATTCTAAATCACCACATTTTGACATTGGCTACTGTTGTTCACAATTCATGTTCGAATCCATAGACTTAAATTGCGTTTATATAAATTTGAATGTCTGCGTCTACGTCTTTTATTACGAATAACACCTGAACCAAGTTTTTGAAATTCAAGAAACTAGAGTTTATAGATGATCGGCTTGAAAAGTGTTTAACTTGCTTACACATTGCAAAATATTAATATTTTATCATATTACCAGAAGTGCTAATACCTCTATATCTGAAACGAGAGATGCTTACGTTTTCGGATCTAGAGCCAGAGTTATTTTTGTAGACTTTGGAGCGTTTGTACATACTTTGTATAGAAGCGTAAAAGTAACGTTTATAAAAAATAAAGATTTGTTAGTTATATAACGTTTCCCAAATAATTTTCTTTCTAGTGAGCTCAGGGACGGTACATTTTAAAAATTTGCTTTCCTAAAAGTTTTGAAAATTGTAAATTTTCTTCCAAGATATCACGTACCAAATTGGATTCAGTATATCTTGAGCAAATTTGCTAAAATTAGGGATGGGCAAAAAATATCGATATTTAAAAATATCGATATTTAAAAAAAAAATATCGATAAATATCGTCGATATTTTAAAAACCGATATATCGATGTATCGATTCTTTTTCGATTTCGAAATTTTTTAGTTTTAGACGTTTTTTAACTATATACCATATTGACATCACTGAACCCAGGGTTGATTTACACAGCGATTACGTAAGCCCAGCTGATTATTTTTTCCTCGTTTTTTTTTTACATGAAGTTTATGTGAGTGGGACTGTCAAGTCCATATAAAAAAATGTGAGTGGAGTGGTGCTATGGACCAATTACGATCGGAACAGCAAGCATCTGGAAAAAGAGAAAGCAAAGTATTGATATTAATACAAGCTGTCAGCACTAGATGGAATTCGTGCTATGATATGTTTGAGCGATTCGTTAAATTGTATTCAATTGTAGCTAAAGTATTAGCTACAAGAAGTCAAACAAACAAAAATACGCCAGATATGATAACAACTTCACAGCTCAATGTCATACGTGACCTTGTGTTCTCCTTGGTCCCTTCAAAGACGCAACTGAAGATATAAGTGGTCCAAACTACGTAACATCTCCTTCGAGCACCTTAGGACTTCATGTAAAAGCCGTTTTGAAAAAAAAAAGTTGAAGAAAAACTTGCGCCTTTAGAAAATAATATATATTTTATTTTCAATAGCCACCATATTTTATTCGAGATTCAAACGTATTCACTTTACTTCTTTAACAGCTGTCTCAAATGCAATATTGAAAATAAGCGATATTATTCTGTCAGAACATGGCAACATGGCACAAACTTCTTCCGGTTCAAAATCTGCTCAAACAACACTAGAACAAAATGGTAACTCTTCTATCTGGTGCAGACACGAAACACTAATAACTTCCAACACAAATGTGTTACAGAGGTACTGTTCCCAATGAGCTTAAGCGATATCTTGATCAATCACTTTTAGAAAGAAAATCAGATCCTGTACATTTTTTTATGAATTGTAAAAATTTCACACCAGTTCTTTCCAAGGTAGCTTTGAAATTTTTGATCTGCCAGGCTTCATCAGTATCGCCTGAAAGAGTTGCTTCTGCTGTAAATTTAGTGGCCCCTGATTTAAGAAGCAGATTGACCGGGGAACATATGAAGCAAAGAGTGCTTCTAATGTCCATATCCAATGAGTACTGGTTTACCTAACATCTGCAATTTTATTTCCATCTTCTTATCCTTTATTTATATGACCTTCTGGCAATTTTTTTAATTCTTTTGGATTTTTTTATTGTTTATTGAATTGTTTGAAGAAATAAATAATTTTGAATTAAAAATGTATGTAACTTGTTCGCACATAGTAATATGTCTACTTAATTTGAAAATTTGTAAGAATATACATTTCGATATATCGAAATATCGATATTTTTTGAAAATATATATCGATACTTTTCAAAAAAATTGATTCGATATATTTAAATCGATACTTTTTTCCATTTGCCCATCCCTAGCTAAAATTATTCCCTTTAATTTGTTGGAACCGTCATATATTTGAGCATACCTCCCAGACAAGACCAACTTCCATAAGTTACTAAAATACCCGAAAAAATTGGAAAAAACGTTTGTACAACAAATGTAAAGATGAGTTAAAGGTACAAGTCCAATACACGCGGCATGCGGCTGAGGACGGTCGTAGTATTGCCAGTACATAAAATGTGCGTTTGTTTACAAAAATATTCATATAAAAATATATTTGAGTAGGATATAATTAAATCTGGCAGCACTGAAAAAAATCTGCCGCGCGGAAAAGTAGCACAAAGTTCTACTTTTTTCCATTGCCGCTTCAAATTTGACAAATCAAAAAACAGCTGATTGCCGCCCGCAGCCGCTTGTCGCGTGCATTGGCCCTCTACCTTAAGTTTTTTCTAAAAGCTTAGAAAAGTCTTTTTTAAACATATGGGCAAATCCGAAAAACCTTAAACCAAGGACAAAATTTTAAAACTGTCAAAATCGCGTATTTGTGTTTATGGAAAAATTTACCATACTTTCTGTTATTCTTGACTCCCAGTGGAGCATAGGTCCTCAAATCAATACTTTGATCCTTCAGAATATATAATGGATACAATTTTTGATGGCCCTCTTCGTGAATGGCAGGCCTTTTTTTGTACCCATTTCGAATTTTTATACATTTTTCAAAAGTTCATAAAATCGCAAAAACATCCATTTAGATATCAAGTTTCAGTAGGGGCTCAAAGTATGTTTAATTTTAAAGTAATTGGAGTGATATAAATAACGTCAAGTAAAAAAGGGCTCTAAGTGTGTAGCGTCCGTCAGATAAAAAAAGATTTTTTTAATTCGACTGGTGCAATTTTTTCTTTTTTCTCCAATTGAACTTGATTCGTAAAGAGAACTTATAGTATGCTTTTCATTACGCTAAAAATATATATAATATAATTCCCCGACAACATTCCAATTGGAACAAGGGGTACTTCTCTCAGACCATGAGCTGCATCCGATGCTATTTGTTTTTAGACTCATTGAAAGGGACCTACGTTAACGCCGGCTCCGAACGGCAAATGCATTAGTTAGAGAAGTTTTTCATAGCCTAATACTCAATAACCAGTGGCTAGCTGAGTTATGAGGTGAACCGCCGCTTTTTGAAAATTACTTTTTTTCAAGTGGGTCTGACAGGGATTGAACTTGGGACCTCTGGTATGCTAGGCGGATGACTAACCGCTATACCACGGCGGTTAAAAATATATAGTTGTTAATATAGCATTGTACAGAATAATATAAAAGAGAAAATGTGTAGCGTCCGTCATATTATATATTTTTTACAAAACAATATTTATAAAATGCAAAATTTACGAACACATGTCTGTCTTATTCAGAAAGCAATAACACTGTGTATATCCATAGATTAAATTTAGGATATTAGGTGTAATTTGATGATTTTGAAATTTTATTATTTTTTATTTATTTTTGGGACACTCTAACAGTTAGTCGCAGCATTCTTGGGACGAAAAATAAGATGAAAAAAGTGTAAAACTTTAAATAAATATATGTATTTAGCCGTTTTGTGAAATATTAAATTATGCCAAAAATCGCATTTCAACCGCGAACATGAAAAGGAAGGAGATGAAATTCGAGAACAAATAAAACCATTATTTTCACTAATTAACAAATTCTTAAAAATAAATATGAAATATCAATTTTTTATACCCTTCACCAATAGGTGAAAGGGTATTATAAGTTTTTGATTCCGTTTGCAATTTTTTTATTAGTGATCGTAGACCCCATAAAAATTATACCGATCGACTCAGAATCGGGAGGAGAATCGATTAAGCGATGTCCGTCTGTCTGTCTGTCTGTCTGTCTGTCTGTCCGTCTGTCTGTCTGTCTGTCTGTCTGTCTGTCTGTCTGTCTGTCCGTCTGTCTGTCTGTTGAAATCAAGTTTCTGAAGCCCCTGGACGATGGACCTACATAAATTATATATCAGATTTTAGGAAATTCTCCCGCAACGAACGCTATTAATTTCATTAAAATCGGTTTATAAACACCGAAAATATCGAAAAAATACCAAAAATTAGACGAAAATTTTAAAATTTTTGATTGAAACACACATTTAAATAACAAGAGAAAAAAGATACTCATGGTGTACATGTGATAATATGTTATATATCAGATTGTAGGAAATAGTTTCCCAAAGCACTCTGTAAAATTTTATCAAAATCGAGATATCGCCAAAACACTGAATTTGATGTATCGCAAATTGCCCAAAGTACGCATTAGAGAATGTTTGTTGAAAAAATGAAATGCAGAAATAGGAAAAACCATCCTCCTTTAGCACGGACATACATAAATTTTATATCAGATTTGAGGAAATTCTCCCGCCAAGCACGTTATTAAATTTTATCAAAAGCGGTCCATAAACAACAGAGATATCGCCAAAACACTACTTGTGATGTACAGCAAATTGCCCAAAGTACGTGTCTAAGAAATTTTGTTGACATTTTGTAAGTATTGTTTCAGCGATATCTCAGGTGTTTATGGACCGATTGTGATGAAATTTGACAGCGTTCTTTGTGGGAGGATTTCCTAAAATCTGATGTATAAACTCTACAAATCTGATTATGAATACCATTCAAATTCTACCGATCGACTCAGAATCGGCAGGAAAATCGACGTCTGTCTGTTTGTCTGTCCGTCCGTCCGTCTACCTGTCTGTCCGTCCGTCTACATGTCTGTCCTTTTTTCAGTTGTAGTCAAGTTTTTGGAGCTCCTGTTTTGTCGATATCTCAGATGATTATTTTGATGAAATTTAATAGCGTACTTCGCAGGGGATTACCTAAACTCTGATGCATTCGGTAATTTGTGGTAGATATAATTTAGTGTTTAAGCGATATTTCAGGTGTTTTAATCGACAATGATGAAATTTAGGGTGAGACGATATCCTAAAATTTTGTGTAAGATGCATATGTTTATACCTTCCAGGAGCTCCACAAATCTGATTTAACAGACAGACACACTGCATTTATCTTAAGTATCTCACATATCAACAAAAATTTAAATTTTTTAAGTGCAATTGGGAGAAATCCGTTCACGTTTGACAATTGCTTCCGTATAACTTCGTCTGTGGCAATCTCTTAGTAGCTAATAACTGACAAATTATAATAGATACGATGATATTTAGTATAAAGACATTGTACAATATCGTTATTCAGGGCGATAGAGCCTAAAATAAACTTTCTAGAGGGACAACATTTGACAAAAGTATTTCTGATCTCTTGAAAAGTTCGGTATTGAAAATGGTCGAGCTCGGTTCACATTTAGTGAAATTTCCCATATAACCCCGGTCGGGAATCACTTTAATGCTGATAAATTAAATCACGTTATAATTGCACAAAGAACTAGATCAAAACTTTCCACACATCCATCGGACAGATCGAAAGAACAATACATCCCAAATATTATTAATGAAGTATTCATCTTAATTAGTTAACTAACTTCAGAATATAAGTAAATCTTCAATAACTTTTCCGACAAAGCTGATATCCATCCATTAAAAAGCTATATATTTATTTCACGTATGTATCTAAAACTAAGACTGTATACCCTATAATTTTAAGGCTTGTATACATTGACAATCGTTGTTAAAGCTTTGACCTAAATCAGTCCGCTAACTTCAGAGTTTTACATAACTAATCAAGAACTTTTACTAGTTGGATAATTCGTACGAATTAAAGTGCACAACCCTCACTGGGCACTGTGTTTTTGGGTTGCATGCCAGAATACTTAAACTTCATCAAATCGATGTGCTATTGCAAATGTAAGGGCATCTACATTTTGAAGCATCTTTTCTGCATGGTTTATCTGGTCTATCGAACTTTATTAAATGTTCGTAAAATATGTGTCTATTTTATTTCGAAGTTACTGGCTTAAATATGCATTCTCTACTAGTAGTTTAGTAATCATTATCTTTCACAAAGGGACCACTTTAGAACCCAAGTGAAGCTTCCCTAGACATCAGCCACCTGCCCAACCTAACCTTTGGGTGCATAACTATTCTAGATGATGACGCCACCGAAAAGCTTTTCTTTTTCCGACTCTTAATTTTAAAGACTCTTTACATATAATACTAGTATAACCAAATTTTGCTATGAATTACATTAAGTAGTGTTGCAAAACACCATTGGTGAAGGGTATCCAAGATTCGGCAAAGCTGAATATCTCACTCTTACTTATTTTTTTAGTTAAAAACTGTATCGTCCGTCACGTAACGTCCGCAATAGTACATTTATGGATTTTTGGTGAAACTGGAAACTTTCAAATATTTTATAAAAGCTGTTTTGTAATCCTCTGATTTTCCTCTATTTTCAATGTATTTAAAATTTTTTTATTACTACACAGCAAAACTTTGGTAATGGCAAGTACTCTGATAACTGGTTACCTTGTAACGACTACAACATACCATCCGAATAAATAATAAGTTATTACAGAAGTACTTATTTGTAATTAAGATGGTAATTTAAACTGAATGGCCCCGGTTCAAATCCCACCAAGGGCAACAATTTTTTTTAGTTTTTTTTTTTCTATTAAAAGAGTCTTTTTAAATGATTTTTAAATTTTAAGAACTTAAATATTATCTTCTGTAAAAAAAATTTGTAAAACTAACTCACGTTAATGAAAAAATACCATCATGAGTTAATTTTGATTATGTAGGGGATGTTGAATACCAAACACGATTCTAATTGGTCTTAACTTGGTAAGCCCAACTTATCTGGGTCATCCTTCATCTCAACTGTGGACACACACCTCCTCATGGTATCATCCGGGGAGCTAGTTTAACACCCATTAATATTGTGAGTTAACATGTTCCGAGAGTTGTCCCATAAGATCGATAAAAATGGGTTAGGTTTACGGGCTAGTAACCCTCTCTTGAAAAAAATACAATGAAGAGGATAAAATTAGAATTGAAATGTCCCACTAGCTAATGTTAGAGGAGGATGTCCGAAACTTCGATAGAAAGACCAAGTAGAGGAACATTTTTCAAAGCTTGGCCTATTACATTGGAGAATATTCGCACAAGATCGAAATCCATGGAATTCTAAAATATAATCGGACTTTGACCTTAACAGGTTGTAACATTTAAGTAAGGAAGAGTCAATCTTATGTAAAAACTTATACAAAAAAGAAGATTTACATTTTTTAAGTTTTAAAATAATTTTAAAAAAGTTTTAAAATAATTACAAAAAATCGTATAAAAATATTTTTCCAAAAATTACAACAAAGCAAAAAAAGCAGGGAAAAACAAAGTTGTTGTCACATGATTTTGGATCTAAAAATAAAAATTGTATAAATTAATTATAAGCTGCTAATTTTTCAACATATGAAGTAGCTCAGTGGAAGAGTCTCTGCCTAGCAGTCGGAGGGTCTGGGTTCGAGCCCCCTTGGGATCATAAAAAATATTTTGTATTTCGTTTAAAAATATATGTTTTTAATAAAACAACAACAAAAAAGTTGTTGCTGTTGTTGTTGTTGCTTTCAAATTGCTTACCCAAGTCATTAATTTTCTGCAATTGGTAAGTACTTGCCTCCAATGACATCTCCATGTTAATGTAATGACTTAAACAGCGAATGAGTAAGTAGTTTGTGTTCAATAGATTAACTGTTTAACTCATTATTTGATAATGAAAAGTTTTACTGGGTATGACCGATTTGACAAAATTTTCAGAAACACGTGTTAAAAAAAAGTCACTTCCATTTTTTGTAGCGTCCGTCACAGCAGTTTAAAAGCGAATATATTTTTCCTCCAAAAGAAGTATGTAAATTAACAAACACCATTCGATAGCACAGTCGATGGGCTAATATTCCCTGAAATCTGTGCAAAGCTATCTAGTGTAGAACGACAATGGGATACATTTAAGTGCAACAAAATCCGTACAAATGTATCGTCCGTCATGCAGGATTTACCCACATGTATGTATATCTGTAAGCGAAATTTCGTGTCAATCAGTCAACATTTCTCTCTTGCTCCTATATCAGAGTTATCAATCTTGCTTAGGCACATTTTTATACCCACCATCAAAAAGAATGGGGGGTATATTGAGATTGTCATTCCGTTTGAAATTTACTTAATATTGGCTCAGAAATCAAAAACGATATATATTCTGAATCGTTATGTCTGTCTGTTGAAATCACGATAACGTCTAAACGAAAGGAGCTATCTTACTGAAACTTAGTAAGAACATTCCTCATTTCTGAGAAAGTTTAGGTATTGAAATTGGGCAAAATCGGTTAACATTTGACCATAGCTCCCGTATAACCTCGCCTACGCTAATCGCGTATTTGCTAATAAATAACAAGCTTTAAAAGCTATGATGATAAAATTTGTATATAGAAGTTTTGTATAAGCCCTAGGGAGCATAAAAAATGTCATCAAAATCGGTTCACATTTAGTCATAGCTCCCATACAAAAAATTTACAGAAGCAGCCAAAATTTCACCTAAAATACACTTAAATGCCAATAAATCTAAAACTATAAAAGATATAACGACTAAATTTAGCACGAGGAGGCCTTATGTCAATGCCAACCAGTCACAATTTTGTCACAATCGGTCACCATTTGACCATAGCTCCCATATAAAAAACTTACGGAAACACAAAAATACAAAAAGAAAAGGGGATTTATGTTCGTCTGTCCGTCAGATAAAAGCGCGATAGCGCCTTAACGAAAAGGGCTACAGCAACAACATTTTACAAAAGGAAGGCTTATGTGAATGCCAGCCAGTTTGCAAAATTTTGTTATAATCGGTTACTATTAGACCATAGCCCCCATAAAAAAAAACTTACGGAAACACAAAACTACAAAAAAGAAAATACGGTTTATATCTGTCTTTCCGTCAGAGAAAAGCGCGATAGTTCCTGAACTACAAGAGCTAGAGAGACAAAATTTAGCAAAAGTATTTTCGATATGTTATAGAAATTGTGTGCTGAAAATTGGTAAAATCGGTTCACATTTAGTTAGAGCTCCCATATAACCCTGTCCCGGGAATCACATTTATGCTAATAAATTGAACAAAATTCTAAAATCTATGACTACTAACTTTAGAACAGAGAAGTTTTATGCAACTCAGTCAGTACGTCAAATTTTATAGGAATCGGTCCATTTTTGACCATAGCTTTCATATAAAAACCGCTCCCGATAACCACTAAAATGCCACAAATGCCAGTTAAAAGCTATTAAATTCTAAGCTATGTCAGCTATGACCACTAAATGTTGCACAAATAAACTTTATATTAATACCAGCGAGTATATTAAATTTTGTAATAATCGGTCAACATTTGACTATAGTTCTTATATATATAACATCCCCTTTTTATATCTACAATCAAAAAAATTTGGAGGTACATTCAATATATTAAGATTGCATCTACGAAATTAGATAGCTTTCAATCAATGTTAGGTCCGTGTGGCTATCAACATGTTTATGGTACAACGAAACAGCTTATTAATGTAAAACAATATTCGGTTATGGAACAGCATTTTGTCCAAGGTAAATACTTGGGAAACCACTTAGATACTTTTAAATGTTGAACTATAGTAACTATACCACAGCAACCGAATTTAGTCCAAACATATTACCAACAATACCACATTTGGTCAACATTTTGAATTAGCTGCACTCTCGTACAACTTGATGGTGGTGGTATACAAGTTTCGGCACAGCCGAATATAACACTCTTACTTGTTAAAAAATCAATCGTGAATGGACAAAATGTACCATTTTTCTCCAAACAAATTGGTTGCAAAACTTTGGGCACGTTGCGCGGGCTCGTATTCTAAAAATAAATCAATAATATTTTGCGATTGATATAATTAGAAGTCGATCAGAGACAAAAGTCAAAAAACGACCCACCCTTATGTACGCATCATTTTTTTTTAAATTGGAAAAGTTTAACCCTTTCTCGACCGGGATTAAAAGTCAGAATTTGGATTTTTTTTTCTATTTTCTATAGAGGATATTTAGAATTTATTATTATTATTTTTTCTATTTTCTATAGAGGATATTTAGAATTTATTACCAAATTTTGTTCAAAATGCACAAATATATAAATTTTTCTTAACATTAAGACTTTTGATTAAAAAATATATATTAACCCCAAACAGATATGGAGACCCCGCGATTTAAAGTTTTTTTTTGAAGTCTCTCGACTGCAAACATAAAAGAGTGAAGGCAAATATCTGTGACAATGGGTATCCAATTCTATTGACTAACTGCAGCACCTACGAGTATATCTCTAAGCTTAACTTACGGAAACACAAAAATACAAACGAAAAGGGGGTTTATGTCCATCTGTCCATCAGATAACATAACATAAAGAGCTAGTGAAACAAAAATTTACAAAAATATTTTCGATATCTTGAAAAAGTTGTGTAAGGAAAACGAACGAAATCGCTTTACATTTAGTTAGAGCTCGCATATAACCCCGATCCGGGAAACATATTAATGCTGATAAATTGAATACAATTATAATAGCCATGACGACTAAATTTAGAATAGAGAAGTTTTATGCAACTATTGGTCAGTATATCAAATTTTATAGGAATCGGTCCATATTTGACTAAGCTCTCATATAAAAAAAACTCCCGGAAACCAACAAAAATGTAGCAAAGGCCAGTTAAAAGCTATTAAATTAGAATTTGTGACAGCTATGGCCACTAAATTTTGCAAGAATAAGCTCTATATAAATACCATTTTTTTTGTACTTTTTATATATACATTAGGTTAAAACTTTGTGAATACAAGTTTTTTTTAATGCGCAGCCGCATAGACAATAAAAAAATATTAAGAAATGATGTATTACTTTTTCGCGATCGTTAAAAAAGTTTCCTCACCAAACGCAATAAAGTTTTGAATTTAATTTTTTCTCCTAAGTATACAAAATTGTCGTTTATAAAAAATTTTAATTTTTCAATTCCATTTATAAAAAAAAATTGTACCAAGAAGAGTGCAAACACTTCTTGTTGGTCTAAAAAAAATATTTTTACTATCATTACTAAATCGCCCATCGCTTGCTGGAATGAAGAATTTTTGTGCAAAAAAGTTATAGCCCTAATATACATATGGAAAATTTACTATAAAAAAAATATAATTGTCTACTTTTAATAATTTTGCCAACTAAATAAAATCGTTTAAGCCAACAAACAGACAGACCATAACTATTCACTGAACAAAAAGACCTCCTTTGTCAGATCAGAGTGATTATTGTAAAGAATAATGTTAAAAATGATTAGAATTTGAATGATTTTCCTAACAGTAAAGAAAAACTACTAATGATAAATGATGATGGCGCGCGGCACTTCAAGACAGAAGATGATAGAGAGGAAAAAATTCAAAGAAAGAATTATTGAATATGCAAACAGTGAAAAAAGTAAGTGGCTTAGTAAGCCTTCTGATTTCATTCAGTAACTATTTAGTTGGTGATGCCTTTTTCTTATAAATCTATTCTTTTTTTAAGTTTTTCTTTTATGTTTGCATCAGAATTACTTAATGACGCTTAACTTGCATAACTTTAATGATAATAATATTTATACCCTACTTTTGTAGAGGTATTATAAGTATGTTATAACGCTTGGCTCTGGCTGGGTACCTCACATCCTCCAATTTCGTAGGCCCAGCTTTAAAAGATTTTCCTCTAATTGGTTTTTCGATGGAATTTTCAAACGTCCTCTTTAATGAGTTCTCTCAGGATCGTTTTCGAATACTTCTCTTGCTGGTGTATTTTCATTCATTCACATAACATGAGTAGCCAACGCAGTTGTCGCCGCTATGTCGATGTCAGCGTATAACTCACACAGTTCTTGGTTTATTCGATGGTTATATTGATTGTTGATGCAGCCGGTCCAAAGATTTTTCGTAGAATCTTTCTCTTAAAAACTCCAAGAATAGCTTTATCTGCCAGTGCAAGTGCCCATGATTCAGCATCACATAATAACATGGGAAGTTAAAGTATTTTGTTGAGTAATTTTAATTTTTACAGAGGGAGCTTTATTTCTTATCTGCCTGCTTAGACCAAACTGGGTATACATATGTCTTTGTCCTATAGCTACTATAAGGACATGAATGGTTGAAATCAGTGTATGTGCAAAACTAGGCTTTCTTCTAGAGCACATTTATTTAGGGTCAACTGAAGAATTGAAAAATTCTTCTGAAGAATAAACATACTTCGACCCCACCTTCGAGAAGAAAGAGAGTTCGAACATTAATATCCATTTAATACCTGAACCATGGCAATTGTGGTAACTCGAACTTAGTTGATTTATTCTCATGATTAATTTATAAATTAAGATTATTTATCAGTTCCATTATTATAAGGAAACTGTAGACTTATCGATAGATCTCAGATTTTAATGTTTGATCATATAATTTTTGTAAAACTATCATTTACAAATAATTATCTCAATATCTTCTATAAATTAAACCAATTACATTGTATACAAAGTAAATATTTTAGCCTGTATTAAGTTTGAATTAAGCCAACATTTCGTATATTTTGGTCATATTTTGTAAACTTGAAAAACAAACAAAAAAAAAAAAAGAAATAACTCCAGTAGTTAT
Source organism: Stomorhina lunata (assembly GCA_933228675.1). Taxonomy (NCBI): domain Eukaryota; kingdom Metazoa; phylum Arthropoda; class Insecta; order Diptera; family Rhiniidae; genus Stomorhina; species Stomorhina lunata. The sequence goes on along the minus strand of OW121741.1, from coordinate 84,362,259 downwards.
TGGCGGAAATGCAAAACAAGGCCATTGGCAGATTTATTGACATATTTTGCGTTTTATTTAAGTTTTGTACTCTTTTTTTTTGAGCTTTATACGATGCAAAATTTCTGAGCCAAAAAAAAAGCAAAACTTACTTACATTTCAGACCAAAAATAAAAGCTAAAATCATTTTCAAGTTCAAGTTCTTGTACAAAGTACGAGTATGAAGTTTGAATGTGAAGTCACTGTAATCTACGACAGCAACCAGCCAGACAGACGGACGGTCGGATAGACAGACACAACATGCACATGCAACATTTGCATGTCTCTTTTTTTAGAATTTGTGTGTTTTTTTTTTCATCTTCGAAGAACAACTAAATTGGACAAAAAATACTTAAATATATAAATAAATATAAATTTGAATAAATAAAATAAAACAGTTAATGAATTGATTTTTTAGTCGTTGTTGTTGTTGTGGTTGTTTTTGGTTGGGGTTTAAGAAAACTACGATCTTTGATTGTTTATTTGTTTATCAGAACAAACGTCATTTCACGATAAAAAAGATAAAAATCATTTTATTTTTCTCCAAAATAAATTGTTTAAAATCACACACATCGCATGATTACGGAAACCACAATATTTTTAATTAATTTCATTTTTTATGCAAAAATATTTATGCCAAAAAATTGTTTAATAGAAGAAAAAAGAAGAGTTTTAGGTTATACTTAGATTAAAGTTTAATTTATAGTAGCCTTTAACTCTATAATTTTTAGATTTAAATGTAAAGAAATTGGGTTTTTATATTGGGTACATCATATTCTGATACCGTTATAAAATTTGTAGGTGTATTAAGTTAAAGTACCTGGTAGACCGAGCCTTGCTCGGAGCTTTATGATAAGCATTTTGAGGAAAATTTTAAAGTTTTTATATATTTTATATTATAAAGTGCTAAAACAAATTTAGAGGAAAGACATTGTAGAAATATTCAGTTAATTTTGAATTATTTGATTTATTTTGTCCGACCAACATATAGTTTGCATAGTTTACAGTTTAACTCATTTTGAATAATTTTGGAAATTATTCATATCAACAGAAACCTCTGTCGACTCATGTTGCTAAAGATTATAGTCTGATCAAAAGCACAGTTTACGATTTAATTCATTTTGAGTAGTTTTCTGTGGCGCCACCTGTCAGACTTTGCTTATTCCAATTCATAAACCTTCTTCGGCTTATCTGTAACAACTTTGCTGAAGATTATAGCATGATTAAATGTACAGCATACGATTAAATTGACTTTGAGTAAATTTCAGTAGCGCCACCTGTCGAAATTTCTTCATACCAACTCATGGCTCATGTGCAACAACTTTGCTAAAGATTGTAGCATGATTAAATGTACAGATTACGATTAAATTGACTTTGAGTAAGTTTCTGTAGCGCCACCTGTCGGAAATTATTCATACCAACTAAAAAGCCTTCGTCGGCTCATGCGCTACAACTTTGCTAAAGATCATAGCATGATCAAATGTACAGTTTACGATTTAATTAATTTTTAGTAATTTTCAGTGGCGCCATCTGTCGTAAATGAGTCTTATCAACTTTAAAACCTTCGCCGGCTTATCCGCAACATCTTCGCTAAAGAGCATATCACAATCAAATTCACAGTTTACTATTCTATAAAGAACATACATACAGACAAACATTCATTTGTTTAAAATAATACTAATTTTTCCCCCTTTTTATTCCCTAATTTCTAAAAGTTCCATATGTATATTTGGTACTTTTTTGGTGCCAATTGAATTCGGTACATTTTTTTAAAACGCATTTAACATAATGTATAATGTTCCTATTCATATTACTTTGGAGATGTTATGTTATCATTTTATCCCTTTTTTACCCATTTTGGCTCCAAAATCAAAAAAGTACCAAATACGTGTTTCATGTTTTTTTTACATCTATTGATTGCAGTACCAAGTTTCTTTCTATATTCTTTAGTTTAAAATATAAGAGTGGGTTAAAAAGGTGCCAAAAAAACTATTTTCACCCTTTTTTACCCCCTATCGGACATAGTTTCAAAAAAGTACCAAACACGTGTCCGCTTATTTTCAAAGCTGTTTAAAACGTAATTTTAATTTTGTTTCTATACCTATTACTTTAGGAGACATAGCGTTTTCGATTTTTTCCCCTTTTTACCCTCTTAGAGGTAAAAGTTCCAAAAGTCCCTTCTTCTTCGACCTATACATCAAAAAAGATACCCACTGTCCAAATTTTATCAAAATCGTTAGAGCCGTTTTCGAGATAGCCATTATATATATATATATATATATATATATATATATATATATATATACAATTATTGCTCGTTTAAGAATATAAGATAAAACTTAAATCGTGTAATACAAAAATTCTGAAAAGAAAGCTTATATTATTTTGTCACAACTGCAAATTGTTTGACAGACAATAAATTTTCTTGGGGATTTTTTTTTGTTTTTTTTTTTTTTTTTTGTCCGACAGTTTTCCTTAATATTACCTCCTTCATAAGCAACATAAAAATCTTGCCTCATTTTTTTCTTTTGAGTTCTTACCTGAAACTTTCTTAGCTTGCAAATGTCTTCAGCCCAGCATATTCTTTGGATCTATATCTGTGGACTTTTGACAAAACGTCTTCTTTCTAAATCCACAACTTTTCAGTAGAGCGAAAAAACTGTTAAAAAGACTAATAGAAGTTATTGCTAAGAAAGTTAAAGAAATTTCGAACTTGGATATTATACACAAATACTCAATAAACAATATGCGACCCTTTTTTTCCTTCTAAAAGAAATCGTTTTCTTTAAAACGACAAAAATTAAAATTAAGACGTTTTGTCAAATGGATTTTAATAAAAAAAATAGCTTCTATCATACAAGTCGTTTTGTCAAAATTTTTTTGATTAAAATGGAATATGAAAATAAAGTTGAAAGAAGTTGATCTGGAAAAAATATTTCGGTTATATTTAGAAAAAATTATTCACTTTTTCGTTACAATATGGAAATTATACAAAAACATGGTTAAAAATAATACATTTCTCATTAAATTTAATTAAAACATTAAAATTCACTTTCAAATAAAAGAATAAAATAATTCAAGGAAACAGTAAAAATCCATATTTTGTGTTTTTTACACTTAGTTTATTGTTAAGTTTCTTCTTCAATTTCATAAGAACGTTCTCCTTCGGCCTTTATGTTTTCATAAAAACTATGTAGATGAGTACTAATCAGTGGCAGCATATCCAATAAATCACGTTTTTTGTTCTGCGATATGGCCAATGGAGACGTGTAACTTGCGATCAATTGTGGAGCTGGGACTTTTTGACGACGAGAATTAATGTCTAGCTGCTAAAAAATCTTTTTCTGGGTATAGTGATGTCTTGTACTGTAGAATTCCAAGTTTGTTTTTCTCGTATTGAATCCAACGAACCTCTTTCCACTCGAATTTTTCACGTGGGTATTGATGTGTTCAATTACTTCATTATACTTTTGCATCGGTAGCTTGTGGTGTGGCTCGTGTCGGCGACGTTGATCATCCGGTATGAGCGCACCAAATAATTGATTTATTTTATACCCATTTATGGTTTTGATGCTCGAATCCGTTTCTCCAAATATTTTTTAAGAAGCATCTTTTGCACACTCGATTTTTCTGTCCGCACATCTCAAAATGGTACAAATAAACATATTGCCGATTCCGGGGATTGGATGCTTTCACTAAAGTCTCGGTTTTCTTCGTTTGGATCTCAATCATGTTCGAAATGTAATGACGACGCTTATTATAATCACCCAGATTCTAGTATTCTTTAAATATCTCTTCTTGCTGCTGAGCATTTATTTTGATGTGACACATTTTCTTGCACTGTCCTATTGGATCAAATGTCTTTTTGGGTACTTTTTTATTCCGAGATGTATAGTATTCTTTACCTAAATGTTTGTTTAATTTATTCAAGGCCTTTGATGTTGTAGGTATATCGATAAGTTGTTTTTTGCTAGATTGTGGCAAGTTTGACTGGCTAAGATTAGATTCTAATAAAGCAGCCATATCTCTAACGCTCTCCGATGTTGTATCAGGATGCGAAATTTCTGATGGAATATAATCAGAATCATCAAAATCGGTTTCGTAAAAAACGTCTTCATCACTTTCGACATTTTCAAGGCTCTTAGCCTCGTTACCTGCTTCAAAATCGGCCATAGTTTTACTTTTTTGTCTTTGATCAATTTACACGAGTTTTAATTTATTCTTAAATAAATAGCTTCTTTTTTTCTTTTTCGTTTTTCTAAAAACACTTGTGTTGAGATAAGACTTAAAATTTTTAAGACTTTCGTTTTTTTAAACTAACTTCTTTTGATACAAGACGTTTTGTCGCAAGTAATCCTGGCGACCAATTAAACAAAACATCAACTTGTTTGAGACAAGCGCTAATTTTTCAAAATTTGCTTTTCACGAAACGTCTTCTTTCGAAAGAAGCTGTTTTGTCCAAAATAATTTAGTAAAAATTGCTAAAACTAAATGAAGATGAAAATGAAGCTGTTTTGTCAAACTATTTTTGCCAGTTTTTTTGTATGAATTTTCAAATAAATCTTAATTCTCTGAAAGAAGTCGTTTTGTCAAATTGAAATTGGGGGAAAATCTGAAAGAGGTCGATTAGTCGACTACATATCTTCCGATCCAAAAGTCGTAGAAATACGGGGATTAGACCAAAAGACGGGCATTAAAATTCCATATTTACTATAAAAATCTTGGAAAATTGTCTTATTTCGAGAGAAGATGTTATGTCAAAATTCCACAGATATATATCTGTGGCAATATGGAATAATAGCTTAAGTCGAAAACTGAAGTTTTGAGATATCATCAATTTTGCGTAATTTTTCTTCTGCTTGATTTCTGAGAATAATTTGTGAATTAATATGTTGGTAACATGTTTATTAGAGAAGAAGGATGAATATTTTAAAAAAAATATTGTTAAATTCGAAGGTTTTACGTTTTTTCTACTTAAGCTCCTTTTTGAAACTGAAATTTGCATTGAACTAGACCTTAAGTAACTTTAAGCGTTTCTGTTTAAATAAAAATTACATATTGTGCAGTTTTATGTAAACATAAGTTGTTTGAAAATAGTGACTTTATATTTTTAAGGTCAAAATTTATACAGCTTAGGTGAAGTTAAGCGAAATCGTTATATGTTGAAAGAAAAATATGAATATGTACCCAAAAATATGTGTACATTAGTTGTTTTGATGAATGCATTATTGATTCAAAAAACTTAAGCTAAAAAGTAAACGTACATAACATTGTCAAAAACCCGAATTTTTTAAAACGGACTAAACACATTTAAGCTCCTGTGCTTCTGCAATGCAATAAAAGCCTTAACTCAATTCTCTCTTATGTCGACTTAAGCTACTCTTCCATATTGCCACAGATATACACAAAAATATTTGAGCATTTAACCGTAGCCTTACCAATAACTGTTGGATCTTGTTTTCTTTCTGATCCAGGTTTTCTTTCAATGCTCAATTTTTGCGAATACCATTTAAAACAGTTTAAGAACCAATATTCAGTTTTTGTGTTCTTTTTTAAAATGAAATGAATAGTTAAAGTACAGAATTTTCTGGCAAGATTGATCGAAACGTACACTTTTTGAAGGATATTGACATTTTTAGAAGTCACTATCAAATTGTCATAAAAAAAATTTTCTTTTCTTGGTCTTCCATATTCCGTAAATATTCATTGCCATTTATTTCTATATTTTACTATACTATATATTATACTCTATGTTTACTTCTTACTACAAAATGTGTTTAAAATATTTTCAAAATTGTATCGAATCCCTAGGATACTTTACCTTAATGGCAACTAGGACAAATGCTGTCATATAAAAATTACATTAAAAGGGTATAAAGAAAAATACAATATTTTATTACAATATGTTAAATTTTTATTGCTTGACAAATTATATGCATTATCACATTTAAAATCTGCTTTTGTTTCCAGATCTGCCTTTTTAAAGTTTAATACATTTTACTTTAACGTCATGTCTTGCCAAAGAAAGCTATTCTTGTTTGGACTAACAAAAAATTCGATTTTCGATCTAAGAATATGTAACTTTACTTTTTATAATGACTCTTCATGTTAAAATGATTCAATTTGAAATTTTGATACCTTGAAGAATAAACTTGAAACGTACTATCCCAGCAAAACTTTGGTAATAGCAAGTACTCTGATAACTGGTTACCTTGTAATGACTACAACATACCCTCCGAATAAATAATAAGTTATTACAGAAGTACTTATTTGTAATTAATATGGTAACTTAAACTGAATGGCCCCGGTTCAAATCCCACCAAGGACAACAATTTTTTTTAGTTTTTTTATTAAGAGTCTTTGTAAATGATTTTTGAATTTTAGGAACTTAAATATTACCTTCTGTAAAAAAATAGAAAACTAACTCACGGTAATGAAAAAAACCATCATGAGTCAATATTGATTATATAGGGGATGTTGGATACCAAACACGATTCTAATTGGTCTTAACTTGGTAAGCCCAACTTATCTGGGTCAGCCTTCATCTTAACTGTGGACACAGACCTCCTCGTGGTATCACCCGGGGAGCTAGTTTAACACCCATTAATATAGTGAGCTAACATGTGCCGAGAGTTGTCCCATAAGATCGATAAAAATGGGTTAGGATTACGGGTTAGTAACCCTCTTTTGAAAAAAAAAAAAATACTATTAAGAGGATAAAATTAGAATTAAAATGTCCCAACACCTAATGTTAGAGGAGGATGTCCGAAACATCGATAGAAAGACCAAGTAGAGGAACATTTTTCAAAGCTTGGCTATAAAAATGAAGAATAGTCGCACGAGAATGAAATCCATGGAGTTCTAAAATATGTTTGGACTTTGAACTTAACAGGTTGTAACTATAGGCCATTTAAGTAAGTAAGAGTCAATATTATGCAAAAACTTATACAAAAAAGAAAAGATTTAAATTTTTAAAATAATTGGAAATTTATTAAATGCATTAAACATTTACAAAAAAACGTATACATTTTTTTTCCAAAAATTACAACAAAGAAAAAAAAGCTGGGAAAAACAAAGTTATTGTCACATGATTTTGGATCTAAAAATAAAAATTGTTTATATTAATTATAAGCTGCTAAGTTTTCAACATATGCAGTAGCTCAGTTGGAGAGTCTCTGCCTAGCAGTCGTAGGGGTCTGGGTTCGAGCCCCCATGGGGTCATAAAACAAAATTGTATTTCGTTTAAAAATATATTTTTTTAAATAAAACAACAACAAAAAATTTTTGTTGTTGTTTTCCAATTGCTTACCTAAGTCATTACTTTTCTGCAATTGGTAAGTACTTGCCTCCAATGATATCCCCATGTTAATGTAATGACTTAAACAGTGAATAAGTAAGTAGTTCGTGTTCAATAGTTTAACTCATTATTTGGTAATGAAAAGTTTTGCTGGGTAGCTCTTAAAATTAATAATAAGTTTGTTCGGCTGAAATGTGAACAAAATTGATTTTTATATAGGCATATATCATATTCTGATATTATAAAAATCGTCTGTGAAAAGTGATATACTTATAGAAATGAGTAAAATTTGGAAAACTATCGTCATAAAGAATGTTTCGAATATAATTTGTTGTTGTATTAAGTTCTTCTTCTGCTATCCTTGACTCCCAGTGGAGCATAGGTCCTCTTCACGCCTATATTAAATTTTATAGTCCGATTTCTTTGGATATAACTGGTTTCTTTCATCAGAATGTTCTTGCATAGATAAGATCCTTGTGCCAGCTGCCTTATCAGGGGGATTTCTCGCATGATTACCCCTTGGAGTAGTACATTCTGTAATGTTGTTTCTTTCCATAAGCCTAAAACATCTTAAGTGCTAAGTCTATGGATGATGAGTCCAAGAGCCACGTTTGTAAAGCGAGCCGCTCGATTCGAGACAGACGCTCGCTTGCAGCCGCAACTAATATAGTGAACAGACGCTACAGTTTCGTACTTTACCAAGTACAATTATCTTAGACCCTTAGACCAAATACGTCGGAATGGCTCCAAGATAATTCCATCTCAGATTGTTTACCTCATCTTCAACTAGGTTGCTCAGGTTTCCAGGATGTACCACGAGAAGGTGTGAGTAGGAATTGAATACAGTTATAACCTGTTAGCAGGAAACCCAGGCAATAACTGCATCCCATTTGCATCCCATTAAGTTTAATAAAACTTAAATCGTGCAATATCAAAACTCTTAAAAGTACGGAAACTTATGTATATATGTATGTCAATATAAGAATGTTGACATATTATTATTGCTGATCTCAAAAACGTCTTTATTTCGGAAAATTTTTGTCTCTCTAGCTCTTGTAGTTAAGGAGCTATCGCGCTTTTCTCTGACGGAATGACGGACATAAGCCGTCATTTTTTTTTTCTAATATTGTGTTTCCGTAAGTTTTTTATATGGGAGCTATGGTCAAATATTAACCGATTGTAACAAAATTTTGCCCACTAGCTGACGTTGACATAAGACCTCCTTGTGCTAAATTTAGTGATTATATCTGTTATAGTTTTAGATTTATTGGCATTTAAGTGTATTTTAGGTGAAATTTTGGCTGTTTCCATAGGTTTTTTGTATGGGAGCTATGACTAAATGTGAACCGATTTTGATGAAATTTTTTATGCTGCCTAGATCTTATGCAAGACTGCTATATACTACATTTTATCATCATAACTGTTATAGTTTGTTATTTATTAGCAAATAAGCGATTAGCGTAGGCGAGGTTAAACGGGAGCTATGGTCAAATGTTAACCGATTTTGCCCAATTTCAATACCAAAATTGTCTCATAGATGAAGAATATTTCTACTAAGTTTCAGTGAGCTAGCTCCTTTCGTTTAGGCGTTATCGTTATTTCAACAGACAGACGGACAGACAGACGGACATGGCTAAATCGTCTTAGAATTTCATAAGGATTTAGAATATGTATCGTTTTTGATTTTTGAGCCAATATTAAGAAAATTGCAATGTTAGTGAAAATCTCAATATACCCGCCTTCTTTTTGATGGTGGGTATAAAAAATGTAACAAGGTAGCAGATAATTTAAAATGTGTACAAAATGCAAAAAAAAAAGAAAATTACAGGTTGGTATTGTTGGTTAAATCTTCAGATCTAAGGTGAAGCTTTATTAAAGAATAGTTTTCAGACCATGATGAATTTTGCAAAAACTGAAAATTTGACAATTTTTTTCGATTTAAACGCTATTTTTCAGATTTGGGGCCTATGCGCTACGTGTTAACGTTGTCCAATTCGACTAAAATTTTGTGGGTGGAAGTTTCTCACCAAATCTCACAATAATCCAACATGCACCCCATGAAATTGGAAAATTTATTTTTTTCATACATTTGAAAACCCGCTATAATGCGTATATCAAGCAAAAAACTAAAATTTTGTGAAAATGAGCGAATTCACTAAATTGTGAATAAATTCGAAAAAAATCAATCGATTTTAATGGTCGATATCTCATTTTGTTGCTATTATATGTCGCTATGCGATAAAATAATAAATCTGGAAGTTTTTTGCCGTTTTCGATTTTTCATGATTTTTTTAAAACGAAAATTTTTGCCATTTTTACATAAAAAATATATTTTTTTCTTAAGTTTTTTATTATAACTCCGATACTATTGATCCGATTGAAACGCGATATATAGACGAATTAAAGGCTATGTAAATCTTAATTCTTCTGATTTTATTTTAATAATATCGGACTAATAGTTTTTGAGTTATCATTAATTATTTGAAGAAACGTCTAAAAAAAATTGCAATTTAAAAAAAAAAATCTTGCCATAGAATTTAAAAATTTTACCATTTTTGTACGAAGGTAATCATGATACATCAAAATTGTATAGTGGTTTTAAGAGCACATGCAATTTTTTGTTATTTTGTTGTGCTGTGTTATTTTTTGGTGTGTTAAATGCTAAAAAAACTCGGTTTACGCGGTAGTTTCGAAATGGCTCCACGAGAAACCGGTATTTTGAAAAATTTACATTCAAGTTTTTGTCATTTACACCTGCCGTACGTTATACCTATATAAAGAACATTAATAAGATATATATCGAACTAAGCAAATCTGAAAGTTTGGTAGATCCTTCTCCATTTTTTTTTTTTTTGAATTCATTGAGGCAGCCAAAAAATTTTTCCAAAAAATTAAAAAGTGGCGAAAACGAGCTTCAAACCATTAAGTGGTATTTGAAGTGACGAAATAAAAATTTAGATGGTAATGGATTCACCCCCCAAGAGTGGTGTCTACTTTGTAGAACAACGACTTGAATCCAAATGTTAAAAAACAAGTGAAGAAGAAGACGAAATTTGAAATAAAGTGAATTTTTGAAAAATTTACGTTCAAGTTTTTGTCAGAACATTAATAAGATATATATCGAACTATGCAAATCTGAAAGATTAGTAGATCCTTATCCATTTTTTTTTTGGAATTCATTAAGGCGGCCGAAAAATTAAAAAGTGCCGAAAACGAGCTTCAATCCATTAAGTGGTATTTGAAGTAACGAACTAAAAATTTTGTGGGTAATGGATTCATCTCTCAAATGTGGTGTCTACTTTGTACAACAACGACTTGAATCCAAATGTTACAAAACAAATGAAGAAGAAGACAAAATTTGAAAAAAAAAATTGAATTTTTCAAACTATTTACAAATACGCTTAGAAGCGCAAACTTGCGCTACTTAGATATTGCGTTCAGTATACCTGAAGTCTTGGGAGTTCAAAATCTGTATTTCCGAATTCCTAAGAGTACAAAAATGATTCGAGTTGAAAGTTGGTTTCAAAGCAATTAAAACTGTTTGATTTTTGCCCATATAAAAATTTTAACAAAAGTATTTAGTCGTTGTCGCTAAGTTTTAAACATTTAAAAAATATGCATATTCATAATTAATTAAAAAAGCACTTGTTTAATAAAATTGCTTTATATATCACGATTAGTAAGACCAATATTTAAATTCCCCTTTATTGACAATTCTAAATGTCCCATTTAAAATGTCATTCTACTAAGAACAAGACTCAAACTGGAAATTATGAATATTTTATTAATCCAAACTCAGTTAGAATTTAAAAATTTATTGATTTAAAGATAAGAATCATTAATCTTTGATTTAGCTTTTTTCTCTTATTCTTGCGGTTGCTTATGTCCATATTTTTGGTGATTTTCTAGAAATCTATTATATCTCATCGTTTAGATCGTGAGAATATTTTGTTTTGATGATATTTCAATGTCATTTTTTTTTAAAAAAGCCATGCGCTGGCTGTTGTTTTTTTTTTTTTGTATTTCTTAAAATTTTAGCGACATTTTCTCATATAAATTTTAATAATAATAAATGGAATGAAATTAATTTCTTATTTATAATCGAATTTATGAATTAATTTTCATTAATTTTTGTTTTAATTTTAAATTGATATAAAGCCATTAGGCGGCAAATGATGGTGATTTTTATTGTTCGACAAAAGTGAAACATTTAAACTTGTTTGTCAGCCAAACCATTTAGATACGAGTAAAAAAGTTAATTTTATAATTTGAGATATGGTAACACAATGACACAAGTGTCAAATATATCGCTTTCTGTTTAGTGTTGTTAACCATACAGAGATGAAAGAAAAAATAAATTTTTAACAGTTATTTTTAGTCTGATCTTTATTTGGTAAAAAAAAGTTCCCATAGTTTGTAATTAATATTCGAGAATCCGACAAAAGAAGTTCTTCTCAAATTTTAATATAAAAACTCATTTCCGTTTATAAGAATGCATTTGGGGATTTGCTTCAAATTTTAAAATTATATTTGTTTGGTTTTTGCCCGATTTGTGTCTGAAATATTAAATTTTTCCAATCGCTTGCGTAGTTGGACGATTATGTAAACCATAATCTCCTCTTAAGGCATGATATGTGGCTGTTGCAGAATCACCATTTTTGTAGTATGTTTTCATAATTTTTATGCGTTGTATAATACTTAAGTGATCCATTTTCATCAATGTCAGACTTTCAAAAAAAAAAGAATAAAATTTTCTCAAAACTTATATATTTAAGCTGTTCCCGTCATTTCGTCATATAAATGTCGATCGATTACACAGCACAACAAAATAAAAAAAATTTCATGTGCTCTTAAAACCACTATACAATTTTGATATATCATGGCTACCTTTGTACAAAAATGGTAAAAATTTTAAATTCTATGGCAAGATTTTTTTAAAAAAAATTTTTTTTTTAAATTGCAATTTTTTTTAGACGTTTCTTCAAATAATTAATGATAACTCAAAAACTACTAGTCCGATATTATTAAAATAAAATCAGAAAAGTTAAGATTTACATAGCCTTTAATTCGTCTATATATCGCGTTTCAATCGGATCAATAGTATAGGAGTTATAATAAAAAACTTAAGAAAAAATATATATTTTTTACTTAAAAATGGCAAAAATTTTCGTTTTAAAAATATCATGAAAAATCGAAAACGGCAAAAAACTTCCAGATTTATTATTTTATCGCATAGCGACATATAATAGCAACAAAATGAGATATCGACCATAAAAATTGATTGATTTTTTTCGAATTTATTCACAATTTAGTGAATTCGCTCATTTTCACAAAATTTTAGTTTTTTGCTTGATATACGCATTATAGCGGGTTTTCAAATGTATAAAAAAAAATTTTCCAGTTTCAAGGGGTGCATGTCGGATTATTGTGAGATTTGGTGAGAAACTTCCACCCACAAAATTTTAGTCGAATTGGACAACGTAAACACGTAGCGCATAGGTCCCAAATCTGAAAAATAGCATTTAAATCGAAAAATTGACAAATTTTCAGTTTTTGCAAAATTAAAGCTATTTATTCCCCCTTTTGCAAAAAAGTGGATTCTGGTTCTTAGTGCAAACGCAATGATTTTTCCAATAAGCTACATTTCTTTAAAATTTTTTTTAACTTTAACTTTTACATGTAAACAATAAAATATAAAATTTCCCTAAAATTGACTGATATCTTCCTATTACATAACGCAACAAAATAAAAAATTAGATGCTTTTGAAACCACTATACAATATCCAGGTACTGCCAAAGTGTTTTGGATGAATAAGAAATTTATGGCAAAACAAGTACGCGAAGTAATGTTTTGGGCAAAACACGTATTTCTGTGGGACACGTGTTACTGTGGAAATACAGTGTTGAAAGCTCACAAATTCGCAAATTGGTCAAAGATACCGATTTTCTCAGTTCAATGTCAGAAATTGAGAAAAATGCATGGGATTCGTTTGTATAGGTTATTCAACATTTCTTAGGAAATAACAAGGATGATGATTATGTTGCGCACGTTGAAGAGATGTTAACTCACTTTCAGAATCTTGGATGCAACATGAGCATCAAGTTACATTACCTTCACAGTCACTTAGATCGTTTTCCTGAAGATCCTGGAGAGTTGCCCGAACAGTGAAATCGTTGTTGCTGGCGATTTTAATGTTCACAACTCATCCTGGCTTCGCCATTCGACCAATACAACTACTGAAGGCCAATATGTTGAACTGTTCGCTGCGCACAATCACCTTGCGCAACTGGTAAATGAACCAACACACATTTCGTGTGTTGATGAGCACCAACTAAATAGTCTTGATCTTTTCCTTACCTCACACCCTGAAAAGTATGAGGTTAAGGATCATTGCACCATTTCCACCTCTTTTTCGTTCTCCAAACTTCGGGACGTTACACAATCAGCTACGAAACGTAAAATTTTCATTTATGAAAAGGCTCGTTGGGCTGAGCTCAACGATTTTTATAGGCAATTTAATTGGAAACTTTGTTTCGTTGACAGTAATGTCAATGCCATGGCGGAAATGATTTCTAATGTAATCTTGCTAGGAATAAATTCATTCATTCCATCAAAAAGTATTTCGGTTAAAGCCAAAATAAATTTTTGGTTTAATCAGACGTGCAAACAGGCAGTCAGATACAGAGAGAAAGCTTTCAGAAACTGGCGAAATAACCAAAGTCCAGTTAATGATTTGCTACGCAAACAGGCGAGAAGTTTGTGTGCTAAAGTATTAAAACGCGAAAAAGCTCTGTACGAGAAGCGTCTTCGTACTAAAGTTCTTGATGCTCCTCGGGGCAGCAAGAGCTTTTGGTCAATTGTTAAAAGAGTTAAGATTGGTGCTAGTTCTTCAATTCCTACTCTTTTAAAGGACGTCCAAGTATTTACCAACCCGGTTGATAAAGCCAACCTTCTAGCTGAATTATTTGCAAGTAAGGGTATCTGTAACTATACCAATGATATTTTTTCGAGCTCGTGCAGTTAAGAGGGTTTTATCGAATCTCAACATAAACAAGTCTTCAGGGGCGGATGGTATTCCAGCGCTGGTCTTGAAGCAGTGCTCTTCGACGCTAGCTCATCCATTAGTAAACCTCTTCAGTACCTTATACCATGCCGGTGAATTTCCTATGTGTTGGAAGGTTGCTAATGTAACGCCAATCCCTAAAAAGGGTGAGGCTAACAACCCTGAAAATTACCGACCAATAGCGATTTGTTCAGCACTTTCCAAAGTAATGGTGAGTATGGTAAATTACCATTTGGTTAAATATTTAGAGTCTTACAACTTACTAAGCCACCGCCAGTATGAATTTCATAGGGGGTGCTCTACGGGGGACTTACTAGCATTTCTATCAGAAAAATTGTGCCGTTCTATTTAGCATTTTGGCGAAAGTAAAGTTGTGGCTCTAGATATTTCCAAGGCGTTCAATAGAGTGTGGCATGGTGCACTTTTATCAAAACTTGTTGCTTTTGGTGTCCGTAATACCTTCTCTCGATTTATATCGAGCTTTCTCAGGGATCGCACTATATGAGTTGTTGTAGATGGGGTCTCATCAAACGAGTTCAAGATCATTTCAGGGGTACCACAATTCTCTTCTCTTTCTTCTACTCTATTTCTTATATTCATTAACGACCTTCTATGTCAAACATCTAATCCTATCTAGTCTTTTGCAGATGACAGTAACATTTGCCATGAATCATTAAATCGCGATCTCGAAACTGTTTAAATGGGGACGTGTAAATAGAGTCGACTTTAATGCACGCAAGACCCAGTGTTGTATGCTAACGCATAAACGTACGGCAGATCATGTTACTTCATCTGTATTCATGGATGGTGTAAATATTCAGGAATCAGATGCTCTTAATGTTCTGGGCATGAGAATTCAATCTGATGTCCGTTGGACTAAGCACATCTTTCAAGCGCCGAAAGAAGCATTCAAGTGCCTAGGTTTTCTAAAACGGTGTAAGAGATACTTCACTCCAACTGATCTCTATAAAATTTACACCACCTATATCCGACCAAAAATAGAATACAACTCTCATGTATGGGCCGGTCCTTCAAAGTCTATTTTGGAGCTTCTCGTCCGCGTACAGGGGAGGGCGAATTTGCTTACCGATGACAGTAGGGTATCCAACTCTATTGACTCACTGGAACGCCGCCAATGTGGGTTGTATAACACTGGGTTGTATAACACTGTTCTATCGGTACTACTTTGGAACGTGTTCTAACGATATCAGGGACCTCGTTCCCAAAACCCGAAGATTCCTACGCAGCACACGTCAATCCGTTAGATCACATGCATTTGTGGTTGACTGTTCAAGGGAACAGAAAGTGATTTAAAGCCTATTTGTAAACTAAAAGATGGGTCTAAGACAATGTTGGGCAAAGTCTCTCTGAATTTATATTTTGCTAACCCTAGGGGTACCAAAATACAAATTAAGAGAGAATCAGAGATACTTTGCCCAGCATTGGTCTAAGACAAATATCGGGTGTTTTTTATTGAGGTATAGAACTTTAAGTTGGCATCACTTTTTTAAATGGCGGTCATTTTGTCAGCTGTCAAGTGATTAATATTTAGTTTGGTTTGCCATTTCATCATGAACAGGTTGACAAAAGAACAACGCTTGCAAATCGTGCAAATTTATTTCGAAAATAATGGTTCAGTTCGCGAAGTTTACCGCAAGCTCCGTCCATTTTATGGTCGACATAATCGTCCATCAGAGCAATTAATTCGGTTAACCATTTATCGTTTTCGCACTACGTTTACTCTATGTGATAATACGCATCCGCAGCGACGTCGAACAGTGCGCACCGAAGAAACAATTGCCGTTGTAGAGCAAAGTGTTGAAGAGGACCCGAATAAATCGATTCGCCACCGTGCACAGCAATTGAAGCTTTGTCCATAAACTTTGTGGAAGATTTTGCTCAAAGATCTTGGCTTGCGACCTTACAAGATCTAGCTTGTGCAAGAATTAAAGCCGCGAGACCATGCAATGCGTCGTGATTTTGGTGTATGGGCCGAAAATGAGATTGATCTCGATGCTGATTTTCATCGCAAAATTTTGTTCAGTGATGAGGCTCATTTTTGGTTGAATGGCTACGTCAACAAGCAAAATTGCCGCATTTGGAGTAAAAAGAATCCACATGAGACCCTTGAGACGCCATTACATCCACAAAAACTGACTGTTTGGTGTGCTCTATGGGCTGGTGGAGTCATTGGGCCATACTTCTTCCGAAATAATGCTGGAGAGTCAGTTACCATAAATGGAGACCGGTATAGAGCCATGATAACCGACTATTTTGTTCCCCAATTGGATGGCATGAATGTCGATGAGTTGTGGTTCCAACAAGACGGCGCTACATGCCACACAGCGCACGTCACAATTGATTTATTGAAGGAAACATTCGATGAGCGCATAATTTTGCGGAATGGACCTGTCAATTGGCCACCAAGATCGTGCGATTTGACACCACTGGATTATTTTCTTTGGGGATATGTGAAGTCGCTCGTCTACGCCAACAAACCAGAAACGTTAGGGGACTTGGAAGCCAATATTCGTGGCGTTATTGCCAACATACGGCCCCATATGCTCGAAAAGGTAGTTGAAAATTGGACCTGTAGAATTGGCTTTATTCGAGCCAGCCGCGGCGGCCACATGCCCGAAATCATATTTAAACATTAATGGCATAAAATTATCCTTCCAATAAAGCCAAATTGATGGACATTAAAACGATTTTCTTGTGTTTTATTTCAATTCGAAGTTCTATACCTCTAAAAAAAACACCCGGTATTTTTATGCGTTACATACATCAGCACAAACTTATAATACCCTTTCCACCTATGGCGGTGAAGGGTATAAAAAGAAATATCATAAAAAAAATTTGTATATGAGTCTTATTTACCTTCACTTTTGAAACCGCAAAATGGATAACCCTTTAGTGTGGTTGAATTCCATTGTATTATTTTCTTTGGGGTTATATGAGGTTACTTGTCTACGCCGATAAACCACAAAATTCGAAAAATTATCGGAGAAATTGTTGTTCCAAATTGCGCTTTCTACGCGTCAGCCATTGCGGCCACATGTAAAACTTTTATTTAATTTTTTAAAACAATTTCAAATATTTTCTTTTTATTTTTTTTTTTTGGAAATTTATTTATTACCCCCAACAGCAGCCCAAAGGGTACTCTGGTGGTACTATAAACAATCTGTACAGTTTTCTGTACCACACTTCAAGTAATCATGTCAAAATGATAATTCATGATTATTTTTTCTCACAATCCGCATTTTTTTGTACAATTCAATTTTGCATAAATTGTTAATACGCCTAGATTATGCAACAAGGCATAATTATTTTTATTTTTAATGCATAATAATATTGTATAATATTATTGAGTACAAAAAAAATCGCAACTGCCAACAGAATTATTATATAGAAAAAACTTAAAACTACATGAACTTATTAAAGGGAATTACAACATCAATTAAAAAACTCATCAATTTTAATTGAATTACAACCATAGACAACTCAAATTAACAAATAATGAAGAGAAAAAAAAAATAAAAATACATACGTTCATATAAAATATAAAATCTGTTAAAATAATGACAGCAATATTACAATGTTTTATTATAATTTAAATTATGTTTTTACATAAACGCTGTCATAAAAATGCAACAGCAACAAAAACAAAAAATTGCAAAAAATATAAATAAATGCAGATTGCAGATTTTCACAAAAAAAAAAACTTACAAAAATTAATGCAAAAATAAAAATTGCTGTCCACAAATTGCGATAAAAAAAGTGAAATGATGATAATATTGATGAAAACAAATTTAATTGAAACTATTGACATTAATATGAAGCTATAAGTGGTAATAAAAAATGCTAAATAAAAAAATAAAATAAATTAATCCATTTTATGTTTTTGTTATTAATGAATTGCAAGTGAAGCTAAAACGAATTTGATATCGCTACGATTTGTGGAAAAATAAATAATTACATTTGTTACTTATGTTATTCAAAACGTGAGTCAGAATTATATATTTAATTTAACAAACTTATACCCTCTTATGAAATCAATAGTTTCCAAAACACGATTTTCCTTACTAAATACATGACGATGTATTTTGGAGAAAATTTCTTCTAAATGGAATTTACCTCTTCCAGAGGTATTACCTAGGGTGTTTACTCGTGTTATGTTTGCTCGATTAATCGGAAAAATAAAATCGATTAATGGCTCGAGTAAATAAAAAATGACTAATTTCAAATAAAGATTTATTTGAGTAATTTTCCACGAGTAATCGAGTTACTCGAGTAAAAACATTTCAAAAATTTTGTGTATTTTTTTAAAATATTAATAAAATAATACGACTAAAGCTTCTCTCAGTGTATTCCTTAACTGCTAAGTTTGAAACAACGTTGGCCAAAAAGAGAGCGTTTTTAAATGAAAGTGCTCAATCTCAAAATGAGAATGTGACCAATAATAGAGATTTAAATATAGTCCATTTTCCACTTTATGAAATAATCGTGGGTTTTAATATTGTCAATTCTAAGCAATAATCGAGAGTTGTAATATAGTCAATTGAAGGTTCAGTTATCGTATTTCCAAATATAGCTGGTTGTATGTTCAAAAATTAAAGTTTACCATAGACCAGTTGTGGTATCCAATGTATTCGTAATTTCTACTATTATTAATTAAAAGGTCCTAATGTAATCGTAGATCCTGTTATAGTCCAGTTGAGGTATCATTGTAATCGTAAAACCTTGATGTTTCCAATGTATTCGTAGGTACTGCTATAGTTTAGTTGAAGATTCTTATGTAATCCTAGGCCCTACTACAGTAATAGTACGTAATACTATAGTTCAATTAAAGGACGCAATGTAATCGCAGATCCTACTATAGTAGTGTTGAAGATCTTATTGTAAAGGTAGTTAGAAGGTAGTCATAGATTCTACAAATCTATTAGATCAAAATCAGGACTTTTCAAATCGAAATATTACTTTAGGCGATCAATGTAAACATGTATACATAAAAAGACCCACTTTAAATATTTTGGGTGACGATATGTTTCAAATATATGGTACAAATGTCTTCTTTATTTTTCTTGAATATATTTTTATTGTGAATTGTTAAAATTTTTTGTTAATAAAACACTATAATTTCATTAAAACAGCTCATGAAAAAATCTTACTCGAGTAATTTTAAGATGAATATTTTACTCGATTAACTCGAGTAATTTTTGACGATTAATCGATTTTCCGAGTAATTAAAAAAAACCATTTTCAAGTTATTTGATTACTCAAACAATTAAAAGTCGAGTAAAATGAACACCCTAGTATTACCTCACTGTTGAAACGTCACAATCACTGTATCCAAATTAGACTGTCCCAATCTTGTATGGGGATTTTTTCGAATTCAGATATGGGCAAATCCTGCGTGACGGACAATACATTTTGTTGTACTTAAAGGTATTCCATTGCCGTTATACACTAGATATCTTTGCACAAATTTCCGATAATATTAGCCCATGTGCTATCTAATGAGATTTGTTAATTTACATACTTCTTTTGAAGGAAAATGATATTCGCTTTTAAAGTGCTGTGACGGACGCTACAAAAAATGGAAGTGACTTTTTTTTGACACGTGTTTCTAAAATTTTCATCAAATCGGTCATAGTAATAAAAAAAATTGTAAATACATTAAAGATAGAAGAAAATCAGAGGATTACAAAACAGCTTTTATAAAATATTTGAAAGTTTCCAGTTTCACCGAAAAACCATTAATGAACAGTTGCGGACGCTACGTGACGGACGATACAGTTTTTACTTGAATGTTTTTTATTAGGAAAAAATTCATATTTCATATTTTTTTAAGGATTCGTTAATCAGGGAAAATAATGGTTTTATTTGTTCTCGAATTTCATCTCCTTCCTTTTCATGTTCGCGGTTAAAATGCGATTTTTCTGCACAATTTAATATTTCACAAAACGGCTACATACATATATATATATTTAAAGCTTTACACTTTTAACATCTTATTTTTCGTCCCAAGAATGCTGCAGATTGCTCTTAGAGTGTTCCAAAAGTAAAAAAAAAAAAAATCAAATTTCAAAAGCAACAAATTTGCCCCACTGTATATTTTTTTAACACCTAATATCTTAAATTGAATTTGTGGATATAGACAGTGTTATTGCTTTATGAATAAGACAGATATGTGTTCGTAAATATTGTATTTAATAAATATCATTTTGTAAAAACTATATACTGTGACGGACGCTACACACTTTTCTATACATATTATTCTGTAAAATGATAAATAATGTAAAGCCTACTATAAGTTCTCTTTACGAACCAAGTTCTATTGGAGAAAAAAGAAAAATTGCACTAGTCAGATTAAAAAAACCTTTATTTCTGTGACGGACGCTACACACTGTGAGCCCTTTTTTACTTGACGTTATTTATATCACTCTAATTACTTTTGATGGGGTCTTTTACAACTAATTTTATACAATTAAGCAGACTTTGAGCCCATACTGAAACTTGATACCTAAATGGATATTTTTCTGATTTTTATGAACTTTTAAACATAAAAAATGTATAAAAATTCGAGATGGGTGCAGAAATCAAAATCTAAAAAATTGTGTCCTTTTTTGTTGCCGCTAGGTGGCGCCAAAGTTGAGCAAGATTACGAAAAAAGTAGTTGTTCAAAAAGATTTTTGGTGGCTTCACAAAAAGTTCGTCAAAAATCTATTTTTTCGAAGATTTCAAAGATTTTTAATTTTTAAAATACAAAAATTTAGATTTCAAATACAATTTTAATTTAGTAATGTTTTGTAGAATAGAATTTTGAAAAAAATCTCTAGGTCCCTTTCAATGAGTCTAAAAATAGAATCGAATGAAACTCATTGACTGAGAGAAGGACCCCTTGTTCCAATTGGAATGTTGTCGGGGAATTATACAGGGACAGGAACTGTTATAACTTTTATCGTAGAAGTCAGAAAATAAAAGTTATTTTTTGACTTTTATTTTTCCGAGAAGAAATAAAAGTTATTTTTTGACTTTTATTTTTTCGATAAAAAATAACAGTTATTTTTGACTTTTATTTTTTCAAGCAAAAATAAAAGTTATTTTTTAACTTTTATTTTTTCGAGCAAAAATAACAGTTATTTTTGACTTTTATTTTTTTCAAGCAAGAATTAAAGATATTTTTTATTTTTATTTTTTCGAGCAGAAATAAAAGTTATTTTTTGACTTTTATTTTTTCGAGCAGAAATAAAAGTGAGAATAATTTACATATGCTCAAAAATTAATGGAGTTGAGTTTTGTAATCATAGTTGGGGTTGGAAACACAAAAATAACTTCTATTTCTGCTCGAAAAAATAAAAGTCAAAAAATAACTTTTATTTCTGCTCGAAAAAATAAAAGTCAAAAAATAACTTTTATTTTTGCTCGATATAATAAAAGTCAAAAATAACAGTTATTTTTGCTCGAAAAAGCAAAAGTTAAAAAATAACTTTTATTTTTGTTTGAAAAAATTAAAGTTAAAAATAACTGTTATTTTTGCTCAAAAAAATAAAAATCAAAAAATAACTGTTATTTTTTTTCTAAAAAATGAAAATCAAATTTTTTTGTTTGAAAATTTTGTCTAAGACTATCAAAATGATATACTTGGTTTAATTCTCCGACATTTCCTTGCGGTTGCTTTTTTTAATCAAAAATTCAAAAATAACAGTTATTTTCGGTCCCTGGATATAATGACAAAAATTGCACAGAGAAGTTTTGCACGATCATTATGCAGCGTATAAAAACGGTTCACATGTAACCACAGTTCCCATACAAAACTTACGGAAACAGCCTAAATTAAACCTAAAATACACTTAATTGCCACTAAATGATAAACTATAATAGCTACGGCCGCTATATCTAGTACAATTTGACAATAGCTCTCTTATAAAAAACTTGCGGAAACTCAAAAATACCAAAAAGGGGTTTCTGTCCGTCTTTCCGTCAAATGAAAGCGTGATAACGCCTCAACGAAAAGAGCAAGAGGGACACAATTTTATAAAAGTATTTTCAATACGTTGAAAAAGTTGTGTGTTAAAAGTGGGCGAAATCGGTTCACATTTAGTTAAAGCTCTCACATTACCCCGCCCCGGAATTCACATTAATACTGATAAATTAAATCTAATTGCAATAGATATGACAACTTAATTTAAAACAGAAGTTTTATGCAACTATTGGTCAGAATATATAATTTAATAGGAATCAGTCCATATTTTATGTAAAAACCACTATCGGAAACCATTAAAATGCCACCAACGCCAGTTTCCACCTACGTTTTAACTCCTGCTCCGGCGTTAGTTATACAAATTTAACATAGCCTAATACTCAATAACCAGTGACTAGCTGAGTTATGAGGTGAACCGGTGACCGAATTTGAACCTCTGGTATGCTAGGCGGATGACTAACCTAATATACCAAGGCAGTATAGCAGGTACATTCAGCATATTAAGATTGCAGCTACGAATATGGAAAGCTATCAATCAATGTTAAGTATAGACTTTATATAAGGAGATGCATTAGAAACTCTAAAAAAAACACACATAAATTTCCTAAAGGTAGAAGGCCAATGCACGCGGCAAGCGGCTGCGGGCGGCAGTCAGCTGTTTTTTGATTTGTCAAATTTCAAGCGGCAATGGAAAAAAGTAGAACTTTGTTCTACTTTTCCGCGCGGCAGATTTTTTCAGTGCTGCCAGATTTAATTATATCCTACTCAAATATTTTTTTATATGAACATTT
The DNA here is from genome assembly GCA_933228675.1 of Stomorhina lunata. Classification (NCBI taxonomy): domain Eukaryota; kingdom Metazoa; phylum Arthropoda; class Insecta; order Diptera; family Rhiniidae; genus Stomorhina; species Stomorhina lunata. The sequence continues at coordinate 84,339,105 of OW121741.1, read as the reverse complement.
TTGTAAACAAGCGCACATTTTATGTACTGGCAACACTACGACCGCCCGCAGCCGCGTGTATTGGCCCTGTACCTTAACTTTACTCTTTCTAACGTTTTTACCTCTTTACTCTGAACTCGTAAAAGTACAAAAGAAGATTCTGATATTTGTTTATGTTTCTATAGTTATTGGTACACAAGATAAATACACATACTTATTTATCTATATAGTACCAAAAATTAGTCTTATAACTTTTTTACCCCTTCTTTCCTCATTTTCGGAAAACCACTTACTACTACTCCTTGTTTTGTAGCTGATTTTCTTTATATCGTTACTAGTTTTAGCACTTTCTGCACTATTAACCCCCTTAACTGCCAAATTGTCAGAAAGTACTGAATTTGTGTCTTAAGTTTTATTGCTGATCTCAGCGCAATTTCCTCTTTGGAATTGGAGTAGTAAAAATATAACACTATATTTTTGATATAATTTAATCTTTATCTTTATTAAAAAAAGTTACAATTAATTAAAGTTAAAAATCGCAATGTGGCGGAGTCACCGGACTCTCTCAAAAAGCTAGAAAACAAAAACGAGTTGCCAGATTGTTTTTCTTTACGAATCATTGGTAATTGTGGTCGTGTTACCACATATATATAATGTTACCAATTTGTCAATTTTATTCCCCCTTAATTAAAAAAAGTACTAAACACGTGTTTGATATTTTTCTCTATGGACTTCCCTATAAATTTAATTTTGAGAATTTTTTCATGATATACAAAGATTAGAAACAAAGAATCTACTATTAAAAATGTTTACCCCTTCTTACCCCCTAAATCGAAAAAGCACAAAACATTTGGGTGATATGTGTGTCAGGTTTGATTCTATCAAAAGATACACATGGGTTGAAAAAATGTACCTTAGTCCCGTTTCACACGAATCAGGTTTTCTTGAACAGTTTTTCTTTAAATTTCTTTTGAACCTGCATTCACGTTCACACACAAACATTTTCTTCATCAATTTTCATTTAATTTTCCTTTTCCTGTTCCTTCATACAAATTTTCAAAAATTTCGTAAACTTGATAGTACGGTCAGGTTTGCTCAATTTTAATTCTGTCAGTTTTTTCTCATACAAATTCAAGACTTGATAAGCCAAACCTGACTAATGTAAAAGTGGACTTAAATTAGTTTTTTATTCTTTTTTTACCCCCTATATTTAAAATTTTAAAAACAGAACTAGATACCTATTATTTTTCAGTTAATTATCGTTGCTGATATGAGTCCATTTTAAATATTTCTCCTATCACTTTTGGCTGATAAAGCGTTACCTGTTTAGAAGATATTGCATTACTGTTATTCAAATTCTTGCCAATTTGTATTTAATAAACGGACGAATTTTCAAAAATCTAAACATGAAAAAAGTACCAAAATTTCTAGTAAAAGTTAGTTTTCGTATTTTGGGCTGAGCGATGATGAATCAGTCAGTAACGCTGGAGATTTTCATATATTTAGAATCTAAATAAATCTTTAGAATCTAATAAATCTAAATAATCTAAAATCTAAATTTTAGATGTTTATTCTTTGAGTGAATCCCATAATTATAGCCAACGCAATACATTGAAAGTTCTGCGCTTTATGGGGGATGTACATATCGCTGGCTTAACATGCAAAAGCACTAAGTCCATATTTAAAAATTTTACAGGGGAGATAAAAAACAATCAAACTTTTTTTTGCATGAACATTTTTAAATTCTGTAGATGCAATTTTTTTCGTGTTTAGGTTTGCGAACTATATGCGAAAAAGCAAAATGAAAAAATAAGTATTTGCGGAGATACAAGATTTTTTGGACTTAGAGCTTTTTCTATTACTTAGTTTGTATTTTTTCATGGACTTAGGTCTTTTTCTTAGAACTTGACTTTCATTATATTTCTCATTTACTACAATAAAACAATAGTTTTCTTTTACTTTTTTATTGATTTATTCAAAGAGCAAATAATATTTTAAAAACTAAAGATTTTTTTATCTATTTCTATGTAAATAATGAAAACAAAAAATTCACAGTCTTTTTTCATTGCTGTTATAAAAAATAATATTAATTAAATTAGAGAACTGGCTTCGTAGATTTTTATTCGTGTGGCAAATCGTCATAGAATTTATGGTGTTGTGTGTGCAAAGTCGTTTTTAAAAATTGTAAGTCTTCGTACTTTCTGGCCGATATTTTTCTTCTTTCTTGATGAAGTTGGTGTAAATCTGACCACTCCAGTGCAACTACATTTCTATTTATTTTTTGGGGGAGACTTTTCCATTCATCCGGAAATCTTAGTTTAAAATTAATTTTACCATCAGGTGTGTATTATATTCCTCGTATATCCGTTACCTTGGAATCGCCTTTTCCACGACCAGGGCGAATATTTTTGCAAAACTTAACATAATTAAATTTTTTAAAAAATAAATGATCCAAATAGGTGACTTCATAAGGTTCAGGCTTTTTCCTTGCTACTTTAAAAATAGCAGTATATTCTGCAGGCACACTAATATTTCTATTTTTCATGGCTCGTTCGATTGTAGAGTGCACGCTGTCAGCTTCCATTTGCGTATGGCCAATCTCCAATATTTTTTGTTCAACTGTTATTTGATGCTTGACTGCTGTATTAAGCAAGGCATTACTCATCAGACAATTGCGATTTTGATAAGTGCAACCGTCACTATAAAATATTATTTTTACGGGATTATTGTTTTCACTGAGAATTTTTTTTTTTCTATAAAGTAAACCCATACACTTGCAAATTCTTCAGCATGTAGTCCACCTTCTGTTTCATCCCACAAAAAACAATAACCTTTTTTTGTTTTAATATTATAAAAAACTAAATTGTGAACCTGCAACTTTGTGCGATAATAAAGGCTGCTTACATTGGATTTTGGCGCCATTAGTACAGCTTGCAGGTCCACTGTAAACACATACGTTTCCTCCTTTTTGTCTTTACTCTTTTCGTTTCTAGCCTCTTTTTTCTTCTCTTGATGAAGTGTGTACTCTTCAGAAGGGAGGTTGCCGAATGAATAGCGCGCACATAACTCACATTGGTCTTTTTTAGGTATAAACAGTGATAGTTTTTTAAAATCAAGTGCTTTATAAAATACTGCAACTGAAAGTGATCTTACGTTCTTCTTTTTGCACCAATCATTTACATAAAGGTCATAGAGCTCCTTTTTGGAGCGCCATTCTGGTAACAGATATTTTTTTTGCTCGACAGTAATGCGACTCCATTGATGGAAGTGCATCCAAAAATGAATAAAGACATTGCTTTCTTTCCTTGTTCTGAAAATTTTGTTTAGGATCTTTATTTGAAAATAAAGGCTTTTTTGACCAATTAAGCACAGCCTTTGCACCTACGTCCAACGTGTTCAGAAAGAATTTTTTGCATACTCGTATTGCTTTACTTTGTACTTTGAAAAAATATTTCAAAGTTATACTTCTTTTGGATTCATTAAGATTTTTTCTATTTCTCGGTTTTTTAACTGGAGCTGTTTCGACCAAAGTTTTGATATATACTTTTTTTTGATCCCAACTCATATTCCAAAATTCTTTAAAAATTTGTTCTCTTTCATCTTCACTTATTTCCGCACATTTCATTTTTCTACAGCTACATCTATTCTTCATATTTCTTGAATCTTTTACCTTGTTGTAATTCCAAATAACCCCGTCCTTTGTTTTTCCAAAATAGCTTTTACCTTTTTCTCTACGAAATTTGTTTTTAACCGAAAACCAATTTTTAACATCAGCGTTTTTCTTACGAGTGTTACTTTTCGTTGGTAACTCGTATGAGTCATCTGAGTCACTATGAAATCCATATGGAACCAGACCTATGACTCCGTCGTCTGACTCAAATCCGCTTTCAATGGGCTCAGTTCCAAATGTAAATGACATGTTAGGCGTCTGATAAAGTAATTAATTTAGTATATATATTAAGCTCCATAAAATACACAGCCTTATTGAGTTAGGTAAAAACAAAAGTTTCTATGTTTTTTAAAAAATAAAACTTTAAAGTAGTTTTACTCATAAGTAGAAAAATTATAAATTGAAATAATTTTAAAAAACTAAGAAAATTAACATTATTAAATTATACCATCGATAAAATACTGACATGGTGATATTCAACAAATATTTGCGTACATTAACCATTATAAAATAGTTGCCCAATGTTTTTAATACGTGGTTAAAATTAATTTTTTATATGGACTTAGAGCTTTTTCTCATTTAAATTTGGACTTAGTGCTTTTGCTATTCACTACAAAACAGCAATAAAAAACGATATAACTTATTTTTTTCGTTGTAATCAATGTATTTTTACTTATTGCACAATTCTGCATCAAAATCTAAATTTTTCAAAAAAGTGGACTTATTGCCTTTGCATGTTAAGCCAGCGATATGTATCTTCTAGTTAAAGTTTTTCAGTTCTTTGGCGATTTCAGATGAGTCACAGCACCTTCAAATATAAAGTTCGAAATCAATCGTTTGGCCAGGAAATAGGACTTCATAGTAAACAACTCTCAAACAATACACCTACCTACATGATATCAAAATTATTTACACTCTATCATATAGGGTACACTATAAAAAGCAGCCACATCACAAAAAAATCTATAAATTAAAATCCTGAAATGAAATGCCAAAAAAAAGTTGTTAAAATAATTATAAACAATTATACACTTTATAATAGCATTGACATGATTTAATTAATTATGACAACAAAATGCAAATAAATTTTTAATTATCGGCTTTTTTTTATAAGACATGGGAGGAGAACGAGTATGAAATTTAAATATACAGCAACAAAAAAGAGATAAATAAATTAATGCAAAATATAAAATGAATACACATTTAGTTATTTAGTCCTCCAACCAATTTTAATCACAATTATTAATCTCTTTTTGCCAGCATTTTTATACCACCAATTAACATTTTTATAGGCACGCTACCGGGAATTGGGTAGCAGAATTGGTTTGTTACTTGATTAGTGCCAATAGGAAAGCATAGAAACTGATCCACAATAGAGATTATGGTAAAACGAAAAATTATTAAAACAAAAAGGTACTTCTATAATGTATGATACCCTACAACATTAAAACTAAATTTTGTTCAATAATAAACGAATTAAAGCTGTAATTTTTAGGGACTAGAGCACTAAATTTGAAATTTTTATACATATTTAAATAATTTGCGCATTGAGTCTTTTAAGGAAGCCTAGAGTCAATTTTGAAATTTGTATACCCAGCATCAAAAATAATGGGGGTATATTGAGATTGCCATTCCGTTTGTAATTTTCCTAATATCTGCTCAAAAATCAAAAGGGATATATATTCTGAATCCTTATAAGATTCTAAGACGATTGAGCAATGTTTGTCTGTTGAAAGCACTATAACTCCTAAACGATATGAGTCACTGAAACTTGGCGAATAAATTCTTAATTTCTGGGAAAAAATTGGTATTGAAATTGGGCAAAATCGTTTCACATTTAACCATAGCTCCCGTATAACATCGTCAAGGTTAATCGCTCATTTGCTAATAGTTAAATGACAAATTATAGCAGCTATGATGAACAAATTAGGTATATAGAAGTTTTACATATGCACTAGGCAGCATATAAAATTTCAATGAAATCGGTTCACATTTAACCATAGCTCCCATACAAAACGCTTACAGCAACAGCCTAAAATACACTTAAATGCCAAAAACTGATTAACTGTGACAGCTATGACCACTAAATTTAGTACAAGGAAGTCTAATGCTAATCCCAGCCGGTATGCAAAATTTTGTCACAATCGGTCATCATTTGACCATAGCTTCCATATAAAAAACTAACGGAAACACAAAATATCAAACAGAAAGAGGGTTTCTGTCGTCAGCCCGTCAAATGAAAGCGAGATAGCGTCTTCACTGAAAGATCTAGAGAGACAAAATTAAAAAAAAAAATATTTTCGATATTTTAAAGAAGTTGTGTATTAAAAATGGGAGAAATTGGTTCACATCTAGTTAGAGCTCCCATATAACCCCACCCCAGGAATCGATTAATGCTGATAAATTAAATCCAATTGTAATAGATATGACAACATAATTTAGATCACAGAAGTTTTATGAAATTATTGATCAGTGTATCAAATTTTATTGAAATAGATACATATTTGCCTCTAGCTTTTATATAAAAACCACTCCGGAAAACCTCTAAACTACCACAAAGGCCAGTTAAAAGCTATTAAATTATATATACTATGGTCGCTATTAACTTACTATTAACGTATTTGACCTAACTACATATTAACGAAAAGTACTGTTATGTTTTTCCTTTAAAAACGTGGAAGGAATTCTTTTTGCAAACAACCGAAAACAAAATTAAAACACTTTATATCGTTTTTTACAAAGTTATATTATTATGAACTTTAGAGTTAATAACTTAAACACACTTCACAAAATAGCTTTACAAATATTCTTAGTTTCACTGTTCTCTTATACGCGTCTCAATTAAAAACTGTTCCCACAATATTTGTTCAAACAAAGAGCTGCTGTCGTTGATTACACAAACAATGTGGCTTACGGAAGTTTATGCATGTTCCAATACATTATCAAATGATCATGAACACAGTCACACATACTTTGTAAGTCCAAATATTTAACCAACTAGCAACTAACTAGAAGTTGGTCCACATTTTAAATAAGCTCCTGTGGATATGTAAAATATGTTTCTAAGCTTAACACAATTTGATAGTGGTTACATAATATTTGGCACAGACGATCAAACAAAAAATAGTCCCATTTTTCCCTATTCAAATGGGTCCACGGCTATTTAGGATGATTGCGGGTTCTTAAGGTACTAGGTGCATCAATATTTTTACAGGAGTTTTGACATCATATGAGCAGGAAAGGTCAGATTGCATCAGACTTCCAGTTTTTTTTTTTTTGATTTTGAAATTTGACTTGAAATTTCTGAAAAACTGTTAAACGTACATAAATAATTTTTTTAAAGAATTTCAAAAAACGAAACCCAATTGACCTTTTTTGGAATTAAAACTTTGGTATATATACATATATATATATTTGTAATTTTTTATAAAACTCAATTTTCTAGATTTGTTTATAAGTTCGCGCTACTTTTTATTTTTGAAAACTAAAGAGAATATATGGGACTGCATTTCAGAAAGTTGCAAAATCGGCTTGACATTTTTGTTATATATTCTAAACACAAAAAATTTCCTAAAAATTAGGCAAATTTCGTTCAATGCTATATGTAAAGGGAATATTGCACTGACTTTAATTTTGGTTTTAAACCATCCCCGAACCCCATTCTCTACGAATATATAATAAAATATTAACTTTCAAAAAAGGAAACCGAATTGACCTTTTTTTTGCAATAACAATTTTGGTATATAGAAATTTGTATTTTTTATAAAATTCAAATTAAAAATTTTTTATAAAATCAATTTTCTCGATTCGTTTATGAGTTCGCGATACTTTTTATTTTTAAAATCTAAAAAGAACATATAGCGCTATATAATTGCTTTTCAGAAAGTTCCAAGAACGGCTTGACTTTTGTGTTATATGTTCTAAAACACAAAAATTTTCCTAAGAATTAGGCAAATTTAGTTCAATGATAAAAAAGGAAACCCAATTGACCTTTTTTTTTCAATTAAAATTTTGGTATATAAAAATTTACTTTTTTTTATAAAATTAAATTTTCTAGATTCATTTATGAGTTCGCGCTTCTTTTTATTTCTGAAATCTTAAGAGAACATATGGGACTGTATAACTGCATTTCAGAAAGTTGCAAAATCGGCTTGACTTTTTTGTTATATGTTCGAAAACACAAAAATTTTCTTAAAAATTACACAAATTTCGTTCCATGCTATATGTAAAGGGAATGTTGCACTGACTTTAATTTTGGTTTTAAACCATCGCAGAACCCCATTCTCTACAAATATATAATAAAATATTAACTTTCAAAAAAGGAAACCCAATTGATCTTTGTTTTCAATAACAATTTTGGTATATAGAAATTTGTATTTTTTATAAAATTCAATTTTCCAGATTAGTTTAAGAGTTCGCGCTAGTTTTTATTTTGGAATCTAAGGAGAATATATGGGACTATATAACCGCGTTTCAGAAAATTGCAAGATCGGCTTGACTTTTTGCTATATGTTCGAAAACACAAAAATTTTATTAACAAGTAAGAAAGCGCTATAGTCGGTCAAGCCGACCATACGATACCCTTCACCACTAAGGTCAAAGGTGTTATTTTTCCTGTGTAAAAACAAATATTTGCTAAATTTTGCCATCATACAAAAATTTTCTCAAAACTTATATATTCAACCTGTTTCCGTCATTTGGAATAAATATGAGAGCTAGGGTCAAATGTGGACCGATTATCTCGGCAGATTGATTACAGTTGTTACAAAAATTATGTATGCAAAAAATAGACTCAAAATTTCCATTATCTTTAGATTTACGAGCGTTTTAGTGATTTTTTGTCTCATTTAGTGCGTTTTTAAAGAAGAATTTGTATGGGAGCTATGGTCAAATGTGAACCGATTTCAACAAAATTTGGTATAGTGATTTTAGTTGACATAAGCATTGATATTTGAGGCCAATATAGCAATTCCGGGAAGTGGGGCCTATGGAAGGTACCATAAATAGTGGACCGATTTTGACCAATTTCCATAGCCATGGTCCCATTATCAAAAAAATGATCTGTGCCAAATTTCATCAAATTATCTTTAGAATTGCGACCTGTAGTTTGATTATAAGGTTTACATGGGGGTTCAGCCAGCCAGCTAGACGGACGGACGCTAAATCGACTCAGAAAGTGATTCTAAGCCTATTGGTATACTAAAAGGTGGGTCTAAGACAAATATTTCTATGCGTTACAAACATCAGCACAAACTTATAATACCCTTTCCACCTATGGTGGTGAAGGGTATAAAAATTATACAAATTTCGTTCAATGCTGTACGTAAAGGGAATGTTAAACTGACTTAAATTTGCATTAAAATCATCCTAGAACCCCATTCTCTACGAATATATAATAAAACATTTTAATAAAAGAATTCTTCGTAAAAAGTCAAAAATTTATACTATCTTTTAGAGAAAAAATACACTTTTTTCGGTCAGCGAAAAATATTTGACTTTGGAAATTTAGCAACATTAAACGGTTAAAAATATTCTAAAACGGTTTTCATTATTCTTGAATTCTGAATTAATTTCTGTATGGCAGTACTTTTAAAAAAATTATGGGTTTAATATCGTATGCACAATGGGTCAAAAACTTAAAAAAGTCGAGGAGAAAAATAATTTTTTTTTATTTTTGAAATGAAATAACTTAAAACCCACAATAGTAATTAAAGTAAAGTAAGCATGATTTGTCTTCGTTTCTTCAAGCTTATTCCAAAATGTAATTGAAAAAAAGCTACACGGTCCACAAGCTTTTTTTACTTTTGAGGTGGTTTACTTTGCCGACCAATGATTCACCCTTTGTAAATATAGGCTAACCATAAATCCATAATTTAGAAAGCTTTGGTCCTCCTTAACAATTCTTTCATACATACAGTTTAGAAGATATAATAATCTAATAATTTTCTATTTTTTTGTTTGTTTCACTGTGTGTCGATCCCGCAGATTTCCACAGAAAGATGCAATTTATCTCACAACCACTTAACTCCTATTATGATGAAAAAAAAACCTAGTTCTCCTATAATTACTGTAATATACCCAAAATTCGACCATAACTACATATAAAATATTCCTTTTGAATTGAATACACATAAATATTTACTCTATTTAAACCTGTAACAATCTCACCGCAAGATAGAATTCCAAAAAATCCTTAACCAAAAAGAAAGCATCCAAATACTGGAACCAAGTAAATTCTGTGCTATTTGCGCTAATATAAATATAATTGATAAACACAAATGACTTCTAATTTTACGACTCAAATGGGTGTTTTTTATCTGAAAAGAGCTGAGTTGCGCAGCTTGTGTTTTGGAGGCACCATGAAACTTAAGCCATTAATTAGAAGCTTGATTTATGCCAACAATGACGATAGTCAACTAACGCATGTAACATCCACTAAAACCAGGCATCTATTACCACCGCCAACTTTGTCATTTCGCATATTCCCATCTTCTTTCTTTAAGCTGAGTCTCTTAGAATTGCATCTGAGAAATACTATTTTAAAAATCTAGAAAAATGTGTATTCGTATGCCACAGATGATTACATTTTTAGTTTAAAATGGCATGAGTTGGCTGGTTATGCTGGTTAAGCATTTTGATTTTGTGTCTCCTGGTGCCTAAAGAAGGAGTTATTTAGTTACTGATGTCTTTTTTTCTGCAAATACTTATTTTTTGCTCGTAAATTCATATCTTAAAACATAAAATGCTTGAATCAAAGAAGCTCAAGTTTTAATGACAATGTAGAGTCAATTCTTTTTTTTTGTTCTTATATAGATGGGAGTATTAAAGATTAAAGGTAATAAAACTTAAAGATAGACGACATTATTTAATTAAAAATGTTTAAATTATTCTTAAACAAATTTTACCAAATTAATATATTTTAGTTATTAAAAGTTACAAATAACACTCTGATACACTAAAAAAAGCTCGGGAAACTACCTAGCGTGGGTTGTAGGCCATATTGAGTACATCAAAAATTGTGCAAGAAAATTTCAGAATTACGTCTAAGTTTAGAAGTTATACGCAAAAAAACGTAATTTTAATTAGGTTTGTCAACTTATCGACCCGCAGCTCAGGCAGTTTGTATCCGATTTAATTTAATAGGAAATAATAAAAGAAGATTGCTTTTTAAAATGGCATATCATTTTTGATACTTTTGTAAATCAAAAGTATTTCGTGTGTTACGAATATCTACTTTAAATTTTTACTTCAATAGCTTTTTTTGCTCCTTCTTATATGAAAGCTTTTAAAAGTTTATATAAATATAACATGGTTATATTTATATAAACTTTTAACGTGATTTTAATTTTTTAAATCAGTTATTAAGCTTTTCAAAAAAACCTACTATTCCATATACTACGTACTACATTATATGATACTAGGGGGTCAATTCTGGTTCTATGAAACGATGAAATGAAAAGTTTTTTCATGTTTTCATAGAAGTAGCGATTCTAATTTAGTAAAAAAATGAAAACAAACGTCAAATCATTATCATATGAAAAAATCACTGGGACGAAACGAGATTTTTTCATCGTTTCATAACAATTGGGATTCTTGTTTTGTGAAACAGTGCAACCAACTGTCAACATTTTTTCATATGAAAATAATTTTTTCACTGAAAAATTTTAAGTGAAAAATCAAAAATAAGACAAAATATTATTTAATTAACTTGTTGGAAGAAAATATTGATATTGCTAACGATTAGTATGAAATATTATTATTAAAAAACTGGTCACTAATCTATAAATGTATGACAGAAAAAAAAAATTCTAGACAAAAAGTGGAACTGACGACGAGGCTTACCGCTTTAGGCGGTACTAATGGTAATAATTTAGGTATATATATTTTTTTAAGAGAAGTAACACTCAGGCAAATACTGCCTATACAATTGTATAAAGAGTATATACGAATTGGGTTACCTTCTTTGGAAAGGGGATAAGAAGAGTAAGATATAGCTTTGTATTATTTAACGCTGTGCACCATTTATTTTTGGCCATGTCTAATAAATATTTTATTTCCGAAAAACCTTCAACTGTACACAATATGATGAAAAACTTACCAAAAATTTATTAAAAATTCAAAAAATAACAGAAATGTAAAATGTTTAATATTTGTGCTAAATTTGTGTCCAGCTCCAATTACGTATTACCAACAAATAAATTATATATGAAGCAATTGAAGAAAGGGAATAACAAAAAGAGTAATGAAACTTGACAATCACACCATAAGTTACACATAGTGGCAAAAAAAAAGAAAATTATTACTCCAACAGAAAAATATACGGTTTTGAATAAAACGCATAACTAGTGTGCTAAATATGTGACCACCACTGTATATACAGTGTATCCCATAAGTGAGTATGTAGCATAAAAATAATTAGAAATTTAAATTTTTCCCTAAAAACATGCAAAGGTATTAATGTTTTTTTGTACTGGCAACAATACGCAGTATTGCCTTATACAAAAATACAAACATATTTAAAAAAAAATTATCCCGTTATCATATCCCGTTAAGATTTCTTAAAATATAGAAAAAATCACATCACAAAAGTAAGTATGCGTTTATTAAAGTTTTGACTTCCACTTGGGCTAAATGCATTTTAATCGCGAAAAAAAGTGACTAATTGCTTTTATAAATTTTATTTAATGCCCAATTGATTTTTTATTGGAAATTTCTCTAAATTCTAATTATGGCCCCTCATGGAAAAGAACTTTCACAAGACTAAAAGATGTTATTATTAAACTCTACAAAGAGCAGAAAATACAGAAAATTATAAAAAAAAAATATGATAAGGAGGGAAATACATGTAACAAACCTCGAACTGGGCGTCCACAAATCTTTAATGATAGGGAGAAACGAATTATTACAAGAAAAATAGAAGTAAATCCCGAGATAAGTGCTCCAAAAGTAATGGCAGAAATAGAAAAAGAGAATGAAAAAACATGTAACCCACAAACCATTCGTCGGGTGCTGCATAATGCTGGTTACCATGGCCGTAACATCCGCAAAAAGCCATTTGTAAATAGTACAAATAGAAAAAAACGGTTGGACTTTGCAGAGAAGCATGAAGATAAAGACGAAAATTTCTGTAAATCAGTTATTTTTTCCGATGAAAGTAAGTATAATATTTTTGGCTCAGATGGATGTCAAAAATATGGCTGCCAAAATAAAACATGGTGGTGGATGTGTTATGGTATGGGGCTGTATTGCAGCATCTGGTGTTGGAAATCTGGTGATTATCGAAGAAACAATGGATAAGATGGTTTATTTGAATATTTTAAAAAACAATTTATATCAGAGTGCAGCTAAGTTGGGACTAACAGGATCATTTGTATTCCAACAGGACAATTATCCTAATCATACAGCCCGTATTGTTAGAGAATGGCTGTTGTATAACACACCAAAACAACAAAAAACCCAGTCACCTGACCTTAACCCAATAAAGCATCTGTGGGATTATCTCGAAAAGAAAATCTGAACTCACTCAGGATACCCTAAAATCTGCACTAATTGAGGAGTGGAATAAAATTCCACCTTCCGTTACCCAAAACCTTATCTCATCTATGCCATCAAGATTGAAATCAGTCAAAAAGGCCAAGGGCTATCCAACAAAATATTAAATATAAGTCTGACTTAAGAAATTTAATCATAGTGTAGATTTTTGTAAAGTGCATACTTACTTTTGTGACCTGAATTCCAAACATTTTGTTTATTAAACTGCATTAACCAGTAATGAATTAGAAATATTTTTGACTTTTTATTATTTTTCTTAAGTTCTCATATAAAATAAATGAAACAACAAATTTTTATGTTTTTATTTCAATAATATAATTAATATTTTCAATTATTTATATCGCTGTATACTCACTTTAGTGACACACTGTATATATATATATATACATATGATCAATGCATTTGTGATGATTGTATGTGCTTTTGTTTGTTGAAGAATGTATCTTCAACTCACCCATGTGCTTCATCGTGGATTGGCACTAGATGGTAGGCTGTAGCTCGCCGGATTGGGGGGGATCTTTCCACTTGGTTGGGTGCACATTCACAAAAAATAAAGTTTCGTGCCATAATGGGAAGTCGATGGTTTGACTTGAAGCTGGTTATACATACAACATTGGCCAAAACAATTACTGGATGAGAATGACCAAAAGACCAGACGGACGTTTGACGATATGAGCTGCTATTCTTTAGACATGATGTCTTCAGGACCAGTTGGTTTGTCCTGGACAGGCTGCCCACCCCATATGACTTGATGAAGTCATCCAGTGACAGAACTCTGGGCCTGCTTCTTCGAGTCCTGTCCCTAATCGTATACTTACCGCAACTTCAATTTACCGGCTCCATCACAACCAAGAAATAATGGGATTACCACATAATTTCAATATATAACAATTGTATTTATTAATAAAATAAAGGAAAAAATATAAAATAATACAAATTATCGTGATGCTCTACATCTCATGTCAATAAAAAAATCTATATTAATAAAGTTTAATGCTTAACTTATAATTTATTTAATTGTAACCGCAATCGGAAGCCATATAAAGATCTTTTTTTTTTATTTAAATCATATTTGAATAAAAAAAGAGATTTTTATTTTTAGTTATTCAGTATTATTATTTTATCTTATTTATTTATTTTAATTTTATTCTATTTATTTTAATATTTCATTTTATTATTTTTAATTTATTTTAGTTATTTCAATTTATTTTAATATTATATTTACTTTAGTTATTATATTTTACCTTATTTTAATATTTCAGTTTATTTTATTTCTAGTTTATATATTATTTGAATTTTATTTTAATTTGATATTATATTATATTATTCATTTTATTTCAAATTTATTTTATATTATTTTATTATTTTTATCTTTTATTATTTGATTATCTCTAATTTGTATTTCATATTATTTTATTTATTTATTTTAATTTTATTTTGATTTTTATTTCAGTTTATTTTAATTTATTTTATTTAAATTTTATTTTATATTATTTTATTTATATATTTTTATTTTATTATCTCAAATTTATATTTCATATTATTTTATTTATTCATTTTAAACATTTAAGATTTTATTTATTTAGTTCTAATCGTATATTAGGAGAATTTAAATTATTAAAAAAAATTTTGAAAAAGTATTTTATGACATTCATTTTGTTTTAGAAATTTATTTTTAGAAAATAAATTTTTTTAAAACAAAATAAAGTTTTAAATGAAGGTTTTTAATCAAAAAGTCAAAATATAGCTCTTATAAAAAAAATCTCTAGTTTTTTTTTTTTTTAAATTAAATTTTATGAAAAATTTAAGAATTTTTAATTCAAGTGATCATTTTTAAGTTAAGTTTATGTAAAGTTAAGTCTTATACGCTATATAACACTATGTATAAGTATAATTATATACAAATAGTTATATGATTACATGATATAAAATAGCTTATATAAATGTCATCATATAAGTATAGTTATATAATTATAAGAGTATATAGTTAGAAATATAATGAGATATTATTAAACTAGTATTAGGTATAAGTATGTATCTATATATAATCAAATTAGCATAGGTATAATTGTAGTTTAAGTTTATCAATTAAGAGTAATATTTAGGTAATTATAAGTTTAGGTAGGTATATAATAGGTAAGTATATAATTGGGTAAGTATATAATAAGGTAAGTATATAATAAGGTAAGTATATAATAGGTATGTATAATTAAGTGTAAAATTAGGTAAGTATATAATCAAGTATGTATATAATAGTCACAGATAGTCTTTTTGTTGTAGCTTGGTGTCTTTTCAAGAATTTTAGGAACACGTGTTGAATAACTGTACACATCAGTTATCAGACTCACGATACCGTTATTTTATGAGGCTATTGCCACGTGCCTACGAAATTAAAATATAACGGTACAGGTAAATAACAAATTTTACAACACGTTCTTTATTTTGTTTTTAATTTAGCTATTTTTCTATTTTTCACTCACTATTTTGGCTTGGAATCACTTTTTCGTAAAGGCAGCTGCCGTCTTGGTTACCAAGGAATCGCAACAATGTCTGTGACGATCATCTACACGAATATTCCAAAGGGACGCAAAATACAGGGCCTGTCTTTTTTTTTTTTTACAAATATAAGTTTCTTTAAAACTGTTTTTTTTTTTTTTTTAACTTTCAACACTACCACCTACATACCTTTTTCTTTCTAGGTGCACGCTTCCAGGTGAAGTTCCACCAATTCATTCACTCTTCTATCTCCTAAGTAGTGGTCTTCAATAGAATGGTATTTCCAATAAATGTGGGATGGTGTCTTGTTATACTCGGAATTCACTTTCGCTTCCAATTAACACTGATCACTTTTTTTTTTGTGTGAGTGACAAAAAAAATTTAAAAAAAACGCACTTTAAGAAAAACTTTAAACACAAATAACACTTTTAATTTTCTGGTTATATTTGTGGTACTGACCACAGCCACTGAACTTTTTAGAATGACGCCAAAATTTTGCACATGCATTGACATGCATTAGATTTCCACATTTTTAAAGTAATTGGTACATTGACGTTTAGTCAGGTACTTGCTGAATGTCATTGGTGTTGCCAGACCGAGTATTGGTTTTTATCTTGTCCTACCATATTTATGGTATGTTGACAAGTTGTTTTGTTAATAGCAAGACATAAAAAAACGGGAATAAGTCTAACGACAACATGACTGTCACAAAGCCTACTCTTTTTCAGTAGCCTGCTGCAGAAAAAGAGGAGGGAAACAGGGTTGTAACTTTTTGTTCCGTATTAAATCAAATTTCTTTAATGGCCGACATTGAAGTGCTACCAACTTGTCCTTTACCTACTAGGAAGTATATAACCGTGTTTTTTGAACGTGATTCTTTCTTTAAGTTTTGTGATCCCAAAGTGAGTGATTCGCGCAATATTTTTAATATTAAAAAAAATTTTTTTTTTTTTGTTCTTTTTTTTTTTAAATTTAAAGTAAAAAAAATTTAACAAAGAATAGTGAAGTGAAAAGTGTATATGTTTTTTTTTTTTTTTTAACTAATTTTGTTTAATAGCTCATTCACATCAAGCTCGAAAACTCGTTAAAGTAGTTTTTGGCTTAAAACAATATTGAAAACTTAAGTTTTCACATTCAAAATAAAAAATATTTGTGTGTTAATTTTTTTTTTTTACGAAAACTTTTGAATTACCGGTACGGCACTAAGTTTATTTATTTATTTAACGAAAACAAGTGTCGGTCTAAAAAAACTAAAAAAAACAAATATTTTATGTTTTTTTTTTAAAAAATTTTAAATTTACATTGGAATGTAAAAAAACATTGTTATTTTATTGTTTTTAAGGTTATCTGTGAATAAAATTTAACGTTAATCGCGATTTTTAAATTCATTTGTCCTAAAAACTCAACAAGTGCGAAATTTAAAAAAAATTATGATTGTGTATTCATTGATGTTTTCAATTTCCAAAACACTTAAGACCTTCAATGTGAATGGGCTATATAACAAAATATTTACAATTTAAATAACAAAATAAATTTGTTATTTACAAACATCTTTAGGAAGTAAATTTTCATGTTCTTGATGTCAAGGTGGAAGGAAGTTGCGATCGATCAAGATGGCCTAGTATCCGGTTCCCGCCAAAATGTGTTTTAATCAGATGATATTGGTAAGTAACAAAAGCTTTTTTTTTTTTCTCTTGTTAATTTTTTTAATGAGAACGAAAAGGCTCTCAAAAAAAGTATCATAAAAATCGTGATTTAAAATAGAAATCGGTGTGGTGCATTTAATAGCTCATTCACATTAAGCCCGAAAACCCTTTAAAGTAGTTTTTTTTTTTTTCAAAAACCACACATTTCCCAATACTAATCGAAAACAACTGTTCAAGAAAATTTTTCAATATTTAGAGCTTGACTTATCTTTTGGAAATGTAGTTGTGAGATTTGCTAAAAAAAAGGTTTTGTGATCCACTAAAAGGTGTTGGCATTAACTATTTTTTTGAAACTTTTTTAACACAAGAAAAAAAATTTTACTTGAAAACTCAATAAATGCCAAAAGACCTAAATATTCGCAATCAGGTTTTTTGAAGTGGTTTTCGTTATTAAAATCTCCTCAAAACTTTTAGTGTGAATGGGTTATAAATTAATTTTGTTATAAACAAATATACTGAAAAAAATTATTTTCTTTAAGTTTTTTTTTTTTTTTTTTTTTTTTTTTTTTTTTTGCCCAAAACAAAGAGAATGTGTCAACAAAACGACCATGTTATATTTTGCTAGGCTGAATTTTTTTTTTTTTATACTTATCATCAAGTTATGTTAACTTGGGAAACATCTGTAACATATTTCCGAGGGAACTGTTAATTTCAACTGTGAACAAAATGTGTAATGATAGTTGGTATGGTAGGCTAAATTAGGTTGCGGTAGCTGGTAAAATTATTTCAGCATTTGTTAGAAATACAAAAAGACTGTATACAAATTATATTTGAGCGATTCGAAACTGTGTCTTTGTTATAATTGTTTATAAAGAAAGTATTTCTGGTTATAGGCAAGATTTAAAACAATACTAAATTCAAATGAATCCACTTAAAAATTTCAATTGTAAAATAGATTTATCACTATCTTTTAGAACTTAAAAAAATGGATCATTATCAACTGCATATTCAGTTAAGCGAAAAGGATTTCAAGTCTGACAGGAATATTCTACTGGTCAGCAACTTGTAAAGCGTGTACTCATTAAAAAAAATCTTTTAGTTTAGTTAGATTTTAAATGGCAAGTGTTTGTAGTTTTTATTGAGGTGATGTTGGGATTACTTTCATTCTGAATTTTGGAGGTATTTCCAGATTTTAAGATTAGAAAGTAGTTCCTATTTGTTTTTGGTGCTTCCCTGGCAATTTTCTATTGAATTAGAAAAAGGTCATAAATAGGAGTATACACCGGGTATCACTTTTATTTAATATAACAAAACTATTCTACCTGTTCCAACAAAGCAGATCACCTTAGAAAACAATTTTATATTTTCTTTGAGATATATTACAAACTATGGTAAATTATGCGGTACTAATATATTTCTTATGCTGTTAATTTTTTTTTATAGGAAAAGTTCCGAATATAGTTAAAAAAAATGACAATTAGCTTTTTACTCATTACAACTTTTACCATTACTTCTTCAAAATTTCAGTCCTCATTGTTTTAGGTGTTGTGCGTGAATTACCCCTATTAGTTGACCCTTAAGGTTTTCGATTTCGTACTGGTTTTGTCCTATAGCTTTTCTAATCCTACATTTTAGCCAAGGTTTGCATAATTTTGCATTGATACCTTTAGAAAAATTGCTCTGTATAAAATTTTTACGGTAAACTTCCTGACCGGGTATGTATTTTATTCGTCTGCTTTTTAAGTTATAGGACTTAACATTTCTTAAGTACGCAACTTTTCGCTAATTTTTTTGTGTATTATTTGCATCTGTGAAGATTTAGGCAATATAAGCATGTCACCTTCTTCAGCAGCGTTCAACTTTTTCAGAATTTGGTAAGCGTCAGCATGGGTAACCATGTTGTATCCGGTTAGCGCGAAATATGGCGTAACACCAGTGGAAGAGTGGACAGTTGATCTTAGTGAGCATTCGATCTTAGACAAGTTTTCGTCCCATTTGGTTTGGTCGCCATTTAGAAAAGTCCGAATAGAACTAAGGATCGACTGGTTCACCCTCTCACTAGCGTTAGCTTGGGGAGAATAGATAGGACTACGAATGTGCTTGACTTGGAAAAGATCCAAAAACTCTTTGAAAGCTTCAGAGATGAATTGTTTTCCATTGTCCGAATGTACAGTTTCCGGTACACCGAACTTGTAAAATACTTCATCTCTGAGGAATCTAATCACTGCTTTAGTGGTAGCTTTAAATAGGGCTTTTAAAAGAACAAATTTAGTTTTATGGTCGAGAACTATAAAAATGAATGTATTTCCTGATTTTGTCCGGGGATACGGTCCGAGAAAATCTATGTAGATTTTTTGGAAGGGTCTTTGTGTTATAACTTCGTTTCCCATAGGTGGACGTAAAATATGTTTCGGGTGTTTGGTCTCCTTACATGTGGAACAATTTCGAACAAACTCACGGATTTGTTTTACCATTGACGGCCAATAAAAATATTCACGAATGTTGTAAATCGTCTTGGCTATACCTCCATGAGATGTATTGTCAACATGCGATTTTTTTATTATACCTTCTGTCAATTCCAACGGCAACCAAATCTTCCAACATTCGTCCTCATTTTTTAGATCATTCCTGTTAAATTTCACTCTTTTATATGCTAACCCATCATCAACCTTTACATCGGGTAATCTATCCTTATTTTGCTCGATTGTATCTATTAGCGCTAAATATTCTTTACTTTTGAAAAATTCTGAGTTGAAATCAATTAAGATATTACTTTCGGTGGTTATTTCCTCCATATCATTTCTTGACAGCATATCCGGAACGACATTTTTCGTCCCCTTTCTATGCTCTATGTCAAATTTAAAGCCTTGGAGTTTTAAACTCCACCTAGCCAATCTTCCATTTAGGTCTTGTTGTCTCATGAGCCACTTCAAACTGGAATGATCTGTAATAACAGTGAAATTCATGAGCTCGATGTATTGCCGAAATTTCTCGATGGCCAATACAACTGCGAGGCATTCTTTTTCAGTGGTTGAGTAATTTCTCTGAGCTTGGTTAAGTTTTTTCGAGAAATACTCAATGGGGTGTTCGTTTCCTTCCTGATCTTTTTGAAACAGAACTGCCCCTACACCTACGTTTGAAGCGTCACACTGGACATAAAAGGGCTTATCAAAATCAGGACTGGAGAGAATTGGACTAGTTACTAATCGATTTTTAAGTTCTTCATAAGATTTTAAAGCTTCAGTTGTAAAAACGAATTTTGGCGCTTTCTTGAGGGTATCAGTAAGCGGTGCTGTGAGCGTTGAAAAATCGTGGATGAACCTACGATACCACCCTACTGTTCCCAGAAATCTTCTCACCTCTTTTTGACTTTTTGGTGGTTTAATGTCCAAAATTGCCCTTACCTTACCTTCATCAGGCTTTAGCTTTCCGCCTCCCACAATATAACCTAGGTACTTCAGTTCTTTATAACAGAATTTAGATTTCTTCATGTTAATAGTAAGGCCTGCCTCTGTCAACTTTTGCCCTACTGTTTTTAGCATCTCGATGTGATCTTGGAAGTTGGATGACACGACTAACAGGTCGTCTAGGTAAACGAAGACCCTATCTTTGAGCTCAGACGGCACCACTTTATCCATCAATCGACAAAGCCGCTGGGCAGCATTGCACAGTCCGAAAGGCATCACTTTAAATTGATATTGTGGCCTTCCTGGGACAGTGAATGCTGTCTTAGGTCTGCTATCTTCGGCTAAAGGTATCTGCCAGAAGGCATCCTTTAAGTCGATTGCTGATATAAAGTGAGTGTCGCCTAGCCTAGCTAATAAGCCATCGATGTTAGGAAGAGGATAAGAGTCCTTTTTGGTGACTTTATTCAACTCCCTAGCATCGAGACATAGCCTGTTTTTCCCGGGCTTCATCACTAGCGTCGTCCTGTTGTTCCACTCGGAACCTGTCGTTACCTCGATCACATCTAGTTCTAACATTCGGTCTAATTCTGCGTACACTAGTTTTTGCACTGCTGGACTAACTGGAAAATGACGAATTTTTTTAGCTGGAGCGTCTCCAGTTTCAATAAAGTGCTTTTCTAGCGTTGTTTTCCCTAAACCATATTGGGTGTGGCATAAAAACGAAAGCTTTGCCTTTTCCAAAAGTTTAAGCTGGTATGGAGTCAAATCATGCATCTTAAGGTCATCTTCTATTGAAATTTCATTAATCATCTTCTCGTCTAAACAAAGTCTTAATCCTATTTTCCGCCAAAAATCAAAACCCAGAATCAATTCCTGATTCAAATTGGGCACTAGATAGAGAACTGTCTCGACTGCTTTATTACCATACTTAATAGTGGTCTTTATTTTTCCAACAATTAAATGCTTTTTTCCATCAGCAGTCCTCACTGACGACTTATAGTCAAGTATAGTCGTATCTAATTTTTTTACGTTATTGAGACAGTTTCTACCTAGGCAGCTGACTGAAGCTCCACTATCTAGTAAACCTTGGAATTTTTCACCTAAAATCTCAACAGTCATGTATGGCCTAATATCATCTTCAATGCCTAAAGTCGTTGAAGCTATGACTTTTCTCTCCTTTTTCCGTTTGTCATATCTCGCTCTAGTTTTTAAAATGTTTTTACTTACTGTCGGCATATCAGCAAATATCTCGGCCCTTTTTTCGTTATATCTTTGTAACCGTTCGTCATATGGCAAGTTTGGGTTCAAAGATGTTCGAAGGCGAGACTTAGGTTTGGTATTGTCAGTTTGGTCAACTAGGTATGTGTCAGCTTGCTCTGATAGACTATTTTCTAAACTTGGGACTTTTAAACTTTCATTTGAAGATGTTATTATTTTGTTTGACTCTGATTTTTCATTAAAAAGTTTAACTATCGGTTTATTATTTATCTGATCATTGCTGTCGGTTTGAAATTCTTCCTTGGATAAAATAAAATTTGTAAAGTTATCATCTACTGGGACTCGTTTGGACTTGAACATGCATTCCCAGTCTTTCGCATGTTCTTGTGCGGGTTTCCCACACACCTTGGACAAGTCGGGCTGGTCACATCCTCGAACCCACATTTGAAACAGAAAAGCTTCCGTTGCGCTACAGGGCATTCGACAAATGAATGTCCAGGGGCCTTGCAGTTCCAACATGTAAGTTGGTTTCCTGAAAACTTCTCCCTTTGTAACGCTTCTACTTGTTGAATCTGTTCGTTATCTGTCTCTGATTCAAAGTGGTCCATTTCATATACCTTACGATTGTTTCCCAAA
Source organism: Stomorhina lunata (assembly GCA_933228675.1). Taxonomy (NCBI): domain Eukaryota; kingdom Metazoa; phylum Arthropoda; class Insecta; order Diptera; family Rhiniidae; genus Stomorhina; species Stomorhina lunata. The sequence goes on along the minus strand of OW121741.1, from coordinate 84,316,501 downwards.
GTCATCCGGTTAGAGGATCTCTTGGAAATATTCCTCTCCGCTCTTTTACATTCTTCTAAGAGATGGTCTAGATTGTCTATTCTGATTGGGAAAATTAACTGAGCTAATCCGTCTTTTAAATTATCTTTAACCATTTTGACTAGTTCACTTTCAGCGACGTGAACTCGCATTTGGTTCTTAAGCTTGACTATTTCTTGAATAAAAGTGTCGGCAGATTCGCCAGGAGCTTGCCTCCTTTCCATTATTTTCCTTTGAATCTCAAAATCGCTTTCAAAGTTACGAAATTTTTTAATCATGAAATGTTTGAAAGTGTGCCAATTACAGATAGGATATTTCATCCTAAAAGACCAAAACCAAGTGCTGGCGGCACCGGTCACTAAATGATGAAATCCCTTCATCACAACCTCCCATGAGCAGTTATAATCCTGCTTGAGAGCTTCCACTCTAAACACGAAGTCTTCCACAGTCAGCGATTTATTCGATCCATCATATTTGATGCCCCACTTTTCCAATTGGTTAGGCGATATAGTTCTATTAACTGAGCCCTGAGCTGAATTATCTAACCCTTGGTACTGTTGGGAATCATCGAGTGAATTGCTGAACACTGGTTGCGGAATGTTAGGTGGTCTTTGTTGTGGAATGTTTTGGGGATTGTGTGACGGAAAATATGGTTGTCTATTGAAATTGTTAAATGGTGTCTGAAAATTGTTATTTGGACCGAAGCGTCTATGGTCTGGACCGTCAGGGTTTTCAAAAGAATTGTTTCTTTCTGAGCGCAAAGATTCTCTAATTAGCTGTGGCAACATGAGTTGCATGTTTTGCACCTCTCGCATTATAGAATCTTGAGCAGCTTGCACCGATGCACTCACATAGTCCCTAATTGCTTGATCCTCTTCGCTTCTAATCGGGTTTCGTTGTTCATTACCGCTTTGGGAGTTTCTATTAGGCTGCGACATGTTTATATTTCGTCTAACCGTATCACTTTCTTGACCGCTGATCACTCTAGCTGTTAGGCTACTATATGTAGGTGTAGTTATACTGTGATCAGTGTCTGGGGATGAATGAGTCTGTGGTCCGTAACCTGTCGGAAATCTTATCGACATTAACGGGGTAATAGCACTAGTCGAAACAATTGGTACTATATTTTGAGAAGCTGTTGTAGTTGTTGTATTCGTCGGGTTATTAGCTAAATTGTCACTACTAACGGGATTACGACTCGATGACCTGAGGTTCCTAGTACTCATTCTTGATCAACTCTACCGATAGAGACCTACAACTATCTACTAGACGTACTACAAATTCAAAAAAAATCTCAAACCAAAAAAAATATGCAGCTAAAACTCACAACGGTGTGAAATTTATATAAAAAGATTAAAAAATGAAAATTTGTTTGAAAAAATAGGAAATATATTGTAATAGTATAAGTGTTAAATGTTAAGTATAAATGTCAAATTAGTAAATGATTAAAAATGTAGCATATGTTTTATATAATCTAAAATAGAAATTAACTTTAAGATACTTAGCCTTAAAAGATATTGATACCAGAATGTATTATAATCGATACTTAGTTAGTAAGAAAATACAAAAAAATTGTTAGTTAACATAAGAAAATATTTATAGACTTAAGTTTTAGCAAGTAAAAAAAATGTATATACATATATACATATTGGTTGGATGGATGTTGCCTGGTAAAAAGAAATTGTGGTAGTAAGTTTTTTTTTTAAAAAAACTTTAAATCATCATGTCAGAAGAACAACATTTTTTTCTCCTACGCAGCTGGCTTCCTATCGTCAAATAACTTAAACAAATCACGAAACATCACGACAACTTTGAATCTCCTGGATCTTCCTCTACCCGAAATCAAAAGCAGAAGCAGATGAGCTTTAGCTATATAGCCATTTGCTCATGTCTACTGAAATTGATTTGGATTGATTGAATCCATTTGACTCTCCAGTATGCATATCCTATGGCCCATCTCGTAGCAACACATGCATGACACTGTAAATGTCTTCAGGGACATACGAGATGTTCCATCGGCTATGGATACTGAATTACCAATCATTAATTATTCTTATCCAGAGACGTCGCAACTCATGCATGACATTTGGATGTGTCTTCCGGGACATACGTCCCTTTCAAATTCAAACGAATGATTGATTTACAATTTTAAATTGAAAAAAAAAATAAAAAATGCAAATTTGGTTGATGAAGCAAACAAGTAATGTAAATTACCTGCCGGCCCCACGTTGGGCGCCATTTTGTGATGATTGTATGTGCTTTTGTTTGTTGAAGAATGTATCTTCAACTCACCCATGTGCTTCATCGTGGATTGGCACTAGATGGTAGGCTGTAGCTCGCCGGATTGGGGGGGATCTTTCCACTTGGTTGGGTGCACATTCACAAAAAATAAAGTTTCGTGCCATAATGGGAAGTCGATGGTTTGACTTGAAGCTGGTTATACATACAACATTGGCCAAAACAATTACTGGATGAGAATGACCAAAAGACCAGACGGACGTTTGACGATATGAGCTGCTATTCTTTAGACATGATGTCTTCAGGACCAGTTGGTTTGTCCTGGACAGGCTGCCCACCCCATATGACTTGATGAAGTCATCCAGTGACAGAACTCTGGGCCTGCTTCTTCGAGTCCTGTCCCTAATCGTATACTTACCGCAACTTCAATTTACCGGCTCCATCACAACCAAGAAATAATGGGATTACCACATAATTTCAATATATAACAATTGTATTTATTAATAAAATAAAGGAAAAAATATAAAATAATACAAATTATCGTGATGCTCTACATCTCATGTCAATAAAAAAATCTATATTAATAAAGTTTAATGCTTAACTTATAATTTATTTAATTGTAACCGCAATCGGAAGCCATATAAAGATCTTTTTTTTTTATTTAAATCATATTTGAATAAAAAAAGAGATTTTTATTTTTAGTTATTCAGTATTATTATTTTATCTTATTTATTTATTTTAATTTTATTCTATTTATTTTAATATTTCATTTTATTATTTTTAATTTATTTTAGTTATTTCAATTTATTTTAATATTATATTTACTTTAGTTATTATATTTTACCTTATTTTAATATTTCAGTTTATTTTATTTCTAGTTTATATATTATTTGAATTTTATTTTAATTTGATATTATATTATATTATTCATTTTATTTCAAATTTATTTTATATTATTTTATTATTTTTATCTTTTATTATTTGATTATCTCTAATTTGTATTTCATATTATTTTATTTATTTATTTTAATTTTATTTTGATTTTTATTTCAGTTTATTTTAATTTATTTTATTTAAATTTTATTTTATATTATTTTATTTATATATTTTTATTTTATTATCTCAAATTTATATTTCATATTATTTTATTTATTCATTTTAAACATTTAAGATTTTATTTATTTAGTTCTAATCGTATATTAGGAGAATTTAAATTATTAAAAAAAATTTTGAAAAAGTATTTTATGACATTCATTTTGTTTTAGAAATTTATTTTTAGAAAATAAATTTTTTTAAAACAAAATAAAGTTTTAAATGAAGGTTTTTAATCAAAAAGTCAAAATATAGCTCTTATAAAAAAAATCTCTAGTTTTTTTTTTTTTTAAATTAAATTTTATGAAAAATTTAAGAATTTTTAATTCAAGTGATCATTTTTAAGTTAAGTTTATGTAAAGTTAAGTCTTATACGCTATATAACACTATGTATAAGTATAATTATATACAAATAGTTATATGATTACATGATATAAAATAGCTTATATAAATGTCATCATATAAGTATAGTTATATAATTATAAGAGTATATAGTTAGAAATATAATGAGATATTATTAAACTAGTATTAGGTATAAGTATGTATCTATATATAATCAAATTAGCATAGGTATAATTGTAGTTTAAGTTTATCAATTAAGAGTAATATTTAGGTAATTATAAGTTTAGGTAGGTATATAATAGGTAAGTATATAATTGGGTAAGTATATAATAAGGTAAGTATATAATAAGGTAAGTATATAATAAGGTAAGTATATAATAGGTATGTATAATTAAGTGTAAAATTAGGTAAGTATATAATCAAGTATGTATATAATAGTCACAGATAGTCTTTTTGTTGTAGCTTGGTGTCTTTTCAAGAATTTTAGGAACACGTGTTGAATAACTGTACACATCAGTTATCAGACTCACGATACCGTTATTTTATGAGGCTATTGCCACGTGCCTACGAAATTAAAATATAACGGTACAGGTAAATAACAAATTTTACAACACGTTCTTTATTTTGTTTTTAATTTAGCTATTTTTCTATTTTTCACTCACTATTTTGGCTTGGAATCACTTTTTCGTAAAGGCAGCTGCCGTCTTGGTTACCAAGGAATCGCAACAATGTCTGTGACGATCATCTACACGAATATTCCAAAGGGACGCAAAATACAGGGCCTGTCTTTTTTTTTTTTACAAATATAAGTTTCTTTAAAACTGTTTTTTTTTTTTTTTAACTTTCAACACTACCACCTACATACCTTTTTCTTTCTAGGTGCACGCTTCCAGGTGAAGTTCCACCAATTCATTCACTCTTCTATCTCCTAAGTAGTGGTCTTCAATAGAATGGTATTTCCAATAAATGTGGGATGGTGTCTTGTTATACTCGGAATTCACTTTCGCTTCCAATTAACACTGATCACTTTTTTTTTTGTGTGAGTGACAAAAAAAATTTAAAAAAAACGCACTTTAAGAAAAACTTTAAACACAAATAACACTTTTAATTTTCTGGTTATATTTGTGGTACTGACCACAGCCACTGAACTTTTTAGAATGACGCCAAAATTTTGCACATGCATTGACATGCATTAGATTTCCACATTTTTAAAGTAATTGGTACATTGACGTTTAGTCAGGTACTTGCTGAATGTCATTGGTGTTGCCAGACCGAGTATTGGTTTTTATCTTGTCCTACCATATTTATGGTATGTTGACAAGTTGTTTTGTTAATAGCAAGACATAAAAAAAACGGGAATAAGTCTAACGACAACATGACTGTCACACATTAATGCTAAAGCTAAAAAGTAAACGTACATAACCTTGACAGAAACCCGAATTTTTAAAATCGGACTAAACACATTTAAGCGCCTTTACTTCTGTATTGCCACAGATATGTATCCGGATTGTACCAGATACGTATATATGGGATAATTATGTATATAGGAAATACAGGTAATATAATGTATTTTGACCGACCACTCTAGATGAAATAATGTGTTCTTTGGAGAGTTCCTAAAAATTAATAATCCAATCCTAGACTATAACAGATCTCTCAACGAGATAGTTTAGCAGTTTAATTTTTCAATTTTAAACTTTTTTATGTTGGTACTGGACCAGTAAATCGTAGAACGGAAGAGCAGAAGAGTTAGCACTACTTGGAGCTACCTTACAAATTCCAGAAGAAGTTATACTTCATTAATAAATTTGGCGACTTGGCAGATATACAAATTGGTCAAATGCTGTATAGAGGTAACGAAATTTTCAAAAATATCGATAACTATACCCAGAAGATAAGGCAAAAAGGCGGTCATCGTCACCTTTGACCTATAACAAACATATTTTAAAAATTTGTCATTTTATTTTTTATATCTATTGTTTAAAATATTTAATTTCTCAATATGTTCTCAAGACAAAAAAAAAACTGACACAGATGTGAAACTTAGGCTTAGGCGGAATATTCAAGACGATCCAGTTAAAAGGGTAAGTAAATAAATTAAATTTATAACTTTACTTCTGGCATAAAAATTTTAAATTCTATTGTTTATTGAAATTATGTGAATTTTTTAAACTGTGTTAGTTTTTGTGTAAATTAATTACCTTTCTCTTCCTTAAAAGTCAATACTCCAGAAATGTCATAGGCATGGTTGATTTTGAAATTAATGTTTAGACACACCTCGTTTTAAGAAATGACCTGAAACCATACAAAAAAAAGGTGTTAAATAGATGAAAACAAACCATAAAAACCAGATTAAATAAGAAACCTGCTGTTTAGTTAAGAAATTAGAATAAAAATTAGATGAATTTTAATATAAAACTCAACGAAATATAACAATAACCCTTAGAAAAAGAAATTTAACCTTTTTTTATGAATATAAAACACATGCCATTATAGAAATACTTAAAGGTAGGCATTTCAATTCCGATGATCGCCCCCACAATGAAAAACGAAATAAAAAAAAGAAGAGACTCCTCGATTACAAACTAAAAGTCAAAAATATTAACAGGTGTCTTGTGCGCATGCGCAACATTTTTGTTGAATGCAGGACAATAATTGAAATTCTGAACAACAATGAAAACGTATAACAAGTATCCTGTGGAGTATATTTCAATGCATAAAAGCCACTAATAACTTATGGAGTATCTAGAACCAACAACACCATCGAACCGGGAACTGCAGCAATGTGCGCTGATGAGCGTTTATCAAGTTGTCATTGCACAAAGACAACCATTTATTTAGAGTTCTTTGAAATTACAAAAGCCAGAACATTTTAAAAGAGTTTTTTTTTTATTTAAAAGTTACAAAAGTGGCAACCAAATTGTATTTTGAAATACGACTAAACATTACCATAAGCAAACTATTTATTTAAACATGTGTCTGATCTCTGAAACTTTGCTAAGGGTTGTTGTTGATCCTTGTATTTCATATCTTAAGATCCAATTAATACCAACGGCTTAGGGTATGATAAATGAATGATAAATTTCTTTAAGGAAATATTTTACACCGGTGTAAACATATAATTTTTTTGAAAAGGCTTAAAATTTTGAAACATGTTTAACATCAATATTCACGCAAATGTCATTGTTACACCGCGTTATTTTATTCAATGTTGGAAATTCATGAAACCAATTAAAGGCGCTTTATGGGCAAAGGCGAACTTTAAGTACACTAAGCTTTGTATTTTTGATGTAAGAAAAAAATTTTCATTAATAAATTTTCTCTATAGAAAAATTTTTATTATAAAATTATTTCTGTAGGAAAATGTTAATTATAAATTTTTTCTAAAGAAAACTTTTTTTATAAACATTTTTTTTGCAATTTTCTTTTAATAGAAAAAAATTTTTTTTTTCATTATAAAATTTTTTCTTTAGAAAAATAAGAAAATTTCTTTTTTAAAAATGAAATATTTTCTATAGAAAAAATTTCATTAGAAAATTTTTCAATAGATAAAATTTCATTAGAAAATTTTTTCTATAGTAAAAATTTCATTAGAAAATTTTTTCTATATATGTACAAAATTTCATTAGAAAATTCTTTCTATAGAAAAAATTTCATTACAAAATTCTTTCTATAGAAAAAATTCTATTAGCAAATTTTTTTTATACAGAAAAAATTCATTAAAAAATTTTTTCCTATTGAAATTTTTTTCTATAGAAAAAAATTCCTTGGGAAATTTTTTTTCTATAGAAAAAAATTCATTAGAAAATTTTTTTCTATAGAAAAAAATTCATTGGAAAATTTTTTCTATAGAAAAAAAATCATTAGAAAATTTTTTTCTATAGAAAAAATTTTATTAGAAAATTTTTTCTATAGAAAAAAATTCATTAGAAAATTTTTTTCTATAGAAAAAATTTCATTAGAAAATTTTTTCTATAGAAAAAATTTCATTAGAAAATTTTTTCTATAGAAAAAATTTCATTAGAAAATTTTTTCTATAGAAAAAATTTCATTAGAAAATTTTTTCTATAGAAAAAATTTCATTAGAAAATTTTTTCTGTAGCAAAAAATTCATTAAAAAATTTTTTCTATAGAAAAAATTTCATTAGAAAATTTTTTCTATAGAAAAAATTTCATTAGAAAATTTTTTCTATAGAATAAATTTCATTAGAAAATTTTTTCTATAGAAAAAATTTCATTAGAAAATTTTTTCTACAGAAAAAATTTCATTAGAAAATTTTTTCTACAGAAAAAATTTCATTAGAAAATTTTTTCTATAGCAAAACATTCATTAAAAATTTTTTCTATAGAAAAAAATTCATTAGAAAATTTTTTTTCTATAGAAAAAAAATTATTAGAAAATTTTTTTTCTATAGAAAAAATTCATTAGAAAATTTTTTTTCTATAAAAAAATTTATTAGAAATTTTTTTCTATAAAAAAATTCATTAGAAAATTTTTCTATAGATAAAATGTCATTAGAAAATTTTTTCTATAGAAAAAATTTCATTAGAAAATTTTTTCTATAGAAAAAATTTCATTAGAAAATTTTTTCTATAAAAAAAATTTCATTAGAAAATTTTTTCTATAGAAAAAATTTCATTAGAAAATTTTTTCTATAGAAAAAATTTCATTAGAAAATTCTTTCTATAGAAAAAATTTCATTACAAAATTTTTTCTATAGAAAAAATTCCATTAGAAAATTTTTTCTATAGAAAAACTTCATTAGAAATTTTTTTTATACAGAAAAAATTCATTAAAAAATTTTTTCCTATTGAAAAAAATTCATTAGAAATTTTTTTCTATAGAAAATTTTTTTCAAAAAAAAATTCATTAGAAAATTTTTTCTATAGAAAAAATTTCAATAGAAATTTTTTCTATGGAAAAAATTTCATTCGAAAATTTTTCTATAGAAAAAATTTCATTAGAAAATTTTTTCTATAGAAAAAATTTCATTAGAAAATTTTTTCTATAGAAAAAATTTCATTAGAAAATTTTTTCTATAGAAAAAATTTCATTAGAAAATTTTTTCTATAGAAAAAATTTCATTAGAAAATTTTTTCTATAGAAAAAATTTCATTAGAAAATTTTTTCTATAGAAAAAATTTCATTAGAAAATTTTTTCTATAGAAAAAATGTCATTAGAAAATTTTTTCTATAGAAAAAATTTCATTAAAAAATTTTTTCTATAGAAAAAATTTCATTAGAAAATTTTTTCTATAGAAAAAATTTCATTAGAAAATGTTTTTCTATAGAAAAAAATTCATTAGAAAATTTTTTTCTATAGAAAAAAATTCATTAGAAAATTTTTTTCTATAGAAAAAATTTCATTAGAAAATTTTTTCTATTGAAAAAATTTCATTAGAAAATTTTTTTGCTATAGAAAAAATTTCATTAGAAAATTTTTTCTATAGAAAAAATTTCATTAGAAAATTTTTTCTATAGAAAAAATTTCATTAGAAAATTTTTTCTATAGAAAAAATTTCATTAGAAAATTTTTTCTACAGAAAAAATTTCATTTGAAAATTTTTTTGCTATAGAAAAAATTTCATTAGAAAATTTTTTCTATAGAAAAAATTTCATTAGAAAATTTTTTCTATAAAAAAAAATTCATTAGAAAATTTTTTTCTATAGAAAAAATTTCATTAGAAAATTTTTTCTATAGAAAAAATTTCATTAGAAAATTTTTTCTATAGAAAAAATTTCATTAGAAAATTTTTTCTATAGAAAAAATTTCATTAGAAAATTTTTTCTAGAGAAAAAATTTCATTAGAAAATTTTTTCTATAGCAAAACATTCATTAAAAATTTTTTCTATAGAAAAAAATTCATTAGAAAATTTTTTTTCTATAGAAAAAAATTCATTAGAAAATTTTTTTTCTATAGAAAAAATTCATTAGAAAATTTTTTTTCTATAAAAAAATTCATTAGAAATTTTTTTTCTATAAAAAAATTCATTAGAAAATTTTTCTATAGATAAAATGTCATTAGAAAATTTTTTCTATAGAAAAAATTTCATTAGAAAATTTTTTCTATAGAAAAAATTTCATTAGAAAATTTTTTCTATAAAAAAAATTTCATTAGAAAATTTTTTCTATAGAAAAAATTTCATTAGAAAATTTTTTCTATAGAAAAAATTTCATTAGAAAATTCTTTCTATAGAAAAAATTTCATTACAAAATTTTTTCTATAGAAAAAATTCCATTAGAAAATTTTTTCTATAGAAAAAATTCATTAGAAATTTTTTTTATACAGAAAAAATTCATTAAAAAATTTTTTCCTATTGAAAAAAATTCATTAGAAATTTTTTTCTATAGAAAATTTTTTTCTAAAAAAAATTCATTAGAAAATTTTTTCTATAGAAAAAATTTCAATAGAAATTTTTTCTATGGAAAAAATTTCATTCGAAAATTTTTCTATAGAAAAAATTTCATTAGAAAATTTTTTCTATAGAAAAAATTTCATTAGAAAATTTTTTCTATAGAAAAAATTTCATTAGAAAATTTTTTCTATAGAAAAAATTTCATTAGAAAATTTTTTCTATAGAAAAAATTTCATTAGAAAATTTTTTCTATAGAAAAAATTTCATTAGAAAATTTTTTCTATAGAAAAAATTTCATTAGAAAATTTTTTCTATAGAAAAAATTTCATTAGAAAATTTTTTCTATAGAAAAAATTTCATTAGAAAATTTTTTCTATAGAAAAAATTTCATTAGAAAATTTTTTCTATAGAAAAAATGTCATTAGAAAATTTTTTCTATAGAAAAAATTTCATTAGAAAATTTTTTCTATAGAAAAAATTTCATTAGAAAATTTTTTCTATAGAAAAAATTTTATTAGAAAATGTTTTTCTATAGAAAAAAATTCATTAGAAAATTTTTTTCTATAGAAAAAAATTCATTAGAAAATTTTTTTCTATAGAAAAAAATTCATTAGAAAATTTTTTTCTATAGAAAAAATTTCATTAGAAAATTTTTTCTATTGAAAAAATTTCATTAGAAAATTTTTTCTATTGAAAAAATTTCATTAGAAAATTTTTTCTATAGAAAAAATTTCAGTAAAAAATTTTTTTGCTATAGAAAAAATTTCATTAGAAAATTTTTTCTATAGAAAAAATTTCATTAGAAAATTTTTTCTATAGAAAAAATTTCATTAGAAAATTTTTTCTATAGAAAAAATTTCATTAGAAAATTTTTTCTATAGAAAAAATTTCATTAGAAAATTTTTTCTACAGAAAAAATTTCATTTGAAAATTTTTTTGCTATAGAAAAAATTTCATTAGAAAATTTTTTCTATAGAAAAAATTTCATTAGAAAATTTTTTCTATAGAAAAAATTTCATTAGAAAATTTTTTCTATAGAAAAAATTTCATTAGAAAATTTTTTCTATAGAAAAAATTTCATTAGAAAATTTTTTCTATAGAAAAAATTTCATTAGAAAATTTTTTCTATAGAAAAAATTTCATTACAAAATTTTTTCTATAGAAAAAATTTCATTACAAAATTTTTTCTATAGAAAAAATTTCATTAGAAAATTTTTTCTATAGAAAAAATTTCATTAGAAAATTTTTTCTATAGAAAAAATTTCATTAGAAAATTTTTTCTATAGAAAAAATTTCATTAGAAAATTTTTTTCTATAGAAAAAATTTCATTAGAAAATTTTTTCTATAGAAAAAATTTCATTAGAAAATTTTTTCTATAGAAAAAATTTCATTAGAAAATTTTTTCTATAGAAAAAATTTCATTAGAAAATTTTTTCTATAGAAAAAATTTCATTAGAAAATTTTTTCTATAGAAAAAATTTCATTAGAAAATTTTTTCTATAGAAAAAATTTCATTAGAAAATTTTTTCTATAGAAAAAATTTCATTAGAAAATTTTTTCTATAGAAAAAATTTCATTAGAAAATTTTTTCTATAGAAAAAATTTCATTAGAAAATTTTTTCTATAGAAAAAATTTCATTAGAAAATTTTTTCTATAGAAAAAATTTCATTAGAAAATTTTTTCTATAGAAAAAATTTCATTAGAAAATTTTTTCTATAGAAAAAATTTCATTAGAAAATTTTTTCTATAGAAAAAATTTCATTAGAAAATTTTTTCTATAGAAAAAATGTCATTAGAAAATTTTTTCTATAGAAAAAATTTCATTAAAAAATTTTTTCTATAGAAAAAATTTCATTAGAAAATTTTTTCTATAGAAAAAATTTCATTAGAAAATGTTTTTCTATAGAAAAAAATTCATTAGAAAATTTTTTTCTATAGAAAAAAATTCATTAGAAAATTTTTTTCTATAGAAAAAATTTCATTAGAAAATTTTTTCTATTGAAAAAATTTCATTAGAAAATTTTTTTGCTATAGAAAAAATTTCATTAGAAAATTTTTTCTATAGAAAAAATTTCATTAGAAAATTTTTTCTATAGAAAAAATTTCATTAGAAAATTTTTTCTATAGAAAAAATTTCATTAGAAAATTTTTTCTACAGAAAAAATTTCATTTGAAAATTTTTTTGCTATAGAAAAAATTTCATTAGAAAATTTTTTCTATAGAAAAAATTTCATTAGAAAATTTTTTCTATAAAAAAAAATTCATTAGAAAATTTTTTTCTATAGAAAAAATTTCATTAGAAAATTTTTTCTATAGAAAAAATTTCATTAGAAAATTTTTTCTATAGAAAAAATTTCATTAGAAAATTTTTTCTATAGAAAAAATTTCATTAGAAAATTTTTTCTAGAGAAAAAATTTCATTAGAAAATTTTTTCTATAGCAAAACATTCATTAAAAATTTTTTCTATAGAAAAAAATTCATTAGAAAATTTTTTTTCTATAGAAAAAAATTCATTAGAAAATTTTTTTTCTATAGAAAAAATTCATTAGAAAATTTTTTTTCTATAAAAAAATTCATTAGAAATTTTTTTTCTATAAAAAAATTCATTAGAAAATTTTTCTATAGATAAAATGTCATTAGAAAATTTTTTCTATAGAAAAAATTTCATTAGAAAATTTTTTCTATAGAAAAAATTTCATTAGAAAATTTTTTCTATAAAAAAAATTTCATTAGAAAATTTTTTCTATAGAAAAAATTTCATTAGAAAATTTTTTCTATAGAAAAAATTTCATTAGAAAATTCTTTCTATAGAAAAAATTTCATTACAAAATTTTTTCTATAGAAAAAATTCCATTAGAAAATTTTTTCTATAGAAAAAATTCATTAGAAATTTTTTTTATACAGAAAAAATTCATTAAAAAATTTTTTCCTATTGAAAAAAATTCATTAGAAATTTTTTTCTATAGAAAATTTTTTTCTAAAAAAAATTCATTAGAAAATTTTTTCTATAGAAAAAATTTCAATAGAAATTTTTTCTATGGAAAAAATTTCATTCGAAAATTTTTCTATAGAAAAAATTTCATTAGAAAATTTTTTCTATAGAAAAAATTTCATTAGAAAATTTTTTCTATAGAAAAAATTTCATTAGAAAATTTTTTCTATAGAAAAAATTTCATTAGAAAATTTTTTCTATAGAAAAAATTTCATTAGAAAATTTTTTCTATAGAAAAAATTTCATTAGAAAATTTTTTCTATAGAAAAAATTTCATTAGAAAATTTTTTCTATAGAAAAAATTTCATTAGAAAATTTTTTCTATAGAAAAAATTTCATTAGAAAATTTTTTCTATAGAAAAAATTTCATTAGAAAATTTTTTCTATAGAAAAAATGTCATTAGAAAATTTTTTCTATAGAAAAAATTTCATTAGAAAATTTTTTCTATAGAAAAAATTTCATTAGAAAATTTTTTCTATAGAAAAAATTTTATTAGAAAATGTTTTTCTATAGAAAAAAATTCATTAGAAAATTTTTTTCTATAGAAAAAAATTCATTAGAAAATTTTTTTCTATAGAAAAAAATTCATTAGAAAATTTTTTTCTATAGAAAAAATTTCATTAGAAAATTTTTTCTATTGAAAAAATTTCATTAGAAAATTTTTTCTATTGAAAAAATTTCATTAGAAAATTTTTTCTATAGAAAAAATTTCAGTAAAAAATTTTTTTGCTATAGAAAAAATTTCATTAGAAAATTTTTTCTATAGAAAAAATTTCATTAGAAAATTTTTTCTATAGAAAAAATTTCATTAGAAAATTTTTTCTATAGAAAAAATTTCATTAGAAAATTTTTTCTATAGAAAAAATTTCATTAGAAAATTTTTTCTACAGAAAAAATTTCATTTGAAAATTTTTTTGCTATAGAAAAAATTTCATTAGAAAATTTTTTCTATAGAAAAAATTTCATTAGAAAATTTTTTCTATAGAAAAAATTTCATTAGAAAATTTTTTCTATAGAAAAAATTTCATTAGAAAATTTTTTCTATAGAAAAAATTTCATTAGAAAATTTTTTCTATAGAAAAAATTTCATTACAAAATTTTTTCTATAGAAAAAATTTCATTACAAAATTTTTTCTATAGAAAAAATTTCATTAGAAAATTTTTTCTATAGAAAAAATTTCATTAGAAAATTTTTTCTATAGAAAAAATTTCATTAGAAAATTTTTTCTATAGAAAAAATTTCATTAGAAAATTTTTTTCTATAGAAAAAATTTCATTAGAAAATTTTTTCTATAGAAAAAATTTCATTAGAAAATTTTTTCTATAGAAAAAATTTCATTAGAAAATTTTTTCTATAGAAAAAATTTCATTAGAAAATTTTTTCTATAGAAAAAATTTCATTAGAAAATTTTTTCTATAGAAAAAATTTCATTAGAAAATTTTTTCTATAGAAAAAATTTCATTAGAAAATTTTTTCTATAGAAAAAATTTCATTAGAAAATTTTTTCTATAGAAAAAATTTCATTAGAAAATTTTTTCTATAGAAAAAATTTCATTAGAAAATTTTTTATATAGAAAAAATTTCATTAGAAAATTTTTTCTATAGAAAAAATTTCATTAGAAAATTTTTTCTATAGAAAAAATTTCATTAGAAAATTTTTTCTATAGAAAAAATTTCATTAGAAAATTTTTTCTATAGAAAAAATTTCATTAGAAAAATTTTTCTATAGAAAAAATTTCATTAGAAAAATTTTTCTATAGAAAAAATTTCATTAGAAAATTTTTTCTTTAGAAAAAATTTCATTAGAAAATTTTTTCTTTAGAAAAAATTTCATTAGAAAATTTTTTCTTTAGAAAAAATTTCATTAGAAAATTTTTTCTATAGAAAAAATTTCATTAGAAAATTTTTTCTATAGAAAAAATTTCATTAGAAAATTTTTTCTATGTATGTTTTAGCTTAAATAGTTGTGAATTCAATAATAAAATTCAAATAATGTAGGGCATCATAAAAAAGCAAAAATTAATTTGTAGTTTTTGCGCATGCTCAACGCCATTTGTCTGGCTTATTAAAGATATAAAAAACGGTCAGTTCTATAAAAATGTTATTAAGAACTTATGTATATGAATATATACTTTCTTCCCCATTCATAATACCTTAATTTATGGTAAAAATGATATAAACTTTATCTAAATGCTCATTCGCCTTGTTTTTTACCAGCAATAAATACCAAATACATCTAAAATTATGCCACTGGGCTTTGAAGTTATTTCCTTCCTTGGCCTGCAGGAAACTACAAATATAAATTCTCCAAGACAATGTGTGGCACGTCATGTTTTCTGTGAATGCGAATGAATTATTTATTAAATGTTGCTTTTTATCATTACAAAGAATTTAAATACTTAAGGGGTCCTGTTCCTAGTGGGTGCAGGATTTTTTTTTTTGGAGTGTGATGTTTATCTTTAGAAATGCTCAATGGCTAGTTTATTTTGTCTCCTTTAAATAAAACATTATAAAATTTTGTTTGAAAGTTATATATTCCCTAAAATATTGATTAAACTTGAGATCAATATACAGGTGCAAAAAAAGGATACTTATTAATTAATCGTGTATCTAAAAGCCATTGAATTGTTTATAATGGGTGTTTTTTAGAGGTATAGAACTTCGAATTGAAATAAAACACAAGAAAATCGTTTTAATGTCCATAAATTTGGCTTTATTGGAAGGATAATTTTATGCCATTAATGTTTAAATATGATTTCGGGCATGTGGCCGCCGCGGCTGGCTCGAAAAAAGCCAATTCTACAGGTCCAATTTTCGACTACTTTTTCGAGCATATGGGGCCGTATGTTGGCAATAACGCCACGAATGTTGGCTTCCAAGTCCCCTAACGTTTATGGTTTGTTGTCGTGGACGAGCGACTTCACATATCCCCAAAGAAAATAATCCAATGGTGTCAAATCGCACGATCTTGGTGGCCAATTGACAGGTCCATTCCGCGAAATTATGCGCTCATCGAATGTTTCCTTCAATAAATCAATTGTGACGTGCGCTGTGTGGCATGTAGCGCCGTCTTATTGGAACCACAACTCATCCACATTCATGCCATCCAATTGGGGAACAAAATAGTCGGTTATCATGGCTCTATACCGGTCTCCATTTATGGTAACTGACTCTCCAGCATTATTTCGGAAGAAGTATGGCCCAATGACTCCACCAGCCCATAGAGCACACGAAACAGTCAGTTTTTGTGGATGTAATGGCGTCTCAAGAGTCTCATGTGGATTCTCTTCACTCCAAATGAGGCAATTTTGCTTGTTGACGTAGCCATTCAACCAAAAATGAGCCTCATCACTGAACAAAATTTTGCAATGAAAATCAGCATCGAGATCAATCTCATTTTCGGCCCATACACCAAAATCACGGCTTTAATTCTTGCACAAGCTGGATCTTGTAAGGTCGCAAGCCAAGATCTTTGCGCAAAATCTTCCATAAAGTTGATGGACAAAGCTCCAATTGCTGTGCACGGTGGCGAATCGATTCATTCGGGTCCTCTTCAACACTTTGCTCTACAGCGGCAATTGTTTCTTCGGTGCGCACTGTTCGACGTCGCTGCGGATGCGTATTATCACATAGAGTAAAAGTAGTGCGAAAACGATCCATGGTTAACCGAATTAATTGCTCTGATGGACGATTATGTCGACCATAAAATGGACGGAGCTTGCGGTAAACTTCGCGAACTGAACCATTATTTTCGAAATAAATTTGCACGATTTGCAAGCGTTGTTCTTTTGTCAACCTGTTCATGATGAAATGGCAAACCAAACTAAATATTAATCACTTGACAGCTGACAAAATGGCCGCCAGTTAAAAAAGTGATGCCAACTTAAAGTTCTATACCTCTCTCCATAAACATATCCGTATTAAAACCGGGGTTGTCACTAGGAAAAGTTATTATAATGGAGCCCATTTTAAGAACGAGAATTTAACATATTTGTTAGGTTTTCCTTTATTTCAAATCATTTTCTTAAGGCTAACATATAAGTAATCATGACTTATAGCCTGTTTCACGATTTCGAAAGAAAATCTACTCGAAAGAAAGTGAGTAACTCGAATTCGTATTAATTTTGGTTTCACTATTTCGAAGCCTTTCGTTCGTTTCTATTCGAAAGCAAAATATCAAGTGACTCATCTTGACATTTGCTTTCGTATTGCTGGTAACTTGTTCGAAATAGTGAAACAGAAATTTGTATGAAAAAACTTACGTTTTCTTTCGACTTATTTTTCGACTTATCTTTCGCATAAAATAAAGTTAGTGAAACGAAAAACAAATTTCTTTCGTATAGGATAAGAAAGAAAGCATTCTTTCGAGATCGTGGAACAGGCCATTAATAATTCTGAAGGTTGTTCTGACGTTTGTTAGGATAGTAAAAGTTTGTGCTACCATATTTTTGCCGACAATCCCACTTTTCTAATATTTTATGATGACAAAATTTATGTAAATTTATGCATAAAAAACTTACGAATATTTACGAAAAAGCTTCAATAAATAATCATACAATTTGTTCCAACTATATTTCTTTGATATTGAATGTCTTTATTATATGCTTAACTTCAAAATTACACATTTTAGATAACTAATCCCAATGTATTACGTACCCCTTTTCTTAATGTGGCAACATTTTTCTTTCAATTGTTTTCAAATATCAAAAACCCAATATACTTCAAAATAATTTTGAAGAGAAATAATGAAACTTCCTTGTTATTATTATTTCATGTAAGTAATTACAGTCAGAGTTTCAAGTCAACAATGGCTTTTGTCTAGCTTTAGTCGATGACAGTGTTGATATTGGAGCAAAAACTATAGTCGCCCTACTCGATAGTTTCGATAGTGTTCACATTAGAAAGTTTGTCATAAAGTACGTTTGTCTTGGACTAATAGAGTGGTTTATTTAATATGAAAAGCCAACGAAACAAATCTTAAAAAAAAAGTTCAATTATCATGGTTTTAGTTGACTCTACTGTTATTTTTCCTAGATTATATCATTCATAATACGCTACTCCATTGCATAGGTACCTCCGGGATTAAACTATATGACTTGTCTCCTAATTGTTCAGCTTTGAATTCCTCATAGGCAATAGTAATGCTTTTAAAATAGGTGACTCTATAGGTGATCTTTTTAAATTTGGCAAAATTTGATTCTACAGTCTTGCACTACAAGATTCCGGGTATGAGCGAAACATGACAAATGTCTTTTTTGCAATAAATCGCATGCTTTTATCATTGTACTATTATTATCAGTAACAATTTATACAACTTTTCCTGTTACACCTGACATTGCTATATTTTCCGCATTGTGATTATGCGACGATGACTTACGATATAAGCAGTTTTAACCATCTGTTTCTTGAAAATATCACTTACAATAGTTAACACTTGTTAAACTAAAGATAAAATTTCAATCTTATTGACTAATTTCATATTTGTTTTAAAAATAGCCAACGACGCGTCGGTGGTTCAGAATTGTTTTTCATTGGCCAAAACTCTGTAACTTTTCAACTATTAAAGATATTTTAGTAGTTCTTTTTTAATCAATAGATAACATCTGTAGCTTTTTCGAGTGTCTGTTTTATTAAGATCGGTACAGTGGTTCTTAAGAAATTTAAGCTTGAAATTCAATTTTCGATGATTTTCTTTTTAATTTTGTTTCAAATCTGCCAACTCATTTTTGACCCACTTCCTCTTAACCGATTTGGCTCAAATTTGGGCCACAAGTCGACCTTGGATAGCTATTTAATATTTTGTTATCCTTAGGGTGACCCCCTTTCTCGTTGAGGTATTTACAGTATTTTTATTAGGGTGGCCCAAATTTTAATTTATGCTTAATAATACTTACATATTACCTAGTTTTTTTTTTTATAAAAGAGTGTAACTTAATTTTTCTTTAAATATATATTTATTTGTAGTCATAAATAGATTGTAGATAAATAAAATAATATTTAATATTAAAATTTGTATACTTTATTGCACTCAAATGTTAAATGCAAATTATAATTATTGTTTATTTGGCTGGAATATTTCTTGTAAATATTTTATATTCTGCTCTGTATTACTGCTGTCCTGTAGCAGTGCTTTAACTTCGGCACTTAGGTCCGAAGGATAATATGTGAAATAAGTCTTAATTTGTAGAACTTCGTGACGTTTTTCTGGTATTATGTTCTCTGTAAAATATGTAATCCTTATTTCTTTTTTCCTGGCTTCCTACGATAAATCTCCATTTGGTTATAAATGGTGCTTAATGACATCTTCTCCATGATAACGAACTTTGTGCACTGTTGCTGACATATTTCTATAATTGTATTTGGATGTATATATAGCAACTGTTTCCTTGGCATAATCACCAAATTTTTTAGAATTAATTTGTTCATTGCACGCAAGTACTTCAGTAATTGTTTTAAATCTTGAAATAAGATCTATATCAACACCTGTTATATCAGATGTAGTTTCGGGATCCAAAAAGAATCTTCTTGCGGTATTGTCATCGTTTGTATTGCCTCATCCTTGTTTTGGTTGATCTATAATTAACCCTTGTTTGAGAAATGCATCATGAACTTGTTTCTATTTCAATTTTATTTTCTCTTTGTTGGTGTCATTATTTCTTACTGATCCTGAAGATCCGAAGTCCAAATCATAGCTAATTTTCAGTATGTGTTCCATAAATCTTATTCTCGTATGTAGCGGTGATAATCCAAATTCAAATGCATCAATACTATCTAGTGACTTTGTAGGTTCTTGGTTTAACTGACTTGATGTTGCTTTACATATAATACAGCTGGATGAAGCTTTTGTATCAGTCAAAGCCTGGGCAGTTTTTCCATCTATCATTTAAAGTATTAATTGATAATTCAATTTAATAGTATGTTCATCTATCTCTAACTCTAATGGCTTTAGTATTGAAATTTGAGCTCTGATGTCACTTATTTCATTCTTAATAGTATCATGAGTTTCCTTTTTAAATTCAAATTTTATTGGTCTGCAGTACTTCGTGGACGATAGAGTATGATTTTTTAAAATAACATTTGTTTGCATTGTGCTGGACGAAGGTTCCGAGTCTTCTAAGTTCTTTATTAATCGCAATGGCACAAATGACACCATGAACATATCACCACTTATAATAATTTTTAGGTATAATAAAACCCTTTAACGCTGATGAGTAACAGGTTAGGTAACATTCCTTAAAAAATGGAAAATTTTAACTGTTAAAATTCATTCTGTACTTTACTGAAAGAAATTTTAAAGGTTTTTTCCCTATAATTTTTAGCAGATAATTGAAACATCTGTGCAAAATGCAATATTTTCAAAATTCTTTGAAAAATTTTAAGTTTTAAGTTTTTTTTAAGATACCAACCATTTGAATAAAAATTTAAACCACTAAATACTTTCCTCTTATTGAAATAACTATCTGCAATTTTTATTTATGACAGTGAATGATTTCTAAAGTAAATTTACTAGCAATTATGATAGAATTTTGCATGTAAAAATGTTGAGTATTTTCATTAAAATAAAAAAAGTGTTCTACGGGCGGGTCCGGGCGGGTGCAAAAGTATATATAGGCTTAAAGGGCTTTCTTTGGGTAGTTTCGATTTTTGTTTCCATTTTTCCCTTTAAAAGTTATACACTACTAAACTTGAAATTTTATGAGTATATGGTGATTTTAAATTTATTACATAACACCTTAACTACAAACTATACAGGGGGCGCAAATACCATTTGTTAAAACCAACAGTCCACCCAACATAACAGAAAAAACCGCAGCAGATTAGCATTAATAGTTTTCAAGAAATCGTAATTAATATGAGATCAAAAATTACAATTTTTCTTTCATTTCTAAATTAACTAAAATTCTTTGTCTTTAGCAGCCTGCCACGCCCACTACAGCGAATATTTTGACCAAATTTTTTCGCCACCTTAGTTTTGATATGTTTTCTTTCTGATGGTATAAAAATTTTAAAAATCTATGTCAACAAAAAATATAGGTTTTGGCCAATGAAATTTGATTTTGAACCACCGTGCGCCGACGTCGAAATTGTTTGCCGAACAATTATTTTAAAATATGCCACCAACATAATCTTTTCAGCTACGTTGTTTTTTTATTAATGATAATTTTTGTCGATAGTATCGCTATCGGAAAATAACAATCGATAGTACACTTAAAATGAAACTATCTATGCTATCGATAGTAACATCGACAGTTTTGCAGCTCTATCGTGTTATGTTGAGCATTTTTTACAACCAAATAAGATACGATTTGTTTTGTAACTATCTGATGACTGTCGAAGGGTCGCAAATGGCTGTGTCCGAAAGCATAACATTAGAATATTTCTCATTTGCCCAAGTTTTAATGTTACAGTCCTTCAAATGGTTGTCATCAATCGATGAGGGATGTTTAAAGATGATCGTAATAGCATTTTTTAAGCTCTAAGACGAAAGTAGGTTGATTAACTCTTTGAAGCCCGGATGACAACTTTTCTCCATATCCATATATATAAATTCTGCTGACACTGTCGAAGGCCTTCATAAAGTTGATAAAAGGTAAGTAAATGGGGGTGCAGAATTTATAACATTTCTCTCGTACTGTTCTCACTGTGGTGGTTCTCTTTGAACCCAAACTGATTTTCGCGGAGTGTGGAGGAAACTGCGTTGGATATTCTATTTAAAATTACTCGACTTAGTATTTTGCTCCGGATTTATACTCCTGTAGTTATTGCAGTCTTTGCAGTCACCCTTTTTTGGTATTTTGAATAGAAAAAGTAAGTTTTTCTATAGAAAAAGTAAGTTTTTCTTTAGAAAAAGTAAGTTTTTCTATAGAAAAAGTAAGTTTTTCTATAGAAAAAGTAAGTTTTTCTATAGAAAAAGTAAGTTTTTCTATAGAAAAAGTAAGTTTTTCTATAGAAAAAGTAAGTTTTTCTATAGAAAAAGTAAGTTTTTCTATAGAAAAAGTAAGTTTTTCTATAGAAAAAGTAAGTTTTTCTATAGAAAAAGTAAGTTTTTCTATAGAAAAAGTAAGTTTTTCTATAGAAAAAGTAAGTTTTTCTATAGGAAAAGTAAGTTTTTCTATAGGAAAAGTAAGTTTTTCTATAGAAAAAGTAAGTTTTTCTATAGAAAAAGTAAGTTTTTCTATAGAAAAAGTAAGTTTTTCTATAGAAAAAGTAAGTTTTTCTATAGAAAAAGTAAGTTTTTCTATAGAAAAAGTAAGTTTTTCTATAGAAAAAGTAAGTTTTTCTATAGAAAAAGTAAGTTTTTCTATAGAAAAAGTAAGTTTTTCTATAGAAAAAGTAAGTTTTTCTATAGAAAAAGTAAGTTTTTCTATAGAAAAAGTAAGTTTTTCTATAGAAAAAGTAAGTTTTTCTATAGAAAAAGTAAGTTTTTCTATAGAAAAAGTAAGTTTTTCTATAGAAAAAGTAAGTTTTTCTATAGAAAAAGTAAGTTTTTCTATAGAAAAAGTAAGTTTTTCTATAGAAAAAGTAAGTTTTTTCTATAGAAAAAGTAAGTTTTTCTATAGAAAAAGTAAGTTTTTCTATAGAAAAAGTAAGTTTTTCTATAGAAAAAGTAAGTTTTTCTATAGAAAAAGTAAGTTTTTCTATAGAAAAAGTAAGTTTTTCTATAGAAAAAGTAAGTTTTTCTATAGAAAAAGTAAGTTTTTCTATAGAAAAAGTAAGTTTTTCTATAGAAAAAGTAAGTTTTTCTATAGAAAAAGTAAGTTTTTCTATAGAAAAAGTAAGTTTTTCTATAGAAAAAGTAAGTTTTTCTATAGAAAAAGTAAGTTTTTCTATAGAAAAAGTAAGTTTTTCTATAGAAAAAGTAAGTTTTTCTATAGAAAAAGTAAGTTTCTCTATAGCAAAAGTAAGTTTTTCTATAGAAAAAGTAAGTTTTTCTATAGCAAAAGTAAGTTTTTCTATAGAAAAAGTAAGTTTTTCTATAGAAAAAGTAAGTTTTTCTATAGAAAAAGTAAGTTTTTCTATAGAAAAAGTAAGTTTTTCTATAGAAAAAGTAAGTTTTTCTATAGAAAAAGTAAGTTTTTCTATAGAAAAAGTGAGTTTTTCTATAGAAAAAGTAGGTTTTTCTATAGAAAAAGTAAGTTTTTCTATAGAAAAAGTAAGTTTTTCTATAGAAAAAGTAAGTTTTTCTATAGAAAAAGTAAGTTTTTCTATAGAAAAAGTAAGTTTTTCTATAGAAAAAGTAAGTTTTTCTATAGAAAAAGTAAGTTTTTCTATAGAAAAAGTAAGTTTTTCTATAGAAAAAGTAAGTTTTTCTATAGAAAAAGTAAGTTTTTCTATAGAAAAAGTAAGTTTTTCTATAGAAAAAGTAAGTTTTTCTATAGAAAAAGTAAGTTTTTCTATAGAAAAAGTAAGTTTTTCTATAGAAAAAGTAAGTTTTTCTATAGAAAAAGTAAGTTTTTCTATAGAAAAAGTAAGTTTTTCTATAGAAAAAGTAAGTTTTTCTATAGAAAAAGTAAGTTTTTCTATAGAAAAAGTAAGTTTTTCTATAGAAAAAGTAAGTTTTTCTATAGAAAAAGTCAGTTTTTCTATAGAAAAAGTCAGTTTTTCTATAGAAAAAGTAAGTTTTTCTATAGAAAAAGTAAGTTTTTCTATAGAAAAAGTAAGTTTTTCTATAGAAAAAGTAAGTTTTTCTATAGAAAAAGTAAGTTTTTCTATAGAAAAAGTAAGTTTTTCTATAGAAAAAGTAAGTTTTTCTATAGAAAAAGTAAGTTTTTCTATAGAAAAAGTAAGTTTTTCTATAGAAAAAGTAAGTTTTTCTATAGAAAAAGTAAGTTTTTCTATAGAAAAAGTAAGTTTTTCTATAGAAAAAGTAAGTTTTTCTATAGAAAAAGTAAGTTTTTCTATAGAAAAAGTAAGTTTTTCTATAGAAAAAGCAAGTTTTTCTATAGAAAAAGTAAGTTTTTCTATAGAAAAAGTAAGTTTTTCTATAGAAAAAGTAAGTTTTTCTATAGAAAAAGTAAGTTTTTCTATAGAAAAAGTAAGTTTTTCTATAGAAAAAGTAAGTTTTTCTATAGAAAAAGTAAGTTTTTCTATAGAAAAAGTAAGTTTTTCTATAGAAAAAGTAAGTTTTTCTATAGAAAAAGTAAGTTTTTCTATAGAAAAAGTAAGTTTTTCTATAGAAAAAGTAAGTTTTTCTATAGAAAAAGTAAGTTTTTCTATAGAAAAAGTAAGTTTTTCTATAGAAAAAGTAAGTTTTTCTATAGAAAAAGTAAGTTTTTCTATAGAAAAAGTAAGTTTTTCTATAGAAAAAGTAAGTTTTTCTATAGAAAAAGTAAGTTTTTCTATAGAAAAAGTAAGTTTTTCTATAGAAAAAGTAAGTTTTTCTATAGAAAAAGTAAGTTTTTCTATAGAAAAAGTAAGTTTTTCTATAGAAAAAGTAAGTTTTTCTATAGAAAAAGTAAGTTTTTCTATAGAAAAAGTAAGTTTTTCTATAGAAAAAGTAAGTTTTTCTATAGAAAAAGTAAGTTTTTCTATAGAAAAAGTAAGTTTTTTTATAGAAAAAGTAAGTTTTTCTATAGAAAAAGTAAGTTTTTCTATAGAAAAAGTAAGTTTTTCTATAGAAAAAGTAAGTTTTTCTATAGAAAAAGTAAGTTTTTCTATAGAAAAAGTAAGTTTTTCAATAGAAAAAGTAAGTTTTGCTATAGAAAAAGTAAGTTTTTCTTCATTCCAGAAGGTTGGCAGAGTTTCGTCCGTAAATGGGTGCCACAGTCTTGCTGATCCTCCAACATCACATAAAAGCATCTCGGCTGAGGTTTTATCATTACCCGGGGCCTTGTTGCGTTTAAAGTTTTTAATGGCGTTCTTAACTTCTTGTATTATTTTAGGATTGTGTGAATTACTAATGACTATACTGTTATGGTTGGTTTCATATTATTATTCCATTAGTGGTGTAAATCCGATAGGGTTGTTTTATGTCGTTTTATGTGAAGTGTTCCATCCAGCGTATTAATTGTTGATCCGGGGTTGCGAGAAGTATACCGCTATTACTAAAGATGGGACTGTTGGTATAGGTAGGTTTACCACACAACTAGAGATGGGTTTAGACCTGGTTGTTTATCCAACGCTGGGTATTTACCTATTTATACCCTTTTTTATACCCGGGTATTTAACTAATTTCTGGTAACTACTCATTTGAATAACAAATACTAGCTGTTACGTAGAGTAACAGAAATTTGAACATTATCGAATTTATCTGAGGAGGTAGATGCATTGGAATTCATTTGCACAATGTCACAGGCGCTAAACATAAATGCTATTTTGCTAATTACAAGGCCAGAAATGATTTTTGGGCAAAAACTTTTGTTTGGATGAAATTTCTTCAGCGAGGAATTTGTGGAAGTACGAAATTAAGCAAATTAGTTGCTCGAATTTTAACAGCTACCTGTACTACTGAACGTTCCTTTATCACCCACAACTCTATTTACTCTAAAAAATGGATAAGTTTAATAACACAGAAGCAGGAAAAAATATATTGTGCAACTAGAACTTGCATTTTCAAAATAGTTTACCACCATCTGCCGAAAGCACACACTCCACTCAATTTGAAAATGCCATGAATACTTCACTAGAAGTTACTCAAAATATATCATTAACTTCAACAGAAAACACGCACTCCACTCGATATGCTTTTTATCTGATATGGACAGCGATTAAGATTCAATTTAAACAATTAAGAGTGCTATGCTCGGCTATGCCGAACCTTAAATACCCTTTACCAATGGTGTTACCAAAGGCAAAGTGCAGAGTGGAAAGAGTTTTTGGTCGATTACAAGTATGTATGTTTTTGAAGACTGATTTAGGTGAATCCTACAAAAATACTAATATATGTATATTGATTTTCTAATCTGAAAAAGTTTCAAATCATACATTTAATTTTTAGGCTATATATGAATAATACTTTAATTAGTGAATAACCTTGTTTTATACATTTTGGAGGTAGATTGATATACAAATTTCAGAAATTACACAACATTGCAACATTTCGCACCTTGAGAGAGGTCGTATTTAAATGCATGTGTCTTTTAAATTAGAGGACCGATTATATGGTTGCTTTGATGAGAATATTTAGCGGACCTAGTTAGATTAGGCCATCATAATGTGCAAAAGTCACTTATTTAAGACATATTTCGGTATGATGAAATCAAGTTTGATGAGCTTCTAGATGACATACCGACATAACTTATATGTATAGGTATTAGATGTTAATAGTGTTCTATGAGGTACACTATTAAATTGCAACATATAGTTCTACTTACAACTGAGATATCGTCAAAATTCAAAATTCGATGAGAATTAAAATTTCTGTTTTTAATAACTGTATTTTTCAAAATAATTGTGTTTTTTTTTTCAAAAAAACTATGTTTTCTAAAAAAAGTTTATTGAACTGTATATCAAATTTTAAGAAATTATTCAACACAATACACTATTAAATTTCATCAAATTCGGTAGATCAGTAACTGAGATATCGCCAAAGCAAAATATATCGATGTACGCAAATTGGCATATTTTAGAAAAAAAATTTTAAAAAACAATATTAAAAAAAAACGAATTATATATCAGATGTTAGAAAATACTCCATTGCATGCTATTTTTCATCAAAATCGGCCTATAAACACCAGAGATATCGCCAAAGTTCAAAACTCGATGAGAATTTAAAAAAAATGTTGTTTAAAAAACTGTATTTTTCATAAAAAAAATTTATATTTCGTCAAAAAACTGTGTTTTTTCTTAATTTTTGTACTGTACATCAAATTTTAGGAAATCATTTAACGTAGCACACTATTAAATTTCATCAAAATTTTTTAACAGTATTTTAAGACATTTTTGAATTATATATCAGATTTTAGAAAATACTCCAACGCAACATGTTATTAAATTTTATCCAAATCGGTCTATAAACACCAGAGATATCGTCAAAATTCGATGAGAATTTAAAATTCTTTTTTAAAAAACTGTATTTTTCAAAAAAAAAAAAAAAAAAATAATTTCGTTAAAAAATTGTGTTTTTTTTAAGTTTTTTGGGCTGTATATCAAATTTTAGGAAATCATTTAACGCAGCACACTATAGAGATATCGCCAAAGCAAAAGTTATCGATGTACGCAAATTGACAAATTTAACATTTTGTTTTTTAAAACCGTATTTTAAAAAAAAAAAAATTTTAATTAGATATCAGATTTTAGAAAATACTCCAACGCAATATGCTATTAAATTTTATTCAAATCGATCTAAAAGCATCAGAGATGTCGCCAAAATTCAAAATTCGATGAAAATTTAAACAATTTTTTTCAAAAACTATGTTTTTCAAAAAAAAGTTTTGAATTTCGTCAAAAACCTGTGTTTAAAAAAAAAAAAGTTTTTTGAACTGTATATCAAATATTAGGAAATCATTCAACGCTGGATACTATTGAATTTCATCAAAATCGGTAGATCAATAACCGAGATATCGCCAAGGCAAAAGTTATCGATGTACGCAAATTGACAAATTTTAACAATTAAAAAAAAGTATTTTTAAAAAAAAAAATTTTTGAATTATATGTGAGATTTTAGAAAATACTCCAACGCAACATGCTATTAAATTTTATCAAAATCGGTCTATAAACACCAGAGATATCGCCAAAATTCACAATTCGATGAGAATTAAAAAAAACTGTATTTTTTAAAATTTTTTTTAAAATTCGTCATCGAAGTTTAGTATTTTAGCGATATCTCGGGTGTTTTTGGACCGATTTTAATGAAATTAAATAGCGTGCTGCGTAGGGAAATTTCCTAAAATCTGATGTATAATTCCTCTGGGTACACCCACCAGGATCTCCACAAACTTGATTTCAACAGACAGACAGACGGACATGGCAAAATCGACTCTCCTGGCGATTCTGAGTCGATCGGTATAATTTTTATGGGGTCTAAGACTAATAATGAAAAAATTACAAACTGAATGACAAACTCATAATACCCTTTCACCTATTGGTGAAGGGTATAAAAAGATTTAATTTGTTATTAAAACATCTAATTCATAATAAAAAATTCGATTGTTTAATTTATTTCTGATTTATACAGACATTTTGGGTAAATACCTTTAAATTTACTATACTATCACTACACTCAGAATATTATGTAAGTAAAATTAACTTAAAATGTAATTTGAAATGAATGAATATTCATTTAAAAACCGGTCAACTGATTTTTCATTCAAATTCAACAAATATTTCATTTAAATTTAACTGACAAATATTTAAACTACATTTTCAGTTTTAAAAACGGAATATTCAATTGTTTTCAAAAAAATTACTGACAAAAATTTAAACTACATTTTTAGTATAAAAAACGGAAATTTTCATTTATTTTTAAAAAATTGAATGATAAAAAACTACGTAAAATTTCCGTAAAACGGACAATTTTCATTTGTTTTTGTAATTAACGTAACATCAAGGCATCACAAAACCAAACAGACAAAACAAAGTTTGTTGTTTGCTTAGGCCATACCCCGTGATAGGCGGCCAGTATTATAAAAAGTTTCTTCAGTAAGCAAACCTAAGATACTTAAGGAAAAACAATAATTAAACAAATACGAATTATATTTGATACAATAATTGAAAAAATATATAAAAACTAAACAACTGATATTTTCAAATGTTACGGATTTTCAGTATTTTTTTGTAGGTTGTTTTTTTAACAAATGTGTAAATATGTTAAAAATCAATTTCCATATAAATTTAAATGAATATTCATTTGAAAACAACATAACCGAAAATTTCCTAAACAACATACAATCAGTTACTGTAATAATTTCCTGAGTGTACCCATAACGCCCTTGATGCTATTGATTCAGCTTGGCTTGCTTGTTCGTCTATCCAAGTTCTCTTGTCCCTTCTTGCAGACCTTTTTATTCTGTTGGATAGGTCACAGTATGTTGTATGGAGCACTTTAAGTTTTCCGTTTTCATTTAAAATTGTATTTATACCCTTCACCCCCATAGGTGGAAAGGGTATTATAAGTTTGTGCTGATGTTTGTAACGCATAGAAATTAGACCCACCTTTTAGTATACCAATAGACCTAGAATCACTTTCTGAGTCGATTTAGCGATGTCCGTCCGTCCGTCCGTCTGGCTGGCTGGACGGCTGGACCCCCATGTAAACCTTGTAATCAAACTCCAGGTCGCAATTCTAAAGAGAATTTGATGAAATTTGGCACAGATAACTTTTTTGATAATGGGACTATGGTTATTGAAATTGGTCAAAATCGGTCCATTATTTATGGTACCTCCCATAGGTCCCACTTCCCGGAATTGCTATATTGGCCAAAAATATCAATATTTTTTCATGAGATTTAAAAAAGATACTGCTTATGTAAACGTAAATCACTGTACCAAATTTCGTTGAAATCGGTCCACATTTGACCATAGCTCCTATACAAACTCTTCTTCAAAAACGCACTAAATGAGACAAAAAATCACTAAAACGCTTGTAAATCTAAAGACAATGAAAATTTTGAGTTTATTTTTGCATACATAATTTTTGTAACAACTGTAATCAATTTGCCAAATTTCGAGATAATCGGTCCACATTTGACCCTAGCTCTCATATAAGTCCAAATGACGGAAACAGGTTGAATATATACGTTTTGAGAAAATGTTTGTATGATGGCAAAATTTAGCAAATATTTGTCTTTATACAGGAAAAATAACACCTTTGACCTTAGTGGTGAAGGGTATCGTATGGTCGGCTTGACCGACTATAGCGCTTTCTTACTTGTTTTTTTTTTATAGTTTTAAGTTGTTCAACGTAATGTTGCTTGGGTGAGAAAAATTTTGCTTTAATGATCTTTAAATCCTAATGTTGACCAACCTCATTGTATGTCTGAATGACACGCCTAGAAATTTCGATAAAACTAGTGTCGTTGTTGTTAATAGCAACTGAAAGCCGATTCCTTATGAAAATCATAAAGGCATTTCAATATTTTTCCGATTCCAATTTTCCTACATCAATTTTTTTGATCGGCTTTTGTCGTATCAGACCTCAGAGTCGCTATTCTGAATCGAACTTTATATGTTACTAAATAGAAAAAATCGAGCATACATCAAATAAATATGATCACCACTTACAACTGATGAAATAAGATCAATTTTGGTATTTTGTAAAAACGTTCGGCGATATCTAAGTTATTTCATGGTGAAGTTTATGAGGAAACAAGTAAGAGTGTTATATTCGGCTGTGCCGCATCTTATATACCCACCATCAAGTTGTGTTAAATTCGGAAACAGGGTGCAGCTAATTCAAAATCTGGACCAAAACTGAAATAATCGCTAAGCCAATTGGTATTGTTGGTAAAATCTTTGGACTAAATTCGGTTGCCGTAGCTTTATAGTTCAACATTTAAAAATATATTAGTGGTTTCCCCAGTATTTACGTTGATCAAAATTCGGTCTCATAACCGGGTATAGTTTTACATTAATAAGTTGTTAAATACTTTTCATTGTGATTAATATGTAGTTGGGTTAAACACGTTAATAGTCATACGGCAGGTCCATATGTTTCGTTAGAAGTTCCTAATGCATTCATCATATATAAAGTCTAGGCTGAACATTGATTGATGCCTATCTAATTTCATAGGTGCAATCTTAATATAATGAATGTACCTCCAAATCTTTTTGATTGTAGATATAAAAAGGGGATGTTATATATATAAGAATTATAGCCAAATATTGACCGATTGTAACAAAATTTTACACACTGGCTGGTATATATATAGAGCTTATTCTTGCAAAATTTAGTGGCCATAGCTGTCATAGTTTCTAATTTAATAGCTTTTAACTGGCCTTTGCTAAAATTTTTGGTTTCCGTGAGTGTTTTTTATATGAAAGCTAATATAATATAAATAAACTGATTCCTATAAAATTTGATAAACTGATCAAAAATTGTATAAAACTTCCCTATTTTAAATTTAATCGTCATAGCTATTACAATTGTATTCAATTTATCAGCATTAATGTGTTTCCCGGGGCGGGGTTATATGGGAGCTCTTACTAAATTTGAACCGATTTTGTCTATTTTCAACACACATCTTTTTAAAGATATCCAAAATACTTTTTTTTTAATTTTGTCCCTCTAGCTCTTTTCGTTAAGGCGCTATAGTGCTTTTATCTGACGGACAGACGGACACAAACTACCTTTTCTTTATGTATTTTTGTGTTTCCTTAAGTTTTTTATATGGGAGCTATGGTGAAATGGTGACCGATTGTGACAAGATTTTGCACACTGGCTGACATTGACATAAGACTTTCTTGTGCTTAATCATGATTTTATCTGACGGACAGACGAATATAAATCTCCTTTTCTTTTTGAATTTTTGTGTTTTCGTAAGTTTTTTATATGGGAGCTAGGTCAAATGGTGACAATTTCGACAAGATTTTGCACACTGGCTGACATTGACACAAGACTTCCTTGTGCTTAATTTAGTCTTACTAGCTTTTGTAGTTAAAGAGCTATCATGATTTGATCTGACGGACAGACGGACATAAATCTCCTTTTCTTTTTGAATTTTTGTGTTTTCGTATGTTTTTTATATGGGAGCTAGGTAAAATGGTGACCGATTGCGACACAATTACACTGGCTGGCCGTGACACAAGACTTTCTTGTGCCAAATTTAGTGGTTATATCTGTTATACTTTTGGATTTATTGGCATTTAAGTGTAGTTTAAGTGAAATTTAGGCTGTTTTCGTAAGTTTTTTGTATGGGAGCTATGGCTAAATGTGAACCGATTTTGACGAAATTTTACACGCTGCCTATGGCTAATGTAAAACTTCTATATACCAAATTATCATATTATCATATCATATTATTATCATAGCTGCTATAATTTGTCATTTATTAACAAAAAAAGCTATTAACCTAGACGAGGTTATACGGGAGCTATGGTCAAATGTGAACCGATTTTGTCCAATTTCAATACCAACATTTTCTCAGAGATGAAGAATATTTTTACTAAGTTTCAGTTAGCTAGCTCCTTTCTTTTAGGCGTTATCGTGATTTCAATAGACAGACAGACGGAGATCGCTCAATGGTCTTAGAATTTTATAAGGATTCAGTATATATATCGTTTTTGGTTTTTGAGCCAATATTGAGGAAATTACAAACGGAATGACAATCTCAATATACCCGCCATTCTTTTTGATGGTGGGTATAAAAATGTCACATACAACAAGTTTCCTTCACAGCATAGCTCGATCAATCTTTCTCCGTTATAATCTCTTAACCGTAACGGGCCGACAAAGGGCTTGGCCGACAATAGCATTTTTTACTTGTTTTTGGTAAAATTTCCAAGTCAAGACTTCCAAACATCTAATATTTTCCGTCCAAAGAAGGTAACCTGTTCCATATGCACAGGTTACCTTCTTATGATATAATAACTAAATATTATACTGCAACAAATCTCATAATTAACCAGTTAAATTATAAAAAATCATTTATTTCTCAAAATTTTCTTTACAATTCAATAAACAACTTTTACCGAAAATTT
This sequence comes from Stomorhina lunata, assembly GCA_933228675.1. Lineage (NCBI taxonomy): Eukaryota > Metazoa > Arthropoda > Insecta > Diptera > Rhiniidae > Stomorhina > Stomorhina lunata. The sequence goes on along the minus strand of OW121741.1, from coordinate 84,283,881 downwards.
AATTCTTTCAAATCACTTTTACAAAAAAACAGATATCAAACGAAACAGATCGTTAACACATGATTAAAAATGTTCACAACTTTTTGAGTTAATGGTGAATTATCCACAAAAAATACCGATACATTATTTCATATTCAAAGTACAAATAAATATCTCATGATAAATGAAGGCAAGAGATACGAGTTAAATTTTTTAAAAACCCACAATTAAAGAATAAATTTTTCCCACCTGAAAATATTTTACGTTAAAAAGCAATAAACTGACAAGGCGTTACCATAATTCGTCAACACCCAAAAACAAACAAAAAAAAAGATACAAACAAATAAAAATTTATAAATGTAAAAAATATCTTTATTATTATCAGTATCGGTATCTTTTCGGTATGGATGATACGTACTCTCGTACACGATTACTCCAAATAAAATACAAAATATCGTTGGTTTGAAGTATTCAAGTATTTTTTTATTTTTTATTACCAGCCATTTACAATTTTAAATTCGAATAATTGTTTTTAACGGCCATAATATTTAATCAAATGAAATGAAATGAAATTTGTTTCTTTCTTCTTATGCTTAATTTAAATAAATTTTATGGTTTTAAAATTTCATAATGGCTGCCATTTATTCGTTTAAGTTGAAGTGAAGTTATGCTAGAAACACAATCACGACTGCAGGCTACACGAACACCGACTACAAAAGTCGTTGGCTGCAACAGTCGCCTTGTAGTCAGCTACTTAATTATTTTTAAGATGGCAGCTGCATTGAAAACAGCTGGTATAGATTTTTGACGTTTTGACCATAACAACTTTTAATTTGTTTTTTTAAATAATGGCTGAAATTTTTTTATTAATAAAAAATAAAGAATAAGTTATAAACTTACCAAATAAAACAAAAGCCAACAGATAGAAAAATTAATAAATTTAACAAGTAAGGGGTTATATTCGGCTGTGCCGAATCTTATATACCCACCATCAAATTATGTTAAATTTAGAAACATATCGCATATATCTACGAGGGTGCAGCAAATTCAAAACGTGGACCAAATTGGAAAAAAAAAGTTGTTACGCTAGTTGGTATTGTTGGCAAAATATTTGGAATAACTTCGGTTGTAGTAGCTTCATAGTTCAACATTCAAAAGTGTGTAAGTGGTTTCCCTAGTATTTATTTACTTTCGTTATTGTAACCGGGTATGGTTTTACATTAATAAGATGTTAAATACTTTTCGTTTAGCTTAATATTTAGTTAGGATAAAGAAGTTAAAATAGTAATATGACAGGTCCATATATTTTGTTAAGAGTTCTTAATGCATCTACCATATACATAATATTAATATGTTGCTTGTACCTCCGAATCTTTTTTTGTAGATATAAAAAGGGGATGATATATATATATAGCCAAATGTCGACCGATTGTAACAAAATTTCACACACTGGCTGATACTTATATATAGCTTATTTTTGCAAAATTTAGTGACAATAGCTAACACAGTTTCTAATTTAATAGCTTTTGACTGGTCCTTGCTAAATATTTTTTTGGTTTCCGGGAGTGTTTTTTATATGAAAGCTATAGTCAAATATGGACCGATTCCTATAAAATTTGACATACTGACCAATAGTTGCATAAAACTTCTTTATTCTAAATTTAGTCGTCATAGCTATGACAATTGTACTCAATTTATCAGTATTCATGTGTTTCCCGGGGCGGGGTTATATAGGAGCTCTAACTAAATGTGAATCGATTTCGCCCATTTTCAGTACACAACTTTTGTAACATATCAAAAATACTTTTGTAAAATTTTGCCTCTCTAGCTCTTGCAGTTAAGGAGCTGTCGCGCTTTTATCTGACGGACAGACGGATAAATCTCCTTTTCTTTTTGTGTTTCTGTTAGTTTTTTATATGAGAGCTATGGTCAAATGGTGACCGATTGTAACAAAATTTTACACATTGGATGACATTCACATAAGACTTCCTTTTGTAAAATTTTGTTGCTGTAGCCCTTTTAGTTAAGGCGCTATCGCGCGGACAGACGGACATAAACCCCCTTTTCTTTTTGTATTTTTGTGTTTCCGTAAGTTCTTTATATGGGAGCTATGGTCAAATGGTGACTGATTGTGACAAAATTTTGCAAACTGGCTGGAATTCACATAAGACTTCCTTGTGCTAATTTTAGTGGCTATTACAGTTTGTCATTTATTGGCATTTAAGTGAATTTCAGGTGGAATTTAGGCTGTTTCCGTAAGTTTTTTATACGGGAGCTATGGTCAAATGTGAACCGATTTCAACTTCTAGATACCAAATTTTGTCATCATAGCTGTTATAATTTGTCATTTATTAGCAAATAAGCGATTAGTCTAGACGAGGTTATACGGGAGCTATGGTCAAATGTTAACCGCTTTTGCTCAATTTCAGTACCAAAATTTTCTCATGGATGAAGAATGTTTCTACTAAGTTTCAGTGAGCTAGCTCCTTCGTTAAGGCGTTATTGTGATTTCAACAGACAGACGGACAGACAGATAGACATGGCTAAATCTTAGAATTTCATAAGGATTCAGAATATATATCATTTTTGATTTTTGAGCCAATATTAAGGAAATTACAAACGGAATGACAATGATGGTGGGTATAATAAAATAAAATTAAATCAAAATGTCTACAATATAAACAGCTGCTTATGAGTGATGCCAATATCGCATTTATAAAATGGGCAAAATAACAATTTATATTTTGACAAAAATTACATAAATCCGTTTTGGTAATCCATCTCCGATGTCAAGGGTTTTCATGTACCTGATAGTATATATAAATCGAAAAATTGTAATAGAAAGATTTTAGTGGAATCACTTCTAGTTTGAAAGTTATGAGCTTTTTAAATTTTAAGACTTTAGAAACTTACATCCGATAGTACTTTTTTTGGTATTAAAGAAAAGCTAGTAAAAATACCTCTCAAATGATATTTGGTTAAATTTCAAGGGCCGATGTTAATTTTGACTAAAACACAAACTATTTAGGAAATTATTGTAATTTTATTTTATTATGATATTGGAATTACTCAATTATGTATGGAACAAAATATCGGCTAGATGGGCGCCGCGATCACGGCGGCACACCTCCATCCGATGGTCCAAATTTTCGATGACCCTGAGGCATAATGGAGGTTCTATGCCGTTAATGTGCCGAATTATCTCATCCTTTAGCTTTTGGATTGTTGCTGGCTTATCGACGTACACCTTTTCTTTCTAATAACCTCAAAGAAAAAAGTCCAAAGGTGTCAAATCACATGATCTTGGCGGCCAATTGACATCGCCATTACGTGAGATAACACGGCCATTGAATTTGTTGCGCAAAAGAGCCATTGTTTCGTTAGCTGTGTGGCAAGTGGCACCATCCTGCTGAAACCACATATCGTCCACATCCATATCTTCCAATACGGGCCATAAAAAGTTCGTTATCATCTCACGATAACGAACACCATTCAGAGTAACTGCCTGACCGGTCTCATTTTGGAAAAAATACGGCCCGATGATGCCGCCAGTCCATAAACCGCACCAAACAGTTACTCTTTGTGGGTGCATTGGTTTTTCGACAATCACTCTTGGATTCTCATTCGCCCAAATGCGGCAATTCTGTTTATTGACGAATCCACTGAGGTGAAAATGTGCCTCATCACTGAAGATGATTTTCTTCGAAAATTCATCATCCACTGTTGCCATTTCTTGCCACCATTCTGTCCATTCACGACGTTTGGAATGGTCAAGAGGCTTTAGTTCTTGAGCCAATTGCACCTTGTAAGCGTATAAATGCAAGTCTTTATGCATAATGTTCATCAACGACGAGCGTGAGAGGTGCAATTGTTGGGCACGACGACGAGTTGACGAGCCACATTATCGCGAACAGCAGCAATATTTTCTGCAGTACGAGCTGTACGAGCATGCACTGGTGTTCTCACATCTTCTACTGACCCGGTTTGCTCGAATTTTTCCACGATTTTTGCGATTGTACGCACATTTGGACGATCAAATTGACCAAAAAAATCACGAAGTGCACGATATGCATTTCGATTTGAACGCCCATTTTCATAATAAGTCTGGATAACTTTAACACGTTGTTGGATTGTGTATCTCTCCATGGTTCAAATTGAGTAAGTCTGAAATAGAGAAATGTCAAATAAAATTCGGAAAAAAACTTGGCGTTTAGGTGTGGTTCACATTCAACATCGGCCCTTACAATTTATATTCTTTCGATTTATAATGGATTAAGAGCCCATATCCCAAACAATTATTTTTACAACCGACACTTTTTTATAAAAATACGCATATCTTAAAAAAGCATAGAAACAAGTATGCTCCAATAGATTTTATACAGGAGATACTGGGCTTTTATATAACCTTAGCTACGTAGCTCTAGCATATGAAGAGTGTGAGTTATGACAGTTTAAAAATTAACTTCTTAAAAATGTACTTTTATTGAGGTAGAGTTATATAAATATATAAATTTGTATATCATAAATATTTATCAGATATTATTTTATACATTATGTATATAAATATTTGACAAGTTTAATAATTGTTTATTTCAATTTCCTTTATTGTAATTATTGTAAATAAAGTTAAGTGGTTTGAATCGCTCATTTAATTTAATATTCTATGGTGTTGACAGCACTTAATCTGTTATTGTCGCCAATAAAAATTAGTTAAATCTTGGCTACAGCTACAATGGTAGTCGGTAGTCGTGTAGCTGTACCGGCGCTAAAAAATGTATTCCCATTTAAATGAGTGTAACCTTATTTTGACAGGTTGTAGCCCGTAGCCTGTAGCCGTGATTGTGTTTCTTGCATTATGCATTAGACAACAGCAGGCTACACGAACACCGACTACAAAAGTCGTTGGCTGCAATCGTCGCCTCGTAGTCAGCTACTTAATTATTTTGGGGACAGCAGCTACATTTAAGACGGCAGCTACATTTCGAAACACCTGTTTATGAGTGGAGCCAATATCGCGTTTATAAGATGGACAAAATAACAATTTAAATTTTGATGAAAACGACATAAATTCATTTGATTAATTAACCTCCGAAATCAACGGTTTTCCTGCACCTGATGGTATGTCTATACCAAAAAAAAATTATAGAAAGATTTTGGTGTGATCTCTAATAGTTTAAGAGTTATGGGCTTTTTAAATTTCAAGAATAATACGGTATAACTTTAGAAGTTTATATCCGATATTAACTTTTTTGGTATCAAACAAAAGCTACTGAAAATATCTTTTATATTCTTATATATTCTATATAATAAACTTATTTCTGCAACCGACTTTTTTTTTATAAAAATTCGTATATCTTAAAACAATATAGATATAAGTATGCTCTTTTATATAATGAATTTTATAAAGGACATACTGGGCTTGTATATAACATGAACTACTTAGCTCTAGCACACGTAGCGTGTGAGTTAGACAGTTTAAAAAATAACTTTAAAATTTTACTTCTATTGAGTTAGAGTTATATAAATATAAATTTTTACATAATATTTTATTAGATATTATTATATACATTAAATATAAAAAATATTTTATAAGTATGTAAATTGTTTACATAAATTCTCCCCATTGTTTTTGTGGTAAATAAATTCAAGTGGTTTAAATCGCTCATTTATTTCAATAATATATGGTGTTGACAGCACTAAATCTTTTATTGTCGCCAACAAAAATAGAAAATAGTTTAATTTTGGCTACAGCTACAACGGTGGTCGGTAGTCGTGTAGCCGTGTCGACTGTAAAAAATTTATTTCTATTTGAATGCATGTATTCTAATTTTGACAGGTTGTAGCCCGTAGCCTGCTGTTGTCTATGTGTTTAATGCATTACTCTTAAACATTCAAATAAATTTAAGCAGATACATTTTCGCGATATATGTAGATACATACAAACATATTTGTTAAAATTCATAGATAACATAAATATGTCTCTGTATGTGTGAATGAATGAGGGTCTGAAACTAGAGCAAGGGAGTCGTATATCTCTTATAACTGTCTCTTTTGCCTATATATTTATTTATTTGAGCTTATGTTTAATGTATTTAATGTTCGCATAATAAAATAAATAAATATTTTTTTTTGTTTAAATAAATACAAAAATAATAAAAATTAAAGGTAACAAAAGAGCTCCTCATATTGTGACACATTATAAATCAGTTCAATTTTTATTTTATTTTCTGTTAAAACGTGCAATTTTTTTTTGTTTGTTTTGAATTCAAAACTTTTGCAGAGGGACTACAAATTGTATTCCCTTCACACATTAAATCCGTGATAGTATATAAAATTTTGACACAACACATTATTTTTGCTGTTTCATTATTATTTTTGGTTTTAGATGGAAACGGAGTCAAATTAAAATTCTCAAAGCATTAAAATTATAACAAAAAAAGATTGTTAAAAATAAATATACAAATAATAAACTTTAAAATATATGTTAATAAAAATAAAGTGGTTCACTTTTCAATACGAGGGCGGGTGAATAAGTCCGTGACTTATTGAATAAAACACAGGTTTTTGTACAAAAATTTAATAAATTAGAGTTCTATATATATATATATATATATATATATATATATATATATATATATATATATATATATATATATATATATGGAAAAAGCCTAAATTCCATCATGAATACATTTGAATGCTAATAAATGATAAACTGTAATAGCTATGTCCACTAAATTTGGTACATGAAAGTCTTATATGATATATGTGTTACAATCGGTCACCATTTGAACATTTGACAAAAATACAAAAAGAAAAAGGGTTTATGTCCATCAGATAAAAGCGCGATAGCTTCTTAACAAAATTATTTTAGATATCTTGAAAAAATTGTATATTGAAAATGGGCAAAATCGGTTCACATTTAGTTAAAGCTCCCATATAACCCATACTCGGGAATCACATTGATTCTGATAAATTGAATACAATTGTATGACGACTAAATTTAGAACTATTGGTCAGCATATCAAATTTTATAGGAATCGGTCCATATTTGATTATAGCTTTCATATAAAAACCAGAAAAAAAGCGTTCCCATGACCTGACCAAACTGTAAAAATGTTTCTATGGGGAATAATGGAAGTAGCATTATTTTAAGTCATCAAAATAAAAAATTCACGAAGTTGTTTTAGAGTTTTTTAACTTTTCTTCCAAAATTCGTATCTCTAACGACAAGCCAAAGGATATGAAATTTATTTAGGATAAAGAAATTGAAAAGTAAGACTTACCTACTTACTTCAATGGCCTACATTACAACCTGATTAGGTCAAAGGCCGAATTTGTTTTTAAATTCCATGTCCTACGATTTTAACTTCTACACACACATGATTAAATCGGTGTCGATATTCACTATTAAAGCAGATTGGTCCATCCTCTCAAAAATTCCAAGAATAGCTTCATCTGCTTGTGCAAGTGTCCATGATTCAGCACCATATAAAAATAATGGTAGGAGTTTTGTAGGGTGTAATTTTAGTTCCTAAGAGAAATTGACCACGCCCACTTTTACACTCACTTTGTTAGATTTATGTAAAATCGAAAAATGGCTTCACGAATAGGGTAATTTTCTCCTTAAGCGTTCGTAGAAATTTAATTTTACGAAAAGAATAAATTACCAGTCCACTTTTTATAATTCATCTAAAGTCGGAAAACGGCTTCAAGCATATTGGTACTATTTGATGATTGTCTGATGATGGTTTGAAGGTTGACAGGCGATTGTTTGACAGTTGTTTGAACAGTTTTGACTAATTATTGATGGTTGTTTGAAGATTGTTTGGTAGTTGTTTGATGATTGATTGACTGGTGAATGTTTGGTGGTTTTTAATGATTGTTTGATAATTGTTTTACGATTGACTGGTGATTGTTTGACTGTGGTTTCATGACTGTTTAATGATTGTTTGATGATTAACAAGCCATCGTTTGATGACAAATGATTCATTTAAAGACTGTTTGATGACTGTTTAACGATTGTTTGTTTTTTGATTGTTAACGACTGTTTGGTGATAGTTTGATGATTAACTGACGACTTACCGGTGCCTTAAGAACTACTCCATCTAAGGCGCTCTTCACTATGCTCAACTGGCTCGCGGTCGAACTAATGGCAATGCAAATTGCTCTTAACTCGGCTGTCCGTCTGAGCACAATTGGAACCAGGTCCCACTCACAAAACGGACATTCCACTATCCTGGACAAAATCACTAATATCGCTGACCATATAGAGTACTGCACTGTGACTATCACTGGAGAACCCCCATCTTCAGATGACGGCTGTCTGGAGGTTTACACTGATGGATCGAAGTCAAAGATAGGCGTAGGGGGGGGGGAGCTCTCTGATCAATGTCGTATCCTACAATCCGAGATATCGGCTATTCACAAAGCAGTCAAATGGTTGAGATACCACAGAGTATATGACAGGGATATTCGTTTCTGTATCGACAGTCAGGCTGCAATAAAATCCCTATCTAATGTCCATACGACATCTGTTCTTACCCGCGAATGCCGGGCATCTCTTAACGAGATGGCGAGACATTGCAATATCGAACTCTTCTGGGTACCCGGACACAACAACATACCTGGTAACTCCACCGCGGACAAACTTGCTAAATCCGGTGCTCTCCTGAGTCAGGACAACATCGACCAATTTACGGGCTTACCGCAGAGCGATTGCCCACCTACAACACTAAACGTTCAAACATCTTGGTAACTTTACCCCGTCACAGACTCCGCAACATTATCTCAACCCTAACAGGTCATTGCGTTTTAGGGCTACATGCCAGAAGACTTAATCTTCAATTCTATGACTACTGTCGTAGTTGTCATAACATAGAAGAGGAGGAGACAATGACTCATCTTCTTTGTCACTGCCCCGCCCTCTCGACTTCAAGGGCTCTCAATCTGGGGGCACCTTTTCTGCATGATTTATCGGATCTAGCGAGTATTGAAAAATTGTATTCGTAAAATTGACTGGTTTATCAGGGCTTCAGGATGGCTTGATTAGTCTCTCATTGTAATTATTTATGTTCTTTTCTTCCAGTCTATCCCTTGCAGGTAACACAAAGGGACCGCTTTTTAGAACCCAAGTGACGCTGACCTACAACGGCTGCCTGCCTAACCTAACCTAACTGACGACTATTTCACAATTTTTTTACCAGTATTTGGCGATTGTTTGGTGATTACTCAATGTTTGATTGACGACAGTTTGTTGATTATTTGACAAGATCTATGTATGTACAACGAAATTAATCAGCCTCCCGATTTTTTTTTAACTTTTAAGCAATTGATGGATTAAGGCAATGGGAAAATGAAAATTGATCAAACCTCGATGTTGTGAGATGACTGAGGAGCTAATTAATTGTGTCCCAATATAGGAAATAACTATAAAAACACGCAATGTTTATGTGAAAGTGCATTATATTAACCCAAAAATATTGATGCCAATTCGATTCGATACTAACACAGCAATAAGTAAAATTTTTAGATTATTAAGCCGTGAAATGCGGGGTCCAAGTAGCTAGTTTATAAAAAAATAAATAAAAACAAGTAAGAAAGCGCTATAGTCGGTCAAGCCGACCATACGATACCCTTCACCACTAAGGTCAAAGATGTTATTTTTCCTGTATAAAGACAAATATTTGCTAAATTTTGCCATCATACAAACATTTTCTCAAAACTTATATATTTAACCTGTTTCCGTCATTTGGACTTATATGAGAGCTAGGGCCAAATGTGGACCGATTATCTCGAAATTTGGCAAATTGATTACAGTTGCTACAAAAATTATGTATGCAAAAAATAAACTCAAAATTTTCATTATCTTTAGATTTACGAGCGTTTTAGTGATTTTTTGTCTCATTTAGTGCGTTTTTGAAGAAGAGTTTGTATGGGAGCTATGGTCAAATGTGGACCGATTTGAACAAAATTTGGTACAGTGTTTTAAGTATACATAAGCAGTATCTGTTTTAAATTTCAATATTGATATTTGTGGCCAATATAGCAATTCCGGGAAGTGGGACCTATGGGAGGTACCATAAATAATGGACCGATTTTGACCAATTTCAATAGCCATGGTCCCATTATCAAAAAAATTATCTGTACCAAATTCCATCAAATTATCTTTAGAATTGCGACCTGTAGTTTGATTACAAGGTTTACATGGGGGTCCAGCCAGCCAGCCAGGCGGACATCGCTAAATCGACTAAGAAAGTGATTCTAAGTCTATTGGTATACTAAAAGGTGGGTCTAAGACAAATATTTCTATGCGTTACAAACATCAGCACAAACTTATAATACCCTTTCCACCTATGGGGGTGAAGGGTATAACAAGTAAGAATGTTATATTCGGCTAGGCCGAATCATATATACCCAAAATCACAAATCTTCGAGGGACACTAGGCCACACACGTCGATAGTTACAAGTCAGAAGCCCCAAAAGTTCAGTAAGACGGTCTTTATATTCGGTTGGGTTCGAATATTTACATGAATTGTAGTCAAATGTTGACTGATTGACACAAAATTTTATATACAGGCTGATATTTTCATTAAGCTTCTTTGTAAAATTAAGTGTCCATTGCTTTAGTAGTTTAAATTTTTAGAGTATAACCGACTTTCGTGGTTTCCGGGAGTGTTCTTTATACTAAAGTTGAAGTCAAATGTGGACTATTTCTCAGAAAATGTTATATGATACCAGACAGTTATTAAAACTAATACGTTTTAAATTTCTAGCGTTTTTGGTAATATAATTTAATATTTATTAGCACCAAACTGGTTCTCGAGGGTAGATTTATATGATAGCTATGGTCAAATGTGGACCGATTCCCATAAAATTTAAAAAAGTAACCACTAGTTTCATAAAAAATTGTCTCTGCTCCAAATTAATTTGTCATAGCTATTACAACTCCAACTATTTAATACCAGAAAATGCTCAAGAAAATCGCAAAATCAGGATCTAATAAATTATCTCTTGTTGTCTTCTGATCCTGCTCTATCAACGATAAGAAAGAAATGGTGGAGCAGTTATACAAAAACTTCTGAAAACGAACACCTGGAAGAGGTTCTTGATATAATAGATTGTACTGATTATTTTACTGAAAATAAAAATTAAGTAAATAACTACTTTTATATAAATATGTAATAAAAACTGTAAGTTTAAACTTTAACTACAAATACTTCAATAAAATGTATTTCACCTTTTAATATAAGTACAAATTATTTACATTTTGATATTTCATAAATCCTCATGATATTTTCTTTAAAAAAATAAAAAAATATTTGTTTGTTATCGAAGGATCATTGTCATCTTATAGTGAAATATTTGAGTATGATTATTAATTTTATATGCACAAATTCATCACTTATATTTAAATAAACAGTGTAAAAATGCTACGGGGGCCAAACTTTTCAGAGTTTTTTAAGACTCGGTATTAATGCTTTATATACATGTTTAGTATCATTAGATCGGGAAAGACTAGGAGATTAGCACTAAGTAAAAGTTTTTTTTAAGTGCGTTACTTTTTTTACACTTTGTATCGTAAAACAAAAAAAAATTGTTTTTCTGCTTTTTTAAGGAAAATATTTTTAATCTTTGATATTCTGTGGAAATGACATGGATAAAGATATTACAATGAAATTTTGTAGTAATGTAGACCAATAAGATGTAAAAGCAATAGACTAAAAAAAATTCCCAATTTTAACTTAAAAATTCCCCAATTCCCAACTGGGGAAAAAGGTGTTTCAAAAAATGAGTTTTTTTACAAATATGGCAACACTGTCTCTATTTGCAGCGCGTTTCAGAAAAAACTTTTCTAATCAATAACAGATATATTGGAAAATATGAACATTATAATTTTTTTCAAATCGGTGCTTTGCCTTTTGAGAAATTTTTGTTTAAACTAATTTTTTTTTTTACAAATTGCCATTTTTTGGAGAGGACATGTGCGAGGACCAAAAGTCCAATTAGCAAGAAATTTGTTTTATACGCATTCTCATTATGTTTTCTTTTAAAATCTTTAAAAATCTTTTTATGTTTCTTAAGAAAATATTTTTTTATTAGTGAAAAAATATAGCTATCTTTTGGGGAAAAACTAAAAAAAAGCGAAATTTTTTGTAAGTTTCAACTTTGAATATTTTTAACTTTTAAACAAAAGAAGATTTCTATAACTAACTTGCACAAAAATTATTCAGAATTTTATTACAAATTTAAAGAATATTCTTAAAAAATTTTTGGTCCTCAGATGCGTCCACCAGATCAAAAAAAGCTTAAAAAAAGAGGTAAAAAATCAACCTAAAAATTCCTTTTTACCCAAATATCTCGAAATCCAAAGGAGATAACCTACACATTTAAGCATATTTTTTGTAGATCTTCTCAAGGACAACTTAAGTTTAAAATTTCTTTTCAATCCATACATAAATGGATTTTTGGCGAATTTTTAAAAAAGTCGAACACCCGAGGTGACCAACTTTGAAGGTCCATCAATCACTCTCCCGACCCCTCATGGACCAGTGCTTTTAAAAACCAACTCGAATACTCCTTGACTATCACCATGTCAAATTTCATTCAAATATCTCCAGTCGTTCAAAAGTTAAAGAATTATTTCCAAAAAAAAGCGTCCGTAAACCACTGTGCTATGGTTGAAAGTAAACTGATTTTTCCCAATTTCAATACCAACATTTCCCAGGACATGAGGAATATTCTAGCCAAATTTTCTTTCATTTAGAATTTCATAAAGATCCAGAATATATGGACAAAAATCAAATAGTTTTAATTTTCGGAATTGAAAAAATTCAAAAATTTTTTTGATCGCACACTAAATTTTTTTTTTGGGGTTCTATTAAGGAAACTTAGTGAATGTAAAATCCGTTCGCGTTAATGATTTTACGCGATGCGCGCAGAAGTTATGACGGTTAAGACAAAAATTTCTAAAAAAACTTAAAAACTATTTTATTTTTATTAGTTTTCTGTTCATTTGACACAACTTATATATTTTCAGGTGTTCTGTCGTTTCATGGTATTATGGTAATTTATATATGCCTTAACACGAAGAAATAGTGCATAATTGCAAGAGAAGAAAAATATTTTTTAACAAGTTTTTTTTATTTTTGTAACCGCGATTTTCGCGAAATTTTACAAAATGTGAGTCTTTGTGAAATTCTGCTGCCTTGACTTATGGACAAATATAATCTAAAAGAATTTTTTATTTAAATAAAAGTTTTAATAGGTGCATATCTTTGTAAAATATAAAATTCTTATTTGGTCCGTCAAATCGTTAATCCTTATAACATTTTGGTGCGCTTCAGATCTAAGGTAAAGCTTTATTAAAGAATAGTTTAAAGACCATTCCTGATCAATTTTAAGAAAAATTCGCGATGTGCTTCATTGAAATGTTTTTAGATAAAATATTCGCGTTCTCAGTTAATAAAGAGATTTTTGACAAACTTTTGATGCAAATCGGTTATAAATGACATCGCTTTCATGTCTTATGTGATTTTATCTCAGTTTGCATTCTAAAACCATTTAAACCAATATGTACTTTTTGCACGATATTCAAAATCTTCATAAAATCTTAGCAAACAATGATTTTGTTGGTGCGCTTTTGCTTTTAGGTGCTAAATGGCAGAAAAACTCGGTTTACGCGGTAGCTTGGCAATTTTCATTCATATTTGCGAGTGTGCTCCACGAAAAACCGGTATTTTGAAAAATTTACGCTCAAAAACTCCTCATTTACACCTGTCGTATATTATACCTGTATAGAGCACATTAACGAGATATATATCAAACGATGCAAAATTTAAAGATCTACAAATCGTTATCTATTTTTTTAAAATTCTTTGAGGCGGCCAAAAAATGCGCGAAAAAAATTAAAAAGTTGCGAAAACGAGCTTCAAATTTTGGCAGCCATTAACTAGTTTTAGAAGTGACAAAATTAAAATTTAGAGGGAAGTGGATTTATCCCCTAAGTGTGGTGTCTATTTCGTAGAACAACGACTTGGGTCCAAATCTTAAAACAAATGCAGAATAAGACGAAATATGAAGAAAAACTTGAATGCTTCAATCGATTTTTTAACGTTTTTTAAAATTTGCATGCTAATTACGCTTAGAAGCGCAAATTTGCGCAGATAAGATATTGTGTTCAGAATACAGAAGTTTTTGCGAGTTCAATATCTGTAATTAGATTTTCCGAACTTCTTAGGGTACAAAAATTATTCGAGTTGAAAGTCGGTTTCAAAGCAATCAAAACTGTTTGATTTTTGCCCATATATATATCATTTTTGGTTTTGAAGCAAATATTAAGAAAATTACAAATGGAACGACAATCACAATATACCCCTATTCTTTTTATGGTGAGTATAAAAATAGTTCATTGAAGGTGAAAAAACCTATAATTTAATTTTGAAATAGAAATCTCATTATTAAAACTATAACGGATTGTCAAAGTAATACATTTTTCAAGAACTTTCCGTTTCTTTTTTTAAACACGAACAAAAAAGTCCATCAATTAAAATAAAAAATCACTTGTATTTTATTATTTTACAATCTCATAATGTCATTCACTTTAAATGATGTTTCACATTTTAATAAATAAAAAAAAAAATTAAATTTAAGAATTAAGCAAATATATACAAATGAAAATCTTATGCAAAAAGCGATCGAACGAACCATAAAGGCCTTATGGCTAAATAAATTGATTTTATTTTTTCTTCTTTAATTTCATACATTTTGATTAATTTTTTGTATCCTTATTCCTTTTTTTATGATTTCTTTCTTCTGTATAGTCCTGGTGTAAATACGGTGTAAAAAAGTAAAACAAGACACAAAATATAATAAAAAGGATGTGTAAAAGGAATATTATAAAAGTTTTATTTAACAAAAAAATATTGTTGGAGTAGATGTAAAGCCGGAAGGGAGTCAGTCAGTCAGTCATCATCAGCAGCAGCAGGAGGAGCAGCAAGAGCAGAAGCTGGAGCATTGCAGTAAATGCAATCAAATACGTTTGACCAAAAAGGAAAATCATTGAACGGTATTAAAAGTAAGCACCGACATACAGACACACATACACATTTTATATACAAATAGACATTTGTATTTCATTCATTATTTCAGTCAGTCAGTCATTCATTGATTCATTCATTCTGGTATTGGGCAAATGATTATGAAAACCATCATGGTGACTATGATGATGATGATGATGACTAAAAAACTGGGAGGTTTTATACACTTTTGAAAATAGGTGGAGTATACACTTTTAAAAACTGATCAAATTATAATATAAATTTTATTTACCCACCCTCAACAAGAATAGGGGGTATATTGAGATTGTCATTCCGTTTGTAATTTCCTTAATATTGGCGATTGATAGAGATGGGTTTCTACCCGGTATTTACCCAGACAGTGGGTAAATACCCGGTAAATTCCGGGTTTATACCTTTTTTTGTATTTTTTTGGGTATTTAAAAAATATTTTAAAAGGTAAAACAGACAGATTTTATTGTCAATTTTTTATTTAAAAAAATAAAAAAATATTAATATTCCAAAATAAACGGAAATAATTTACTAACTTGTGAAGAAACCAGCAACCACCACTAACATTGAATTATTTAAATTTTAGTCATGGGAAGACCGAAAAATTAAAAGATATGGAAGCATTTCAAATCAAGTGGCACAAAATCCTTTTTTTGCAGGTATTGCGGGCACGACCTATCTCCATCCGAATATATAATTGCGATGCAGTTCATTTACGAAATGGGGTCCGATTTAAATATAAATCCGATGGTGGATGTTGCAAATTATAAAGCTAGAGAGGGTATGTGGTCCAACAATTTTGTTTAGAGCTGCATAGAAGGAATATCTCCTTCTACTTGGTGGAAAAGCATTTGCGCATCAACGGAATTATACAGAATTGCTATTCGCATATTGACGGCCCCATGCACTTCGACAGCTACCGAACGTTCTTTCAGCACTCAAAGTTTTATTCACTCAAAAAAGCGCAACAGGTTAACTACAGAAAACGCCGGAAAGGTATCCTTTATAGCTCATAACTGGAATCTACAAAATAAAAACACACGTAAAAATAACTCTAAAAATGGAGTAGATGATATTTTATTTGAAGAATCACCTCCTCAGGAATCACTAGCTCTTCTGATATCTATTTTGTCAGTGAAACGGACAGTGAAGAATTAAGCGATAATGACTTAATATCGATTTCATTCATACTTATTTATGTGTAAAATATATGTATGTATATATAAAAATATATAAATAAATATGGTTTTATAATGTTAAAAATATTTTTCTTGTGTCGTTTTTTAATTTTGAGACATGAATTCTATCTGATATTTTAGTAATTTTTGATCTACAATGGACTTATTCACCAAATTTCGTATAATATTGTTTTTACCCTGTTTTTGGGTAAATACCCGGGTATTTTCCCATTTTTACCCAAATTACCCATTTTACCGGGTATTTACCAATTGGGTATTTACCCATTTCCCAACTCTAGCGATTGAGCGATGTCAGCCTGTCTGCTGAAAGCACGATAATGCCTAAACTAAAGGAGCTATGTCACTGACAAAGACATTCTTCATTTCTGGGAAAATTTTGGTATTGAAATCGGGCAAAATCGGTTCACATTTGATAAAAAACTTATGGAAATAGCCTAAATTCCACCTAAAATAAACTTAAATGCCAATAAATCTAAAACTATAAAAGCTGTAGCCACTAAATTTAGCACAAGCAAGTTTTAATGTAAATGTCACAATCGGTCATCATTTGACCATATCTCCTACATAACAAAACTTAAGGAAACACAAAATGGAAAATTTTTCGAAATAAATTTTCAGTATAAAATTTTAAATCATATCCGTTAGTTTGTCAAAATATTTAGTTTAAATGAAATTCGTTTACTATCAAGGATATTTTATATGATATTTATATTATCCTAAAAGTATGCTACATAAATGTTTCTGAAATATAATACATTTCTATCGATAAGGAAGATATTCAATATTTTTGTTTGGGAAACTCTATCCGTATTGTTATGATTGAAATTGTCTTCAATTTGGAGATAAATCAATAAAATTTGGCACGTATGCATGAATGCCTTTGTAATGGACACATACATCTAGGGTACCTTCCATATAAAAGGTTTCCAGGAATCGGTTTTTTCGCATTCTAAAGTTATGCCCCATAAAATTAATAAAACTCAATTCATGTAAATTTTATATATGGGAGGTACCTCAAATAATCGACCAAATTAAACCAAATCCATAGACATTATTCCTGTTCCAAGAAAGCCATATGCGCCAAATTTCCTTGAATTATTTTCAAACTTTCGACTATTATTATTAAGGGTTTCCAAAACAAAAAATGCAAATAGAAGTTTTATGCAACTATTGGTCGGTATATCAAATTTTATAGGATCGGTCCATATTTGTTTATAGCTTTCATATAAAAACCTTTAAAATGCTACGAAGGCAATTAAATTATAAAAAACAAGTAAGAGTGGTATATTCGGCTTAGCCGAATCTTGAATACCCTTCACCAATGGTGTCCCAAAAGTAAAGTATAAAATCGTAAGAATATATTGATAATTATATAGTTTCTGATTACCGACTTAGTTGAGCTCCACACAAATGCTTGATATGTATATTAATTTTCTTTTGTTCATACCAAATGTAAGTCCTAGCAATATTTGCTTATACTAGTATTATATGCAAAGAGTCTTTAAAATTAAGAGTCGGAAAACGAAAAGCTTTTCGGTGGCGTCATCATCTAGAATAGTTATGGACCCAAAGGTTAGGTTGGGCAGGTGGCTGATGTCTAAAGCAGCGTCACTTGGGTTCTTAAGTGGTTCTTTTGTGAAGATAATGATTACTAGACTACAAGTAGAGAATGCTTATTTAAGCCAGCCAGTAAGTAGCATATATGCGTCTATTTTACGAACATTTAATAAAGTTCGATAGACCAGATAAACCCTGTAGAAAAGATTCTTCAAAATGTATATGCCCTTAGATTTGCAAGAGCACATCGATTTGATGAAGATTAAGTATTCTGGCATGCAACCCAAAAACCTAGTGCCCAGTGGGGGTTGTGTACTTTAATTCGTACGAATTAGCCAACTAGTAAAAGTTCTTGATTAGTTATGTAAAACTCTGAAGTTAGCGGACTGATTTAGGTCAAAGCTTTAACAATGATTGTCAATGTATACGTGTATATGGGCAAAAATCAAACAGTTTTGATTCCTTTGAAACCGACTTTCAACTCGAATAATTTTTGTACCCTTAAGAGTTAGGAAAATCTAATTACAGATCTTGAACTCGCAAAAAGTTCTGTATACTGAACGCAATAAATTTGTTGCGCAAATTTGCGCTTCTAAGCGTAATTGGCATGCAAATTTAAAAAAACGTAAAAAAATCGATTGAAGCATTCAAGTTTTTCTTCATATTTCGTCTTCTTCTGCATTCGTTTTAACATTTGGGCCCAAGTCGTTGTTCTACGAAATAGACACCACACTTAGGGGATAAATCCACTTCCCTCTAAATTTTAATTTTGTCACTTCTAATACTAGTTAATGGCTGCCAAAATTTGAAGCTCGTTTTCGCCACTTTTTAATTTTTTTCGCATATTTTTTGGCCGCCTCAAAGAATTAAAAAAAAACAGATAACGATTTGGAGACCTTTCAATTTCGCATCGTTTGATATATCGGGTGTTTTTTATTGAGGTATAGAACTTTAAGTTGGCATCACTTTTTTAACTGGCGGCCATTTTGACAGCTGTCAAGTGATTAATATTTAGTTTGGTTTGCCATTTCATCATGAACAGGTTGACAAAAGAACAACGCTTGCAAATCGTGCAAATTTATTTCGAAAATAATGGTTCAGTTCGCGAAGTTTACCGCAAGCTCCGTCCATTTTATGGTCGACATAACCGTCCATCAGAGCATTTAATTCAGTTAACCATGGATCGTTTTCGCACTACGTTTACTCTATGTGATAATACGCATCCGTAGCGACGTCGAACAGTGCGCACCGAAGAAACAATTGCCGCTGTAGAGCAAAGTGTTGAAGAGGACCCGAATGAATCGATTCGCCACCGTGCACAGCAATTGGAGCTTTGTCCATCAACTTTATGGAAGATTTTGCGCAAAGATCTTGGCTTGCGACCTTACAAGATCCAGCTTGTGCAAGAATTAAAGCCGCGAGACCATGCAATGCGTCGTGATTTTGGTGTATGGGCCGAAAATGAGATTGATCTCGATGCTGATTTTCATCGCAAAATTTTGTTCAGTGATGAGGTTCATTTTTGGTTGAATGGCTACGTCAACAAGCAAAATTGCCGCATTTGAAGTGAAGAGAATCCACATGAGACCCTTGAGACGCCATTACATCCACAAAAACTGACTGTTTGGTGTGCTCTATGGGCTGGTGGAGTCATTGGGCCATACTTCTTCCGAAATAATGCTGGAGAGTCAGTTACCCTAAATGGAGACCGGTATAGAGCCATGATAACTGACTATTTTGTTCCCCAATTGGATGGCATGAATGTGGATGAGTTGTGGTTCCAGCAAGACGGCGCTACATGCCACACAGCGCACGTCACAATTGATTTATTGAAGGAAACATTTGATAAGCGCATAATTTCGCGGAATGGACCCGTCAATTGGCCACCAAGATCGTGCGATTTGACACCACTAGATTATTTTCTTAGGGGATATGTGAAGTCGCTTGTCTACGCCAACAAACCAGAAACGTTAGGTGACTTGGACCAACATACGGCCCATATGCTCGAAAAAGTAGTTGAAAATTGGACCTGTATAATTGGCTTTATTCGAGCCAGCCACGGCGGCCACATGCCCGAAATCATATTTAAACATTAATGGCATAAAATTATCCTTCCAATAAAGCCAAATTGATGGACATTAAAACGATTTTCTTGTGTTTTATTTCAATTCAAAGTTCTATACCTCTAAAAAAAACACCCTTTATATCTCGTTAATGTGCTCTATACAGGTATAATATACGACAGGTGTAAATGAGGAGTTTTTGAGCGTAAATTTTTCAAAATACCGGTATTTTGTGAAGCACACTCGCAAATATGAATGAAAATTTCCAAACTACCGCGTAAACCAAGTTGTTTTGCCATTTAGCACCTAAAAGCAAAAGCGCACCAAAAAATCAATCAAGTCATGAAAGCGATGTCATTTATAACCGATATTCATCAAAAATTTGTCAAAAATCTCTTTATTAACTGAGAACGCGAATATTTTATCTAAAAACATTTCAATGAAGCACATCGCGAATTTTTCTTAAAATTGATCAGGAATGGTCTTTAAACTATTCTTTAATAAAGCTTTACCTTAGATTTGAAGCGCACCAACAAATTATAAGGATTAACGATTTTATGGACCAAATAAGAATTTTATATCTTAGAAAGATATGCACCTATTAAAACTTATATTTAAATAAAAAATTCTTTAAAATTAAATTTGTCCATAAGTTGAGGCAGCTGAATCTCACTAAGACTCACATTTTGTAAAATTTCGCGAAAAATGCGGTTAAAAAAATCAAAAAAATATTGTTAAAATTTTTCTTCACTTGCATAATTGCACTATTTCTTCGTGTTAAGGCATATATAAATTACCATAATACCATGAAACGACAGAACACATGAAAATATATAAGTTGTGTCAAAATTAACATAAAACTAATAAAAATCAAATAGTTTTTAATTTTTTTTAGAAATTTTTGTTTTAACCGTCATAACTAATCCGCGCATCGCGTTAAATCATTAACGCGAACGGATTTTACATTCCCTAAGCTCTCTTAATATAACCCTAAAACAAATTTAGTGTGCGATCAAAAAATTTTTGTAATTTTTTTATTTCCGAAAATTAAAACTATTTGATTTTTGTCCATATATAATGGCTATCTCGAAAACAGTTATAACGGTTTTGACAAAATTTGGACGGTGGGTACCTTTTTTTAATGTAAAGGTCAAGTAAAAAGGGACTTTTGGAAATTTTACCTCTAAGAGGGTAAAAACGGTAAAAGGGGGAAAATCGAAAATGGTTTATCTCCTAAAGTAATAGGCATATAATTTAAATTACGGTTTAAACAGCTGCTAAAAAAACGGGCAGGTGTTTGGTACTTTTTTGGTAACTTTTTCAGCCCACTCTTATCTTTTGTAGCAATGAATATAGAAAGGAACTTTGTACTGTAATCAATAAAAGTGAACAAGATAATGAACGCGTATTTGGTACTTTTGTGATTTCGGGGTTCAAAATGGGTAAAAAAAGGGATAACATTATAACTTAACATCTAATAAAGTAAGATGAATAGAAACAAAATGTTGACTGAGTTTTAACAAAATGGTACGGAATTCAATTGGTACCAAAGAAGTTCCAAATATGCATATGGAGCTTTTCTAAAATTAGGGGATAAAAGAGAGAGAATTGGTAACATTATAACTTTTAAAGTAATAGATATGGAAACAAAATTTAAATTGCGTTTTGATCAGCTGAAAAAATAAGAGGAACTTTTTGGAAGAGAGGCCGAGCAAGACAAAAAATGTGTGAAAAAAATTTTTTGATACTTTTTAAACTTTTAAACAAATGAACTTGGAAACAAAATCTGTATCGCAAGTACATACATTATAAAATAAAATATATGAAAAGTTTAAAATTTTCTTTGAAAGGCTTATCATAAAACTCCGAGCAAGGCTCGGTCAACCAGGTACTAAAATATAAAGCTCGTGGTGTCCATTTTTCTGCCTGTGTGAAAGACTTAGGATAAGTTTTTAACCCTTTTTGAGTGATCCAATCGAGCTGATTTTTTGCAGGCAGACTCGTGGAAATGTCTAGAAATCAGATGATGCTGATGTTCTGAGTATGAAAATAAAATTTAATAAACAAATTTTTCAAATTTCAAGTTAAGCATTCAACTGGTTAAAGTCCACCGAAAATGGACTGTAACCCACAGGTATTACATTGTTCTTCAGTTACAGTTATTACATGATGTTCATAACTTAATAACTATCTTTTCTCACAGTGTAAACAAAATTCTTTATATGTAAAAATATTGCCCGTAGGATGCGTAATCCGGATTTTATATACATTTTTTATTTTTTTTTTTGCATTTTTCGGAATTTAAAAATCCATAAAAAAACTCTACCACTTCCACCGACATATAAATGAAAATTATCGTTTTTTCCAAAGCATTTCAGCGTAAAAATCCAATATTGAATTTTATTCATTCATATAGAGAGACTTTCAGGCAAATAAATTTACAAAAGGAAGATATGCATTTTTTCGGATAAGAGCAAAAAAGTCAATTATACAGTGATGAAATGGAATTACAAAGTATCGAGAGCATACACAACTAAAGTAATTCATATTGTATTAAATAACAACGACAAAACGAAAAAAAAAAGAATATCATAAAAAGAATTTCTTATTCATTTCATTAAAATTGTAAATAAAATAAAATGATATGTAATATAATGTAATGTAATCATTTTAGTATGAGTAACTCCGAATCTGAAATAAATATTCGAATACTTATACAAAATGTTAATATCGAAAATTTACATAAAATCATAAATTTTTTATTTCAAGAATTTTGAGAAAAAGATGATGATGCTGCTGTTGCTGCTAAAGATGATGATGATTCCGTTGACAACAAAATCGCAGTTGTCGTCGTCACTCATGATAATGCACGTGTGAGAAGAATAAAAAAATTTATGAAAATATTTTGTTGGACAGCAA
The DNA here is from genome assembly GCA_933228675.1 of Stomorhina lunata. Lineage (NCBI taxonomy): Eukaryota > Metazoa > Arthropoda > Insecta > Diptera > Rhiniidae > Stomorhina > Stomorhina lunata. The sequence continues at coordinate 84,261,095 of OW121741.1, read as the reverse complement.
AATCTTGCAAACGATTTTTTCGCCCATCTTATTGACAACTCATAAATTCAAGAGAATTTTTACTAGTAGGGGATTTCGAACAGGGCAAGAGCAGACTTTTGGAAGTCTCTAATTTGGTCAAAAAGTTATGTAGGTATAGCATTCTGGTAATCGGACTCACTTATATTAAGAAAGCTGTTGCTTGTTGGATAGCTCCCCTGTTAAACCATCCATTTTGGTCTGAATAGCTTTTAAGTTGAAATATCTTTGCCAGCCAGATCTCCTGAGTCTCCAGAGAAATAAGGGCAGTGCAAGAGTACAAAAAATGTTTTAGGACTCTTTCTTCTCCTAGTCACCACAGCTTTTGCAAAAATAAGTTGTTGCGTGCTTAAGCCTTACAATCATGGTCATGGCAGATACAGGCTTTAATAGTGGCAGTATTTTGTGAAAACGTTTCCTTTCTAATCGGAGCCAAATCCAAAGTCTTCGAAACTAGTCTGCTATAAACCTAAGTGGAATGTCCCTAAAACTCGCACCCACTGAATCTGGATACTAAACTCTGAGTCATCTCGATAAGAGATCTGCTGTGAGACTGATATTCAGAAAACTACTTAATGTCAGCTTGGCTATGAGATAATGTTTTTATCCTAACTATTGTATCAACATTACATCTTAACTTATCTTCTGGACACTTAATGATCACAATTTTAGATTAAAAAAGACTACAATATTCCGGGAGCCTTCCTGCGATATTTAACTTTAAGTATTTAAAGTATATCTCAATTCCTATCTGATAATAGAGTTGAGAGTCGCTGGACCATTTCGAATATTTACATACATACATAATTTCCACGACATTCCAATTGGAGCAAGGGGTACTTCTCTCAGACAATGAGCTGCATCCGATTTTTCATTGAAAGGGACTCCAGCTCCGAACGGCAAAGGCATTAGTTAGAAAAGTTTTACACAGCCTAATACTCAATAACAAGTAGCTAGCCTTATTATGAGATGAACCTTTTTTTTTGAAAATTTATTTTTCTCAAGTAGGTCTGGCCAGTTATCGAACTTGGGACTTTTAGTATACTAGACGGATGACAAAACTGCTATACAACGGCGGTTCGAATATTTTGCGATAGACTTATATACCAGGCGATATCAATGTAAATACTCCAAGTCTCTTGACACAGTTCGCAAAAGGGACTTTAGTACCTCCAAGGAAAGAGGTTATACTAGTGGAACATAATTAACTTCTTCTTCTGTTATCCTTGACTCCCAGTGGAGCATAGGGCCTCAACCATCCATTTATATCGAACTATATTGAGAGAAGTAAGGTATACATCATTCCATGAATAGTTTGCTGCTTTTAACTCCGCATCAATTGACCTTCTCCAAGTTCTTGCATTTGCACCAATACGACGGCCGCTTCCTTGTGTATTCCAACTGAGCGCTTGTCGAGCAATGTTGGTATTTGGTCTCGTGGTACATCCTGGAAACCTGAGCAACCTTAGTTTCAGCTGTAAGAGGGCGTCTGTCTCCGATCGAGCGGCTCGCTTTACAAACGTGGCTATTGTCTTTGGACTCATCATCCATCGACTTATCACCTACGATGTTTTAAGCATGGAAGGAAACAACATTACAGAATATACTACATCAAGGGGTAGTCATGCGGGAAATCTCCCTGCTACGGTAGCTGGCACAAGGATTTTTGAGGCGCCTAATCTATGCAAGAACATTACGATAAATGAAACCAATTCTATCCGAAGAAATCGGACTATTAAACCTAATAAATATAGGCATGAAAGAAAGTTAAATGTTTGCGACATTGAAAGTACGCATCCTTAACGAAACTACGAAATTAGAACAACTAAGACACGGTATCCAAAGGACAACACCCTTTATATAACTCGAGTACTTGGAATATGCCGATGAAGTATATCATCTAAGCCAAAGCTCAGGCCACCTTCAAGAGAATACTAACGCTATCACTGCTGAATTTTGGGCGGCTGAGCTGGAAATCAATATTTCCAAGACAAAGATTATGCCTGGAGGCTATGCATAGCCTCCATAGCTATAGCGTAAACATACGTATAGCCATAGCTATGGCGTATACCCGTTGACACACATCAATGTGGATATTATCTTTTTTAATTATCTTGGAAGTTTAGTATCTACAAAAGGTAGCGCAGACGAGGATATTAAAACGCGTTTTAATAAGGCAAAATCTGCATTTTTCGAGCTATTTGGAAATCTCGGCAAATATCAACAACAACTAAGTTACAAATATACAACTCGAATGTCAAGTCCACTCTGTATTACGGCTGCGAAATACGAAAATGCACAAAAGACTGCAAACCTTTACAAACAAATGCTTACGGCAAATCCTTCATATATGGTGACCAATAAGAAATAAAGATCTACTTAACGCAACAAACCAAATCCCTGCTTCCACATTTCGCAATAGAGTCCAATATAAAAGAATGGTTAAGGCCCTGTGCTCCACTTGGAGTGGAAGATAGCAGAAGCAGAAGAGTCTTTAATGATAAGAATTTCGGATTGAAAAAGACTACAATATTCCGGGAGCCTTCCTGCGATATTTAACTTTAGGTATTTAAAGTATATTTTGATTTCTATCTAATAATAGAGTCGAGAGTCGCTAGACTTTTCGAATATTTTGCGATAATAAACCCATAAATATGGTGTTTACGGGGGATGGGGGATCTGTTTAGAGAAGAAATTGAGTTACTTCTACTGGAGAAACCTACAAATCCTTAGTATCAAGATTAGCACCTGAGATGTTATGAGGACATATCGGGCATACATAAAGGACGGAACGGTCAATGAGGGACCAAAAGAAAGGTCTAAGTTTGTTGCTTTACTAAAAGATCTATCTTAAATATCATGTATATATTTTTAAATGCTATCCTCGCACATGCGCTAATCTTCAAAGCCGTTCCTTGACAAAGGTTCCAACTGTGTGATGTTAAAGTTTGGATGATCTCTCCGATGACATCCTGAAAAGAACTGCAGAGTTAGTTATGGAAAGTATAACACTGTGCTAATATTGATGTAACCGGAACTTTAAAATGTAGCCCTTGAAATCATGTTGTCACTGTATTATTTGGATCTTTTCACAAAGGGCATAACATCCTGAAGCCTAGTAAGGTTGTATGATTCGGGTATACTTATATATAAGCGGGAGGGGCAAACTAGAATACTGAGCTTAAGAGGTTCCTTGGGCTTGCAGTCAGGCTCACCATGATCAGACTATTTAGTCAAGGAGCTTTTGTTAAAAGCGGTATCGGAGGTCTTAATTCCGGATTGAACCGATTGGATTGGTCGCACATCACTGTCTTAATACAATTCGATTTTTAGTGATGGTTCTTAAATGGATATCGGCACTGGAGCAAAACATTAAAATCTTATAGACCTTTAGATGAGTGTATAGTCTTCCAAGCAGAGATCTTTGATGTATGGAAGTCTACAGAGCTAATTTCTGACATCATATCTGAAAACAGTGAGGTGACTGTAAGGACAAAGGATAAGGTACTGCAAGGATAAAGCATTACCTCGAAACTACTTAGTTAAGAAATGTAGATTAGAATTGATAGAGCTGCCCCTCAAATACAAGATAAAACTGTGTTGGTTTCCGGTTCATTTTGGCATTGAAGGTAACAAAGTTGCCGTTGAGGCCGCAAAACTTGAGAAAAAAATTTGAGTCAGAGAGTGATAAATATAGCTCCTTCTATTTGTTCTTTTACATGGCAATCAAGTATTGGATCAGCAAGGAAACCACAATGTCCTGGAGCAAGATGGTTGATTGTAGCACATTTGGCTCAAATTAGATCTAGGGTGAACCAAGGTGTTGCTAGATCTTAACAGGACAATTCTAAGCATATTCATTCATATCGTCTACAGTACCCTAAACTCTAAACAGGTGGGATAGGAGCATTCCGGAAATTTGCAGATTATGCTTAGATGAGGACATGTCCGAATCCGTAGAACACATTCTCTGTTTTTTTTACATGACAATCAAGTCTTGGATTATCAAGGAAACCAAAACGGCCTGGAGCGAGATGTTAGCCTCTAGAACATCAAGGGCCATGTGGCTTAAATTAGAAATAGGTGGAGCCAAGTTGTTGCTAGATCTTAATTGAACAAATCCAAGAAGAAGCATAGGCATTCTAACCGGCCACTGTACCCTAGACTCTAGACTAAACAGGTGTAAAAGAAGCATTCCGGTCATTGCAGACTATGCTTAGATAAGAGCTCTTCCGAATCGGTGAAATACATTCTCTGTCACTGTCAAAGGCTCCAGCATCGTAAACTTAAATATATAGGCGATAGGTTTCATGTAGAGATTCAGAACTTACGGCAAAGTAGACTTCTTTCAATAAAGAATTGCAATGATCCCAAAGGGTCTCCGAGTGATGGTGTCAATCTGACGCCACCTTTCTAACCTAACCTTACCTAGTTCTTGAAAGACCTTTGTTTTGTCACAGAGATTATGAGGAGAGGTAATTTGTGGCATTTGAGTTGAGTATTTCTCGACTGGGTATCATGACTACACTAATAGTTTTAGAACTGTCAACATATAAAACTATCACTGTGGCTTCCTCCTTTACCTTCGGGAGGTATCTTAAACATTGCTGCATAATTTACTCCAGGACTTACGGTGGGTGGTAAGTTTTGATCAGTTATAGAACAAAAAACGAAATTTAAATCATATTGCAACAACATTCTACTTAAATCAATAATCCCCAACTTTTTGAAGTAGTTCAGTTCAAAAAGAATAATCACAATTGTAAGAATATAAAAATATCTGTCACCTATCAAAAATCACCATAAAAGGACATAACTTAACGAAAACATAACAACCAGCAACAGCGGTAGCAGCAGCAACAGAAACAGTAGCAATATCTGCTGTTTGCAATTGCGGCATTAAGCAACAACTACATACGATTGAGTACAAGTCAAAGTCAAAATGATAGTGGCAACAATGACTTAAGGATATTTTACTATGACATTGTCACAAATATTATAAGTATGTACGTATGTACGAACGAGTATGACTATGAATGTATGACTTTAACTTGTGTTTGATTTTGATTTCCCTCTAAATACAATAAACTTCAGTGTCATTCGACAATATTCAATACATTAATGCTCATGACAATCGCCAAAGATGATGATAATAATAACGACGATGACGATGATGATGATGGGAACGATTTGGATGCTGACAATGCTACAGATGAGCCAAAATGACTAGAAACTCAGAAGCAGCTACCGGCTACGGAAGATGAAAAAGATGACGATGATGATGATGATGAGGACAACGATGGGTTACGATGACAATCAATGTTTGCATTGCATTATTATTGGAATAAATGAATAAAGTTTATTTTTTATAAGTAACCAGCAACTGGCAAAAGTTTTATACTTATGAGACAACAATATGCAGTGACAATGGTTCCACCTAAGTCAGCAACACTTTCAACATTTTTAAATCTCAACTAAACAAATATTTATTAGGGGTGATCACAGTTGCAGTGAGTATAGGGGGTCAGTTAAAGAACTGTACTTAAGGGATATACATATAAATTGGAGCTACTTTGATTAAGAATCAGTCCAATTTGTGTTAGTAATATGGTTAGCTAAGCGATCTTCTTCTTACAGCCTTGGAAGATACTTCCGCTTCTGGTATGTTTAAATCTATCTATCATCCACTTACAAAGTTATACTATTTTGATTTTTACCACATAGGGATGCTTGGCGATGTGAAATTCTTATAAAAACTTTTTACATTGATGCTTTTAGCCTAAATACACAGATAGGCTTCGATGTCTACTCTAAAGACATACATTTATGAAGGAAGTAGCAATTTCCTTACAAAATGGTGGATAAATAATAGTCAACCTGACATCAAGTCTTCTAAAATTCATACCAGGCCCGAATTACTGTGCACCACAAAACGAAATGGCTTAGAAGTTCATAATTTAGCTTGTTTGGGTGCAGGACCTTAAGGAAATGCCGTGGAACTGGCGAGTTAGCAAGATGAACTAGAATCTGTTGTTATGCCCCTCGCCGCTTGTAGACTTTCGTCAGTCTTCTTCTTCTGTTATCCTTGACTCCCAGTGGAGCATATGGCCTCTATAGCGTGCGTACGTTCCATGTCGCAAACATTAAGTTTTCTTTCATGCCTATATTAGTTTTTATAGTTCGATTTCTTTGGATACAATTGGTTTCATTCATCAAGATGTTCTTGCATAGATAAGACACCTCCAAAATCCTTGTGCCAGCTGCCGTAGCGGGGGGATTTCTCGCTTGATTACCCCTTGGAGTAGTATATTCTATAATGTTGTTTCTTTCCATGCTTAAAACATCGTAAGTCGATGGATGATGTGTCCAAAGACAAGAGCCACGTTTGTAAAGCGAGCCGGTCGGTTCGAGATAGACGCCCGCTTGTAGCCGCAACTAACATGTTGAACAGACTCTACAGTTTCGTACTTTACCAAGTACAATTATCTTAGACCCTTAGACCAAATACGTCGGAATGGCTTTAAGATAACTCCCCCACACGTTAGCCCTGACCTAGAATCCCACTCGGATTGTTTACCGCATCTTCAACTAGGATGCTCAGGTTTCCAGGATGTACCACTAGGAGGTGTGAGTAGGAATTGAATACAGTTATTACCTGTTAGCTGGAAACCCAGCAACAACTGCATCCCATTTACACCCCAACAAGACTTTCGTCAGTATCAGAACCTTATGTACCCTTACTTGTGTCCGTTATATTTACTGTACGATTGGTTATTGTATTGCTGATATGTATTTGACACTGAGTCACTTTAGCGACCTGTGGTTTGCCCATGAGGTGGCCTGTCTATTATTGTTTGCTATAATTGTTGGTCATATTGTCCCTTGCTGGTGTCACTTTGCATCCAAAATGTCGCGCGAGAGTGGGGCTCTTTGTCTTTGTTTGTGCATATTTTGGAGTTTTGGGCTGTTTCGAGTTCAACTGGTTGTAAGCAAGTCTTCGCCTTTCTTTTTGTGCTTTTATGTGTATTTAAACGTCTTTTAAGAATGTGTCTTGTATGGGAGGTATGTTAAAATATGGGCCGATTTTTCCAAAATTAGGAACACTGATTAAGGTTATGATAGACAATATTTGTGCCGAATATTATTAAAATACAACTTTGGGGCTGTAAAGGACAAAAAACTCTGTTCCGGGAAGGCATCCCTATGGGAGGTACCCGAAATAGTAATTCGACTTAACCCAAAACGGGATCGTCCTTGGACCAAAATATGAGCCTGTGCCAAATTTCATCAAATTATCTAAATCAACTCAGGGAGTGATTCTATTGGTATACTAAAAGGTGGGTCTCAGACCAATATTTCTATGCGTTATGAACATCAGCACAAGCCCAATATACCTCTTCCACCAATGGTGGTGAAGGGTATAAAAATCGGAGAATATCTAGTACCAAGATAATGAGGAGACCCTGAAAATTAATCTCGAGCCTGACTTGATTGAGTTTGCGTCTTGGTGAGTATCGTAGGAGTTTTGGTTTAAAACCCAAGCAGCTAGAACTGTTTATACCATGTCTGTCCCTTACGTTCGGTGTGGAGTTGCACTGCAATCGTTTGCCGTACTCATAGACCGGATGGTGTGTATACAGACAACTCTGTGTGTACACCTAATGTGTGTATCATATTTAACATGATTTCGAATTGGTACTCTGGAATGACAAAATGTCATGACAATTTTTCGTAGTAAGGGGGTGACTGGTAATTTGCTTAGAAGAAAGGAAGAGGAGTCCTTGAAACGTGTTCTAACTAAATGTGAACCGATTTCGTCCATTTTCAACACACAACTTGTTCAGACATCGAAAATACTTTTTGTTAAGGCGCTATCGCGCTTTCTTTTTTTTGTGTTTCCGTAAGTTTTTTTGTATAGGAGCTACCGTCAAATGATGACTGATTGTGTCAAAATTTTGCACACTGGCTGGCATTGACATAAGACTTCCTTGTGATAAATTTAGTGGCCAAAGCTATTACAGTTTATCATTTTTATGGCATTTAAGTGTATTTTGGGTGGAATTAAACTGTTTTCGTAAGTTTTTTTGTATGGGAGCAACGGTTTAATATGAACCGATTTAAAATTTTATGTGCTGCCTAGTGCTTACGTAAAACTTCTATATACGAAATTATATCATATTGCTGTTAGTATTTGTCATTTATTAGCAAATAAGCGATTAGCCTAGACGAGGTTATATGAGAGCTTTGGTTAAATATGAACCGATTTTGTTCGATTTCAATACCAAAATTTTTCAAGAAATGAGAAATATTTATGCCGAATTTCAGTAACCTGCAGACAGATGGACATCGCTCAATCGTCTTAAAATCTCAAAAGGATTTGAGCTAATATTAAGGAAGGTACAAACGGAATGACAATTTCAGTATATCCCCCATTCTTTTTGATGGTGGGTGTAAAAATAGGTGAAATATGGGGGTCCAAGACAGGTACCCCAAGGAGTCGACTAATTTCAGCCAAAATTAGTAGTGCTCTTTTTTGAATTAATTAATAGACAAGGCGAGGTATTAGAATATAATAGGTTAGAATTTACCTTCAAAGAGAAAACACCTCACGGAAATGAAAACTGTGACCATCCCTAATTTATTAAACGACATTTGTTCTAGATTGGTAATATTATATTACCTTGATTTGTTTCTTCTGGTAAAAAGTCGTTGGTTTATGATTATGTCTTGGCCATATACGAGCATATGCTTTAAGTTTCCATATGTATTATTTTGTCTTTTTTTTTGCCCATTTCAAAGAATTGTCACAATTCAAAGTCAAAAATCAAAACAATTGATATCAAAAAATTGTTTGCGTATGACAATCGGTAACAAGATCACATAAAATGTAAAAAAATATACAAATAATAATAATAATAATAAAAACTTAAACCTGTTGAGCTAAAGTCACCAACCTGATTTTGAATTTCTGAGTTCTTTTTCTTGGTCTTATGTCCTCCAATCGTTAAAATTCACATATTTTGCCATAGCCAAAGGTGGGGATACAATGTCTTTTATGGCATAAAATTTAATATTATTACCTTTTTTTTCTGGCCAACATGATCACTGACAATGGATTTATTTTACATATCAGAAATCATATTCTCTGTAAAATATGGCAAAACTACTTATAGGAAATATTTGCCATAAAATAAAAAAATAGCTTTTAAATTTTAAGTAAATGTTTTATGAAAAATTTTTTATATTGAAAAAAAAACTTGTCGGATATTATTTTAAAAACCTTTCAACACTTTCCATTAGAGTTGATCAATTTCATTTGAAATTTATCTCAAATTTTTTTCATCTTTTTGCCCCGTTATAATTTTATTTCTTCCACAGAAAGACCCATTAGATGACATCAATTTTATAAAGTTTGTTCTTGATTTTTTTGCTGTTTTCCTCTTAAAGCTGGATGGAGTGTAATCTTTAAAATTTTTATCGACATCATTATTTCTCATAAGCCCGTAATAAATAATTCTTTGGAATTTCGATACAAAAAAAGGCGACAACTTTCATAAATGCAATTTTTACCTTGAAATTCATAACAGGATGTGTTGGGTCAAAAAAATAAAAATTACTTAAGAAAAACTTAAATATCAAAAATTTTGTTTAAGATTTATATGAGGTACTAGCTGTTTGTACCCGGCGTTGCCCGGGTTGATAGTAAAAGGTTTTTACTTATTGCTGTGTTAAATTTTTCCTTAAAAATTAACATTATGAAATATTTTTTTATTCATTTTTTACCTGAATCCTTTATTAATGTATTTGCGCATGTATTTAATTGTCTTGAGTGATTGGCAGCACTCCACATTAATGTGTGATTGGAATGGGCCCATAAATGTCAAACAATATACAACACAGACGCGAATATTTTTTTTATATTTATAGATTATCAAACAATCGTCAAATAGTAATCAAATAACCGTCAAACAATCGTCAGTTAATCGTGAAACAATTATCGAACAATCATAAAAAATCATTAAACAGTCGTCAGTCAATCATCAACCAACCATCAAAAAATCATCAAACTACCGTCATAAAATCGCCAGTTAATCGTGAAACAATTATCAAACAATTATTACAAATCTTCAAATAGTCATCAGTCAATCAATCATCAAACAACTTTCAAACAATCGTCAAACAACCATCAAATAATCATGAAAAATTTTCAAACAATTGTCAGTCAAGCTATTATCAAACATTAATCATATTTCCAATATCCGATTTTAGATAAATCAAAAGAGGGTCGGTCACTTATATTTGTAATTTTTAATATATGAGTTATATGGGAGAGGTCACGCCTCCTTGAGATTTAAAAAAAGAACCTTGCCTATTTTAACCACCGGTCACACCTTACCATAACTGTGAAAATTTTACAAAAAAATCGGTCCGCAGAGTCATCCATATTTGTCATTTTCAATATTTGACTTATATAGGAGGGGTCACGCCCACGTCAGATCTCAAAAAAAAAAATTCTGGCCTATTTTATCCATCCGTCACACCTTAACATACTGCCAAAATTTCAGAAAAATTGGGCCTCTCGGTCACCTATATTTGTAATTTTTAATATATGAATTATTTGGGAGGTGTCACGCCCCCTTGAGATTTCAAGAAAAAACCTAGCCTATCTTAACCACCGGTCACACCATACCTCACTGTCAAAATTTCAGGAATGTTAGTATAACTTTATCTTCATTTGGAAAATCAGCAAAATCAATTTACCCAGTCATAGGTATTGTATTTGTAACGGGCCCCTGCTCCGATCCTTTTAATTTTTTTCTAAAGTACGGCCATTGGTAATGAATTTACTTTTGTTAAGTTTGAAGTTTCTAACTATTATGGCTTATCAAATTTAATAAAAAATACTAAATTTTGCACCATTCGGTCCACTATTTACCCTATTTGGGCCCTTTCTGGAAGTTTTGAAACAAAAAACCACCTTAAGGGAATGTTATATCTAATTTCAAAATTTCATCAAAATCGGTCAAACCGTTTAGGAGTCAACCTCTTTCTAACAAACAAATAAACCAATTAACAAACAAACAAACAAACTTACAAACACATTTATAATATATATATAGATTGAACGAGATACCCTACATAATGTATTGTGATTATCATAAACATGATCAAAAATAAGTATCTTGTTGTTGTAACTGGGATATTATTGGAAAAATCTCAGCAGTTGCAGGCCTTGGTCGTAATCCTAAGATTTCCGATGGGAACTGCAGAACTATCTTTTTCTGCAAAACTATCTTTATCTCTAAAATAGTTCCAAATAACCCTATCAATAGAATTACTATCGATATAAATGCCTTTCCAACGTGAATCCCTATAGACGTAGAAAAACTTTCCGAAACTTACTTAGATATAGGAAAGTATAGGGCAGAGTATCGCATCTGCCACTTTATACCTCCCTCTATAAAAATTTCACTTCATTTCCTTTGTAGAAAAATGCTACATAAATGATATGAACAAAATATATTATATAAAAAAAATATATATGCCATTAATGTATGACAAGTATTGATATTTTGTATGGGTGACAATTCCCTAAAGATGCCATTGTATACTAAATCGCTTTTTGAATTTTTTGCTTTTTAAAATTTTTACCAAAAGATTTGAGTATAAACCACGTGAAACCCCAATAACAAGAACTTAAACATTAAACACAACATTCCAACAAATATGCAATCGTTAAGATGATCATAAAGATACACTTAACGAAAAAGCATTTCAAATGAACGAAACATATCTAAATTCTTTCTTTCACAATTATATCATATAAAATAAGCTGTTGATAGAACTTAATTTTTCGTTTTTGATCGCTAGTTTAGGTCTTTCAAGGATTCGAGTATTAGGAGATACGATGAAGTGACCCCTGCTTTATATGTTTTATCCATTGAATTCGTTTGCTTTTAAATCATATAGTCATTTAGATCAACCTCATTTGATAAACCTCATTCTCCCTCACTCTATCTTTGCCTTGCGCCTATTTTATATCGTCGCTCTAAGTTCTTATATGATTGTAACTTTTAAACAAAATTGGTCCCTTATGTCTCTGTGCAGGAATATGCGCCAGGTCGCTTCTAGCCATTCTCTTTCTCGGTTTTACGTTTCATTTGTTGAATCGCCAAAAATAAATATGTATATAAATAGTATTATTCAAAAGTAAAGAATGGACAAATTTGACATCGGGAACTAAAATGAACTAAACACACCTTTTTTGCGTATCTCGTCGATACCGCGCCGAATTTAAAGTTTTGTTCACGTAAACCGGCTCATTAAAATTTCCCAAGAGAAAAATCACAAGAATGGAACTGCAAATTGTCAAGGGTAAATCGAAAAATCATGCAATAACAGCGTTTGGCGCCAAACCAAAGTTCACTGAAGTCAATATTAGCCAATTGTGACCCTAGAAATTCGGTTATGGTGCTTTGGTAGCACAAATAATTCGTATTAACCTCGTCTATTTGTTCACTTAAAAAAAATATGGGCCGATGATGCCGCCTGATTATAAATCGCAAGATACGAGCTAAGACTATTTTTGCTTTTTTTATAAAGAGAAGTAATACTGACGCAAATACTGCCTATACAATTGATATAGAGTTTATACGAATTGGATTGTTTTCTTTGGAAAGGGGATAGTTGAGAGGGTAAAGGTGGTGAAAGACAGACATAAAGCTTTTTATTTTATTCAACACTGTAACTACATGTCATGTCTATTTTTAGAACAGTGAAGTTGCGCCATTTGCTGCTGTTTAGGCGCATTATTTAAGCTATTTGTTCTACAGCCAGTTTTATTTCTGTTACATCGACAGCGTGTTATTGCTAGCCACCGGTGGAGGATGCTGTGGTAATTGAAAATTTTAAAAGAAATTTATAATTACATAAATGGATGTTGCCGTGACCGGATATCAAACCCAAGCTCAATGTGATATGTTAGTAGTCGATGTGCTAACCAACTCTATGGCTTAGTTATTTATGTACCTATTTAGATGCACTTTGGGTTGAGATTTTAATTAAAGTCCTCAATTTATTCCTTACCACTCTATAGAAATGCGAACCTAAGAGAGTCATACCCACAAAAAAACATGAGAGCTCTTGCAAATGTTGGCACTTGACCTTTTCAAAACATTCGACATACTCAGTTATGCGTCTTCCAAATTCCATATGTGTGGCTAAAAGGCATTTATGCAATTATTAGACAAGAAGTCAAAACTCATTAAAACATTGTTGAGTACTCTTGCCTATATTTCAGTTTATGTAGAGAACAATAAAAAATATGGGTTAGGACGTCAGGCTAGTAACCTACTCATAAAATTATAATAAAAACGGCCCCTTAATGTTAGAAGACGTTCGGTCGAAAAAAAAACAAGTAGAGAAAAATCTTTTAAAGCTTACCATATATTGGAGAATATGCGCACAAGATCAAAGCTTGGCCTTTCACCTTAACAAATTTTAAATATAGGCCATTTAAATAACATATGCCGATAACTGCACGATCATCGCATAGGGCAATAATATTGATCTTCACCACATGGACGAAGAAAGTTTCGCTAGAACTAAATGTCTATTAGAAATATTAGAGCCCATTATATATAAATAAAATCTATCTCGAAAACGGCTCCAATGATTTTGATAAAATTTGGACAGTGGGTACCTTTTTTGATGTATAGGTCGAGTAAGAAGGGCCTTTGGAACCTTTGCCTCTAAGAGGGTAAAAACTGGTAAAAAGGGGAAAAAATAAAAAATGCTATATCTACTAAAGTAATAGGTATAGAAACAAAATTTAAATTGTGTTTTGAATAGCTGTTAAAATAAGCGGACATTTGTTTGGTAATTTTTTCAATCTATGCTCGAAATGGGGTAAAAAAGGGTAAAAATAGTTTTTTGGTACCATTTTTAAGCCACTCTTATCTTTTGAACCAAACTATGTAGAAAAATTTTTGTAATACACGTATTTGGTACTTTTTTGATTTCGGGTGCCAAAATAGGTAAAAAGGGATAACTTAACACCTCACCGTTAACTGCGTTTTACCGAAAACTACCGAATTCAATTGGTACAAAGTACCAAATATGCACATGTAACTTTTTAGAAATTAGGGAATAAAAGGGGAAAAACTTGGTAATGTTATAACTTTCAAACAAATGAATGTTTTTCTGTCTGTATAAAATAGTAAACTATGCATTTAACCATGTTAAGCACATGCAATAATCTTTAGCTAAAGTTGTTGCCATTGAGACGACAAAGGTTTTTAAGTTGGTTTACTAATTTCCGACAGGTGACGCCACTGAAAATTCGTGTCCTTGGCAATACTAATAAGGATACACCGCTAGAAAAAATACTGTGAACAAAAACTCGCAAGTTAAGACATGATTTATCATTTCAAGACTTGTAAGTACTTCATAGTTTAATTTTGTTAAAATATAACAATATTTACTTAGTCTTTTTCATACTCGAAAATGGTTAATTTTTCTCATTTGGATTTCAAAACGATGAAAATTTGTTTTTTTTTAATTATTAAATACGTAATATTATTAATTTATTACTGAATTTTAATAAACCCAGTAAAATTTTTCATTACCAAATAATGAGTTAAACAGTTAAACTATTGAACACGAACTACTTACTCATTCGCTGTTTAAGTCATTACATTAACATGGGGATGTCATTGGAGGCAAGTACTTACCAATTGCAGAAAAGTAATGACTTTGGTAAGCAATTTGAAAGCAACAACAACAACAGCAACAACTTTTTTGTTGTTGTTTTATTTAAAACATATATTTTTAAACGAAATACAAAATTTTTTTATGATCCCATGGGGGCTCGAACCCAGACCCTCCGACTGCTAGGCAGAGACTCTTCCACTGAGCTACTTCATATGTTGAAAACTTAGCAGCTTATAATTAATATAAACAATTTTTATTTTTAGATCCAAAATCATGTGAAAATAACTTTGTTTTTCCCTGCTTTTTTTGCTTTGTTGTAATTTTTGGAAAAATATTTTTATAGCATTTTTTGTAATTATTTTAAAACTTAAACTTAAACAATTTAAATCTTCTTTTTTGTATAAGTTTTTACATAAGATTGACTCTTACTTACTTAAATGTTACAACCTGTTAAGGTCAAAGTCCGAGCATATTTTAGAATTCCATGGATTTCGATCTTGTGCGAATATTCTCCAATTTTATAGGCCAAGCTTTGAAAAATGTTCCTCTACTTGGTCTTTCTATCGAAGTTTCGGACATCCTTCTCTAACATTAGGTAGTGAGACATTTCAATTCTAATTTTATCCTCTTCATTGTATTTTTTTTCAAGAGAGGGTTACTAGCCCGTAATCCTAACCCATTTTTATCGATCTTATGGGACAACTCTCGGAACATGTTAACTCACAATATTAATGGGTGTTAAACTATCTCCCCGGGTGATACTATGAGGAGGTGTGTGTCCACAGTTGAGATGAAGGATGACCCAGATAAGTTGGGCTTACCAAGTTAAGACCAATTAGAATCGTGTTTGGTATTCGACATCCCCTACATAATCAAAATTGACTCATGATGGTATTTTTTCATTAACGTGAGTTAGTTTTACAAATTTTTTTTACAGAAGATAATATTTAGGTTCTTAAAATTCAAAAATCATTTAAAAACACTCTTTTAATAAAAAAAAAACTAAAAAAATTGTTGCCCTTGGTGGGATTTGAACCGGGGCCATTCAGTTTAAATTACCATCTTAATTACAAATAAGTACTTCTGTAATAACTTATTATTTATTCGGATGGTATGTTGTAGTCGTTACAAGGTAACCAGTTATCAGAGTACTTGCCATTACCACAGTTTTGCTGGGAATATACTTAAAAGTAATTATATTGCACTAAGATAAAAGTTTTTTTACTTAAAAAAAATATATTTTAACCCTTTTTTTGGCACTTTTTTCAGCAAATTTTGGTTATAAAGCATTAAAACTATTATTTGACGCCAAGAATAAGTTTTTTTGTTATCATTAATAAAACTCGCGAAAATGAGTATTAAAATTATTCTGTTGGAATTTGGATGTTAACAGAGTTGGTTGGTGCCGCTTTGTTCAAGAAATGAAAAAAAAACGAAATAGGCAAGAAACAAATCAAAATCCAATTTATAGCAACAAAATAGAGAGAGAATAAAGAAATATATTCTTGAACATTGTTGCCACGACTCTATTATTTTTGTAAGCATTGAGAATATTTTTCAAAACAGAAATAAATTCTAATATTAAACAATTTTAGAAGTTTATATATTTTTAGATATGGCAAGTCCGAAAATCCTTAAACCAAGGACAAAATTTTAAAACTGTCAAAATCGCATATTTGTGTTTATGGAAAAATTTACCATATACTGATCCTTTGGAATATATAATGAATTCAATTTTTGATTGTTCTCTTCCCATCTCGAATTTTTATACATTTTTTAAAATAATAGGTTTTTAAAAGTTCATAAAAATCACAAAAACATCCACTTAGGTATCAAGTTTTAGTTTGGGCTCAAAGTCTGCTTAATTTTATACAATTAGATGTAAAAGACCCCATCAAAAGTAATTGGAGTGATATAAATAACGTCAATTAAAAAGGGCTCTCAGTGTGTAGCGTCCGTCACAGAAATAAAGGATTTTTTAATTTGACTAGTGCAATTTTTCTATTTTCTCCAATTGAACTTGGTTCGCAAAGATAACTTATAGTATGCTTTACAATAGTCTTAAAATATATATACGTTAATATAACATTTTACAGAATAATATGTATAGGAAAGTATGTAGCGTCCGTCACAGTATATATTTTTTACAAAATAATATTTATTAAATACAAAATTTATGAACACATGTCTGTCTTATTTATAAAGCAATAACACTGTCTATAGCCACAGATTAAATTTAAGATATTAGGTGCTAAAAAATATACAGTCGGTCAAATTTGATGATTTTGACACGTTTTGACAGCTTCTGCAGTAGTCATTGCTTTGAAGATTAAGTCTCCTAGCATGTAAACCTATTAAACAGTGTCCTGTGAGTACTGAGATAAGGGTGCGAAGTATATGGCGCGGAAAGCTGATCAAGATTGCATAACGCTTACAGTCGTAAGTTGGCCATGTAAGTCTGGAGATCGAACAGGTCGTTTCAGTGGATCAGTTGGTCTGTGCGGTCCTAAAAAGCAACTGCTTAATGAGCAGTTTGCATGCTAACCTATAAATTGGTCGATGTACTCCTGACCAAGGAGAGCACCACCTTTTGCTAGGTTTTCCGCAATGATGTTGCCTGGTACATTACTGTGACTGCGTACCCAGAGACGTTCAATTTTGGAATGTCTGGCCATCTCATTTAGGGATGCCCGTCATTCACGGATGAGAACGGATGTTGTGTAGACCGATGATAGAGAATGAATTGCGGCAAGACTATCCGTACAGAAACGAATATCGTTAGAGTATATTCGGTAGTACGTGAGCCACTTGCTCGCCTTATAAATAGCTGAGATTTTAGCGTGAAGAATACTGCATTGTTTGGGGAGTTTGAATTTTACTTTTGTCCCAAAAAGTGGGATAAAGAAGCCCCCACCCACACCGCGTACCGATTTGGATCCGTCCGAGTAGATATCCAGGGTCCCTTCTCTGGAGTCGATTTGAGCCCCAGGGATATCCACAAAGAAGAATTGCTCGGAAACGGGTGAGGGAGTGCAGTAGTCAATATTTTCGGGGAGATTTGGTAGTTTATCCAAAATAGTGGAAAATAGTTCTTAGCCTGACTGCTGAGTTAAGAGCTACAAATTGGGCCATTAGCTCAACCGGGAGCCAGTTGAGCATAGCAAAGAGTGCCTTTGATGGTGTAGTCCTTAAAACACCCGTAATTATGAGGGCAGCGGCTCTGAGAATCTTGCCAAAGGATCCTTGCTGATTAGCCTTCTTGAGGGCAGGCCGTACATAAGTATAGGTTTAGCAACCATTTCAAAGAGCCAGGCGGAATTGGACGGGGAAAGGCCCCACGTATTTCCCAGAGCTCTTCTGCACATGTATAGTCCAATGAAAGCCTTAGACATCCTAGATTGGGTGTTTAAGTTCCAGGACAGCTTAGAGTCCAGAATCACTCCCAAATATTTGGCATGATCCGTGAGTACCAGTTCAGTCCCATTTAGCTTTGAACTGAGGAATCTTGTATTTCCTGGTAAATAGAACGAGTTCCGCTTTGGCGGGGTTAAAATTTACGGAAACACGTGTTGAAAAAATAGTCACTTCCATTTTTTGTAGCGTCCGTCACAGCACTTTAAAGGCGAATAACTTTTCCCTCCAAAACAAGTATGTAAATTAACAAACGCCATTCGATAGCATAATCTAATATTCCCTGAAATCTGTGCAAATCTATCTAGTGTAGAACGACAATGGGATACATTTAAGTACAACAAAATCCGTACAAATCTATCGTCCGTCACTCAGGATTTGCCTTATTATATATCCAAAATTTTTAATAAAAATAGAAAACTTTTGCTTTTTAAAACGTTAGAACTACACATTGAAAAATTTCCTATCTTATCTTATATTCTTAAACGCTCAATAATTGTATGTATTTATATATATATATAGAATGGCTATCTCGAAAACGGCTCTAACGATTTTGATAAAATTTGGACAGTGGGTATCTTTTTTGATGTATAGGTCGAAGAAGAAGGAACTTTTGTCTCTAAGAGGGTAAAAACGGGTAAAAAGGGGAAAATATCGAAAACGCTATATCTCCTAAAGTAATAGGTATAGAAACAAAATTAAAATTACGTTTTAAGCAACTATGAAAATAAGTGGACAGGTGTTTGGTACTTTTTTGAAACTATGTTCGATAGGGGGTAAAAAAGGCTGAAAATAGTTTTTTTGGTACCTTTTTAACCCACTCTTATATTTTAAACTAAATAATATAGAAAGAAACTTTGTACTGCAATCAATAGATGTAAAAGAAACATGAAATACGTATTTGGTACTTTTTTGATTTTGGAGCCGAAATGGGTAAAAAGGGGATAAAATGATAACATAACATCTCCAAAGTAATATGATAGGAACATTATACATTATGTTAACTGCGTTTTAATAAAATGTACCGAATTCAGTTTGCACCAAAAAAGTATCAAATATGCATATGGAACTTTTAGAAATTAGGGAATAAAAAGGGGGAAAAATTAGTATTATTTTAAACAAATGAATGTTTGTCTGTATGTATGTTCTTTATAGAATAGTAAACTGTGAATTTGATCATGTTATACTCTTTAGCGAAGATGTTGCGGATAAGCCGGCGAAGGTTTTTAAGTTGATGAGACTAATTTCCAACAGATGGCGCCACTGAAAATTACTAAAAATTAATAAAATCGTAAACTGTACATTTGATCATGCTATGATCTTTAGCAAAGTTGTAGCGCATGAGCCGCCGAAGGCTTTTTAGTTGGTATGAATAATTTCCGACAGATGGCGCTACAGAAACTTACTCAAAGTCAATTTAATCGTAATCTGTACATTTAATCATGCTACAATCTTTAGCAAAGTTGTTGCACATGAGCCGACTAAGGTTTCTTAGTTGGTATGAAGAAATTTCGACAGGTGGCGCCACTGAAATTTACTCAAAGTCAATTTAATCGTAAGCTGTACATTTAATCATGCTGTAATCTTCAGCAAAGTTGTTACGGATAAGCCGAAGAAGGTTTATGAATTGGAATGAGCAAAGTCCGACAGGTGGCGCCACAGAAAATTACTCAAAGTGAATTAAATCGTAAACTGTGCATTTGATCATGTTATAATCATAAGCAAAGTTGTTACGAATAAGCAGACAAAGGTTTCTTATATGGTACTAACAACTTCAAGTGGCGCCACTTAAAACTACTCAAAATGAATTAAATCATAAACTGTGCATTTGATCAGACTATAATCTTTAGCAAAGTTGTTGCGTATGAGTCGACGGAGGTTTCTGTTGGTATGAATAATTTCCAAAATTATTAAAATGAGTTAAACTGTAAACTATGCAAACTACGTGTTGGTCGGACAAAATAAATAAAATAATTCAAAATTAACTGAATATTTGTACAATGTCATTCCTCTAAATTTATTTTAGCACTTTATAAAATAAAATATATAAAAACTTTAAAATTTGCCTCAAAATGCTAATCATAAAGCTCCGAGCAAGGCTCGGTCAACCAGGTACTTTTAGTTAAAAGTATAAAAAAACGGCATCTCTGCTGACAATTTTTTGGTGTTCATTTCCGTGTTCATTTCTTATTACAGGACACGCTGTTACAATTACAACTACAGCGAGGAGCAGGAATTCATAAAACATCTTCTCTGCTCTGTCGTATAAAAGGGTTTAAGATCGATGTTGGGAAAAGTCTCCATGTATTTTGTATAGATATTAAACAACTTAATAGATTTTAAAGCTATCCGATGCTTCAACGGATGACCCAGCTATATATATGCTTTACCTAAAAATGAAAATAGTATGCTTAGAGGAATTGCCTATCAGGGAGCATCTAAGTAATTTCTAAACCCTATTCAATGATCAACAACCGAATTCAGAATATTTTCTAAGTGTAACTCCAGAAATGTATTAAAGCCAAGAAAAATGTATAAATTTTTTCGCTCTATCCAACAAGAAGAACAAATGTTTTTTGAACGAAAGAAATCATCATGATCATAAATATTATGCAGAGTTAAAAAAGGCGATATTCTGTCGCTTTTTTGATGATATTCGTTTATCGCACCTTTAAATACCGACAATATGACAACATAAGACTCATAAATACAAAACATGATTCTTTGACCGAACAAACGATTTTTGCAAACATTTTTTCACACAGTTATACTTTTTTTCTACTTCTTCTCGATTTTACCGATGGTCAATGTTTTCTTAGGCTTTGGCGATTGTTTCGTATTTATATATTTTTATAGGTTTTTTGCTGTTTAACAAAAAGTAATGAAAATCAAGAATAAAAAAAACTAAACGATTTTTTTTTAACAAACTGTTGCATAAATGAAATGACAAAATGTGTTAAAAATACATTGTTTTATACTGTTTTTATTTGAGTGTTGTTGCTGTTGTTGCTAAGAAAGGGGCGAAGATGTTCAAGAAACAGCTAACAAATATCCAATCGGGCTAAACTTTACAGACATACTGTCTGGCAATGTCGCAAACATGTCTGGAGGCCTAATACACCGCGAAAAACATAGGAGAGTTTTGTGTATTGAAAATCCAACGAAGCTATTTCTAAAGATTAGACCTAATGATAGGGAACGGAATGAAAGTTTATTAAAAAATTTTAAATCGACATTAGATCTTTTTCATTTTTTAAATCTAATGATATTTTCCCCTTTTCATTATAATTATTCCAAGTGTAAAACCTCATTATCCAGTTCAGCACCGACGGACAGACAACCAGGCTCATCATCGCCTATCCTTCATCAAACATACGTGTTTGAAAACATGAATAGCATCAGTAGGAGCATTTCATTGTTTAGAACTCTTGGGAATCGATTTAAACTAAAACTTTAAAAGCATCACAATTTCTTTCCCTTGTAGCGATTTCAAACACTTTTCATATCGATTTATACATAATTCCAATTCGCATAAGACTATAAGAATTTGTTCTGTATCTTTGGTGCTTTTGTGGATTTTTATCTAATCAGTAGATGCTTTTTACGTTTATTGTGTTCAAATATTTTATGCAAACAACTTAAATAAATGAATAAAAAATTTTGATCGAAATCTCAGAATTGCAATACATTTTAGTCAATGTTTTTACAATTTTGTTGGGGAGAGATGTATAACAAAATTGTATGTAAATTTTGATTATGATCGAAGAAGCCAATGTTTGACATTTTAAACAGAGCAATATTTCAGAATTAATGTCTGATTACTCTGACGCAAATGTTGTGTAAACGTAAATTCATTTAAGTTTTTATTGGGTTTTACTGGGTTAACGAAAGAGAGCTAGAACGTCACAGTATAAACAAGTCTTCTGTGCCAGGTTTTTCTGTACTATCATCAGGAGTTGGCAGCTCATACCACCAGTAGCCGATGAATTTTATGTTATTTTCTTAAATACCACGATCTATAATAAAAATTGTGAAAATGAGTATTAAAATCATTCAGTTGGAATTTGGATGTTAACAGAGTTGGTTGGTGCCGCTTTGTCAAAGAAAAGATAAAAACAAAATAGGCATGAAACAAATTAAAATCCAATTTATAGCAACAAAATATATGGTTCGAGAGAACAAAGAAATATAATCTCAAACATTGTTGCCATTACACTATTATTTTTGTAAACATTGGGAATATTTTTCATAAATTTTATGAATATTTTTCAAAACAGAAATAAATTCTAATATTAAACAATTTTAGATTTTTAATAAAAATATTTTTATTTGGAAAATTTTTTGATAAAAATAATTTTATATACAAAAATTTTCAAATCTTCTATGGAAAATTAAAAAAAAAATTCTATAGAAAAATGTTTGATAAAAAGATTTTCTATAGAAAAATATTTGATGAAAAAAATTTCTATAGGAAAATTTCTTGATGATAAAAAGATTTTCTATAGAAAAATATTTGATGAAAAAATTTTCTATAGGAAAATTGATAAAAAAAAAATTCTATAGAAAAATTGATAAAAAAAAATATTCTTTAGAAAGATTTTTGATAAAAAAATTTTTCTATAGAAAAATTTTTGATAAAAAAATTTTCTATAGAAAAATTTTTGATAAAAAAATTTTCTATAGAAAAATATTTGATAAAAAAAGTGCCTATAGAAAAATTTTTAGTAAAAAACATTTTCGTTGTAAGAAATTAATTTTAGTTGAACCAGAATTTATGTTGATGGTCGTGAGTTCGAGTAGGGCTTAGGTTCATGTCATAAATTATTTTTTTTAATTTATGATGTTTAAATTAGATGAATAAATTTTAAGAAAACTGAAAAAACTATGCGACACTTAGCAGTGTGGAATGCTGCATTTTCTGTCCCGCTACGGACTTCATCAGCACACTGTGTCACCAGCTGTTAGATGCCAGTGAATTCTTAAGCGAAATGGAAAACAAGAATTATGTTAACACTCATTTCTATTTCACCTATGACCATATGATCGATTCAGTTAGACGAACTTATATAGTTTTTTTCCTTTATGTTTTGTATCCCTATCCTTTATTAATCTACATTTACTTTGTACTTTAACCAACTGTCAGCTGGTCTAATTTAAAAATCATGAATTAAAAAAAAATGATTTATGACATGAACATAAGCCCGACTCGAACTCACATAAATTCTGGTTCAACTAAAATTAATTTTTTTCAATTAAATTACATGGGCACCGCGATTTACGTGTTTTCGTTAAATATCCGTTCTTCTTCTTCTTCTTCTGTTATCCTTGACTCCCAGTGGAGCATAGGGCCTCAACCATCCTTTTATATTGGACTCTATTGCGAGATGTTAGGCATACATCATTCCATGAATAGTTTGCTGCTTGTAACTCCGCATCAATTGATCATCTCCACGTTCTAGCAGGTGCACCAACACGACGGCCGCTTCCTTGTGGATTCCAACGAAGCGCTTGTCGAGCAATGTTGGTATTTGGCCTTCGAAGTGTGTGGCCTATCCATCGCCATTTCCGTTGACATACCTCTGTGGAAGCAGGGATTTGGTTTGTTGCATTAAATAGATCTTCATTTCTTATGCGATTCGGCCACCATATATTAAGAATTTGTCTTAAGCATTTGTTTGTAAAGGTTTGCAGTCGTTTATCGATGGCATTTGTGCGTTTCCATATTTGTCGAGATTTCCAAATTGCTCGAAGAATACCGAATGCAGATTTTGCCTTATTAATACGCGATTTAATATCCTCGTCTGCACCACCTTTTGTAGTTACTAAACTTCACAGGAAATTGAAGGTATCTACACGCCCAATAACCTCGATATTCACATTGATGTGTGTCAACGGGTTTGCGCCATAACCTCCAGGCATAATCTTTGTCTTGGAAATATTAATTTCAAGACCAGCTATACGAGAGTCAGCAGTAATAGCGTTAGTATTCTCTTGAAGGTGGCCAGAGCTTTGGCTTAGAAGACATACGTCATCGGCATATTCCAAGTCCTCAAGTTGTTTAAAGGGTGTCCATTGGATACCGTGTCTACCATTTATTATGTTGTCGATGACGAGGATAAAAAGTATAGGTGATAATATGCATCCTTGTCTTACTCCAGTAGTAAAATCGAACGGATCTGATAGTTTACCCTTGTGTGGGACTCGACTTTTAAAATCAACATACATTGCCCGGATTAAGTTGAGAATTTTCGTCGGCATGTTACGATTTTCTAAAATTCTCCATAGATAGCTTCTATTGACACTGTCGAAGGCCTTCAGTCGATAAACGCTAGGTAAATAGGAGTGCGGAATTCATTACATTGCTCTAATACTATTCTTACTGTGTTGATTAGATCAACACAAGAACGGTTTTCTCTAAACCCAAACTGATTTTCGCGGAGTGTAGAGGAAACTGCGTCGGATATTCTGTTCAAAATTACACGAATTAGTATTTTGCTAGGTATTGGGAGAAGTGTTATACCCCTGTAGTTATTGTTGTCTTTAGGGTCACCCTTTTTTGGTATTTTGACTAGTATACCTTCATTCCAAGAGGTTGGCAGAGCTTCTTCTTCCCATATTTTACGCACAAATGGGTGCCACAATCTCGACGATCCTTCAACATCACATAAAAGCATCTCCGCTGAAATATTGTCATTGCCCGGGGCCTTGTTGCGTTTAAGGATTTTAATAGCGTTCTTCACTTCTTGTATTGTTGGCGGACTGTCGGAAATTCCTCTGAATATACTATCATGGTTGGTTTCATTACGCACTTCAGCCAGTGGTGTTAATCCAATAGGGTTGTTAAGTGTTGACTTGAAGTGCTCCATCCAGCGAATTAGTTGCCTACCTTGGTATTAATTAAACCTATCGTAGCGTTAAAGTCGCCAAGTATCATGGTAATATCACAGTTATGTACGTTGGTGTTCATCCAACTGCTAAGTACATCATAAAATTCATCCTTATCATTTTCAGATTGGATTTCAGTCGGAGCGTAGACATTGATAATTATCAAATTGCGAGCTTTAGTTTTGATCTTTATTGCCATGAGCCTCTCACTGATAGGGTACCACGCTATCATGGACTTAGCTATTTTTTTTTTTGATATAAGGAATCCTACACCTCTACTATGCTCATCGCCTTCCGGGCGACCGGAGTAAAGAAATACAGTATTTTCATTCCGTATCTCCCCTTTTCCGTTCTGAATGAAACTTTTTCATAAATGATAACCAAAAAAAATTTTTTTTTATTTCTAACCAAAAAATATTTTTTTGATTGATATAATGGTTACTTATAACTAAAACAACATTTGTTCATTGTAACTGGTTAAGGTAACTAAAATAATATAAATTTGACGATAGTGGTTAAAAACTCCCAAATTCAGATAGAGGGCATTTTTGCACAACCTTTTTGCTAAATTTTAAGAAATTTTGTGCTCCAAAAAAAAAAAAATTACAATGATTTCGGGTCTCTGGTGAGTTATTTTACAAAAGGTCTATTATTTTGCAATTCCCCCATAGGCACACTTTTTTGTTTTTATTTTTTGATACCACACTTTAATCCATATTTGAGAGAACGATAAAAGATTGGAATATATATTCTTTTTGATATACCCTTAAGTCAATTATATAATTTACATCCCTTGTTCTTCAAAACATGATTAAAGTTTTTAATTTAAAGAACGTGAAACTAAAAGACATACATTGAAATAAAGAGTGCTCTAAATAAAATTTGTAGTTGGATTTTCTTAAATAAAAATCAAACCTTTTAATATAAAAACTCTAAAAAATACGCAAATATAATGACATATTATACAAAATCATTTAGCATTAAAATGTTTACTTAGTACTCGGGTTTTGAAAAATTATCGACTTTTTTCGAAAACCCTCCCATTAAAGATTTTACAGTTGCTTCTGATACCTTTTTGGAGCATGTGTTCCACCTGCGCTTAAAATCGGACATGTTCTTGGAAATCTTTCCTGTGTTCTTCAATTCCTTTTTTACCAGAGCCCAATACCTTTCCACAGGCCGAAGTTCTGGACAGTTAGGTGGATTTGCCTCTCGTGGTACAAAAATGACATTATTCTTTGAGTACCGCTCAAGTGCCTTTTTTCCATAATGGCATGATGCCAAATCGGGCCAAAAAAATGTAGTCACTCTGTGCTCTCTTAAAAAGGGTAACAACTATGTATTAGAAAATGAAGAAGCGGAAGAAAAATTTCGTTGATAAATATAATTTTTCAGTTTTTATGTTCCTTTTTATACCCACCATCAAAAAGAATGGGGGGTATATTAAGATTGTCATTCCGTTTGTAATTTCCTAAATATTAGCTCAAAAACGATATATATTCTGAATCCTTAAGAAATTCTAAGACGATTAAGCGATGTCCGTCTGTCTGTTGAAATCACGATAACGCCTAAACGAAAGGGGCTAGCTCACTAAAACTTAGTAAGAATATTCCTCATCTCTGAGAAAATTTTGGTATTGAAATTGGGCAAAATCGGTTCACATATGACCACAGCTCCCGTATATCTTGTCTAGGCTAATCGCTTATTTGTTAATAAATGACAAATTATAGCAGCTATGCTGATAAAATTTGGTATATAGAAGTTTTACATTAGCCCTAGGCAGCGTATAAAATTTCATCAAAATCGAGTCACATTTAGCCATAGCTCCCATACAGAAAACTTACGAAAACAGCCTAAATTTCACCTAAAATACACTTAAATGCCAATAAATCTAAAAGTATAACAGATATAACCACTAAATTTGGCACAAGAAAGTTTTATATAAATGCCAGCCAGTGTGCAAAATTTTGTCGCAATCGCTCACCATTTGATCTAGTTCCCATATAAAAAACTTACGAAAACACACAAATTCAAAAAGAAAAGGGGATTTATGTCCGTCTGTCCGTCAGATAAAGTCGTAATTGCTCCTTAACTACAAGAGCTAGTAAGACTAAATTAAGCACAAGGAAGTCTTATGTCAATGCCAGCCAGTGTGCACAATCGGTCACCATTTGACTATAGCTCCTATATAAAAAACTTATGGAAACACAAAAATACATAAGAAAAAGGTTGTTTATGTCCGTCTGTCCGTCAAATAAAAGCACGATAGCGCCTTAACGAAAAGAGCTAGAGGGACAAAATGAAAATGGACAAAATCGGTTCCAAATTAGTTAGAGCTCCCATATAACCCCGCCCCGGGAAACACATTAATGCTGATAAATTGAATACAATTGTAATAGCTATGACGATTAAATTTAAAATAGGGAAGTTTTATGCAATTTTTGATCAATTTATCAAATTTTATAGGAATCAGTCCATATTTGACTTTAGCTTTCATATAAAAAACACTCACGGAAACCAAAAATTTTAGCAAAGTCCAGTTAAAAGCTATAAAATTAGAAACTATGATAGCTATGGCCACTAAATTTTGCAAGAATAAGCTCTATAGTACCTGGTTGACCGAGCCTTGCTCGGAGCTTTATGACTAGCATTTTGATGCAAATTTTAAAGTTTTTATATATTTTATTTTATAAAGTGCTAAAATAAATTTTGAGGGAAGACATTGTACAAATATTCAGTTAATTTTGAATTATTTTATTTATTTTGTCCGACCAACACGTAGTTTGCATAGTTTACAGTTTAACTCATTTTAATAATTTTGGAAATTATTCATACCAACAGAAACCTCCGTCGACTCATGCGCAACAACTTTGCTAAAGATTATAGTCTGATCAAATGCACAGTTTACGATTTAATTCATTTTGAGTAGTTTTAAGTGGCGCCACCTGAAGTTGTTCGTACCATATAGGAAACCTCTGTCTGCTTATTCGTAATAACTTGGCTTATGATTATAACATGATCAAATGCACAGTTTACGATTTAATTCACTTTGAGTAATTTTCTATGGCGCCACCTGTCGGACTTTGCTCATTCCAATTCATAAACCTTCTTCGGCTTATCCGAAACAACTTTGCTGAAGATTATAGCATGATTAAATGTACAGATTACGATTAAATTGACTTTGAGTAAGTTTCTGTAGCGCCACCTGTCGGAAATTATTCATACCAACTAAAAAGCCTTCGCCGGTTCATGCGCTACAACTTTGCTAAAGATCATAGCATGATCAAATGTACAGTTTACGATTTAATTAATTTTTAGTAATTTTCAGTGGCGCCATCTGTCGGAAATTAGTATTATCAACTTAAAAACCTTCGCCGGCTTATCCGCAACATCTTCACTAAAGAGCATAACATGATCAAATTCACAGTTTACTATTCTATAAAGAACATACATACAGACAAACATTCATTTGTTTAAAATAATACTAATTTTTCCCCCTTTTTATTCCCTAATTTCTAAAAGTTCCATGTCCATATTTGGCACTTTTTTGGTGCCAATTGAATTCGGTACATTTTATTAAGTTAACATAATGTATAATGTTCCTATTCATATTACTTTGGAGATGTTAAGTTATCATTTTATCCCTTTTTTACCCATTTCGGCTCCAAAATCAAAAAAGTACCAAATACGTGTTTCATGTTTCCTTTACATCTATTGATTGCAGTACAAAGTTTCTTTCTATATTCTTTAGTTTAAAATATAAGAGTGGGTTAAAAAGGTACCAAAAAACTATTTTCACCCTTTTTTTACCCCCTATCGGACATAGTTTCAAAAAAGTACCAAACACCTGTCCACTTATTTTCATAGTTGTTTAAAACGTAATTTTAATTTTGTTTCTATACCTAGTACTTTAGGAGATATGGCGTTTTCGATTTTTTCCCTTTTTACCCGTTTTTACCCTCTTAGAGGCAAAAGTTCCTCTTCTTCGACCTATACATCAAAAAAGATACCCACTGTCCAAATTTTATCAAAATCGTTAGAGCCGTTTTCGAGATAGCCATTCTATATATATATATATATATATTTATATATATATATATATATATATATATATATATATATATATATATATATATATATATATATATATAAATATTCAGTTGATTTCGAATTATTTTATTTATTTTTTTCCGATCAACTCATATTCTGAAACATTTTGGAAATTGGTCATACCAACAGAAACCTCCGTCGACTCATGCGCAACAACTTTTCTAAATATTATAGCCTGATCAATTGCACAGTCTACGAATTATTTCATTTTGAGTAATTGTCAGTGGCCCCACCTGAAGTTGTCCATACCAACTAAGAAACCTACGTCTGCTTATGCATAACAACTTTTCTAATGATTATAACATGATCAAATGCACAGTTTACGATTTAATGCATTTTGAGTAATTTTCAGTGGCGCCACCTGTTGAACTTTGGTCATTCCCATTAATAAACCTTCGTCGGCTTATCCGCAACAACTTTGCTAAAGATTATAGCATGATTAATTGTACAGCTTACGATTAAATTGACTTTGAATAATTTTCAGTAGCGCCACCTGTTGGAAATTATTCAAACCAACTAAAAAACCTTTGCCTCCTCATGCGCTGCAACTTTGCTAAAGATCATAGCATGATCAAATATACAGTTTACGATTTAATTAATTTTTAGTAATTTTCAGTGGCGCCACCTAACGGAAATTAGTCTTACCAACTTAAAAACCTTCCCCGGCTTATCCGCAACATCTTCGCTAAAGAGCATAACATGATCAAATTCACAGTTTACTATTCTATAAAGAACATACATACAGACAAGCATTCATTTGTTTAAAATAATACTAATTTTTCCCCCTTTTTATTCCCTAATTTCTAAAAGTTCCATGTCCATATTTGGCACTTTTTTGGTGCCAATTGAATTCGGTATATTTTATTAAAACGCAGTTAACATAATGTATAATGTTCCTATTCATATTACTTTGGAGATGTTAAGTTATCATTTTAGCCCTTTTTTACCCATTTCGGCTCCAAAATCAAAAAAGTACCAAGTACGTGTTCAATATTTCTTTCACATCTTTTGACTGCTGTACAAACTTTCTTTCTATATTCTTTGGTTTTAAATATAAGAGTGGGTTAAAAAGGTACCAAAAAAACTATTTTCACCCTTTTTTACCCCCTATCGGACATAGTTTCAAAAAAGTACCAAACACCTATCCACTTATTTTCATAGTTGTTTAAAACGTAATTTTAATTTTGTTTCTATACCTATTACTTTAGGAGATATAGCGTTTTCGATTTTTTTCCCTTTTTACCCGTTTTTACCCTCTTAGAGGCAAAAGTTCCTCTTCTTCGACCAATACATCAAAAAAGATACCCACTGTCCAAATTTTATCAAAATCGTTAGAGCCGTTTTCGAGATAGCCATTCTATATATATATATATATATATTTATATATATTTATACCCAGTAAAACTTTTCATTACCAAATAATGAGTTAAACAGTTAAACTATTGAACGCGAACTACTTACTCATTCGCTGGTTAAGGCATTACATTAACATGGGGATGTCATTGGAGGCAAGTACTTACCAATTGCAGAAAAGTATTGACTTGTGTAAGCAATTTGAAAGCAACAACAACAACAGCAACAACTTTTTTGTTGTTGTTTTATTAAAAACATATATTTTTAAACGAAATACAAAATTTTTTTTATGATCCCATGGGCGCTCGAACCCAGACCCTCCAACTGCTAGGCAGTGACTCTTCCACTGAGCTACTTCATATATTGAAAACTTAGCAGCTTATAATTAATATAAACAATTTTTATTTTTAGATCCAAAATCATGTGAAAATAACTTTGTTTTTCCCTGCTTTTTTTTTGCTTTGTTGTAATTTTTGGAAAAATATTTTTATACGATTTTTTGTAATTATTTTAAAACTTTTTTAACATTATTTTAAAACTTAAACACTTTAAATCTTCTTTTTTGTATAAGTTTTTACATAAGATTGACTCTTACTTACTTAAATGTTACAACCTGTTAAGGTCAAAGTCCGAGCATATTTTAGAATTCCATGGATTTCGATCTTGTGTGAATATTCTCCAATTTTATAGGCCAAGCTTTAAAAAATGTTCCTCTAGTTGGTCTTTCTATCGAAGTTTCCGACATCCTCCTCTAACATTGGGTAGTGGGACATTTCAATTCTAATTTTATCCTCTTCATTGTATTTTTTTTTTCAAGAGAGGGTTACTAGCCCGTAATCCTAACCCATTTTTATCGATCTTATGGGACAACTCTCGGAACATGTTAACTCACAATATTAATGGGTGTTAAACTAGCTCCCCGGGTGATACAATGAGGAGGTGTGTGTCCACAGTTGAGAAGAAGGATGGCCCAGATAAGTTGGGCTTACCAAGTTAAGACCAATTAGAATCGTGTTTGGTATTCAACATCCCCTACATAATCAAAATTGACTCATGGTGGTATGTTTTCATTAACGTGAGTTAATTTTACAATTTTTTTTTACAGAAGATAATATTTAAGTTCTTAAAATTCCAAAATCATTTAAAAAGACTCTTTTAATAAAAAAAAAAACTAAAAAAAATTGTTGCCCTTGGTGGGATTTGAACCGGGGCCATTCAGTTTAAATTACCATCTTAATTATAAATAAGTACTTCTGTAATAACTTATTATTTATTCGGATGGTATGTTGTAGTCGTTACAAGGTAACCAGTTATCAGAGTACTTGCCATTACCAAAGTTTTGCTGGGTATATATATAAATACATACAATTATTGCTCGTTTAAGAATATAAGATATATACCAGCCAGTGTGTACAATTTTGTAATAATCGGTCAACATTTGGCTATAACCCCTTTGTTTTTACTAAGTTTCAGTGAGCTAGCTCCTTTCGTTTAGGCGTTATCGTGATTTCAACAGACAGACAGACAGACGGATAAACAGATTGACGTTTTTGATTTTTGAGCCAATATTAATGAAGTTACAAACGGAATGAAAATCTCAATATACCCCCCATTCTTTTTGATGGTGGGTATAAAAAGTGTTGTCAAAAGGAAATTTGCTAAAAAAAAAACACCCGATATATTTCAGTATGAAAACAAATGTACTATTACCACTCTCAAAGTATGGTATTCAAATGTTAAGTTCTTTCGATTCAATAATTCTAAAGTCATAAATCGTACTTGTGTAAATAATCTTAATTTAGGTAATAAATTATTGATTATTTATTTTTACTTGTCTAGCAACAAAAAATATATTTCGTTTAATATTAAACCAAAAAGAAAATAATAAAAACGATTTAATGCTACGACGCGTAATAAGCGATAAAAACATCTTTAATCAAGTGATTATCACAGCTGGATATTAAAGGCATTCATTTCAAAGTAACAAATGTATGTACAACCAGCCATAACCAAACTCATGAAAACGAATTAGTTGGATCATTGTGGACAAGTGGACAGGGCACAATATGAAAGAGATCACAAGAATGGAGTTGTCTTATACTTATTCTTGTAATAATGGAAATAAACACAAGTGAAAATGTGAATAACCATCTCACCTACAGATTCATAACTTCTGTCTTCTTTATGTAGAACAAACAAATTATTATAATGGACCAAACAATGGCGCTTTAATGTGTGAACTCCAGGGGTGATGGTGCCACTTTGACACCTTTTTACCCTTTTCTTGTGATCTTTAATTCTTCTGCAGATGCATTTGCAGTTCACTCAGTATGAGATTAATAATTTCATAATTTATAAAGTTGGTGGAATCTTTAAGAAGACATTCAAATTATGTTGGCCTTTTTAAAAACTTGAAATGTTCAGGCGCCTTAAATTACCAAAAAGACTTAAACTATTGCTTTCTTTTGTTCTTTAAAGCATCTGTGGGTTAATATTATGTAGTTTATTGGGCAAAGTGATTAACGCCACATGATATTGAATACAAACTCGCCAGCGAGATCATCATTAAGGTGAACCAATAAAAACAATTTATAAATCTTTCTTTCAGTTAAGGGCATAAATATTTTCCAGATTAGCTTTTTTTCATTCTTTGTAAAAATACACACAAAAAAATAATATTTTTCCTTTGCCACTTAATAGCCGAGAATTTTTAATTTAGAAATTAAAAAATAAATAAATTTGGAAATAAATAAAAGTCAAGCGAAAAATTATGGATTTTGTTAAATAGCTTATTTTTGGTCATTAATTAAATTAATTAATGTTAGTATAGAAATATTTGAAATCATAAATTTAGGGAATAATTTTATTTTTCTAAAAAGTGAACATGGAATTTAGCCGTAGAAGTTCAAAAAGTTGGTAATGGGTGCATTTAGAATGTTTCAGATTTTTGGGAAAATTAAAGAATTTTTCAATTTAGGCATAAATATTATCAGGTATGTAATGAAAATCGATCGTTTTCAAAACGATCGATTTCAGATATATTTTTAAGATAATTTTTGGTTATTTCCTCAAAAATAATAAAATTTTGTTCTTTAATCCTTTTGAGTGATATATTATCTTTCATTTGGTTAAAATTTTTTGGGAAAATAACCGGAAATACCAGTATATCTTTATTACAAAACATGAATAAAGTTTTTAAAGTCTTTTAATTTAAACCAAACACATTTGTCATACATCGTCGTCTTAAAACTTCTGTCCCATATGGATATGTGCCCTTCCTATGATCCTTTTGCTCAATATCCCATATTAAAATGTGAACAAAATTTTCTATTTAATATAGGAAATTTAGTTGTTTTTTTTTAGTGTAAAAGCCTAGTGATCAGACTCACTTATACTATGAAGTCCATTATGTACCATGGAAGCCAATAAAAAGCATGTCACCCATATTTAGCCGTTGAATCTTCCTGATTTCTTTAAAAAGCTCTTAAGTTGGACAATTTCTATGTTAGAGTGGTTCGAAAAAAAAGTTGTGTCAGTCACACCCTGGGATTTATATAAGTATAATTGATTCG
Organism: Stomorhina lunata; assembly: GCA_933228675.1. Classification (NCBI taxonomy): domain Eukaryota; kingdom Metazoa; phylum Arthropoda; class Insecta; order Diptera; family Rhiniidae; genus Stomorhina; species Stomorhina lunata. The sequence goes on along the minus strand of OW121741.1, from coordinate 84,227,034 downwards.
CCTACAAATACCGCCCTTTTAGTTTTTTTTTTAACTTTTTGTTCATCTTTAGTCCGATCATAACACTTTGTATATTGGTGTTCACGGCTCTGAAAAGGCTACATTTTTTTACTACCACGCCAATTTTTAGTCATAAATTTTTAAAACTCGATTCGTATCCACCCTATTTGAATCGAGTACGAATAGAATTTTAAAAGGTTATGACTAGAAATTGACGTGGCAGTATAAAACTAAACTAAAAGAGAAAAATGTAGCTCTTACAGAGCCGTAAATGCCGATATATGAAATATTATGATCTAACTAAAAATGGCGACATAGTGAACAAAATACTAAAAGGGAGTTATTTATAGGCATGGCAAAAAAAATTGTTTTAACAATATCTTGAGTCCTAGATGTGACTGACATAACTTTTTTTTTTAATGGAACGCCTTACATCTACATTAGTTTTTGGATACCAAGGTATCCGAAGACCATACATGGGCATACTGCATTACTTTTTTACTGCAGCAAGCGTTTCAGTAATCAGTAAATGTTTACTGATTACTGAAACAAAAAATCAGTATTCAGTAAATTTTACTGATTACTGAAAAAATAAATCAGTATTCAGTAAATTTTACTGAATCATGAAAACTTTTTTCAGTATTCAAATTTTACTGATTACTGATTTATTTTTTCAGTAATCAGTAAAATTTACTGAATACTGATTTTTTGATTCAGTAATCAGTAAACATTTACTGATTACTGAAAAAAAATTTTAGTATTCAGTAAATTTTACTGATAACTGAAAAAAAAATTCAGTAATCAGTAAATTTTACTGATTACTGCAAATAAATTCATTAATCAGTATATTTTACTGCTTAATGATTAGTATCTAGAGCTTTTCAGCAAAAATTAAAAAAAAAAACTTTTTTATTTTAACACAGAAATGTCATTGTAGACAAGCACTTAGTAAGTAATGGTACTACAAAAAGCCCATCTATGGTACTTGCCTTATTAAGTTACAAATAGGGAGTAAAATAACCCAGCAAAACTTTTGATTACCAAGTTATAAGATAAACAGCTAAAATACTGAATAGGAACTTCTTACTCATTAGCTGTTTAAATCGTTACATTAACATGGTGATGTCATTGGAGGTAAGTACTTACCAATTGCAGAAAATTAGGGACTTGAGTACATACAAAGAAAATTCCGACAACATCACAATTGGAACAAGGGGTACTTCTCTCAGACAATGAGCTGCATCCGATTCTATTTTTAGACTCATTGATCTACGTTTAACTCTGGTTCCTAACGGCAAATGCATTAGTTAGAAAAGTTAAACATAGGCTAATACTTGTGTGGCCGAGAATCGAACTTGGAACCTCTGTTTGTATGCACAAGGGAGTTTATGACCTTTTTTGGTATCCAAACACGTTTAGATTATGCTGGTGTGTTCACAAAAGTTGTTTAGTTTTATGGTGGCTATAATTTTACAAAATATAACGTGTGAAAAATCAGGATTTCAAAAAAGTTATAATAAAAAATTTTTTTCTTGAACATTTTTAAAAAAGACATCATAAAATTTTATTAAGAAATATTTTAGATGCTCTTGGCTACATTTTCCCCAACATAATAAAGCGATATTTTAAAGTGCTGATTAGCAATTTGGGAAAAACTGATTTTTTTGGCATCATGCTAATATTGGGAAACTTTGGTGGCCCATAAAAAAAAAACGGTCACTAAACTAGACAAACTTAGTATAGGGTTTTACTACAATTCGATAGTAGAATAAGACCCATATAGTCACGGCCTTGCACTTTTCAAAATATGTTCATTTGTTGTGTAGTTTAGTTCTTGTTTTTTTTAATTATATAATCAAAACCACCGGATACTGCATTTAATAATCAGTATTACTGATTTTTTTCAGTATTCAGTAAAATTTACTGATTACTGAAATTATTTTCAGTAATCAGTAAAATTTACTGAATACTGAAATTTTTTTTCAGTAATCAGTAAAATTTACTGAATACTGAAAATTTTTTTCAGTAATCAGTAAAATTTACTGATTACTGAAAATGTTTTTCAGTAATCAGTAAAATTTACTGAATACTGAAACTTTTTTTCAGTAATCAGTAAAATTTACTGAATACTGAAATTTTTTTTAAGTAATCAGTAAAAATTACTGAATACTGATTTTTTCTTTCAGTAATCAGTAAAAGAAAAAAAATACTGAAAAAGTACTGGTACTGCAAAGTGCCCATCTATGCCGAAGACAAATAGCTCATTGTTACTCCCATTCTGTACGACAGAGCAGGGCAAGTACAGCGAATATTTTTTATAGACTTTTGCTTCTCCTGGCCACTACAACATCTGCAAATGTCACATGTCGACACCCTCGGCTTACTCTACCGCTTTGCCACTTCATACGTTGAAAACTTCGCAGCTTATAATATTATTTAGACAATTCCTAATTTTAAATCCAAAAAAAAGGAATTGTATAAATAAATTATAAGCAACTAAGCTTTCAACAGTTGATGTGTCACACTGGAAGCGTCTGCGGTTAGCAGTCGCGAGACTTCGGTTCAAATCCGGGGCGACTTAAAAAATATTTTGTTTTTATTTGAAACAGCCGTTTATTTCTAGCTACAAAATTTTAACTTCAAGTTAAGAGGTAGATATCTAACTTTAAGTTAATTAAGAGTAATGCAGAGTCGAACAATTGACTACTTCCTAAGACATCGGCATATTAAAATAGTCAGTAAATTACATAGAGAAGTAATCCAAGTGCCAGTCACAACTACTTGAGAAATAGTTAGCTTTTAGTAAATTTAAAGTTAACTGAATGTCCGACTGAGATATTGTTGTTTTATTGTTATAATCCAAGCTATGTGTGAATCGATAGCAGTTGTAATAACTTTACAATAGTGGAGTGAGAGTCCTATTTAAAGCAAATGGCGCTGAATCTATTATATACAGCCATTAGAGACTGCTTAATTTTACTCTGCCTCACTCTAATGTCCCCTTATGTAAATTTGGTGTGAAACTTAGTATCAATATTCCAAATAGCTCCCGCAGAAGGTCGCCAAAAATCACAATAAAATGAAAAAAATGCGCAATGAACTTTCTTAACAGATATTTATACGCTTCACCACCATTTTTTTTTAATTTAGGATCAGCACTCTGTGGATGACCCAATGCAGCGCATTGTGTTGGAACTAGGAAAATAGGTTATGGGTAGGAGGATAGAAGGAGTAGTGCTTGTGGACATTTGATTTGAATTTTCCTATATTGTTAGTGGAAGGGAAGTAAATTCCACATACGAACAGTACGGCTAAAGAACGAGTTTTCTCTGTAATGTGTTGTCCGGTCTACTGGCCAATCGACTACGAAGGGATGAGCTCTAACAAATAAACGAGTGTTGCGCATGAAAATTCGAGTTTCGGGAACAAGTTCCCTGATTTCGTAAGAGCATATTCTAAAGTAGTAACGATAGAACAGTGAATTACAACCCACACTGCGACGGTGTTCAAGTGAGTCAATAAAGTTGAATAACCTACTGTCGCCAATAAGCACATTCGCCCTCTCCAGTACTCGGTCGAGAAGCACCAAAATGGAATAGTTGTATTCCATTATCGGTCTAATATAGGTGCTGTAAATAGTTCGAAGATCAGCTGGAGTAAAGTATCTCCTACACCGTTTTAGAAAACCGAGGTTAGTCCAACGAACATCACACTGAATTCTCATGCCCAGAACATCAAGAGCGTCTGATTCCTGAATATATACACCATCCATGAAAACAGATGAAGTAATAAGATCTGATGTGCGCTTGTGTGTAAGCATACAACATTGAGTTTTTCGAGTATTAAAATCAACTCTATTCGCGCGGCCTATAACTGAATGAATACGAACGGCAAATATTACTACCATCTGCAAAAGAGTATATAGGATTGGAAGTTTGATATAGAAGGTCGTTAATGAATATAAGAAATAGTGTAGGAGAAAGAACGGAGCCTTGCGGTACCCCTGAATCAATCTTGAACTCGTTTGTTAAGATCCCATCTACGACAACTCTTATAGTGCGATATCCGAGGAAGCTCGATACAAATCGAGAGAAGTTGTTACCGACACCAAAAGCAACAAGTTTTGATAAGTATCGAACGCCTTAGCAATATCCAGAGTCACAACTTTACTTTCACCAAAATTGAATTGAATGACATATAAAATTGGATTGAATGACATGTAAAGTCTGTAATCAAAATGAATTATTCTAAAAATAATTTGACGGAATTTTGCACAGATAATTTTTTTGATCGTGGGACCATGGCTATTGATGTTCGTTTAAATCGCTCCATTATTTACGGTACCTCCCATACGTCCCAGCTTAAATTTATAAGTTTTGAAAAAATGTTTGTATGAAAAATTTAGCAAATATTTGTCTTTATACAGGAAAAAGAACACCTTTGACCTTAGTAATGATGGGTATCGTATGGTCGGGCTTGACCGACTATAAAACTTTCTTACTTGTTTTTTTTTTTAATTTTAATAATAAAATTCAGTAATCTTCCTTTATAACTCAAACATCTGAGGAACCAAAAAGGAACCTTGGTTAAAAAAATATCAATAGAATAATACTATATTTAAAAGTACAAGTTGTGTGAATTGAGCAAATACTATCGCATTAAAAGTTAATAATAACTAAACGGAATTAATTAAAATATCGAAACAAATATTTATACAGATTTTAAATTATATCCCCATAAAAAGATGTTTATTTAAAAAGCAATTATAAAAATTAATGACACAACTATGTTTATGTTCTCTGAACTTAAATAAAGAAATGTTTATTTATTAAATACGAAAATTTATGGCAAACGATTTATTATTTCGGTGGGAATTATTAATGACTGTTTTCTTTATATTTTTTTCCTTTTCTTCAATTAAATAAAATAATTTTTGCATCCCAGAAAAGTATTCAACGAATCAAATGTTTTTTTGTATAAACAAATTATATCAAAACTTTTGATTACTTCCTACAATCTTCCATTTTTATACCCTTCACCACCATAGGTGGAAAGGGTATTATAAGTTTGTGCTGATGTTTGTAACGCATAGAAATATTTGTCTTAGACCCACCTTTTAGTATACCAATAGACTTAGAATCACTTTCTGAGTCGATTTAGCGATGTCCGTCCATCCGTCCGTCTGGCTGGCTGGCTAGCTGGACCCCCATGTAAACCTTGTAATCAAACTACAGGTCGCAATTCTAAAGATAATTTGATGAAATTTGGCACAGATAATTTTTTTGATAATGGGACCATGGCTATTGAAATTGGTCAAAATCGGTCCATTATTTATGGTACCTCCCATAGGTCCCACTTCCCGGAATTGCTGTATTGGCCACAAATATCAATATTTTTTCATGAAATTTAAAACAGATACTGCTTATGTAAACTTAAATCACTTTACCAAATTTCGTTGAAATCGGTCCACATTTGACCATAGCTCCCATACAAACTCTTCTTCAAAAACGCACTAAATGAGACAAAAAATCACTAAAACGCTCGTAAATCTAAAGATAATGAAAATTTTGAGTTTATTTTTTGCATACATAATTTTTGTAACAACTGTAATCAATTTGCCAAATTTCGAGATAATCGGTCCACATTTGACCGTAGCTCTCATATAAGTCCAAATGACGGAAACAGGTTGAATATATACGTTTTGAGAAAATGTTTGTATGATGGCAAAATTTAGCAAATATTTGTCTTTATACAGGAAAAATAACACCTTTGACCTTTGTGGTGAAGGGTATCGTATGGTCGGCTTGACCGACTATAGCGCTTTCTTACTTGTTTTTTTCTACATTTGCATTTGAAAGAAGAAGAGGAAGGGGAAAATTCATTGAACCTTTTCATGCCTTATGTTGTTGTTTGTGGTGGTTCCTCTTCATTCAGTTAAATTTTAAATTGAGTTCAACGGTTACAAAAAGTATAATTTTCCGTTAATTTTTGTGCGCTTTTTTCACTTCATTCGAAAAATTATCTTGTTCCCATAATTTAAATGTCAAGTTTTGTCCATATTCAAAATTGTTGTGTTGGTGTTCGCCCGTATCCATCCGTTTGCGTCTGCAACTTGGCCAACTTTAGCTTACTCTTGTTTTTGTTGTTGTTGATGGTCTTACCATGGGTATCATTTTTACCCACTATTTAATTCTTAGCTTTTGAATATTTTTTTTACCCTTTAAGTTTTTCATCTCAAGTCTAAGTTAACCATATTTTCTGTTGCTGCAAACATTCGGCTATTGTTGCTGTTGTTAGAGTGTTGCTTCTTTTGACGATGATCAGTGTCAGTGCAATTTAAATTGTTGTTCTTTTTTTTCGGTTAGTATGATATGAAAATTGCTCGACTTTATGCTTAGTTGCTGTTGAAGTCTTATCTAAAGGCAATTTATGTAGTTTCTTAACCAACCAATGATGAATTTGGAAGAAATTTGCTGGGAATTTCAAAAATACTTATTAATAATCTTTAAAATTAAAATAATTTATTATCTTATATCTTATCTTATCTTATCTTATATTCTTAAACGAGCAATAATCGTATATATATATATATATATATATATATATATATATATATATATATATATATATATATATATAGAATGGCTATCTCGAAAACGGCTCTAACGATTTTGATAAAATTTGGACAGTGGGTATCTTTTTTGATGTATAGGTCGAAGAAGAAGGGACTTTTGGAACTTTTACCTCTAAGAGGGTAAAAAGGGGAAAAATCGAAAACGCTATGTCTCCTAAAGTAATAGGTATAGAAACAAAATTAAAACTACGTTTTAAACAGCATTGAAAATAAGCGGACAGGTGTTTGGTACTTTTTTGAAACTATGTCCGATAGGGGGTAAAAAAGGGTGAAAATAGTTTTTTTGGCACCTTTTTAACCCACTCTTATATTTTAAACTAAAGAATATAGAAAGAAACTTGGTACTGCAATCAATAGATGTAAAAAAAACATGAAACACGTATTTGGTACTTTTTTGATTTTGGAGCCAAAATGGGTAAAAAAGGGATAAAATGATAACTTAACATCTCCAAAGTAATATGAATAGAAACATTATACATTATGTTAAATGCGTTTTAAAAAAATGTACCGAATTCAATTGGCACCAAAAAAGTACCAAATATACATATGGAACTTTTAGAAATTAGGGAATAAAAAGGGGGAAAAATTATTATTATTTTAAACAAATGAATGTTTGTCTGTATGTATGTTCTTTATAGAATGGTAAACTGTGAATTTGATTGTGTTATGCTCTTTAGCGAAGATGTTGCGGATAAGCCGGCGAAGGTTTTAAAGTTGATAAGACTAATTTCCGACAGATGGCGCCACTGAAAATTACTAAAAATTAATTAAATCGTAAACTGTACATTTGATCATGCTATGATCTTTAGCAAAGTTGTAGCGCATGAGCCGACGAAGGCTTTTTAGTTGGTATGAATAATTTCCGACAGGTGGCGCTACTGAAATTTACTCAAAGTCAATTTAATCGTATGCTGTACATTTAATCATGCTATAATCTTCAGCAAAGTTGTTACGGATAAGCCGAAGAAGTTTTATGAATTGGAATAAGCAAAGTCCAACAGGTGGCGCCACAGAAAACTACTCAAAATGAATTAAATCGTAAACTGTGCATTTGATCAGACTATAATCTTTAGCAAAGTTGTTGCGCATGAGTCGACAGAGGTTTCTGTTGATATGAATAATTTCCAAAATTATTCAAAATGAGTTAAACTGTAAACTATGCAAACTATGTGTTGGTCGGACAAAATAAATCAAATAATTCAAAATTAACTCAATATTTCTATAATGTCTTTCCTCTAAATTTATTTTAGCACTTTATAATATAAAATATATAAAAACTTTAAAATTTTCCTCAAAATGCTTATCATAAAGCTCCGAGCAAGGCTCGGTCTACCAGGTACTAATTATCATAAGCACTAAAGGAAGGTTTAACATATTTAAAGTTTCTACTTAGTTCAAAATATAAATATATCGTTTGATAGTCTCTTTAAGTCTCAGAACACTGAGACAAAAATTAACCCTAGATTGAAGCAGATTTCAACAAGATGGCTTCGTAGTTTCTTTCTCATGTGGATGTTTAAGCATATGCCTGAGACCTAAACAGGTCGTTCGCTAAAAGAGTAAAGGGTATTGCTAGTTCTTCAATTCCTACTCTTTCAAAGCAAGTAATTCGGGCAAGTCGGAAAGCGATCAAGCACTAACAGGGATTGGAAGAGTATCCATAACTAAATATGTGAAGTTATAAGGGTTTTAGAGAGTTTCAACATAAACAAATCTTCAAAGTCTGATTGTATTCCAGCATTGGTCTTAAAAAGGTGCTTTTCGACTTAACGGTTCAGAGTGATCTTGACTTGGTAAGCCCAGACTTGTTCAGGTTATCCTTCATCTCAACTATAGACACTGACGTCTTCGTGTTATCACGTTAATACCCGTTAATTTAATGAGCTAACATGAGATGCAAATGGGATGCAGTTGTTGCCTGGGCTTCCAGCTGACAGGTAATAACTGTATTCAGTTCCTACTTACACCTTCTTCGTGGTACATCCTGGAAACCTAAGCAAACTAGTTGAAGATGCTGTAAACAACCCGAGTGCGTTTCTAGGTCAGGGCTAACTTGAGGGGGAGTTATCTTGGAGCCATTCCGACATATTTGGTCTAAAGATCTAAGATACTTTGTAAAGTACGAAACTGTAGCGTCTGTTCAACATGTTAGTTGCGGCTGCAAGCGGGGGTCTGTCTCGGATCGAGCGACTCGCTTTACAAACGTGGCTTTTGTCTTTAGACTAATCATCCATCGACTTAACACTTACGATGTTTTAAGCATGGAAAGAAACAACATTACAGAATATACTAGTCCAAGAGCAGCTGGCACAAGGATTTTGGAGGTGTCTAATCTATTCGAGAACATCCTGATGAATGAAACCAATTGAGTCAAGGTAATAGAAAAAAAGAACATGTGCCTCGAGTTCACCCATAAGAACGATAAAAATTCCGGCTAGTAACCCACTCCTGGAAAAACAATTACCATGAAAAAGGTAAAATAAAGAATGAAAATGGCCCCCCTACTGTTGTCAGCGATTGCAAACAGAAAAGGACCATTATTTAATGATCAGCACCTGGAACATTCGAACCCTTAACGAAGGAGGTGATCTGATCCAGTTGATGGATGTTCTTGATGAAGATAAGTGTGATATGACTGATGTCCAGGAGATAAGATGCAATGGCCACGGCGTTGCCGAGACACTAAAAGGTGACCTATATTATAGCTGCCATAAAAGTAGACACGAATTTGGTTGTGGTTTGATGGTGAACAAAAGAATGCGTCTGGTTTTTAGGTAGTGAAAGATTAGGCACAATACGCGTCAAAGCTAAATACTTTCATCTGAGCCTGATTTGTGCTCATGCATGATGATGGCGTTAAAGAATCTTTCTATGATCAACTTGGGGAAGTCTATGATAGATGCCATAACCATGACGTTAATATAATACTGGGTGATTTTAACGCAAATATAGGACGGGAAAGCTGCTTTGAGCCTACTTTTGGTAAACTCATCTTTCATAGCGAAACGTCTGACGAAAAACAAAAATCAGATAAATAAAAAATCAGATAAATCAAAAATCAGATAAATCTTGTTGTAGTAGACGGAATTCACTCTTCAAGTGTATTGGATGCGGGCTCAATTCGAAGAGATAATATGGACTCTGATCATTACCTTATTGCAGCCAAGGTGAGAATACGTCTGAGTGTATCGAGAAATATACAGACGGAAGCGCAAATATCGTTTGACATCGCAAAGCTCAAATTTCATCAAATAACTACCAATTACTCGCAACGAACGTCTCAAGTACTCAGAGAAAACGTTTTTGATTCAAACGCAATCTGAGCGTAATATCAAAATATTGGCATGAAAGATGCTGCAAAATCTGAACCCCTAACGAAGGAGGTGATCCATTGCATGAAGGAGGTGGCTATTGCATGAAGCCTTCGGGGCAACTCTGGATTCTAAAACTCTCCCCCTAAAAACTCTTCCGCAATGCCACTGCTAAGAAGAATGAAGCCTTCGGGGCAACTCTGCAATTAATAGTTACGCATCGAATTTTAGAAAGATATCGAGAGTAAAGAAGGATGAGAAACGCCTATTCAGAAGAAATATAACGAATTGCGCAAATACGACCAAGAAAACCTGGTGACAGATACAGAAAGCGTACTGAAACTATGGAAGGAGTACTTCTACTTCCACTCACTAGATCTTCACGCTACGTCAAATCCTGAAAGAAAACACAAGAGAAACAAATAGATACATATCATATTTTCGTTGACTACAAAGCTGCTTTTGACAGCCCGATACGAACGAAGGTATTTAAAGCAATGTCTGAGTTTGGCATCTCTACGAAGTTAATAAAGCTATACACGATGGCATTAACCGATGCAACCTCAACAGTTAAAATAGAACAGTTAAAATAAACTAGAACAATTTTCAACATAAGTACATACATATATACAGTGGTTTTCAATAAGAGCACTAGAAAAGTTTTTTCAAATAAAACAAAACGGGTTCGGATACTAATGAATTTCTTTATTTCTGTAAAAGCATGGCCACCACGGGTACGCTTGCAGAAGTCCAGACGCTGAACCCAATTTTGCACGGTTTTCAGGCATGAATTGAATTAATACGAAGTTTATCAATCGTCGTTGGCTTGTTGGCATCGACCATAGACTTGAAGTAGCCCCACAGAAAATAGTCTAACGTCGTCAAATCGCACAACCGAGGCGGCTAATCGACTAAACTATTTCGTGAGATAAAACGTTCTCCAAACTATGTTTTCAATAAATTGATTGTGGCATTACCTGTGTGGCTTGTGGCGCCGTTCTCTTGAACCACATATCCTCCAAGTCCTTATCATTCAATCCATCCAAAAATGTTCGGTTATCATTGAATGGTAGCGATTCCAATTCACAGTAATGTGCCGGTTAGGGTTATAACTTTTTGCAATTTTTGCAAATATCAAATTCTTCATCGCATAGCCGCATAGACAACAAAAAAATATTAAGAAATGATGCATTACTTTTTCGCGATCGCTAAAAAAGTTTCCTCACCAAACGCAATGATCTTTTGAATTTCAACTTTTCCCCTATGTATACAAAATTGCCAATTATGGGATGAAGAAAGTTTGTGCAAAAAAAGTTTTAATCCTAGTGCCGGTCTTGATCAACACGGAAGAAGTACGGCCCAGTGATGCCGCCTGCCTATAACCCATACCAATCCGTAATTTTTTCGGGATGCAATGATCACTTATGGAGTATGAGTGGATTGCTGTCTGATTAATAACGCATATTATGTTTATTGACGATGTCATACAGCCAGAAATCATCCTCATCGCTGAAGATGATTAGCGCTCTTAACGTTGAGGCCAGTGACTTTGAAGTTAGTACATTTTATTAAATTTCTACTCGTTATTGGCTCGCATATCTTTCCATCTTGAAATGGTAAACCTTATGGCGTGGTCTGCTGTCCCTGTCGCTGTACTTTTGTAGCGCCCCTGTTGAAAACCCCGATACTCCTCTCGTTTGCCCATGACATTTATATTATGCATCACACATTGCTCGAGGTGACTGCCGCCTTTTCAAGTTTCGAAAAGAAATCTAATAAAATGAGTCTAGTTGTCAATGAATCATAAACAAAACTAATCGTTTTTACAAACATACAGCCCGCAAGAGTTGGGCCACATGTGATCGTTGAGAAATATAACTTCAAGGTTGAAAAAGAATTGGTTTACTTTGGTACCGCCGCCTACATAAATAACGATATATGTTTCGAAATTAAACGTACTTGCCAAACAGATGCTATTTTGGCCTAAGCAGGCAGCTAAGAACTAAAATCACGCTCTATAAAACGCTTATACTTCCCATGTTATTATATGATGCTGTCTCATGGGCGATTTTAGAGGCAGGTTCTTGGAGTTTTTGAGAGGAAGATTCTACGAGAAATTTTTGGACCAGTTTGCGTCAACAATGAATATTCCTTCGGGATCCAAAATGATCGCGAGAGAACGCGTAGAAGAGGCCGCCTTAAACTTCGATGGAACAACCAAGAAGAAGAAAATGTTTCAAAGTTTGGCCTACGAAATTGGAGAATATGCGCACCAGATCGAAGCGCATGGAATTCTAAATTATGTTCGGTCATGATCATCATGGAAGAAGTACGTGTGGATTGCTGCGTGATTAATAACGCATATTATGATTATTGACGATGCCATACAGCCAGAAATGAGCCTCATCGCTGAAGATGATTAGCGCTTTTAACGTAGAGGCCACTGACGCCGAATTTGGGTAATACATTGCAATAATTTCGACTAGTTGTTGGCTCGTATATCATTCCATCATGAAACGGCAAACCTTATTGAAGAGAAATATCAAAAGAGGCGCAGGAAATATGCTGTGGTTTGCTGGTCCCTTCGCTATACTTTTGTAGCGATCCTGTTGGAAAACCCGATACTACTTTCGTTTGCTCATGACATTGGTATCGCGAGGTGACTACCGCCTTTTCAAGTATTGAAAAGAAATCTAATAAAATGAGTCTAGTTGTCAATCAATCATAAACAAAACTAATCGTTTCTACAAACATACAGCCCGCAAGAGTTGGGCCACATGTGATCGTTGAGAAATATAACTTCAAGGTTGAAAAAGAATTGGTTTACGTTGGTACCGCCGCCAACATAAATAACGATATATGTTTCGAAATTAAACGTACTTGCTAACAGATCCTATTTTGTCCTAAGCAGGCAGCTAAGAACTAAAATCACGCTCTATAAAACGCTTATACTTCCCATGTTATTATATGATGCTGACTCATGGGCGATTTTAGAGGCAGGTTTTTGGAGTTTTTGAGAGGAAGATTCTACGAGAAATTTATGGACCAGTTTGCGTCAACAATGAATATCGACATCGAATGAACCATAAAATATGAGTTATACGCTGACGTCGATGTAGTAAAACCTATTGGCTTGGACATGTTGTGCATTAGCTAGAACATATTGTTCATAGACAAAAATGATCCAGCAAGAAAAGTGTTCCAAAATGCTCCCGAAGGAACGAGTAGAAGAGGCCGCCCTAAACTTCGATGGGACAACCAAGTAGAAGAAAACGTTTCAAAGTTTGGCCTACGAAATTGGAGAATATGCGCACAAAATCGAAGCGCATGGAATCCTAAATTATGCTCGGTCTTTGACCTAAACAGGTTGTAACTATAGACCATCTACTAAAAGGTAGTTGTCAGACTTTTATATGCTTTACAAACACTAAAACAATCCCAAATATACCCTTTTCACTAGTGTATGTTGATGAAGGGGTAAAGGCATTCTACACGACTTCTGCTGCCAATGTGAACAAGCCAATACTGCAATATTGTTAAATTATTACAACATTAAGTTTTGCTTACTTTTTTCATAAATCCTGTCATGTTTAAAAAAATGTTATACAGTGTAACTAATTAAACCTTAAGTTTTTTTTTAATTTAAATTTTAAGTAGGTCTCACATAAAGAAGACGGTTAAAAAAACTAAACTGGGTATAAAAACAAAAACAAAACTGAAATACATTATATGTCATTTTTAATTTGCATATTCTTTCAACATACACTTCTTCATAATACAACGAAACAGAAAAAAACAAACGACTCCGTTGTCTTTATTTTTTAGATATTCACCTTCAGTGTCGTCAGCTTCATTCAGCCTCATCGTCGTCATCATCATCATGATCCTAAATATATTTTATTATTGGTCTGGGGATCTTAGGGATTTAAATGAGATGATACTTTCAAAAGTATTCACACGAAGACACATGCATTCTTATAGCCAGGAAAAGATTCTAACTTCTCTTCCACGTACATAAGCTACATAGTTAAGAAGATGCAAAATGAAAAAGGTAGTGGTGGTGATATCTCATGTTGCCTACAACCATTGAGCAGCCATAACAAATGAATTATTGACATTTTTAAACAATATTCGCAAATATTCATTCAACACAACCACCAGCACCAACAACAACACATACTTACATATGGAAATTGTCAACAGAACCTATAAGAGTTTTGGTTTATGGCAATCAGCAACAGAAACATCAACAATACCAACAACAATATAAAATATCATCTTTTTAAGACAAAAATAACTGCAGCAGCAACAACAATTCAGAAAACAAAAAGCAAACGTGTTTGTCACCTGAGTAACATTATGATTTGTATCAGAGATTCCCAAATATTTTCAAATCAACAGAGAAGAAACTAAACATCGGATTGTGGCCTATTTCGCTTAAAACATAATTTAGTTTATTTTTATAAAATAAAAGATATAAGATTTGTCTTAACCACCATCGATTTTTTTCTTATGCCTTAAGTAGTTGAGTGATATTCGGTAAATAATATTGACTTAGGGAAAATGTCTACCTCTAGCACGCCGGCAGACGTCTATATCTGTAGTCAATTTTTCTATAAATATGTAGTAAATTTTCGAAACTTCCTATAAAAAGTCAATTTTCGAAAAATTTTCTATAAATAGTGAATTTTCAAAAAATTTCCTATAAAAAGTCAATTTTAAAAAAATTTCCTATAAAAAGTCAATTTTAAAAAAATTTCCTACAAATAGTTAATTTTTTAAAAATTTCCTATGAATAGTAAATTTTCGAAAAATTCCCTATAAATAGTAAATTTTTGAAAAATTTCCTATAAATAGTAAATTTTCGAAAATTTTCCTATAAATAATCAATTTTCGAAAAATTTCCTATATTAAGTCAATTTTTGAAAAATTTCCTATAAAAAGCCAATTTTTGAATAATTTCCTATAAATAGTAACTTTTCGAAAAATTTCCTATAAATAGTCAATTTTTGAAAAATTTCCTATAAATAGTCAATTTTCGAAAAATTTCCTATAAAAAGTCAATTTTCGAAAAATTTTCTATAAATAGTAAATTTTCAAAAAATTTCCTATAAAAAGTCAATTTTCGAAAAATTTTCTATAAATAGTAAATTTTCAAAAAATTTCCTATAAATAATCAATTTTCTAAAAATTTCCTATAATAAATCAATTTTTGAATTTTCAAAATATTTCCTATAAAAAGTCAATTTTCGAAAAATTTTCTATAAATAGTAAATTTTCAAAAAATTTCCTATAAAAGTCAATTTTAAAAAAATTTCCTACAAATAGTAAATTTTCGAAAAATTCCCTATAAATAGTAAATTTTTGAAAAATTTTCTATAAATAGTAAATTTTCGAAAAATTTCCTATAAATAATCAATTTTCTAAAAATTTCCTATAAATAGTCAATTCTTGAAAAATTTTCATATAAATAGACAATTTTCGAAAAATTTCCTGTAAATAGTAAATTTTCGAAAAATTTTGCAAAAGTTTCCTATAAATAGTCAATTTTAAAGAAATTTCCTTTAATTAGAAAGTTTGTAAAAATTTTGAAAATAGTCAATTTTCAAAAAATTTTAAAAAAATAATAAATTTTTGAAAAATTTCCTATAAATAGTAAATGTTTGAAAAATTTCCTATAAATAGTAAATTTTTGAAAAATTTCCTATAAATAGTCAATTTTTGAAAAATTTTCAAATAAATAGTCAATTTTCGAAAAATTTCCTATAAAAAGTCAATTTTCGAAAAATTTTCTATAAATAGTAAATTTTCAAAAAAGTTCCTATAAAAGTCGATTTTAAAAAAATTTCCTACAAATAGTAAATTTTCGAAAAATTCCCTATAAATAGTAAATTTTTAAAATATTTCCTATAAATAAACAATTTTCGAAAAATTTCCTATAAATAGTAAATTTTCGAAAAAATTTTGCAAAAGTTTCCTATAAATTGTCAATTTTAAAGAAATTTCCTTTAATTAGAAAGTTTGGATAAATTTTGGAAATAGTCAATTTTCAAAAAATTTCTAAAAAATAGTAAATTTTTGAAAATTTTCCTATAAATAGTAAATTTTCGAAGAATTTCCTATAAATGGTCAATTTTCGAAAAATTTTCTATAAATAGTCAATTTTCGAAAAGTTTCCTATAAATAGTAAATTTTCGAAAAATTTCCTATAAACAGTCAATTTTTGAAAAATTTCCTACAAATGGTAAATTTTTGAAAAATTTTCTATTTTGCATAACAATTTTTAATCACACTTTACGGCAAATCATCGCATATATTCCAGTGGTGGACCTCAGTTTCACTTCGGTTGTTTGTGGTTTGTTTATGTAAACCCGGTCTTCTAAAAATAATAATCCAGCGGCCTTAATTCACAAGAACGAAGCGGCCAATTGACATCACCAAATCGAGAAATTTCTCATGCAATAATTGAGATGTGTGGCTTGCGGCGCCAAAATTTACTGATGTCAACATTGTCCAATTTTGGCCACAAAATATCTGTTATCTTGATTAAGTGATATTTTAAAACAAATATGGGGCGATGATGATGCCTGACTAGAAACCTCAACATACGGTCACTTTCTTTGGATGTAATGTTTTTGGAGAACTGCTTAAGAGTCCCATATGCGATAATTTTGTTGTTTACCTATATAAAAAACGGGCCTTATCACTTAAGATGATATTGTTGAAAAATGTATCGTTTTCGTCCATTTTTCGAAACAGACAGTTCAGAAAGGTACGACGCAAACTTTAGCCGGCCGGCGTTCCATGGTTAACATTTTCGAATTTTTTTATATTTATTTAATAGCCAATTTATGAAAAAGTCACTATAGTAGACACCCATAAACTAGAACTCTCAGTGAATCGAACGTCATTAAATTGGATTTAGTATTTGCGATACGTTAGGTTAGGTTAAGCAGGTGACAGACAACGAAGTTCGAGTTACTTGGATCCTAGAACGTGGTCCCTTTGTGTTACCTGCAGAGGAAAAAGAAATTGAATTCGTGACTACCAATCAAGTTTCAGTTTGAGCCAACCAGATACAACAATGAATGAGCCCATTTCACGAATATTAATCGCGACCTCTGATAAATCGTGCAAAAATGAGTAGACCAGATGATGAGATGATGATTAGCAAGGGCTAGCCAGTGACTGAGGAGATGAGTGACAGTTTTCCTTTGAAAATTGAGTCTTCTAGGATACAGTACCCTGGAGGATTGATATTAGCGTGCGTAGTCTATGGCGCGTTTGGGATACCAACTTTCTATCGCAAGTTGGCCAGGTTATTTTTGAGACTGAGCACGTTGTTTCTGTGGTCCAGTTGGTCTGCGTGGTACTATATAGAAATTGCTTAATAAGGCATTTACAGGCTGATGGTGGGTGTTATACCTAAATAATTGTTAATGTCCATCTGACAGAGGAGAGCACCGAGTTTTGCTAGATTACATAAACGAATATATTGTCACGATTTTTTAAGTTATCCGCCCCATTGTGCAAAGTTCACTACTTATAATTCTTCCCCTAGTTTTCTAGAATATTTCTGTTTGTGTCTATAAGCAGAACAGCATTTTTCTCTTAATGTTTTGCAGTAAGAAAAGAGCAACATTTTTCTCTTTATCTACACTCTCTCTCTCTCTTTCTCTGTTGCTGTTAACTTCAGATAATCCATTTCTAAACGTATGGGTGAGTGTGTTCTTGATCATGTGAGAATGTATTGGAACATACATGAACATTCACATTTTAGTGTAATCGACGACAGCAGCTCTTTGTTTACATCTGCAGAAAATGCTAGAAACTCTCTTCTCTACTGTTAAAAGCTGATATACTGATATCAGAGTTTTAATTGAAACGCGTATTAGACAACAGTGATACCAAAAATATTTGTAAAGCAATTTTGTGAAGCGTGGTTAAGTGATCAACTCTTAAGTTAATTAAAATATAACTTTGTTAAAACGACATAAGGTGTTTTATTTTTGTTTTCGGTTGTTTGTGAAAAGAATTCGTTAAAAGTTTTTAAATTAAAAACGTAGCAATATCTATAGTGTATTCTGTGGTACATTAGCCATTTGCTCGCCCTATTAATAAAAAAGCTCCTTTTTTGACTAAGATCCATTCGTGTAAATCTCCAGAAGCCACAGTGAAGCAACGGCCGAAGAATAGGATGGGATTATATTAATTGATGTATTTGGGGATGGTTATAAATTTATCCAGAATAGTGGAGCGGCCTATTGATGAAGTGGACCATTCTCCAGTGGTACTTAAGCTGATGGCTAAGGGCTACGTTTCCTCGGTGGTCATCTTGTCGCGATTCAGTGGTTTACGCGCAATGAACCATAAGGCTATGCTGCTGGAGATATTATATCTTCGGTAGGGACACCAGAAGGGCTTAGGGGGAGCAGTATACTAAAAACTACCCATATCCGTATCATCCGTCGTGTGTTTCCCATATTGCGCGGCCAGATGCAACACTGTCCGCAGAGTTTTCAATGCAGTTGTTTCGCCAGTTTTTCATATAACTTTTTTCTTCCTTTATTCTTTCCTGGAAGCTATCTAATTTCTTCTTTATATTTTCTAAGTTTAGCCTTATAGTTGTCCCAGGACTGGAAGTTCTTGTAAACTAAGCCCATGTTATTGAGGACTAAGCTTAGCTTATGCATCCCGAAAATCCGGGAACAAATATCCTACTTACTTGCTTACTTAAATGGCCTATATATACAACCTGTTAAGGTCTAAGGCCGAGTATATTTTAGAATTCAATGCACTTCGATCTTGAGCTCATATTCTTCAATTTCATAGGTCAAGCTTTGAAAGATTTTCCTCCACTTTATTTTTTTCCATTGAAGTTTCGGACGTTCTCTTCTAACATTAGAGATGAAGTTTTTGTTCTAGTTTTAGTTTTTTCATAGTAATTTTTTTTTCCAGAATTGGGTTACTAGCCCGACGTTCTTACCCATATTTTTTATCGTTCTTATGGGGGAGCTCGAGGCACATATTAGCTTACTATATCACCGAGCAATACCAAAAGAAGTTGAGATGATGAATATCCAAGATAAGTCTGTTCTTACAAAGTTTAGACCAATCAGAACCGTTGCTTGATATATATATATATATATATATATATATATATATATATATATATATATATATATATATACATAATATAATATATATAAATATTTTACTACCGATATCAAAAACAAATATAGTTTCATTGGAACAATTGGAAAAAAACTACAAAAATGTACCCTTTTTCACACCTTAAGATAGAACAAAGCTTTTTTCAGGAGGTCGACTTTTATGGAAATCGATTGATTTCAATATACATTCTCTGCAAATATTTAAGAATCCCTGATCTCTAAACTTTAAATCTGTACGACAATTTCATTTGAACGTGTAAAACTGAATCTCAGTTTCCCGTCTCTATGGAAGTCCGTCGCTTCATTCATATGTCCATTTCACCCATTTAGCGTTTAATAATATTTTTTCAAAGTATGGCTCATTAATGAATTTAAATGGTTTTATTTTTTAATATTTAACGGCTTCTTTGCATCATTTTATGGTGATAATATTTTTTAAATGATTTTTTTTCTTCGCCGGCTGTGGACGGACCACAGACACGAGAAGAAAAGATATTGTTGGAGGATTTGTGTTAAAAAAGGTATGAACGTGAATAAAAACTCGTAAACTTCAGACTCTTTAAGGAAAATGAAATGTTTGTTGATTTTTATTATAATACTTATGAAAAAATTAAGTTTTTAAAAATTTATTAACTAAAGACCATAAAGAAAAATGCTAAGAAATTAAAACAAGAGATGTTAAGAACCAGAATTCAACTACTCGTATATGTCTGTCTGTCCGTGCCAAAGCCTGCAATGGGCCTGTTAAAATTGTTGTTTAAAAAATTGTTACCTTGTTATCCCTCGGTGTTGCTGTTGTCATGGTTTTGCCATTGCTATTGCTGCAGATGCTGTTGTAGTTGTTGTTTTACTGTTGCTGTTGCTTGTGTTAATTTTGTGTTTTGTTGCTTGTATGGTGTTGTATTGTAGTGTGTGGTGTGGTAATCATATGATGTTTTTTATGTCCACTAATGAAATTTTGACATGTGACATGGTACTTCTCTGTTTAATGTTTTCCTGTGTCTTTTCTTTTCCAATATCAATTTAACTCTCATATGGAAATCTTATATGTATATGAATATCACTTGGAAATTATATGCATACAGACAAACTTTCACATGACCAACCAACCTAACATCTAAAATATAAATGTCTTGACAAAATTTCCTTAATATTCGAACATTAATTTCATTCAGATCTAAAGAATGAAATTGTATTATTTATAGACGATAAATAAATATGAAGTCAAAAATAGAAGAAGAAAAGATAGTAAATAATGAGAAATAAAAAACCTTTTTAATTAATAAATAAAGTTTTGTTTAAAACTGAACCTATGGCTATTCTAAAGACATTTAAGTAACTTCTAAATCTATATAGAATGCATGTGACACTGTTAGACTATGAAGTTCATTATGTTATGATGGAAGGTAGCAAACAATATATCACTAGGTTCCCCCGTTCAACTGTCCCAATTGTTTTTAAAACCTCCTAAAGTCAAACCGCCGTTGTATAGCAGATTAGTCATCCGCCTAGCATACCAGAGGTCCCAAGTTCGATCCCCGGCCAGACTCACTTGAAAAAAAATACATTTTCAAAAGAGCGGCGGTTCACCTCATAATTCAGCTAGCCACTTATTATTGAGTATTAGGCTATGTAAAACTTCTCTAACTAATGCATTTGCCGTTCGGAGCCGGAGTTAAAACGTAGGTCCCTTTCAATGAGTCTAAGAACAGAATCGGATGCAGGTCATTGTCTGAGAGAAGTACCCCTTGTTCCAATTGGAATGTTGTCGGCAACTATATAACTCCGCAGCTCTTCAAACGGAGTGATGAAGACCATTTGTTCGGTGTAGTGTAATGGATCAGAGTCTTTAGATGGAACCGATCTCACAATCTCCTCATCAGTAGTTTAATACACTAGCCGCAAGAGCTCTATGGCACACTATCAGATATATATTTAGCTACGAATTTCAGACAACAAACACTACAGTGATCCGGTAGCCTTATTGCGTCATTTAGTTGTAGGTTGTTATATTATAGATTCTGAACCCTACTTGATTATTGAGTCGAGTGAGATTTCAATAGGTAGGCACATTCCGACAAAGAAATGTGTGTCAATACTCACCAAAAACGGAGGTTCCAATGGTGGAATTTACTGAAATAATTTAGTCTTGTTTTAATTTACCGTTCATGCGGAATTGTCGCACAGTGGTTTGAAACAAAAAAAAAAATTGTAATAAAATGTATCTTCTAAACTATAACGAGCCCTAACCGCCAAAAAGACTCAAGTGCCAAAAACTAAAATTTACAGGAGAAGCATTTTTTAAAATATCTTTGGACAATAGCAAATTATAGCAAAAATAGCAATTTATAGCAAAAACGATAAAGACGTTTTTGCTGTAAAATCATGACGGTAAATTCTACTGCCCTGATATTTTGTGAAATGATGCAGATGATCATGAATAATAAATTTTAATAATAAAATTTTGGCGGTTATGAATCGATAAGTCTGATAGCATCAGTATGGATCAGATAATTGTTGAGCTTGTTTCTTCAAGCTTATCCCAAAGAGTAAAAAATCAACCATATTGGGCAACAACAGCAAGAGACACACGGTTTAAAAGCTTTCTGTACCCGCCGTCAAAAAGAATGGGGGCTATTATGACCTTGCCATTCTATTTATTATTTCCTCAATATTAGGTAAAAACCAAAAGGAATATATATTCTGAATCTTTATGAAATTCTAAGACGATGTGCGATGTAAGTGTATCTGCACGATAGGACCTGACGGACATCGTTAAATCGACGCGAAGAGAAAATCGTTGGTCTGAAGTAGAAAGGCCCTAACTTGCATATTTAAACTTCACAGGAGAAGGTAAAAACTGATTTAAAACAATAATTGATCAAATTTTACGTTTTTTTGTAAAATGTAGGTTATTATTAATGCATGGGACGAATTTGATTCTCAAAACTATTTTTTCAATTGTTAACATAAAAAAAAACTTAATTGAGATAGGGCTTTTTGTGTTCTCATTTCAGAGCATAAATGTAACTAAAGTCTTTTTTCTGTAGTGATCAAAACAAATTATATTATATAAAGGAAAGCTTTCGATATTGTTTCTATACGAAAGCTCTCGATATTGTTTCTACAAAAAAGCTTTCGATATTGAAAGTTTGAATGTTTTCTATATGAAATCGGTTGATATTCAAAGTTTTATGAAGGAAATCAAAAGTTTTTACTATAGAGAACTTTCCATATCGAATGTTTATTATTAGGAAGCATTTCGAAATCGATTTTTATTGAAAAGCTCGAAAGTTTTTTATAGGAAATATAGGCATTTTTATATTGGAAAGGAATGATTTTAGTAGAAAGCTTTGGATATTGAAAGTAACCTTTAGGAAATTTGTTGATATAAAAGGTTTTCAATCCGAAATATTTTGAAGACAATAGTTTTATATAAAAAATCTTTTAATATCGAAAGTTTTCTATAAAAATCTTTCAATATCAAAAGTTTATTATAGAAAATCTTTTTTTTCCGGAAAGCGTTTGATATGCAATGCTTTTATTGTAAAGCTTTTCATATCGAAAGTTACCTATAGGAAATATTTGATATTGAATGTTTTATATAAGAAATCTTTCCATATCGAATCCTTTTGACATTGAAAATTTTATAATTTAATTTTTAATATAAACAGTTTTTAGAATGTTATCTATAGAAAAAGCTTTTGATATTGAAATTTTTTTAAAGGAAAGTTTTATATAAAAGGTTTCTATTTAAAATATGCGGTAAATTGGTAATAAAATTCACATTTTTAAACCTTACTTTTTCCTTAATTTTTCTCCATTAATTTCTAAATAACTCCAAAACGATAAGAGATACAGAAAAATTATATTAGACTAAAATAAATGCAATTTTGTTATGCATCTTCAAGTGTTTTTTTTAAAATCGGATGAGTCGTTCTCGAGTTAGGACGAAATAGGTCCCTGTACCTGACTAATTTAAGGGGGAAAATTTGCCACGCCCATAAAAAAAATATAGATCTCATGGAGAAAAACTGAAAACGGATATAAATTTAGCGCAACAAGATCCATTTAGTCCGCATAGTTTTATTAAAATGAAAGACAAAAAATGAATTTTTGCAGTGTAATTTTTAATATGAAAAAAAAAATGTATTTCCCATTAATTTTTCTTTCACAAACTCCCAAAATAATTGCCCTCTAAAACGAAGAAAATCTTAATATAAAAGTTGAACATATTTATTTCGATTTTTACTTAATTTCAACTCATAAATTCCCTTTGATGTCTGTTTGTCAGTTTTTGACAGATAGATCGACAGTAAATCATTCGTACCTCCATACTTTCATCTTTTAACATGATTTACCAGCAAAAGTATTTCACTTACGTTTTTTTTCCCGATTTTGCCATTTATATCTTAATCGCCAAATATGTAGTAATTTTTGCAACAAATCGATTTTTGATTGTATTCATTAGAAGTCTATCTTCTCCTCCTTCTACTCATCATCAGCTACTGCCACAGTTTTAAGCCAACATTTATATAATTTCATGTACTTAACAAAATACAACACATGTGGAGGAAAAACTACTCAGGAATGGCTAAAGAAGCACCAGTAAAAAAGATGTTTATCGTAAGTCATCATCACTTACTTTGGTATTGAGTGGAAACTAAAGAAAATCAGAAAAACCAAAAGTTTTATATAAGATATATTTATGTTATGTTATGTATAAGATTTACTTGATGATTAGAGGAGGGAGATACTTGAGTATAGATGAATGCATCATAAGTTTGAGACGAGTACAATAAATAAATCCATCCCTGGGGTATCATATTGAATCTTTGGAATAAATATAACATTAATATGTTTTTCATTAAAAGCAAACTTGTTTCTATGATGTGTTACCATTATTTCTAGAAGATATGTCTTAAGTAGAATTTGCTATAATTCGCATTACTTTCAGATATTCTATATTTGTTCGTTTTTAGTTGTTGTTTTCATTTCGTTAACCTTGTGTAATTGTTGAGTGATTTTTCCAAAAAGATACACTTACTTGTTAGTTGTTGTTGGTGCTATTGTTTCATATCAATTTATCCTTATATGAATTTCTATTGATTTATGTCTTGATTGAATGACTGAATGAATGACTGCAGAAATCAAAAGAGTGGCGTGGGGGTTCCATCATTATCTTTTCATTTGCAGGCCTATTTTAGATTAACTAACTTTTGTTTTCCCTAGTTTTGTATCATCTTAAGTATTTATTTGTTTTTGAAAGATATGTCCATTTTCGGTATGAAACTTCATTTTCATTACAAATCGTAAGCGTTTGCCTTAATTTATTTGTGAAAGAACTATTGTAGCATGTGTCTGTTATATTACGAGCATATGCATAAGTATTTAGATATACAGTGCAATCGCAATAGAGTGAACACTTGGTAATATGAACTACTTGATACTACGAACTCCCGATTTTTTCCATTAGTTACTTTATAGAGTGAACAGTACCCTACTCAATAGAGTGAACTTTTGTTTTTCTTATACATAATTGACAAAGACGTACCTTTTATAGTTTTTTTACATACTTTTTTATGAAACAGTTAGGATATCGCTTGAATTTGAAAACATTTTTGTTTTAATTTTCTTCTCTTTTTGTTTATTTTATTAGTTACTCTATAGAGTGAACTATACCAACTCAATAGAGTGAACTTTTGTTATGCAATATTTCCAATTTCTGCTGAAGTCGTTTCCGATGCCATTTCTGAGACTGACACTGACACCGAGGAAGTAGCAGTAGCCAAACCAGACATTACAGCAGCGCAGGCCGTGTAGATTTTTGAAAAAGCTATTGACTGGGCAGAAAATAACACAAACAATTACGAAAATATTTTAGTTTTGCATAAATTCTGCGATTTAGCGGTGCAAAAAGCAAAAAATGCTTGTACAAAGCAAAAAACTCTTGAAAATTACTTTACTTCTTTGTAATTATATAATAATATTTAATAAATATAGATGTTTTTTATATAAAAAAGTGCTTTTTAATGAACTCTTTAGAGTGAACTTTTTCAATAGAGTGAACAGGCCTTGCACGAACTAGTTCACTCTATTGCGATTCCACTGTATTTTTTTAGAAGATTCTTAATTGGATTTATGTGTTTCAATTAAGCCGCTTAAGCTTTTCATATGTCTTTTAGCTTCTTTTATAAGTTTAATGAAATTTTTACGCTTATAAATAGTTTATATAGTCAAGACTTACAAGGAAGTTTGTTTTTCTTAATATCTAATCAAAAGGTAATTTTGAGGCGTATGTAACAATTAACTTAAATCTATTATTATTTGTAATGTTACTTTGTCTATTCCTTTATTGTAGGTAACAAGTAACTGACACTTCTGACAAAGTAAGGGAAGACAAATCCTTAATTGTAGTAGAAACCCCAATTTCTGGCTTTGTATAGCTTTGGTTCAAAAGCAACATCGTTAGCAAGGAATAGCTGTAATGGAAAGATCACTTATAATCCCAGCTAGCAATTGGGAGAATGTTGATGATAGTATCAGCAAAATGAGTCTTTTAGGATTCGTATAGATGATCGAGAAAAAGATTAATCAGTGATCAAAAAAGTGTACAAAAAGACGCTTAGCGAGCGACTAGTTAAAAATAGCACAAAAAATCTTGCAAAATGTACGTAATATAACTGTCTTATGGTGATAAGAAAAATGACACAAAAAGACTCGTATCTCATTATGGGTGATGTGGCTTAGTTCTAAAATAGACATACAGCGTTGAGTAAAACAAAAAGTTTTTTTTTTTATCAAATCTAGCAAAATGTGTGCAGTCATATTCTAATCAGATAAATGACTCACTAAAGACTCTTTTTCAAGAGTCGTATGAAGGATACCATCTTCTAATACAAAACAAGTAAGAAAGTGCTATAGTCGGTCAAGCCGACCATACGATACCCTTCACCACTAAGGTCAAAGGTGTTCTTTTTCCTGTATTAAGACAAATATTTGCTAAATTTTGCCATCTTACAAACATTTTCTCAAAACTTATATATTTAAGCTGTTTTCGTCATTTGGACTTATATGAGAGCTAGGGTCAAATGTGGACCGATTATCTCGAAATTTGGCAAATTGATTATGTATGCAAAAAATAAACTCAAAATTCTCATTATCTTCAGATTTACGAGCGTTTTTGTGATTTTTGTTTTAAAGGAAAGTTTGTATGGGAGCTATGGTCAAATGTGGACCGATTTTAGCGAATATTGGTCCAGTGATTTAAGTTTACATAAGCAGTATTTGATCATGAAAAAATATTGATATTTGTGGGCGATATATCAATTCCTGGAAGTGGGACCTATGGGAGGTACCACAAAAATTGGACCGATTTTGATGAATTTCAATAGCCATCTTCCGATTGTCAAAAAAATGATCTGTGCCAAATTTCATCAAATTATCTTTAGAATTGGGACCTGTAGTTTGATTACAAGGTTTACATGGGGTCCAGCCAGCCAGACGGACTGACGTAGCTAAATCGACTTCGAAGGTTATTCCAAGCCTATTGGTATACTAAAAGGTGGGTCTAAGACAAATATTTCCATGCGTTACATACATCAGCACAAACTTATAATACCCTTTCCACCTATGGTGGTGAAGGGTATACAAACGAAGTTATAATAAGCATATACATTAAATTTTCGATACAAAATTTCTACTATAAGCCTTTGATAATTTTATTATCCGTTTACGTTTTAGGAGGTAAGTATAAAAAAATTACAAAAGTAGTTAGAACTTTGTCGGATGGAAAAGCAAACTTCCTCAGAATTTGCTGTAGTTCACGATTTTGAAAACAACCGCACAGTGGTATATACCAATTTTGGTTTAGATCTGGACTCTTTGGGGTACCTGCCTTGCACTCCCATTTTTATAACCTTGTTGTTGTTGTTGTGGTAACTGTGATATTATTGGTAATATCGTAGAAGTGGCAGTCCTTGGTCGGAATTCTAAGAATTTCGAGTCGTTCCGGTACGAAGAACCGACTGCCGTGGGAACGTTTTTTATACCCTTCACCACCATAGGTGGAAAGGGTATTATAAGTTTGTGCTGATGTATGTAACGCATAGAAATATTTGTCTTAGACCCACCTTTTAGTATACCAATAGGCTTAGAATGACTTTCTGAATCGATTTAGCGATGTCAGTCCGTCTTCCGTGTGGCTATCAGGACGGCTGGCTGGACCCTCATGTAAACCTTGTTATTAAGCTGCAGGTCGCAATTCTAATGATAATTTGATGAAATTTGGCACAGATAATTTTTTTGATAATAATTCGTCAAAATCGGTCTATTGCTAATGGTAGCTCGATATTATTGGTATCGAATATCCTGGAATATTAATATTTATTAATTTATTAATATTAATATCAATATTTTTCATGAAATTTAAAACAAATAAACTAAAATCACTGTACCAAATTTCGTTGAAATCGGTCCACATTTGACAATAGCTCCCATACAAACTCTTCTGTCAGAACTCACTAAATGAGACAAAAATCACTAAAACGCTCGTAAATCTGAAGGTAATGCGAAATTTAAGTTTATTTTTTGCATACAAAATTTGTAACAAATGTAATCAATTTGTCAAATTTCGAGATAATCGGTCCACATTTGACCCTAGCTCTCATATAAGTCCAAATAAAGAAAACAGCTTAAATATATAAGTTTTGAGAAAATATTTGCATTATGGCAAAATTTTACAAAAATTTGTCTTTATACAGGAAAAAGAACACCTTTGACCTTAGTGGTGAAGGGTATAGTATGGTCGGTTTTGACCGACTTAGCACTTTCTTACATGTATCACTTATTTTTATTTTAAACAACAAATTTGATTAACAAAAAGCTTCACTAATTTTGGTTGAAATCCTTGGAGTACCTGTCCTAGAAATACACTTAAATGCTATTTTAATTGAAAGTTGAACCTAAACGACTGCAAGACTTTTTGACTACATTATGAGTAACAATTTACGTGACTTTTTTCAGAAAATTTTGAACTTTGTTCAACGATTGGTAAATTTTTTTGGTTCAATCTAAAAAGACTTTCGCCTTTCACGTGTTCATAGTGGAAGGACCGAGCAAAACCGAGTCAACTTAGTTTTTGTCCAAAGAAAAACGAAAACATTGTATTTTGTACGGCCTTTTTTTGGTTTCCTGATATGTCATTAAACCTTTTGTTACAAGTGTCAAGCAAAATTTTTAAAATATAAACAATAAAAACATGTAAATTTACTAAAGAAATTTTTGTAGCAAAGAAATTTTTGTAGCAAAAATTTACTAAAGAAATTTTTGTAGCAAAAATTTACTAAAGAAATTTTTGTAGCAAAAATTTACTAAAGAAATTTTTGTAGCAAAAATTTACTAAAGAAATTTTTGTAGCAAAAATTTACTAAAGAAATGTTTGTAGCAAAAATTTACTAAAGAAATTTTTGTAGCAAAAATTTACTAACGAAATTTTTGTAGCAAAAATTTACTAAAGACATTTTTGTAGCAAAAATTTACTAAAGAAACCGTGAAAGATGAAAATTCTTAAAAATACGAAAATTTATTGATATATTGTCCAAATTCATCTGACATTAATATGTTGACATGATGTTTATATATATAATATATATAATTCCCCGATAACATTCCAATTGGAAGAAGGGGTACTTCTCTCAGACAATGAGCTGCATCCGATTCATTGAAAGGGACCTACGTTTTAATTCCGGCTCCGAACGGCAAATGCATAAGTTATAAAAGTTTTTCATAGCGTTATACTCAATAACCAGTGGCTAGCTGGGTTATGAGGTAAACCGCCGCTTTTCTTTAGTAAATTTTTGCTACAAAAATTTCTTCAGTAAATTTTTGCTACAAAAATTTCTTTAGTAAATTTTTGCTACATAAATTTCTTTAGTAAATTTTTGCTACAAAAATTTCTTTAGTAAATTTTTGCTACAAAAATTTCTTTAGTAAATTTTTGCTACAAAAATTTCTTTAGTAAATTTTTGCTACAAAAATTTCTTTAGTAAATTTTTGCTACAAAAATTTCTTTAGTAAATTTTTGCTACAAAAATTTCTTTAGTAAATTTTTGCTACAAAAATTTCTTTAGTAAATTTTTGCTACAAAAATTTCTTTAGTAAATTTTTGCTACAAAAATTTCTTTAGTAAATTTTTGCTACAAAAATTTCTTTAGTAAATTTTTGCTACCAAAATTTCTTTAATAAATTTTTGTTACAAAATATACTTTAGTAAATTTTTGCTACAAAAATTTCTTTAGTAAATTTTTGCTTCAAAAATTTCTTTTTGCTACAAAAATTTACTAAAGAAATTTTTGCTACAAAAATTTACTAAAGAAATTTTTGTAGCAAAAATTTACTAAAGAAATTTATGTAGCAAAAATTTACAAAAGAATTTTTTGTAGCAAAAATTTACTAAAGAAATTTTTGTAGCAAAAATTTACCAAAGAAATTTTTGTAGCAAAAATTTACTGAAGAAAAGCGGCGGTTTACCTCATAACCCAGCTAGCCACTGGTTATTGAGTATAACGCTATGAAAAACTTTTATAACTTATGCATTTGCCGTTCGGAGCCGGAATTAAAACGTAGGTCCCTTTCAATGAATCGGATGCAGCTCATTGTCTGAGAGAAGTACCCCTTCTTCCAATTGGAATGTTATCGGGGAATTATATATATTATATATATAAACATCATGTCAACATATTAATGTCAGATGAATTTGGACAATATATCAATAAATTTTCGTATTTTTAAGAATTTTCATCTTTCACGGTTTAAGTTTTATTTAACTTAATACAACTGCAAATTTTATTAGAAACACTCCTTATATACCTACAAATATTTACAAATTTTTGAAAATATTCAATTCTCTACGAATCAAAGATTTTTGATAATATGTTAAATATTGTATGATGATGACATTACAAACAATATTTTTTTTTTGTTCAAAATTTCCGCATAAATGATTACAAAGTATTTTTGTATTTATATGAAAATAAGTTAGTAAATATCCTTTGGCAATTCACTAAAAATTCTAGAGATGTCAAAAACGGAACAAATATTGCGTGGGTTTATTGGAAAACGAACGATCGGTTACAGCGTTTACATATAGAATCAAATATTGTTGGCTAAAACGATGTAAATTTATTTGTTTGCATGAATTATGACCATATTTGCGACAAATGTTTGTTTATTTGTTTGTTTTTTTTTTTTTTTCTTTTTTTTAGAGGGATAATGCAACATTTCAGTTGTTCAGTTGCCATTGATCGCGTCGAATATGTTATGTTTTGTTGGTTGAATTTGTTAAACGAGGTGTTGAAGGAAAATTGCACGAAAGTGTTAAAATAAATATCATTTGAGAGGAAATAAAAAGAATCTGTATATTCTGTGTCGCTTGGAACTGTTTAGCATTATAGCCATCTTTTTATTGTGGTCTTATAAAATATTTATATGTTCGTTTGTTTGTATGTTCGAAGGAAGGTTTTTATTTAAACATTTATTTTGTGTATGCCATATTTTTTAAAAGTTCTTACTTATTCTTCAGTTGTTGTATGTTTTTAGCGAAAATGATCGTGTCGTAATATTTATGCAAATTAAATTCTTTTTTTTTTTGTCAATGTTGTTGTTGGCAGAAGAGAAATCTTTATAAAACCCTATATGTATTTAAGAAAAAGGTGATATATTCATTCATTCCTTTCTACCTTCACTCATGCTATCATGCAGGAAAAATATACAACACGGTCGAATAATAACAAAAACAAACAAATAAATAAATTTTATTGAATGAAATTCTAAATGTGGCATTGATTCATAAATGCTGTTGTTGCATGTTGGTTGCCCGTCTTGTGTTGCAAATATAATAAATGCAAATCTTGTTCACTTCATTTCATTTGAGTTCTACTGATCGGAGTTTGTCTTCTCTCAACAACCTACATGCATGCATGAGCGATATATTTAACGTTCGTAATTCATTCTCGCATTAAAAATCATTAATGTGAAGATTTAATGTTTTAGATGAAATGATCATGAGTTATATTAGGATCAGATTTCTTATTACAATTACATTTCCTAAATGTACGAAAGATGTTCTATATATGGATTCAGCTTTTGTTGATCTTAAGAACATAAAAACTCTCAACATTTAAATTTTGTTCACACATGTTGGAATATGTTACATGGATATTATTACTTGGGTTTCACTCACAGTCTCAGATAATATGTTCAAGAATGATATGGTTTTTATAGGTGGTCCATACAATATTTTTTTTAAATATTGTATTCCAAATTGACTAATGAGATTTATTATCGACTATAAACCAAATAGAACATTTTTAGGAAACGGCAAAAAACTGTTTAATATTCAAAATATTAGTCAATATTTCTTCTACAACCCAGTAAAACTTTTCATTACCAAATAATGAGTTAAACAGTTAAACTATTGAACACGAACTACTAACTCATTCGCTGGAGGCAAGTACTTACCAATTGCAGAAAAGTAATGACTTGGGTAAGCAATTTGAAAGCAACAACAACAGCAACAACTTTTTTGTTGTTGTTTTATTAAAAACATATATTTTTTAACGAAATACAAAATTTTTTTTATGATCCCAAGGGGGCTCGAACCCAGACTCACCGACTGCTAGGCAGAGACTCTTCCACTGAGCTACTTCATATGTTGAAAACTTAGCAGCTTATAATTAATATAAACAATTTTTATTTCTAGATTCAAAATCATGTGAAAATAACTTTGTTTTTCCCTACTTTTTTTTGCTTTATTGTAATTTTTGGAAAAATATTTTTATACGATTTTTTGTAATTATTTTAAAACTTTTTTAAAATTATTTTAAAACTTAAACAATTTAAATCTTCTTTTTTGTATAAGTTTTTACATAAGATTGACTCTTACTTACTTAAATGTTACAATTCTAATTTTATCCTCTTCATTATATTTTTTTTTTTTCAAGAGAGGGTTACTAGCCCGTAATCCTAACCCATTTTTATCGATCTTATGGGATAACTCTCGGTACATGTTAGCTTACTATATTAATGGGTGTTAAACTGGCTTCCCGGGTGATACCACGAGGAGGTCTATGTCCACAATTGAGATGATGGATTACCCAGATAAGTTGGGCCTACCAAGTTAAGACCAATTAGAATCGTGTGTTGAGGCCCTATTCTCCACTGGGAGTCAAGGATAACAGAAGAAGAATCGTGTGTGGTATCCAACATCCCCTACATAATTAAAATTGACTCATGATGGTATTTTTTCATTACCGTGAGTTAGTTTTCCAAATTTTTTTACAGAAGGTAATATTTAAGTTCTTAAAATTCAAAAATCATTTAAAAAGACTCTTTTAATAAAAAAAAAAAAAACTAAAAAAAATTGTTGCCCTTGGTGGGATTTGAACCGGGGCCATTCAGTTTAAGTTACCATCTTAATTACAAATAAGTACTTCTGTAATAACTTATTATTTATTCGGATGGTATGTTGTAGTCGTTACAAGGTAACCAATTATCAGAGTACTTGCCATTACCAAAGTTTTGCTGGGAATAAATATATTTAAGTTCTAATATAGATTTCTTCTCTCTGTTTTTTATTAAAAACCATTATAAAAATATTTTCTCAATAAAAAGTGATTTTGAAAAAAAATTGGTTCATACATGGTATTAAATCTGTTGCATTATGAAAAAAAGCTAAAGTCAAAAATTAAAGTTTTGAGATATCAATAATTTTTCTTCTGCTTGATGTCTGTGAATAATTTATGAATTTATTAGAGAACAAGGATGATTTTTTTTTAATATTGTTAAAATTAATATTGTTAAATTCAGAAGATTTTACATTTTTATACCCTTCACCAATAGGTGAAACGGTATTATAAGTTTGTGATTCCGTTTGTAATTTTTTTATTAGTGATCGTAGACCCCATAAAAATTATACCGATCGACTCAGAATCGGGAGGAGAATCGATTAAGCGATGTCCGTCTGTCTGTCTGTCTGTCCGTCCGTCTGTCTGTCTGTTGAAATCAAGTTTCTGAAGCCCCTGGAGGATGGAACTACATAAATTATATATCAGATTTTAGGAAATTCTCCCGCAATGAACGCTATTAAATTTCATTAAAATCGGTTTATAAACACCGAAAATATCGAAAAAATACCAAAAATTAGATGAAAATTTTAAAATTTTTGATTGAATCACACTTTTAAATAACAAGAGAAAAGAGATATTCCTGGTGTACATGTGATAATATATTATATATCAGATTGTAGGAAATGGTTCCTCAAAGCACTTTGTAAAATTTTATCAAAATCGGTCCATAAACCACTGAGATATCGCCAAAACACTAAATTTGATATATTGCAAATTGCCCAAAGTACGCATTAGAGAATGTTTGTTGAAAAAATGAAATGCAGAAATAGGAAAAACCATCCTCCTTTAGCACGGACCTATATAAATTTTATATCAGATTTTAGGAAATTCCCCCGCCAAGCACGTTATTCAATTTTATCAAAAGCGGTCCATAAACAATTGAGATATCGCAATAACACTACATTTGATGTACAGCAAATTGCCCAAAGTACGTGTCTAAGAAATTTTGTTGACATTTTGTAAGTATTGTTTAAGCGATATTTCAGGTGTTTATAGACCGATTGTGATGAAATTTGACAGCGTTCTTTGTGGGAGGATTTCCTAAAATCTGATGTATAAACTCTACAAATCTGATTATGAATACCATTCAAATTGTACCGATCGACTCAGAATTGGCAGGAGAATCGATTTCGCGACGTCCGTCCGTCTGTCTGTCCGTCCGTCCGTCTACCTGTCTGTCCTTTTTTCTGTTGTAGTCAAGTTTTTGGAGCTCCTGTTTTGTCGATATCTCAGATGTTTATTTTGATGAAATTTAATAGCGTACTTAGCAGGGGATTACCTAAACTCTGATGCATGCGGTAATTTGTGGTAGATATAATTTAGTGTTTAAGCGATATTTCAGGTGTTTTGATCGACAATGATGAAATATAGGGTGAGACTATATCCTAAAATTTTGTGTAAAATGCATATGTTTGTACCTTCAAAGAGCTCCACAAATCTGATTTTAGCAGACAGACACACTGCATTTATCTTAATTTTGTGTCTGACTTTTGAACATTATGATAACATTTGAGAATGTATTATATATCAAATTATGGGTAATCTTCCTAGGAAGTACAAAAATGCGACTGAGTACATGATATCCGTTTAAAACCTACATATGTATGTGTGTATGTATGTATCTCACATATCAACGAAAATTAAAATTTTTTAATTGCAATTGGGAGAAATCCGTTCACGTTTGACAATTGCTTCCGTATAACTTCGCCTGAGGCAATCTCTTAGTAGCTAATAAATTACAAATTATAATAGATACGATGATGACATTTAGTATAAAGACATTGTACAATATCGTTATTCAGGGCGATAGCGCCTAAAATAAACTTTCTAGAGGGACACTTTTGACAAAAGTATTTCTGATTTCTTGAAAAGTTCGGTATTGAAAATGGTCGAGCTCTGTTCACATTTAGTGAAATCTCCCATATAACCGGGAGTCACTTAAATGCTGATAAATTAAATCACATCGGACAGACCGAAAGAACAATACATTATTATTGATGAAGTATTCATCTTAATTCCATTTAAAAGCTATATATTTCACGTATGTATCTAAAACTAAGAGTTTATACCCTATAATTCTAAGGCTTGTTTACATTGACAATCGCTATTAAAGCTTTGACCTAAATCAGTCCGATAACTTCGAAGTTTTACATAACTAATCAAGAACTTTTAATAGTTGCTTAATTCGTACGAATTAAAGTATACAACCCTCACTGGGCACTGTGTTTTTGGGCTGCATGCCAGAATACTTAATCTTCATCAAATCGATATGCTTTTGCAAATCTAAGGGCATCTACATTTTGAAGCATCTTTTATTAAGAGTTCGTAAAATAGACACATATATCGAAGCTACTGGCTGGCTTAAATAAGCATTCTCTACCTGCCCAACCTAACCTTTGTGTCCATAACTATTCCAGATGATGACGCCACCGAAAAGCTTTTCGTTTTCCGACATAACTAAATATTGCTAGGAAATACATTTAGTATGAACAAAAAGAAAATTGATATACATATCAAGCATTTGTGTGGGGCTCAACTAAGTCAGTAATCAGAAACTATATAATTATCAATATATTCTTACGATTTTGTACTTTACTTTTGGAACACCATTGGTGAAGGGTATCCAAGATTCGGCAAAGCCGAATATACCACTCTTACTTGTTTATGCTTAAGCTCTTTTTCGAAACTGAAATTTGCGTTGAACTGGACCTTAAGTAACTTTAAGCTGTTATGTTTAAATAAAAATATATATTATGTAGTTTTATGTAAACATAAGTTGTTTAAAAATAATCAGCCCAACCACAAAACAAATTTTGAAGTCTACTTTATGTAAAATCGACTTTATTTTTAAGTCGACTTTTGTTATTTTTTGAACCACTAGAAATTTTTCAAGAACAAGAGTGGTATATTCGGCTTTGCCGAATCTTGGATACCCTTCACCAATAGTGTTCCAAAAGTAAAGTTCAATATCGTAAGAAATTATTGATAATTATATAGTTATGATTACTGACTTAGCTGAGCCCCACACAAATGCTTGATATGTATATTAATTTTCTTTTGTTCATACCAAATGTAATTCCTAGCAATATTTATTTGGTTATACAGTGGAATCGCTATAGAGTGAACTAATTCGTGCAAGGCCTGTTCACTCTATTGAGTTTATAAAAAAAACACTTTGTTATACAAAAAACATCTATATTTATTAAATATTATTATATAATTACAAAGGAGTGAAGTAATTTCAAGAGTTTTTTGCTTTGTACAAGCATTTTTTGCTTCTTGCACCGCTAAATCGCGGAATTTATGCAAAACTAAAATATTTTCGTAATTGTTTGTGTTATTTTGTGCCCAGTCAATAGCTTTTTCAAAAATCTGCACGGCCTGCGCTGCTGTAATGTCTGGTTTGGCTACTACTACTTCCTCGATGTCAGTGTCAGTCTCAGAAATGGCATCGGAAACGCCTTGAGCAGAAATTGGAAATGAACTTTCAGCATTGTTCCATTCCGTAATGTCATCAATGGTAAAAACTTCTTGCAAATAATAAATTTAATGGTGGATGCTAAACAAACTCACGTTTGGGTTAGCAGTTTGAAGCATATCGAAAATTGGGCTTAGTTCTTCTAGATGTTGTTGCCGAAGTGACCTTTGCAATATTTTTAACGGTATATTTTCCTCGTCGTCGTCACTATCTTCTTCTATCTGCACAGAATCACCCAAAAGACTTTTTTATCATGTTCGGTTCCAACTCATGCCAAGCTAGCATTAGAATACAAATGGAGTCTTTGAGTGTTAATTGTTTAAAAAACTCGTTTAAATTGGCCTTATTAATGGCCCGTTGAAGAAGATGTTTTCTATAATTGAGTTTGGTTATTCGAATAACGTTTTGGTCCATTGGTTGAATCAATGGCGTAACGTTCGGTGGCATGTACATGACAAAGAAACATCCATCCTCAGTGATAAGTTCGTGCTCGGGTGGATGACAAGGTGCATTGTCAAGAAACAACACTGCTTTTGTTGACAAGCCCTTTTGATTTAAGTGTGCTTTGACCTAAATAAGAGGTGCGTCTTTGTCAATTATGTATAAGAAAAACAAAAGTTCACTCTATTGAGTTGGATACTGTTCACTCTATAAAGTAACTAATGAAAAAAATCGGGAGTTCGTAGTATCAAGTAGTTCATATTACCAAGTGCTCTCTATTGCGATTGCACTGTACAAGTATTGTATGCAGAGTCTTTTAAATTAAGAGCCAGAAAACGAAAAGCTTTTCGGTGGCGTCATCATCTAGAAAAGTCATGGACCCAAAGGTTAGGTTTAATAAGGTTCGATAGATCAGATAAACCATGCAGAAAAGATGCTTCCAAATGTACGTATAATCCAACTAGTAAAAGTTCTTGATTAGTTATGTAAAACTCTGAAGTGAGCGGACCGATATAGATCAAAGCTTTAATAATGATTGTTTTGTCAATGTATACAAGCCTTAGAATAATAGGGTATACACTCTTAGTTTTAGATACATACGGAAAATATGTAGCTTTTAAATGGATGGATATCAGCTTTATCGGAAAAGTTATTGAAGATTTACTTATTAATCTGAAGTTAGTTAACTAATTAAGATGAATACTTCATCCGTAGTATTTGGGATGTATTGTTATTCCGATCTGTACGATGGTTGTGTGGAAAGTTTTGCTATAGTTCTTTGTGCAGTTATAATGTGATTTAATTTAGCAGCATTAAAGTGATTCCCAGTCGGGGTTATATGGCAGATTTCACTAAAATGGGCGAACCATTTTCAATCCCTCTAGAAAGTTTACTTTAGGCGCTATCGCGCTGAATAACGATATCGTACAACGTCTTTATACTAAATGTCATCATCGTATCTATTATAATTTGTCATTTATTAGCTACTAAGAGATTGCCTTAGGCGAAGTTATACGGGAGCAATTGTCAAACGTGAACAGATTTCTCCCAATTGCAATAAAAAAAATCTAAATTTTCATTGATATATGAGATACATATGTAGGTTTTAAATGCAAATCATGTACTTAGCTGCATTTTTTGTACTTGCAAGGAAGATTACCTATAATTTGAAATATAATACATTCTCAAATATTATAATAATGTTCAAAAGTCAGACATAAAATTAAGATAAATGCAGTGTGTCTGCTAAAACCAGAGCTCCTGGATGGTATACCCACATGCATTTTACATAAAATTTTTGGATATCGTCCCACCCCGAATTTCAGCATTGTCGATCAAAACACCTGAAATATCGCTTAAACTCTAAATTATATCTACCCGAAATTACCGAATGCAGCAGAATTTAGGTAATCCCCTGCGAAGAACGCTATTAAATTTCATCAAAATAAACAACTGAGATATCGACAAAACAGGAGCTCCAATGACTTGACTTCAAAAGGCATACGGACAGACAGACAGAAATCAATTCTCCTGCCGATTCTGAGTCGATCGGTACAATTTGAATGGTATTCACAATCAGATCTATGGAGTTTATATATCAGATTTTAGGAAATCCTCCCGCAAAGGACGCTGTCAAATTTCATACCAATCGGTCCATAAATACAACACTTACAAAATGTAAACAAAATTTCTTAGACACGTACTTTGGGCAATTTTCTGTATATCAAAAGTAGTGTTTTGGCGATATATCAGTTGTATGTAGTTTATGTATGTCCGTGCTCCAGGAGGATGGTTTTTTCTATTTCTGCATTTCATTTTCTCAATAAACTGTCTCTTTGTGCAATTTGCGATACATCATATTTAGTGTTTTGGCGATATCTCAGTTGTTTATGGACCAATGTTGATAAAATTTTACAGAGTAGCTTGGGGAAAAATTCTACAAATTTGATATGTAATATATTATCACTTATACACCATGAGTATATTTTTTCTCTCGTTATTTAAAAGTGTTTTTCAATAAAAAATTTTAAAATTTTCGTCTAATTTTTGGTATTTTTTCGATATTTCAGGTGTTTATAAACCGATTTTGATAAAATTTAAAATCTGATATATAATTTATGTAGGGGCATCCTCCAGGGGCTTCAAAAACTTGATTTCAACAGACAGGCAGACAGACATTGCTTAATCGATTCTCCTCCCGATTCTAAGTCGATCGGTATAATTTTTATTGGGTCTACGATCACAAATAAAAAATTACAAACGGATGCGCAAACTTACAATACCTTTATAAATATTTTTAAACAAATATTACAAATATTTCAAAAGCTTTCTTCAATAAATAAAATTTCAAAAAATTCCAAAAACAAAATATTAAGAAAATTTTGTGTTCTATAGACAAAACAGCACATCTTAATATTTTTAATTTTTTCATAATATGTTTAAAAATTGTTTAAGTGATCATCAATTTTAACAAAAAAAATGAAATTTTTGTAAAGTAATAATAGAAAATAAAAATAGTTTTGTGACCCCAATTCGTTTTAAAGAAATTAACTTTAAAATATATCCAATGACTAAAAATTATGAAAAATATCCAAATTCAACTTAACATTTTTTTCCAACGAATCACAAAATGAAAAACATTCAAAAGAAAAAAACCTAATTTTAGTTTTTAAAATAACGTTTTAAATTTGTTTTGTGGTACGATTTTCAAAATAAAGTCGATTTTTTCGGTTTTAAGTCGACTTTAACAGCCGGTTCACAAAACTATCATACGTTCGAAGGCAATCGAATACTAGCCAAACGATCAAGCTCTAAATTGAGTTCGTTTTCAATTTTCGTTTAGAAGTAAAAGCTTCGTAATGAAATATCAAATAATAGTATTGCCATGAAATATTTTATTGCTTTTCTGAAAGCTTTTCCTGTTAAACTTAAGACTTTTGTAAAATGATGTTAACCCTAAAATTAAATAAAAACAAAAAATAAAAAAATTTAACATTTTTTATACCCACCATCAAAAAGAATGGGGGGTATATTGAGATTGTCATTCCGTTTGTAATTTCCTTAATATTGGTTCAAAAATCAAAAACGATATATATTCTGAATCCTTATGAAATTCTAAGACGATTGAACTATATCCGTCTGTCTGTCTGTCTGTCTGTCTGTTGAAATCACGATAACGTCTAAACGAAAAGATCTAGCTAACTGAAACTTAGCAAAAACATTCTTTATCTATGAGAAAAATTTGATATTGAAATTGGGCAAAATCGGTTAGCATTTGGCCATAGCTCCCGTATAACCTCGTCTAGGCTAATCGCTTATTTGCTAATAAATGACAAATTATGACAGTTATGAAGACAAAATTTGGTATCTAGAAGTTTTAGATAAGCACTAGGCAGCATATAAAATTTCATCGAAATCGGTTCACATTTAGCCATAGCTCCCATACAAAAAACTTACGAAAACAGGCTAAATTTCACCCAAAATACACTTAAATGCCACTAAAAGTATAACAGATATAACCACTAAATTTGGCACAAGAAAGTCTTATATCAATGCCAGCCAGTGTGCAAAATTTTTTCACAATCGGTCACAATTTGACCTAGCTCCCATATAAAAAACTTACGAAAACACAAAAAATTCAAAAAGAAAAGGGGATTTATGTCCGTCTGTCCGTCAGATAAAATCGTGATAGCTCTGTTAAGTACTTGTCCCATTGTGCGAATGGAATGTTGTTTTGTCTATTTAACGCACACACACATTATACGCATAAGCATGTGCATTTGATCTTTTTAACTCAGTTATACTCAGTCAACCGACAGACAAACATGCTGTTAGCTTTTCTTCTTTGTAATATTTAATATTGCTGTAATACTCTAAAATAAACGTGAATTAGAATAACTTCCAAGGTGACTTATTATTTAGTTAAATCTAAAGGATTTAATATTGGCGACGAGGATGGGATATTTCCTAAAATTTTAAAGTCACTTTAAAAGGAAAATCGAGCAAAAAATCATCATTTAATCGTATTTCGGACTTGATGCCGCTTAAGACTGAAGTAAAATCTCCATCATCTCCACCATCAACTTCTGCTCAATCGTTGAGCCAACCAAAACGCATTATGGCGTCCTTAGGAACACTGGAACCGTTCGACATCAATCATCCTGAAAACTGGTCAACATACTACGCAAGATTCGAGCTCTTCCTTCTAGCCAATGACGTGCAGGCTGACCGCCAGAAGGCAATTTTCTTAACGTTAGCGGGTGCACCACTTTATGACCTCCTGTCGTCATTGGCATCTCCCAAAAAGGTGAGTGAGCTTGAAATAAATGAAATTAAGACTTTCCTATCGAATCATTTTTCTCCACGTTCATCGGAAATTGCATCGTTTTACAAATTTCACAAACGTGATCAACTACCAAACGAGAGTTTTTCGGAATATGTTGCTGCTTTGAGGAAACTCGCCGTTGAATGCAATTTTGGTAATGCTTTAGATCGTATGCTTCGTGACCGTTTGGTGTGTGGTTTGCGTGACGAAGCTCTACAGAGAAGTCTTCTCGCCGAATCTGACCTTCAGTTACAAAAGGTTATAGATAGGGCTTCATCTGCCGAAGCATCCCTGAGAAATGTAATGGTCATCCGCCAGCCCGAGCAAATTCAGCAAATAAACAAACATAATCAGCAGCAAAATAATCTGCATAAACACTCGAAAAATCAACGCAAGTCGAGTGATACCAAACCGTGTAATGGTTGTGGAGGTAATCATCCCCGCTCTCAATGTGTACATAGAGAAACAATATGTTCTGCTTGTGGAATCAAGGGGCACTTGCAGCGTGTATGTCGGTCAACAAAACAAAATGTTGCTACTTCTGAGTCATCAAAGCCGTTCAACAAACATCAACGAAAGTTTAATAGATCAAAATCGCAATCCATTAATCATATCTTGGGAGCAGAAAGCCGCAAACATTCTATTGTTATAAACATTAATGGACAGCCATGTAGGCTTGAAATCGATTCAGGTTCTGACTATACAATAGTGTCGTCACAGACCTTCAGCCGGTTGTGGCCGACTGAACAGCCTGTGCTATATGAGTGTAATTTAAATTTGACAGATTTTCAACATAACAGCGTACCTGTTAAAGGAATTTTAGATGTTGATATTTTGTATAACAACAAATGTGTCAAAGCTTTACCTCTTATAGTAGTGGATGGTACTCAAACTAATATATTGGGATGCAACTGGTTTGATTCACTAGGAATAAGTATTCAGGGGGTTCATAATGTAGAAGTCGTAAATTCTATTAATACGGTCTTAGCGAAGTTTGATCATCTGTTTTCTAAAGAGCTAGGCAAATTTACTGGAAAGCCATTTTCATTGCGTTTAAAAGAAAATTTTCAACCAATTAGACTTCCCGCTCGCCGTATTCCATTGGCACTTCGAGGGCAAGTAGAAATTGAGCTTAATCGTTTATGCAGTCAGGGCATACTTGAAGCAGTTGAGTACTCGGATTGGGCCACACCGATCGTTCCAGTCCCTAAAAGTGATGGTACCATTAGAATTTGTGGTGACTATAAGTCAACGCTCAATAAGGCGCTGTTACCACACAACTTCCAAATTCCTCCAATTAATTCTCTACTTTCGTCGATAGAGGGTGGAAAATTGTTTGCAAAATTGGACCTTGCCCAAGCATACCAACAGCTTGTAGTTGATCAAGAATCTGCTTTAATGCAAACTATAATCACACATAAAGGGGCATTTAAAGTAAATCGACTTCAATTTGGAATATCCTCAGCCCCAGGCATTTTTCAAAGTTTTATTGAAACGCTTTTAAGAAATATTCCGGGTGTTCTACCATATTTTGATGATATAGTAGTCATGGGTAAATCTGAAACGGAACTTGCTGAGCGTTTAAATAAAGTTTTGAAGCGTTTTGATGAATCAGGTCTTCGTTTAAAAAAAGATAAATGCCGTTTTGGGGAAAAAACTATAGATTTTCTAGGTTTTAAAATTGATAGTCTCGGAATAAGACCGTCAACCGAAAAAATAAAATCAATCCAAAATGCGCCCTCCCCTAAGGACAAAAAACAACTTCAAGCTTTTTTAGGTCTTTTAAATTTTTATCATTCTTTTTTGCCAAATAAAGCAACCTTAGCAGAACCTCTGCATCGCCTTTTAGATAAGAATTGCCAATGGATTTGGAGGAAAGAACATGAAATAGCTTTTCGTAATTTAAAAAAAATAATCTCATCTAACAGCGTACTTGTACATTATGATGAAAAT
The DNA here is from genome assembly GCA_933228675.1 of Stomorhina lunata. Taxonomy (NCBI): domain Eukaryota; kingdom Metazoa; phylum Arthropoda; class Insecta; order Diptera; family Rhiniidae; genus Stomorhina; species Stomorhina lunata. The sequence continues at coordinate 84,184,035 of OW121741.1, read as the reverse complement.
CTGCCACTTTTACTGGTCTGTGATGCCTCACCTTATGGCATCGGCGCTGTCTTAAGTCACAAATTAGCTGATGGCTCTGAGCGGCCAATTGCATTCTATTCGAGGACCCTATCGAAGACCGAGCGTAATTATTCACAAATCGACCGAGAAGCGACAGCTGTAGTAGCAGGCGTGAAAAAGTTTCACGATTATTTGCATGGAAGAAAATTCACCTTGGTGACAGATCACCGTCCGCTTTTGGGTATTTTTTGTACGGCAAAACCCACTCCTTCCATAGTATCGACTGTTATGCTACGCCGATGCATTTTCTTGAATGCCTATAATTTTGAACTCATCTATAGAGAAGGCAAGAAAATGGGTAATGCCGACTGTTTAAGCCGTTTACCAGACGAAACAGAACAGCATGTAGAAACTAAAGAAGAAGTCCTAATGATTGACTTAGCAAGCACTGAAGTTGTAAACGCCAAAGATGTAACAAAACAAACGGCAAAAGATCCACTTCTCGCTAAAGTCTTCAGCTGGGCGTTAAGGGGGTGGCCAAGTTTTATTCGTCGAGATGATCAAGCATATCCATATTTTTTGCGCCGTCACGAGATAACTTCACTTAAGGGATGCTTATTGTGGGGTAATAGGACTATTATTCCGCCGCCAAATCGTAAAGCAATTCTTCATGCTCTACACGCTGGACATCCAGGAATCGTTAAAATGAAGGGCCTGGCAAGAAGTTATGTTTGGTGGCCTAATATGGATTCACAAATCGAAAGTATCGTAAAAAATTGTACCCAATGCCAAGAAACTCGCCATGAAAAGACTCAAGCTCCAGTTCACAAATGGGAAAGTACCAAAACTGCATGGTCGCGACTCCACATAGACTTCGCCGGGCCATTTCAAGGAAAATTGTTTTTTCTAGTGGTTGATTCTTATTCAAAATGGTTGGAAGTACATATCGTCAAATCCACGTCATCACAATGTGCAATTAAGTCATTGCGATCGCTTTTTGCTACTCATGGCCTTCCCGATGTTATCGTCTCGGATAACGGAACCGCCTTTACATCAGCTGAGTTCCAAAACTTTATGGAAAACAATTTAATACGTCATGTGAGATGTGCACCTTTTCATCCCTCATCCAATGGGCAAGTGGAACGCATGGTTCAGACAACTAAAGCTTTTCTAAAAAAAATGCCAGCTAACTCTAATACTGAATTAGATCTAATTCGTTTTGTTTTTAATCAACACATAAGTCCACATGCTGGAACTGGACGTTCACCCGCTGAACTTCTTTTCAATAGGCAGCTTAAAAGTTATTTCGACAAGGTTCACCCACATGAATTGTCAAACAACACCGAAAACACACCTTGCAAAGAATCGTTTGGCGAAGGAGACCTCGTATGGATTCGTAATTATGCATCAGGTCCAAAGTGGGTACCCGCTCATATACAATCGCAAACTGGACCTTTGTCTTACAAAGTTCTTCTTCAAGATAATCGATTAGTTAAACGTCATGTAGATCAAATTCGCAGTCGAGGCTCTACCGTCAGTGGGGAGATAGATTTTCCAAGTAATATTAATAGCTCAATTAGCGAATCAAATGAAGATGTAGGTGTGATATCTGAAGAGGAAGCTGAAATCGATGCTCAACATATGTCGGCCTCATTAACAGATTTGACATCACCGCCAAACACATCACCTACTACATCTTCAAGTTCAACACAGATTCCATTAAAAACCCACCAGCCTACCTCAAACGTAATATCGCCACTTGATCAACCAACACCACGTCGATCGCAACGTCAAAGAAAGGTTCCAGAATTCTATTCCCAATCTGGGCGTTAAGGAGTGTTAAGTACTTGTCCCATTGTGCGAATGGAATGTTGTTTTGTCTATTTAACGCACACACACATTATACGCATAAGCATGTGCATTTGATCTTTTTAACTCAGTTATACTCAGTCAACCGACAGACAAACATGCTGTTAGCTTTTCTTCTTTGTAATATTTAATATTGCTGTAATACTCTAAAATAAACGTGAATTAGAATAACTTCCAAGGTGACTTATTATTTAGTTAAATCTAAAGGATTTAATAAGCTCCTTAACTACAAGAGCTAGTAAGACTAAATTAAGCACAAGGAAGTCTTATGTCAATGCCAGCCAGTGTGCAAAATTTTTTCACAATCGGTCACCATTTGACCATAGCTCCCATATAAAAAACTTATGGAAACACAAAAATACATAAAGAAAAGGTTGTTTATGTCCGTCTGTCCGTCAGGTAAAAGCACGATAGCGCCTTAACGAAAAGAGCTAGAGGAACAAAATTTTACAAAAGTATTTTGGATATCTTGAAAAAGATGTGTGTTGAAAATGGACAAAATCGGTTCAAATTTAGTTAGAGCACCCATATAACCCCGCCCCGGGAAACACATTAATGCTGATAAATTGAATACAATTGTAATAGCTATGACGATTAAATTTAAAATAGGGAAGTTTTATGCAATTTTTGATCAGTTTATCAAATTTTATAGGAATCAGTCCATATTTGACTTTAGCTTTCATGTGAAAAACACTCACGGAAACCAAAAATTTTAGCAAAGGCCAGTTAAAAGCTATTAAATTAGAAACTATGATAGCTATGGCCACTAAATTTTGCAAGAATAAGCTCTCTATATATACCAGTCAGTGTGTAAAATTTTGTTACAATCAGTCAACATTTGGCTATAATTCTTATATATATAACATCCCCTTTTTATATCTACAATCAAAAAGATTTGGAGGTACATTCATTATATTAAGATTGCACCTATGAAATTATATAGGCATCAATCAATGTTCAGCCCAGACTTTATATATGATGAATGCATTAGGAACTCATAACGAAATATATGGACCTGTCGCATTACTATTAAAGTGTTTAGCCTAACTACATATTAATCACAACGAAAAGTATTTAACAACTTATTATTTTAAAACTATACCCGGTTATGAGACCGAATTTTGAATTTTGAAATTTGAAACCACTAAAATATTTTTAAATGTTGAACTATAAATCTACGGCAACCGAATTTTGTCCAAAGGTTTTACCAAGAATACCAATTAGCTTAGCGATTTTTTCAGTTTTGGTGCAGATTTTGAATTAGCTGCACCCTTGTAGATATATGAGATATGTTTCTAAATTTAACTTAACTTGATGGTGGGTATATAAGATTCGGCATAGCCGAATATAACACTCTTACTTGTTTTAAATTAAATTAAACATTTTTTTAATGATGTTCTGGGTATGAGAAAGACAAGTATTAAGTAAAAAAGTTCGGGTTTTAGGAACAAGTTTCCTGATTTAGATAAACCGGATTCCAAAGTAACTAGAAACGATAGAACATTGTGACACTCCAGTGGCTCAATACAGTTACATACCGACGAGCACGTTTACCCTTTCCGACACTCGGTCGAGTAGCTCGTGCGTTTGGGAACGAGTTACCCAATTTTGTTAGGGCACATTCCAAACGATAGAAAGGTGTGACACTCCAGTGGTTCAATAGAGTTGGATACGATGCTGTCTCTTGCACTCTTAAATAACCCCTATTCCGAAACATGTATTGCGTACCGGTGAAATACAACTCTCATGTATGGTCCGGTGCTTCAAAGTTTATTTTGGAACTTCTTGACCGAGTACAGGAGAGAGCAAAAGTGCTCATAGGTAACAGTAGTTTATCCAAGTCTATTGTTCTGTCTTTACTACTTTGGAATGTGCTCTAACGAAATAGAACTTTGTCGATTAGCCAGTAGACAGAACAACAACACTCTTTAGCCGTACAGTTCGTATGCGGAAATTGCTTCCCGCAGAAGTTTAGCCAGTCAGTTGCAATATATGAAAGTTCAAATCAAAAATCAAACACTTATGCATTGCATAAGTAGGGTCATCAATTGAGTGCTGGTCCTAAGCAAAAAAAAAAATAAACGAACGTATTTTTGTTAGCTAGACGATTAGAATTTTGTAATTGCCTAATTTGACAATTACTTTCGTCTACACATTTCATATACAAACCAAAATTTTAAAAGCTTTTTCTCGTTTCACTAAAAAAATCAAAAACCAAAAGTAAAATTTTTCGTCAGCTGACGTACAATTTTAAAAAAATAGTAGTTTCAAAAACAGGCTGTAAATGTTCTGTGCTTAGGCTAAATGACTTTATTTTTTTAAGGTGAATACTTATACATCTTACGTGAAGTTAAGCGAAATCGTTATAAGATGAAAGAAAAATATGAATATGTACTCACAAATATGTGTACATAAGTTGTTTTGATCAATGCATTATTGATTAAAAAAACTTAAGTTGGAAAATAAACGTACATAACATTGACCAAAACCCGAATTTTTTAAACGGACTAAACAGATTTAAGTGCCTTTGCTTCTGCAATGCAATAAACGCCTTAACTCAATTCTCTCTTATGTCGACTTAAGCTACTCTTTCATAATGCCACAGAAATATATGGGCAAATTCGAAAACATTAAACCAAAGACAAATTTTAAAACTGTTAAAACATATTTATGTTTATTAAAAAATTGACCATATATTGATCCTTAAGAATGTATAAAAGATAAAATATTTGATTGGTCCTTTCGTGAGTGGCAGGACTATATTTGCAGTCATCTCAAATTTTTATAAGTTTTTGAAAATTATGGGACTCAAAGTCTGCCTAATTTTATATAGTTAGATGTTAAAGGCCATAAACCACAACTAGACTGTGGGTGAAACTGTCAAGAGACGTCAAAGGTACATTTAATAGACGTCATCTTCATATAAAACATGTCATTATACTTTTTTTTCTATTTTTTTTTGTGCTTAGTAGAACATATGATCGCACTCTATGCGGTACTCTATGTTAAAGACTCCATCGAAAGTAATTTGAGTTATATAAATGACGTCAAACAAAAAAGGGCAAACATGGTACTATTGTACTTTTTTCATATATTTTAAGCCTAATTAATACCCTGATACTACCGCATCCTACTTGGTACAATTTCAAAATATTATTTTGTTTTTCTCAAACTAATTTTATTATGTAGCTTTCTATTTACTTAAGTTTGTAACACATAGACAAATTGGTCTAAGGTCAACTTGTATAAATTCCAATTGACTCAGCATCAGATCACATCACAAATTTTATAAGACCAGCACCCCGGTTTTCAAATGTATAAGCGAGTGTTTTGAATTTTGGTTGGAACTGGTTCATATTTGACCAATTAAGGATATTTTTTCAAAAAGGTATGGTGACAAAATTTAGCACTGATATAAGCATAACAAAATCTTCTAGATTTGGACCTTTGTGATTAAAGGTATCTCATGTGTTCACAAAAGTTATTTAGCTTTACCGTAGCTTCAATTTTCCCAAATATACTAAATTGGACAAACTAAGTTTAGGGTTTTACTGTAATTTGATAATAGAATATAACCCATATAGTCACGATCTTGCTCTTTTCAAAAGATGTCCATTTAAAGTGTAATGTAATAAAATTATGAACGAAAAATTACATTTTTGCGAAATTCTAAGATTTCAAATCGTACGTACGGCGTAACCGTTCAAGATATCAACACCATATTTTTCTGTTTTTTATTATCTTATTTGTTTCTTTTATGAATCTGAAACGATAATTAATAATTTCTAATATTTGTTGAATTCAAAAAATGATTTTTGAAACCGACCTGAAAAAAGTAAAATTTTCTAATATGAAAAAACTAAGTAAATTCGATAATATGACAAAACTCAGCTATTTAGTACTTACAGGCCATAGAAACCATGTCATACTATGGATTTTTTTTATTCTCAAGAATTAATAGTTATTTACAATAAATGTAAAAAATCTGTCAGTTTGTAAAATTTGGGCGGGCCATGGGCACGCTTTCCCCCATCCGATTAACCTCAAATCTGAGGGTAGGCCGGAAACGCATTTCTTCAAAAAAATTTCCCCATATAGGCTATTGGCTACACTAGAGTGCCTTATGACCTTAAAATCGAAAAGTATAACAAGAACGAGTGTTATGGAAGTTTATGGCGTATAATGCAGCAATAAAAATCATTATAGAATACATATCTCATGCAAGGGCAGTGGCATATAACTCCGCAATATTCCTTAGGGAGACTAATAAATATTTCTATTTGCATTTCAAAATATCTTTGTTAAACTTGGGTGTGTTTTACACCTTAAATTGCGTTTATAAAATTTCAAATTTAAACTATGAATTTTAATTTTGAAAAGCTTTCGTGTATATTTTCCATTAGATTTTTTATTTATTACAATTCAAGAGAATTTAGAACTTGGCTACTTTTTATTGTGAGATGGTTAAGTTTTGATTGAAATTGCGGACAAGAAACATGCAGAATATTTTTTGCACTATTTTAGATTTGCATGTCAAGATTTTGAAAAAAGTACAAGTTCACAAATTTTTTATAACACTTGCAGAGATTTTTAACAATTTGTTGTTTTGTGATGTTTTACAAATTAATAGAAAACACGAAAATGTAATAGAAATGTGTTTCATGGAATGGTTTCTGAGATACAGTAAAAGAAACATGTTTGATGAGGTTTTATAATTTTAAGAATTGCTGTATTTATATATTATTTACTTTGTAAAAAATATGGTCGGACATAATTGTGCCAATCATTTGTTTGGTTTAAATGATCATATCTCGTTTTTGCGAGCAAGATAAAAAGTAATGGTAATGGTTGTGAAAGTTTTAAATATACATTACAAAATTATATTTTTTATACCTACCATCAAAAAGAACGGGGGGAGGTATATTGAGATTGTCATTTCGTTTGTAATTTCCTTAATATTGGCTCAAAAACCAAAATTTAAGTATATTCCGAATCCTTATGAAATTCTAAGACGATTGAGCGATGTTCGTCTGTCTGTCTGTTGTCGGCACGATAAAACCTTAACGAAAGGATATACGTCACTGAAATTTGGCATAAATATTATTCATTTCAAAAAATTTTTGTTCAGTCGTTGATCTACGCTTTTACTTATGGTTTATGAACATAATTCTGAAAAGTTGTGTTTGTATAGTAATAATGCAAGGTTTTCGATCTGCCTAAATTGGGGATAATCCTCCTAAAGAGATGGCTTAACACCCCATCGAAACGCGTCGAGGACTTTGGTTTCTCCGCAAACATTTTTTGGCTTTTTATCAATAAATTGGTCTGTTACATTAATAAATAAATGTAACAGATTTGGGATCAAATGCGAATACTCTTCTTTTTGAATATTATTCATTTCTTTGAAAATTTTGGTATTGAAATCGGGAAAATTCGATTCACATTTGACCATAGCTCCGTCTGTCTGTCTGTTGTCGGCACGATAAAACCTTAACGAAAGGATATATGTCACTGAAATTTGTCATAAATATTCTTCCTTTCTTTGAAAATTTTGGTATTGAAATCGGGAAAAATCGGTTCACATTTGATCATAGCTCCTGTATAACCTCGTCTAGGCTAATTGCTTATTTGCTAATCATTTTTTAAGCCTGTATTTATTTATAACAATAAGAAATCAAATCTTAATCTAACGGAAATTATATAGAGATTCCCAGTGCAACTCTATTTGTTATTTATTCGAATTAATAGGAAATTGTCCAGTGACAATAGATAAAAAAGGTCCTAGCTGACCAGGTCCAAGGTATCAATCCTTCTTAGTCGTTGATGACCTTCAAAGTGCAAAAGCTGTCTTGCTAGAGTATACGTTACATGAACGCACTTGGTCGGATTTACTTTAATTTTCCATCTGTTCAGCCATGTTTGAAGCTCATGAATATGGGATTGTAATAATGCAGAAGCAATTTTGGAGTCGGAATGAGTACTAATGAATGTTGTATCATCTGCGAAAGGGGATCTGTATGTTTGAGCATTCGTTGGCATATCTGCTGTAAAGATAATATATAACATGGGACCCAATATACTACCTTGTGGAACTCCAGCAGCGATTCTTCTAGGAGAAGAATATTCATCTTTTGATCGAACTCGGAAGGTTCTATTGGCCAAATAACTTCTTAAGAGCTTATGTGTACTTGCTGGAAGCAGATTTACAATTTTGCTTACAAGTCCCTCATTCTAGACCTTATCGAGTGCTTGTGAAATATCGATGAACAAGGCGGAACAGTAGTGTTTATTTTCGAAGGTCTTCTTGATCATTGTTGTTATTCTATGTACTTGTTCAACTGTACTATGACATTCGCGGAAACAGAATTGGTGATCAGGAATAATATCTATCCAATTTATTTAAAGTGTAAATAAGTAGCTTTTCAAACAATTTCGAGATAATTGAAAGTAACCATATAGGCCTATAAGATGAAACTTGAGTAATGTCCTTGCCTTGTTTTGGAATCATAACGATTTCTGATATCTTCCAGGACATTGGGAAATATCCCAAATGAAGAATCGCGTTGTATATAAATAATAAAAATCTTATAGCTGAAATTGGAAGATGGATAATCATTGACGGAGAAATTCTGTCAATTCCAGAAGACTTCTTAAGGTTAAGTTTATGTATATTTGATAGAAGCAATGGAATGCGAAATTTCAATGAAGAAAGCACGTTGCTGTCAATAATATCAGAACTTATGTTAGAGTCTGTTTCGTTTGGAGTAAAAACCTTTTCTAAGTGATTGGCAAAAGCATCAACTTTTTCATGTGGATCTCTTGCCCAAGAACCGTTTTTGAGCCTAATTGGAGACTCCCATGCAATTGGACATTGCATGTGTTTAACAGCCCTCCATAGGCTGTAGTTCTTTTCCTTAGAGGAATCTAAGTTTTTTTTTTAAATATGTGTCAAGAGATTTTTGTTGATTAATCTTCAGTGCTGGTTTTAGTTTTCTCTGACAATCATTTTTTAAACGACTTTTCGCCAACGTCTTCACATTCTTGCCAACGTCTTCTAAGCCTTCTTTTCTCATTTACAAGAGCTTGGATATTTTTGGAAGTGTTCTGGAATACCTTTTTATAATAAGTGACAAATTATAATAGCTATGACGATAAAATATGGTATATAGAAGTTTTACAAAAGTACTAGGCAACATATATCGGTTCACATTTAACCATAGCTTCCATACAAAAAACTTACGGAAACAGCCTAAATTCCACCTAAAATACACTTAAATGCCAATAAATGATAAACTGTAACAGCTTTGGCCACTAAATTTAGCACAAGGAAGTCTTATGTCAATGCCAACCAGAGTACAAAATTTTGTCACAATCGGTCACCATTTGACCATAGCTCCCATATAAAAAACTTACGGAAGCACAAAAATACAAGAAGAAAATGGGGTTTATGTCCGTCTGTCCGTCAGATAAAAGCGCGATAGCGCCTTAACTAAAAGAGCTAGAGGAACAAAATTTAACAAAAGTATTTTCTTGAAAAAGTTGTGTATTGAAAATGAATGAAATCAGTTCATATTAAGTTAGAGCTCCCATATAACCCTGATGCGGGAAATACATTAATGCTGATAAATTGTAATAGCTATGACGACTAAATTTAGAATAGAAAAGTTTTATGCAATTATTGGTCAGAATATTAAATTTTATAGGAATCGGTCCATATTTGACTATAGCTTTCATATAAAAAAGCTCCCGGAAACCAAAAAAAATATATATAGCAAAGGCCAGTTAAAAGCTATTAAATCAGAAACTATGAGAGCTATGGCCACTAAGCTCTATATAAAAACCAGCCAGTGTGTACAATTTTGTTACAATCGGTCATCATTTGGCTATAATTCTTATATATATAGGGGATGTTATATCTACAATCAAAAAGATTTGGAGGTACAAGCAGCATATTAAGATTCCACCAATGTCCAGGCTTTATATACGGTAGATGCATTAAGAACTCCTAACAGAATATATGGACTTGTCGTATTACCATCAGCATGTTTATCCTAACTAAATACTAAGCTAAACAAAAAGCATTAAACAACTTATTAATGTAAAACCATACCAGGGCCCAAATTACCGCATTCGATATCGATCCAAATCTTGAATATTTTCAAAGCATTTGTATAGCATACTTCAAGGATAATCAAAATCACTTAACCCTTATACTCTCCTTGGGTCAATTTGACCCAATTTTGTTTTTCAAACGCAAAATTTTCCCCTTAAATATTTAGATATGAACTTGAAACTTTTATTTATCCATTACAGGGACGAAAATTATGTTTTTATAAGAAAATAATAAAATTAAAAATTTTCCTCCCCCCTCCACATTTCAAAACACGATTTACACACATTTAATACCCTTTGGGTCAATATGACCCAACAAGCGATATTTCAAGCTTAATTACACTTTATAATTTTTTTTCCTATTGAACATAATTGAATCGAGTTCACCTTCATTCAGAATCATCTATCAATAATTTGTTCAGTCAAATAATCAGTAAAATCGATTTTATTGAATATTTTTCCATTCATGGGCTGTTCACATATTACGTTACGCTATTTTCGCAATTTTTGTTTGTTTTCAGATGATATGTTCCAAACAAAAATAAATATGTTATCCTCTTAAGTTCTCTTCATCATTCAGCCGACGTAAGAGATGATGAACAAAAAAAGACTAAAATAATACATCATTGCATCCAAACTAAAGCTTTAGTTCATGCACTTGACCAACTTGTTGCTAATTACACATGTAAGCGCGAGACTAAACGATGACCAGTTGCATTATTTTCAAACATGATAGTTGTATCAGCATATAGCACCTACATCACATGGACTTAAATGAATCCTGACTGGGGTTTTAATACAAACTTCAGAAGCAAGCTTTATTTAGTAGAACTTGCAAATCAATGAGCTAACAAATGAGCATATTTGGCGAAGAATATTTCCAAGGCGTTTGATATAGTGTGGCACGGAGCACTTCTATCAAAACTTATTGCCTTTGGTATCGGTAATAACTTCTCTCGGTTTATATTGAGCAAGCTCTGTTCTTTCTCCAACTCTATTTCTTATCTTTATAAATGTCCTTCAACATCAAACTTCCAATCCTATCTATTCTTTTGCAGATGACAGCAATATTTGCCATTCATATTCATTCAATCGTAGTCCAAGCCTTCTTTAGGTTGGCGCTATGAGACAAAACATGAATAAATTATTAAATCGATATTTAGAAACAATTTCAGAATGGGGTCGTGCGAATAGATGTTGTATGCTTATGCATAAACGCGCGGGAAACCATGTTTCTTCATCAATGTGATGTCCGTTCGACAAAATATATCTTTTAAGTGTTGAAAGAAGCATTCAAGTGCCTCGGTTTTCTAAAATGGTGCAAGAGATACTTCACTCCATCTGATCTCCTTATTATTTACACCACCTCATGTATGTGCCGGAACTTCAAAGTCTATTTTGGAGCTTCTCGACCTAGTGTACGAAATGGCGAAAGTGCTCATCGGGACAGTGGGGTATCCAACTCTATTGATTTACAGGAGCACCATCGCAATTTGAGTTGTGTCACACTGTTCTATTGTTAATACTTTTGAAAGTGCTCTAACGAAATCAGAGAACTCGTTTCCGAAACTCGGACTTTTTTACGCAATACACGTCATTCTGTTAGAGCTCATTCCTCTGTGGTCGATTGGCCGGTAGACCGAACAACACGTTATATTCAGCCGTATAGTTCGTATATGGAATTCACTTCCCGCAGAAGTTTTCCCTGCCAGTTGCAATATAGGTAAATTTAAAGCCATAAAGACTACTCCATCTATCCTCCCTCCCATAACCTATTTTTCTACTTCCAACACAATGCATTGGATAAGAAGGGGCAGGGGATGACCTCTGCCCAAAATCCAATGTTAAATATCCAATTTTGTTAATATTTCATTGCTGGGTCATATTGACCCAAAGGGTAATATAAAGGGCACAAATCCAAGGAAAGTAGAAGGGTTAAAAGATGCATAGTTTACTATAGTTTTCTAAAGTTATTTCCCAAAAGATGAACAATTGTAAAAGAGTTTTAATTGAACTAGATCTTTTTAAAAAAGGAATCAAAATGGATACCAAATTTCAATAAACTTTTTGCATCGAAGTAACTTTGAACATCCCTAAAGTATACAACACAATATTTGCTTAAAATCTGAGTTTTCGATCAATATCGAATGCGTTAATTTGGCCCCAGGTTACGATACCGAATTTTGTTCAAAGTAAATACTAGGGAAACCACTCAGATACTTTTAAATGTTGAACTATAAAGCTCCTGCAACCGAATTTAGTCCAAATATTTTTCTAGCAATGTCGACTAGCGTAACAATTTTTTTCGGATTTGGTCCATATTTTGAATTAGCTACACCCTCGTAGATATATGAGAGATATTTCTAGATTTAACACAACTTGATGGTGGGTATATAAGATTCGGCACAGCCGAATATAACACTCCTACTTGTTAAAAATGAGAATAATTAGCGTAATCATAAAACAATCATAGTATAATATCAGCTCATTAAGACCATGGCAAATCTTATTAGTTGTTCATAGATCATTAATTTAAAAGAAAATAAAACTTAATTGGTTTCGATAGACTGCGTATCAAAATGATCTTCATTTACTTAATAATAACAATAATATTTACATTATCAATTCTTTTCATATTTAATATTTTAAATATAGAGAAGTCTTAACCTTTTGTTACCACAACCAATTTTATCTGCCAATTAAGATCTCAATAATGTGAACTTTAATGCGTAGCACTAGTAGATGTTGGTCTTAGCACCTCCCGATTAGTTATTGGAATTGAAAATTTATTTATAAAAAAAACTTGTTTCTTCTTTCTCGGCAACAGGGACAACTCGATCACACACACGCGGCCTCTAACGATCATAATAATTTTTAACTTTTGGGCCTCATTCTTTCAAAGATGACACCAGAACAAAATGAGACAAAAATGTATGAAATTCTTGAGAAATAAATCGTCATTAAGGAAATCTCTGATAAATATTTTGATATTTTTTTTTGTGATCAAAACGAATTTATTTTCTAACAAAAAAAAAAAAAAAAAAAACGAAAGAAACCCACAAAAATTTATATCTAAAAAATTAATATATTTTTATTGATTTTTTGTTTTCAATAATGAGGCCATATCTCTGGCTGTTGAGGTGATAAATAAAAAACTGAAGATCACCAACAACGAGTGGAAAAAAGGCATTTTTTAAAATCCCTAAAAATCTGAGTACCAGCACCATCAGCGATCGATCGCTTTAGTTTATCATTCTTCCCATTAAGAAGTATCGAAGAACAAGAGAAGAAAAAAAAACAAACACATGAGAAAACAAAAGGAAACTATAAATTACATTTCTATGAATCAAGAAGCATTAGAATCTTTGTCATGATCATCATGATCTTCATTCACATGCTCCAACAAAATGAAACGATACCAAATATTTATTAAAAAAATATCTTTAAATTATTCAAAAATATCTGATTTCGTTGAGATGATAAAACAAAATATCCATATTTCTTTGGGGTTTTTGTTATTGCTTTTTAAGTATAAATTTAAATGTTATTTAAGAGCATTTTTTGTTTTTTGAAATATATACAATGTCTGTCCGTCTTTTAAGGTGAGTATGACCAAAGGTAGACATTTGGTCTCTTTGTGATCATTAGGCAGAGGAGACCTTTGGGAGTCAATAGATTAATGACAACATACGAACACGACAACTATTGGTTTAACTAAATATTCGTATCTATTAGGAACATTTTTTTTTTATTTAAGTGGAAAAATATCAAAATATTAATATAAACGTTCTTGGTTTATTATTTTTATAAAGAAGATTTTTTACTAAGATTGTTAAATTAATACTTATGATTTTTTTCTACGAAATTATAAATATTAATAAACTTGAAGATTTTTTTTTAGTAAAATGCACGGTTTAGTTGAACCGATTACACTGTGCTTAAATTTGACACTTTATTTTTTTTAAAGCTGGGCACTAGAGCATCTCGACTTATATGGGAAAAAAATAAAGTTTGCCGTACACCACCGAATATAAAGCATTGCTATGAGGTAGTTTCGAAAAAAATTTTTTTAATTTTTTTCGTTGCACATTGGGGTCGCCAAAATACATTTTTCGTTATATCTTCGGCATTTACAATCGGATCTCGAAGTGTGATATATCAATTTTTTTGTCTCTTTTTTTTTCTTTAATAGTCATTATTCTCAGGTATCCGGTTCTAGTATTTATCTATCAGATCCCTGTTCCTACCACCCTAATGTACCACTCTAATATCAGAAAATTAAAGCTCTTAAAAAATCGTTAAACTTTTACTAAGGAAGTTTTTCGATTTTTCAAACCGATCTATTACAAACAAGGAATTTCTTATTTTGCCGCACATAGGGATCGCCAAAATACATTTTTCGTTATATCTTCGCCATTTACTGTCGGATCTTAAAGTGTAATATATCGATGTTTTTGTCTAACGAAGGCCTATGTTTTGCGATATTAATCATTGAACTTAAATACATTCTTCTACATAGTACCTACCCAAGATATCTTAACTCATACAACAAGAATTATAAAAATTTCAAATCTTTTAATCAATTATGTTTTGAAAAGACTCAAGTTTGCTGTATTTTTGAGGGCTCTCAAGTTCTGAAAAAATGTGGCCCATGCGTTGCTCACCAGTGACAGCCATAGCAGATTAATGTACTACATGAACAAAACGTTCAGTGTTTTGTTAAAGGCATCGATAAGCTGTGAAAATAATTAAGTTTAGTTTTATAATCATTGACCTCAAGTAGATTCTTCTAGTACTTTTTTTTTTTGATAATAATCATTGATCTCAGATATCCGTTCTAGTATTTATTTAAAATTATGAAAAAATATCAATGAAAAATTCACAGTGTAAATACCCAAACAGTCTCTTAGTTTGTCTTGCTATTCGTTTTATCCATGAAATAATTGTTTGAATTTCGTCTGTGTCTGTATAACATTTAATCGTGTTGTGTCTATTTTAATTATAAACTATTAAAAATTAATTTAAATAAACAACAGCTTCCCGAATTCTCCGCTTTTATTTTATCCGCCATTCTGGTTCTTGTGAAATCCAACCTCAAGCAATTCCAATAGGGTTCATCAATTGAAGCATAGCCGCGAATAACGTTGTAAGCGACAAAATTAAAATTGTTCGCAATTCGTAAAAAACGTTTTTAAAGTAGCAGGCAATATATGATAATTTGTTTTTCTAATTGTATTTTGATAGCGATAAGGTGCATAATTTTGGCTGATTTGGTGATTGAGCAATGTAAAAGAGTCAAGTTAACTGTAATCTGCAAAAAAACAGGTTTTGTAAAAATCGGCGTTTAAAACGTTATTCGCGGCTATGCTTCAATTGCCGGACGCGACGTTCAACAAATGCTTTGTCTGCCCATAGAAAATATCGTTTACTTTTTTCACCCGGTCCACAATTTCTGAATTTTTTTGACTGAGCCGCCATGCTTACAATTCTTAATGCAAGAACTGCTGGAAACATTACAGTTTTCCAAAGATTTAATCGAAATACCAGGTAACATAAGAAAAATACTTTCTGTTGATAGTTTTATTTACTAAACTTAATTATTTTCACAGCTTATCGATGCCTTTAACAAAACACTGAACGTTTTGCTCATGGAGTATATTAATCTACCATGGCTGTCACTGGTGAGCAACACATGGGCCACATTTTTTCAGAACTTGAGAGCCCTCAAAAATACAGCAAACTTGAGTCTTTTCAAAACATAATTTATTAAAAGATTTGAAATTTTTATAATTCTTATTGTATGAGTTAATTTTGGCCTTCGTTAGACAAAAACATCGATATATTACACTTTAAGATCCGACAGTAAATGGCGAAGATATAACGACAAACGTATTTTGGCGATCCCTATGTGCGGCAAAATAAGAAATTCCTTGTTTGTAATAGATCGGTTTGAAAAATCGAAAAACTTCCTTAGTAAAAGTTTAACGATTTTTTCTGATATTAGGGTGGTACATTAGGGTGGTAGGAACAGGGGCTGATAGATAAATACTAGAACCGGATACCTGAGAATAATGACTATTAAAGAAAAATGTTGGCCTCCTCGAGACAAAAACATCGATATATCACACTTCGAGATCCGACTGTAAATGCCGAAGATATAAGGAAAAATGTATTTTGGCGACCCCAATGTGCAACGAAAAAAATTAAAAAAATTTTTTTCGAAACTACCTCATAGCATTGCTTTATATTCGATGGTGTACGGCGAACTTTATTTTTTCGAGACGCCCTAGTGCTCAACTTTGGCTCAGTGTAGAGGTCACTGTGCTAAAAATAGATATGTTTTTAAAAATTGGTCTAAAACTCCAACCACCCATTAGCCGACTTCTGCATATTGCACCACAAGCCGTCCAGTAGTTATTGGATTAAAACTAAAAAACTTTGCATACAATACTTTGCACCATAACTTCTAAGCCATTTAGAAAAAATTTAATTAGTTTGTCGAAAGTAGCAAACTAACAAAGAACAAAAATGTTATGCACCAAAACATTCCCCATTTTTGTTTAATTAAGATTTTTTTGTCGCTTAGGATCAATATTTTTCCTGTCGCTTGCGATCATTTCAATCTAAAGGTACAGGGCCAAAACACGCGGTATGCGGCTGCGGGCGGTCGAAGTATTGCCAGTACATAAAATGTGCGCTTGTTTACAAAAATGTTCATATAAAAAATATTTGAGTAGGATATAATTAAGTCTGGCAGCACTGAAAAAATCTGCCGCGCGGAATAGTAGAACAAAGTTCTACTTTTTTCCATTGCCGCTAGAAATTTGACAAATCAAAAAACAGCTGATTGCCGCCCGCAGCCGCGTGCATTGGCCTTCTACCTTAAGGGCTCGATATTATATACTACTATTTTTCTATTATAATTAACTTATTATTTTTTTGTTACTTATTAAAAAAATGAATTTAAATAAGACTTGTTTTGATTTCAAATTTTTAATTTTAAACAAGTAAGAAAGTGCTATAGTCAGTCAAGCCCGACCATACGATACCCATCACCACTAAGGTCAAAGGTGTTCTTATTCCTGTATAAAGACAAATATTTGCTAAATTTTGCAATCATACAAACATTTTCTTAAAACTTATAATTAAAGCTGTTTCCGTCATTTGGACTTATATAAGAGCTTGGGTCAAATGTGGACCGATTACCTCGAAATTTCGCAAATTGATTACAGTTATTACAAAAATTATGTAAAAAAAACTTAAAATTACCATTGTCTTCAGATTAACGAGCGTTTTAGTGATTTTGTCTCATTTTATGCGATTTGACATAAGTGTTTGTGTGGGAGCTGTAGTGAAATGTGGAGCGATTTCAACGAAGTTTGGTTCAGAGTTTAGTTTAAATAAGCAGTATCTGTTTTAAATTTCATGAAAAAAAAATGTATATATATATATATATATATATATATATATATATGTATATATATATATATATATATATATATATATATATATATATATATATCGGGTGGTTAAATTTCAAGGGCCGATGTTGATTTTAAATAAAACACAAACTATTTAGGAAATTATTGTAATTTTATTTTATTATGATATTTATATTGGTATTACTCAATTATGTATGGAACAAAATATCGGCCAAATGGGCGCCGCAACCACGGCGGCACACCTTCATCCGATGGTCCAAATTTTCAATGACCCTGAGGCATAATGGAGGTTCTATGCCGTTAATGTGCCGAATTATCTCATCCTTTAGCTCTTGAATTGTTGCTGGCTTATCGATGTACACCTTTTCTTTCAAAAAACCCCAAAGAAAAAAGTCCAACGGTGTCAAATCACATGATCTTGGCGGCCAATTGACATCGCCATTACATGAGATAACACGGCCATTGAATTTGTTGCGCAAAAGAGCCATTGTTTCGTTAGCTGTGTGGCAAGTGGCACCGTCCTGCTGAAACCACATATCGTCCACATCCATATTTTCCAATTCGGGCCATAAAAAGTTCGTTATCATCTCACGATAGCGAACACCATTCACAGTAACTGCCTGACCGGCCTCATTTTGGAAAAAATACGGTCCGATGATGCCGCCAGCCCATAAACCGCACCAAACAGTCACTCTTTGTGGGTGCATTGGTTTTTCGACAATCACTCTTGGATTCTCATTCTGTTTATTGACGAATCCACTGAGGTGAAAATGTGCATCATCACTGAAGATGATTTTCTTCGAAAATTGATCATCCACTGTTGCCATTTCTTGTCATAATTCTGCCCATTCACGACGTTTGGAATGGTCAAGAGGCTTTAGTTTTTGAGCCAATTGCACCTTGTAAGCGTGTAAATGCAAGTCTTTATGCATAATGTTCAACAACGACGAGCGTGAGAGGTGAAATTGTTGGGCACCACGATGAGTTGAGGTGGACGGCTCTTCATCCACACTATCGCAAACAGCAGCAATATTTTCTGCAGTACGAGCATTCACTGGTGTTCTCACATCTTCTACAGACCCGGTTTGCTCGAATTTTTCCACGATATTTGCGATTGTACGCACATTTGGACGATCAAATTGACCAAAAAAATCACGAAGTGCACGATATGCATTTTGATTTGAACGCCCATTTTCATAATAAGTCTGGGTAACTTTAGCACGTTGTTGGATTGTGTATCTCTCCTTGGTTCAAATTGAGTAAGTCTGAAATAGAGAAATGTCAAATAAAATTCTGAAAAAAACTTGGTGTTTAGGTGTGGTTCACACCTAAAATTATTCAAAATGAATAGAACTGTAAACTATGCATTTGATTATGTGTTGATCGGACAAAATGAATAAAATGATTTAAAATTAATTGGATATATGTGTGAGATGTCTTTTCTATAAATTAAATAATTTGGCTAATACTTTGTATAAATTTGCCTAGAAATACTTATCCTAAAGCTCCGAGCAACCAGGTACTGTTCTATTTACATTTAAAAAGTCCGCAAAAAATCAGGTATGTGTAGTTATTTGTTTAATGCTTGTACCACTTCAAGTTAAAAAAGATTTTGAATTTTTTTCAACGCGTAATATTTTTAAATGGGCTTAGAAAAATTAAAAAAAATTTACTTTAAAATGTTAATTGTTTAAAAAACTCGTTTAAATTGTCCTTTTTAATGGCCCGTTGAAGAAGATGTTTTCTATAATTGAGTTTGTTCAATTATGTATAAGAAAAACAAAAGTTCACTCTATTGAGTTGGGTACTGTTCACTCTATAAAGTAACTAATGGAAAAAATCGGGAGTTCGTAGTATCAAGTAGTTCATATTACCAAGTGTTCACTCTATTGCTATTGCACTGTATATTAACTTGTTCTTGTTCTTCTCTACATGCCAACGGCAAGTGAAAATATCGAGCAAAACAAGTAATAGGAGAATACACAATCAATTGAACGTAGTGATGTTCGATCAAACTGTTCGTTAAATTGATGATTATCTCTGCAATTTGACAAATTGACTGTGGTCGAGGGCGCTAAGTGCTGATGATGTCTTGTGGCGGGACAGAAATTGCAATCCACTAGTCGCGTTCAAAAATATTTTTTTCAGTTTTTCTCCACATTATTACTTTCAAATTTTCAAATTAATAATTTGAAAATTAAAAATGAAATTAAGCCTGATAAATTATAATTTTTCAATTAATTAATTTATATTAACTCCTTTCATAAACTTAAAAATACTCTGCTAAAATATATTTATAACAAATATTTATACTAAGCGCCAAATCCCTGTAAACTCTAAAGCTATCAACCCGCTACCATTGATCTTGCCACTCCATAGACAAAGTTCAACATATGGCCAAAAAAGTCAACTGAGTTTATAAATTTTTATGAATCAATTTTTAACTTTTACGTCATGATTTAATATAAATTCCTGTAATTCAAAGATTTCTTATCACACACCAACGTAAATACTACTCAAAGCTCCTCTAAATAGTCATGCAACAACAAACAATCACACCTAAAATATCAGTGATTTGTATGACACAACAAATTATCCGACGGCTTTTGAAAAAAAAGTACCAAAAGAAACTTAGCCAAAGTCAGGAACCGAAAAAAAAGTGAAAAAGCTCATATGAGCCTTTCGACTGAGCGAACACCAAAATAGAGACTCTATTAAGGTGGTCTGTCTACCTAGACCTGAACTAAAATAAGCTAAATCGATTGACTTCTTAGCTAATGGTGAGGTTGTTGTTATTTTTATTATACCCTGTGGGAAAAATCTGAAAGCATTCAAGTAGATAAATCAAAATCATTACAAAAACGGGAACAAAAGTTGTATTAATTTAGCCATTCAAAAAGTACTTCTTACCCATTCAAAACCCTTTAAGCCCCTTCTAGAAGACATTGTACTGTATGCCTTTCAAAATTACTTTCTCTCAAGGTTTACTAAGATCCTGTTTAATTTTTCCTCCAGGAGTCCCATTTATGATTAACTTCTTGCAAATCTTTTTCCCGCTGTCTATGCTATTGTACCATAATGGTGATTGTGTTGGTGTCTACGATGTTGACGATGATGATGATGACGCTAACGACGACTACGTTGATGATGGTGGAATATCGATATTCAAGGTATCGACATGTAACACACACTCTAAGCGCACGACACAACTAGTTCAGGCACAAACACATTTGAGATTTATATTATTCCATGGACGTCTCCATAGAGTCTTGTAACCAACAAATACAACAACAACAGCAATAGCACACAACAAAGGCAACCCAACCAGTGATCTTTCATAGCTGGTAGTAAACTATTTGGGATAACAAAATATTAAAACAAATCGAACAAAAACAAAAAAAAAAAACTCTTCAATATCTTAATGTTAAACACCAAATAAGCTTTAGTTCAAAAATTGAATTGAAGTCAATAGACAAACGGTCAGACAGACATTCATAGGCAATATGTGCGGCATTGTAGGCCAAAACCAAGTTAACTCTTCCAATGCATACACTTTTCTACTTAAATACAAATTTTAAGCGTAGGTCGGGGCTTATGGAAGAATGAAAACGTTTATAGAAACTTTAACTCCCTGTATTGATCGGAGATAATAATAAGGCGAATATGTGTAGCACACAGATACTTAACTTCAGTTACCTAAGCATAAAATGAATACGTTACAGTGGAAAGAATATTAAAAAATATTGAAAATACTTAGCAAAACTTTGGTAATGGGATGTACTTTGGTAACTTATTACCTTGTAATGTCTACAATATACCCTCCGAAGTTATTAAAGTAAGTACTTATTTGTAATTAGAATGGTAATTTAAATTCCACCAAGGCCAGTTTGTTTTTTTTAATGTGTTTTTTCTTTAAATCATTTTTGAATTTTAAATATTTAAACATTTGAAAAACAAGTAAGAGTGTAATATTCGGCTGTTCCGAATCTTATATACCCACCATCAAGTTGTGTTAAATTTAGAAATGTCTCTCATATAACTACGAGGGTCCAGCTAATTCAAAATGTGGACCAAATTCAAAAAAAGTTGTTACCCTAGTTGGTATTGTTAGTAAAATATTTGGACTAAATTCGGTTGCATAAGATTTATAATTCAACATTTGAATAATGTATGTGGTTTCCCTAGTATTTACTTTAAACAAAATTCGGTATCGCAAACTGCCATGGTTTTACATTAATAAGTTGTTAAATGATTTTCGATTAGCTTAATATTTAGATGCTGATAGTAATACGACAGGTCCATAAATTTTACACACTGACTGGCTTTTATATAGAGCCTATTCTTGCAAAATTTGGTAGCCATAGCTGACATAGTTTCTAATTTAATAGCTTTTAACTGGCCTTTGCTATTTTTTTTCTATTCCGGGAGTGTTTTTTATATGAAAGCTATAGTCAAATATGGACCGATTCCTATAAAATTTGATACACTGACCAATAGTTGCATAGAACTTCTCTATTCTAAATTATTAGCTATGACGATAGCTATTACAATTGTATTCAATTTATCAGCATTAAAGTGTTTCCCGGGATCGGGGTTATATCAAACTAAATGTGAACAAACTAAATGTGAACCGATTTCGTCCATTTTCAATACACAACTTTTTCAGGATATCGAAAATACTTTTGTAAAATTTTGTTAGTCTATCTCTTTTCGCTAATTCGCTTTTGTGCCTTTATCTGACGGACAGACGGACAATAACACCCTTTCTTTTTTGTATTTTTGTGTTTCCGTAAGTTTTTTATATGGGAGCTATGGTTAAATGGCGTTGATTTTCTTTTGCTAAATTTAGTGGCCAAAGCTATTACAGTTTATCATTTATTGGCATTTAAGTGTGTTTTAGGTGGAATTTAGGCTGTTTCCGTAAGTTTCTTGTATGGGAGTTATGGTTAAATATGAACCGATTTGGATGAAATTTTATATGCGACGGACATCGCTCAATCGTCTTAGGATTTCATAAGGATTCAGAATATACTTAAATTTTTGAGTTTTTGAGCCAATATTAAGGAAATTACAAACGGAATGACAATTTCAATATACCCCCATTCTTTTTGATGGTGGGTATAAAAATTGGAAAACTAATTCACGGTAAAAAAAAAAAAAAAAAAATACCATCATGAGTAAATTTTGGTTATGTAGGAGATGTGGGATACTAAGCAACGGTACTAGTTTTCCTTCGTCACAACTATGGACACTGACCTCCTCATGGTAACACCCGGGGAATAACGTTAACACCCGCTAATGTATTGAGCTAACATGTGCCGCGAGTTCTCTCATAAGAATGATACAAAATGGGTTAAAACGTCGGGCTAGTAACCCACTCTTGGAAAAAACAATTACTATCAAAATGCTTAAATTGGAATAAAAATGCTCCCCCTAATGCTAGAATAGGATATACGAAACTTTTATGGGGAAAAGTAAAAATATTTTAAAGCTTGGCCTATGAAAATGGAGAATTTTCACACAAGATTGAAGCGCATGGAATTCTAAAATAGGCTCGGCCTTTGACTTTAACAGGTTGCAAATATAGGCCATTTAAGTCTTGGTTAATTTTTGTATTCATAAAAACCTTAAATGGGGTACAGCAAACATTTAAGAAGAATTAGCGAGATCAGTGACGCCATTGTTATAATATAATATCATATTTCATCATATTATATCATATCATATTATGATGAACGAACTACATTTGATTTTTATATACATATATAGGTAAGGTTAGGCAGGAAACAGACCATAAGGTCCGCGTCACTTGGGTCCAGAAAGGGAGGGAAAAAAGTAAAATTCCTAATCTACCGTATATAAGAAGCTTAGTTAGAGCCAGCTGGATGCATGAATAAAAGAGCCAATTTTATGAATGTTGATGCTCGAGATCTCTGATAGATCGTGTAAAAATGGGAATCCCAGATGGAGGGACCTAATATCAGCAAGGGCAGGGCAGTGACAGAGGTGATGAGTGATGGTTTCTTCCTCCTCAACGTTGTGACAACTTCTACAGTAGTCGTTGCTTTGAAGATTAAGTCTTCTAGCATATACACCTATTATACAGTGTCCTGTGGGTACTAAGATAAGGGTGAGAAGTTTATGGCGCGGAAAGCCAACCAAGATTGCAGAGCGCTTACTATCGTAAATTGACCGTGTATGTCTAGAGATCTAATAGGCTGTTACTGTGGGCCAGTTGGTCTGTGTGGACTTAAATAGAAACTTTTTGATGAGCAGTTTACATGCTGATAGCGGTATACCTATGAATTGGTCAATGTTCTCCTGACCAAGGAGGGCACAACCTTTTGCTAGATTGTCCGCAGTAATGTTGCTAGGTACATTACTGTGACTGCGTACCCAGATAAGTTCAATGATGGAATGGGTCGCTATCTCATTTAGGGATGCCCGGCACTCACGGATAAGAATGAATGTGGTATAGACCGATGATAAAGAATAATGGCGGCAACACTATCCGTACAGAAACAAATATCGTTAGAGTATATTCGGTAGTACGTGAGCCACTGGCTCATCCTATAAATAGCTGAAATTTCATCTTGAAGAATACTGCATTGTTTCGTGAGCTTGCATTTTACTTTTTTCTCAAAAAATGGTACAAAGAAGCCCCCATCCACACCATGTACCGATTTGGATCCGTCCAAATAGATTTCCATGGTCCCATCTCTGGGAACGATTTGAGCCTCCGAGATATCCACAGAGAAAGATTGCTCGAAAACGGGTGAGGGAATGTAGTAGTCAATGTTTTCGGGGAGATTTGTGAGTTTATCCAGAATAGTAGAGTGGCCTTAATATAGTGTAGATCATTTTCATTAGCTTTATAATAATTTTTATGATTTTGGTGGTATTTAAGTGTCCTTTTGGGAGAAGTATGCTGTATGAAAGTATTGTCAGTGATAGGAAGAGGGTATGATATGTAATGATAATGACTAAGGAAAGCTCCTGATTAGACAAGAAAAGTTCAACAGTGGTGATCTTTCTCATTGGGAAAACGAAATGGTAAGAACAGATATATATCTTTCGGATTTCAGCCATTTGGTCCATTCTCTATCTTCGTGTATCTCTTAAAGCTCTTTATAGTAGTATTTGCAATTCCAGAGATATTCTCAGTAGAACATCGTTCGAAGAGATGGGTCAATGTTGTTATTGATATACACAAAATATTGTTATGGGGTATTTATAAGGGACACTGTAATTGTAGAACTAGGACTATATGTTAAACCACTAACTAAACCACTAACTAAACTAACTAAACCGATTGGGAAAACGAAATGGTAAGAACAGATATATATATATATCTTTCGGATTTCAGCCATTTGGTCCATTCTCTATCTTCGTGTATCTCTTAAAGCTCTTTATAGTAGTATTTGCAGTTCCAGAGATATTCTCAGTAGAACATCGTCCGAAGAGATGGGTCAATGTTGTTATTGATATACACAAAATATTGTTATGGGGTATTTATAAGGGACACTGTAATTGTAGAACTAGGACTATATGTTAAACCACTAACTAAACCGACAGCCGGTTTAATAAAGCATACTCCTAATAATACATGAAATCATCAGAACTAAGAAGAAGGTGTAGTTAAGAATTGCGCTAATAAGAATTGACGAGTGCTAATAATAGAGGTTGACCTTCTCGAAATGGAACTACTAACCTCTGTGGTTTGCCCTAGACTCTTCTCTATGGGTAAAGTAAAATTTTGGATAGGGTGTTGAGGCTCCAGAACAGTTAAGAGTGCTGGGTGACCTGAAGATATTTAGCATAATGGTTACAAAACATAAAATATCTAATATTTTCGTTTTGTAGTAATATTCATCAGTCATCCAGTATATCATTTATCTTCCTATACATACATTTTTAAATTCCACTGTTAAACTAAACAATAAAATATATATTAAAAATATTGTGTATCTCTAGACGATCGCATTATATGTTCACGTTGGCTCTTATTTGTTTTAAGCTGAATATGTTAAGATTCAATTGTAGAATCTGAAGAATATAATTTACAATTGAATTATTAGTTAAACAAAACTTTGAAAAATATTAATATATTTTATATTAAATGATCATATTTTTTTGTTTAGTAAATGTTGTTTTGCTGCCAACATGTGACAACAAAATAGCAATATTTTAAGTGATTTTTTTTTAGTTTTTGTAAATAATGGCAGTTTTCCTATATTTTTACTGAATTCTGTTAAAATTCATAACTTGTCGTCACATGTACCCGTTTTACATTATGAATATTATTTTCAATTTTTTTGTCATGTTTTTTATTAATATTTATTAAAACTAAAAACCAGTAGGTTGTATTCATTTCTTCTATTGGCAAAATTATTGTATTTCCCTTCTAGTCCCCAGACTACGATTATAAGACCATTCACTAGTTTTGTTTTGCATTTATTGATCGATCAATTGATAATTTCAACAGATCGATTGTTAAAGGCACGACATGTAAAAATATTAAAAGTTATTGACGTCTATTGCAGCAAAAACTACAACATAAACTTTGACTACAACAAACAGCAAAGTCCATGATGCCTTTGACAACATTCAGTTGAAATGAACATGCAACACTCTAATAAATTTAATAAAAAACCTCACACGATACCAAGAAATATTCACTAGAGGTGATGTTGTTGTTATTGCTGGTAATACTAAGGATTGCCAACTGCTGAGGTCATAGTCTAGTCATAGTCTAGTCATAGTCTAGTCATAGTCTAGTCATAGTCTAGTCATAGTCTAGTCATAGTCTAGTCATAGTCTAGTCATAGTCTAGTCATAGTCTAGTCATAGTCTAGTCATAGTCTAGTCATAGTCTAGTCATAGTCTAGTCATAGTCTAGTCATAGTCTAGTCATAGTCTAGTCATAGTCTAGTCATAGTCTAGTCATAGTCTAGTCATAGTCTAGTCATAGTCTAGTCATAGTCTAGTCATAGTCTAGTCATAGTCTAGTCATAGTCTAGTCATAGTCTAGTCATAGTCTAGTCATAGTCTAGTCATAGTCTAGTCATAGTCTAGTCATAGTCTAGTCATAGTCTAGTCATAGTCTAGTCATAGTCTAGTCATAGTCTAGTCATAGTCTAGTCATAGTCTAGTCATAGTCTAGTCATAGTCTAGTCATAGTCTAGTCATAGTCTAGTCATAGTCTAGTCATAGTCTAGTCATAGTCTAGTCATAGTCTAGTCATAGTCTAGTCATAGTCTAGTCATAGTCTAGTCATAGTCTAGTCATAGTCTAGTCATAGTCTAGTCATAGTCTAGTCATAGTCTAGTCATAGTCTAGTCATAGTCTAGTCATAGTCTAGTCATAGTCTAGTCATAGTCTAGTCATAGTCTAGTCATAGTCTAGTCATAGTCTAGTCATAGTCTAGTCATAGTCTAGTCATAGTCTAGTCATAGTCTAGTCATAGTCTAGTCATAGTCTAGTCATAGTCTAGTCATAGTCTAGTCATAGTCTAGTCATAGTCTAGTCATAGTCTAGTCATAGTCTAGTCATAGTCTAGTCATAGTCTAGTCATAGTCTAGTCATAGTCTAGTCATAGTCTAGTCATAGTCTAGTCATAGTCTAGTCATAGTCTAGTCATAGTCTAGTCATAGTCTAGTCATAGTCTAGTCATAGTCTAGTCATAGTCTAGTCATAGTCTAGTCATAGTCTAGTCATAGTCTAGTCATAGTCTAGTCATAGTCTAGTCATAGTCTAGTCATAGTCTAGTCATAGTCTAGTCATAGTCTAGTCATAGTCTAGTCATAGTCTAGTCATAGTCTAGTCATAGTCTAGTCATAGTCTAGTCATAGTCTAGTCATAGTCTAGTCATAGTCTAGTCATAGTCTAGTCATAGTCTAGTCATAGTCTAGTCATAGTCTAGTCATAGTCTAGTCATAGTCTAGTCATAGTCTAGTCATAGTCTAGTCATAGTCTAGTCATAGTCTAGTCATAGTCTAGTCATAGTCTAGTCATAGTCTAGTCATAGTCTAGTCATAGTCTAGTCATAGTCTAGTCATAGTCTAGTCATAGTCTAGTCATAGTCTAGTCATAGTCTAGTCATAGTCTAGTCATAGTCTAGTCATAGTCTAGTCATAGTCTAGTCATAGTCTAGTCATAGTCTAGTCATAGTCTAGTCATAGTCTAGTCATAGTCTAGTCATAGTCTAGTCATAGTCTAGTCATAGTCTAGTCATAGTCTAGTCATAGTCTAGTCATAGTCTAGTCATAGTCTAGTCATAGTCTAGTCATAGTCTAGTCATAGTCTAGTCATAGTCTAGTCATAGTCTAGTCATAGTCTAGTCATAGTCTAGTCATAGTCTAGTCATAGTCTAGTCATAGTCTAGTCATAGTCTAGTCATAGTCTAGTCATAGTCTAGTCATAGTCTAGTCATAGTCTAGTCATAGTCTAGTCATAGTCTAGTCATAGTCTAGTCATAGTCTAGTCATAGTCTAGTCATAGTCTAGTCATAGTCTAGTCATAGTCTAGTCATAGTCTAGTCATAGTCTAGTCATAGTCTAGTCATAGTCTAGTCATAGTCTAGTCATAGTCTAGTCATAGTCTAGTCATAGTCTAGTCATAGTCTAGTCATAGTCTAGTCATAGTCTAGTCATAGTCTAGTCATAGTCTAGTCATAGTCTAGTCATAGTCTAGTCATAGTCTAGTCATAGTCTAGTCATAGTCTAGTCATAGTCTAGTCATAGTCTAGTCATAGTCTAGTCATAGTCTAGTCATAGTCTAGTCATAGTCTAGTCATAGTCTAGTCATAGTCTAGTCATAGTCTAGTCATAGTCTAGTCATAGTCTAGTCATAGTCTAGTCATAGTCTAGTCATAGTCTAGTCATAGTCTAGTCATAGTCTAGTCATAGTCTAGTCATAGTCTAGTCATAGTCTAGTCATAGTCTAGTCATAGTCTAGTCATAGTCTAGTCATAGTCTAGTCATAGTCTAGTCATAGTCTAGTCATAGTCTAGTCATAGTCTAGTCATAGTCTAGTCATAGTCTAGTCATAGTCTAGTCATAGTCTAGTCATAGTCTAGTCATAGTCTAGTCATAGTCTAGTCATAGTCTAGTCATAGTCTAGTCATAGTCTAGTCATAGTCTAGTCATAGTCTAGTCATAGTCTAGTCATAGTCTAGTCATAGTCTAGTCATAGTCTAGTCATAGTCTAGTCATAGTCTAGTCATAGTCTAGTCATAGTCTAGTCATAGTCTAGTCATAGTCTAGTCATAGTCTAGTCATAGTCTAGTCATAGTCTAGTCATAGTCTAGTCATAGTCTAGTCATAGTCTAGTCATAGTCTAGTCATAGTCTAGTCATAGTCTAGTCATAGTCTAGTCATAGTCTAGTCATAGTCTAGTCATAGTCTAGTCATAGTCTAGTCATAGTCTAGTCATAGTCTAGTCATAGTCTAGTCATAGTCTAGTCATAGTCTAGTCATAGTCTAGTCATAGTCTAGTCATAGTCTAGTCATAGTCTAGTCATAGTCTAGTCATAGTCTAGTCATAGTCTAGTCATAGTCTAGTCATAGTCTAGTCATAGTCTAGTCATAGTCTAGTCATAGTCTAGTCATAGTCTAGTCATAGTCTAGTCATAGTCTAGTCATAGTCTAGTCATAGTCTAGTCATAGTCTAGTCATAGTCTAGTCATAGTCTAGTCATAGTCTAGTCATAGTCTAGTCATAGTCTAGTCATAGTCTAGTCATAGTCTAGTCATAGTCTAGTCATAGTCTAGTCATAGTCTAGTCATAGTCTAGTCATAGTCTAGTCATAGTCTAGTCATAGTCTAGTCATAGTCTAGTCATAGTCTAGTCATAGTCTAGTCATAGTCTAGTCATAGTCTAGTCATAGTCTAGTCATAGTCTAGTCATAGTCTAGTCATAGTCTAGTCATAGTCTAGTCATAGTCTAGTCATAGTCTAGTCATAGTCTAGTCATAGTCTAGTCATAGTCTAGTCATAGTCTAGTCATAGTCTAGTCATAGTCTAGTCATAGTCTAGTCATAGTCTAGTCATAGTCTAGTCATAGTCTAGTCATAGTCTAGTCATAGTCTAGTCATAGTCTAGTCATAGTCTAGTCATAGTCTAGTCATAGTCTAGTCATAGTCTAGTCATAGTCTAGTCATAGTCTAGTCATAGTCTAGTCATAGTCTAGTCATAGTCTAGTCATAGTCTAGTCATAGTCTAGTCATAGTCTAGTCATAGTCTAGTCATAGTCTAGTCATAGTCTAGTCATAGTCTAGTCATAGTCTAGTCATAGTCTAGTCATAGTCTAGTCATAGTCTAGTCATAGTCTAGTCATAGTCTAGTCATAGTCTAGTCATAGTCTAGTCATAGTCTAGTCATAGTCTAGTCATAGTCTAGTCATAGTCTAGTCATAGTCTAGTCATAGTCTAGTCATAGTCTAGTCATAGTCTAGTCATAGTCTAGTCATAGTCTAGTCATAGTCTAGTCATAGTCTAGTCATAGTCTAGTCATAGTCTAGTCATAGTCTAGTCATAGTCTAGTCATAGTCTAGTCATAGTCTAGTCATAGTCTAGTCATAGTCTAGTCATAGTCTAGTCATAGTCTAGTCATAGTCTAGTCATAGTCTAGTCATAGTCTAGTCATAGTCTAGTCATAGTCTAGTCATAGTCTAGTCATAGTCTAGTCATAGTCTAGTCATAGTCTAGTCATAGTCTAGTCATAGTCTAGTCATAGTCTAGTCATAGTCTAGTCATAGTCTAGTCATAGTCTAGTCATAGTCTAGTCATAGTCTAGTCATAGTCTAGTCATAGTCTAGTCATAGTCTAGTCATAGTCTAGTCATAGTCTAGTCATAGTCTAGTCATAGTCTAGTCATAGTCTAGTCATAGTCTAGTCATAGTCTAGTCATAGTCTAGTCATAGTCTAGTCATAGTCTAGTCATAGTCTAGTCATAGTCTAGTCATAGTCTAGTCATAGTCTAGTCATAGTCTAGTCATAGTCTAGTCATAGTCTAGTCATAGTCTAGTCATAGTCTAGTCATAGTCTAGTCATAGTCTAGTCATAGTCTAGTCATAGTCTAGTCATAGTCTAGTCATAGTCTAGTCATAGTCTAGTCATAGTCTAGTCATAGTCTAGTCATAGTCTAGTCATAGTCTAGTCATAGTCTAGTCATAGTCTAGTCATAGTCTAGTCATAGTCTAGTCATAGTCTAGTCATAGTCTAGTCATAGTCTAGTCATAGTCTAGTCATAGTCTAGTCATAGTCTAGTCATAGTCTAGTCATAGTCTAGTCATAGTCTAGTCATAGTCTAGTCATAGTCTAGTCATAGTCTAGTCATAGTCTAGTCATAGTCTAGTCATAGTCTAGTCATAGTCTAGTCATAGTCTAGTCATAGTCTAGTCATAGTCTAGTCATAGTCTAGTCATAGTCTAGTCATAGTCTAGTCATAGTCTAGTCATAGTCTAGTCATAGTCTAGTCATAGTCTAGTCATAGTCTAGTCATAGTCTAGTCATAGTCTAGTCATAGTCTAGTCATAGTCTAGTCATAGTCTAGTCATAGTCTAGTCATAGTCTAGTCATAGTCTAGTCATAGTCTAGTCATAGTCTAGTCATAGTCTAGTCATAGTCTAGTCATAGTCTAGTCATAGTCTAGTCATAGTCTAGTCATAGTCTAGTCATAGTCTAGTCATAGTCTAGTCATAGTCTAGTCATAGTCTAGTCATAGTCTAGTCATAGTCTAGTCATAGTCTAGTCATAGTCTAGTCATAGTCTAGTCATAGTCTAGTCATAGTCTAGTCATAGTCTAGTCATAGTCTAGTCATAGTCTAGTCATAGTCTAGTCATAGTCTAGTCATAGTCTAGTCATAGTCTAGTCATAGTCTAGTCATAGTCTAGTCATAGTCTAGTCATAGTCTAGTCATAGTCTAGTCATAGTCTAGTCATAGTCTAGTCATAGTCTAGTCATAGTCTAGTCATAGTCTAGTCATAGTCTAGTCATAGTCTAGTCATAGTCTAGTCATAGTCTAGTCATAGTCTAGTCATAGTCTAGTCATAGTCTAGTCATAGTCTAGTCATAGTCTAGTCATAGTCTAGTCATAGTCTAGTCATAGTCTAGTCATAGTCTAGTCATAGTCTAGTCATAGTCTAGTCATAGTCTAGTCATAGTCTAGTCATAGTCTAGTCATAGTCTAGTCATAGTCTAGTCATAGTCTAGTCATAGTCTAGTCATAGTCTAGTCATAGTCTAGTCATAGTCTAGTCATAGTCTAGTCATAGTCTAGTCATAGTCTAGTCATAGTCTAGTCATAGTCTAGTCATAGTCTAGTCATAGTCTAGTCATAGTCTAGTCATAGTCTAGTCATAGTCTAGTCATAGTCTAGTCATAGTCTAGTCATAGTCTAGTCATAGTCTAGTCATAGTCTAGTCATAGTCTAGTCATAGTCTAGTCATAGTCTAGTCATAGTCTAGTCATAGTCTAGTCATAGTCTAGTCATAGTCTAGTCATAGTCTAGTCATAGTCTAGTCATAGTCTAGTCATAGTCTAGTCATAGTCTAGTCATAGTCTAGTCATAGTCTAGTCATAGTCTAGTCATAGTCTAGTCATAGTCTAGTCATAGTCTAGTCATAGTCTAGTCATAGTCTAGTCATAGTCTAGTCATAGTCTAGTCATAGTCTAGTCATAGTCTAGTCATAGTCTAGTCATAGTCTAGTCATAGTCTAGTCATAGTCTAGTCATAGTCTAGTCATAGTCTAGTCATAGTCTAGTCATAGTCTAGTCATAGTCTAGTCATAGTCTAGTCATAGTCTAGTCATAGTCTAGTCATAGTCTAGTCATAGTCTAGTCATAGTCTAGTCATAGTCTAGTCATAGTCTAGTCATAGTCTAGTCATAGTCTAGTCATAGTCTAGTCATAGTCTAGTCATAGTCTAGTCATAGTCTAGTCATAGTCTAGTCATAGTCTAGTCATAGTCTAGTCATAGTCTAGTCATAGTCTAGTCATAGTCTAGTCATAGTCTAGTCATAGTCTAGTCATAGTCTAGTCATAGTCTAGTCATAGTCTAGTCATAGTCTAGTCATAGTCTAGTCATAGTCTAGTCATAGTCTAGTCATAGTCTAGTCATAGTCTAGTCATAGTCTAGTCATAGTCTAGTCATAGTCTAGTCATAGTCTAGTCATAGTCTAGTCATAGTCTAGTCATAGTCTAGTCATAGTCTAGTCATAGTCTAGTCATAGTCTAGTCATAGTCTAGTCATAGTCTAGTCATAGTCTAGTCATAGTCTAGTCATAGTCTAGTCATAGTCTAGTCATAGTCTAGTCATAGTCTAGTCATAGTCTAGTCATAGTCTAGTCATAGTCTAGTCATAGTCTAGTCATAGTCTAGTCATAGTCTAGTCATAGTCTAGTCATAGTCTAGTCATAGTCTAGTCATAGTCTAGTCATAGTCTAGTCATAGTCTAGTCATAGTCTAGTCATAGTCTAGTCATAGTCTAGTCATAGTCTAGTCATAGTCTAGTCATAGTCTAGTCATAGTCTAGTCATAGTCTAGTCATAGTCTAGTCATAGTCTAGTCATAGTCTAGTCATAGTCTAGTCATAGTCTAGTCATAGTCTAGTCATAGTCTAGTCATAGTCTAGTCATAGTCTAGTCATAGTCTAGTCATAGTCTAGTCATAGTCTAGTCATAGTCTAGTCATAGTCTAGTCATAGTCTAGTCATAGTCTAGTCATAGTCTAGTCATAGTCTAGTCATAGTCTAGTCATAGTCTAGTCATAGTCTAGTCATAGTCTAGTCATAGTCTAGTCATAGTCTAGTCATAGTCTAGTCATAGTCTAGTCATAGTCTAGTCATAGTCTAGTCATAGTCTAGTCATAGTCTAGTCATAGTCTAGTCATAGTCTAGTCATAGTCTAGTCATAGTCTAGTCATAGTCTAGTCATAGTCTAGTCATAGTCTAGTCATAGTCTAGTCATAGTCTAGTCATAGTCTAGTCATAGTCTAGTCATAGTCTAGTCATAGTCTAGTCATAGTCTAGTCATAGTCTAGTCATAGTCTAGTCATAGTCTAGTCATAGTCTAGTCATAGTCTAGTCATAGTCTAGTCATAGTCTAGTCATAGTCTAGTCATAGTCTAGTCATAGTCTAGTCATAGTCTAGTCATAGTCTAGTCATAGTCTAGTCATAGTCTAGTCATAGTCTAGTCATAGTCTAGTCATAGTCTAGTCATAGTCTAGTCATAGTCTAGTCATAGTCTAGTCATAGTCTAGTCATAGTCTAGTCATAGTCTAGTCATAGTCTAGTCATAGTCTAGTCATAGTCTAGTCATAGTCTAGTCATAGTCTAGTCATAGTCTAGTCATAGTCTAGTCATAGTCTAGTCATAGTCTAGTCATAGTCTAGTCATAGTCTAGTCATAGTCTAGTCATAGTCTAGTCATAGTCTAGTCATAGTCTAGTCATAGTCTAGTCATAGTCTAGTCATAGTCTAGTCATAGTCTAGTCATAGTCTAGTCATAGTCTAGTCATAGTCTAGTCATAGTCTAGTCATAGTCTAGTCATAGTCTAGTCATAGTCTAGTCATAGTCTAGTCATAGTCTAGTCATAGTCTAGTCATAGTCTAGTCATAGTCTAGTCATAGTCTAGTCATAGTCTAGTCATAGTCTAGTCATAGTCTAGTCATAGTCTAGTCATAGTCTAGTCATAGTCTAGTCATAGTCTAGTCATAGTCTAGTCATAGTCTAGTCATAGTCTAGTCATAGTCTAGTCATAGTCTAGTCATAGTCTAGTCATAGTCTAGTCATAGTCTAGTCATAGTCTAGTCATAGTCTAGTCATAGTCTAGTCATAGTCTAGTCATAGTCTAGTCATAGTCTAGTCATAGTCTAGTCATAGTCTAGTCATAGTCTAGTCATAGTCTAGTCATAGTCTAGTCATAGTCTAGTCATAGTCTAGTCATAGTCTAGTCATAGTCTAGTCATAGTCTAGTCATAGTCTAGTCATAGTCTAGTCATAGTCTAGTCATAGTCTAGTCATAGTCTAGTCATAGTCTAGTCATAGTCTAGTCATAGTCTAGTCATAGTCTAGTCATAGTCTAGTCATAGTCTAGTCATAGTCTAGTCATAGTCTAGTCATAGTCTAGTCATAGTCTAGTCATAGTCTAGTCATAGTCTAGTCATAGTCTAGTCATAGTCTAGTCATAGTCTAGTCATAGTCTAGTCATAGTCTAGTCATAGTCTAGTCATAGTCTAGTCATAGTCTAGTCATAGTCTAGTCATAGTCTAGTCATAGTCTAGTCATAGTCTAGTCATAGTCTAGTCATAGTCTAGTCATAGTCTAGTCATAGTCTAGTCATAGTCTAGTCATAGTCTAGTCATAGTCTAGTCATAGTCTAGTCATAGTCTAGTCATAGTCTAGTCATAGTCTAGTCATAGTCTAGTCATAGTCTAGTCATAGTCTAGTCATAGTCTAGTCATAGTCTAGTCATAGTCTAGTCATAGTCTAGTCATAGTCTAGTCATAGTCTAGTCATAGTCTAGTCATAGTCTAGTCATAGTCTAGTCATAGTCTAGTCATAGTCTAGTCATAGTCTAGTCATAGTCTAGTCATAGTCTAGTCATAGTCTAGTCATAGTCTAGTCATAGTCTAGTCATAGTCTAGTCATAGTCTAGTCATAGTCTAGTCATAGTCTAGTCATAGTCTAGTCATAGTCTAGTCATAGTCTAGTCATAGTCTAGTCATAGTCTAGTCATAGTCTAGTCATAGTCTAGTCATAGTCTAGTCATAGTCTAGTCATAGTCTAGTCATAGTCTAGTCATAGTCTAGTCATAGTCTAGTCATAGTCTAGTCATAGTCTAGTCATAGTCTAGTCATAGTCTAGTCATAGTCTAGTCATAGTCTAGTCATAGTCTAGTCATAGTCTAGTCATAGTCTAGTCATAGTCTAGTCATAGTCTAGTCATAGTCTAGTCATAGTCTAGTCATAGTCTAGTCATAGTCTAGTCATAGTCTAGTCATAGTCTAGTCATAGTCTAGTCATAGTCTAGTCATAGTCTAGTCATAGTCTAGTCATAGTCTAGTCATAGTCTAGTCATAGTCTAGTCATAGTCTAGTCATAGTCTAGTCATAGTCTAGTCATAGTCTAGTCATAGTCTAGTCATAGTCTAGTCATAGTCTAGTCATAGTCTAGTCATAGTCTAGTCATAGTCTAGTCATAGTCTAGTCATAGTCTAGTCATAGTCTAGTCATAGTCTAGTCATAGTCTAGTCATAGTCTAGTCATAGTCTAGTCATAGTCTAGTCATAGTCTAGTCATAGTCTAGTCATAGTCTAGTCATAGTCTAGTCATAGTCTAGTCATAGTCTAGTCATAGTCTAGTCATAGTCTAGTCATAGTCTAGTCATAGTCTAGTCATAGTCTAGTCATAGTCTAGTCATAGTCTAGTCATAGTCTAGTCATAGTCTAGTCATAGTCTAGTCATAGTCTAGTCATAGTCTAGTCATAGTCTAGTCATAGTCTAGTCATAGTCTAGTCATAGTCTAGTCATAGTCTAGTCATAGTCTAGTCATAGTCTAGTCATAGTCTAGTCATAGTCTAGTCATAGTCTAGTCATAGTCTAGTCATAGTCTAGTCATAGTCTAGTCATAGTCTAGTCATAGTCTAGTCATAGTCTAGTCATAGTCTAGTCATAGTCTAGTCATAGTCTAGTCATAGTCTAGTCATAGTCTAGTCATAGTCTAGTCATAGTCTAGTCATAGTCTAGTCATAGTCTAGTCATAGTCTAGTCATAGTCTAGTCATAGTCTAGTCATAGTCTAGTCATAGTCTAGTCATAGTCTAGTCATAGTCTAGTCATAGTCTAGTCATAGTCTAGTCATAGTCTAGTCATAGTCTAGTCATAGTCTAGTCATAGTCTAGTCATAGTCTAGTCATAGTCTAGTCATAGTCTAGTCATAGTCTAGTCATAGTCTAGTCATAGTCTAGTCATAGTCTAGTCATAGTCTAGTCATAGTCTAGTCATAGTCTAGTCATAGTCTAGTCATAGTCTAGTCATAGTCTAGTCATAGTCTAGTCATAGTCTAGTCATAGTCTAGTCATAGTCTAGTCATAGTCTAGTCATAGTCTAGTCATAGTCTAGTCATAGTCTAGTCATAGTCTAGTCATAGTCTAGTCATAGTCTAGTCATAGTCTAGTCATAGTCTAGTCATAGTCTAGTCATAGTCTAGTCATAGTCTAGTCATAGTCTAGTCATAGTCTAGTCATAGTCTAGTCATAGTCTAGTCATAGTCTAGTCATAGTCTAGTCATAGTCTAGTCATAGTCTAGTCATAGTCTAGTCATAGTCTAGTCATAGTCTAGTCATAGTCTAGTCATAGTCTAGTCATAGTCTAGTCATAGTCTAGTCATAGTCTAGTCATAGTCTAGTCATAGTCTAGTCATAGTCTAGTCATAGTCTAGTCATAGTCTAGTCATAGTCTAGTCATAGTCTAGTCATAGTCTAGTCATAGTCTAGTCATAGTCTAGTCATAGTCTAGTCATAGTCTAGTCATAGTCTAGTCATAGTCTAGTCATAGTCTAGTCATAGTCTAGTCATAGTCTAGTCATAGTCTAGTCATAGTCTAGTCATAGTCTAGTCATAGTCTAGTCATAGTCTAGTCATAGTCTAGTCATAGTCTAGTCATAGTCTAGTCATAGTCTAGTCATAGTCTAGTCATAGTCTAGTCATAGTCTAGTCATAGTCTAGTCATAGTCTAGTCATAGTCTAGTCATAGTCTAGTCATAGTCTAGTCATAGTCTAGTCATAGTCTAGTCATAGTCTAGTCATAGTCTAGTCATAGTCTAGTCATAGTCTAGTCATAGTCTAGTCATAGTCTAGTCATAGTCTAGTCATAGTCTAGTCATAGTCTAGTCATAGTCTAGTCATAGTCTAGTCATAGTCTAGTCATAGTCTAGTCATAGTCTAGTCATAGTCTAGTCATAGTCTAGTCATAGTCTAGTCATAGTCTAGTCATAGTCTAGTCATAGTCTAGTCATAGTCTAGTCATAGTCTAGTCATAGTCTAGTCATAGTCTAGTCATAGTCTAGTCATAGTCTAGTCATAGTCTAGTCATAGTCTAGTCATAGTCTAGTCATAGTCTAGTCATAGTCTAGTCATAGTCTAGTCATAGTCTAGTCATAGTCTAGTCATAGTCTAGTCATAGTCTAGTCATAGTCTAGTCATAGTCTAGTCATAGTCTAGTCATAGTCTAGTCATAGTCTAGTCATAGTCTAGTCATAGTCTAGTCATAGTCTAGTCATAGTCT
Source organism: Stomorhina lunata (assembly GCA_933228675.1). Classification (NCBI taxonomy): domain Eukaryota; kingdom Metazoa; phylum Arthropoda; class Insecta; order Diptera; family Rhiniidae; genus Stomorhina; species Stomorhina lunata. The sequence continues at coordinate 84,146,330 of OW121741.1, read as the reverse complement.
AGTCATAGTCTAGTCATAGTCTAGTCATAGTCTAGTCATAGTCTAGTCATAGTCTAGTCATAGTCTAGTCATAGTCTAGTCATAGTCTAGTCATAGTCTAGTCATAGTCTAGTCATAGTCTAGTCATAGTCTAGTCATAGTCTAGTCATAGTCTAGTCATAGTCTAGTCATAGTCTAGTCATAGTCTAGTCATAGTCTAGTCATAGTCTAGTCATAGTCTAGTCATAGTCTAGTCATAGTCTAGTCATAGTCTAGTCATAGTCTAGTCATAGTCTAGTCATAGTCTAGTCATAGTCTAGTCATAGTCTAGTCATAGTCTAGTCATAGTCTAGTCATAGTCTAGTCATAGTCTAGTCATAGTCTAGTCATAGTCTAGTCATAGTCTAGTCATAGTCTAGTCATAGTCTAGTCGTACTTTGGGCATATTTAGACCTAAATTGGAGTCATTGGTAATCCTAAAAAATGCATCGAGAGCTGGTTATACTTTAAAATTATGACGCTTTTGTAAAAGAATTGACAGTTTTCAATTGTACAACAAAATATCGTTTGAACACGTTTATTAAAAATTATTTGTGTAAATTTTGAGCGAAAAAAATTATTTTAAAAATATTATCATTGTTAATTTTAATATTTATGTAAGGTTATGTTAATTCATATAACAACGAATACAAAATATCCAGATATGTAAATATTTATTGACAATTGCTAACTGATCAACAGGTACAAAATATTGCTGGTTATGATTTTTTTTGTTGCTTTACAACTTGAAAGCGAAGTACATCACAGTGGGATCGAGGCTGACAAATTAAAGTGAATTTTTCAAATTTTAGTTTTAAGGACTTATTTGTTATTGGTGTATCTTCTTTTGAAGCTTTTATTAATTATTTACACTTTTAAATTTAATGTTTCTTTTGAACTTGCCTAATCTTAACTTATTTTAACCACTGTCCCCATTGTGCAGTGTTGGAGGTGCTGTCGCTTTACAAAACCTCGTTTCTTATTATCGATCTTAAAAATATTATGACTTGTTTATATCTGAAATGAATTATTGCGGTTGATAGTTTTTGTTTGCAAATGACGAGAGTTGCGACAAACATTCCAGTTACTAGGAATTTTATACACTACATCATTAAATTTGAGAAGGGTATTATGATTTGTGATAATGTCGGAAATATTGATGTGACGCCAGAATCGCCTTCTATATATAACTTTGCCTCGTAAGTCACTTTAATACATAAACGAAAGTCACAAAAACTCTTATTAATAGTATATCGCACTTGTTCAACAAGAGGGTATTAACCCAAAATATTTAAATATTTTCACTTTTTAGAAGAAATTGATGTGTAGTGGTCTTATCTACCCATTGTAAAAATCTGACGTCATTTTCACTATAATTTCGCCAAAAAACTAAAGTTTTACCCCTCTTCTTTTTATGAAAGTAGTAGTAAAATAAAATAGTTTTTTGAAAGCAACAAAATTGTAAATATTATTCAAAAAAAAAAAAATTATTATAGACAATTTATTGATAAAAGACAAAAAAATGTTTGTGGGGACAATCAATTCCACAATGCCTTTCGATTGTTGATTAGGCCATCATCTGCAGGAGGAGTGTCTCTAATTTTAAACAGATCGAAAACCTCGCATTATTACCTCTTTTTAAAGAAAGATGAGAAATGTTTGTGTTTACTTTTATTCAGTCGATAATCTGATCTTTTACATTTGACTTACAAACATAATTCGTAATGATTGTGTTTGCAAAAAAGGTAATAATACGAGGTTTTCGATCTTCCTAAAAGTAAGAATACTCCCCCGTAAGATAATGGCCTAACTATCCATCGAAACGCTTTGAGGAATTAGTTGTCCCCACAATCATGTTTTGGATTTTATTTTGAGTTGTGTGGGAACTCAAAATTCCAATTGGAACAAGCCTAATACTAAAAAACCAGTGTCTAGCGGAGTTATAAACCGCTTTTTTTGATAATTTTAATTTTTTTTAAGTGGATCTGGCCAGGGATAGAACTTGAGACCATTTGTACGCTAGGCGGATGGCTAAACTGCTATACCACTGCGCACAGTGGCATTTCTTCATACATCGAAGTGCACAAAATAGAAGAAGTGACCCTACAACGATGAAATTCTGCCCACTTCTTCAGTTTTATATAGATAAGAAAAATTTTAAAAATTTTCGGAATTAATTCAAAAAAAAAAAGCTCTATTAATTTTGGTTGATGTTAGACCACCCCGCAGTTCTAATCATAATTTAAAAAAGTTCTGCACAAGTCTTTTAATTGATCCAAGAAAGAGTTATACTAATTTTGATTGAGATCCCTTGACTCTTCGAGGTACCTGCCGTGGACCCCCATTTTTCACTTATTAGTTATTTTTCTCAATATATATGCCGGAATTCCCAACAGAACTTGAAAAAAACTTGGCACATATCTATTAGTTTATCCAAGTAAGAGCTCAATCAATTTTGGTTGAAATCCCTCCACTCCTTGTAGTATACCTGCTTTGGATCCCTATTTTTCATTTATTTTTCTTCTCAAAATAAGCCGCAATTCTCAACAGAAATTCGGCGCACATCTTTTGGTTGGCTCTACTAATTTCTGTTTAAATCCATCGACTTCTACGGGACTTACACTTAAAATCAATTTGATTAAAAAGTTACGCCTTAAGGACTGCAACACTTTTTCTTAAATTATGAATAACAATTTAAGTGACTTATTTCAGAAAATTTTGAACTTTCTTCTACAATCGGTAAATTTCCGTACTTTTTTTTTGCTCAGTCCAAAGAAGAGTCATTCGCCTTTCACCTGGTTATAGTGGGAGCACCGAGCAAAGCCGCGCCAACTTAGTTTTTGTAGAAAGAAAAACGAAAACACTGAATTTTGCGGAGCATTTTTGATTTTCTGATATCTCCTAAACTATATACGAGATTAAGTTATTTTCTTCTGCAGACTAAAAGCAAGGTTTTGTATCTTAATTAAATCGACATCAAGATTAAAGCTGTGAAACTATATTCGATGCATGAGCTACTAAGTTTGATAAAACATTTAATCACTTTTCGTTTTAAAAAATTAAGCACATTTCAATACCTTTTTTATAAAACAAAATATAATTTTTTCTTGAAAACAATTACTGATCCTTAAAACCTAGACTCTTCTCCATAGAACTGCATCATTAGATTTTTCAAAAGCGGTATTCAAAAAATGGTTTTTTTGCAGCAGAAATTCCATAGTACGGCGGTACATTTATAAATAACTAGCTGATTTTACCCGGCGTTGCCCGGGTTGGCAGTTAAAGTTTTTAACTTATTACTGTGTTAACACTTTCTTTAAAAATTAACAATAATGAAATATTTTTATTAATTTTTTAAATTAAATTTTTCTTAATTTATAATCTTGGACTAAAAAAAACAATTAGAAAGAAAGCCGTTTTCAAAATATACAATTTTAAAGAAAAGGGGAATTTTATCCGCATTTTCCAATTGCAAGGTCACTGTTGGTCCATTTTCAAAAAAATTCCAAAAGCGAAAAACTACCCAATAGTATGAAAATAACCACATTTAAAACTCGAATTAATTAGGTTAAATCGTTTTCATCTTATCATCCATATTTGTCATTTATAATATTTGACTTTATGGGAGGGGTCACGCCCACTTGAGATTTAAAAAATCCAAGTCTATTTTACCCACCGGTCACACACATACAATAAAAATTTTTGAAAAATCGGTCATCCATGTATGTCATTTTTAATATATGACTTATTTGGGAGGGTCACGCCCATTTGAGATTTAAAAAAAATGTAGCCTATTTTACCCACCGGTAACTCAATATATACTGTAAAAATTAAAGAAAAATCGGTCGGCTCGTTCATCCATATTTGTCATTTTTAATATTTTACTTCTATGGGAGGGGTCAAGCTCTCTTGAGATTTAAATAAAACTTGCTTATTTTAACCACCACATCTTGCTATACTGTCAAAATTTCAGAAAAATCGGCCCTCTCGGTCATCTATATTTGTAATTTTTAATATATGAGGTCACGCCCATTTCAAAAAAAAAGCCTAGCCTATTTTAACCACCGATCTCACCCTACCATACTGTCTAAATTTCAGAAAAATCGGGCCGCGCGGTCATTCATATTTGTCATTTTTAATATATGAGTTATATGGGAGGGGTCACGACCAGTTGAGATTTCAGAAAAAACTCTAGGCTATTTTAACTACCGGTCACACCATTCTCCACTGTCTAAATTTTAGAAAAATCGGTCGGTTTGATCATCCATATTTGTATGTTTTAAAATCTGACTTATATGGGAGGGGTCACGCCCACTTGAGCTTTGAAAAAAAAAATCTGGTCTATTTTATCCATCGGTCACACCTTAACATAATGTCAAAATTTCAGAAAAATTGGGCCTCTCGGTCGCCTATATTTGTCATTTTTAATATATGAGTTATATGGGAGGGGTCACGCCCACTTGAGATTTCTGAAAAAAACCCTTGCCTATTTTAACCAACGGTCACATCTTGCCATACTGTAAAAATTTCAGAAAAATCGGTCTGCTCGGTCATTCATATTTGTCATTTTTAATATATGAGTTATATGGGAGGGGTGACGCCCAGTTGAGATTTCAGAAAAAACTCTAGGCTATTTTAAATACCGGTCACACCATTCTCCACTGTCTAAATTTTAGAAAAATCGGTCTGTTTGATCATTCACATTTGTATGTTTTAAAATCTGACTTATATGGGAGGGGTCACGCCCACTTGAGCTTTGAAAAAAAAAATCTGGTCTATTTTATCCATCGGTCACACCTTACCATAATGTCAAAATTTCAGAAAAATCGGGCCTCTCGGTCGCCTATATTTGTCATTTTTAATATATGAGTTATATGGGAGGGGTCACGCCCACTTGAGATTTCTGAAAAAAACCCTTGCCTATTTTAACCAACGGTCACATCTTGCCATACTGTAAAAATTTCAGAAAAATCGGTCTGCTCGGTCATTCATATTTGTCATTTTTAATATATGAGTTATATGGGAGGGGTCACGACCAGTTGAGATTTCAGAAAAAACTCTAGGCTATTTTAACTACCGGTCACACCATTCTCCACTATCTAAATTTTAGAAAAATCGGTCGGTTTGATCATCCATATTTGTATGTTTTAAAATCTGACTTATATGGGAGGGGTCAAGTCCACTTGAGTTTTGAAAAAAAATCTGGTCTATTTTATCCATCGGTCACGCCTTAACATACTGTCAAAATTTCAGAAAAATCGGGCCTCTCGGTCGCCTATATTTATCATTTTTAATATATGAGTTATATGGGAGGGGTCAAGCCCAGTTGAGATTTCGAAAAAAAAAATATTGGCAAAAGTCCCGTATTTTATCTCAAGCTGAAGGGTATCATCGAGTCCAGTTAGGACGACTATAGTACTTTCTTTTATTGTAAATTGTAAATAATTACAACAACACAAATACCAGTAATACAAAACGTTTACAATCTCCTGACAGTATTTTTTTCCAGGCACTTGGCCCTCAATTGCAGCAAAATATTACAGGTAATAGCAATAATTTTAATAGCAACAAATATTCAGGTAAATATTTTCAATAGAGTAAATCGAGTAGCTGGAATATTAACTAATAGCAATAATCATGATTATTAAATGCTATGACATCGTTTATTGTTGACGAATAAAAAATGTGAATAATTATTATCATTATGCATAAATTTATAATAATAATAATTTTTTGTTGCCGCTTTTTTGTATTAAAACTCTGAATATTTTTGCATTTAGCAAACGGAAAATAACACGAATATTTAAACAATAACAAAAAGAATTATAAATTTATTACATGTTAAATGCTGATTTATTAGGAATTTTATTAATAAATTTTAATAAGATTAATGTCATCTGCTGCCGTGTGATCGTTAATTTAAATTGGAGATAATTGAATATTCGAATAAAGTATGAAATGTCAATTGCAATCGATTTTATAATAAAATATTTTTTTTTTTTTTGTTAAATCTTAAATGTTTTATTCCAAACGTTAGTGCAATATTTAAATATTGTTAATAGTTATTATATGATATTAAATCGTAATATGTTTTTATATTATTACGATTAATAATAAAAACTTATCTCATAAATATGTTAATAAATAGGAAAATTCTTGGAATAACAGATAAAGTTATATGAGTTTATAATTTTGTAAAGAAATAAGGAAATTTGTAAGCTTTGAAAAAAAGTTTCACCTTTTGGTCAACTTGAAACAAATTGAATAAATAGCAAGTAATAGTGGTATATTCGGCTTTGCCGAATCTTGGATACCCTTTAACAATGCTGTTCCAAAAGTAAAGTAAAGTACAAAATCGTAAGAATTTATTGATAACTAGCTGACCCGGTCCGCGTTGCTGGCCCTAAGCAAACATTAGTGGTACAATATGAAAATTGGATTTTGCCACGCCTATCCGCCGATGATCGAAAATCAAAAATCCGACTTCGTAGTGTCACCCGCCGGGGTATTCTCAAGATTCCTTGAAAATTTCGGCCCATTGATATTGCTTGATATTTCTTTTGTTCATACTAACCCAGCAAAACTTTGGTAATGGCAAGTACTCTGATAACTGGTTACCTTGTAACGACTACAACATAATACCATCCGAATAAATAATAAGTTATTACAGAAGTACTTATTTGTAATTTAGATGGTAATTTAAACTGAATGGCCCCGGTTCAAATCCCACAAAGGGCAACATTTTTTTTAGTTTTTTTTTCATCAAAAGAGTCTTTTTAAATGATTTTTGAATTTTAAGAACTTAAATATTATCTTCTGTAAAAAAAATTCTAAAACTAACTCACGTTAATGAAAAAATACCATCATGAGTCAATTTTGATTATGTAGGGGATGTTGAATACCAAACACGATTCTAATTGGTTTTAACTTGGTAAGCCCAACTTATCTGGGTCATCCTTCATCTCAACTGTGGACACACACCTCCACATGGTATCACTCGGGGAGCTAGTTTAACACCCATTAATATTGTGAGTTAACATGTTCCGAGAGTTGTCCCATAAGATCGATAAAAATGGGTTAGGATTACGGGCTAGTAACCCTCTCTTGAAAAAAAATACAATGAAGAGGATAAAATTAGAATTGAAATGTCCCACTACCTAATATTAGAGGAGGATGTCCGAAACTTCGATAGAAAGACCAAGTAGAGGAACATTTTTCAAAGCTTGGCCTATAAAATTGGATAATATTCGCACAAGATCGAAATCCATGGAATTCTAAAATATGTTCGGACTTTGACCTTAACAGGTTGTAACATTTAAGTAAGTAAGAGTCAATCTTATGTAAAAACTTATACAAAAAAGAAGATTTAAATTGTTTAAGTTTTAAAATAATTTTAAAAAAGTTTTAAAATAATTACAAAAAATCGTATAAAAATATTTTTCCAAAAATTACAACAAAGCAAAAAAAATCAGGGAAAAACAAAGCTATTTTCGCATGATTTTGGATCTAGAAAAAAAATTGTTTATATTAATTATAAGCTGCTAAGTTTTCAACATATGAAGTAGCTCAGTGGAAGAGTCTCTGCCTAGCAGTTGGAGGGTCTGGGTTCGAGCCCACATGGCATCATAAAAAAATTTTGTATTTCGTTTAAAAATATATGTTTTTAATAAAACAACAACGAAAAAGTTGTTGCTGTTGTTGCTTTCAAATTGCTTACCCAAGTCATTACTTTTCTGCAATCGGTAAGTACTTGCCTCCAATGACATGCCCATGTTAATGTAATGACTTAAACCGCGAATGAGTAAGTAGTTCGTGTTCAATAGTTTAACTGTTTAACTCATTATTTGGTAATGAAAAGTTTTACTGGGCCCAGCAAAACTTTGGTAATGGCAAGTACTCTGATAACTGGTTACCTTGTAACGACTACAACATACCATCCGAATAAATAATAAGTTATTACAGAAGTACTTATTTGTAATTAAGATGGTAATTTAAACTGAATGGCCCCGGTTCAAATCCCACAAAGGGCAACATTTTTTTTAGTTTTTTTTTTTATCAAAAGAGTCTTTTTAAATGATTTTTGAATTTTAAGAACTTAAATATTATCTTCTGTAAAAAAAAATTGTAAAACTAACTCACGTTAATGAAAAAATACCATCATGAGTCAATTTTGATTATGTAGGGGATGTTGAATACCAAACACGATTCTAATTGGTTTTAACTTGGTAAGCCCAACTTATCTGGGTCATCCTTCATCTCAACTGTGGACACACACCTCCACATGGTATCACTCGGGGAGCTAGTTTAACACCCATTAATATTGTGAGTTAACATGTTCCGAGAGTTGTCCCATAAGATCGATAAAAATGGGTTAGGATTACGGGCTAGTAACCCTCTCTTGAAAAAAAATACAATGAAGAGGATAAAATTAGAATTGAAATGTCCCACTACCTAATATTAGAGGAGGATGTCCAAAACTTCGATAGAAAGACCAAGTAGAGGAACATTTTTCAAAGCTTGGCCTATAAAATTGGATAATATTCGCACAAGATCGAAATCCATGGAATTCTAAAATATGTTCGGACTTTGACCTTAACAGGTTGTAACATTTAAGTAAGTAAGAGTCAATCTTATGTAAAAACTTATACAAAAAAGAAGATTTAAATTGTTTAAGTTTTAAAATAATTTTAAAAAAGTTTTAAAATAATTACAAAAAATCGTATAAAAATATTTTTCCAAAAATTACAACAAAGCAAAAAAAAGCAGGGAAAAACAAAGCTATTTTCACATGATTTTGGATCTAAAAAAAAATTGTTTATATTAATTATAAGCTGCTAAGTTTTCAACATATGAAGTAGCTCAGTGGAAGAGTCTCTGCCTAGCAGTCGGAGGGTCTGGGTTCGAGCCCCCATGGCATCATAAAAAAATTTTGTATTTCGTTTAAAAATATATGTTTTTAATAAAACAACAACAAAAAAGTTGTTGCTGTTGTTGTTGTTGCTTTCAAATTGCTTACCCAAGTCATTACTTTTCTGCAATCGGTAAGTACTTGCCTCCAATGACATGAACATGTTAATGTAATGACTTAAACAGCGAATGAGTAAGTAGTTCGTGTTCAATAGTTTAACTGTTTAACTCATTATTTGGTAATGAAAAGTTTTACTTGAAATGTAATTCCTAGCCTTGGTTATGCTAGTATTATATGCAAAGAGCCTATAAAATTAAGAGTCGGAAAACGAAAAGCTTTTCGGTGGCGTCATCATCTAGATCAATAATATTTGGGATGTATTGTGCCTCCGATCTGTCCGATGGGTGTGTGGAAAGTTTTGCTCTAGTTCTTTGTGCAATTTTAATATAATTTAATTTATCAGCATTCAAGTGATGTAAATGAGATGCAGTTGTTGCCTGGGTTTCCTGCTAATAGGTAATAACTGTATTGAATTCCTACTCACACCTCCTAGTGGTACATCCTGGAAACCTGAGCAACCTAGTTGAAGATGCGGTAAATAACCCGAGTGGGATTCTAGGTCAGGGCCAACGTGAGAGGGAGTTATCTTTGAGCCATTCCGACGTATTTGGTCTAAGGGTCTAAGATAATTATACTTTGTAAAGTACGGAACTGTAGCGTCTGTTCAACATGTTAGTTGCGGCTACAAGCGGGTGTCTGTCTCGGATCGAGCGACTCGCTTTACAAACGTGACTCTTATCTTTGGACTCATCATCCATAGACTTAGCACTTACGATGTTTTAAGCATGGAAAGAAACAACATAACATACTACTCCAAGGGGTAATCATGCGAAAAAATCCCCCTGCTACGGCAGCTGGCAGAAGGTTTTTGGAGGTGCCTAATCTATGCAAGAACATCCTGATGAATGAAACCAATTGAGGCCCTATGCCCCACTGGGAGTCAAGGATAACAGAAGAAGAAGTGATTCCCGGCCGGGGTTATATAGATGATTTCACTAAATGTGAACCGAGTTCGCCCATTTTCAATACCGAACTTTTCAAGAGATCAGAAATACTTTTGTTAACCCCTTGACGTATTTCCACGAGTCTGACTCGTGGTAAAATTTCTGTGCCTAATATAATTATCACGAGTCTGACTCGTGGTACAATTTCTGTGCCTAACATGATTATAACGAGTCTGACTCGTTTTGCGACAGTTCTAACGCATCAAAAGTGGTTTGTTTAGTTCAAGTTGTGTGCGAACAGTTGGAAGCGAACTTCGTTGCGAAAACTGATACGTCAACGGGTTAAATATTTGTTTTAGGCGCTATCGCGCTAAATAACGATATTGTGCAACGTCTTTATAGTAAAAGTCATATTCGTATCTATTATAATTTGTCATTTATTAGCTACTAAGAGATTGCCTTAGGCGAAGTTATACGGGAGCAATTGTCAAACGTGAACGTATTTCTCCCAATTGCTATTAATAAAATTAAATTTTCGTTGATATGTGAGATACATAAATACAAATGTAGGTTTTGAGCGCATATCATGTACTTAGCTGCCTTTTTTGTAATTCCTAGGAAGATTACCTATAACCTGATATACAATATATTAAAACATTAAATTATATCTACCACAAATTACCGAATATACCAGAATTTATTTATTTTCATCAAAATAAACATCTGAGATATCGACAAAACAGGCGCTCCAAAAACTTGACTACAACAGAAAAAAGGACAGGCAGGTAGACAGACGGACAGACAGACAAACAAACACACGGACGGACAGACAGACAGACGGACGTAGCGAAATCGATTCTCCTGCCGATTCTGAGTCGATCAGTACAATTTGAATGGTATTCATGATCAGATTTGTACAGTTTATATATCAGATTTTAGGAAATCCTCCCACAAATAAAGCTGGCAAATCACAATCGGTAAATAAACACGTGAGATATCGCTGAAACAAAATGTAAACAAAATTTCTTAGACACGTACTTTGGGCAATTTGCTGTACATCACAAGTAGTGTTTTGGCGATATTTCTGTTCTTTATGGACCGCTTTTGATAAAATTTAACATCGTGCTTGGCGGGGGAATTTCTTAAAATCTGATATAAAATTTATGTATGTCCGTGCTAAAGGAGGATGGTTTTTCCTATCTCTGCATTTCATTTTTTCAACAAACATTCTCTAATGCGTACTTTGGGCAATTTGCGATGCATCAAATTTAGTGTTTTGGCGATATCTCAGTTGTTTTTGATAAGATTTTACAGAGTGCTTTGGGGAACCATTTCCTACAATCTGATATATAATAAAGGGTGGATAAATTGTAAGGGCCGATGTTGAATGTGAACCACACCTAAACGCCAAGTTTTTTTCCAAATTTTATTTGACATTTCTCTATTTCAGACTTACCCAATTTGAACCATGAAGAGATACACAATCCAACAACGTGTTAAAGTTATCCAGACTTATTATGAAAATGGGCGTTCAAATCAAAATACATATCATGCACTTCGTGATTTTTTTGGTCAATTTGATCATCCAAATGTGCGTACAATCGCAAAAATCGTGGAAAAATTCGAGCAAACCGGGTCTGTAGAAGATGTGAGAACACCAGTGCATGCTCGTTCAGCTCGTACTTCATAAAATATTGCTGCTGTTCGCGATAGTGTGGCTGAGGCCGGCCAGGCAGTTACTGTGAATGGTGTTCGCTATCGTGGGATGATAACGAACTTTTTATGGCCCAAATTGGAAGATATGGATGTGGTTTCAGCAGGACGGTGCCACTTGCCACACAGCTAACGAAACAATGGCTCTTTTGCGCAACAAATTCAATGGCCGTGTTATCTCACGTAATGGCGATGTCAATTCGCCGCCAAGATCATGTGATTTGACACCATTGGACTTTTTTCTTTGGGGTTATTTGAAAGAAAAGGTGTACGTCAATATTCCAGCAACAATTCAAGAGCTAAAGGATGAGATAATTCATCACATTAACGGCATAGAACCTCCATTATGCCTCAGGGTCATCGTAAATTTGGACCATTGGATGGAGGTGTGTTGCTGTGGTCGCGGCTCCCATTTGGCCGATATTTTGTTCCATACATAATTAAGTAATACCAATACATCATAATAAAATAAAATTACAATAATTCCCTAAATAGTTTGTGCTTTATTCAAAATCAACATCGGCCCTTGAAATCTAACCACCCGTTATATTATCACATTTACACCAGGAGTATCTTTTTTCTCTTGTTGTTTAAAAGTGTGTTTTAATCAAAAATTTTAAAATTTTCGTCTAATTTTTTCGATATTTTCGGTGTTTTTAAACCGATTTTAATGAAATTTAATAGCGTTCATTGCGGGAGAATTTCCTAAAATCTGATATATAATTTTTGTAGGTCCATTCTCCGGAGGCTTTAGAAACTTGATTTCAACAGACAGACAGACGGACAGACAGACAGACAGACAGACGGACATTGCTTAATCGATTCTCCTCCCTATTCTGAGTCGATCGGTATAATTTTTATGGGGTCTACGATCACTAATAAAATTAAAATATAATAAAAAAATAATAAATTACAAACGGAATCACAAACTTATAATACCCTTTCACCTATTGGTGAAGTGTATAACAAGTAAGAAAGTCGGTCAAACCCTACCATACGTCAATAAGGTCAAAGGTGTTATTTTTCCTGTAAAAAGACAAATATTTGCTAAATTTTGCAATCATATAATCATTTCCACAAAACTTATATAAGTATTTAAGTTGTTTCCGTCATTTAGACTTATATGAGAGCTAGGGTCAAATGTGGACATATTATCTTGAAATTTAGTGAATTGATAACAGTTTCTGCAGAAATTATGTATGCAACTCACTCAAAATCCTAATTAGCTCCAGATTTATAAGTGTTTTAGAGATCAGTATCTGTTTTAAATTTCATGAAGAAATATTGATATTTGTGGTAAATATATCAATTCGGGGAAGTGGACCTATGGGAGATACCATAAATAATGGGCCGATTTTTGACGAATTTTAAAAGCCATGGTTCCACTATCATAGAAATGATCTATGTCAAATTTAATTAAATTATCTTTAGAATTGCGACCTGCACTTTGATTACATGGTTTACATGGGGGTCCAGCCAGACGGGTGGACTGACATCGCTAAATCGACTCAGAAAGTGATTCTAAGACAAATATTTCTATGCGTTACATACATCAGCACAAACTTATAATACCCTTTCCACCTATGGTAGTGAAGGGTAGCATTTTCTCACACAAAAAATTCATTCATTCATGCAGTGGAGTCTAAAAAGACTCATATTTGATTGAAATTTTTAAAAAAATGCTAGCTGGGATTCTCCTGATGGAAACTTACACAAAAAATTGATCACGTGAGCAAGCTATTTTTGCAACACTACCCAGTCAGCATTTAAAAGAATATTTTTTGAAAAATCACCAAAGAGAGTCTTTTTCGACCGGTTTGGAAGAACAAAAAGTGATTTGTTGTCTGCGCGATTAAAAAGCTAGTCGAAGGAGATTTGCTTTAAAACTTACTGGTTAAAAATACAATAACAAAAAAAATATATCAATTCAAAATCAACCATTTAAGGGATTGAAATTCGACAGTTTATAACACTAGTTTGCAATCAGATTTTGCACAGTTAGATGATAAAAAGGCTACTCCTATAGTTTCGTGCTTATTGCTGATTTTTGTTTCAGTAATCAGTAAAATTTACTGAATACTGCATTTTTTTTTTCACTAATTAGTAAAATTTACTGAATACTGAAATTTTTGTTCAGTACTCAATAAAATTTACTAATTACTGAAATTTTGTTTCAGTATTCAGTTAAATTTACTGAATACTAATTTTTTGTTCCAGTAATCAGTAAAAAAAAGAAATACTGAACTGGTACTGCACAGTGCCCATCTATGATAAAAATAATGGCATTCCTAATACTGCAAAAAATACATCCAGTAGTGAAACAAATATTGCAAAAAAAAAAAAAAAACAAGCTGGACTTAGACCTGGTCGCTCTTGTGCTGATCATTATTTTTGAATAACACTGAAAACATGTCAGTTTTTTTGTTGCTGATCCAAACCCAATTTCAATTTTATTCCTATCACATTTAGTTTTGATTATATTTTGATCCTTAAAAGAAAGAAGGAAGATATCGAATTTCCAAAAATGGGCAATGATGAATCGTCTGTGACAAAAATCAAACAACCCGTTCCAAAGAGTTGATTAAATCAATCAAGCCTTTTCGAAAATGGCAAATTTTATTAAAGAACCCAGCAAAACTTTGGTAATGGCAAGTACTCTGATAACTGGTTACCTTGTAACGACTACAACATACCATCCGAATAAATGATAAGTTATTACAGAAGTACTTATTTGTAATTAAGATGGTAATTTAAACTGAATGGCCCCGGTTCAAATCCCACCAAGGGCAACAATTTTTTTTTTAGTTTTTTTTTTTTTATTAAAAGAGTCTTTTTAAATGGTTTTTGAATTTTAATTTAAGTTCTTAAAATTATTATCTTCTGTAAAAAAAAATTGTAAAACTAACTCACGTTAATGAAAAAATACCATCATGAGTCAATTTTGATTATGTAGGGGATGTTGAATACCAAACACGATTCTAATTGGTCTTAACTTGGTAAGCCCAACTTATCTGGGTCATCCTTCATCTCAACTGTGGACACACACCTCCTCATGGTATCACCCGGGGAGCTAGTTTAACACCCATTAATATTGTGAGTTAACATGTTCCGAGAGTTGTCCCATAAAATCGATGAAAATGGGTTAGGATTACGGGCTAGTAACCCTCTCTTGAAAAAAAATACAATGAAGAGGATAAAATAAGAATTGAAATGTCCCACTACCTAATGTTAGAGGAGGATGTCCGAAACTTCGATAGAAAGACCAAGTAGAGGAACATTTTTCAAAGCTTGGCCTATAAAATTGGATAATATTCGCACAAGATCGAAATCCATGGAATTCTAAAATATGCTCGGACTTTGACCTTAACAGGTTGTAACATTTAAGGAAGTAAGAGTCAATCTTATGTAAAAACTTATACAAAAAAGAAGATTTAAATTTGTTTAAGTTTTAAAATAATTTTAAAAAAGTTTTAAAATAATTACAAAAAATCGTATAAAAATATTTTTCCGAAAATTACAACAAAGCAAAAAAAAAAAAGCAGAGAAAAACAAAGTTATTTTCACATGATTTTGGATCTAAAAATAAAAATTGTTTATATTAATTATAAGCTGCTAAGTTTTCAACATATGAAGTAGCTCAGTGGAAGAGTCTCTGCCTAGCAGTCGGAGGGTATGGGTTTGAGACCCCATGGGATCATAAAAAAAATTTTGTATTTCGTTTAAAAATATATGTTTTTAATAAAACAACAACAAAAAAGTTGTTGCTGTTGTTGTTGCTTTCAAATTGCTTACCTGCAATTGGTAAGTACTTGCCTAAAATGACATCCCCATGTTAATGTAATGACTTAAACAGCGAATGAGTAAGTAGTTCGTGTTCAATAGTTTAACTGTTTAACTCATTATTTGGTAATGAAAAGTTTTACTGGGTAAAATGTTTAAATTTCGACCGTTCTAATAATCAGAAGTAATAAAGTGGTGATCACTTGTAACGAAAAAAGTTATTTTGTGAAGTAGTATAGCGAAAAGAATTAATTGGGTGTCAAATTAGTAAACCTCTTCTAACAGACACCTCCCATAACCGAACGAACTTTGTGGAATCGTGATAATACAAATAATAATTGTGTATCTCTTTTAAGCGCATATATCTTACCGGACAAAAATAAGCAATAGCGAGCAGGGCTGGCAGATACTTTTTGGTCGCCATCCCCAAATTTTAAAATTTTCAGCCCCAAAAATCCCCTATTCATAAAAAACATATTTGCTTGCATTGTTTATTCAATTAAATGATGAGATCGATTTTATTAACATAAAAATGAGTTAAACTATAAATAAGTCTACTTTCACACCAGTCAAGTTTGGCTTACCAAGTCTTAAGTTTGTATCAGAAAAAGTTGACGTAATTGAAATTGATAACAAACCTGACCGTACTTTCAAGTTTACGAAAATTTTGAAAATGTTAATGAAATTTAAGGAAAATAAAATGGAAACTGATGAAGAAAATGTTCGTGTGTGAACGTGAATGCTTATTCAAAAGATATGTGAAAGAAAAAGTGATGAAAATGTGTGAGAACAGCACTAACTTTTTTTGAAAGCTTTTAGCCAAAATTGAATTAAAATTATATCATCGGCTTATATCTAAAATGGCTTATCTGCAAAATACTGATTCAGGAGAAACAAAAAACTCTTTAATTCTTTTATTAGTGAGTTTTTAACAAAGTGATCTTTTACAATATGATTGGTAGACTCCTTCTCATTTCCTGACATAAAATTTATTAAATAAAAACCAATTTTACGGTAAATGAGCCGTTTTGTCTTCGAACATTTTTATATAAAATTTTAAAATGTGTAGATAAACCATTTTCTTCATAGTGAATTTGTAGGAAAGTGGATTGCGTAACATAATTTAAGAAATTTATGTAATTCCGATTACACAATACAGGGAGTATGATTGGGATACTTTTATGTATTTAAATTGTACTATAGAGTGGTTCGAAAAAAAAGTTGAGTCAGTCACCCCCTAGGATTAAAGATAATATAAAAATAATTCCAAATTTTTTTTTTATTTTTTTACCACGCCTACAAATACCGCCCTTTTTGTATTTTGTTAACTGTGTCGCCATCTTTAGTCTGATCATAACATATTATACATCGATTTTCAGGGCTCTGTCAAGGCTACATTTCTCTCTTTCATAGTTTTTTACAACCTCGTCATTTTCTAGTCATAACTTTTTAAAATTCGAGTCCTAATCAAATCGAGTAAAAATCTAGTTTTTAAAAGTTATGACTATAAATTGACGTGTTAGTAAAAAACTATCAAAAAGTGAATGTTATGATCGGACTTAAAATGGCGACACAGTGAACAAAATAGTAAAAGGGCGGTATTTGTAGGCGTGGTAAAAAAATAAAAAAATATTTTTTGGAATTGTTTTAATATTATCTTTAATCCTAGGGGGTGACTGACATAACTTTTTGTTTTGTATGGAAGGCGAACCGCTCTGTTGTAGTATATACGACGTTTATCTTATATTCTTAAACGAGCAATAATTGTATATATATATATATATATATATATATATATATATATATATATATATATATATATATATATATATATATATATATATATATATATATATATATATATATATATATATATATATATATATATATATATATATATATATATATATAGAATGGCTATCTCGAAAACGGCTCTAACGATTTTGATAAAATTTGGGCAGTGGGTATGTTTTTTGATGTATAGGTCGAAGAAGAAGGGACTTTTGGAACTTTTACCTCTAAGAGGGTAAAAACGGGTAAAAAGGGGAAAAAATCGAAAACGCTATGTCTCCTAAAGTAATAGGTATATATGTCCGATAGGGGGTAAAAAAGGGTGAAAATAGTTTTTTGGCACCTTTTTAACCCACTCTTATATTTTAAACTAAATAATATAGAAAGAAACTTGGTACTGCAATCAATAGATGTAAAAAAAACATGAAACACGTATTTGGTACTTTTTTGATTTTGGAGCCAAAATGGGTAAAAAAGGGATAAAATGATAACTTAACATCTTCAAAGTAATATGAATAGGAACATTATACATTATGTTAAATGCGTTTTAAAAAAATGTACCGAAGTCAATTGGCACCAAAAAAGTACCAAATATACATATGGAACTTTTAGAAATTAGGGAATAAAAAGGGGGAAAAATTAGTATTATTTTAAACAAATGAATGTTTGTCTGTATGTATGTTCTTTATAGAATAGTAAACTGTGAATTTGATTGTGTTATGCTCTTTAGCGAAGATGTTGCGGATAAGCCGGCGAAGGTTTTAAACTTGATAAGACTAATTTCCGACAGATGGCGCCACTGAAAATTACTAAAAATTAATTAAATCGTAAACTGTACATTTGATCATGCTATGATCTTTAGCAAAGTTGTAGCGCATGAGCCGACGAAGGCTTTTTAGTTGGTATGAATAATTTCCGACAGGTGGCGCTACAGAAACTTACTCAAAGTCAATTTAATCGTAATCTCTACATTTAATCATGCTACAATCTTTAGCAAAGTTGTTGCACATGAGCCGACGAAGGTTTCTTAGTTGGTATGAAGAAATTTCGACAGGTGGCGCTACTGAAATTTACTCAAAGTCAATTTAATCGTATGCTGTACATTTAATCATGCTATAATCTTCAGCAAAGTTGTTACGGATAAGCCGAAGAAGGTTTATGAATTGGAATAAGCAAAGTCCGACAGGTGGCGCCACAGAAAACTACTCAAAATGAATTAAATCGTAAACTGTGCATTTGATCAGACTATAATCTTTAGCAAAGTTGTTGCGCATGAGTCGACAGAGGTTTCTGTTGATATGAATAATTTCCAAAATTATTCAAAATGAGTTAAACTGTAAACTATGCAAACTATGTGTTGGTCGGACAAAATAAATCAAATAATTCAAAATTAACTGAATATTTCTACAATGTCTTTCCTCTAAATTTATTTTAGCACTTTATAATATAAAATATATAAAAACTTTAAAATTTTCCTCAAAATGCTTATCATAAAGCTCCGAGCAAGGCTCGGTCTACCAGGTACTTACATTTTATTGGTAACAATTTATTTTTTGAAAAAGTGAATTTTTCAAAATGCACTTTCTTTTATAAAAGTTAAAAGATTTTATAATTTTTCGTCTTTTTTACTTAAAGGAAGATATCTTCTTATTGTTAAGAGTTATAGAATGTTTTTTTGGAAGTTTATGTGAAGTGAATAGCCATTTAAACATCACTAAAAATACTACATTTTTCGCATTTTCTGTTGAATAGTGTGAAGATAGAAGAGTTTTGAAAGCATATTTGAATTTAGCGTATTACCACTCATCAGAAAAGTAAAAAAAGTTTTAATAATTTTACCTTTTTACAGATTTTTAGTTTACAACTTCTATGACTATTTAGTGAAAACAATGTAGATAAACCATTTTGTCTTCGAAAAAAAAAAATGTTTATGTATCGGTGGTTAAATTTCAGGAGCCGATGTTGATTTTGAATAAAACACAAACTATTTAGGAAATTATTGTAATTTTATTTTTATGATATATTGGTATCACTCAATTATGTATGGAACAAAGTATCGGCCAAATGGGAGCCGCGACAAAGGCGGTACACCTCCATCCGATGGTGCAAATTTTCGATGACCCTGAGGCATAATGGAGGTTCTATGCCGTTAATGTGCCGAATTATCTCATCCTTTAGCTCTTAAATTGTTGCTGGCTTATCGACGTACACCTTTTCTTTCAAATAACCCCAAAGAAAAAAGTCCAACGGTGTCAAATCACATGATATTGGGGGCCAATTGACATCGCCATTACGTGAGATAACACGGCTAAAACCACATATCGTCCATATCCATATTTTCCAATTCGGGCCATAAAAAGTTCGTTATCATCTCACGAAACTTCACAGAAACAGCCTGACCGACCTCATTTTGGAAAAAATACGCCCCGATGATGCCGCCAGCCCATAAGCCGCACCAAACAATCACTCTTTGTGGGTGCATTGGTTTTTCGACAATCACTCTTGGATTCTCATTCGCCCAAATGCGGCAATTCTGTTTATTGAATCACTGAAGACGATTATCTTCGAAAATTGATCATCCACTGTTGCCATTTCTTGCCACCATTCTGCCCATTCACGACATTTGGAATGGTCAAGAGGCTTTAGTTCTTGAGCTAATTGCACCTTGTAAGCGTGTAAATACAAGTCTTTATGCATAACGTTCATCAACGACGAGCGTGAGAGGTGCAATTGTTGGGCACGACGACGAGTTGAGGTGGACGGCTCGTCAGCCACACTATCGCGAACAGCAGCAATATTTTCTGCAGTACGAGCTGTACGAGCATGCACTGGTGTTCTCACGTCTTCTACAGACCCGGTTTGCTCGAATTTTTCCACGATTTTTGCTATTGTACGCACATTTGGACGATCAAATTGACCAAAAAAATCACGAAGTGCACGATATGCATTTTGATTTGAACGCCCATTTTCATAATAAGTCTGGATAACTTTAACACATTGTTAGATTGTGTATCTCTCCATGGTTCAAATTGAGTTAGTTTGAAATAGAGAAATGTCAAATAAAATTCGGAAAAAACTTGTCGTTTAGGTGTGGTTCACATTCAACATCGGCCCTTACAATTTAACCACCCATTAGATAAGCCAAACAAAAAAGTGAATAAGTCGCGAATAAATTAACATTTTGATAAAAAAATTCACACTATAGGTAAAGCGCTGCAGATAAGCCATTTTAGATATAGGCCGACGATATGTTATTCCAATTTGTAAAAGAAAGTTTATTCAATTGAGTTTTGTAGAAATCAATCGTTCATAAACTTATTTTTTACAAAACACTAAATTTTGGTTAAGATATTGGTTTTATACATTTTTGCATGTCTAAGTATTTGTTGCTTGAAAATATTTAAATTATCTGGTTGACTTGATAAATTACAGTTTGTTAGTTCTTTTTCGAATTCTGACCCATGAAATTTGTATATCAATTAACGAATCATCCTTTATAACAAAATATTTTCCTTTATAAATAAAATCTGAAGTTTTAAATTCACAAGTTAAAATTTCCCCAAAAAATCCCCAACAAATTTGAGTGAATCCCCAACAAAATTCCCAAGCCCCAAACCAAATTTGATCGCCTTTTTGAAGATTTAATATCCCCAACTTTGGGGCCAAAACCCTAAATCTGGCAGCCCTGATAGTAAGTATCGAAATTTTGAGTTCTCAAAAAGTTCATTATCTGAGCTAATGTTTGCGTTCTCGCATGGCAGTATGCCATTCAAAAATGACAGTTCTACGATGTTTGAATATTGCTACTGATGCTAAAAAAAATTCTCTATCTTGACTAAAAACGATACCTATGTTTTAGGGTCTTTGAATGTAATGTATGAGGAGATAAAACTGTGTGTGCAAATTATATAGGGATAAGCCTCCCCTCAATTGCATATAAGATTCTATCGACCATACTGTGCGAAAGGCTTAAGCCCAAAATTAACGAAATAATTGGGACGTACCAATGTGGCTTTAAACCAGGTAAATCAACCATTGACCAGATTTTTACTCTACGTCAGATCCTGGAGAAGACCCAAGAGAAACAAATTGACACGTATCATCTCTTTGTTGACTACAAAGCAGCTTTTGACAGCCCCATACGGAAGAAGGTGTTTGAAGCAATGTCTGAGTTCGGCATCCCCACGAAGCTAATAAAGTTATGCAGGATGACACTAACTAATACAATATCATCTGTTAAGATAGGTAAGAACCTATCAGAGTCTTTCATAACTAAACGGGGTTTCAGACAAGGTGATAGTCTATCATGTGATCTCTTCAAGATTGTGCTAGAGAAAATCTTACGAGATGCAGCAGTTAATACAAGTGGAACAATCTTCAATAGAAAACATATGCTACTCGCGTATGCCGATGACATTGATATTATGGGGCGCACTTTACGCGAGGTAACTGCCGCCTTTTCCAATATCGAGAAGGAATCAAACAAAATGGGTCTAGCTGTAAATGAATCAAAAACAAAACTGATGGTTTCTTCAGGCAGACAGACCACTAGAATTGGATCACATGTGCCCGTAGAAAACTATAGCTTCAAAGTTGTAAAAGAATTTGTATACCTTGGTACCGCTGTGAACATCAACAATGATATAAGCTTTGAAATAAAACGTTATATTTTGGCCTAAGCAAACAGCTAAGAAATAAAGTCCTCTCCGTTAGAACTAAAATTACGCTCTATAAAACGCTTATACTACCCGTGTTACTGTATGGTGCAGAATCATGGGTACTTGCACAGGCAGATGAAGCTATCCTTGGAGTGTTTGAGAGGAAAATCCTACGAAAAATATTTGGACCAGTCTGCGTCAACAATGAGTATCGACATCGAATGAATCATGAGCTGTATGAGTTATACGCTGACATAGACATAGTAAAACGCATTAAGCAACAGCGGCTGCGCTGGCTAGGACATGTTGTGCGAATGGATGTAAATACTCCTGCAAGAAAAGTGTTTGATAATGATCCTGAGGGAACTCGTGGAAGAGGGCGCCCAAAACTTCGATGGAAAGACCAAGTAGAAGAAAATCTTTCAAAACTTGGCATAAGAAATTGGAGAATATGCGCACAAGATAGAAGCGCATGGAATTCTAAAATATGCTCGGCCTTTGACCTAAACAGGTTGTTACAATAGGCCATTTAAGTAAGTAAGTAAGAATGTAATGTATAGATTTATTTTAAAGCAGATTAAATTATTATAATCAAAAGCCTGGACCTACTATAGACTTTTCAGTACTTTTGTTTAATTACCTCTTTAATACAACAAAGGTGATGACATATATTTCATGTGAAAAGGTGAAATTATAATTAATGATGCCAATGTATCAAACACGCAACTTATGCGAGTAAAAACGCTTTACGTTAACTGAGTAAACATACGCAGCGGGACATTTTATTCTACATATTTAGGCAGATAAAACATTTTTTTAAACATACCATAATTTAATGAATAATTTTGCAATATCTACATATGACAAATTGTATTCAAAGAGTGGAACAACAATTAAAAATAAAAACGCTGTTGACAACTAAAAAGAAAAGGGTTTGTATTATTTACATAAAACATTAATGATTTTACTTTATAAAAATTATTTGTCCGTTGATCACAACAATCATTAATCTTTCGAATAGAATTTGACATTTCTAGTAAGTCTGACAATTTAAGCAGAATTATTTCATGTTCGTGCTCTCTTTGTTCAGCTGTCACCTTATGAAGTCAAAGGAATGATTGCATTACTCGGGTAATTATTATAAATGATTTTGCAGCACTGTGTATTTGATTAATGATAATGCAATTCTACAAAAAGATTAATTCATTAGTTCAATACTAAGGGATGTATAAGGTTGCTCAGCTGGGATATATTGAAAAGGCTAATGCAAATTGAGGTTAAGATTTTTAAATTAAACAAATCAAAGTTGACTTTAAAATCAAAGTTATCAAACTTTGGCCTTCGTTCAATTTGAGTTTTTTTAAGTTTTTTTCCCGTTAATTTTACTTTCCAATTCTATTTATTATTAATAACAAAACAAAATATTTTCACAGATATACAAAGTTTGGACTCAAAATTATTATGGAATTAGCAAATATTATATGTTTATAACGAAATTCATTTCTTTCCACTGAAAACTGTCACAAATGTCTATTAAATGTTAAGTCCAAGCATGACAATGTCTAGGTTTAGATGAAATGAAATTATTTTCTTCATATTATGCTAAAATACTAATAATAAAAATAAATCGCATAAAAATCATGTAGTTCCAAGACACTTCATACCTAGTGACCGATAAAACGCACCCAAAGAAATTGCAAAAAAATAGTGAAGAACGAAGAAATTAATAGAAAATATTATAGGAAAAAAATTTTATAATTCTTGTATGAAGAACGTTTTTATTTATAAAATATAAATGCAAATTTTTCATATTGCAATTTTTCTTTTTTTGCAACATGAAAAAGCCATGTTTAGAATTTATAATAAATTTTAGATTTGCTGTGAAGAAAAAACTACTTATGTATAAAGTGAAAATATGTATTCTGGACAGTCAGAGGAATATTTAATAGAACAGGTCGAAATCAAGGGACTCTACAATGACGTCTGCAGTTAAAAAAGTGTTTAGCTAAATATTTTAGGTTCGGACGACTTTTTGGCACATATTGAGCGGTATTTCAGCCATAACTTGACGAATGTTAGTTTTTTTAGAGTTAAAGGTTTAAGGTTTTTTAGAGTTAAAGGTTTAGCTGCAAAAACATGGAATTTCGCATGATCTTGGCAGTCAGTTGATATCGCCACGACAAGAAATTACGCGGCCATATTCGCTCGAGTTGGCACCGTCTTGTTAAAACTAGATATTCTCCAAGTCGTATTCCTCGATAGCAGGCAAATATGACCGAGTTCACGATGACAGTCGTTCCATCGTCGTTTTTGAAGAACTAAGGTCCAATCACACCTTCGGACCAAAGAGCGAACCAAACGGTGTATTCTCAGATTCTCAGAACCTCAAATACTAAAATTTTGTTTATTAACATACCCACCGAGTGAGAAATGTGCTTCATCGCTAAATAATATTTTGTTCGAAAAATCGCCGTCCACCGCCTGTTATTCAAGCACCCATTCCACGTATCTACGGCGTTGTAAATGATCAGCTGATTTCAGTTGTTATATGAGCTGGACTTTATATAGATGTAGGTGTAGATCTAAATGCAAAATACGCCATAATGTGCCGTAAGACAGTCCTTATTCCTAAAAACGACGAGGAATCGATACATTCGGGTCTTCGGCAATACTTTCACTTACAGCAGCGATATTTTCAGCGGAACGAGCGAAACGGTGATGAACAGGATTTACAATATTTGTAACCGCTCCAGTCTCTTCAAATTTTTTCACAATTTTGCCATTTGCTTGCTTGGACAATTATATAAACCATCATCTCCTCTTAAAGCACGATATGTAGCTGTTGCAGAATCACCATTTTTGTAGTATGTTCCGATAATTTTTATGCGTTGTGTGATACTTAAGCGATTCATTTTCGTCAATGTCAGACTTTTAACTGAAAAGAAATAATTGATTTAGCAACTTAGTTTGACAGGTGTCGAATTCCGGTTGAAACCACGAAATGGATAACCCCTTATTATTGATTTATTTTTAGGGAGCAAGATCGCGTAGTCTTCCTTAAGTTTGGAAACCCATTATAGAAACTTTTGGCTTTTGTAAAAGAATTATATTTACAATTTAATCTATATAATCTGTGTATATAGTTAATAATTTTGATTTGATAATAATTTTGATTTGGTATTTTGGAGGATAAACATCTGTTATTATAATTCTATTGATGCCAAAGTGTAGTCACAGATTCTTTTAATAATGTCGAATTTTGTTCCTGAAATACGATTCACTTTAGAACAGACCTGTCCAAAAATATATACATTAATATTTGCATTTTTGGTAAATAACTTTGAAAGTTCTTTTAAGGTAAGTATTGACAGATTTACATTTTCTTCATATATTTGGGCATTATTCATATAATCGAGCAAAAAATTCGAATCTGGCAGCACTGACTTTGAAAAGACCACATACTTCTACGTAAGTGTGAGCGGGTCAAACATAGTTGCACCTCACTAATACATAGTGTGGTGTGACGGTGTAAAAGCTCAAAGGCTCTTTTGTACGGTTGCGCATTAGAACATTGTATCAGAAGTTGACTTGATATATTATTTGCTTTTGTTGTGTTACTTTTCAGATAAGTTTGGATATCTAGAATACTAAACATTTATATTTTTCGGGTCGTTCCAATTATTACCCAAAATATACTATTCTTGACAATCTATAGGTTTAGTTAAGCAGGTGAACAAAATACACTGTTCTTGGCGATCTACATATAGGTTTAGTAAAGCATGTGACTGGTGAAAAAATCAGCTTCACTTAGGGCCCCCAGATATTGCCTTTGTGATACCTGCAAGGGATGAGAAAAAACAAAAACCTACAAAAGATTTAACAAAGATCTGTAAGAACCCATCAAAAATGCTACAATAATAACTGGTCAACATCCTCTTGACTAAAAAGCGCGCCACATTTGGCAAAGTTATACGCCAAAATTAAGCAAAAATGATGGCACTCACTATTAAAAAGTTAGTGTGAAGTCCTAAAGTCATATTAAGAGGCTATCCAGATTAAAAGACGCATTATATACATTCCTTAGAAATAAAATAAAACAAATTTCGAAAAACTAGGAAATGGATCCGATATTAGCAACACTCTAGGATTAAGTCGTCGAAAAGTTGTGTTGAAAGTCATAAAGTATAGGAGATCAACCACACGTAGCGATGTTATTTGTAGACCTTAGCTAGCAGATTTCGTACATATACAAATCTTTCATATCGGATTAAAAATGAGACTTCTGGATCGTTTTTAATTTTCGAAAAACCCGAGGTGCCATACTTTGAGGGCATATAGCTCCCCTAATGATAAGTCTACAGACTCCAAATTCTAAGTTTAGGCTTAAAAACTCTACCGTTTAAAAGCTCTTAAACTATTTCAAACCATTGTGCGACGCTATATTGCAGTAGGACACCCAGTAGGACTTCCACGTATTTTTAACTTATGTGGATTTAATGTGAACCGCCGTGGTATAGCAGGTTAGTCATCCGCCTAGCATACCAGAGGCCCAAGTTCGATCCCTGGCCAGACTCACTTGAAAAAAAAAATTTTCAAAAAAGAAAAAAGCGGCGGTTCACCTCATAACTCAGCTAGCCACTGGTTATTGAGTATTAGGCTATGTAAAACTTCTCTAACTAATGCATTTGCCGTTCGGAGCCGGCATTAAAACGTAGGTCCCTTTCAATGAGTCTAAATGATGCAGGTCGTTGTCTGAGAGAAGTACCCCTTGTTCCAATTGGAATGTTGTCGAGGATATATATATATATATATATATATATATATATATATCTATATATATATATATGTGGATTTAATGGCGGCCGGGCTGTCATAAAAGGTATATGTGACTTGGAATTGTCGTAATTTTAAACAACATCTTTAATTTTTAAAGAAAGATTAACATATAAACCTATGAAATTTTATGTGACACTAAATATTTAAGTTTTCTTTATTTTTGAACTGTTTTGCAACTATATTTACTTCCCGGTAATTTTTTCCTTTACGAACTATTAGGTGTATAACCTTGCTACCGCCGTTGTGCTATAGATGGCCGTAGAAGTAAGTGATAGTCGAAATAAATAGATGGTAGATGTCGTAAAATAATTTTGTACTCATTAACGGTATTGAAATAGTAGTCACCTTGTGTCTGTATTATAAATATGTCAGCTTTGTCATTAGTCGGAGGTTTATCTTGGTTATCCTTCATCTCAACTGTGAACACTAGGGTGACAGGAATTTTTTTCTTTGATTTCAAATGTTTTTCTACGGAATATTGTGACACTAGGTCTAGATCAGAAAATTTTAGCTAAATCGGACAACGTTCTATGGGCGCGCATCACATCCAAAGTTTAAGAGCCCATTTGCAGGGGGGTTATGTTTTTTTTGTTTTTGCGAAATTTAGATCAAAAACTATTTTTATAAGAAAAAATAGTAGAATATTAAACAGAACTAACAAGGCATTATTTCAAATCATGAATGATGGTAGTTTAAATTCATGAGGTAGTTTAAAAGTTATTGCAGTTTTCCCCCAAAAATTCATGTCTTAGGCATAAAAAATTGTATGTTGTAAATACGGAAATCCCTAAGTTAGACATGATTTATTATTTAATGTCTTGTTACTAGTAAATAGTTCAGTTTTGTTTAAATATGATCAAATTTACTTAGTTTTGTTCATGTTGGAAAATTGTACATTTTTCTCAGGTCGGTTTCAAACATCATTTTTGAATTTTTTGAAAATTTTGTTTAACAAATATTGCAAATTTAGAATTTGTTTTTCAGTGCCTTAAAACAGACAAATGGGAGAATAAAACCAAAAAAAACAAATGCCAAAAACAATTATTTTCATGTTTTTTTTAATTCGCTAATTATTATAATAATTATAATAATTATTATAATAATAAATATACTTAATATTCCGTAATCTCGCTATGAAAATTTTCAGAAAATTCAAATTTTGACATTTAACCGCGGTGAAGAAAGGGTTAATCTTGACCAATATTAAAAAGGTTTTTCATAAACGAAGCAATAATATTAATTATCTTTTTTGTTAAAATTGAATACAAGTAAAATTTACCGAGCATTTACTCGAATTTGGGCCAAAAATTTACATTTTCGCGAAATTCTTCAATGTGAAATCCCAGGTACGGCGAAACTGTTCAAGATATCGACCTTTTTTGGGTTTTATTCCCCCATTTCTCTGCTTTAACACACTGGCGAACAAATTCTAAATTTGTAATATTTGTTGAAAAAAATTTTAAAAAAATCAAAAAATGGTTTTTGAAACCGACCTGAGAAAAATGTACCATTTTCCAACATGAAAAAAACTGAACTATTTACTAGTAACAAGCCATTAAATGATAATTCATGTCTAACTTTGGAATTTCTTTATTGACAACATACAATTTTTGGTACATATCCATAGGCGCATTTTTAAGGACATGAATTTTCGAGGGAAAACTGCAATAACTCTTAAACTACCCCATGGATTTTCATCTTTCATGATTTGAAATAAAGCTATGTTAGTTAGTATTCTTTTATTTTATATTCTTGTAAAAATTATTTATTTTTGGTCTAAATTTCGCAAAAACAAAAAAATAACTCGTTTTTCCCCATACAAATTTGCTCTTTAACTTTGGACTCAATGCGCGCCCATAGAACGTTACAGAATAGATCAAACAAAGCTCGAATTTTTTTTTCAATCTTTTTCTTATATTCAAAATGGTCTTCTATGCGAAAGTTCCAATGCTATCTTCATTTTTTCAGATGATGGCATATAGAAAAACATGACTAACAAACATGTGATGGAACTTGTTGCCTTATCTGTAGTTATAGGTAGTACAAATATTAAGAAATCAGAAGCTTTTGATGTATTAACCCTTCTACTTTTCTTGGATTTGTGCCCTTTATATTACCCTTTGGGTCAATATGACCCAACAATGAAATATTAACAAAATTGGATATTTAACATTGGATTTTTTAATTTAGAACCAGCACAGGTTATCCCCTGCCCCTTCTTATCCAATGCATTGTGTTGGAAGTAGGAAAATAGGTTATGGGAGGGAGGATAGATGGAGTAGTCTTTATGGCTTTAAATTTACCTATATTGCAACTGGCAGGGAAAACTTCTGCGGGAATTGAATTCCATATACGAACTATACGGCTGAATATAGCGTGTTGTTCGGTCTACCGGCCAATCGACCACAAAGGAATGAGCTCTAACAGAATGACGTGTATTGCGTAAAAAAGTCCGAGTTTCGGAAACGAGTTCTCTGATTTCGTTAGAGCACTTTCAAAAGTATTAACAATAGAACAGTGTGACACAACTCAAATTGCGATGGTGCTCCTGTAAATCAATAGAGTCGGATACCCCACTGTCCCGATGAGCACTTTCGCCATTTCGTACACTAGGTCGAGAAGCTCCAAAATAGACTTTGAAGTTCCGGCACATACATGAGGTGGTGTAAATAGTAAGGAGATCAGATGGAGTGAAGTATCTCTTGCACCGTTTTAGAAAACCGAGGCACTTGAATGCTTCTTTCGACACTTGAAAGATATATTTTGTCGAACGGACATCACATTGATGAAGAAACATGGTTTCCCGCGCGTTTATGCATAAGCATACAACATCTATTCGCACGACCCCATTCTGAAATTGTTTCTAAATATCGATTTAATAATTTATTCATGTTTTGTCTCATAGCGCCAACCTAAAGAAGGCTTGGACTACGATTGAATGAATATGAATGGCAAATATTGCTGTCATCTGCAAAAGAATAGATAGGATTGGAAGTTTGATGTTGAAGGAAATTTATAAAGATAAGAAATAGAGTTGGAGAAAGAACAGAGCTTGCTCAATATAAACCGAGAGAAGTTATTACCGATACCAAAGGCAATAAGTTTTGATAGAAGTGCTCCGTGCCACACTATATCAAACGCCTTGGAAATATTCTTCGCCAAATATGCTCATTTGTTAGCTCATTGATTTGCAAGTTCTACTAAATAAAGCTTGCTTCTGAAGTTTGTATTAAAACCCCAGTCAGGATTCGTTTAAGTCCATGTGATGTAGGTGCTATATGCTGATACAACTATCATGTTTGAAAATAATGCAACTGGTCATCGTTTAGTCTCGCGCTTACATGTGTAATTAGCAACAAGTTGGTCAAGTGCATGAACTAAAGCTTTAGTTTGGATGCAATGATGTATTATTTTAGTCTTTTTTTGTTCATCATCTCTTACGTCGGCTGAATGATGAAGAGAACTTAAGAGGATAACATATTTATTTTTGTTTGGAACATATCATCTGAAAACAAAAAAAAAAATGCGAAAATAGCGTAACGTAATATGTGAACAGCCCATGAATGGAAAAATGTTCAATAAAAGCGATTTTACTGATTATTTGACTGAACAAATTATTGATAGATGATTCTGAATGAAGGTGAACTCGATTCAATTATGTTCAATAGGAAAAAAAATTATAAAGTGTAATTAAGCTTGAAATATCGCTTGTTGGGTCATATTGACCCAAAGGGTATTAAATGTGTGTAAATCGTGTTTTGAAATGTGGAGGGGGGAGGAAAATTTTGAATTTTATTATTTTCTTATAAAAACATAATTTTCGTCCCTGTAATGGATAAATAAAAGTTTCAAGTTCATATCTAAATATTTAAGGGGAAAATTTTGCGTTTGAAAAACAAAATTGGGTCAAATTGACCCAAGGAGAGTATAAGGGTTAAGTGCGATATCTATTGAATTTAAATGCCTAGACTTTCTGAAGATGTTTAAGATATAGTTCACTCTAACTAATCTCCTTACTATATATCCGATCTAAAATGGAAAGCAGCTCTCATGTATGGTGCTTTAAAGTTCTTCTTGATCGTGCATAATAGAGGCCAAGAGTGGACATCGGTGCTACTAGTCAAACAAACTTAATTATTATACTAGTACATCGCCAGAATGTAACTTACGTTTCACAGTTCAATTGTGCTATAATGATATGGACTCAATACCATTATTAGAGTAAACTGTTTTTTCGTTGAAAACCTTAATTTCAGCATAGGGTCTCGGAAAAATGTTCAATATTAAAACAAACATACAAAAATATTATAATATTTTTATTTCTTTCCAATTTTGAAGGGTATTCAAACATTTATAAATACCGTATCATTCTAAATATAATGAAATTTATTAAACATTTTCATACATCGATTTAATGACCTGAATCATGTCTGTGTTGTAATAATACTCACTCATTTAGTAGAGACAAATGAAGACAAGAACGAAGGTTTTTATAATTAAATTCATACTTATTTTATATTTTCAATACGATACGATCGTACTCGTTGGCAAACTTAACATAAAATTAAAAATGTTAAACTTTCTTGTCTTCCTTCTTCTTTATCTTTATGTTATTAGTTAATGTCTTTAAATGTTTTTGCAAAACAAAAAAAATGAAAAAATTCTCATTTAAAATCATATTTTATAGTTGTTGATGAAAACGAAACATTAATTTGAAAATTTACTATTTTAAAACGTTGTTTTTATTTCTTTATTTTTATTTTCTTTTATAACTATAACGAATTTAAATATTAAAGTTGTAAATACATAATGTCGTTGACTTATTTCGTTTGATTCTTCTGTTAAGTCATCTTTTTTGTTGTCGATCTTCTGTTGGCGATTTAATGTCTGAATGCAATTTGTTCCAAATCAACAACTTTCCATAATCGAAACAAATCGTTTTAACACCACCAATATAATGTGGAACTTCTTCATTTGCAAAAGGTACAAAAAAAGCTATTGGTTGGGACAGTGGTTTTTAAAGGATATTGCAGAGCAACTGGTACCGAAATGCTTATATGTTATTTTGAATAGAAATTTTGATATAAACCCAGTAAGAACAGTGTCAAACATTTGAAATATGATGACTTTTACATTTGATATCAAACGTTTTTTTCAAACTTTTTTGCAAACCTGAACAGATGTTTGGAATTCGTTTTTTTTTTGTTTATTCTTTATTGTTTGCAGTCTATCTAATGATAATAAGCAACATTTTTAACAATAATTTTGATAAATAGCCTTAACATTGAGTATATTACATCATTATGTAATATCACTATATAAACTTAAAATATTATGTAATTTAAAAATACAGTGAATGCATTTGTCATTTCTTCTTAACTTCTAAATTGTAGATCTAACACATGAGATCTTTTTAACCTTCTGGTTTCGGAACTATCATCTTATAAGCAAATGGCCAGTATATTATTATGATTACTTAGTCTGTCTAAATATTTTTCAGTGAATCGTTTAATTTCGTCCATTATTTTTGGTACCTGGAGATCATTATGTATAATGTCATTTGTAACGTACCATGGTGAATCTAATATAATACGCAATGTTTTCGATTGAAATCGTTGGAGTATTTCGATGTTCGAATTTTTTGCGGTTCTCCATAGGTGAATACCGTATAACCACACAGGTTTTAGAATTGACTTGTAAAGTAGTAGTTTATTTTCTGTACTAAGCTGTGATTTAGGACGGATAAGCCAATACAATTTTTTTAAATTTATAATTGAGCTGATGTCTTTTGTTTTTAATATGGGCCTTCCAAGTGAGTCTTCTATCTATATGTAATCCTAGATACTTAACACAGTTTGTATGGGGAATTATGTCATTGCCTATTTTTACCGGTGCACAATCTCCCTTTCTGAGCGCAAATGTAATATGTTGAGATTTGCTGCAATTTATTTTTATGTTCCATTTGACCGACCAATTATAAAAGGTATTTAGATAGTTTTGTACAATATGAGATGCACTAGCACTCGAATCACTGGTGGCTAAAATTGCTGTGTCATCAGCATACGTGGCTACAAGAACATTGTTGTTAGTGGGAATTTCTGAGGTGTATATTGTATATAGAATGAAACCAAGTAAGCTACCCTGAGGAACTCCAGACTTGATTTGAAGAAAATCGGAGAAACTGTTGTTGTGCTTAACAAAAAAGAATCGATCTGACAAATAAGACCTTAGAAGTAAAAATTTCTTTAGCTTTAAAAATTTCTTTAGCTTATACAGTAATCCGGGATGCCACACACGATCGAAAGCCTGTTGAACGTCCAAAAATACCGCAGAGCAGTATTTTTTATTCTCCAGAGCTTTCGTGATATAATGTACAATTCTATGACATTGTCCAGGTGTTCCATGCTTGTGGCGGAAGCCGAATTGGTGATCTGGAATAATGTTTACCTTTTCAACAAGAGGCAACAGTCTACCGACAAATATTCGTTCGAATATTTTCGAGAAAGTCGCCAATAAGCTAATAGGCCTGTAAGATGATACGAGATTTTCGGGTTTATTTGCCTTGTGTATCATAATTACCATTGCAAAATTTCCACTGTGATGGGAAGTAACTAAGCCTTAATATTGCATTAAAAATGTATGTTAAAAATAAAACACCTTTTTTTGGTAGATGCCTTAGCATGTAACTAATAACTTGGTCATATCCAGGCGATTTTTTTGTATTAAGATGATCAATTTTATTTTGTACTTCCCTTGGAGTTACTGGCTTAATAGGTAAGTCCATTTGGCATGGAGATTCAATATACTTACTACTATTAAAGTTGAATGGTTTAAATACTTCTTCTAGGTAGGTTGAAAATATGGAAGCTTTGTCTGAATCAGATTTATGCCATTTATTATGTTCATCTTTTATTGGTGGGTCTTTTTTCTGAGGCCTTTTTATATTTTTTGTGATTTTCCATAGAATATGATCATTATTGTTCTTCGGATTTAACTTTCTTAAGTAATGTTTGGAATTCACATTCATTTTCAAATGAGGGTTCATTTGAGAATAAACGTTTGAAAAATTATAGTTTCTCAAATTGAGAATAAAGGTTATTCTCAAATCATTATCAAACCCTAAGATGATTTGAGAATAATTTGAAAAATGGTTTTATATAAATTTGATATCAAATCTTATTTCAAATTTTTTTCAATCATTAAAAAGTTTTTGTTAAAAACAAGTAAGAGTGTTATATTCGGCTGTGCCGAATCTTGTATACCCACCATCAAGTTGTACGAGAGTGCAGCTAATTCAAAATGTTGACCAAATTTGATATTGTTGGTAATATATTTGGACTAAATTCGGTTGCAGTGGTATAGTTACTATAGTTCAACATTAAAAAGTATTTAAGTGGTTGCCCTAGTATTTACCTTGGAAAAAATCCTGTTCCATATCCGAATATAGTTTTATATTAATAAGCTGTTTCGTTGTGCCATAAACATGTAAGGAGTTCCTAATGCATCTACCGTGTATAAAGTCTGGACCTAACATTGATTGATAGCTGTCTAATTTCGTAGACGCAATCTTAATATACTGAATGTACCTCCAAATCTTTTTGATTGTAGATATAAAAAGGGGATGTTATATATATAAGAACTATAGCCAAATGTTGACCGATTGTTACAAAATTTTACATACTGGCTGGTATTAATATAAAGTTTATTTGTGCTAAATTTAGTGACCATAGCTGACATAGTTTATAATTTAATAGCTTTTAACTGGCGTTTTTGGCATTTTAGTGGTTACCGGGAGCGGTAACCATAAAATTTGACATATTGACTGAAAGTTGCATAAAACTTCTCCGTTCTAAATGTAGTAGTCATCGAGTTTACAATTTTATTTAATTTGTCAACATAAATGTGATTCCCAGGGCAGGGTTATATGGGAGCTCTAACTAAATGTGAACCGATTTTTAGCCCATTTGTAGCACACAATTTTCATAATATATCGAAAATATTATTGCTAAATTTTGTCTCTCTAGCTATTGTAGTTAAAGAGCTATCGCGCTTTTCTCTGACGGAAAGACGGACACAAACCATGTTTTCTTATTGTATTTTTGTGTTTCTGTAAGTTTTTTCCATAGTAGCCCATTGTAACAAAATTGCACACTGACTGGCATTCATATAAGACTTCCTTTTGTAAAATTTTGTTGCTGTAGCCCTTTTCGTTAAGGCGCTATCGAGCTTTTATCTGACGGACAGACGGACATAAACCCATTTTTTTCTTTTTGTATTTTTGTGTTTCCGTAAGTTTTTTATATGGGAGCTATGGTCAAATGGTGACCGATTGTGACAAAATTTTGCACACTGGTTTGCATTGGCATAAGACCTCCTCGTGCTAAATTTAGTGGTTATATCTGTTATAGTTTTAGATTTATTGGCATTTAAATGTATTTTAGGTGAAATTTTGGCTGTTTCCGTAAGTTTTTTGTATGGGAGCTATGACTAAATGTTAACCGATTTTGATGAAATTTTATATGCTGCCTAGGGCTTATGCAGAACTTCTATATACCAAATTTTATCATCATAACTAATTAAGTTTGTCATTTATTAGCAAATAAGCGATTAGCGTAGGCGAGGTTATACGGGAGCTATGGTCAAATGTTAACCGATTTTGACCAATTTCAATACCAAAATTTTCTCAGTGATGAAGAATGTTTTTACTAAGTTTCATTGAGCTAGCTCCTTTCGTTTAGGCGTTATCGTGATTTCAAAAGACAGACAGACGGACATCGCTCAATCGTCTTAGAATTTAATAAGAATTCAGAATATATATCGTTTTTGGTTTTTGAGCCAATATTAAGGAAATTACAAACGGAATGACAATCTCAATATACCCCCCAATCTTTTTGATGGTGGGTGTAAAAATCGAAGTTTTAGAAACTATTATCAGTAATAGAAAGGCAAAAGTTGTGGACAAAATTGCAGCTGAAGTATTAAAGATGAATTCAAAAAAAAAATATGGAAAGCATAATGTTTTCTTAAACTTCCCTATGCTCCACTGGGAGTCAAGGATAACAGAAGAAGAAGAAGAAACTTCCGAAAAAGGATGACTCAACTGACTACAGCAATCGAAGAGGCATCATAATTTTTTCGTTTTTAAGAAAGTATTTATGAAGTTTTTAGAAAGTACTCATATCGAAAATTAGATTAAGCGCCGAACTACGAATATTAGTGTACCAGAAAAGATCATCTCTATCATACAAAGCTGTTATAATGGCTTTCATCCTCTTCTGTCATCTTTGAGTCTCGATGGAACATAGGACCTCAACTATCCTTTTATATCGGGCTCTATTGCAAATTGACCTTCTCCACCTTCTAGCAGGTGCACCAACACTGTAATTGCACGTCGTTTCTATTTTTGGAACAGTGAAGTTGCGTTAATAATTAAAGAAATTGATGTTGCCGAGACCGAGAATCGAACCCAGATTGAATATGATATGTAATGTTTAGTAGTCGACGTTCTAACCGACTAAGCCACATCACCCACAATAAGTCATTTGTATTTTTGTGGCCTTTCTTAATCGCCATAAAAACAGTCATATTACAATCATTTGTGTGATTATATTACGACTACGCACATTTTGCAAGATTTGTTTAAGCTATTTTTAACTAGTCGCTTTCGAAACGTTTCTGAGTATTTTTGCAAACTTTTTCGATCACCAAGCTGATTGATTCAGTTATGACCAAAAAACTAAAGGAATCCTAAAAGAATAATTTTGCTGATAATATCATCAGCAATCTCCTAATTGCTAGCAGGGATATTTGTAACTTAGTTGTTGTTGATATTTACTGAGATTTCCAAATAATTCTGAGAATGCCAATTGAGGATTTTGCCTTATTACTACACTATTCAATGTGCCACCTCTTGTAGATAAGCTTCCCAGATAATTGAAGGTACCTACACTTCCAAAAACCCCGTAATACACATTCATGTGCGGTTTGTGCCATAGCCTCCAGGCATAAAAATGCCGTTAATTTTTCAACATTATATAAACTTAAATGGTCTAAATAGCCTATATTTACAACCTGTTAAGGTTAAAGGCCGAGTCTATTTTAGAAATTAATGCGCTTCGATCTTGTGCTCATATTTTCCAATTGCGTAGGTCAATCTCTAAAAGATTTTCCTCTACTTGGTCTTTCCATCGAAGTTTCGAACGTACTTTTTTAACATCAGGTGGCTTTTATTCCTTATTCTATTGCTTGGTGCTAAAGCGGCCAATATCAAAAAAGTAGTTTTGAGAAAATTTGATTTAAAGTTGTTAGTTTCCATAAAAATTCATAGTAACATTGCCCAGAAAAACCCTTATAAATCCGTTCTGAGCTAAGTTAGAGATTAGCTGTTGGACAAAATTAAAAGAGAGTAAAGGAGGGCATCTTATGCAATAATTAACTAAAAGCTGAAAAAAGTTGACATTGGCCCTTTTAGCACCAAGCCAGAGAATTTAGCTTTTTTATTCTTCTTCTTCTGTTCTCCTTGACTCCCAGTGAAACATAGAGCCTCAATAGCTTTTTTATAGTAACTGTGTTTTTTCCAGGAGTGGGTTGCTAGCCCGAAGTCCTAACCCATA
Source organism: Stomorhina lunata (assembly GCA_933228675.1). Taxonomy (NCBI): domain Eukaryota; kingdom Metazoa; phylum Arthropoda; class Insecta; order Diptera; family Rhiniidae; genus Stomorhina; species Stomorhina lunata. The sequence continues at coordinate 84,109,009 of OW121741.1, read as the reverse complement.
TTTTTATCGTTCTTATGGGAGAACTCGCGGCACATGTTAGATAACTACATTAACGTAGTTACCCGGGTAATACCACTAGGTCTCGTGGTATCACCACCTCGCGAGGTGGTCAGTGTTCACAGTTAAGATGAAGATAAGTCAGGGCTTACCAAGTTAAAGCCAATAAGAACCGTTGCTTGGTATCCAACATCCCCTATATTACTGGCAAAGGGTTGTCTTAAGAACAATCAAATTCTTTATCGGAAAACAAAGACCTTCTAACTCAAAAGTTCCACGGTATGAGTCCTTAGCATGATATGTCAGTAAGGATCTTCTCATGTATGATGATAATATAAGAATATATGAAGAAGATCTTTAAGATCGAACATCGTTTCTGGCAGCAATGTTGAAAGGGACGCCACCTACCCCGTGATATCAGGTTATTGCCAACCAGTGTGCAAAATTTTGTCACAATCGGTCACCATTTGACCATAGCTCCCATATAAAAAACTTACGGAAACACAAAAATACAAAAAGAAAAGGGGGTTTATGTCCGTCTGTCCGTCAGATAAAAGCGTCTGTCGTCTAAACGAAAAGAGCTAGCTAACTGAAACTTAGCAAAAACATTCTTCATCTATGAGAAAATGTTGGTATTGAAATTGGGCAAAATCGGTTAGCATTTGACCAAAGCTCCCGTATAAACTCGTCTAGGCTAATCGCTTATTTGCTAATAAATGACAAATTATAACAGCTATGATGACAAAATTTGGTATCTAGAAGTTTTACATAAGCACTAGGCAGCATGTAAAATTGCATCGAAATCGGTTCACATTTAGCCATAGCTCCCATACAAAAAACTTACGAAAACAGCCTAAATTTCACCTAAAATACACTTAAATGCCAATAAAACTAAAAGAATAACAGATATAACCACTAAATTTGGCACAAGAAAGTCATATATCAATGCCAGCCAGTGTGCACAATTTTGTCGCAATCGGTCACCATTTCACCTAGCTCCCATATAAAAAACTTACGAAAACACAAAAATGCAAAAAGAAAAGGGGATTATGTCCGTCTGTCCGTCAAATAAAATCATGATAGCTCCTTAACTACAAAAGCTAGTAAGACTAAATTAAGCACAAGGAAGTCTTATGTCAATGTCAGCCAGTGTGCAAAATTTTGTCACGATCGGTCACTATTTCACCATAGCTCCCATAGAAAAAACTTATGGAAACACAAAAATACATAAAGAAAAGTTTGTTTATGTCCGTCTGTCCGTCAGATAAAAGCACGAAAAGAGCTAGAGGGATAAAATTTTACAAGAGTATTTTGGATATCTTGAAAAAGATGTGTAATGAAAATCGGTTCAAATTTAGTTAGAGCTCCCATGTAACCCCGTACGGGAAACACATTCATGCTGATCAATTGAATACAATTGTAATAGCTATAACGATTAAATTTAAAATAGGGAAGTTTTATGCAATTTTTGATCAGCTTATCAAATTTTATAGGAATCAGTCCATATTTAATTTTAGCTTTCATATAAGAAACACCGACGGAAACCAAAAATTTTAGCAAAGGCCAGTTAAAAGCTATTAAATTAGAAACTATGATAGCTATGGCCACTAAATTTTGCAAGAATAAGCTCTATATAAACCAGCCATTTTGTTACAATCGGTCAACATTTGGCTATAATTCTTATATATATGACATCGCCTTTTTTATATCTGCAATCAAAAAGATTTGGAGGTACATTCATTATATTAAGACTGCACCTATGAAATTAGATAGGCATCAATCAATGTTCAGCCCAGACTTTATATATGATGAATGCATTAAGAACTCCTAACGAAATATATGGACCTGCCGTATTACTATTAACGTTTTTAGCCTAACTACATATTAAGCCCAACGAAAAGTATTTAATAACTTAATAATGTAAAACTATACCCGGTTATGAGACCGAATTTTGATCAAAGTAAATACTGGGGAAACCACTAAAATATTTTTAAATGTTGACTATAAAGTTACGGCAAACGAATTTAGTCCAAAGGTTTTACCAACAATAACAACAGCTTAGCGATTTTTTCAGTTTTGGTTAAGATTTTGAATTAGCTGCACCCTTGTAGATATATGAGATATGTTTCTAAATTTAACACAACTTGATGGTGGGTATATAAGATTCGGCGCAGCCGAACATAACACTCTTACTTGTTATATCTACAATCAAAAAGATTTTATACACGGTAGATGCATTAGGAATTCCTAACAAAATATACGAACCTGCCGTGTTGCTATCAACATGTTTATGGCACAACGAAACAGCTTATTAATATAAAACTATATTCGGTTATGGAACAGCATTTTGTCCAAGGTAAATACTTGGGAAACCACTTAGATACTTTTAAATGTTGAACTATAGTAACTATACCACTGCAACCGAATTTAGTCCAAATATATTACCAACAATATCACATTTGGTCAACATTTTGAATTAGCTGCACTCTCGTACAACTTGATGGTGGGTATACAAGATTCGACACAGCCGAATATAACACTCTTACTTGTTATTATTGAAACTATAATTTCAAACAAACTAAGTAAAACTTTTCATTACCAAATAATGAATTAAACAGTTAAACTATTGAACACGTACTTCTTATTCATTCGCTGTTTAAGTCATTAACATGGGGATGTCATTGGAGGCAAGTTCTTACCAATTGCAGAAAAGTAATGACTTGGGTAAGCAATTTGAAAGCAACAACAACAACAGCAACAACTTTTTTGTTGTTGTTATATTAAAAACATATCATGTGAAAATAACTTTGTTTTTCCCTGCTTTTTTTTGCTTTGTTGTAATTTTTGGAAACATATTTTTATACGATTTTTTGTAATTATTTTAAAACTTTTTTAAGGTTATTTTAAAACTTAAACAATTTAAATTTTCTTTTTTGTATAAGTTTTTACATAAGATTGACTCTTACTTACTTAAATGTTACAACCTGTTAAGGTCACAGTCCGAGCATATTTTAGAATTCCATGGATTTCGATCTTGTGTGAATATTCTCCAATTTTATAGGCCAAGCTTTGAAAAATGTTCCTCTACTTGGTCTTTCTATCGAAGTTTCGGACATCCTCCTCTAATATTAGGTAGTGGGACATTTTAATTCTAATTTTATCCTCTTCACTGTATTTTTTTTTTTCAAGAGAGGGTTACTAGCCCGTAGTCCTAACCCATTTTTATCGATCTTATGGGACAACTCTCGGAACATGTTAACTCACAATATTAATGGGTGTTAAACTAGCTCCCCGGGTGATACCACGAGGAGGTGTGTGTCCACAGTTGAGATGAAGGATGACCCAGATAAGATGGGCTTACCAAGTTAAGACCAATAAGAATCGTGTTTGGTATTCAACATCCCCTACATAATCAAAATTGACTCATGATGGTATTTTTCATTAACGTGAGTTAGTTCTTAAAATTCAAAAATCATTTAAAGACTCTTTTAATAAAAAAAAAAAAAAACTAAAAAAAATTGTTGCCCTTGGTGGGATTTGAACCGGAGCCATTCAGTTTAAATTACCATCTTAATTACAAGTAAGTGCTTCTGTAATAACTTATTATTTATTCGGATGGTATGTTGTAGTCGTTACAAGGTAACCAGTTATCAGAGTACTTGCCATTACCAAAGTTTTGCTGGGAATAAATAATAATATAAAGCGAAGATTATCATCTGAACAGAAACACAACATTTTTCAGTTTTATCAGTTCTTTATTTCATTGTTGCTTTTTTTGGCAACTAAGACAATTTTTGTTCCCCATGTCTGTTGGGGGTTAAAATAAATATTTTTAATAAAACTGAGTAATTCTTCTAAAAACTAATTATTTTTGTAATTTTGATCAAAATTTGACTCAAAAACAATTTATGAAAAATCAAAATTTTGACCTTTGACCTCGATAAAAAAAGTAATGCTTTAAAATAGCCAGCGAACGTACAATTGATGCAACCTGTCATCTTTGATCTTCGAAATTTTTTTTTTCATCTTGAGAGACCTCGAGAATTCCATAATAAGATTATTAAGACCAGGGATGTCAGCGTCATACACAATTGTGTAAACCAAACTCACATGTACACTTACGCTCTTTTATTTTGAGAGCGTAAAATATGATTTTTTACTGAGAAACACTCTTATTTAGCGGGAAATATCGCAAGGCCTGTTTTGAGGCCTCTAAATTGAAATAATATATTTATATCAATAAATATACAATAATTATAGAAAGGCTGGTTGAAATAAGCTGAAGCCCTTATATGTAGTAGGTGCATCTTTTCGAAAATTTCTTAATGTAGGCTTTTTGTAAAAATTATTTTTTTTGTGTTTAAACTATCCAAATGTTCAAGTAAAAACTGGAGAAATATTTTAAAATTAAATATCTGTTTTTCTGCATAAAATTAGCTGTGAGCCAATGTATTTATGTATGTTGACTGTATTTGCCTATTGCAAAGAAAATTATAAAATTAAAAAAAATTAAAATTAAAAAAAATTATATTTATTCATCATTTAGACAATAACGGTAAAGTAAAATTTATTTAATAATCGTGAAGACTACGATGTTTCTACAAGAAAAAAATAAAATTAACCTCTTATTTATTGTTATTTATACAAAATCCGCATTGATAAATAAAAAATACTTGCTTTCGCATTTTTCTGCATTTTTTTCGCAGTACAAATCTCAAGGCCTCGCAACCGCACATTTGTCCCGCTAGGAATGTAAGAGTCAAGAGTAATCTCACCTACACAATCATAATTGACACCACTGATTAAGACAGTAAATCTATACATGTTGGAACCACTGTACAAAGTCAAAAAGAAAAGGCAAAAAATTCAAAGCACTTAATTTTTTGTTTTTACTTTGTTTAATTATCCGAAGATCCAGTGGTTAAGAATTTTGCCAGCTTTACAACTAAAATAAAGTTTGTATAATAAATAAAATTAGTATTTCTGCCAACTGTTCAGAGGAAGAACAAAATACCTTAGGGCTGAAAACTTGAATGATTCATTACCTTGAGCACAATAGTTTTCCTGCCACCATCATGATCATGTCTTCAGGTTCACATCAATGTAATTTGCTTAATGCGCGCTACATCATGTAAAGTATGTGTAAAGTGTTATTGGATGGTTAAAAGATAATGATTACAAAGTTTCAAGATTTTGCAATGATTATAGAAACATTTAAACCAAAAGTTAGAAATTTGAAGTTATTATGGATCCAAGAATATAGGGAATGCAAATGGAAATAATAGGTCTTAAAAGAAATTAATTCCAAATATGATCAATCTTAATAAATTCTTTTCGAAGTGATCGGTATGTTAACATGTAGTTCTTAATATAGTACCTGGTAGACCGAGCCTTGCTCGGAGCTTTATGATAAGCATTTTGAGGAAAATTTTAAAGTTTTTATATATTTTATATTATAAAGTGCTAAAATAAATTTAGAGGAAAGACATTGTAGAAATATTCAGTTAATTTTGAATTATTTGATTTATTTTGTCCGACCAACACATAGTTTGCATAGTTTACAGTTTAACTCATTTTGAATAATTTTGGAAATTATTCATATCAACAGAAACCTCTGTCGACTCATGCGCAACAACTTTGCTAAAGATTATAGTCTGATCAAATGCACAGTTTACGATTTAATTCATTTTGAGTAGTTTTCTGTGGCGCCACCTGTCGGACTTTGCTTATTCCAATTCATAAACCTTCTTCGGCTTATCCGTAACAACTTTGCTGAAGATTATAGCATGATTAAATGTACAGCATACGATTAAATTGACTTTGAGTAAATTTCAGTAGCGCCACCTGGCGAAATTTCTTCATACCAACTAAGAAACCTTCGTCGGCTCATGTGCAACAACTTTGCTAAAGATTGTAGCATGATTAAATGTACAGATTACGATTAAATTGAGTTTGAGTAAGTTTCTGTAGCGCCACCTGTCGGAAATTATTCATACCAACTAAAAAGCCTTCGTCGGCTCAAGCGCTACAACTTTGCTAAAGATCATAGCATGATCAATGTACAGTTTACGATTTAATTAATTTTTAGTAATTTTCAGTGGCGCCATCTGTCGGAAATTAGTCTTATCAACTTTAAAACCTTCGCCGGCTTATCCGCAACATCTTCGCTAAAGAGCATAACACAATCAAATTCACAGTTTACTATTCTATAAAGAACATACATACAGACAAACATTCATTTGTTTAAAATAATACTAATTTTTCCCCCTTTTTATTCCCTAATTTCTAAAAGTTCCATATGTATATTTGGTACTTTTTTGGTGCCAATTGAATTCGGTACATTTTTTTAAAACGCATTTAACATAATGTATAATGTTCCTATTCATATTACTTTGGAGATGTTAAGTTATCATTTTATCCCTTTTTTTACCCATTTTGGCTCCAAAATCAAAAAAGTACTAAATAAGTGTTTCATGTTTTTTTACATCTATTGATTGCAGTACCAAGTTTCTTTCTATATTCTTTAGTTTAAAATATAAGAGTGGGTTAAAAAGGTGCCAAAAAAACTATTTTCACCCTTTTTTACCCCCTATCGGACATAGTTTCAAAAAAGTACCAAACACCTGTCCGCTTATTTTCAAAGCTGTTTAAAACGTAATTTTAATTTTGTTTCTATACCTATTACTTTAGGAGACATAGCGTTTTCGATTTTTTCCCCTTTTTACCCGTTTTTACCCTCTTAGAGGTAAAAGTTCCAAAAGTCCCTTCTTCTTCGACCTATACATCAAAAAAGATACCCACTGTCCAAATTTTCTCAAAATCGTTAGAGCCGTTTTCAAGATAGCCATTCTATATATATATATATATATATATATATATATACAATTATTGCTCGTTTAAGAATATAAGATATATATATATATATATATATATATATATATATATATATATATATATATATATATATATGACTAACCTGCTGTACCACGGCGGTTCACACAGTTAGTTCTTAAGCTTCGTAAAAACATGATCCATCTTTTTGCAATCATTTCGTTGTTTAGATTTTTTCAAACTTGTATCAATAATGGCCCTATTAAGTCGACTTTGTTCCCTTGTTTTAATTACTTTTACCTGAAGAGAGTCTTTATTTAACAAATAACAAAGAAAACACTAGACTTCTGTCCATTCTACTGTTTTGTGATCTTGTACAAGTTTTGTGTCTGCGATAATGGTTGCCTTTACAAACTTTTAGTGATCGTAAAATTAAGTTTAACGAGTGTTAAAAGTTACGCCTAGTTATGAGTTATTAAATCTTCATTTAAGCCAATTAACTGTTAGCACTAATAATTTCAACGATTCCCGGTGCAATTTGAAATGTGTAGATACATTTATGGACTAAATCTTAATGCATATCTAATTGGGTGGTTTATGGAGCTGTGCGTAAAAGTGTTAATGTGATGAATATTTTGAATAAAAATATGATATAGGGTCTTTCAGTAAGTGCTGGTTATCTTAAAATTTAGATAAACAAATTGTATGTAAAATATGATTGAAATAAAGTATTTTTTAAGCTTGCAATGTTCGCAACGTATTAATTAGAGCACATCCAAATTGTCCATTTCAATGTCATTGGCTTATAATTTTAGATTTCTGTTCAAATGACCTCTACGTAAGATGAGCATGCATTTAGATTGCTCGAGTAGATATCGAGTGAGGGTTAAACATGTATGTATAGCGTCACATGAATTTAAGTTAAAACCATATGTTATTGAGATCCATCCAATCCAAATTTAAAAAGTTAGAAATCATTGATAATAGGACTTCCCGCTGACAGTGAGTTTCACGTCACCATTCATCTAGCCTTATCGCTGAAATAGATTTTTTGCGTATTGCGTTGCACGAACACATTCCCGGTTTCTTTGCACTTACTATTGAACATATGATGATTATACAAGATTGACTAAATAAGCGAAAACTAATTTGACAGATGTATGAAAGTCCATGTTAAAAGAGAGTTACCCGATCATAAAAATCATTGTTGCTGATAATATCAATATTCGTAACTTCTATTGGCTTCTCTATTCCACCCACACAACTTCAGAGGGTCACCTTGCGCAACTAGTGAATGTTCGATGGCATTTCATATGTGTTGAAGGGCACCAAAACAATACACTCTGACAAATACGAAGTTCATATGCTTATAAATATTTCTCGGTAACTCGGATATTTGTAGGATTTCTGCCTCTTTTCTGTTCTCAGAACTTAAAATCGCTTCATGACCAACTACGAAGCTTATACGATTCATTTATCGAATAGCTCGTGAGGCTGAGCTTAATGATTTAATTGAAAACTATGTTTCTATAAACCAAAAAAATGAAAAACCAGATTGACCATATTTTAGTTGATGCGAGACACGCATCAAGTGTGATTTATGTGCGTTCTATACATGGAGCAAATATGGACTAGTCGCATCAAAGGTAAGAACACGCTTGAGTGTCTCTCGAAAGATAAAATCGGAAGTACAACGAAAGTTTAATGTTGCGAAGCTAAAATCCCAGCAAATTGCCATCAACTTCTCGCAAAGAGCAACCAATTTCTCAGAGGAAATGCTCCGAGTTCCAATAATATAAATGAGCAGTGGCAACAAATTGCCAACGCTTTAAAAATTGCTGCGAAATCGGCACTAGGGTTCCAAACCCCTCGCCCTAAAAACTCGTGGTATGATGAGGAATGCCGTAATGCCACAGACGATAAAAATGCAGCCCATATGGCAACTCTACAGAATGTAGTTAGACGAGGAACTTTGGAAAGATGCCGCGAAAAAAAGAGGGAAGAAAAACGCATATTCAGAAGGAAAAAGAAAGAAATAGAGAATCGCGTTTTTGATGAAATTGAGATGTATAAGAGCCGAAATGAAATGAGAAAATTTTACCAAAAAATCAAACACCAAACTGAAGGTTTTAGCAATTGTGTTCTCTCATGTAAGGACAATCAAGGAAACCTGGTGACAGATACTGAGAGCGTTCTGAAATTATGGAATGAGCACTTCTGCAAATTGCTGGTATCAAGTGAAAGTGACCATGGCATGCCTGAACAAATCAGTGATGACGGCATTATATGCCCACCACCCAACATAAGTGAAATAAGAGGTGCAATATCTCATCTAAAAAATAACAAAGCTGCGGGTGCTGATGGATTACCAGCAGAGCTTTTTAAGACCGGAAGTGATGAATTAATAAAGCACATGTTTCAACTCCTGAATTCCATATGGCTAGAAGAACGTATGCCTGACGATTGGAGCGTCAGTGTTCTTTGTCCAGTGCACAAAAAAAGGTGATAAATCCATATGCGCTAACTATAGAGGCATAAGTCTCCTCTCAATTCTTACAAAATTTTATCGAGCATCCTGTGTGAAAGGCTAAAACCCAAAATGAACGAAATAATAGGGGCCTACCAATGTGGCTTTCGACCAGGTAAATCCACCACTGACCAGATCTTTACTCTGCGTCAAATCCTGGAAAAGACCCAAAAGACCCACTTCTTCGTTGACTACAAAGCTGCCTTTGACATCCCAATACGAACAATGCTATATAAAGCAATGTCAGAATTTGTCATTCCTACAAAGTTAATAACATTGTGTAGGATGACATTAACAGACACAACATCGTCGGTTAAAATATGTAAAAGCCTTTCAGAACTCTTTTTAACTAAGCGAGGATTTAGGCAAGGCGACAGTTTATCATGTGATCTCTTTAACATTCTGTTAGAGAAAATCTTGCGTGGTGCTACAGTTAATACAACTGGCACAATTTTTAGCAGAAAGCACATGTTAATCGCTTTTGCCGATGACATTAATATTATGGGGCGCACATTGCGTGAGATGATTGCCGCATTTTCCAGTATTGAGAAGGAATCAATGAAAGTGGGTCTAGTAGTCAATGAGTCCAAAACAAAACTGACGGTCTCTACTAGCAAGCAATCCACTAGAATTGGACCACGCGTAACCGTGGACAACTATAGCTTCGAGGTTGTTAAAGAATTTGTCTACCTTGGTACCGCAGTAAATATAAATAATGACATAAGTATCGAAATTAAAAGAAGAATCATACTTGCCAACAGATGCTATTTCGGTCTAAGCAGGCAGCTTAGGAATAAAATCCTCTCAACAAGAACTAAATTTACGCTCTACAAAACGCTTATACTACCAGTGTTATTATATGGTGCTGAATCATGGGCACTTGCACAAGCCGATGAAGCTGTTATTGGAGTCTTTGAGAGGAAGATCCTACGAAAAATCTTTGGTCCAATCAGCATTAACAATGAATTTCGGCATCGATTTAATCATGAGCTGTATGAGTTATTTGCTAACATTGACATAGTAAAAGGCATTTAACAGCAGCGTTTGCGTTGGCTAGGGCATGTGGTGCGAATGGATGAAAATACTCCAGCAAGAAAACTGTTTGAACATGATCCCGAGAGAACTCGAAGACGAGGACGACCGAAACTTCGATGGAAAGACCAAGTAGAAGAAAATTTATCCAAGCTTGGCTTACGAAATTGGAGAATATGCGCACAAGATCGAAGCGCATGGAATTCTAAAATATGCTCGGCCTTTGACCTTAACAGGTTGTAATATAGGCCATTTAAGTAAAGTAAGTAAGTATGTTTCTATAATGTCAATGCTATGGTAGAAATTCAACCATTTTTGCCCTGTGATAGTGCTGGGAAGGAAAACCTTCATCAGACGAAGAAAATCTGTGATCAAATCAAGACAAAATTCCCAGTTTAATTTGATGTTCAAAAAATGCAGCCATATCCAGAAAGAAAGCATAAGTTCAGATACTGATTTTCTACTCAAAAAGTCGAGGCTACCGAATTCATTTGTTAAAAGGGTCAAGGTTAATGCTTGACCACTTGACTTGGTTGATAAAATCAACCTTTTGCCGAATTATTTGCAAGTAGTTCACACTTACCGAAAGCAGTTTACCTCTGCCCGAGTTAGAAAGAGTATCTTTAACGATATCAAGCATATTCTTCCTAGCTTCTGCAATCAAATTGGATCTCAACATCACAGGCTTAAAGCAGTGCTCTTCGAAGTATACTCGTTCATTTATCCACCTTTCTGGCACACTACACCATGCCGGCAATAATGATATGAGCTGGCAGATAGCTAATTGAAAAAACTGGATAAAGACCGGGTGTGACAAAACTAATATTAGAAAAGGACATTCGAAACTTCGATGGCAAGACCAAAGAGAAAATTTTTTCAAAACTTGGCCTACGAAATTTGAGAATATGAATAAGGTATACATATACATTGGGGTGACAATTTTTTGTATGAAGGAAAATGAGCTTTCGAATTTTATAACTTTTTCTACGGAATATTGTAACACTAGGTCTAAAAGTTTAGATCTGAAAATTTGAGAAAAATCAGACAACGTTCTAAGGGCGCGCATCGGGTCCAAAGTTTAATATCTAATTTTTATGAGGAAAAACGGGTTATTTTTTTTTTTTGTTTTTGCGAAATTTAGACCAAAAATGTATTTACATTTTTTTAATAAAAAACACTTAATATTACCGAAAACAATTATTTTCGTGCCTTTTTTATTAAAATTCGCTAATTATTACTTAATATTCCGTAATGACGCTATGAAAATTTTCAGAAAATTCAAATTTTGACATTTGACCGCGGTGAAGAAAGGGTTAATCTCATCCAATATTAAAAAACCATGTAGCATAGGTTTTCCATAAACGAAGCAACAATATTAATTATCTTTTTTGTTAAAATTGAATACAAGTAAAATTTTCGCGAAATTCTTCAAAGTGAAATCGCTGGTGTGGCGAAACGGTTCAAGATATCGACCTCATTTTTTTTGGGTTTTATTCTCCCATTTGTCTGTTTTAACACACTAAAGAGCAAATTATCAATTTGTTATATTTGTTGAACAAAATTTTAAAAAAATTAAAAAATGATTTTTGAAACCGACCTGAGAAAAATGTACCTTTTTCCAACATGAAATAAACTAAGTAAATTTGATTATATTTAAACAAAACTGAACTATTTACTAACAAGTAACAAGTAAATTATGCCTAACTTTGGAATTTCTTTATTTACAACACACAATTTTTGGTGCATATCCTTAGGCGCATTTTCAAAGACATGAATTTTCGGGGGAAAACTGCAATAACTTTTAAACTACCTCATGGATTTTCGTCTTTCACGATTTGAAATAAAGCTGTGTTAGTTCTCTTTAATATTCTATTATTTTAAAAACTATTCATTTTTGGTATAAATTTCGCAAAAAACAAAAAAATAACCCATTTTTCCCCATACACATCGGCTCTTAAACTTTGGACCCGATGCGCGCCCATAGAACATTGTCTGATTTGACTCAAATTTTTGGATGTAAACTTTTAGACCTAGTGTCACAATACTCCGTAGAAAAACATTTGAAATCAAAGAAAAAAATTTTCCTGTCACCCTAATATGGGCGCTTTTGGCACACATGTCTTGTTATATCAGCTCTCAAAACCTTTAATAATAACGCGGCTGAAATGTGAAGTTGGCTTTGTAAAAAATATTAATTAAATCCTCTATTGGAAAATCCCCAATATATGAATAAAATTCCATTCAAACGATGACATCTGTCAGTTATGCGAAAATAAAGCAACGGTTTTAAATGATTTAGTAAATCCAAGTATCCGGCATAATAAACTTGCAAGTTTAAGATTTCTCTCTCCATTCATTTTACTTGATTATTATTTTATCTATATTATTCCAATTATCATCTATATTCCGTTTAAGTTTTAGCTGTTGCAGTAGCAATAGCAATAAATAATGCAATTCATAATGCGACAATAAAGGAAGCCGCCGCATTAACGCCTACAAAGCAAAAATATGCGAATATTTTTTTTTTTGTTTTTTGTAAAAGTGGAAAATAAAATTTTAAAAATTTATTAAAAATTCATAAAAAGTTGGGTTTGGAGCGAAAAACAACAGAAAACGAAAACTTAACAGATCACGTTCATAATGAATTGACAAGCGGCAAATGTTGTTACAACAAATGTTTGTTTTCAGATTTATTACATCAATTCAGTTGATGCGATGACTTACATACATATCGAGTAGAACATGTAATGTTGAGGAATTTTGTTACTAAATAGGGAAAAGTTTTTAAGGATGAATTCTGAAATTGGATCCAAAATTAACTCACTTTAGTACAAATAATCTTTCTCTTTTGATCCACATACTTTTGATCTCATAAACCTTGCTCCATTTTTTCTAATCAGTAAAAGCTTAAAAGATAATTTCTAATTAGAAAAAAGTTTGCGATGTTACATATTAAGTACACAGAAAAAAATAATTTTCATGTTTGAATACGAAATTCAAGGATTTGATCAAAAAAATTGTTAAATTTCATGCGATGACTTTTTTTGCAGAATTGATAAAAACTTTTGTAAGTGTGTTTATTAAAATTTTTCTATTTTGAGTCAAGAACTTTTGTCATTAAGTTAACAAAAATATTTGTTGTTTTTTATTTCAGTTTCAATAAAAAAATTCGTTGAATGTTGCAAAATAATTGAATACAGAGTTCATCAACTTAAAGAATGAGTTTTTCAAGTTTTTATTTTGCTTTGATAAAAAAAGTTGTTGAATTAATAAAAAAAGTTGTTGAATTAGAATTTTTATTCAATAAAACTATGAGTTGAGTTGATGAAAAGTTTCGTTGACTTTCTGATTTTTATTTCACCCAAAAAAAAAAACGCAAAAAAATTTAAATTTTTGTTTTTATTTAAAGAAAAAACTAAATTTTTACAAATTTCTTAAAAAATAGGAAAGTAGAAATATATATGAACATATATAATTGCTTAAATATTATCTATATTTAAAATTTCGTTTTTTACAGTAAAAATTTTTGAAAAATTTTTATTTTTCGGCATTTCATAAAAAAAAACTTGTAAGAAGTTGTAAAAAATTTCAGCTTCTTTAGGAAATTCTAAGTTGAATACAAAAAATAACTTATACAATATATCTACAGCTGTTAATACTTTTAGCATTGGATACTTTATGCCATCAAAATAAAGAAACATTTGCTTGACTTCCAGTATATTTCCTATAACTAATAACATAGGTTGAATATTCTGCTTCTGAATCTTTAGGAGATCTAGCTTAATATTTAGTTCTTTTTCGCAGTTGGCTACTAAAGCAAAAGCATTTTGCGAATCACAAATAGAAAATTTTTTTTTAATTTTAGCTCCAGACTTATCCGTTATGCTTTTTTGTTGCGGGGGAAAGAGGTTATGCAAATGCCAGAAAATACCAAATTTTTTCGATTCTGAAATAAGAAATAAATTTATGTATAAGTAAAAATATATATATATACATATATAAATTTATATTGGTTTACCTTCGTCACATAATAATATATCACATAGTTGTTTAGAAGCAAGTGAACTGGTTACTTTAGCCCTGAGTAATTGTATCAGCTTTGGTTCAAAAAGTGGCCATTTTGAAATTAAATCTTTCGCTTCAACATATTTAAGAGAAAAATCAATTTCAATCTGCAAGAAATATTAAAAAACAGATATGTTTACAATACATAAATATATACATACATATTTTTAAAGAATTTTAGTACTCACCAATTTGAATCCCGAGGGTTTTAAATACTCTGGCCATTCCTTCAAAATATCGTTTGTTGAACTGGACTCTGACATTGATTTAAAACGTAATTGAGAACATTTTCGCCAATATATATCAAATTCGTCTGCCGAAACGTTTCCACTTCGCAAGCTTTGAAGGGCAATAGTGGCATCAGAATCTTGGACTGAAAGATATGAAATAATAAAAATAATTTTTGTGACATCTGACAATTATATATTACCGAATTTTTGATCAGTTTTTTGAGTATCTTTTAGTTCGAAAACGTTTTTCGAATGTCGTTTTAAATTATAAATTTTGGAGTATAACTTTCCTCTTTTTCCCGTATTATAATATTCCTAAATAAATAAAAAGAAAAATATAGTTATAAACCATAAAATTTTACTACGGACGTAATATTACCAGTTCTTCTGTTGGAAAAATTGAACAGATTTCTTTTTCCATTGCAGAACAATCTGAAACAGAACATGACAGTCCCCTAGCTTCTATATACGACCCAATAGTTTTTATAAGCAATTGGCGTTGTTCATCATGAAGTAGGCTCTTTTCTTCGTAGTATTTCAGGACAGATCTCCCATTATGTGTGTCTTTAAGAATTTCCATAACAGAGAGAGTATTCCGGCTTAAATCATTATTTGTGGAAGGTGTTTGGAGTTCAGCTGATGGCATTGGAGAAGCATGTGTCGATTTCCATTTTTCCAAATAGTTTTCGAAAAGAGCAAGGTCACCAACAGCAAGACCATAAAAAAGAATATCGATATGTCTGGTTTTTAAAATTTTTAATACATCAATTGTTATACGATGTTCTAATAAAGTACGAATTAGTACGATTAAATATATAAATAATTTTGAATTCGAAAAACATACCTGCGAAATGATTATATAAATGTTGTAGGTTCCATGTGGACAATAAGTCATATAAAGTACTATCAACAGCTGTAGTGTTATCCTAAAAAAAATTGGTAAAAACTTAGTATATACTTTGATAAAACTCTTTCAATTTTACAAAAGTTTTGCCGAAAGATGTTTTTATTTTTTCAACAGGGGGGCCAACTACTTCACTCATTGGTACAAGTTCGTACAAGTTCGAAATATTTGTAATTTGATATGCTGCGAAATGCAGATCATAGTCAGAAATAACTTTTTTACAGCATAAAAAGACGTCAGTATCGCATTTTTTTATTATATAAAGAACGATGAAAATGTCGACATTATTTTTAAATCTCCCTATGAATGATTTATTATCATATTGATAACCCCATATTTTAAATTCTGAATACACAGTAATTTGATTAATTTGAAACTTATCGCAAATAGTTTGTTTTATCTTAGGGTCTGTGATTATTTTTTTTAATTCCCCGATCTTACTATCTTTCGAATTTAATATATAATTTGCGAATTTCATTTGATGTTTTATAGAAAATGATTTCGGAATACATTTTCTACTTGTTATAATATGTGCATATATTTTAAACTCTTTGTGCTTAGCTTCGAATTTAAAAGTCCACAAATTTCTCAACGGCCCAGATTTTTGCATTATCATTGGATAATGAAGCATTATGTGGAATTTTGGGGTTAGAGTTTTTTTAAATAAAATTTGATAATCTCTGTTTACTATCGAAATTTTTGCTCTAATTTTTACAATTAAAGAATTTGAAATTTCATAACATAGCAAATCTTCTATGAGTTCAAGAAACGTTATTAAAAACTGCCAAACTTCGTCATTATACGGTACATATTCTCCAAATATTACAGGAAAATAGTATGAAAATGACATCATTTGTTTGGCTGACATTTTAAATTTTCCTTTCTCGAGTTCTTTGATTGTTAAGTTAAACTTTTTAGCACCTTTATCACCTTTAAAATAAGGGAATGATTCTATTTTATTATTTATGTCATCAATATTCATGTATTTCATATTTTTGATAAAGTATAATAATGACTGTGAAAATATATTATGACATATACCCTCATATATGTCATGCATTATATCGACTGAGTAATTTTCTGTAGCGTGAAAGGAGGGAATATTATTAAAAATACAATTAGCTGTTATTCCAGATTCTGATAGGTTTTCATCTGATAAGGAAATTCTATAATTTATCCTGTTTCTTAGAATTTCTGAATTCTGTTTTACAGCTTTTTGAGAATCAGATTTGCTAATAACACAGAAACGGCAAAACCGATTTGCCGAAAAGGATTTTGCAAAATTAAGAGTTACGTTTAATCCCAAGTTATCTGCCAAAATTAAGCCCATTATAAAATAAACTTTCTTTGTTCCATTTTTTGTTTCTATATCAATTCCAAGTCGTTAATTGTCTCAACAAGGTGCTTAAAAGAGTTATTGCCGTATTTTTTAATATCTGCAGAATGCATTGAACAGGCCAAAAAAACATCATTCAAAGAAGATGACTTTTGTGGTAAACATGGAAAGCTGTAATAGAAGTTACATACGGCATGTTTATTTGATTTAGACCCCAACGAATTATTAATTCCAAAGTCATCATCATATAGGAAATATGGAATTAAAGTACGATTCGGATACAATGATTTCTTTTGTTTCCACAAATCTCCCTGCACAAAATTTGTAAATTTTGAGCTTTTCTCAATTGTATCCATGTAAGCTAATACTTCTTCTAAATAATCGTCTTTTTCAAAAATTTTTTTAAATTGAAATTTAAGAGGCATTATTGTTCCTTTAGAATTTGAATTATTTTCAATATTAAATGTCTGGGCTTTTTCGACAAGTCCCATATCTATCATTGATTTCTCGAGCTTGTAGTCTGATTTGACATTATTAAATAAACCTTTAAAATCTTTAGAAATTTGAGCTAACATTTGCTTATTTGATTCGGTATTATTAAGGCAACTTTGCAAGAAAATTATAATAGGATCTAATATACTAATCTCAATAGATTTTTGAAAAGATTGTATATCGGAACGAGTGTAATTATTTTTAGAATGTAACTGTATAATAAATTTATTCACGGAATTAATAACACATTGCAAACTATTGTTATAGTTAAATTCAGATACGATACAAGGGACATCACCAGTACTGTAGTTTGTTTCAGAATCCATAGGTGGAATAAAAACTTCAGAACCGTTTGTAAAATTAAAATCTTTAGAGATTGTATCATTTCCAGTTACAGTACCACTGTTCTTAAAATGTCTTAAAACGTGTCTTTTAAAATTTTGTTTCACTGTAAACTTTTGATAACACTCTATAAAATTACAAATATATATTGTACCAGGTGGAGTATGATGTTCTTTTAGATGAAAAAATAAACTTTCTAGATGATTAAATATCTCCTCACACATAAAACACTTAATTACCATTTTGTTATATTTTATATATTAGTTTTTCTATTAGAATTCACTTTTTATTTATATTTTTTTACTCTTTATTTCCACTAACACGTTTAATACATATTATCGCGGCGAAGATCAAAAAGCAACTAACTAAAATAGTTTAAAATAAAGAAGATTACAAAAACAACATATGAAGAAACCTGTATGTTTTTTATTCTATTCTTAGTTACAACTCCAATTTAGATAGAAAAACAAAAACAAAAGTGCAAAAAAAAAATGATCGAAATAAATCATGCTTAAATTCAAATTAACGGACAAAAATTTAAAACAACTGACAAAATTTAAAGAAAAATCTAGTTTTACGATTATTCAAGTATAATTTTTATTAAATATTTGAAAGTATTCAACAATTTGCTTATTAAATATAGTTTATTGACTGCATTTTCTAAAAGTTGTATCATTGATAAAAATAATATTTAAGTCAAATACATGCATTGTTAAAAATATTTTTTGTGTTTAACAAACGGAGTTATCAAAATTTTTTCTGAACTATTTTTTTCTGTGTAGTCAAGTGGTAGTCATTCGGCAGTTACTGATTTTATCCCTCTAGTAATTGATTGATGTTGAAACATGCCGATATAGACGTGCATGCGAATGATAAAACTTTTTAACTCAAACAATAAATTCATTATTTTTTTTATAATTGCGTTTCTAATTCAAACGAAATTATAAAAATTTAATCGACAATTTTCACACGCTATTAATTTTATGGCCAAAAAAAACTATTCAAAATTTTCGTTTACCTTAAACCTGAACTTCATTAACTTGACTAAAACGCAATCTTATAAATCGACCAATAAAACAAAAAAATACAAAAACATTTGAAATACTTAAAAACCATATAAATAAATGAATAAATATTCATTACGATTATATTTAACCACAAATGCCAACCAACTTAATTTTTGATCTAGATTAGATTTCGAATTAGATTTTAATTTAAGTTTAAGAGCGAGTAAATGTATAAATGTTTGATTTTATGATTTAAACGTGCGCAAGTATTAAAAACGCAACAAAACCTCCTTTAAATATTTTTTCTTTTCCAATTTTTTTTTTCCTATAAAATGTTATAAAACTATTTTAATTACAATTAAATATCAGGTAATACGACTACAGTACAAAAAGTCATGATACACTGAGAAAACTAATTTAGTGAATTTAAACATCATAAACTGCACATCGATTCAAATCAACCATATTTCGATAGTTCTATCGAACTTTCGAAAGAAATATTTTTTCTATAGTAAAAATTTTGATAGCTAAATTCTTCTATAGTAAAAATTTTGATAGCAAAATTTTTCTATAGAAAAAATTTCGATAGCAAAATTTTTCTATAGAAAAAATTTTTTCTATAAAAATATTTTTCTAAAGAACAAATTTCCAGAGAAATATTTTTCTATAGAAAAAATTTCCAGAGAAATATTTTTCTATAGAAAAAATTTTCAGAGAAATATTTTTCTATAGAAAAAATTTCCAGAGAAATATTTTTCTAAAAAAAAAATTTCAATAGAAATATTTTTCTATAGAAAAAATTTCGATATAAATATTTTTCTTTACAAAAAATTTCAATAGAAATATTTTGTAAAGAAAAATTTCGATAGCCAAATTTTTCTATAGAAAAAATTTCGATAGCCAAATTTTTCTATAGAAAAAATTTCGATAGCCAAATTTTTCTATAGAAAAAATTTCGATAGCCAAATTTTTCTATAGAAAAAATTTCGATAGCAAACTTTTTCTATAGAAAAAATTCCGATAGCAAAATTTTTCTATAATAAAATTTCGATAGCAAAATTTTTCTATAGAAAAAATTTCGATAGCAAAATTTTTCTATAGAAAAAATTTTGATAGCAAAATGTTTCTATAGAAAAAATTTCGATAGCAAAATTTTTCTATAGAAAAAATTTCGATAGCAAAATTTTTCTATAGAAAAAATTTCCATAGAAATATTTTTCTATAGAAACAATTTCAATAGCAAAATTTTTCTATAGAAAAAATTCGATAGAAATATTTTTTTATAGAAAAAATTTCCAGAGAAATATTTTTCTAAAAATCTAATATTTTTCTAAAAAAATATTTCCAGAGAAATATTTTTCTATAGAAAAAAATTTCCAGAGAAAAATTTTTCTTTAGAAAAATTTTCGATAGAAATATTTTTCTATAGAAAAATTTCCGATAGAAAAATTTTCGATGGAAATACTTTTCTATAGAAAAATTTTCGATAAAAATATTTTTCTATAGAAAAATTTCGATAGAAATATTTTTCTATAGAAAAAATTTCGATAGAAATATATTTTTCAATAGAAAAAATTTCGATATAAATATTTTTCTTTACAAAAAATTTCAATAGAAATATTTTGTAAAGAAAAATTTCGATAGCCAAATTTTTCTATAGAAAAAATTTCGATAGCCAAATTTTTCTATAGAAAAAATTTCGATAGCAAATTTTTCTATAAAAAAAAATTCCGATAGCAAAATTTTTCTATAAAAAAATTTCGATACCAAAATTTTTTTATAGAAAAAATTTCGATAGAAAAAATTTCGATAGCAAAATTTTTCTATAGAAAAAATTTCGATAGCAAAATTTTTCTATAGAAAAAATTTCGATAGCTAAATTTTTCTATAGAAAAAATTTCGATAGCAAAATTTTTCTATAGAAAAAATTTCGATAGAAATATTTTTCTATAGAAAAAATTTCAATAGCAAAATTTTTCTATAGAAAAAATTCGATAGAAATATTTTTCTATAGAAAAAATTTCGATAGAAATATTTTTCTATAGAAAAAATTTCGATAGAAATATTTTTCTATAGAAAAATTTTCGATAGAAATATTTTTCTATAGAAAAATTTTCGATAGAAATATGTTTCTATAGAAAAATTTTCGATAGAAATATGTTTCTATAGAAAAATTTTCGATAGAAATATTTTTCTATAGAAAAAGTTTCGATAGAAATATTTTTCTATAGAAAATTTTTCGATAGAAATATTTTTCTATAGAAAAATTTTCGATAGAAATATTTTTCTACAGAAAAATTTTCGATAGAAATATTTTTCTATAGAAAAATTTCCGATAGAAATATTTTTCTATAGAAAAATTTCCGATAGAAATATTTTTCTATAGAAAAATTTCCGATAGAAATATTTTTCTATAGAAAAATTTCCGATAGAAATATTTTTCTATAGAAAAATTTTCGATAGAAATATTTTTCTATAGAAAAATTTTCGATAGAAATATTTTTCTATAGAAAAATTTTCGATAGAAATATTTTTCTATAGAAAAATTTTCGATAGAAATATTTTTCTATAGAAAAATTTTCGATAGAAATATTTTTCTATAGAAAAATTTTCGATAGAAATATTTTTCTATAGAAAAATTTTCGATAGAAATATTTTTCTATAGAAATATTTTTCTATAGAAAAATATTTCTATCGAAATTTTTTCTATAGAAAAATTTTCGATAGAAATATTTTTCTATAGAAAAATTTTCGATAGAAATATTTTTCTATAGGAAAAATTTCGATAGAAATATTTTTCTATAGAAAAAATTTCGATAGAAATATTTTTCTATAGAAAAAATTTCGATAGAAATATTTTTCTATAGCAAAAATTTCGATAGAAATATTTTTCTATAGAAAAAATTTCGATAGAAATATTTTTCTATAGAAAAAATTTCGATAGAAATATTTTTCTATAGAAAAAATTACGATAGAAATATTTTTCTATAGAAAAAATTTCGATAGAAATATTTTTCTATAGAAAAAATTTCGATAGAAATATTTTTCTATAGAAAAAATTTCGATAGAAATATTTTTCTATAGAAAAAATTTCGATAGAAATATTTTTCTATTGAAAAAATTTCGATAGAAATATTTTTCTATTGAAAAAATTTCGATAGAAATATTTTTCTATAGACAAAATTTCGATAGAAATATTTTTCTATAGACAAAATTTCGATAGAAATATTTTTCTATAGACAAAATTTCGATAGAAATATTTTTCTATAGAAAAAATTTCGATAGAAATATTTTTCTATAGAAAAATTTTCGATAGAAATATTTTTATATAGAAAAATTTTCGATAGAAATATTTTTCTATAGAAAAAATTTCGATAGAAATATTTTTCTATAGAAAAATTTTCGATAGAAATATTTTTCTATAGAAAAATTTTCGATAGAAATATTTTTCTATAGAAAAAATTTCGATAGAAATATTTTTCTATAGAAAAAATTTCGATAGAAATATTTTTCTATAGAAAAAATTTTGATAGAAATATTTTTCTATAGAAAAAATTTTGATAGAAATATTTTTCTATAGAAAAAATTTCGATAGAAATATTTTTCCATAGAAAAAATTTCGATAGAAATATTTTTCTATAGAAAAAATTTCGATAGAAATATTTTTCTATAGAAAAAATTTCGATAGAAATATTTTTCTATAGAAAAAATTTCGATAGAAATATTTTTCTATAGAAAAAATTTCGATAGAAATATTTTTCTATAGAAAAAATTTCGATAGAAATATTTTTCTATAGAAAAAATTTCGATAGAAATATTTTTCTATAGAAAAAATTTCGATAGAAATATTTTTCTATAGAAAAAATTTCGATAGAAATATTTTTCTATAGAAAAAATTTCGATAGAAATATTTTTCTATAGAAAAAATTTCGATAGAAATATTTTTCTATAGAAAAAATTTCGATAGAAATATTTTTCTATAGAAAAAATTTCGATAGAAATATTTTTCTATAGAAAAAATTTCGATAGAAATATTTTTCTATAGAAAAAATTTCGATAGAAATATTTTTCTATAGAAAAAATTTCGATAGAAATATTTTTCTATAGAAAAAATTTCGATAGAAATATTTTTCTATAGAAAAAATTTCGATAGAAATATTTTTCTATAGAAAAAATTTCGATAGAAATATTTTTCTATAGAAAAAATTTCGATAGAAATATTTTTCTATAGAAAAAATTTCGATAGAAATATTTTTCTATAGAAAAAATTTCGATAGAAATATTTTTCTATAGAAAAAATTTCGATAGAAATATTTTTCTATAGAAAAAATTTCGATAGAAATATTTTTCTATAGAAAAAATTTCGATAGAAATATTTTTCTATAGAAAAAATTTCGATAGAAATATTTTTCTATAGAAAAAATTTCGATAGAAATATTTTTCTATAGAAAAAATTTCGATAGAAATATTTTTCTATAGAAAAAATTTCGATAGAAATATTTTTCTATAGAAAAAATTTCGATAGAAATATTTTTCTATAGAAAAAATTTCGATAGAAATATTTTTCTATAGAAAAAATTTCGATAGAAATATTTTTCTATAGAAAAAATTTCGATAGAAATATTTTTCTATAGAAAAAATTTCGATAGAAATATTTTTCTATAGAAAAAATTTCGATAGAAATATTTTTCTATAGAAAAAATTTCGATAGAAATATTTTTCTATAGAAAAAATTTCGATAGAAATATTTTTCTATAGAAAAAATTTCGATAGAAATATTTTTCTATAGAAAAAATTTCGATAGAAATATTTTTCTATAGAAAAAATTTCGATAGAAATATTTTTCTATAGAAAAAATTTCGATAGAAATATTTTTCTATAGAAAAAATTTCGATAGAAATATTTTTCTATAGAAAAAATTTCGATAGAAATATTTTTCTATAGAAAAAATTTCGATAGAAATATTTTTCTATAGAAAAAATTTCGATAGAAATATTTTTCTATAGAAAAAATTTCGATAGAAATATTTTTCTATAGAAAAAATTTCGATAGAAATATTTTTCTATAGAAAAAATTTCGATAGAAATATTTTTCTATAGAAAAAATTTCGATAGAAATATTTTTCTATAGAAAAAATTTCGATAGAAATATTTTTCTATAGAAAAAATTTCGATAGAAATATTTTTCTATAGAAAAAATTTCGATAGAAATATTTTTCTATAGAAAAAATTTCGATAGAAATATTTTTCTATAGAAAAAATTTCGATAGAAATATTTTTCTATAGAAAAAATTTCGATAGAAATATTTTTCTATAGAAAAAATTTCGATAGAAATATTTTTCTATAGAAAAAATTTCGATAGAAATATTTTTCTATAGAAAAAATTTCGATAGAAATATTTTTCTATAGAAAAAATTTCGATAGAAATATTTTTCTATAGAAAAAATTTCGATAGAAATATTTTTCTATAGAAAAAATTTCGATAGAAATATTTTTCTATAGAAAAAATTTCGATAGAAATATTTTTCTATAGAAAAAATTTCGATAGAAATATTTTTCTATAGAAAAAATTTCGATAGAAATATTTTTCTATAGAAAAAATTTCGATAGAAATATATAGACAAAATTTCGATAGAAATATTTTTCTATAGAAAAAATTTCGATAGAAATATTTTTCTATAGAAAAATTTTCGATAGAAATATTTTTATATAGAAAAATTTTCGATAGAAATATTTTTCTATAGAAAAAATTTCGATAGAAATATTTTTCTATAGAAAAATTTTCGATAGAAATATTTTTCTATAGAAAAATTTTCGATAGAAATATTTTTCTATAGAAAAAATTTCGATAGAAATATTTTTCTATAGAAAAAATTTCGATAGAAATATTTTTCTATAGAAAAAATTTTGATAGAAATATTTTTCTATAGAAAAAATTTTGATAGAAATATTTTTCTATAGAAAAAATTTCGATAGAAATATTTTTCCATAGAAAAAATTTCGATAGAAATATTTTTCTATAGAAAAAATTTCGATAGAAATATTTTTCTATAGAAAAAATTTCGATAGAAATATTTTTCTATAGAAAAAATTTCGATAGAAATATTTTTCTATAGAAAAAATTTCGATAGAAATATTTTTCTATAGAAAAAATTTCGATAGAAATATTTTTCTATAGAAAAAATTTCGATAGAAATATTTTTCTATAGAAAAAATTTCGATAGAAATATTTTTCTATAGAAAAAATTTCGATAGAAATATTTTTCTATAGAAAAAATTTCGATAGAAATATTTTTCTATAGAAAAAATTTCGATAGAAATATTTTTCTATAGAAAAAATTTCGATAGAAATATTTTTCTATAGAAAAAATTTCGATAGAAATATTTTTCTATAGAAAAAATTTCGATAGAAATATTTTTCTATAGAAAAAATTTCGATAGAAATATTTTTCTATAGAAAAAATTTCGATAGAAATATTTTTCTATAGAAAAAATTTCGATAGAAATATTTTTCTATAGAAAAAATTTCGATAGAAATATTTTTCTATAGAAAAAATTTCGATAGAAATATTTTTCTATAGAAAAAATTTCGATAGAAATATTTTTCTATAGAAAAAATTTCGATAGAAATATTTTTCTATAGAAAAAATTTCGATAGAAATATTTTTCTATAGAAAAAATTTCGATAGAAATATTTTTCTATAGAAAAAATTTCGATAGAAATATTTTTCTATAGAAAAAATTTCGATAGAAATATTTTTCTATAGAAAAAATTTCGATAGAAATATTTTTCTATAGAAAAAATTTCGATAGAAATATTTTTCTATAGAAAAAATTTCGATAGAAATATTTTTCTATAGAAAAAATTTCGATAGAAATATTTTTCTATAGAAAAAATTTCGATAGAAATATTTTTCTATAGAAAAAATTTCGATAGAAATATTTTTCTATAGAAAAAATTTCGATAGAAATATTTTTCTATAGAAAAAATTTCGATAGAAATATTTTTCTATAGAAAAAATTTCGATAGAAATATTTTTCTATAGAAAAAATTTCGATAGAAATATTTTTCTATAGAAAAAATTTCGATAGAAATATTTTTCTATAGAAAAAATTTCGATAGAAATATTTTTCTATAGAAAAAATTTCGATAGAAATATTTTTCTATAGAAAAAATTTCGATAGAAATATTTTTCTATAGAAAAAATTTCGATAGAAATATTTTTCTATAGAAAAAATTTCGATAGAAATATTTTTCTATAGAAAAAATTTCGATAGAAATATTTTTCTATAGAAAAAATTTCGATAGAAATATTTTTCTATAGAAAAAATTTCGATAGAAATATTTTTCTATAGAAAAAATTTCGATAGAAATATTTTTCTATAGAAAAAATTTCGATAGAAATATTTTTCTATAGAAAAAATTTCGATAGAAATATTTTTCTATAGAAAAAATTTCGATAGAAATATTTTTCTATAGAAAAAATTTCGATAGAAATATTTTTCTATAGAAAAAATTTCGATAGAAATATTTTTCTATAGAAAAAATTTCGATAGAAATATTTTTCTATAGAAAAAATTTCGATAGAAATATTTTTCTATAGAAAAAATTTCGATAGAAATATTTTTCTATAGAAAAAATTTCGATAGAAATATTTTTCTATAGAAAAAATTTCGATAGAAATATTTTTCTATAGAAAAAATTTCGATAGAAATATTTTTCTATAGAAAAAATTTCGATAGAAATATTTTTCTATAGAAAAAATTTCGATAGAAATATTTTTCTATAGAAAAAATTTCGATAGAAATATTTTTCTATAGAAAAAATTTCGATAGAAATATTTTTCTATAGAAAAAATTTCGATAGAAATATTTTTCTATAGAAAAAATTTCGATAGAAATATTTTTCTATAGAAAAAATTTCGATAGAAATATTTTTCTATAGAAAAAATTTCGATAGAAATATTTTTCTATAGAAAAAATTTCGATAGAAATATTTTTCTATAGAAAAAATTTCGATAGAAATATTTTTCTATAGAAAAAATTTCGATAGAAATATTTTTCTATAGAAAAAATTTCGATAGAAATATTTTTCTATAGAAAAAATTTCGATAGAAATATTTTTCTATAGAAAAAATTTCGATAGAAATATTTTTCTATAGAAAAAATTTCGATAGAAATATTTTTCTATAGAAAAAATTTCGATAGAAATATTTTTCTATAGAAAAAATTTCGATAGAAATATTTTTCTATAGAAAAAATTTCGATAGAAATATTTTTCTATAGAAAAAATTTCGATAGAAATATTTTTCTATAGAAAAAATTTCGATAGAAATATTTTTCTATAGAAAAAATTTCGATAGAAATATTTTTCTATAGAAAAAATTTCGATAGAAATATTTTTCTATAGAAAAAATTTCGATAGAAATATATAGACAAAATTTCGATAGAAATATTTTTCTATAGAAAAAATTTCGATAGAAATATTTTTCTATAGAAAAATTTTCGATAGAAATATTTTTATATAGAAAAATTTTCGATAGAAATATTTTTCTATAGAAAAAATTTCGATAGAAATATTTTTCTATAGAAAAATTTTCGATAGAAATATTTTTCTATAGAAAAATTTTCGATAGAAATATTTTTCTATAGAAAAAATTTCGATAGAAATATTTTTCTATAGAAAAAATTTCGATAGAAATATTTTTCTATAGAAAAAATTTTGATAGAAATATTTTTCTATAGAAAAAATTTTGATAGAAATATTTTTCTATAGAAAAAATTTCGATAGAAATATTTTTCCATAGAAAAAATTTCGATAGAAATATTTTTCTATAGAAAAAATTTCGATAGAAATATTTTTCTATAGAAAAAATTTCGATAGAAATATTTTTCTATAGAAAAAATTTCGATAGAAATATTTTTCTATAGAAAAAATTTCGATAGAAATATTTTTCTATAGAAAAAATTTCGATAGAAATATTTTTCTATAGAAAAAATTTCGATAGAAATATTTTTCTATAGAAAAAATTTCGATAGAAATATTTTTCTATAGAAAAAATTTCGATAGAAATATTTTTCTATAGAAAAAATTTCGATAGAAATATTTTTCTATAGAAAAAATTTCGATAGAAATATTTTTCTATAGAAAAAATTTCGATAGAAATATTTTTCTATAGAAAAAATTTCGATAGAAATATTTTTCTATAGAAAAAATTTCGATAGAAATATTTTTCTATAGAAAAAATTTCGATAGAAATATTTTTCTATAGAAAAAATTTCGATAGAAATATTTTTCTATAGAAAAAATTTCGATAGAAATATTTTTCTATAGAAAAAATTTCGATAGAAATATTTTTCTATAGAAAAAATTTCGATAGAAATATTTTTCTATAGAAAAAATTTCGATAGAAATATTTTTCTATAGAAAAAATTTCGATAGAAATATTTTTCTATAGAAAAAATTTCGATAGAAATATTTTTCTATAGAAAAAATTTCGATAGAAATATTTTTCTATAGAAAAAATTTCGATAGAAATATTTTTCTATAGAAAAAATTTCGATAGAAATATTTTTCTATAGAAAAAATTTCGATAGAAATATTTTTCTATAGAAAAAATTTCGATAGAAATATTTTTCTATAGAAAAAATTTCGATAGAAATATTTTTCTATAGAAAAAATTTCGATAGAAATATTTTTCTATAGAAAAAATTTCGATAGAAATATTTTTCTATAGAAAAAATTTCGATAGAAATATTTTTCTATAGAAAAAATTTCGATAGAAATATTTTTCTATAGAAAAAATTTCGATAGAAATATTTTTCTATAGAAAAAATTTCGATAGAAATATTTTTCTATAGAAAAAATTTCGATAGAAATATTTTTCTATAGAAAAAATTTCGATAGAAATATTTTTCTATAGAAAAAATTTCGATAGAAATATTTTTCTATAGAAAAAATTTCGATAGAAATATTTTTCTATAGAAAAAATTTCGATAGAAATATTTTTCTATAGAAAAAATTTCGATAGAAATATTTTTCTATAGAAAAAATTTCGATAGAAATATTTTTCTATAGAAAAAATTTCGATAGAAATATTTTTCTATAGAAAAAATTTCGATAGAAATATTTTTCTATAGAAAAAATTTCGATAGAAATATTTTTCTATAGAAAAAATTTCGATAGAAATATTTTTCTATAGAAAAAATTTCGATAGAAATATTTTTCTATAGAAAAAATTTCGATAGAAATATTTTTCTATAGAAAAAATTTCGATAGAAATATTTTTCTATAGAAAAAATTTCGATAGAAATATTTTTCTATAGAAAAAATTTCGATAGAAATATTTTTCTATAGAAAAAATTTCGATAGAAATATTTTTCTATAGAAAAAATTTCGATAGAAATATTTTTCTATAGAAAAATTTTCGATAGAAATATTTTTCTATAGAAAAATTTTCGATAGAAATATTTTTCTATAGAAAAATTTTCGATAGAAATATTTTTATATAGAAAAATTTTCGATAGAAATATTTTTCTATAGAAAAAATTTCGATAGAAATATTTTTCTATAGAAAAAATTTCGATAGAAATATTTTTCTATAGAAAAATTTTCGATAGAAATATTTTTCTATAGAAAAATTTTCGATAGAAATATTTTTCTATAGAAAAATTTTCGATAGAAATATATAGAAAAATTTTCGATAGAAATATTTTTCTATAGAAAAAATTTCGATAGAAATATTTTTCTATAGAAAAAATTTCGATAGAAATATTTTTCTATAGAAAAAATTTTGATAGAAATATTTTTCTATAGAAAAAATTTCGATAGAAATATTTTTCTATAGAAAAAATTTCGATAGAAATATTTTTCCATAGAAAAAATTTCGATAGAAATATTTTTCTATAGAAAAAATTTCGATAGAAATATTTTTCTATAGAAAAAATTTCGATAGAAATATTTTTCTATAGAAAAAATTTCGATAGAAATATTTTTCTATAGAAAAAATTTCGATAGAAATATTTTTCTATAGAAAAAATTTCGATAGAAATATTTTTCTATAGAAAAAATTTCGATAGAAATATTTTTCTATAGAAAAAATTTCGATAGAAATATTTTTCTATAGAAAAAATTTCGATAGAAATATTTTTCTATAGAAAAAATTTCGATAGAAATATTTTTCTATAGAAAAAATTTCGATAGAAATATTTTTCTATAGAAAAAATTTCGATAGAAATATTTTTCTATAGAAAAAATTTCGATAGAAATATTTTTCTATAGAAAAAATTTCGATAGAAATATTTTTCTATAGAAAAAATTTCGATAGAAATATTTTTCTATAGAAAAAATTTCGATAGAAATATTTTTCTATAGAAAAAATTTCGATAGAAATATTTTTCTATAGAAAAAATTTCGATAGAAATATTTTTCTATAGAAAAAATTTCGATAGAAATATTTTTCTATAGAAAAAATTTCGATAGAAATATTTTTCTATACAAAAAATTTCGATAGAAATATTTTTCTATAGAAAAAATTTCGATAGAAATATTTTTCTATAGAAAAAATTTCGATAGAAATATTTTTCTATAGAAAAAATTTCGATAGAAATATATAATTCAAATTATAATTCTTATTTTCTGACTTTTATGATAAAACTTTTAACAGTTAGTGTCCCTGTTTTTTACCAATTGTTGACGCGTTGACTTCATTTTTTAAAAAATTGTTCAGTTTTTCTCTGTGTATATTAAATCTAACTGACTTACACGTAACATTAACTACAATTTCAATTAATTTTATTTATGTTTATTTTACTAAATAAACCCTAATTTAACTGCTACCGTAAGTACTTACCCACGATATAATATTAAATGTACGAGTATTTTGTAAATTTATGTATTTGGTTCAAAATTTTTATCAAACCTTATAAAAATGTACATACGTCAATGTTTTTGCTTTTAGCCCAGTTATTTATTTTGAATGATTGTCTATCATTATGACAAAATGTATTTTTAAATACCAAAATAGTAGGAAAAAGTTCATGTATATTTTAACAAAACATCTATTAATACCTCCGTCCGTCTGCCTTGTAGTCTTTAGTTCCAATTACTCTATTAACTGCTGTTATCGGCCGACAGACGGACACTCTATAAAACCATATTTAAAGCCCAATTAGTATTCACAAGGCGCTATTTTCTTGATAATTGTCAATAACACTTTGAACAATTTCTATAAGAAATTTTTTTTAACAACGACAAATAGATAAATGAATTGTGTTACTTGTATAAAAGTTTAAAAAGTAAACTTTTTTTTTGCTATTTTTTTAACAACTTTTTTTAACAGTAATTGCATGTCAGTTTAAATAAAATTACTGTAATGACTCCAACTGCAACTAAATAATAATTCAAAAATAAAACGTGTGATAATATTTTAATACAAAACAATTCTAACCTTAATTTTGACAAATTCTTTAAATTTTAAATCTATGAAATAATTGATTAATTTAGTCCTAATAACTAGGTTTTGGTTAAGATTTAATTAAAATAATTTCAGAGATTTGTAAAAGTAAGTAACTTTTTAGACCAATACTTTGAAGATTCTTATTCACTACCATAGGTGGAAAGGATATTAAAAGTTTGCGTTGATGTAACGTATAGAAATATTTGTCTTAGACCCACCTTTTAGTATACCAATAGACTTAGAATCACTTTCTGAGTCGACTTAGCGATGTCAGTCCGTCTGGCTGGACACCCATGTAAACCATGTAATCAAAGTACAGGTCGCAATTCTAAAGATAATTTTATGAAATTTGTCACGGATCATTTTTATACCTACCATCAAAAAGTATGATGGGTATATTAAGATTGTCATTCCGTTTGTAATTTCCTTAATATTGGCTCAAAAACCAAACGCTATATATATATATTCTGAATCCTTATGAAATTCTAAGACGATTGAGCGATGTCGTCTGTCTGTCTGTTGAAATCACGATAACGGCTAAACGAAAGCAGCTACCTCACTGAAACTTAGTAAAAACATACTTTATTTCTGAGAAAATTTTGGTATTGAAATTGGGCAAAATCAGTTAACATTTGACCATAGCTCCCGTATAACCTCGCCTACGCTAATCGCTTTAGCACAAGGAAGTCTTATGTCAATGCCAGCTAGTGTGCAAAATTTTGTCACAATCGGTTACCATTTGACCATAGCTCCCATATAAAAAACTTACGGAAACACAAAAATACAAAAAGAAAAGGGGGTTTATGTCCGTCTGTCCGTCAGATAAAAGTGCGATAACTCCTTATGGTATCAGGAATCAGATGCTCTTGATATCTTGGGCATGACAATTCATGTCCGTTGATGTCAGTTGAACTAAGCACGTCCTTCAAATGTAGAAAGAATCATTCAAGTGCCTAGGTTTTCTAAAACGATGTAAGAGGTGCTTCTGTCTTACTGATTTAATTAAATTTACACCGCCTATACCCGACCAAAAATGGAATACGACATTCATGTATGGCCCGGTGGTTCAAAGTTTATTTTGGAGCTTCTCGACCACGTAAAGGGGAGGGCACAGGTGCACCGCCGTAATGTGGGTTGTATAACACTGTTCTATTAGTACTACTTTGGAATGTGTTCTAACTATATCAGGGACCTCGTTCCGGAAATCCGAAGATTCTTATGCAACACAAGTCAATCCGTTAGATCATATGCATTTGTGCTTGATTGACCAGTGGACCGAACAACACACTCACTTCCGCAGAAGTTTTTCCAGTCAGTTGCAATATAGGAAGATTCAATCTAATGCCCACAAACACTACTCCCACTTCCACCTTCCCACAACCTATTTTCCTTGTTCTAACACAATGCATAGCATAAGTAGATGTCGTTCTCCGAGTGCTTGTTCTAAATAAAACAAGCACAACAAGGCCCCGGGCAAAGGATCGGCGACACTGTGTTACCCATTTGTGCTTAAAAAATGCGATGAAGAAGCTCTGCCAACCTCCTGGAAGGAAGGTATACAAAGTTCCAAAAATATTGCAATAACTGCAAAGGTATAATACTTCTTGCATTACCGAGCAAAACAGTAAATCGAGTAATTTTGAATAGAACGTTCGGCGCAGTTTCCGCTACACTCCACGAAAATCAGTTTGGGTTTAGAGAATCGCTCTTGTATGGATCTAATCAACACAATAAAATAGTACTAGAGCAATGTAATGAATTCCGCACCCCAATTTACCTAGCCTTCGACAGTGTTAATAGGGGCTATGGAGGATTTTGTAAAAATCGTATAACGAAAATTCTGAACATAATTTGGGCGATGTATGTGGATTTTTAAAACCGAGCCCTCACAAAGGTAAATTCGAAGTAACTAATGGAGTAAAGCAAGGATGAATTTTTTCACCTATACTTTTAATCCTTGTTATCGACAACATAATGGGCATGGCTCTAAATGGTAGACACGGTATCCAATTCTCACAGTTTAAACAACTTGAGGACTTGGAATATGCCGAGGACGTATGTCTTCTATGCCAAAGCTCAGGTCACCTTCAAGAAAATACTAAAGCTATCACTGTTGAGTCTTGGGCAGCTGGGCTGGAAATCAATATTTCCAAGACAAAGATTATGCTCAAAGGCTATGGATCAAACCCGTTGACATGTGAAACTTGGAAGTTTGGTATCTACAAAAGGTGACGCAGACGAGGATATTAAATCGCGTATTAATAAATCAAAATCTGCATTCGCCCTTCTTTGAGCTATTTGAAAATCTCGGTAAATATCAACAACAACTAAGTTACGAATAAATATACAACTCGAATGTCAAGTCCATCCGGTATTACGCCATGCCATTGATAAACGACTGCAAACCTTTACAAACAAATGCTTAAGGCAAATCCTTAATATATGGTGGCCGAATCGTATAAGAAATTAAGATCTACTAAGCGTGACAAACCAAGTAACTGCATCTATAGTAGTATGTAAACAGAAATGGCGGTGGATAGGCCACACAATTCGAAGGTCAAATTCCTAATACATTACTCGACAAGCGCTTAGTTGGAATCCACAAGGAGCCGTCGTGTTGGTACACCTGCTAGAACGTGGAGAAGGTCAATTAATGTGCAGCAAACTATTCATTAAAAGACATATGCCTAACATCTCCCAATAGAGTTCGATATAAAAGGATGGTTAAGGCCCTATGCTCTACTGGGTGTCAAGAATAACAGAAGAAGACAAAAGAAGATAGTGACAATAAACATTTTTATCTTAACGGGGCTAAATTTCCATACCTCACCCTCTTTCCTCAAAGTTGCACTATAGCAAACAACAAAGCTCATTTTCCCAAGGGCCGTGAGTTTGATTCGTCTCTGCAATGGGAGGCGTCACCAGCATCTCGATAAGCACTTCTTAATACACTAAAGACATTGCATTATTAATAATACTCAAGTTGTTTCTAGGAATGGTGCCTTTTGTCGCTCCTCTGTTGGTGATTACCATTACCAGACTATCTCTTTCGACCTTTGCCTTCATTTTTGGATCGGTGTGACCATTACCCTAAGGGCTTTTTGGTACAAGGGGATAATCAGGCGTTTGTTATCTATTATTTGAATCTTTAGAATTAATCCGGGTGTGATGTTTTTCAGAAATGCCTGTCGACAATTTCAAAGACTCCTTTGTTTTACAATCAGTTTTTTTATAAAAGCCTCTGGCCCATTTCAAAGGCATGTCTTTTTGACAGTCAGAGCTTTATAATCGTGATTTGACGCATCTCAATGATTCTGAGATCATTTTGCCGTTCATTATTCCTCTTCTTCGAGTTTCACCTTTAAACCCCATGTTTTAGGAAAGGTACTAGTTTCAGAAGAAGAGTGTGTCTGTGTTACGGCTCAAACTTCATTTTACTGTAATCAGCCATTCTGCGCAGACCTCAGACCGTGGTTTACTTAAGTATGCGAAAAATAATAAAAACGTGTTGCCACGTATTTAAAATGGATACTGAACTGCTGAGCTGTCTCTTTCGGAGATTTAAGGTAATCCAGGACTTACATTGAGTTTATAAAAATAAATCCAGCGACTTAATGACCGCTTCATTGACGACATTGTATCTCATCCACTCTTCTTCTTCCCTAGATCTTTGGAAAAGATCTCAAACCCTACCAGATTATGGAGACGAGTATTATCAGTGTAGAAATTAGTATACCTTCTTTTAAGAGGAGGTACGCTGATCTGGTTCATGTAGTCAAAGTTGTCTGGAATGTAAGTCATCCCGTTTAGAGATTACAATAAAACTTTGTGATATCTTTTTTAACATAACTCCCTCGGATTCTTATTTAGTGCTTCCGACAAGGTGCTACAAAGCGCACCCGCTGTATACATTTGAGTTTTTTGCGTGTAAAAAATGTGACAAAATCAAACATTACTTCTATGTTGAGCTGAATTTTAGCCTTTGGTCCAGTTATACTTCAAAGAACTTATGGCAGTCCTTGACTTTAACCGATTTCGAATATTTGCAAAACAAGGACTACCCTATTTTACATATAAACATGTTATATTATACATAGGTATTAATACATTTCATTTATCCCAAATATCAAAACAATTTTGTGTCACGTTTTTACTTTATATCCCTGTTTGTATTAGATAAACGTGCCTGTAACTTTACTACGTGTTTTAAAAGGAATCGATATCTTCCATTTGGAAAAGTTTAAATAAAATATATTTATTTAGATTTGATATAGAACGTACATAAGTGCAAAACAAATCAATAGATTTATTTATATTTATGAACTTTTTCATTAAATGTTAAAATGTACTCGTAAATAATTTATCTACGATTTGAATTCTATCCCAGCAAAACTTTGGTAATGGCAAGTACTCTGATAACTGGTTACCTTGTAACGACTACAACATACCATCCGAATAAATAATAAGTTATTACAGAAGTACTTATTTGTAATTAAGATGGTAATTTAAACTGAATGGCCCCGGTTCAAATCCCACCAAGGACAACAATTTTTTTAAGTTTTTTTTTTTTTTAATAAAAGAGTCTTTTTACATGATTTTTGAATTTTAAGAACTTAAATATTATTTTCTGTAAAAAAATTTGTAAAACTAACTCACGTTAATGAAAAAATACCATCATGAGTCAATTTTGATTATGTAGGGGATGTTGAATACCAAACACGATTCTAATTGGTCTTAACTTGGTAAGCCCAACATATCTGGGTCATCCTTCATCTCAACTGTGGACACATGCCTTCTCATGGTATCACCCGGGGAGCTAGTTTAACACCCACCCATTAATATTGTGAGTTAACATGTTCCGAGAGTTGTCCCATAAGATCGATAAAAATGGGTTAGGATTACGGGCTAGTAACCCTCTCTTGAAAAAAAAATACAATGAAGAGGATAAAATTAGAATTGAAATGTCCCACTACCTAATGTTAGAGGAGGATGTCCGAAACTTCTATAGAAAGACCAAGTAGAGGAACATTTTTCAAAGCTTGGCCTATAAAATTGTAGAATATTCGCACAAGATCGAAATCCATGGAATTCTAAGCTGATAAGTTTTCAACATATGAAGTAGCTCAGTGGAAGAGTCTCTGCCTAGCAGTCGGAGGGTCTGGGTTCGAGCCCCCATGGGATCATAAAAATAATTTTGTATTTCGTTTAAAAATATATGTTTTTAATAAAACAACAACAAAAAAGTTGTTGCTGTTGTTGTTGTTGCTTTCAAATTGCTTACCCAAGTCATTACTTTTCTGCAATTGGTAAGTACTTGCCTCCAATGACATCCCCATGTTAATGTAATGACTTAAACAGCGAATGAGTAAGTAGTTCGTGTTCAATAGTTTAACTGTTTAACTCATTATTTGGTAATGAAAAGTTTTACTGGGTAGGTATAAAAATGTATTAAAAATTGGAAATTTAAGTAATTATTACACTTTGTTTTTGGAAACTGAAATATAAATTACTATTTCCTCTTATTTCTCATTGTAGTTTGTTATGGAATGTTTTTAGTTTAGGTTTATAAGAATTTGAATTCTTCCTGGAAATTTTGAATCTATTTGCGTCATTGCAACTGATAAAATTTATTCATACCTGCATAAAAAATTGTTTTTCTCAGTTATTTTAATATTCTATATCTAATAAAACAAAAAATGAATATATAATATTGTATAATTAATATTTAAACAGAATTAAAATAAGTTATTCGAAAATATAAGATAATGAAAACTTTGTTAAAACTTATTCTATATCCTATAAGTAGTTAAAGAGTGTTCTAAAAAAATATGCATTTACTATTTTAGACAAAATTTATGGACTTTTAAAAAAATAGCTAAAAATTTGAAAGTTGACCCTCGAACGGTTTCTAATGCCATCAGACGGTATAAGGAAAACCTGAGCATTGAAAGAAAACCTGGATCAGGGAGGAAAAAAGGTATTGGTAAGGCAAAAGAATGGTTCGAAGAGCGCCTAACACTTCTTTAAGAAAAGCAGCTCGTACGGTGAAATGTTCTACGAATTTTGCACATAGAGTCAAAGCTTATGCTGGACTGAAGACATACAAAGTCCAACAGGTTCCAGATCGCAATGCTATAAAGAACTTAGAAGCAAAAAAACGAGCGAAAAAATTGAAGTCTGATTTTATAAAAAAATACACCTGTTGTGTGATGGATGATGAAACATACGTACTGGCAGACTTTTCTCAACTTCCTGGTCAAGATTTTTATGTTGCTGATAAACGGGGCAATGTTCGGCAAGAGTTTCGCACAAAAAAACAAACAAAATTCCCTAAAAAGTTTCTCGTGTGGCAAGCTATTTGCAGTTGTGGCAAAAGAAGTAAAGTATTTGTGGCATCTGGCACAATAAACACAGAAATTTATATAAAGGAGTGCCTACAAAAACGGTTGTTACCCTTTTTAAGAGAGCACAGAGTGACTAGATTTTTTTTCCCGATTTGGCATCATGCCATTATGGAAAAAAGGCACTTGAGTGGTACTCAAAGAATAATGTCATTTTTGTACCACGAGAGGCAAATCCACCTAACTGTCCAGAACTTCGGCCTGTGGAAAGGTATTGGGCTCTGGTAAAAAAGGAATTGAAGAACACAGGAGAGATTTCCAAGAATATGTCCGATTTTAAGCGCAGGTGGAACACATGCTCCAAAAAGGTATCAGAAGCAACTGTAAAATCTTTAATGGGAGAGTTTCCGAAAAAAGTCGATAATTTTCCAAAACCCGAGTACTAAGTAAACATTTTAATGCTAAATGATTTTGTATAATATGTCATTATATTTGCGTATTTTGTAGAGTTTCTATATTAAAAGGTTTGATTTTTATTTAAGAAAATCCAACAACAAATTTTATTTAGAGCACTCTTTATAAGTAGTGGCAGTGTTTCAGAACATTTGATTTTACCAGTATTGCAAATGACAAGAAAAACCACATCGAAAAGTAAATCTCTATACCGACGTACTTTCTCTATAATGTGTTATTTGGTCTCTGCGATAGTACTCAATTTAATCAATAGATTTTGTTACCCTGCTGTCACTGACAAGGACTTAAGTACCTCATGTATACGGAAAAGCTTCAAAATGAAATTTAAGACATCGGCTCATATTTGGCCTTAATGTAATACATAAAAGTTTGGCGATCAGATGAACGCGTTTGCCGATGACATTGATTTTCTGGGACGCACTTTACGCGAGATACCTGCCGCCTTTTTCAGTATCAAGAGGAATCACACAAAATGGGTCTCGCTGTCAATGAAACAAAAACAAAACTGATGGATTCTACAGGCAGACAGACCACTAGAATTGTGTAAGTTGAGAACTATAGCTTCGAGGTTGTAAAAGAATTTGTATACCTTGGTACCGCTGTGAACATCAACAACGATATAAGCTTTGAAATCAAACGTAGAATAATACTTGCCGATCGGTGCTATTTTGGCCTAAGCAAACAGCTAAGAAATAAAGTCCTCTCCGCTCTATAAAACGCTTATACTACCCGTGTAACTTTATGGTGCAGAATCATGGGTAATTGCACAGGCAGATGAAGCTTTCCTTGAGTGCTTGAGAGGAAAATCCTACGAAAAATATTTGAACCAGTCTGCGTCAACAATGAGTATCCACATCGAATGAATCATGAGCTGTATGATTTATACGCTGACATAGATATAGTAAAACGCATTAAGCAACAGCGGCTGCGATTGCTAGAACATATTGTGCGAATGGATGAAAATACTTCGGCAAGAAAAGTGTTTGATAATGATTCTGGGGGAACTTGTAGAAGCGGGCGTCCAACATTTCGATGGAAAGACCAAGTAGAAGAAAATCTTTCAAAACTTGGCATAAGAAATTGGAGAATATGCGCACAAGATAGAAGCGCATGGAATTCTTAAATATGCTCGGCCTTTGACCTTAACAGGTTGTTACTATAGGCCATTTAAGTAAGTAAGTAATATTGTTACGCTTTTCCTTTAAAAACGTGGAAGGAATTGGTTTTCGCAAACAACCGTAATCAAATTAAAACACTTGTAGTACCTATGTAGTTTTACAAAGCA
Source organism: Stomorhina lunata (assembly GCA_933228675.1). NCBI lineage: Eukaryota > Metazoa > Arthropoda > Insecta > Diptera > Rhiniidae > Stomorhina > Stomorhina lunata. The sequence goes on along the minus strand of OW121741.1, from coordinate 84,069,688 downwards.
ATACTTTTATTTACTTTAGGTTAATCACTTAAAACACACTTTCACAAATACTGTAAACAAACTTCACAAAACTGCTTTACAAATACTCTTAGTCACACTGTTCTCTTTTATACGCGTCTTAATTAAAACTGTTCCCATAATACTCGTCCATCGGCCTTATATAGTAGAGAAGAGAGTTTCTAGCAATTTCTGCAGACGTAAACAAAGAGCTGCTGTAGTTGATTACACTAACAATGTGGCTTACGAAAGTTCATGTGTGTTCCACTACATTCTCACATGATCAAGAACACACTCACATATACATTGTAGAAACAGATTATCTGAAGTTAACAGTAACAGAGAGAGAGAGAATGTAGATAAAAAGAAACATGTTGCTATACTCTTTACTGTACATAAGAGAAACATGTTGCTCTGCTTATTGACATAAACAGAATAACAACAACAACAGAAACATCCAGAAAGCGAGGGGAAGAATTATAAGCAGTGAACCCTGCACAATGGGACGGATAAGTTTAAATTTGTCACAATATGTATATAGTCGAAAGTTTGAATATAAAGACGAAGCTAATAAAATTACTTGAAAATTTAATGTGGATAGTACCTGGTTGACCGAGCCTAGCTCGGAGCTTTAGATAAGCATTTGGAGTAAAATTTTAAAGTGTTCATATATTTTATTTTATAAAGTACTAAAATAAATTTAGAGAAAATACATTATGCAAATACCCAATTAATTTTGAATCGTTTTATTCATTTTGTCCGACCAACACATGATCAATTGCATAGTTTACAGTTCAATTCATTTTAAATAATTTTGAAAATTGGTCATACCAACTTAGAAACCTCCGTCGACTCATGCTCAAGAACTTTGCTAAAGATCATAGCCTGATCAAATGCACAGTTTACGATTTAATTAATTTTGAGTAATTTTTCGTGTCGCCACATTTCGTAAATTTGTCATACCAACTAAGAAACCTTCCTCGGCTCATGTATAACAAATTTGCTTATGATCATAGCATGTTCAAATGCACAGTTTACGGCTTTATTCACTTTGAGTAATTTTCAGTGGCGCCACCTGTCGGAAAATATTCATACCTAATAAGAAACCTTCGTCGGCTCATTCGCAGCAACTTACGATTTAATTCATTTTGAGTAATTTAAAGTGGCACCACCTGTCGGAAATTTGTCATATCAATTAAGAAACCTTCGCCGGCTTATGCGCAACAACTTTGCTGAAGAGCATAATGTGATCAAATGCATAGTTTACGAACTAATTCACTTTGAGTAATTTTCAGTGGCGCCACCTGCCGGAAATTTCTTTATACCAACTAAGAAACCTTTGTCGGCTCATCCGCAACAACTTTGCTTAAGATAATAGCATGATTACATGCACTGCTTACAATTTAATTCACATTGAGTAATTTTCGGAGGCGCCACCTGTCGGAATTTGGTCATACCAATTAAGAAACCTTCGCCGGCTTATACGCAACAACTTTATACAGACAGACAAACATTCATTTGTTTAAAAGTTATAACATTATCAATCAGTTTCCCTTTTTATCCCCTAATTTAAAAAAGTTCCATATGCATATTTGGTACTTCTTTGGTATTAATTGAATTCGGTACATTTTCCAAAAACGCAGTTAACAGTTTGTTTTTATTCATATTACTTTATGAGATGTAAAGTTTTAGTTTGATCCCCTTTTTACCCATTTTGCCAACCGCAATAAAAAAAAGTACCAAATACGTGTTCAGTATTTTTTTCTCATCTTTTGACTGCAGTATAAAGTTCCTTTTTATATTCTTTGGGTTAAAAGATAAGAGTGGCTTAAAAAATGTACCAAAAAAGCTATTTTCGCCCTTTTTACCCCCTTTTGGGCATTTTTTGACCCCCTTTTGAACATTTTTTTAAAAAAGTAGGAAACACATGTCCGCTTGTTTTTGTAACTGTTCAAAATGTGGTTTAAATTTTGTTTAGAAAATACAAGGCTTTAGATTGTTTTCCCCTTTTACCCGTTTTTAGCCCTTTTGCGGCAAAATTTCCAAAAATCACTTCTATCTCCATCTTTATGGCAAAAAAGGTACCCACCGTCCAATTAATAGATCAATAGAGCAGTTCGTCTTTCTCAGCCGATCATGTGATTACAAGTTAATATAAATATGAATTTTGAGTATCAATCTTGATCCTAATTTGCAATTTAACTTAAGAGTTCAGTTAAATAGAAGATCTAAACAAGGTGTCCTGACGAAGGCTGTTGCGAGACCTAAACCCGACTCGAACTTTACATAAATAAATATTATATAATTTTTCGATATTTGGTTTTTTTTTCTAAATTTTAAACCCTTTGTGAATCGAAGGCTACTGAGAATCTGTAGAAGAACAGGCTAAATACGAAAATTTGCGATAACTTCTGTTTTGGGTGATGTAAAGAAGATTTAAGGTTAAAACTTTGGTGTATTACTTCGTGCCTTGCCTTCGCCTAAGAATCACAAGAAAATATTATAACCAGAAGGTAAATATTTTTACAGCACCAACAATAAATATGTAGACATTGAAACTTTCTACTTTTTGACAAGTTTATTAACTTTAAATCTCTTTTACACGTTGTGCTAATATTTATGAATCTCTTCAACCATTTCGGATGACAAAACATGTAAATTAAAAACTTTGTTTAGTTTAAGTCGACTATGCAAAACCCTAAGATATTATTTGGCAAATAATTTTGTTTTTTCAAATTTAACCCCTAATTCATAAACGAATTATAAAAAGCTATTTGTAGGAATTTTGTATAAAAATTTGATTTATAATTTTTTTATAATCTAATTTTTAATTTATGAATAAGGGGGTTAGTATATTATTTTTTCAATTAAAAACGATGATAGATGGAATTCTTTTTGCAAACAACCGAAAACAAAACTAAAACACTTATTATGTTTTACAAAGTTATCGTTTTTATTATCTTTACAGTAACTATTTTAAACACACTTTCACAAAAACTGTAGGGAAACTTCACAAAACTGCTTTACAAATATTCTTAGTCACACTGTTCTCTTATACGCGTCTCAATTAAAAACACAATATTCGTCCATCGGCCTTATATAGTAGAGAAGAGAGTTTTTAGCATTTTTTTTTAACAAAGAGCTGCTATAGTGGCTTACGAAAGTTCATGCATGTTCCAATACTTTCTCACATGATCGGTGGTGGTTTAACTAGACTTGATTTTAATAGCAGATCAACGCCTATTTTATCTGTAAAGTCAGGTTTTAATTCTTGTAATTGACATAAGAACCACCGTGGTATAACAGGTTAATCATCTGCCTAGTTCTATGTTCGATCCCCGGCCAGACCCACTTGAAAAAAAATAAATTAAAAAAAAGCGGCGGTTCTCCTCATAACTGAGCTAGCCACTGGTTATTGAGTATTAGGTTATATAAAACTTCTCTAACTTATGCATTTGCCGTTTGGAGCCGGAGTTAAAGCGGAGGTCCCTTTCAATGAGTCTAAAAATAGAATCGGCAGCTCATTGTCTGAGAGAAGTACTAATTTGAAATTAACTTTTGATGACGATTATCCAACTCACACGTGTTTATGATATGTATATATGTGCGTTTATGTGTTTTCATTGTTCTTTATCCACTTTAATTTCATTTTTTGCAGAAAAAAAATGTATGGAGTGCAATATCTTTATATTATAGAGTCTATCGTTCTACCTTTAATAGGGTCGTTTCAAAGATATTAGAACAAACTCACCTATTCGCGGAAAGTTTCTAGATCAAAAGATCATTAATTTCGGTTTAGACTTTTTCATTTCTTTGTTAAAGGTTCTAAATTCTTTGCAATTCTACTACTTCCTAGAGTAGAGTGCATTATGGACCAGAAAATCTAAATGAAAATATGTTTGTTATTCTAGCTTAGGGCATCCAATTCTACCCCCTTCTCATTCAGTTTCTTATGGGAATGTAAACATGTCACAGTAAAGGGAAGGGGTGAAATACTTATAAAAATGGCTGGAATGGTTTATTATCCTTTGGCATAAATATTTTTCGGGTTTAACTTTTACGCGTTTTGCGTTGTGTTTTCCTTTTGCTCCGCTAAAATGTCTGGTTGCTGGTAACTTTAAGTTAAACTTCTTCTCGTTTAGCTCTGGTATGTCAACAAACCAAATGTTCGTGACAACCCTTTCGCTTGACTTTATTATCTTGAATCTTTCTTCTTCTTCTTGTTCTTTGCTCGTCCTTAATTCAGTTGCTCTACAAAATCCCTGGAGGACAAAATCTTTTTTTTTTGTTGGTTACTTTTTTGTTGTGGTTGTTGTTGTTGGGATGGGAAAATTCTTCTTCATTTGTTAGTTTAAAGTCGTATTACAGTGTAAACATGTCTTAAGGACGTGATCTTATTGCATTTATGCGCGAAAATTTTGTGGCCAGAATTTTGATGGAGTTTTACGGGATTTTGTTTTGTATGAGAAATGTGAAAGTTTTTGGAAAGTTTTCTTGGTTGGTTTGAGAATAAACCCCAAAAATCTTTATAATGTTTATTAATATGTTGTTATTGTTGTTATTATTGTATTTTGTGTATATTTAAAGGGGATGTAATTTTATAACTTATTTTGTTGGCTTAAATTGGTATTAAAGATTTTATAACTTATATTTCTTGCGAATTTAATGATAAAATTCTTTACATGTTTCAATTTTTTATGATTTTCACAATATTCTTGTTAAAAGTCTGGAATAAAGTATTTTTCAACACTGACTTCCCAGTAAAACTTTTGATTACCAAATAATGAGTTAAACAGTTAAACTATTGAACACGAACTACTTACTCATTCGCTGTTTAAGTCATTACATTAACATGGGAATGTCACTGGAGGCAAGTACTTACCAATTGCAGAAAATTAATGACTTGGGTAAGCAATTTGAAAACAACAACAACAGCAACAACTTTTTTGTTGTTGTTTTATTAAAAACATATATTTTTAAACGAAATACAAAATTTTTTTTTATGGTCCCATGGGGGCTCGAACCCAGACCCTCCGACTGCTAGGCAGAGACTCTTCCACTGAGCTACTTCATATGTTGAAAACTTAGCAGCTTATAATTAATATAAACAATTTTTATTTTTAGATTCAAAATCATGTGAAAATAACTTTGTTTTTCCCTGCTTTGTTGTAATTTTTGGAAAAATATTTTTATACGATTTTTTGTAATTATTTTAAAACTTTTTTAAAATTATTTTAAAACTTAAACAATTTAAATCTTCTTTTTTGTATAAGTTTTTACATTAGATTGGCTCTTACTTATTTAAATGTTACAACCTGTTAATGTCAAAGTCCGAGCATATTTTAGAATTCCACGGATTTCGATCTTGTTCGACTATTCTCCAATTTTATAGTCCAAGCTTTGAAAAAAGTTCCTCTACTTTGTCTTTCTATCGAAGTTTCGGACATCCTCCTCTAAAATTAGGTAGTGGGACATTTCAATTCTAATTTTATCCTCTTCATTGTATTTTTTTTCAAGAGAGGGTTACTAGCCCGTAATCCTAACCCATTTTTATCGATCTTATGGAACAACTCTCGGAACATGTTAACTCACAATATTAATGGGTGTTAAGCTAGCTCCCCGGGTGATACCATGAGGAGGTGTGTGTCCACAGTTGAGATGAAGGATGACCCAGATAAGTTGGGCTTACCAAGTTAAGACCAATTAGAATCGTGTTTGGTATTCAACATCTCCTAGATAATCAAAATTGACTCATGATCGTATTTTTCATTAACGTGAGTTAGTTTTACAAATTTTTTTTACAGAAGATAATATTTAAGTTCTTAAAATTCAAAAATCATTAAAAAAGACTCTTTTAATAAAAAAAAAGTAAAAAAAATTGTTGCCCTTGGTGGGATTTGAACCGGGGCCATTCAGTTTAAATTACCATCTTAATTACAAATAAGTACTTCTGTAATAACTTATTATTTATTCGGATGGTATGTTGTAGTCGTTACAAGGTAACCAGTTATCAGAGTACTTGCCATTACCAAAGTTTTGCTGGGTTGTTTTAAGAATATATCAATGAATATTTTTTAGGCTTATTTCTCAGTTTTCTTAAAGATTTTTTAGCGTTTCAAACGATATCTCTGAATTAAAGGGGCACAATTTTTCAAAATCTAGTGAAATAGTAATCTGTACGGTTAATAACGGTTAATGTCACACTTAGTCGACTTGACTATCTTCGTAGACATGTTATAGACTATGCTAATAATGTGGAATTTATAGTATCGGTAAAATGTCTTCCTACAATCAGTGAGGTTATGTAATCAGCTCTAGGAAACCATCTTCTTGGGTTATTTACAAAAGGTAAATACAGGCAAGACAGATAAATAAAAGTATATGATTTTTAGCTTTCAAAACTTAATATTATAGTGTTAAAACTGGCAACAAATGCAAAATATTATTCGGTATTTTTAAGCAGTAAAACGCTGAAAGAAGGTCTCAAAGCATGATCTCAATAGGTAAAACTTTGGCATTACTTCGGTTTTACACTTCTATAGTTAGTCCCGTACTTACAAATGGTGGTGATATATGGGCAAATCCGAAAAAACGTTCAATCGAGAACAAAATTTTAAAACAGTCAAAATCACGTATTTGTGTTTATGAAGAAACTAGCTGATTGTACCCGGCGTTGCCCGGGTTGATAGTAAAAGATTTTTACTTATTGCTGTGTTAACCATTTCTTTAAAAATTAACAATTATGAAATATTTTTTTTATTAATTTTTTACTGATTGGCAGTTCTCTACATTAATGTGTGCTTGCAATGGGGCCACAAATGTCAAACAACATACAACACAGACGCGAATATTTTTTTATATTTATAGATTATCAAACAATTGTCAAATCAAATAACCGTCAAACAATCGTCAGTTAATCGTAAAACAATTATCGAACAATTAATTGAAAAATTAGGATTAATCAGGCTTGAGTTCATTTTTCATTTTCAAATTATTAATTTGAAAATTTGAAAGTAATAATGTGGAGAAAAACTGAAAAAATTATTTTGAACGCGGCTAGTGAAAAGATCGAGCAAAACAAGTAATAGGAGAATACACAATCAATTAAACGTAGTGATGTTCGATCAAACTCAATGAGTTAAATTGATGATTATCTCTGCAATTTGATAACTCGACTGTGGTCGAGGGCGCTAAGTGCTGATGACGTCCTGTGGCGGGACAGAAATTGCAATCCACTAGCCGCGTTCAAAATAATTTTTTCAGTTTTTCTCCACATTATTACTTTCAAATTTTCAAATTAATAATTTGAAAATTAAAAATGAACTCAAGCCTGATTAATCCTAATTTTTCAATTAATTCAATTTAAAGTTCGAATGATTAATTCCAAATTATCGAACAATCATAAAAAAATCATTGAATAGTCGTCAGTTAATCATCAATCAACTATCAAACAATCTACAAAAAATTATCAAATTATTGTAACTACCTTAACATACTATCAAAATTTCAGAAAAATCGGTCCCGTCGGTCATCTATATTTTTCATTTTTAATATATGAGTTATATGGAGGGGTCACGCCCACTTGAGATTTGAGAAAAAGAACCTGTCCATTTTAACCACTGGTCACACCTTACCATACTGTCACAATTTTGGAAAAATCGGTCTGTAGGGTCATCTATATTTGTAATTTTAAATATTTGACTTATATGGGAGGAGCCATGCCCACTTGAGATTTCAAAAAAGAACCTCGCCTATTTTAACCACCGGTCACACGTGTTCATACTGTGAAAATTTCAGAAAAATCGGTCCTGTCGGTCATCTATATTTGTCGTTTTTAATATATGAGTTATATGGGAGGGGTCACGCCCACTTGAGATTTGAGAAAAACACCTTGTCCATTTTAACCACTGGTCACACCATACCATATTGTCTAAATTTCAGAAAAATCGGTCAGTTCGGTTATCCATATTTGTTATTTTTAATATTTAACTTATATGAGAGGGGTCACGCCTACTTGACATTTAAAAATAGAACCTCGCCTATTTTAACCACCGGTCACACCTTACCATACTGTGAAAATTTCAAAAAAATCGGGCAGCTAGGTCATCCATATTTGTCATTTTCAACATTTGACTTATATGGGAGGGGTCACGCCCACTTGATATTTCAAAAAAAATCCGGGCCTATTTTATCCAACAGTCACACCTTAACATACTGTCAAAATTTCAGAAAAATCGGGCCTCTCGGTCACCTATATTTGTAATTTTTAATATTGAGATAAAAAAAAATCCAGAAGTACGGCCATTGGCAATGAATTTACTTTTATTAAGTTTGAAGTTTCTAACTTTTATGGTGTATCAAATTCAATGATAAATACTAAATTTTGCACCATTTGGTCCACTATTTACCCCATTTGAGCCCTTTCTGGACCAAGTTTTGAAACAAAACATATTCTTAAACCACCTTAAGGGAATGTTCTATCTAATTTCAAAATTTCATAAAAATCGGTCGAACCGTTTAGGAGCCAACCTCTTTCAAACAAACAAATAAACAAACAAACTTACAAACACATTTATAATATATATATAGATTTGCCATATATTGATCCTTTAGAATATATAATGGATAATATTTTTGATTGCTCTCTTCTTGAATGGCAGGTCTTTATTTGCACCCATCTCGAATTTTTATTAATTTTTTTAAAACAATAGGTTTTTTAAAAGTTCATAAAAATCGCAAAAACTAAACTAAATGAAGTTATCAAGTTTCAGTAGGGGCTCAAAGTCTGCTTAATTTTAAACAATTATATGTAAAAGACGTCGTCAAAAGTAATTGGAGTGATATAAATAATGTCAAGTAAAAAAGGGCTCACAGTGTGTAGCGTCCGTCACAGAAATAAAAGTTTTTTAATTTGACTAGTGCAATTTTTCTATTTTCTCCAATTGAACTTGCTTCGTAAAGAGAACTTATAGTATGCTTAATATTATTCTAAAAATATATAGATGTTAACATATCATTTGAAATAATAATATCTTATATCTTATATTCTTAAACGAGCAATAATTGTATATATATATATATATAGAATGGCTATCTCGAAAACGGCTCTAACGATTTTGATAAAATTTGGACAGTGGGTATCTTTTTTGATGTATAGGTCGAAGAAGGGACTTTTGGAACTTTTACCTCTAAGAGGGTAAAAACGGGTAAAAAGGGGAAAAAATCGAAAACGCTATGTCTCCTAAAGTAATAGGTATAGAAACAAAATTAGAATTACGTTTTAAACAGCTTTGAAAATAAGCGGACAGGTGTTTGGTACTTTTTTGAAACTATGTCCGATAGGGGGTAAAAAAGGGTGAAAATAGTTTTTTTGGCACCTTTTTAACCCACTCTTATATTTTAAACTAAAGAATATAGAAAGAAACTTGGTACTGCAATCAATAGATGTAAAAAAAAACATGAAACATGTATTTGGTACTTTTTTGATTTTGGAGCCAAAATGAGTAAAAAAGGGATAAAATGATAACTTAACATCTCCAAAGTAATATGAATAGGAACATTATACATTATGTTAAATGCGTTTTAAAAAAATGTACCGAATTCAATTGGCACCAAAAAAGTACCAAATATACATATGGAACTTTTAGAAATTAGGGAATAAAAAGGGGGAAAAATTAGTATTATTTTAAACAAATGAATGTTTGTCTATATGTATGTTCTTTATAGAATAGTAAACTGTGAATTTGATTGTGTCATGCTCTTTAGCGAAGATGTTGCGGATAAGCCGGCGAAGGTTTTAAAGTTGATAAGACTAATTTCCGACAGATGGCGCCACTGAAAATTACTAAAAATTAATTAAATCGTAAACTGTACATTTGATCATGCTATGATCTTTAGCAAAGTTGTAGCGCATGAGCCGACGAAGGCTTTTTAGTTGGTATGAATAATTCCCGACAGGTGGCGCTACAGAAACTTACTCAAAGTCAATTTAATCGTAATCTGTACATTTAATCATGCTACAATCTTTAGCAAAGTTGTTGCACATGAGCCGACGAAGGTTTCTTAGTTGGTATGAAGAAATTTCGACAGGTGGCGCTACTGAAATTTACTCAAAGTCAATTTAATCGTATGCTATACATTTAATCATGCTATAATCTTCAGCAAAGTTGTTACGGATAAGCCGAAGAAGGTTTATGAATTGGAATAAGCAAAGTCCGACAGGTGGCGCCACAGAAAACTACTCAAAATGAATTAAATTGTAAACTCTGCATTTGATCAGACTATAATCTTTAGCAAAGTTGTTGCGCATGAGTCGACAGAGGTTTCTGTTGATATGAATAATTTCCAAAATTATTCAAAATGAGTTGAACTGTAAACTATGCAAACTATGTGTTGGTCGGACAAAATAAATCAAATAATTCAAAATTAACTGAATATTTCTACAATGTCTTTCCTCTAAATTTATTTTAGCACTTTATAATATAAAATTTATAAAAACTTTAAAATTTTCCTCAAAATGCTTATCATAAAGCTCCGAGCAAGGCTCGGTCTACCAGGTACTGTATAGGAAATTGTTTAGCGTCCGTCACAATATATATTTTTTACAAAGTAATATTTATTAAATGCAAAATTTACGAACACATTTCTGCCTTATTCATAAAGCAATAACACTATATCCATAGTTTAAATTTAAGGTATTAGGTGTTAAAACAAATATACAGTGGGGCAAATTTGATGCTTTTTATACCCACCATCAAAAAGAATGGGGGGTATATTGAGATTGTCATTCCGTTTGTAATTACCTTAATATTGGCTCAAAAATCAAAAACGATACATATTCTGAATCCTTATGAAATTCTAAGACGATTGAGCGATATTACCGCCTGTCCGTCTGTCTGTCTGTCTGTTGAAATTCAATTCAGACATTCTTCATCTATGAGAAAATTTTGGTATTGAAATTGGGCAAAATCGGTTAACATTTGACCATAGCTCCCGTATAACCTCGTCTATACTAATCGCTTATTTGCTAATAAATGACAAGTTATAACAGCTATGACGACAAAATTTGGTATCTAGAAGTTTTACATAAGCATACATAAGGCATATAAAATTTCATCGAAATCGGTTCACATTTAACCATAGCTCCCATATAAAAAGCTTACAGAAACAGCCTAAATTCCACCTGAAATTCACTTAAATGCCAATAAATGATTAAACTATAGTAGCTTTGGCCACTAACTTTAGCACAAGGAAGTCTTATGCAAATGCCAGCGAGTGTGCAAAATTTCGTTACAATCGGTCACCATTTGGCCATAGCTCCCATACATAAAACTTACAGAAACACAAAAATACAAAAAGAAAAGGAGATTTATGTCCGTTTGTCCGTCAGATAAAAGTAAACATTTTACAAAAGTATTTTTGATATGTAACAAAAGTTATGTACTGAAAATGGGCGAAATCGGTTCACATTAAGTTAGAGCTCCCATATAACCCCGCCCCGGGAAACACATGAATGCTGATAAATTGAGTACAATTTTAATAGCTATGACGACTAAATTTAGAATAGAAAAGATTTATGCAACTATTGGTCAGTATATCAAATTTTGTAGGAATCGGTCCATATTTGACTATAGCTTTCATATAAAAAACACTCCCGGAAACCAAAAAATATTTAGCAAGGATCAGTTAAAAGCTATTAAATTAGAAACTGTGATAGCTATTGCCACTAAATTTTGCAAAAATAAGCTCTATATAAATACCAGCCGGTGTGTGAAATTTTAAGATTATATATATAGTAGATGCATTAGGAACTCCTAACAAAATTCTTTGAAATCTGTGCAAAGATATCTTGTGTAAAACGACAATGGGATTTATTTAAGTAAAACAAAATCCATACAAATGTATCGTCCGTCACGCAGGATTTGACCATATTGAAACCATCCAAAGGTAACCAAAAGTTTTTTCTTTTAGCCTATATATACTTTTGAACCGCCATGGTGTAGCAGGTTAGTCATCCGCCTAGCATACAGAGGTCCCAAGTTCAATCCCCGGTCAGACCCACTTGAAAAAAAAATAACTTTTCAAAAAACCGGCGGTTCACCTCATAACTCAGCTAGCCACTGGTTATTGAGTATTAGGCTATGTAAAGCTTCTCTAACTAATGCATTTGCCGTTCGGAGCCGGCGTTAAAACGTAGGTCCCTTTCAATGAGTCTAAAAATATAATCGGATGCAGCTCATTGTCTGAGAGAAGTACCCCTTGTTCCAATTGGAATGTCGTGGGAGTTACGTACGTACATACGTAACGAATATTGATGCACAATTTGAAGACTATGTCAATGCAGATATTGATGTACTGAATATGGGTGTTCCGTACGATGAAGAGATTCTAAGCTATGTTATAAAAAGTCGTATAATTCCATAGCTTATTTCAGAAAATGATGTTTAAAAGGAACTTGCCGATGCAGAAATGGCAGATATTAATAAAACGACAGTTACACTAAAACACATTTACTCTTCGAATGTTGTACTTCGATTTTTATACCCTTCACCACCATAGGTGGAAAGGGTATTATAAGTTTGTGCTGATGTATGTAACGCATAGAAATATTTGTCGTAGATCCACCTTTTAGTATACCAATAGGCTTATAATCACTTTCTGAGTTGATTTAGCAATGTCCGTCCGTCTGGCTGGCTGGACCCCCATGTAAACCTTGTAATCAAACTATAGGTCGCAATTCTCAAGATAATTTGATGAAATGTGGCACAGATCATTTTTTGATAGTGGGACCATGGCTATTGAAATTCATGAAAATCGGTCTATTATTTATGGCACTTCCCATAGGTCCCACTTCCCGGAATTGATATAAATATTTGTTCATTATATTTAAAACAAATACTGCTTATGTAAACTAAAATCATTGTACCAAATTTCGTTGAAATCGGTCCACATTTGACAATAGCAACCATACAAACTTTTCAGTCAAAACGCACTAAATGAGACCAAAATCACTTAAACGCTCGTAAATCTAAAGATACCCAGCAAAACTTTGGTAATGGCAAGTACTCTGATAACTGGTTACCTTGTAACGACTACAACATACCATCCGAATAAATAAGTTATTACAGAAGTACTTATTTGTAATTAAGATAGTTATTTAAACTGAATGGCCCCGGTTCAAATCCCACCAAGGGCAACAATTTTTTAAGTTTTTTTTTTATTAAAAGAGTCTTTTTAAATGATTTTTGAATTTTAAAAACTTAAATATTATCTTCTGTAAAAAAAATTTGTAAAACTAACTCACGTTAATGAAAAAATACCACCATGAGTCAATTTTGATTATGTAGGGGATGTTGAATACCAAACACGATTCTAATTGGTCTTAACTTGGTAAGCCCAACTTATCTGGGTCATCCTTCATCTCAACTGTGGACACACACCTCCTCATGGTATCACCCGGGGAGCTAGTTTAACACCCATTAATATTGTGAGTTAACATGTTCCGAGAGTTGTCCCATAAGATCGATAAAAATGGGTTAGGATTACGGGCTAGTAACCCTCTCTTGAAAAAAAAAATACAATGAAGAGGATAAAAATAGAATTGAAATGTCCCACTACCTAATATTAGAGGAGGATGCGAAACTTCGATAGATAGACCAAGTAGAGGAACATTTTTCAAAGCTTGGCCTATAAAATTGGAGAATATTCGCACAAGATCGAAATCCATGGAATTCTAAAATATGCTCGGACTTTGACATTAACAGGTTGTAACATTTAAGTAAGTAAGAGTCAATCTTATGTAAAAACTTATACAAAAAAGAAGATTTAAATTGTTTCAGTTTTAAGATAATTTTAAAAAAGTTTTAAAATAATTACAAAAAATCGTATAAAAATATTTTTTCAAAAATTACAACAAAGCAAAAAAAAAGCAAGGAAAAACAAAGTTATTTTCACATGATTTTGGATCTAAAAATAAAAATTGTTTATATTAATTATAAGCTGCTAAGTTTTCAACATATGAAGTAGCTCAGTGGAAGAGTCTCTGCCTAGCAGTCGGAGGGTATGGGTTTGAGCCCCCATGGGATCATAAAAAAAACGTTGTATTTCGTTTAAAAATATATGTTTTTAATAAAACAACAACAAAAAAGTTATTGCTGTTGTTGTTGTTGCTTTCAAATTGCTTACCCAAGTCATTACTTTTCTGCAATTGGTAAGTACTTGCCTCCAATGACATCCCCATGTTAATGTAATGACTTAAATAGCGAATGAATAAGTAGTTCGTGTTCAATAGTTTAACTGTTTAACTCATTATTTGGTAATGAAAAGTTTTACTAGGTAATGAGAATTTCAAGTTTATTTTTTTCGCGCATCATTTTTGTAACAACTGTAATCAATTTGCCAAATTTCGAGATAATCGGTCCACATTTGACCCCAGCTCTCATATAAGTCCAAATGACGGAAACAGCTTGAATATATATGTTTTGAGAAAATGTTTGTATGATGGCAAAATTTAGCAAATATTTGTCTTTATACAGGAAAAAAATAACACCTTTGACCTTAGTGGTGAAGGGTATCGTATGGTCGGGCTTGACCGTCTAAAGAGTGTTCTAAAAAAAATATGCATTTACTATTTTAGACAAAATTTATCCATAGTGCAAGAAATAGTTTATTTTTTGATCAAGTTAGTTTCTATAGATATGTCAGATACTGTTATTTTAGAAATTCTTAATTTTCAATAGTTATTTCAATCAAAATGGACTGCGAAAAAAAAGTTCGTGAAAATATAATTAAAACTTTTCAAAAAAATCCGTCATGGACTTTTAAAAAAATAGCTAAAAATTTGAAAGTTGACCCTCGAACGGTTTCTAATGCCATCAGACGGTATAAGGAAAACCTGAGCATTGAAAGAAAACCTGGATCAGGGAGGAAAAAAGGTCCTACAGATATTGGTAAGGCAAAAGAAGTCGAGCGACTCTTTCGAAGAGCGCCTAACACTTCTTTAAGAAAAGCAGCTCGTACGGTGAAATGTTCTACGAATTTTGCACATAGAGTCAAAGCTTATGCTGGACTGAAGACATACAAAGTCCAAAAGGTTCCAGATCGCAATGCTATAAAGAACTTAGAAGCAAAAAAACGAGCGAAAAAATTGAAGTCTGATTTTATAAAAAAATACACCTGTTGTGTGATGGATGATGAAACATACGTACTGGCAGACTTTTCTCAACTTCCTGGTCAAGATTTTTATGTTGCTGATAAACGGGGCAATGTTCGGCAAGAGTTTCGCACAAAAAAACAAACAAAATTCCCTAAGAAGTTTCTCGTGGCAAGCTATTTGCAGTTGTGGCAAAAGAAGTAAAGTATTTGTGGCATCTGGCATAATAAACACAGAAATTTATATAAAGGAGTGCCTACAAAAACGGTTGTTGCCCTTTTTAAGAGAGCACAGAGTGACTACATTTTTTTGGACCGATTTGGCATCATGTCATTATGGAAAAAAGGCACTTGAGTGGTACTCAAAGAATAATGTCATTTTTGTACCACGAGAGGCCTGTGGAAAGGTATTGGGCTCTGGTAAAAAGGAATTGAAGAACACAGGAAAGATTTCCAGGAACATGTCCAATTTTAAGCGCAGGTGGAACACATGCTTCAAAAAGGTATCAGAAGCAACTGTAAAATCTTTAATGGGAGGGTTTCCGAAAAAAGTCGATAATTTTGCAAAACCCGAGCACTAAGTAAACATTTTAATGCTAAATGATTTTGTATAATATGTCATTATATTTGCGTATTTTGTAGAGTTTTTATATTAAAAGGTTTGATTTTTATTTAAGAAAATCCAACTACAAATTTTATTTAGAGCACTCTTTATAGTACTTTCTTACTTGTTTTTTTTTTTGGAGATGGGTAGCAACGAATCATCAGATAAACATATATGAATATCTTATTGTAGTTGAAGCATTTATTCATAAAATAAAATGGAAAGATGTAATTTATACCAAAATATCTAATTTTATAAATAAAATTAAAAAATATAAATAATGAAGTTTCTATATAGTGAAGTAATTGTTGGCCCCGGGAAGATTTACTATAGGGAAGTTCGACTGTACTATTTTTTACTTCCCATATTTCTAAACTCTAATTACTCAAGGAAGTACTTAATAATATTTAAAATACTTTATTTTCCCTCTTAATTCTTAATTTTAAAACATCTGCATCTGTTTGTTGAAAAACGCTCAAATGCAGCCAAATAAAATGCATTTCAAAATAATTTCAATTGATTTATTTGCATACAAAGTCTTTTGAAACCGAGTCTATTAATTGTAAAAATCAAAAAATAAAACGCAGACAATTTATATGAAGAACAAAAAAAAAAAAAAAAAAATCTGCGAAAAAAAACGAAAGTTAAATTGATGTTTAATTATTTCTCTGTACTCAAGAATTGACATTTGTCACTAGCACTTTAAAGTGATTTATGCCAGAATTGTTTACGTTTCGGCGTAGTCAAAATACAGCAGAAACATTTTACACTATTTAAATTTTACTTAAACCATTAAATTAAATGAAATATTTCTTTATTTTTCGCTTTATATAAAAATTTTGTATAAAAAAAAAATTGACAGACAAACAAAAATACGAAAATAAATACAAATATTTTTATTTATTCTTCAATGATATGCCTATTAGATGCAGTCGTTACACTGTGTCATGTGAAGGCAGGAGGAGATAGAGAGAGTGTGAACGATCGGTATATTTTATCACACATATAAATAAACAAATACATACATACATACACAACTCATTTACACTGACAATAATTATATTTTTAAAACACTTAATTGCAATATTACAGAAATTGTTCTTGTTGCTGCAATTGTTGTCAATAATGTCAACAATGTTGAATGATACATGCATGCATGAATGCCTTCTTACTTCATTCATGACAATGTGTTTGTGCGAAAAATCATGTTCTGCGAAATACCTTTGTAGTCAGTAATAATAAGAAGAAGAAAATTAAACGGCAACGACAACAAAAACAAAAGAAATCACAGCAACAACATCAAGCAGCAGCATCATCAGTGATAGCAGATCTGCAGCAGCATCAGTGGCAACAATAAAATTATATCAGCCAATGACATGTCATTACGGTATGAATAAATGAATGCAAAAAAAAACAACAACAATTGGAAAAGTAATGAAAAGCGAATTGCATTTAAATATAAATTTTAAATTACCAGCAACAACCAAAACAAAATATAAATTCACAAGCAACAACAACTGCAACAACATCAACAACAACAACAGCATCGATTGCTGCAACATCAATAAAAATAAATGAAAATTTACAATTTTCTCGATAATTTCACGATTTTGCTTCATTTTCTTCTTCTCTGCATTATAAACATATTTTGGCCAATATCCAACAGAATTTTCTTTTTTAATCAGAACATTAAAAAATAAAAAATAAAATACGATAACGAAAAATCAAATAAACTGCATTATTGTATTTAACAAATAAAATACCGAAATATTTCACTTTTTCTGAAAATCATTCTTTATTTATTTATTTTTTGTATTTTGTTTTATTACACATGAAAACGATGAAGATGAATTCTGGGAGGGAATATGGGAGGAAATATGCACTCCAAATTCGATAATACCGGCCTACAAGAAAATTGCTTATAATAAACATAATTAACCCTTTAATGACATCTGTTGCTTATAATCAACATTGTAAATTTTTGGCCATAGTTATTTTAGTTTATGTTGTTTATCATTTGTGAGCACTTAATTACGAAAATACATAAAAATATTTTCAAAAGCTTTACAAGTATTAATTGAATGCTTTATTTTTTAAACGTGTTAAACAACAAAAAATAAAAATCTTGGTTTTGGTCGATTTATGCGTTATGAAGGTAAATACATCATTTAGTGAAAACAAATTTCATCAATGATCGTCAAACAAGGCTATATCTCAAAAATTAGACCCAAACTAAAAAAGCGGCTAGCTCGCTTGAATAAGCTGCACCCGCATGTGCTTTTTTTTAACTGTCATAGTATAATCAATCAGAAAATAAATTTTGATTTTTTTAGTTGTTACCCTTAACCACCATAGGTGAAAAGGGTATTATATGCCTGTGCTGATGTATGTAACGCATAGAAATATTTGTCTTTTAAAAGGCTTCGAATCACTTTCTGAGACAATTTTGCGATGTCCGTCCGTCTGGGCCCCATATAAGCCATGTAATCAAAGTACATGTCGCAATTCTAAAGATAATTTAATAAAATTTGACACAGATCTTTGTTGATAGTTCGACCATGGCTATTGGAATTGCTCAAAATCAGTCAATCATTTATGGTACCTGCCATAGGTCGCACTTCCCGAAATTGATATTTTGGCCACAAATATCAATATTTTTTCATGAAATTTAAATCAGATACTATTTACATAAAACAAAATCACTGCACTAAATTTCATTGAAATCGGTGCACATTTTACCATAGCTCCCATACAAACTCTGCTGTCAAAAAGCACTGAATGTGACAAAAATCACTAAAACGCTCGTAAATCTGAAGATAATGACAATTTAAAGTTTATTTTTTGCATAGATAATTTTTACTAAGTCTCGATATAATCGGTTCATATTTGACCCTTGCTCTCATATAAGTCCAAATGACGGAAACACCTTAAATACATAAGTTTTGAGAAAATGTTTGTATGATAGCAAAATTTAGCAAAATTTTTATTCCCGAAAAAGAACACCTTTGGCCTTAGTGGTAAAGGGTATCGTATGGTCGGGCTTAACCGACTTCAGCACTTTCTTACTCATTACTTTTGAATTTTCAACTAAAAATGTAATATGTAAGATGAAATCTACAATGGTGATGATTGTTTAGTTTCAAAACGAGTCAAATGCTAAATTTTTATTTTTTTTTAATAATTTTAATATTAAATAAATATTTTTATAACAGATAAGTGTACTTTATAACTTTCATGGGAAAATTTTTTTATATTTTATATCAAGGTTGCTAGGATTTTTTTTATTTACTTAAAACTATGGAAATGTTGTTTAACACATTTTAAAAATAAAGCAATCTATTGAGAGCTAGTTGTAAAAACGTGAGTAAAAAACTGTAAGGGATATTAGATAAAGTTGGTAAAATTAAAAAAATCTTATTGTTATGTCATAAATTTTATAAATACGTTGTTGCTTATAGGCAAATTTGTCGATAGTTACAACTGTTTTAACACTGAAATTTAGTTTAAAATGTTTTAAAAGAAAACAAAATGTCAAGAAGTCAAACTTCCAATAAAATATTTCAATGAGTTCCTCGATAATGAAGTTGCAGATTAGATCTGCAACGAAATAAATCTAAGTTCGACGCAAGCGAAAGTCTTAGTGGTAAATTGTTTGGGGTACTCCACTCTTATAAATGAATAAACCTATGTAGAAACCAGAACAGACTTTTTAAAATCATATGTGAAGTAAGATAAGGACATTACTTTAATAATACCGCCTAGAGAAAATTGGGAGACCATGAATCGAAATATTGAAGGAATCGAGTTGCTAGTTACCAGAACGTTATAACGAAATTGAGGACGAATTGTAGAGTGCAGATACGAAGCGGCATGGGTCCCAAGCTACGATCAAACTAAAATGTTGTGGGAGCCAAGTAATACCAACCTAGAAACACTTATAAAATTGGAGTAGTCTAAACTTAGAGTTCACAAATCAGCTCCCTGGGAAGTGAGTATTCATGAGTTAATCAAATGAACCCAGAGACCATGCGGTCTTAAACCTTAATGCAGACAGTTCGTTGACAGAATCTATTGTCTTGAAATTATTTTGTTTTGGAATACTTGCTTTTACCGAGACTATTAACTATATCGAGTTCTTCTTAGCTGGAATTGAATTCCATCAGGGAGTAGTTTCCCAAAGGGACACTTGTTGCCTAAAGTTCTTAGTTCCTTAAAGATTTTTCCATTTATCATTTTTGGAGTACTAATGGGTAAGTTTTTGGTTTAATTGATATGATAGGGGTGATGTAGGGGATGTTGGATACCATTGGTCTTAACTTGGTAAGCCCAGACTTATCTTGGTCTATTCTTCATTTTAACTGTGGATACTGACCTCTTCGTCTTATCACCTGGGAGCCAACAATAACAATGATAAAAATATGGGTTAGGATTTCGGGCTAGTAACCCACTCCTGGAAAATATACTTAATATGAATATGAATAAGCAAAAAAAAAACACCCTAAAATTGACTATATACTATTATGCCAAACGAAAAAAGTACCATGAGTAAAGAATCAGGACCTGGAACACTCAAACTCTTTACACTGGAGGTGCTCTGATCTAGTTGATGGATGTTCTCGAGGAATATAAATACGATTTGACTGCTGTCCATTAAGTAAAAGTCACCTGTATTACAGCTGCCATGAGAATAGGCATGAATTTCGTTGCTGATTTATAGTTATCAAAAGTGGGCTCAAAGCAGCTTTAGATTCACCCCAGCTAACGAAATATTATCGACAATACGTGTCAAAGCAAAGTACTTCTATCAGAGTTTAATTTGTGCTCATGCTCCCAAAAAGGAGAAAGGCGAAGAGTCAAAGGAAGCCTTTTATGAACAACTCGAGGAAGTTTACGATAGCTGCACTAATCATGACGTAAGTAGTTATGTGTCGAACTTTAGAATGATATGGAGATAAAAGAAGGGAATAGGAACGTCTATACATAAGAAAAATAAAATATATGGAGAGCCGTGAGTTGGAAGAAACAGAGATGTATAAGAGTCGAAAAGAAGTGCGTAAATTCTACCAAGAAGTTAAACACCAAACAAATAGTTTTGGCAATTGCATCTTCTCCTGTAAGGACAACCAAGGTAACTTAGTGACAGATACAGAAAGTGTACTAAAACTATCGAGGAAGCACTATTGCAAATTGTTGGTATCAAATGAAAGCGATATGTCCACCACTCAACCAAAATGAGGTTAGAATTGCAATAACTTGACTGTAAAATAACAAAGTTGCGGGTTCCGATGGTTTGCCAGCAGAACTTGTAAAGCCCGGAGGTGATAGGTTGATAAGGTGTAAGTCCCAACCAGATGATTGAAGTCTTCAAGTTATAAGCCTCTACCCAATAAACCAAAAAGCGATACCGTATCGTTAATGATATAATATTTCAAGAGTTTTTAGATTCATAAATTATAAGACGAAATGATATCATTGTAATAAATACTATATTTTTTAAAAAATGCAATAAAAACTCGTTGAAAAACTTTTCAACTTAGAAATAGAAATAAAAAATTGTCTGTAAAAATTATAAGAATAAATTAAAAATTTTTACGTGTTTGTATAAATAATATAAAAATACAGCAAATTTAAAAACTGTTGCAGTCATATCTGGTTAGTATATCAACATAATTATAATCTTTTGACTATTCTTTAAAATATATAATATAATACAATAGTTTTTTTAACAGATTTGGAAAGAGTTAGTTTGCTGCTTCTAACTCCGCATCAATTGGCGTTCTCCACGTTCTACGACTACCGCTTCCTTGTGGATTCCAACGAAGCCACGCACACTTCGAAGGCCAAATACCAACATTGGTCTACAAGCGCTTCGTTGGAATCCAAAGTCGCATCTGATGCTGATTTATCAAAGAAGAGGTAAGGATATTCAACTTTTCTATATACATTATTGTAATCAAAGATCAGTCTAAAATATTAACTTAAATTTTGGTCAATTGATGCCAATAACAGACCTTAAGTAAATGTCTCCTTTATTTTATATAACTGAACCACTGCACAACAATTTGTGTAACTATTGGTTCACACTTTACAGATAACCATTGCCTTGCAGAAATCACAAAAGAAATCGGAAGTGTAATAGTGCGACGGATGTTCAACTTAGCCCAATGCTCCAATCGACACAATTTTAATATAGAAACAGAACGAAATATGTATTTCTATTGAGAAAAAACTCCTATTTATTTTGTAATATAAATTTTAATAAATAATATAATAAATATAACACTTAAGATCATAAAATGCAGCATGTTTTATTTTTACGAATATCATTTTAGAACCATTATTAGTTATAATTAATGATATCGTTATAATATCATTATTTTCTAAAATCTCGGAAAGTATCACGAAAATATCATATAACCTCTTCTTTTCGATATTGTAAATGATATCATAATTTAAAAAAATGATTATATCATAATCGAGTGTACCTTTTTTTAGGAGACTACTATTACTTTAGAGTCTAGAATGATATCATTCTCGGAATTGCTTGCCGAGTAAATGATATCGTAACGATATCATTATGATATCGTTTGGTTTGTTGGGTACCGATCGTATTGTGCGAAATGAAATAATTGAAACCTACCAATGTGTAGGTGAACCGCTGTGGTATAGCAGGTCATCCGCCTAGCATACCAGATGTTCCAAGTTCGATCCCTGGCCAGACCCAAGGCGATAGTTTATCATGCGATCTCTTTAATATCTGTGGCAATAAAGACGAATATCTTAAGTCGAAAATTGAAGTTTTGAGATATCATCAATTTTGTGTAATTTTTTTAGTCTTGATTTCTGCGAATAATTTATGAATTAGTATATTGGTAACATGTTTATTAGAGAGGAAGAATGAATATTTCAAAAACAAAAATATTGTAAAATTCAGAAGATTTTACGTTTTTTCTATTTAAGCTCTTTTTCGAAACTGAAATTTGCTTTGAACTGGACCTTAAGTAACTTTAAACGGTTCTGTTTAAATAAAAAGTACATATTGTGTAGTTTCATGAAAACATAAGTTATTTGAAAGTAATGACTTTATTTTTTCAAGGTCATCATTTATACAGCTTAAGTGAGGTTAAGCGAAATCGTTATATCATGAAAGAAAAATGTAAATATGTACATAAAAATATATGTACATAACTTGTTTTGATCAATGCATTATTAATTCAAAAAACTTAAGCTAAAAAGTAAACATACATAACATTGACAAAACCCGAATTTTATAAAACGTACTAAACACATTTAAGCGCCCTTGCTTCTGTAATGCAATAAACGCCTTAACTCAATTCTTTTTTATGTCGACTTAAGCTACTCTTCCATATTGCCACAGATATTGTGTTAGTGCAGTTACCACAACTGGAACAATTTTCAACAGAAAATAGACAATGCGCGATGTGACTGCGGCCTTTTCAAGTATAAAGAAGGAATCAATGAAAATATTTCTAGTTGTCAATAAATCAAAAATAAAATTGATGGTTTCTACAAGCGGACTATCCACTAGAATTGGACCGCTGTAAACATAAATAACTACATAAGTTTCATAATTATATTATGAACCAACAGACTCCATTTTGGCCTTAGTAGCAGCTAAGAACTAAATTTGCGTTCTGAAAAATGCCCGTGCTAGTGTATGTTGCTGAATCATGACAGATAAAGATATTCTTGGAGTTTTTGGGATGATAAGTCTATGAAAGATATATGGACTAATTTGCGTCTACAATGAATATTTATATCAAATGAATCATGATCTGCAGGAGGAATAAGCTAAAATCGTAAAATACATTAATAAGCAGCACCTGTGTTGACTGGGACATTTAAGTAAGTAAGTCAAGTCAAATATAACATAAATTTTTAGCGCAAAAGCCCTTAAACTGGACCATAACTATCTGAAAGAATAGTGGAACTCAACATTTTAACATTTTAGAAATAGACATACATATTTTAAAACATATACAAAAGTGCTATAGTCGGTCTTTTTCCTGTATAAAGATAAATATTTGCAAAATTTTTCCATCATACAAACATTTTCTCAAAACTTATATATATATATATATATATATATATATATATATATATATATATATATATATATATATGTGAACCGATTTCAACGAAATTTGGTACAGTGACTTTGGTTAACATAAGCAGTATTTGATAAAAAAAATATTGATAAAAAAATATTGATATTTGTGTCCAAAATATCCATTCCGGGTTTACGGAAGGTACCATAAATAATGGACGAATTTCAATAGCCACGGTCCCACTATCTGTGCCAAATTTCATAAAATTTAGCATTGCGACCTGTACCTTGTTTACATGGTTTACATGGAGGTCCAGCTAGCCGTCCAGACGGATGGACGGACTGACATGGCTAAGTCGACTATTGGTATACTAAAAGGTGGGTCTAAGACAAATATTTCTATGCGTTACATACATCAGCACAAACTTATAATACCCTTTCCACCTATGGTGGTGAAGGGTATAAATATATTTCACATTAAAACAGAAATAACGTCTCCCCAATTTCCCTCTTCCTCTTACAAAGTGGTAAATTACAAATAAAAAAAAATTTAATTTATTTTTTTGAATTATTTTTACATTTTGAATGTGCAAAATAATCGATACCAAGGAAAAATTTTCATTTAGTATTTCGTTAAGCATAATTAAAAATAAAAAATAAATACTTATACTAAATACTAAAAAACTCAATACTAAAAACCTAAAAATATAACAATTAATTTGCAAACAATTATAGGAAAATTTTTTTATAGTTGTTTGCTAAAAAATTGTTCTCTAGCAAAAAAAAAAATAGATAAATTAAAAAAAATTCACAATTTTTAAATGTCAACTGATTGATTTGTAAGAAAAAATAAATAAATAAATCGATTAAAAACAATTTAAGAATTTCAAAAAATAAAGATACACAAAAAATGGCACAATTCTTCGATTATTTTGTAAATTTTAATTTCACATGAAATTTTTAGCCATGAATCACTTACATAAATTAAGGGCATCAAAATATAAAAGAAGAAGAAAAAAAAAACATTAATATGAGTTCATTTTGCTATTTTTGTTTAACACAAATAAATAAATATTTTTATGGATTTTATTGAAAAACCCCAAATCAATTGATTTCTTTTTGTATATGAGGGTAAAAATCACTTAACTTAAAAGCCTTAAGGTTTTTGCAACTTTTCCTTTTTATTCGTATATATTTTTGGTAATTGATACATGCGATTTTTCTCAAAAGGAATTTTAAATTCATATGAATTTTTCATTTTTATTTTCCCTTTCTACTCGTGTTAGACTCGCATTTGACTTGAAAGCAAATATTTATATGGATTTCCCTGTAATAGCGTAAATATCAAATCATATGAACTGGATTTTTCCCATCACGTATTTTTCCTCTTTTTGTACTGGAATGTTCATTTTCTTTTCTATTTTTTTTTTCTTTTTATACCCATAAATTCACTTAACTTTATCAATATGTTTTTCCCAAATATTTTCTATAATCATAAAAATTTCAAATTTATTTTATACGATTTTAGTTAAATTGATTTCTCAGGATTTCATTCTTTTCTATGACCATCAAAATGAATAATTTATTAAATGAAAAATACGAGTGCCAAAACCATTTGAAACTGAAATATTGTTTCTAAATATCCAATTTCTTCTTTTTCAGATATTGAAATCCACAAATAAGAAATCTTATGACCGACCACATTTGATAAGTTTGATTTTTTGTAAAAAAGACGAATTTATGGGAAAATTCATATAATTTTTAAATTTTTAACAAAGTAGGAAGATTGTATTTGAAGATGCAAAAATTCTCATAGGTAAAAGCACGTTTGATACACGATACTATAAATTTGTGATGATGTATGTAACGTATAGAAATATTATTGGTCTAAGAGCCACCCTTAAGTATTCCAATAGACTTAGAATTGCAATCTGGGAAAGTTTTCGAGGATTCTGGAACAAAAATATGATGAAATCATAAAAATTACAGTAGACAATCAAAACTCATTTAAAGAATTTTTAAAAGTGGGTTAATATTGAAAGCAGGAGCAAATATGGACCGATTGTTATGAAATTTCGTATATATGTACATTAGGGTGACAATTTTTTGTATGAAGGAAAGTGATTTTTCGAATTTTATAACTTTTACTGCGGAATATTGTGACACTAGGTCTAAAAGTTTAGATCTGAAAATTTGAGCCAAATCGAACAACGTTCTATGGGCGCGCATTGGGTCCAAAGTTTAAGAGCCCATTTGTATGGGGAAAAATGGGTTATTTTTTGTTTTTGCGAAATTTAATAATTTTTACAACAAAAAATAATAGAATATTAAAGAGAACTAATACAGCTTTATTTCAAATCGAACGAAAGACGAAAATCCATGAAGTAGTTTAAAAGTTATTGCAGTTTTCCCCCGAAAATTCAGGTCCTTGAAAACGCGCCTAAGGATATGCACCAAAAATTGTATGTTGTAAATAAAGAAATTCCAAGGTTGGACATAATTTATCATTTAATGCCTTGTTACTAGTAAATAGTTTAGTGTTTTTTTAAGAGGTGTAGAACTTCGAATTGAAATAAAACACAAGAAAATCGTTTTAATGTCCATCAGTTTGGCTTTATTGGAAGGATAATTTTATGCCATTAATGTTTAAATATGATTTCGGGCATGTGGCCGCCGCGGCTGGCTCGAATAAGGCCAATTCTACAGGTCCAATTTTCAACTACTTTTTCGAGCATATGGTGCCGTATGTTGGCAATAACGCCACGAATGTTGGCTTCCAAGTCCCCTAACGTTTCTGGTTTGTTGGCGTAGACGAGCGACTTCACATATCCCCAAAGAAAATAATCCAGTGGTGTCAAATCGCACGATCTTGGTGGCCAATTGACAGGTCCATTCCGCGAAATTATGCGCTCATCGAATGTTTCCTTCAATAAATCAATTGTGACGTGCGCTGTGTGGCATGTAGCGCCGTCTTGTTGGAACCACAACTCATCCACATTCATGCCATCCAATTGGGGAACAAAATAGTCGGTTATCATGGCTCTATACCGGTCTCCATTTATGGTAACTGACCCTCCAGCATTATTTCGGAAGAAGTATGGCCCAATGACTCCACCAGCCCATAGAGCACACCAAACAGTCAGTTTTTGTGGATGTAATGGCGTCTCAAGGGTCTCATGTGGATTCTCTTCACTCCAAATGCTGCAATTTTGCTTGTTGACGTAGCCATTCAACCAAAAATGAGCCTCATCACTGAACAAAATTTTGCGATGAAAATCAGCATCGAGATCAATCTCATTTTCGGCCCATACACCAAAATCACGACGCATTGCATGGTCTCGCGGCATTAATTCTTGCACAAGCTGGAGCTTGTAAGGTCGCAAGCCAAGATCTTTGCGCAAAATCTTCCATAAAGTTGATGGACAAAGCTCCAATTGCTGTGCACGGTGGCGAATCGATTCATTCGGGTACTCTTCAACACTTTGCTCTACAGCGGCAATTGTTTCTTCGGTGCGCACTGTTCGACGTCGCTGCGGATGCGTATTATCATATAGAGTAAACGTAGTGCGAAAACGATCCATGGTTAACCGAATTAATTGCTCTGATGAACGATTATGTCGACCATAAAATGGACGGAGCTTGCGGTAAACTTCGCGAACTGAACCATTATTTTCGAAATAAATTTGCACGATTTGCAAGCGTTGTTCTTTTGTCAACCTGTTCATGATGAAATGGCAAACCAAACTAAATATTAATCACTTGACAGCTGACAAAATGGCCGCCAGCTAAAAAAGTGATGCCAACTTAAAGTTCTATACCTCAATAAAAAACACTTAGTTTATTTCATGTTGGAAAAAGGATTACGGTTTCAAAAATCATTTCTTAATTTTTTGAAAATTTTGTTCAACAAATATTACAAATTTACAATTTGCTCTCCAGTGTGTTAAAACAAATTTGAGAATAAAACTCAAAAAAATTAGTTGTATATCTTGAACCGTTTCGCCGTACAGATTTCACATTGAAGAATTTCGCGAAAATGTAAATTTTTGGACCCAATTCGAGTAAATGCTCGGTAATTTTTACTTGTATTCAATTTTAACAAAAAAGATAATTAATATTATTGGACGAGATTAACCCTTTCTTCACCGCGGTCAAATATCAAAATTTGAATTTTCTGAAAATTTTCGTGTCACCCTAACCACCACCTTCGAAGGCAACAGAAACAAATATAAAATCTTTAACGAAAAATTTTTAATGTTTAATGAATTTATACAACATTTCAATAAATTTCATGATTTTTACTTTATTTTCAAGCAGAAATTGTAAACCTAAAATATTCAAATGGAAAACAAGTAAAAATGTCTAAACTTTTTATTGAATGCGCAAATTATATTCAAGTTTTAAAAACCATAGCATTTCCTCAGAAGTTCATCATCATTAATTAAATGATAAATATATTTTTCTTCAAATTTATCATTCTAATTTAACAACCTGATAGCCACTAACTAACACTGACGATATCCTAAAAGTATAATTCGTAAAACGCATACAAAAAGCAAGACATCACCTGAAAGCCGACATAATAAAATTATGTAAAAAATGGTGGAAAGAAAAATACAGCGAAAAAGAAATTTACATAACATTTTGAACAATAAAAACTAAAACTATAATTAATTAAAATGTTTATCTAACAAAAATGTAATTTGAAAAAATGGCAAATTGTATTAAAGAATGAAACCAAAACTAAAGCCAAAGAAAGCCACAAATTATTTGGATTCACGCATTCGCTGAAGGGGACAGACAGACAAAGACCCACAGCAAACATTCACTCACTCCCTCCCTCTTAACTATGAAAACGTCTCCACGTCATCATCTCCAATTGCATACCTCCCGTCGAAACATAGTTAAGTTAAACTCAGACATATCCCAGTAAAACTTTTCATTACCAAATAATGAGTTAAACAGTTAAACTATTGAACACGAACTACTTACTCATTCGCTGTTTATGTCATTACATTAACATGGGGATGTCATTGGAGGCAAGTACTTACCAATTGCAGAAAAGTAATGACCTGGGTAAGCAATTTGAAAGCAACAACAACAACAGCAACAACTTTTTTGTTGTTGTTTTATTAAAAACATATATTTTTAAACGAAATACAAAATTTTTTCTATGATCCCATGGGGGCTCGAACCCAGACCCTCCGACTGCTAGGCAGAGACTCTTCCACTGATCTACTTCATATGTTGAAAACTTAGCAGCTTATAATTAATATAAACAATTTTTTTTTAGATCCAAAATCATGTGAAAATAGCTTTGTTTTTCCCTGCTTTTTTTTGCTTTGTTGTAATTTTTGGAAAAATATTTTTATACGATTTTTTGTAATTATTTTAAAATTAAACAATTTAAATCTTCTTTTTCGTATAAGTTTTTACATAAGATTGACTCTTACTTACTTAAATGTTACAACCTGTTAATGTCAAAGTCCGAGCATATTTTAGAATTCCATGGATTTCGATCTCGTGCGAATATTCTCCAATTTTATAGGCCAAGCTTTGAAAAATGCTCCTCTACTTGGTCTTTCTATCGAAGTTTCGGACATCCTCCTCTAATATTAGGTAGTGGGACATTTCAATTCTAATTTTATCCTCTTCATTGTATTTTTTTTCAAGAGAGGGTTTCTAGCCTGTAATCCTAACCCATTTTTATCGATCTTATGGGACAACTCTCGGAACATGTTAACTCACAATATTAATGGGTGTTAAACTAGCTCCCCGGGTGATACCATGAGGAGGTGTGTGTCCACAGTTGAGATGAATGATGACCCAGATAAGTTGGGCTTACCAAGTTAAGACCAATTAGAATCGTGTTTGGTATTCAACATCTCCTACATAATCAAAATTGACTCATGATGGTATTTTTTCATTAACGTGAGTTAGTTTTACAAATTTTTTTTACAGAAGATAATATTTAAGTTCTTAAAATTCAAAAATCATTTAAAAAGACTCTTTTAATAAAAAAAAACTAAAAAAAATTGTTGCCCTTGGTGGGATTTGAACCGGGGACATTTAGTTTAAATTACCATCTTAATTACAAATAAGTACTTCTGTAATAACTTATTATTTATTCGGATGGTATGTTGTAGTCGTTACAAGGTAACCAGTTATCAGAGTACTTGCCATTACCAAAGTTTTGCTGGGATTTTAAGTAATTTGTCTTTCTTTCTATTTTCATTGTAATAAAAAAAATTTAAATAAAATATAGAAATTGTTGGAAAAAAATAAATACTCGTAAGTATTTTTTTTTTCTTTTTCTAACTTTTTGGCTTTGGCAAAAATCTAAATAAAACAGCCAAAGCAACAACTTAATGTCTTGAGGCATAATCTTTTATTTTGACAGTTAAAAACAAAATAAATAACGACTCTACAGAGCCTAGAGGGTCTAAAACAAAACCTACAACACCAACTACAACTATTCAAACCTATAATAATGATAAAAATTCACTGTGGTTGGCTCACTGGCTGGATGGATAGATGGATGGATGGATGTATGACTGGCTGGTTGGAGTTGGTTGGTTGGATGATTATTACTCTGTTATAACATGGTTAGAGGTTGGTAATACAAACTATTTTAAATGGCTGACATGGTTGATTATAGCGGAAGAATGAAATTATACAGCACCAAAAAAAAAATAAACTGAAAAATTAACTAAAATTCAAGTATGAAATCAACATAAAAACTACAAAAATTAAATTAAAATGTTGTGAACAAAAAAGAAGAAAAACTAAATTATAATTTTAGCACAACAATACAATGAATTTGTTGTACATCCGCATGTCAGATAGGTACAACCTTTCGAAGTTATAGAAAAAATGTAAGATAAGATTAATAGATCGAAACTTGTAGTTTTAAAAATCTTAATTTTTTCAGGTGAGTCTTTAGGAATTCAAAACTTTTGTGTTCGCATTTTGTATCGAGAGTCTCTAATAAATTAGTCTTGTCCACTTCTATTCTCTAACATTTTTTCAGCTGATCTCCCACCTATAAATTAAAATTGATGTAAAGAATATTTTGACAACACTGTTTTTGGCAACTCATTAACGAATACGTTCAGTTTGATATAAGGACTGCTCCGAATACAGTTTGCAGTTGTATTAAGAATTGTTAAAATATTGTACAAATGCTTCTATAACTAAAATGTAAAAATATTATATGTAACCCGGTCTACGAAAAGGGAAAAGGTGGCTTATGACTCAAAAACAAAATTTCGAAAAATTAGCTAATTTTGTTTTTGAGTCATAAGCAGTGTTGCCACTTTAGGTGTAATTACACATATCATGTGTAATTTTTATTTTCATGTGTAGCCGATGTGTAATTGGCTGCAAGTGTAATTCATGTGTAATTTAAATTTTTATCATTTTTCAGTACTAACAGTTTTCAAAACTTGCACTTTAAAAAATAAATTTATATGCGTCCCATAATGCAAACTTTTTATTCTAACTACATAATGCATTAAACACATAGACAACAGCAGGCTACACGAACACCGACTACAAAAGTCGTTGGCTGCAATCGTCGCCTAGTAGTCAGCTACTTAATTATTTTGGGGACGGCAGCTACATTTAAGACGGCAGCTACATTTCGAAACACCTGTTTATGAGTGGTGCCAATATCGCGATTATAAGATGGACAAAATAACAATTTCAATTTTGATAAAAACGACATAAATTCATTTTATTAATTAATCTCCGAAATCAACGGTTTTCCTGCACCTGATAGTATGTCTATATCAAAAAATAAAAATATATAGAAAGATTTTGATGTGATCTCTTATAGTTTAAGAGTTATGCGCTTTTTAAATTTCAAGAATAATACGGTATAACTTTAGAAGTTTATATCCGGTATTAACTTTTTTTATATCAAACAAAAGCTACTGAAAATATCATTTATATTCTTATACATTCTATATAATATTCTTTATAATGGATTAAGAGCTATAATATACTATAAACTTATTTCTGCAACCGAATTATTTTTATAAAAATTCGCATATCTTTAAACAATATAGATATAAGTATGCTCTTTTATATAATGAATTTTATAAAGGACACTCTGGGCTTTTATATAACATGAACTACGTAGCTCTAGCACACGTAGCGTGTGAGTTAGACAGTTTAAAAAATAACTTTATAAAATTTTACTTATATTGAGTTAGAGTTATATAAATATAAATTTTTACATAATATTTAATTAGATATTATTATATACATTAAATATATAAATATTTGATAAGTATGTAAATTGTTTACATAAAATCTCCCCATTGTATTTATGGTAAATAAAGTCAAGTAGATTAAATCGCTCATTTATTTCAATATTATATGGTGTTGACAGCATTAAATCTATTATTGTCGCCAACAAAAATAGAAAATAGTTTAATTTTGGCTACAGCTACAACGGTGGTCGGTAGTCGTGTAGCCGTGTCGACTCTAAAAAAAATATTTCTATTTGAATTCATGTATTCTAATTTTGACAGGTTGTAGCCCGTAGCCTGCTGTTGTCTATGTGTTTAATGCATAAGAGTGTATGTTTTAAAATCTCAGAGCTTATGGGAAATCAATCATTCAGATTAAAATATATATGTTTATTAAATAATATGATATATTGGTATTGCTGCTCATGAATCTTTGACCACAATCTCTAAAAAAATTATACTTCATGATTTTCGATAATTTTATATTCGTCAAATTAAAACAATATTTAATTTAAGTGACGATATTTATTCAATTGCGGATATTGTTGATCAAAAAATTGCCTAAACTTTTCAAGTTCAATCATTATATGTGACCTTTTCCGAGAAAAGGAACCTAGTGTGTCAAAAAACGGGTCTAGAGTTAGCAGTGGAATCTGGTACCTAAAAGGGCTTAGAACAAGATGAAATGAGTTAGATTTCTGATAAAAATTTATTTGCCATAAAAACGTACAAAACGAACTTGGGAAAATCGATAAAAATGAGAAAAACATTCAAATTTTATTTTTTTAGTTTTTCTCAAAACTTTATTTTCATACACTAGGTCCCTTTTCTCGGAGAAGGTGACATATATGTTTAACAAAAAGATTTTCATTCTTCAATTTCGATTTGCAAACTCTTGACATGCACTTTTTGATTTTGAAACTTTTGGGCTTTGGAGCAAGAAGATTATTGATTTAAAGAATTCCTTGGAGATAGATTGTTTCCTACTTTGCAAAAATTTATTAATGGTGGACCAATTTTTGAACCTACACAAAAAATGATTTTCAATATAGTCGTTATCTATTTAATTTTGTTTATTTTTAAGTGCTAAGTAACGATTTGAAATAGTATACATTTATTGTTTTCTTTTCATGCGTTATGAAATAAAAAAACGTTGAACATTAATTTAAAAAACTACAAATCATTTTTTTATTTTTTACAAAAAAAAAAAAATTATAAAATTTAAAACATCCCAGCAAAACTTTGGTAATGGCAAGTACTCTTATAACTGGTTACCTTGTAACGACTACAATATACCATCCGAATAAATAATAAGTTATTACAGAAGTACTTATTTGTAATTTAGATGGTAATTCAAACTGAATGGCCCCGGTTCAAATCCCACCAAGGGCAACAATTTTTTTTAGTTTTTTTTTTTATTAAAAGAGTCTTTTTAAATGATTTTTGAATTTTAAGAACTTAAATATTATCTTCTGTAAAAAAAATTGTAAAACTAACTCACGTTAATGAAAAAAATACCATCATGAGTCAATTTTGATTATGTAGGGGATGTTGAATACCAAAAACGATTCTAATTGGTCTTAACTTGGTAAGCCCAACTTATCTGGGTCATCCTTCATCTCAACTGTGGACACACACCTCCTCATGGTATCACCCGGGGAGCTAGTTTAACACCCATTAATATTGTGAGTTAACATGTTCCGAGAGAGTTGTCCCATAAGATCGATAAAAATGGGTTAGGATTACGGGCTAGTAACCCTTTCTTGAAAAAAAAAAATACAATGAAGAGGACAAAATTAGAATTTAAATGTCCCACTACCTAATATTAGAGGAGGATGTCCGAAACTTCGATAGAAAGACCAAGTAGAGGAACATTTTTCAAGCTTGGCCTATAAAATTGGAGAATATTTGCACAAGATCGAAATCCATGGAATTCTAAAATATGCTCGGACTTTGACCTTAACAGGTTGTAACATTTAAGTAAGAGTCAATCTTATGTAAAAACTTATACGAAAAAGAAGATTTAAATTGTTTAATTTTAAAATAATTACAAAAAATCGTATAAAAATATTTTTCCAAAAATTACAACAAAGCAAAAAAAAAAAAAGCAGGGAAAAACAAAGTTATTTTCACATGATTTTGGATCTAAAAATAAAAATTGTTTATATTAATTATAAACTGCTAAGTTTTCAACATATGAAGTAGCTCAGTGGAAGAGTCTCTGCCTAGCAGTCGGAGGGTCTGGGTTCGAGCCCCCATGGGATCATAGAAAAAATTTTGTATTTCGTTTAAAAATATATGTTTTTAATAAAACAACAACAAAAAAGTTGTTGCTGTTGTTGCGTTCAAATTGCTTACCCAAATCATTACTTTTCTGCAATTGGTAAGTACTTGCCTCCAATGACAACCCCATGTTAATGTAATGACTTAAACAGCGAATGAGTAAGTAGTTCGTATTCAATAGTTTAACTGTTTAACTCATTATTTGGTAATGAAAAGTTTTACTGGGATGTTATTTTGCCAAAAAAAAAAATCATGTGTAATTCCTAATTTCATGTGTAATTTTGGCACGATCCATGTGTAATTTAACATTTGGTTGGTGGCAACACTGGTCATAAGCCACCTTTTGATAGACCGGATCACATATAGTATTTATAAATAAAATAAAAATTTAATAATTTACCGTTTACGGTTTAGAAGGAGGCGGCCCACTTAAGCTTAAAATCACTTATGTTCTAGGAAAAAATGATATAGGCACTCTGTGCTATCTCGCACACGGAAACACGGCTAAGGGTTTATCTTGTAATTAAAAGTATTAAAGTGTTGAAAGGAGTTTAAACAATATATAGTTTTAATGTCCCGCTTAATTATTGCTGGTGGGACATGTCGGTCATTTAGGCATTTGAATATAATAAAAATTTTGTTACCTTAATATCTGTGTAATCTATTTGTATTTTTTTTAAATGTATGAGCATGTGTTAACTATTCACTTTATTATATTAAGTTTTTAACACCAATATGGTTTTGTTTATACACCATTTCCAAGAGAAAATAGAACCAGCCGAACTTTTTCAGGTGAGAAGAAAATAGAAAAAATGACGACGGGAAGAGTTTTCTATAGAAAAAATGATGATGGGAAAAGTTTTCTATAGAAAAAATGATGATGGGAAAGATTTTCTAAAGAAATAATAACGATGTGAAGAGTTTTCTATAGAAAAAATTACGATGGCATGAGTTTTCTATAGAAATAATGACGATGGGAAGAGTTTTCTATAGAAAAAATGACGATGGAAAAAGTTTTCTAGAGAAAGAATGGCAATGGGAAGAGTTTTCTTTAGAAAAAATGACCATGGAAAGAGTTTTCTGTGGAAAAAATTAAGATGGGAAAATTTTTATATAGAAAAATTAAGTTAGGAAGAGTATTCTATAAAAAAAATAAATACAAGAAGAGCTTCAATAGAAAAAATGTTGACGGGAAGAGTTTTCTATAGGAAAAATGGCAATGGGAAGAGTTTTCTATAGAAAAAATGACTAGTGAAGAGTTTTCTATATATAAATAACGATTAGAAGAGTTTTCTATAAAAAAATGACGATGGGAAAAGTTTTCGATAAAAAAAAAATAAATGATAGGAAGAGTTTCTATAGAAAAAATGACTATGGGAAAAGTTTTCTATAGAAAAATAATGATAAGAAGAGTTTTCTTTAGAAAAAATGACGATGGGTAGAGTCATTTTAATTACGATGGAAAGAGTTTTCTATAAGAAAATTACGATGGGAAGAGTTTTCTATAAAAAAATAAATGATAAGAAGAGTTTCTATAGAAAAAATGTCGATGGAAATAGTTTTCTATAGAAAAAAATATAATGGGAAGAGTTTTCTATAGAAAAAATTACGACCGGAAGACTTTTCTATAGAAATATTGATATTGGGAAGACTTTTCTATAAAAAAGTTAATGTTGGGAAGACTTTTCTATAAAAAAGTTGACATTGATTTATAGAAAAGTTGACATTTTTTTTATAGAAAAGTAGACATTGGGAACTTATGGGGACACTTTTCTATCAAAAAATTAATATTGGGAAGACCTTTTTATAGAAAAGTTGACTGCGGAAGACTTTTCTATAGAAAAGTTGACTGTGGGAAGAATTTTATGTAGAAAAATTGACTGTGGAAAAACTTTTCTATAGAAAAGATGACTGTGGGAAGACTTTTCTATAGAAAAGTTGACTGTGGGAAGACTTTTCTATAGAAAAGTTAATAGTGGGAAGACCTTTCTTTAGAAATGTTGACTGTGGGAGGACTTTTTTATGGAAAAGTTGACTGTGGGAAGACTTTTCTATAGAAAAGTTGAAAGTGGGAAGACTTTTCTTTAGAAAAGTTGACAGTGGGAAAACTTTTCTATAGAAAAGTTGACTGTGGGATGACTTTTCTATAGAAAAGTAGACTTTTCTATAGACATTTCTATAGAAAAGTTGACTGTGGGAAGACTTTTCTACAGAAAAGTTGACTGTGGGAAGACTTTTCTATAGAAAAGTTGACTGTGGGAAGACTTTTCTATAGAAAAGTTGACTGTGGGAAGACTTTTCTATAGAAAAGTTGACTGTGGGAAGAATTTTTTATAGAAAAGTAGACTTTTCTATAGACATTTCTATAGAAAAGTTGACTGTGGGAAGACTTTTCTACAGAAAAGTTGACTGTGGGAAGACTTTTCTATAGAAAAGTTGACTGTGGGAAGACTTTACTATAGAAAAGTTGACTGTGGGAAGACTTTTCTATAGAAAAGTTGACTGTGGGAAGACTTTTCTATAGAAAAGTTGACTGTGGGAAGACTTTTCTATAGAAAAGTTGACTGTGGGAAGACTTTTCTATGGAAAAGTTCACATTGGAAGACTTTTCTATAGAAAACTTGACTTAGGAAGACTTTTCTAAAGAATTTTCCATAGAAAAGTTAAAATTTGGACGACTTTTCTATAGAAAAGTTGACATTGGGAAGACTTTTCGACAGAAGAGTTGGCAGTGGAAAGACTTTTCTACAGAAAAGCTAACATTGGGAAGACTTTTCTATAAAAAAGTTGATATTGGAAAGACTTTTTTAAAGAATTTTCTACAGAAAAATTTAAATTGTAATGAATTTGTTTTATACATGTTGAAATTAGGATGGCCTTTCTATAGAAAAGTTGAAACTTGGATGACTTTTCAATAGAAAAGTTGACATTGGGAAGACTTTTCTATAGAAAAGTTGACTTTGGGAAGAGTTTTCTATAAAAAAGTTGACACAGAGAAGACTTTTCTATAAAAAAAGTTGACATTGGGAAGACTTTTCTATAGAAAAGTTGACATTGGGAAGACTTTTCTATAGAAAAGTTGACATTGGGAAGACTTTTCTATAGAAAAGTTGACAGTGGGAATACTTTTCTATAGAAAAGTTGACAGTGGGAAGACTTTTCTATAGAAAAGTTGACATTGGGAAGACTTTTCTAAAGAAAAGTTAAAAGTGAAAATACTTTATTTATAGAAATTTAAGAAGAGGAAAACTTGTTTATAGAAACTTTCCTGTGGGAAAAAATACTTCATAATTCTGAGTTTTCCTCATGTATATGAAAGTTGATATGGATATGGTGTTATAAATGGAAAAATAAGTCTGCATAAACAATATAATTTTATGCCGGTTAACTGCCTTTTTAAACTAAAACTCAAATAAACCTACTTTGATGCCAATGTAACGCTCCTTCAAGTTACAAAAATACATTAAATTTTTGTGTTTTTATTTCATTCACATAATTTAGTTAAAATATTTTTATTTTTCTGTTTTTACCCCTATTATTCATTCATTTTAACTATTTTTTTTATAAAGTAATTTTTCTTGATATTTATTTGTATTTTTTCCTTCTTATTTAAGGAAAATTTATTTGAATTTTATGCGAATGCGCGCGCATGCTCAATACGAGTACACACACATCTTTTGTATTTAACTTAATAAAATTTCTTTGAAAGGTTTTATTATGTAGGAGTTTTTAGTTATTTCTTTTTTCAAATTATTCAATTTTATAAGAAATATGTTTCTTTTATTTTCTCTGTGACCGCCTGAGGTGTCTTTGTTCCAATTTTTATATAGAGGGAGGGAGTTTTTTTTTGTAATAAATAGCGGTCGTGTTTCATATTCAGGAAGTGTTTATTACCCAAACAAATACTTAAAATCCTTAATATTTCTTATATCTTTTTAATATCTAAAATTAACAACCACTTGACTTCTTCTTGTTATTGAGTTTTGTATCAATAAAAAGCAGGTGACAACCTCAGGGTATTAAAAATGTAGTTTTTTAATATATTTTTTTAACAAAGAACTTACAATTGTGTTGATCGAAAGAGTTAAACTGATCAAAAAGTGGACAATTGAAATTCAGCTTGAGCCTTAAAATGATAAAAACACATTTTTATTAAGTAAAAATATGTTTCCATTTCGTTAAGGCAAAAGAAGAATTAATACTAAAATAAATTGGGTTCGTTTATCAATTTTAGAGATATAAGAACTAGAACTGAACTAGAACTGAACCAGAACTGAACCTCCAAAAAATATTAATATTATTAAGAAAAAAATATGGAAAAGGGTTTAACTGATTCCAATAGGAAACTTGCTTTATCAAACAAATTCAAAACATTCTTGTTATTTAGACTTTATAAGACTTATTTACACTTTTTCATAATAATTAAACGAATTTTTAAAATGTCACGTTCTTGGTCAAAACTAATACAAACATCCCCTTTTAACCTTAACAATAAATATATCTATCTGATATAAAAAAGGACATTTAGAATGAATTGTTTTCGTTAAAACTATAATAATATACTAATTTTTAAATAAAAGGTGTCAAGTTTCATTTTGAAAAATTCTAACTAAAAGCGATACAAAAATATTAGAATTTTTTCCAAAATTAATCAGGGTTGATATTGTTATCATTTTTAATTCCGTCTACTTTATCATGTGTTTCGTTGAGTGTCCAGTAGTTTTTCCCAAATTCTAAATTTCTTTGTCTCACTTTCAAATCAGCGGGTGTTATGGCACTTTTAAAAATTTATGGTTTCATTGAAAACAAAAGATTATAGTTTTTATTGTTTCTTGCGCCAGCTTATCATATCGGCTAGATTCTCCCCCTAAAATTTGAACGAAAATGAAATATTAAATTAAGTTGTAGTTCTATGGTAGGGGTGCTAAATTAATGGATTAACCTTATTCTACTTTTAAATTTTTACTATTGTTCTTTTTAGGTTCTACAGAAAATAAAAGGCAAATAGAGGGGCAATGGTCAAATGTGTCATTTTATATTTAATGTATTTACTGTTACTAAGAATCAACTTTTAAATGGAAAACTCTTCCCACTTTCAACGTTTCTATAGAAAAGTTTTCCCACTTCCAACTTTCCTAAAGAAAAGTCTCCTCACTGTCAAATTTTCTATAGAAAAGCTTTCTCACTGTCAACTTTTCTTTACAAAAGTCTTCCCACTGCCAACATTTCTATAGAAAAGTTTCCGC
Source organism: Stomorhina lunata (assembly GCA_933228675.1). NCBI lineage: Eukaryota > Metazoa > Arthropoda > Insecta > Diptera > Rhiniidae > Stomorhina > Stomorhina lunata. Next base: position 84,030,085 of record OW121741.1, on the reverse strand, counting down.
TGTCAACTTTTCTATAGAAAAGTCTTGCCACTGTCAACTTTTCTACAAAAGGTCTTCACACTGTCAACTTTTCTGATATTGATATTGGGAAGACCTTTTTATACAAAAGTTGACTGCGGAAGACTTTTCTATAGAAAAGTTGACTGTGGAAAGACTTTTCTATAGAAAAGTTGACTGTGGGAAGACTTTTCTATAGAAAAGTTGACTTTGGGAAGACTTTTCTATAGAAAAGTTGACTGTGGGATATTTTCTGATATTGATATTGGGAAGACCTTTTTATAGAAAAGTTGACTGCGGAAGACTTTTCTATAGAAAATTTGACTGTGGGAAGACTTTTCTATAGAAAAGTTGACTGTGGGAAGACTTTTCTATAGAAAAGTTGACTTTGGGAAGACTTTTCTATAGAAAAGTTGACTGTGGGAAGACTTTTCTATAGAAAAGTTGACTGTGGGAAGACTTTTCTATAGAAAAGATGACTGTGGGAAGACTTTTCTATAGAAAAGTTGACTGTGGGAAGACTTTTCTATAGAAAAGTTGACTGTGGGAAGACTTTTCTATAGAAAAGTTGACTGTGGGAAGACTTTTCTATAGAAAAGTTGACTGTGGGAAGACTTTTCTATAGAAAAGTTGACTGTGGGAAGACTTTTCTATAGAAAAGTTGACTGTGGGAAGACTTTTCTATAGAAAAGTTGACTGTGGGAAGACTTTTCTATAGAAAAGTTGACTGTGGGAAGACTTTTCTATAGAAAAGTTGACTGTGGGAAGACTTTTCTATAGAAAAGTTGACTGTGGGAAGACTTTTCTATAGAAAAGTTGACTGTGGGAAGACTTTTCTATAGAACAGTTGACTGTGGGAAGACTTTTCTATAGAAAAGTTTACTGTGGGAAGACTTTTCTATAGAAAAGTTTACTGTGGGAAGACTTTTCTATAGAAAAGTTTACTGTGGGAAGACTTTTCTATAGAAAAGTTTACTGTGGGAAGACTTTTCTACTCTTCCCATCGTCAACTTTTCTATAGAAAACTCTTCCCATCGTCAACTTTTCTATAGAAAACTCTTCCCATCGTCAACTTTTCTATAGAAAACTATTCCCATCGTCAACTTTTCTATAGAAAACTCTTCCCATCGTCAACTTTTCTATAGAAAACTCTTCCCATCGTCAACTTTTCTATAGAAAACTCTTCCCATCGTCAACTTTTCTATAGAAAACTCTTCCCATCGTCAACTTTTCTATAGAAAACTCTTCCCATCGTCAACTTTTCTATAGAAAACTCTTCCCATCGTCAACTTTTCTATAGAAAACTCTTCCCATCGTCAAATTTTCTATAGAAAATTCTTCCCATCGCCAACTTTTCTATAGAAAACTCTTTCCATCGTCAACTTTTCTATAGAAAACTATTCCCATCGTCAACTTTTCTATAAAAAAAACTTTCCCATCGTCAACTTTTTAATAGAAAACTCTTCCCATCGTCAACCTTTCTATAAAAAACTTTTCCCATCGTCAACTTTTCTATAGAAAACTCTTCCCCTCGTCATTTTTTCTATAGAAAAATCTTCCCCTCGTCAACTTTTTTACAGAAAACTCTTCCCTTCTTCAACTTTTCTATAGAAAACTTCTCCACTCGTCAACTTTTCTATAGAAAACTCTTCCCCTCGTCAACTTTTCTATGGAAAACTCTTTCCCTCGTCAACTTTTCTGTAGGAAACTCTTACCCTCGTCAACTTTATTATAGAAAACTATTTCCCTCGTCAACTTTTTTATAGAAAACTCTTCCCCTCGTAAACTTTTTTTACTTTTATATATACTGTAAACTTTTCTTTCTTTAGAAAAGTCTTCCCAATGTCAACTTTTCTATAGAAAACTCTTGCCACTACCAAATTTTCTATCGTCAACTTTTCCATCGTCAACTTTTCTAAAAACCATAAAATTTACTTTTAGCAATAGTCAAGGATTGTTTATATTTCCATAAGATTTGTTTCAATTAAGTTAAACAAATAGTTAGGCAAAGTAATATAAACATTTAAAATAGAAAAAATAGTTGTAATAATTGCATTGCCCGCACTTAAAAATACATACCACATGTATTTTTTTTCGACAAGTTGTTGTTTTTTTTTTGTGAGAGTCCATTTTGGCGTCAATTGTCAATTGATTTTGTGGTCAAGTTTTGTTGTGGCACAAACTGTCGTCCTGTTGATTGTTTTAACAAACAACAGCCGCTGATGTTGCAGCAAATCTACAATTTTTTTAACACCTTTTATAACCATATTGTTGTTTTAGTTGTTATTGCTTTTGATTTTTTATGAATGCTAGCAAATTGGTTAGAGTTACGCCTATTTACGCCCCTCTTTATATTTTTACTGGCGCTGCTTATGTTGAACATCAGTTTACGCTGTTTTTTTTTTGCTGCTACTGTCAATACATTGCACTTATTGGCGTGTGTGTGCCTATCGCTTTTTTACACCCTCATTCGGCCACAATCGCGTTGACCAATTTTTTTTTTGCCTTTTGTTGGATTTAATGTTTAGTCAGATCCTAGAAAAAGAGTTTTTTTCTACCACATTTATTTTAACACTTCTGTTTAACAATTGACAATATTTACTTTGGCTAACCAAAGTGTTGATGTTAATGAAAATACCGTAGCAGCAGAAAAAAACACACTTTTTTGTTTAAACAATTAAAAAAACTTAGTAAAATTAAAAATTTAATTGCACTGAAAGTGCAAGGAATGTTAATTGCTATGTTCATTATTAGCCAGTGCATAACATTTTTAAATTTTTAAGTTTTAGCCCAAAATAGGCATATCCTTAAAATTTAAGAATAGGAAAAAAATGGGTCATAGTCGTTACCAAGGCATCAGTATTTTTTAACGATGCACAAATTTGTTATTATATATTGAGTTACAAGTAAGGAGTGTTCCAAATAAAATTTGTAGTTGCATTAAGTAAACAAGTGAGAGTTTTATATTCGGCTGTGCCGAATCTTGTATATCCACCATCAAGTTGTACGAGAGTGCAGCTAATTCAAAATGTTGACCAACTAAATTCGGTTGCAGTTTTATAGTTACTATAGTTCAACATTTAAAAGTTTCTAAGTGGTTTCCCTAGTATTTACCTTGGACTAAATGATGTTCCATAACCGAATATAGTTTTACATTCGTTGTGCCATAAACATGTTGATAGCAACACGACAGGTTCATATATTTTGTTAGGAGTTCCTAATGCATCTACCGTGTATAAAGTCTGGACCTAAGATTATAGCCAAATGTTGACTTATTGTTACAGAATTGAATATACTGGCTGGTATTAATATAAATTTTATTTGTGCAAAATTAAGTGGCCAAAGCTGACATAGTTTATAATTTAATAGCTTTTAACTGGCGTTGGTGGCATTTTAATGGTTACCGGGAGCGGTTTTTATATGAAAGCTAGGGTCAAAAATATACCGATTCCTATAAAATTTGACATACTGACTGAAAGTTGCATAGAACTTCTATGTTCTAAATTTAGTAGTCATAGATTTTACAATTTTATTCAATTTATCAGCATAAATGTGATTCCCGGGACAGAGTTATATGGGAGCTCTAACTAAATGTGAACCGATTTTACCCATTTTCAGTACACAATTTCTATAGCATATCGAAAATACTTTTGCTAAATTTTGTCTTTTTAGCTCATGTAGTTAAGGAACTATCACGCTTTTCTCTGACGGAAAGATAGACTTAAACCGTCTTTTCTGTTTGTATTTTTGTGTTTCCGTAAGTTTTTTATATGGGAGTTATGGTCAAATAGTAAGCGATTGTAACAATCGCTTCCCAAATACTTCCTTTTGTGAAATGTTGTTGCTGTAGCCCTTTTCGTTAAGGCGCTATCGCGCTTTTATCTGACGGACATAAACCCCCTTTTCTTTTTGTATTTTTGTGATTCCGTAAGTTTTTTATATGGGAGCTACGGTCAAATGGTGACCGATTGTGACAAAATTTTACACACTGGTTGGCATTGACTTAAAATTTGCTAAATTTAGTGTTTATATCTGTTATAGTTTAAGATTTATTTACATTAAAGTGTATTTTAGGTGAAATTTTGGCTGTTTCCGTAAGTTTTTTGTATGGGAGCTATGACTAAATGTGAACCGATTTTGATGAAATTTTATATGCTGCCCAAGGCTTATACAAAACTTCTATGCACCAAATTTTATCATAATAGCTATTATAGTTTGTTATTTATTAGCAAATAAGCGATTAGCGTAGGCGATTTTATACGGGAGCTATGGTCAAATTTTAACCGATTTTGCCCAATTTCAATACCAAAATTTTCTCAGAGATGAAGAATCATTTTACTAGATTTCAGTGAGCTAGCTCCTTTCGTTTAGGCATTATCGTGATTTCAACAGACAGACAGACGGACATCGCTCAATCGTCTTAGAATTTCATAAGGATTCAGAATATATATCGTTTTTGATTTTTGAGCCAATATTAAAGAAATTACAAACGGAATGACAATCTCAATATACTCCCCATTCTTTTTGATGGTGGGTATAAAAAGCTTACAGAAAAATCTTACTCGAGTAATTTTAAGATGAATTTTTTACTCAATTAACTCGAGTAATTTTTAACGATTAATCGTAAAATCGAAAAAAAAACCCATTTTCATGTTATTTGATTACTCAAACAATTAAAAGTCGAGTATAATGAACACCCTAGGTGCCACATGCCACACAACTCAAGCGAATATGGCATTATTGCAAGAGACATTTTTTAAAATCTCTTCTGACAAACCATCGGCAGCCGCAGCGGGTGCAAAAGTATATGTATCTTTGGATAGTTTCGATTTTTGTACCTTTTTTCAAATTTTATGAATTTATTACATAACGCTCTTACTCTTAATTATAAAGGGCGCGCATATACCGTTCAAAAACAACAGTAGGTCCTACATCCCAAGAAAATAGCAGCCCATTTCAAGAAATCGTAATTAATATGAGATCAAATATTACAGTTTTCTATATAAACTTGAATATTTTGATAAAACTTTTTCGGTTACCGTAGTTTGATTCTAAGCCACCGTGCGCTGTTTATTTTCTATTAGGTCATTTGAAAAATAATACATTTTTATTAAAGTAATCGGTGACATATATGCGACATCTTACCAAAATGTTAGTATTACGGACTCAAAAGCGTGAAAGCGGCTCACTATCCAAATTCTTGTGTTATTGTCTCAATTCTTTATTGGTCTTTAGATCTAAAGACCAATCTATGAAATAAAATAAAAATGGAACAGGTTAGTTACACAAAAATAAATAACAAGTTATTATGTTCTGGTAGCAGCTTTCATTAGCCACCCTGTGTATGTTGACAGAACCTTATATTTTCTCTGTGTAGATTATAATTAATAAATATCTTAAATCTTCATATTTTACCTGCTTTGGAAATACAATCTTTTTATCTTCATATTTTGCAGTTTAATAGAGCGTAACTAAATTCTAAAATAATACAAATTTTGCAATAATTATTAAAATTAATAATTATATATCATAAACTTAACACAATGGGCCTTAGAAATACAAGAAACAAAGAAAATTTCATATTTCATAGTGGCAAAAAAAAAAAAAATATTAAAAACTAAAACAAGGTCCATTCTTTGACAAACAATTTAACCTTGACCACATTCTTATTAAGGTCTAACTTGTGTTACATTCCTTTTGAAAGTCAAACCATTTAAAATAAACCGTATGTCGTACGTAAGTACTTACATAAAACTTACCACACGCAGTTCTAAAGTTGCATAACTGAGACAGAAAGACAGACAGACAGCAACTTAAACTAGTCCAACTACAAACTGCTAATCCAAGAGATATTGTGCACCACTAACTTGTATCTACAACAAAAATAAAAAAGAAAAAGACTATTAGTTTTCTTAACCAAAATCTATTTAGGATTTATGCAGTTTATTCGTATTTTTTTATGAAAGACAGTTTATTTAGACGTATTTACGACTTTGTCTTAAAAAATTTTTATAAATTTATGACTATTTAGCACAGATACATAAACATATTCTGAACAGATACAAAAGTATCTAGTTTCATATTGTAAATTTTAAAATAAATCAGTCATTAAATGTTAGAGCATAAGTTTCTTTTGTGGCCTTATTGTTAAACTCATAAATAATAATTTTTTTATTGTTTTTGCCAAAGAACAATAAACCATATAAGTATTTGAGATTTAAGACATTTGAACTACAAATTTACGAAAGAATGAACTACATAAATTCTAAAGGTCATTTGGTATTAAAAAGGTGTAACACACGCCCATTTGGTTTCATCGATAATTGCTTTTTTTGTTTCTTTATTATTTAAATCCTTGTTCATAATAAAACCAGCTGCTGAGGTTGAGAAAGGATATATGTATTAAGTAATAACTAAAAAATTTGCATAATGAAGGGCTAGTTTGAAACTTAATTCCAATGCCAGCAACTCTAAGGGTCAAATTTAAATCAGAAATCAATGCTTGCACTTTCGGTTTCTGTATAGAAGCCCGAACACGGAAATGGACGCAACTTTTTCTGGCTTCGACACCCTTTCTGATTCTATAACGAAGATCTTGGAGAATTGACCAAACAGTGAAATCATTGTTGCTAGTGATTTTAGTGTTTGCATGACTTCGTCATTCCAGCCACTTAATGCTGTAGATACAATCACGACAGCAGGCTACACGAACACCGACTACAACAAGTAAGTCCCAGTTTACATTGTACAATCTTTATCGCTGCGATTTTTGTCGTTCTTTCTTTAAAATTGCATTTGCGTTTAAATTGTACGATTTTTGTCGCCGATATTTTTTATTGACGTATGCATAGCTACATAATTTTTGACATTTTCTTTTTTAAGTATATTCGTGTGGTAAAAAAAACAATACATTTGTGCTCAAAAGTATTTTTCGTGTAAAAGAAATTGTTTTTCGAAATGGATATTGATAAATACCAATTAATAAGTGAGTTTGTTTTACAATTTACAAATATTTTTAATTTTATATTTAATTCAATTGAAAATAAAGCCACTTGAACGTGAGCACTCATGAATAAGAAAATAAAACAAGTGTCAAAATATACTTGCAGCTAACTTCACGAATTGGGGAATAAACGAATTGCAAGAGTACATGCATATGTGTCAGTGTTGCCACCAACCAAATGTTAAATTACACATGGATCATGACAAAATTACACATGAAATTAGGAATTACATATGATTTTTTTTTAGCAAAATAACATGTTTTGAATTTATTTTAATTGAACCTATAATATTTTTTTTTTGTTTAAAATTGAAAAAAATTAAAATGGATATTTAAATCGTTATTTAGCTCTTAAAAATAAACAAACTAAAATACAAAACATTTTTTTGAGTAGGTTCAAAAATTGGTCCACTATAAATAAATTTTTGCAAAGTAGGAAACAATCTGTCTCCAAGGAATTCCTTAAATCAAAAACTTTTATCCAATAATCTTCTGGCTCCAAAGCCCAAAAGTTTCAAAATCTAAAAGGAACTCATTATCAAGAGTTTGCAAATCGACATTAAAGAATAGAAATCTTTTTTAAACATATCTGTGGCAATATGGAAGAATAGCTCTTTTTCGAAACTGAAATTTGTATTGAACTGGACCTTTTGTAACTTTAAGCGGTTCTGTGTAAATAAAAAGTTATATTGTGTAGTTTTTTGTAAACATAAGTAGTTTAAAAATGATGACTTTATTCAACATTTATACATCTTAGGCGAAGGTAAGCGAAATCGTTATATTTTGAAAGAAAAATATGAATATGTACACACAAATATGTGTACATAAGTTGTTTTGATCAGTGCATTATTGATTAAAAAAAAAAACTTAAGCTAAAAAGTAAACGTGCATAACATTGAAAAAAAAACCGAATTTTTTAAAACAGACTAAACACATTTAAGCACCTTTGCTTCTGCAATACAATAAACGCTTTAACTCAATTCTCTCTTATGTCGACTTAAGCTACTCTTCCATATTGCCACAACTAAGTTTGCTAGGAAGTTTTCTTTGACTTACACAAAACTACGGAAATGTTGATTAACATGTTTTAGAAATAAACCATTCATATAGTATTTACATACATTTATTTTTAAAAACTAGTTAAAACGACAAAAATTAAAATTACACATGAATTACACATGCAGCGAATTACACATCGTTTTCACATGAAAATAAAAATTACACATGATATGTGTAATTACACCTTAGGTGGTAACACTGATATGTGTACTACTTTTAGTTTCTCTCTTCCCCTAGTATTTATTTTTACTCCCCCTATTTTCCCTCAAACTAAGAATTGCAACGACAAAAGTTGTACAATGTAAACTGGGACTAAGAGTGTTGTTAATTCTTTATGATTTGTTTTATTTTCGGTAGCAAAATAAAAACAAATCTTAAATAGAATTAAACTTTATTATTCCATATTTTTTCGTTTTGTCCAAATATTTTGTTTTCCCACATTCTAGCCAACCAAGTGTGGGAATTACTGCGTCAGCTTACACGTGGTATTCAAATTACCAGCCAGACAGTACGAAATCCAACACTGTGTCTGGGCTGCGTGTGAAAATATTTAAGTGCAGCATAAACAATTCCGGCTCACTTAAAATCTAAATTATACAATTCTTTTTTTTTTTTTTTGTTCTATTTTTTATTCAAATTTTTGTTTAGTTTAAGGTTTAGTATATAAGTATGAATATTTTTGAATAAATCGTCACTTCTACTTTGAAAACCATTGAGTTAAAACCTTTCTGATCCGCCTCTCTCGGTGTACTACCTTGAGAGTATCTTAAAAATAATAAAGTTTTATTCTGGTGTACCACCAGGATAATTCAAAATAAATAACATTTTAATTCAACTTATTCTGGTGTACCACCAGAAAAGTGCAGAAGCGAGGCAAACGAGCCCCAGCAACAATCATTTGGCGACCGAGACAGGACACTTAAGAAAAGGCTGCATTCATCATGGAAAATTCAACCTACCTTCTTAGCCTACTGAAGGAAACTGGAGAAGAGATTGCCCGTATTGTAAGGAATTTCTCGAAGGATTCCAAAATTCGCAAAACCCCGACTTACTACCAGGAACGACTAGCCAAGCTTAAAACCGCATGGACTCAGTTCGAGGAGGTCGACAGTAAGTTGAGGGCTTTGAAGGACGTTCCCACCTCTGATGAGTACTTCACAGAGGATTACTATACCAAAATCAAAACCATGGCATTCCAACATATAACATTAATGGAACGTGAGAGCCAAGCATTAGAACCCAAAGAGCGTCTTGATCTCCCATCACACAATAAAGATCAGCTACCAGCCACAGCCGGAGGTCACAAAGGCCTTATCAGCCGCTCTCTAGCGAAAATGGCGGCATTAGAAAGACAGTTCGATGGTCTTCAGATCAGAGGCCAGGAAAAATGTTACTATGAGGTCAAAAGGGCCACAATCACTCAGTTATGGCAACAAATAGATCAAATGAACGACCAAATAGTGGACACATATCAGTCTCCAGAAGAAGCCGGTTATGAGTCATCGCGATATGTTCGGCTAGAGAAGGAGGCTGAGTCTGCAATTATAAATCTCACAAGTGCTATTAGCCAACTTACCTCCTCAACCCCGGAAACAACAGCAAGGACCTCTTCCTTACCATTACCCACCATCACTATTACCCAATTTAACGGTGATTACATGAAGTGGCCTTCGTTTTCGGATCTGTTTACTAGAATTATTCACGAGCAACAGATGAGTGAAGTGCATAAGATGTGGTATTTAAAAACCAACGTCACTGGCGAAGCAGCAAATCTTATAAATCATCTCCCTATTACGGGAGAAAATTACAAGGCGGCGTGGCAGCTGCTAGTAAACCGTTATGAAAACAAGAGAATCATGGTAGCTACTGCCATCCAGAAGCTTCTCGATCAACCTTCCGGCGCTAATACTTTGAGCACTATCAAACGGTTGCATGACACAACAAGGGAGTGCTTAGCAGCTCTATCCAATATGGGACTTCAGACTACGTCATGGGACCCGCTTTTAATCCACCTTTTAGTTAAAAAGGTGGACAAAACTGTTTATAGCCAATATGAACAGACGATTTCAAATCCTAAGGAGCTACAAAAACTAAGCGACTTTTTAGCCTTCCTAGAAAACCACTTCCATACTCTTGAAGCTATGGGATACAAAGAGAAAACTGCTGTCAACAATCCTAAAACCTGCACGCTTACTACTCAACCTCGGCTCGACAGCCGACAATGCGTTAGTTGCAAGAGAGATCCTCACCCATTATATCGATGCAAGGAATTCATATCACTGAGCCCAAAAAACCGACTCAACCTTGTCCAGAAACAAAGGTTATGCGTAAATTGTTTTAACAATAGTCATACAACCAAACAGTGCACGATCTCAGGCCGCTGCCAAAAATGTGGAAAAAAGCACCATACGCTGGTTCACCTTGAAAAAACCCCACAAGGAAATGCGACATCCACAGAACCTGGAACATCTTCCAACCCAGCTAGTAATCAATCATCAGGCCAAGCGACCTCCCTCGTCACTACACCAGCAGTTATAGTAGAAGGCATGGCTGTGAATTCTTCTGCCCACAAGCCCTATGTTTTACTCGGCACAGCTTTGATAAAGGTTAAGGCAAATGGTTTGGAAACAGAATGCAAGGCGATTCTCGATTCAGGATCGCAAGTCAATCTAATTACCGAAAGATTAGTCACCCGACTCGGACTCCCCGCAAGGTCTGCATCAATCTCAATCAATGGCATTGGGAAAAACCAAACCAGGGTTCAACACCGAGTCAACATAACACTTGAATCTCGACTTAACAATTTTTCAGCGCGTTTGGAGGCATTCGTGTTGCCACAAATAATTGCTCCTCAACCTTCCCAACTTATTCACATTGACAACTGGCCGATTCCAAACAATATAACATTGGCAGACCCAACATTTAATCGTCCAGACAAAATTGACATCCTTTTGGGAGCAGAATATTATCACCAATTGCTCGCAATTGGACAAATCAAACTTGCTGAGGATATTCCAGTATTACAAAACACAACTTTGGGCTGGATAGTATCAGGAAAGGTATCTGGTCAACATCTGTCGGCAGCCACGTGTGGGGTCCTAACGAACGAGGATAAAATGGATGTGGCAATTGAGAGATTTTGGAATCTCGAGGAGATCGGAAGCACACAGCAAAACTTGTCGCCTCATGATGCACAATGTGAGGCACACTTTAATCAGCACCATACACGTGACAAGAATGGAAGGTTCGTAGTAAGACTCCCATTCTGTACTGAAAAGTCTGCTTTAGGAACCTCACATAGTATAGCCTTCAATCGATTTCTGTCATTGGAACGACGACTATCCAAAGATAATACCTTAAAACAACAATACACGCAATTCATGAATGAATATGAAACATTAGGGCACATGACCAAAATCAACATAGACAAAGTGGAAGGGCCTAAATACTTTATTCCCCACCACTGTATACTACGACCAGAAAGCAGCACCACCAAACTTAGGGTGGTATTTGATGCCTCCTCGAAAACATCATCAGGAAAATCTCTAAACGATATTTTGCATACCGGACCATCACTACAGAATGAACTGTTTAGTATTTTGCTGAGATTTCGAATGCCGCGTTTCGTTTTTACTACTGATATAGAAAAAATGTTTCGCCAAATATCAATCCATCCCAAGGACCGACAATACCAGATTATTCTGTGGCGAAGTAGTATCACGGAACCCATCAGCTATTTTACATTAAACACCGTCACATATGGAACCAGGCCAGCTCCATACTTAGCAACAAGATGCTTGAAGGAAATCAGCCAGCGTAACAAGGCCTATTTCCCATTAGCAGCTGGTTTTTTGGAGAAAAACTTTTATGTCGATGATGGATTAGGTGGTGCTGACAATTTAAATACAGCGCTGGAAACTCAACGCCAATTGCAACAAGTCATGGCCCAGTATGGGTTCAACTTACGAAAGTGGTGCGCCAATCATCCTCAGCTGCTTCGTAACATACCAGAAGGTGAGCAAGAAATCAGCCTCGACTTCTCCACAGAGGAAGCTGATTACACAAAAACCCTGGGACTGGCTTGGTTACCCAAAAATGATCAACTTAAGATCAAGGTCAACATAGCACCAATCAAGGCAGTAACCAAAAGAACAGTAACTTCAGACTTGGCACGTATTTTTGATCCTCTTGGACTCTTGTCCCCTGTGGTGGTCAAAGCAAAAATGTTTGTCCAGGAGCTGTGGACTCTAAACCTTTCATGGGATGAAGCGGTGCCTGCAGAATTTAACTCTCGTTGGCGTGACTTTCGAAACAATCTTAACGAGCTCGAAAACTTTCAAGTTCATCGACATATATACAAAGGCCAGGTCCCCCACAACACTCAGCTGCATGTCTTTACTGACGCTTCCGAGAAGGCATATGGAACAGCAATATACGTTAGAACATTTCTACCAAATAAAACAATCATCGTATACTTATTATGTGCAAAATCGCGTATAGCTCCTCTTAAACAGCAAACACTTCCAAGGCTGGAGTTATGTGCTGCTCAATTGGGAGCTAACTTAGCTGCAAAAGTTAAACATGATTTAGAAATGACTACAACACCAACCTTTTATTGGACTGATTCAACAATTGTGTTAACATGGATAAACTCGAGATCGTCTTCTTATCATACATTCGTGGCAAATCGGATCGCTTCTATTCAAGAAACCACCAAACCAGAGCAATGGAGACATGTGAGCTCCAAAGACAACCCAGCAGACATCATATCTAGAGGATTGAACCCACAGCAGTTACAACAAACACCCCACTGGATGTACGGGCCATTTTTCCTTCACGGTGACGAGAAACATTGGCCTTCAGACTTCCATCCAACTTCTGACTCAGCCATTATTGAGAAGAAACAAACCCATCACAATTTACTGGTATCGGCTGAGGGTGAAAATCTGTTGCACAGAATCAACCACAGAAACTCACTGAAAACGCTTCAACGAGTTGTCGGATATGTTCTAAGATTCATAAAAAATGCCAAAACCTGCAAGCAAGAGCGACAAATCAGGCCAACTCTCACTCCATTTGAGCTCCACGACGCCATTGTCATCATTGTTCGAACCACACAGCATTCGAATTTCAAGGAAGATATCCAACTGCTGCAAAAACAGAAGGAACTTAAAAGATCAAGTCCGATCAAAGGCTTATCACCATTCTTAGATGAAAATAATATAATAAGAGTTGGAGGTAGACTAGAAGAATCGCCATTGAGTTTTAATGCAAAACACCCCATGCTTTTGCCCTTTAATGATATAATAAGTCGACTAATCTTCGAGTCAGTACACAGGGAGAATAAACATTGCGGTCCCACCGCACTCCTTGCAACCATAAGACAACGATTTTGGCCTATTAAGGGAAAACACTTGGCTCGTGAAACTGTCCATAAATGCATACAGTGCGCAAGAGCAAAACCAAAACTTCTTCAACAAATTATGGGAAATTTACTAAGAACGAGAGTGACGCCTTCAAGACCCTTCATCAACGCAGGTGTTGACTATTGCGGTCCAATATGGGTGCACTTCAAAACCAGAGGGAAACGACCTCAGAAGGCGTATATTGCTGTTTTTTGTTGCTTTGCTACAAAAGCAGTTCATCTAGAACTGGTAACGGACCTCACAACCGATGCATTCATTGGAGCACTCAAGAGGTTTATAAGTCGAAGAGGGCATTGTCAGAATCTTTATAGTGATAACGCTACCAACTTCGTGGGAGCACGAAATCAACTGGAGGAGTTATCCACCGCAATATTTTCTACAGGGGCTCAAGAAACAATCCAACGGGAATGTGCAATTAAAAACATTAATTTCCATTTTATACCTCCACGATCTCCGCATTTCGGTGGACTATGGGAAGCGGCAGTAAAATCCGCTAAAGGTCTTTTGATCAAGGAAATATCAAGCGCATCCCTGACGTATGAAGAAATGGAAACCATTGTCATAGAGGTTGAAGCGATCCTGAACTCAAGGCCAATTGCACCATTACCAAATAATCCGAATGATGACGCTGCACTAACTCCTGGACATTTCTTGATTGGGGAGCCTCTCACGGCTCAAGTTGACGCGACTGCTCAAACAACATCATCAAACTTGGCAAAACGTTGGGAATTAGTGTCTCGAATTAAACATCAATTTTGGAAGCGATGGTCGCAGGAATATCTCAATGAACTCCAGCAGCGCAACAAGTGGCAAACTAAGTCTCAAAATCTGCAACTCGGCACCATAGTTGTGATTAAAGATAATTTATTTCATGAACTGGCGACTCGGTAAAGTAATTGAAACATTTCCTGGGCCCGACGGGTTTGTCAGGACAGCCGCGGTTAAAACCTCAACTGGTGTCATTAAGCGAGCCATCCACTTACTCGCTCCGCTCCCCTTGGAACCACCTGACGATGAAAATGGAAATAATTCTCTACACCTCAAACGAAGCCCCGAGCCCAGTGACAAAAGCAAAGATGCACCACGTCCGAAACGTGTCAACTTGACCACAACAATTATGCTCGTGATTATAGCATTGTTTCTTCCATTAGTGACATGCCAACAAATCACTTATACTCAAATTAAAAGCAATCCTGGTATACATTTTGAGCAGATTGGTAAAATTAAACCAATCCTCTCAGAGTGGAAACTTCTTATATATTTCGAACTGGCACCATTTCACAAGGAATTGCAGCTTTTAATTAACGGAACTAATTCCTTGATGAAGGACTGCAATCACCCATACTTCAACGCTCAATGTACCGGACTGATAACCCATTTCCACAATATCCAGGATGAAATGCAGGCCGGTCTAGAAAATCTCGCTAAACGGAAAAAACGAGGGGCAATAGATATAGTCGGCAACATAGCGAATTCCTTGTTCGGTGTTCTGGATGCAAAATATGCTGAACAAATGTCCGACACAATCAACATCATTAAAAACGACGAAGCCCGACTACAAGGTCTACTGCGGAATCAAACATCCTTTCTGGACTCTACCCTTAACCTTATGAGGCAGACTGAAGCTCGGACTCAAAATAGCTTTGAAAAGGTCAACTTGAAAATCAGCAGGCTCATGAACCTCACAAACTATGACAATAACCACCAATCACAGCTCATTTTATCTCTCAGTGTCCAGTTAATTATAATTGCAGACAATTTACAAAAAATGCACACATCTATGATTAATTTGTTAGCGGACACTTATCATGGTCGAATCAGCCCTATTCTACTCACCCCAGAACAATTTTCTATTGAAGTTGCCAACATAAAAGCAAATCTTCCAACAGATCTTACACTACCAGTTGTGGATATCATCAATGTATATGGGATAGCGGCAGCTCATGCATCAATCTCGAACGAGCATATCATCTGCACCTTGTTCATTCCTTTATCAAATCCAAATGAATATGATTTGTTTTACCTTACGCCAGTTCCACAAGGAATAAACAATTCATTAATAGCTGTCATACCAACATCCAAAATGATAGCCCTTAACGCTCATCGTGATAAATATTTCACAATGGATGATAAGAAACTTCTTGACTGCAAAACACTTGAACCCAGAACCTTTTTATGCCCAAATATCCAAGCCATTCATCACAAGGGTTCACCAATATGCAGCTGCGAGATACATTTATTTAATAATGAATCCGATGCAGGCTGCACTATAGAAGTAATAACTAACAACAACGTGTGGTATCAACTGTATAAAAAGAACCAGTGGCTGGTCGCAACTCTTCAACAACTCAAATTAAGCTCAGTTTGCAACGGGAAGAGCAATTATCAGCTTTTGCAAGGCACTGGGTTACTCACGCTACCAGCAGGATGTACCATGAAAAATGAAATTATCACGATAACCAGTCATCAAACTATCACATCAACACTTCATCAATCCGATACAGCCAATAAGATGTCATTCTTCAATCCACTGCACAATGTGGACAACCTGACGAAATCTTTGATGTACCGGTCAAGTATTGAAGAAATAACTCGTTTGCAGGAAAAGGTGAAGGCACAACTACGCGAAATACCAATTACAACAAGCAGTCATGAAGTACATAGCTTGGCAGTTAGTTATTCGGGAATAGCGCTCATTTTAATAATACTTATTGTGCTACTAAGAAAATGCATATTAAAAAAAAAGAGCCACCACCCATCGTGCAGACCCGCAACCTGCTCCAAGATCAACATGGGATATTTCAGAAGATCCACCAGCTTAATATTGCCTTTTAAGAATTAGATTAAGCTGCCGGAATTAATTTATGCTGTCTCAGTAATACTTACGAAGCCCTAGGGGTCGCAATATGTTAATTCTTTATGATTTGTTTTATTTTCGGTAGCAAAATAAAAACAAATCTTAAATAGAATTAAACTTTATTATTCCATATTTTTTCGTTTTGTCCAAATATTTTGTTTTCCCACATTCTAGCCAACCAAGTGTGGGAATTACTGCGTCAGCTTACACGTGGTATTCAAATTACCAGCCAGACAGTACGAAATCCAACACTGTGTCTGGGCTGCGTGTGAAAATATTTAAGTGCAGCATAAACAATTCCGGCTCACTTAAAATCTAAATTATACAATTCTTTTTTTTTTTTTTTGTTCTATTTTTTATTCAAATTTTTGTTTAGTTTAAGGTTTAGTATATAAGTATGAATAAGTAGATTTTCTAGACCGGCCTGCATTTCATCCTGGATATTGTGGAAATGGGTTATCAGTCCGGTACATTGAGCGTTGAAGTATGGGTGATTGCAGTCCTTCATCAAGGAATTAGTTCCGTTAATTAAAAGCTGCAATTCCTTGTGAAATGGTGCCAGTTCGAAATATATAAGAAGTTTCCACTCTGAGAGGATTGGTTTAATTTTACCAATCTGCTCAAAATGTATACCAGGATTGCTTTTAATTTGAGTATAAGTGATTTGTTGGCATGTCACTAATGGAAGAAACAATGCTATAATCACGAGCATAATTGTTGTGGTCAAGTTGACAAGTGTTATATTCGGCTGTGCCGAATCTTGTATACCCACCATCAAGTGCATTTAATTCAAAATGTTGACAAAATGTGATATTGTTTGTAAAATATTTGGACTAAATTCGGTTGCAGTGGTATAGTTACTATAGTTCAACTTTTAAAAGTATCTAAGTAGTTTCCCAAGTATTTACCTTGGACCATGGCAGAACTACACTAGGTAAAATCACTAGGGAGAGTTGTCAATTTCTTAGACCCTGTAATGTCAAGAAAGCAGAATGAAAGTCGAAGTAAAAGAAAATATTGAATAACTTGAATTTGAAATTTGCACCGCGCACGTCACTCCATTGCTTAATCTTACTTTTTGGACCTTTTTTAAACTTCACGAGTTTTTTTTTATGATAAAATGCGTTACAAATGCTTCTCTTAATGAACTTTTAAAAAATATTTTAATATATTTATTTTAGACAAACAAAAAAAAATACAATGAAAAAAATATTTTCTTTTTATTTTCTTTTGCTTGACTTTTCAGGGATTTGCAATTGAGAACGAAGTGTGCAGTGATTTTACCTAGTTTTTATTGTACTATGCCTTGGACAAAATGCTGTTCCATAACCGAATATAGTTTTACATTAATAAACTGTTTTTTGTGCCATAAACATGTTGATAGCAACATGGCAGGCTCATATTTTTTGTTAAGAGTTCCTAATGCATCTACCGTGTATAAAGTCTGGACCTAACATTGATTGATAGCTATCTAATTTCGTAGATGCAATTTTTATATACTGAATGTACCTCCAAATCTTTTTGATTGTAGATATAAAAAAGGGGACGTTATATATATATAAGAACTATAGCCAAATGTTGACCGATTGTTACAAAATTTAATAACTGTCTGATATAAATATAAAGTTTATTTGTTCAAAATGAAGTGGCCATATCTGACATAGTTTATAATTTAATAACTTTTAACTGGCGTTTGTGGCATTTTAGTGGTTTCCGGGAGCGATTTTTATATGAAAGCTATGGTCAAAAATGGACCGATTTCTATAAAATTTCACATACTGACTGAAAGTTGCATTAAACTTCTCTGTTTTAAATTTAGTGGTAATATCGGGTGGTTAAATTGTAAGGCCCGATGTTGAATGTGAACCACACCTAAACGCCAAGTTTTTTTCCGAATTTTATTTGACATTTCTCTATTTCAGACCTACTCAATTTGAACCATGGAGAGATACACAATCCAACAACGTGTTAAAGTTATCCAGACTTATTATGAAAATGGGCGTTCAAATCAAAATGTATATCGTGCACTTCGTGATTTTTTTGGTCAATTTGATCGTCCAAATGTGCGTACAATCGCAAAAATCGTGGAAAAATTCAAGCAAACCGGTTCTGTAGAAGATGTGAGAACACCAGTGCATACTCGTACAGCTCGTACTGCAGAAAATATTGCTGCTGTTCGCGATTGTGCGGCTGAAGAGCCGTCCACCTCAACTCATCGTCGTGCCCAACAATTGCACCTCTCACGCTCGTCATTGATGAACATTATGCATAAAGACTTGCATTTACACGCTTACAAGGTGCAATTGGCTCAAGAACTAAAGCCTCTTGACCATTCCAAACGTCGTGAATGGGCAGAATGGTGGCAAGAAATGGCAACAGTGGATGATCAATTTTCGAAGAAAATCATCTTCAGTGATGAGGCACATTTTCACTCAGTGGATTCGTCAATAAACAGAATTGCCGCATTTGGGCGAATGAGAATCCAAGAGTGATTGTCGAAAAATCAATGCACCCACAAAGAGTGACTGTTTGGTGCGGTTTATGGGCTGGCGGCATCATCGGCCCGTATTTTTTCCAAAATGAGGCCGGTCAGGCAGTTACTGTGAATGGTTTTCGCTATCGTGAGATGATAACGAACTTTTTATGGCCCGAATTGGAAGATATGGATGTAAACGATATGTGGTTTCAGCAGGACGGTGCCACTTGCCACACAGCTAACGAAACAATGACTCTTTTGCGCAACAAATTCAATGGCCGTGTTATCTCATGTAATGACGATGTTAATTGGCCGCCAAGATCATGTGATTTGACACCGTTGGACTTTTTTCTTTGGGGTTTTTTTGAAAGAAAAGGTGTACGTTGATAAGCCAGCAACAATTCAAGAGCTAAAGGATGAGATAATTCGACACATTAACGGCATAGAAAATTTGGACCATCGGATGGAGGTGTGCCGCCGTGGTCGCGGCGCCCTTTTGGCCGATATTTTGTTCCATACATAATTGAGTAATACCAATATATCATAATAAAATAAAATTACAATAATTTCCTAAATAGTTTGTGTTTTATTCCAAATCAACATCGGCCCTTGAAATTTAACCACCCGATAGATTTTAAAATTTTATTCAATTTATCAGCATAAATGTGATTCCAGGGGCAGGGTTATATAGGAGCTCTAACTAAATGTGAAGCGATTTTGCCCATTTTCAGCACACAATTTCCATAACATATCGAAAATACTTTTGCTAAATTTTGTCTTTCTAGCTCTTGTAGTTAAGGAACTATTGCGCTTTTCTCTGACGGAAAGATGGACATAAATCTCCTTTTCTCTTTGTGTTTTTGTGTTTCTGTAAGTTTTTTATATGGGAGCTATCCTTAAATGGTGACCAATTGTAACAAAATTCTGCACACTGGCTGGCATTCACATAAGACTTCCTTTTGTAAAATTCTGTTGACGGACATAAACCCACTTTTCTTTTTGTATTTTTGTGTTTCCGTAAGTTTTTTATATGGGAGCTATGGTCAAATGGCGACCAATTGTGACTAAATTTTGCACACTGACTGGCATTCATATAAGACTTCCCTGTGCTTAATTTAGTGGCTATTATATGGGAGTTATGGTTAAATGTGAACCAATTTTATATGCTGTCTTCTAGAAACCAAATTTTGTCATCATAGCTGTTATAATTTGTCATTTATTAGCAAATAAGCGATTAGTCTATACGAGGTTATACGGGAGCTATGGTCAAATATTAACCGATTTTGACCAATTTCGTTTAGGCGTTATCGTGATTTCAACGGACAGACAGACGGACAGATAGACGGACATCGCTCAATCGTCGTAGAATTTCATAAGGATTCAGAATATATATCGTTTTTGATTTTTGAGCCAATATTATGGAAATTACAAACGGAATGACAATCTCAATATACCCTTCATTCTTTTTGATGGTGGGTATAAAAATCGTTGGCCCTTTCGCCGCCTCGTAGTCAGTTGCATAGCTATTTATAAGGCGGCAGCTACATTTGAGACGGCGGCTACATTCCGAAACAGCTGTTTATAAGTGGTGACAATATCGCGTTTAAAAAATAAAAATTTATATATGATTAAATTGACAAAAATTAATTTTAGTAATTAATCTCCATATCAACGGTCTCTCTGTACCAGATAATATGTCTATATCACAAAGTTCTTATAGAAATTGTGATCTCTTATAGTTTGAGAGTTATGGTCTTTTTAAATTTTAAAAGTTGATATCCGGTTTTATTTTAAGAGCTCATATACTAAAAACTTGTCTTTACAACCGATTTTTTTACAAAAATGTGCATATCTTAAAACAATATAGATATAAGAATTAGGGTGGAGCGAAAAACAACTTTTATTGAAATTCTATACGCCTGGGTTAATAATCTACATCCTAAGAAGCTCTGAAAATAATGTTGTCTTCCTAGGTCAATGTCCTGAGGTGGCGCACAGGACATTTATTTCTAGGACCCATTTGTATGGGGAAAAATGGAACTTTTTTCGGTTTTTGGTAAATTTCAAGCAATAAGTATATGTTTTTGGCAAAATTAATAATTGAATGAAGAAGACAACTAAATCAGCTTTGATTAGAGTTATAAAAATTAAAAATCCATGCAGTAGTTTTTAAGTTATTTCAATTTGCCCCAGAAAATTCGTGGCTAAATTTTGCCATTATACAAACATTTTCTCAAAACTTACATATTTAAGCTGTTTCCGTCATTTGGACTTATAAGAGAGCTGGGGTCAAATGTGGACCGTTTTTAAAGAAGAGTTTGTATGGGAGCTATGGTCAAATGTGGACCGATTTCAACGAAATTTGGTACCGTGATTTTGGTTTACATAAGCAGTGTTTGCTTCATGACAAAATATTGATATTTGTGGCCAATATATCAATTCCGGGAAGTAGGACCTATGGGAGGTAACATAAATAATGCACCGATTTTGACGAATTTCAATAGCCATGGTCCCATTATCAAAAAAATTATATGTTCCAAATTTCATCAAATTATCTTTAGAATTTCGACCTGTACTTTGATTACAAGGTTTACCTGGGGGTCGGACGGACTGACATCACTAAATCGACTCAGAAAATGATTCTAAGCCTATTGGTATACTAATACTGAAGGGTATAATAATAGCCTTATAGCCTTTAGTTTATAGCCTTTATTTAAATAATCACAGTTTCATCAAAAGTTTTGTCGAAAAACCAAAATTTATTTTTTCAAAAATAAAATTCCCATAATAAATATAAATTATACATAAACTCATTTATGTTACGGTTATAATTGAAGACTATAATTATTTAATTATATACATAACTTTATTTTTAAAAACATTAAATAACAAAATTTCACACGGTTTCAATAAAATTTTGTCAATTCATTATTTTCCATTTAAATTTGTTAATACTCGTACAAGATATCAGATATCGTATTCATATATTACAAATAAGAATTGTTAAACTAAATTAAAATTCAAAACTCAAATCAAAATATTTTCTTATCTAAATGAGTCAAATAATGGAAGTAATGAAATAATATTATCGCTTCATTATTTAAATCCAAAACTGAATAAAAACAAAACAATTTTAAATTAATTATAGTCTAATATTTTAAGTAAATGTCACACTTTAAAACATTAAATTTATGTATCACTTTAAGGTATTTTTTTTTCTTTTTGTTTTTAAAGAAAGCCCAAATAATCTCAAACTACAAAAACTTTAAAATAATTACAATAAAATTACCAAATGCTAAATGTTTTTAATTTTATATCACAAAAAATGTTAAATGTTAAAATTATTACCAAGAGAATTTGTGGTACGTTTTTTGTACATTTTATACAAAAATTTAAAAACCTAAAAAAAACTTGGGTTTATGAACAATTACATTCGTTGTTTTCTTCAACTCTATTTAGTTTCATTATACCGATCACCACCATAGGGGGAAAGGGTATTATAAGTTTGTGCTGATGTGTGTAACGCATAGAAATATTTGTCTTAGACCCACCTTTTAGTATAGCAATAGACTTAGAATCACTTTCTGAGTCGATTTAGCTATGTCAGTCCGTCCGTCCGTCTGGCTGGACCCCCATGTAATCAAAGTACAGGTCGCAATTCTAACGATAATTTGATGAAATTTGTCATAGATCATTTTTTGGATAGTGGGACTATGGCTATTGAAATTTGTCAAAATCGGACCATTATTTATGGTACCTCCCATAGGTCTCACTTCCCACAATTGATATATTGGCCACAAATATATTTTTTCATTAAATTTAAAACAAATACTACTTATGTAAACTTAAATCACTGTACCAAATTTCGATGAAATCGGTCCACATTTGACCATAGCTCCCATACAAACTCTTCTTTAAAAAACGCACTAAATGAGACAAAAATCACTAAAACGCTCGTAAATTTGAAGATAATAAAAATTTTAAGTTTATTTTTGAATACATAATTTTTGTAACATTTTTTTAACATTTTTGTAGTGAACCACAGTGGTATAGCAGGTTAGTCATTAGCCTAGCATAGCAGAGGCCCAAGTTCGATCCCTGGCCAGACTCACTTGAAAAAATTAATTTTCAAAAAAGCGGCGGTTCACCTCATAACTCAGCTAGCCACTTTTTATTGAGTATTAGGCTATGTAAAACTTCTCTAACTAATGCATTTGCCGTTCAGAGCCGGCGTTAACACGTAGGTCCCTTTCAATGAGTCTAAAAATAGAATCGGACGCAGCTCATTGTCTCAGAGAAGTACCCCTTGTTCCAATTGGAATGTTGTCGGGGAATTATATATATATATCGGGTGGTTAAATTTTAAGGGCCGATGTTGATTTTGAATAAAACACAAACTATTTAGGAAATTATTGTAATTTTATTTTATTATGATATATTGGTATTACTTAATTATGTATGGAACAAAATATCGGCCAAATGGGAGCCGCGACCACGGCGGCACACCTCCATCCGATTGTCCAAATTTTCGATGATCCTGAGGCAAAATGGAGGTTCTATGCCGTTAATGTGCCGAATTATCTCATCCTTTAGCTCTTGAATTGTTGCTGGCTTATCGACATACACCTTTTCTTTGAAATAACCCTAAAGAAAAAAGTCCAACGGTGTCAAATCACATGATCTTGGCGGCTAATTGACATCGCCATTACGTGAGATAACACGGCCATTGAATTTGTTGCGCAAAAGAGCCATTGTTTCGTTAGCTGTGTGGCAAGTGGCACCGTCCTGCTGAAACCACATATCGTCCACATCCATATTTTCCAATTCGGGCCATAAAAAGTTCGTTATCATCTCACGATAGCGAACACCATTCACAGTAACTGCCTGACCGGCCCCATTTTGGAAAAAATACGGCCCGATGATGCCGCCAGCCCATAAACCGCACCAAAAGTCACTCTTTGTGGGTGCATTGGTTTTTCGACAATCACTCTTGGATTCTCATTCGCCCAAATTGAGGTGAAAATGTGCTTATCACTGAAGATGATTTTCTTCGAAAATTGATCATCCACTGTTTCCATTTCTTGCCACCATTCTGCCCATTCACGACGTTTGGAATGGTCAAGAGGCTTTAGTTCTTGAGCCAATTGCACCTTGTAAGCGTGTAAATGCAAGTCTTTATGCATAATGTTCATCAACGACGAGTGTGAGAGGTGCAATTGTTGGGCACGACGACGAGTTGAGGTGGACGGCTCTTCAGCCACACTATCGCGAACAGCAGCAATATTTTCTGCAGTACGAGCTGTACGAGCATGCACTGGTGTTCTCACATCTTCTACAGACCCGATTTTTGCGATTGTACGCACATTTGGACGATCAAATTGACCAAAAAAAATCACGAAGTGCACGATATGCATTTAAATTTGAACGTCCATTTTCATAATAAGTCTGGATAACTTTAACACGTAGATGGATTGCGTATCTCTCCATGGTTCAAATTAAGTAGGTCTGAAATAGAGAAATGTCAAATAAAATTCGGAAAAAAACTTGCCGTTTAGGTGTGGTTCACATTCAACATCGGCCCTTACAATTTAACCACCCTTTATATATAATTTTTGTAACAACTGTAATCAAATTGCCAAATTTCGAGAAAAACGGCCCACATTTAGCCCTAGCTCTCATATAAGTCTAAATGACGGAAACAGCATAAATATATGGGCAAAAATCAAACAGTTTTTATTCCTTTGAAACCGACTTTCAACTTGAATAATTTTTGTACCCTTAGGAGTTCGGCAAATCTAATTACAGATCTTGAACTCGCAAAAACTTCTGTACACTGAGCACAATATCTTAGTAGCGCAAATTTGAGCTTTTAAGCGTAATTGGCATGCAAATTTAAAAAAAAACGCTAAAAAATCGATTGAACACTCAAGTTTTTCTTCATATTTCGTCTTCTTCTGCATTCGTTTTAACATTTGGACCCAAGTCGTTGTTCTACGAAATAGACATCACACTTAGAGGATAAATCCACTTTCCTCTAAATTTTAATTTTGGCACTTCTACTTCTACTTAATGGCTGCCAAAATTTGAAGCTCGTTTTCGCTACTTTTTAATTTTTTAGCATATTTTTTGGCCGCTTTAAAGTATTCCAAAAAAGATAGATAAAGATTTGTAGATCTTTCAATTTCGCATCGTTTGATATATATCTCGCTAATGTGCTCTGTATAGATATAACATACGACAGGTGTAAATGAGAGATCTTGAGCATAAATTTTTCCAAATACGGGTTTTTTCGTGGAGTACACTCGCAAATATGAATGAAAATTTTCAAACTACCGCGTAAACCGAGTTTTTTGCCATTTGGCACCTAAAAGCAAAAGCGCACCAAAAAATCATTGTTTGCTAAAATTTTATGAAGATTTTGAAAATCGTGCAAAAAAGTGCATATTGGTTTAAATGGTTTTAGATTGCAAAGTGGGACAAAATCACATAAGGCATGAAAGCGATGTCGTTTATAACCGATTTTCATCAAAAGTTTGTCAAAAATCTCTTTATTACCAGAGAACGCGAAGGTTTTATCTAAAAACATTTCAATGAAGCACATCGCGAATTTAGCTCAAAATTGATCAGGAATGGTCTTAAAGCTATTCTTAAACAAGTAAGAGTGTTATATTCGGCTGCGCCGAATCTTGTGTACCCACCATCAAGTTGTACGAGAGTGCATCTAATTCAAAATGTTGACCAAATGTGGTATTGTTGGTAATATATTTGAACTAAATTCGGTTGCAGTGGTATAGTTACTATCGTTCAACATTTAAAAGTATCTAAGTGGTTTCCCAAGTAGTTACCTTGGACAAAATGCTGTTCCATAACCGAATATAGTTTTACATTAATAAGATGTTTCGTTGTGCCATAAACATGTTGATAGCAACATGGCAGGTTCATATATTTTGTTAGGAGTTCCTAATGCATGTACCGTTTATAAAGTCTGGACCTAACATTGATTTATAGCTATCTAATTTCGTAGATGCAATCTTAATATAATGAATGTACCTCCAAATATTTTTAATTGTAGATATAAAAAGGGGATGTTATATATATAAGAACTATAGCCAAATGTTGACCGATTGTTACAAAATTTAATATACTGGCTTGTATTAATATAAAGTTTATTTGTGCAAAATTTAGTGGTCAAAGCTGACATAAATTATAATTTAATAGCTTTTAACTTTCATTTGTGGCATTTTAGTGGTTACCGGGAGCGATTTTTATATGAAAGCTATGGTCAAAAATGGACCGATTCCTATAAAATTTGACATACTGACTGAAAGTTGCATAAAACTTCTCTGTTCTAAATTTAGTAGTCATAGATTTTACAATTTTATTCAATTTATTAGCATAAATGTGATTCCCGGGGCAGAGTTATATGAGAGCTCTAACTAAATTTGAACCGATTTTACCCATTTTCACCACACAATTTCTATAACATATCGAAAATACTTCTGGTAAATTTTGTCTCTCTAGCTCTTGTAGTTAAGGAGCTATGGCGCTTTTCTCTGACAGAAAGACGGACATAAACCATCTTTTCTTTTTGTATTTTTGTGTTTCCGTAAGTTTTTTTATGGGAGCTATGGTCAAATAGTAACCGATAGTAACAAAATTTTGCACACTGGCTGGCATTCGCATTAAACTTCCTTTTGTAAAATTCTGTTGCAGTAGCCCTTTTCGTTAAGGCGCTATCGCACTTTTCTCTGACGGAAAGACGGACATAAACCGTCTTTTCTTTTTGTATTTTTGTGTTTCCATAAGTTTTTTATATGGGAGCTATGGTCAAATAGTGTTAGATTGTAACAAAATTTCGCACACTGGCTGGCATTCACATTAAACTTCCATTTGTAAAATTTTGTTGCTCTAGCCCTTTTCGTTAAGGCGTTATCGCGCTTTTATCTGACGGACAGACGGACATAACCCCCTTTTCTTTTTGTATTTTTGTGTTTCCGTAAGTTTTTTATATGGGAGCTATGGTCAAATGGTGACCGATTGTGACAAAATTTTTCATATTACATAAGACCTCCTCTTGCTAAATTTAGTGGTTATATCTGTTATAGTTTTAGACTTAATGGCATTTAAGTGTATTTTAGGTGAAATTTTGACTGTTTCCGTAAGTTTTTTGTATGGGAACTACGACTAAATGTGAACCGAATTTGATAAATTTTATACGCTGCCTAGGGCTTATGTAAAACTTCTATATACCAAATTTTATCATCATAGCTAGTATAGTTTGTTATTTATTAGCAAATAAGCGATTAGCGTAGGCGATTTTATACGGGGGCTATGGTCAAATGTTAACCGATTTTGCCCAATTTCAATACCAAAACTTTCTCAGAGATGAAGAATGTTCTTACTAAGTTTCAGTGAGCTAGCTCCTTTCGTTAAGGAGTTATTGTGATTTCAACAGACAGACAAACAGACAGACGGACATCGCCTAATCGTCTAAGAATTTCATAAGGATTCGGAATATATATCGTTTTTGATTTTTGAGCCAATATTAAGGAAATTACAAACGGAATGACAATATCAATATACCCCCCATTCTTTTTGATGGTGGGTATAAAAACCTAAAAAGAAACTTGGGCTTATGAACAATTACATTAGTTTTTTCTTCAATTTTATTTAGTTTCATTTTTGTTTTAATTTATATTAATAGTTTACCTTTTGTTTTCTTGGTTACCCAGCAAAACTTTGGTAATCTTGTAACGACTACAACATATCATCCGAATAAATAATAAGTTATTACAGAAGTACTTATTTGTAATTAAGATGGTAATTTAAACTGAATGGCCCCGGTTCAAATCCCACCAAGGGCAAAAAATTTTTTTTAGTTTTTTTTTTATTAAAAGAGTCTTTTTAAATAATTTTTGAATTTTAAGAACTTAAATATTATCTTCTGTAAAAAAAATTTGTAAAACTAACTCACGTTAATGAAAAAATACCACCATGAGTCAATTTTGATTATGTAGGGGATGTTGAATACCAAACACGATTCTAATTGGTCTTAACTTGGTAAGCCCAACTTATCTGGGTCATCCTTCATCTCAACTGTGGACACACACCTCCTCGTGGTATCACCCGGGGAGCTAGTTTAACACCCATTAATATTGTGAGTTAACATGTTCCGAGAGTTGTCCCATAAGATCGATAAAAATGGGTTAGGATTACGGGCTAGTAACCCTCTCTTGAAAAAAAATACAATGAAGAGGATAAAATTAGAATTGAAATGTCCCACTACCTAATGTTAGAGGAGGATGTCCGAAATTTCGATAGAAAGATCAAGTAGAGGAACATTTTTCAAAGCTTGGCCTATAAAATTGGAGAATATTCGCACAAGATCGAAATCCATGGAATTCTAAAATATGCTCGGACTTTGACCTTAACAGGTTGTAACATTTAAGTAAGTAAGAGTCAATCTTATGTAAAAACTTATACAAAAAAGAAGATTTAAATTGTTTAAGTTTTAAAATAATTTTAAAAAAGTTTTAAAATAATAACAAAAAATCGTATAAAAATATTTTTCCAAAAATTACAACAAAGCAAAAAAAAGCAGGGAAAAACAAAGTTATTTTCACATGATTTTGGATCTAAAAATAAAAAATAAAAATAATTATAAGCTGCTAAGTTTTCAACATATAAAGTAGCTCAGTGGAAGAGTCTCTGCCTAGCAGTCGGAGGGTCTGGGTTCAAGCCCCCATGGGATCATAAAAAAATTTTGTATTTCGTTTAAAAATATATGTTTTTAATAAAACAACAACAAAAAAGTTGTTGCTGTTGTTGTTATTGCTTTCAAATTGCTTACCCAAGTCATTACATTTCTGCAATTGGTAAGTACTTGCCTCCAATGACATCCCCATGTTAATGTAATGACTTAAACAGCGAATGAGTAAGTAGTTCGTGTTCAATAGTTTAACTGTTTAACTCATTATTTGGTAATGAAAAGTTTTACTGGGATAATTTGTAACTTTAATAGATAAAAAACTTTAAATATATTTTCTTTATTTTATGAATTTATATCGGTATCTTCTTATAAAACTGAACTATATAATAAAATAGGTTTTTTTGTAAATTGAAAGACGTGTTATGAATTTAATTAAGACTAAAAAGGCGGTAGAAATTGTATAATTATTTACAAAATATTATACAATAGAAGTAAATTACCAAAGTTTACATGATAAATTAATTGTCGATGAACTTTCTTGCCCAGTTATTTAAAAAAGTGTATGGATAGTGGGAAAGATTCCTTTTTTACTTATAATGGTAGAAAAATTGATAAATTTTTCTAACGGAAGTTATCTCAGCTGGCGACTTGTAAAAGATATATTATGATAAATTTAATTTAAAATTGTATTCCATAGATTTCCGAACGAAATTTGTAATTGCATTAAGTTAAATAAAATTCAAACAGTGCAATATCAAATCTATCCAAAATACGCAAATGTATTGGTCTATTACAAATGTATTTCATTCGGATCCAAGGACCGTAACCGTTATAACTTTTATCGTAAAAGTTAAAAAATAAAAGTAATTTTTTAACTTTTATTTTTTCGAGCAAAAATAAAAGTTATGTTTTGACTTTTATTTTTTCGAACAGAAATAAATTATTATTATACCCACCATCAAAAAGAATGGGGTGCATATTGAGATTGTCATTCCGTTTGTAATTTCCTTAATATTGGCTCAAAAAACAAAATTGAAGTATATTCTGAATTCTTATGAAGACGATTGAGCGATGTCCGTCTGTCTGTCCGTCTGTCTTTTGTCAACACGATACAACCTTAACGAAAAGTCACTGAAATTTGGCACAAATATTCTTCATTTCTGAGAAAATTTTGGTATTAAAATTGGGCAAAATCGGTTAACATTTGACCATAGCTCCCATATAACCTCGTCTAGGCTAATCGCTTATTTGCTAATAAATGACAAATTATAACAGATCTGATGACAAAATTTGGTATCTAGAAGTTTTACATAAGCACTAGACAGCACATACAATTTCATCGAAATCGGTTCACATTTAACCATAGCTTCCACAGAAACAGCCTTAATTCCACCTGAAATTCACTTAAATGCCAATAAATGATAAACTGTAATACTTTGGCCACAATCGGTTACCATTTGACCATAGCTCCCATATAAAAAACTTACGGAAACACAAAAATACAAAAAGAAAAGGAGATTTATGTCCGTCTTTCCGTCAGATAAAAGCCCAATAGCGCCTTAACAAAAAGAGCTACAGGGACAAAATTTTATAAAAATATGTTCGATATATTAATATTGGACGAAATCGGTTCATCATAATCGGCTCCCATATAACCCCGCCTCGGAAATCACATTAATGCTAAAAAATTGAATACAATTGTAATAGCTATGACAACGAAATTTAGAACAGAGAAGTTTTATGCAACTATTGATCAGTATGTCAAATTTTATAGGAATCGGTCTATATTTCACCATAACTTTCATATAAAAACTGCTCCCGGAAGCCACTAAAATGCCACAAAAGCCAAATAAAGGCTATTAAATTATAAACTATAATAGCTATGGCCACTAAATTTTTCACAAATAAACTCTATAGAAATACCAACCACTATATAAAATATTGTGATAATCGGTCAACATTTAGCTATGGTTCTTATATATATATAACATCCCCTTTTTATATCTACAATTAAAAAGATTTTGGAAGATTGCACCTATGAAATTAGATAGCTACCAATCAATGTTAAGTCCAGACTTTATACACTTTGGAAGCATTAGGAACTCCTAAAAAAATATATGAACCTGTCGTATTATTATCAACTATACGGGTTATGGGATAAAATTTTGTGCAAAATAAATACTACGGAAACCACTAAAATGTTGAACTATACTAACTTAATACTGCAACCGAATTTAGTCCAAATATTTCACCAACAATACCAAATTTGGTCAAGTTTTTAAATTAGCTGCAGGGGGTATATAAGATTTGGCACAGTCGAAAGCCGGAATTTTCAACAAAATTTGATGACATTTGGCACACTTCCATTAGTTGACCCAAAAAAGAGCTCTACAAATTTTGGTTGAAATCCATCTACACCTCTGGGTACCTAACTTAAACTTACACTTAAATGAAATGTGATTGAAAAGTTAAGCCTGAAGGACTGCAACTCTTTTTGCTTTAATTATTCATAACAATTTACATGACCTTTTTTAGAAAATTTTGAATTTTTTTCTCTCTATCTAAAAAAGAGATTTTCGCCTTTTAGTGATTATGGTAGGAGCATCGAGCAGAACCGAGCCAGCATAGCTTTTGTCTAAAGAAAAACGGAAATTCTGTTTTTCCTGATATCTTCTAAACGATTAAGTTATTTTCTTCTGCAGACTTAAACCAAGGTTCTTAATTTTAATTAAATCAACGTCAAGATTAAAGCTGTGAAACTATATTCGAGTTTGATGAAAAATGTAATCACTTTTCGTTTTAGAATGTTAAGCACATTTCAATACCTTTTCTTATAACATATATTATAAACAGTCCTAAGTTGCCAGAAATTACCCAAAAAAACAACAATTTGTATTGAAAAATTTGTACAGGAACACGTTTGAGTACGATTGTGTTGTTTCGTTAAAGTACGGGAACAAACATAATATAACTTTTTCTTGAAAGTAGTGCTCATCGATGAGAGTAGGGTATCCAATTCTGTTGATTCACTGAAGCACCGTCCCACTATGGTATTTCTGCAGCAAAGAAAGAAAATGAATGGCAAATGTTACTAACATCTGCAAAGGAATAGATAGGATTAAAAGTTAAGAAATAGAGTAGAAGAAAGAACAGAGAATTGTGGTACCCCTGAATTAATCATGAACTCGTTTAATGAGATCCCATCTATAACGAGTCACATAGTGCGATCTCTGAGGAAGCTCGATATAAATCGAAAAAATGTATTACCGACACCAAAAGCAATAAGTTTTTATAGAAGTGCAAATACCGAGAGCTACAACTTTACTTTCGCGAAAACCTTCTTCCGATAGGAAATGTATACTGGCGGTCGCTAAGTACGTTGTTGAATTTTAGATATTTAACAATATGCTGGTTCACCATAACTTTCAAGTTTGTTAGCCTCACCCTTTTTTGGGGTTTGGCGTAACATTAGCAACCTTCCAACACCGATTAAATTTACCGGCATGGTACAAGGTGCCGAAGAGGTTAGCTAGTCGACAAGCAAGCGTAGAACAGTACTGCTTCAAGAATACCATCCAGCCCTATAGACTTGTTTAATTTAAGATTCGTTAAAACCCGTTTAACAGCAGTAGCTTAAATTTAGTTATTACGCCAGTTTCCGAAAGCAACCTCTTGGGATCTGATTGCATGTTTGCACGTCTGATGGAACCATGTTTTCGACTAAGATTTAAACTAAAAATTTTTCACTAGAATAAACATTTTCATTCCCTGCTTAATAACATTAGGGACCATTTTCGTTAAGGCACAGACATTATTATCAAGGAAACAAAGTTTCAGGTTGAAGTGCCTATAAAACTTGTTGAGCTCAGTCCAACGACTTTTTTCAGATAAGAAAGTTAAACGTTTTGTGATTGTTTGTGAAACATTACGACGTGCGGAAAGCGAAAAAGAGGCGGAAATTGTACAATGATCGAAATTTCCAAGAGGTGCAAGGGTGTGAAGACAGGAAAAGGTGTTAGGGTGTGAAGACAGGAAAAGGTCAAGGGTGTTTTATTCTTTCATGAAAGATTTTCTTCTGGTACTACTGTCAGCTTTTTTGAAGAGGTGGTCCACTTACGCTTAAAACCGGACTTGCTCTGGGACACTTTTCTGTGTTCTTCAGTTCCTTTTTTAAAAAAGCCCATTTCACAGGCCGAACTTCTGGACAGTACTACAACTGCAAATAGCTTGCCAAACGACAAATGTCTTCGGAAATTTCGTTTGTTTTTTTTTTGTCCGGAATATTCCTGAATATTGCCTTGTTCATTAGCAACTTTTAAATCTAGGCCGGGATGTTGAGAAAAGTCTGGCAATACGTATTTTTCGTCATCCATCACATACCAGGTGTTTTTTTTTTTATATAACTTTCTTAACTATATATGTCTTCAGACCAGCATAGGCTTTGCCACAGTGGACAAAACATTTTACCACACGAGCTGCTTTTTGAAGTGTTAGACGCTCTTCGAAAGAGTTTCTCGATTATTTTGCCTTTCTTGGACTTTTTTTACTTCCAGATTCAGGTTTTCTTTCTTCTTCCTTATGAAGTTTAATGGCATTTAAAACAGTTTTTGGGTCAACTTTAAAATTGTTTGCTATTTTTTAAAGTCTATGACGGATTTTTGAGATATAATACATATGTCCACTTTGGGCCCAGCATGTCTTACACTATATGTTTACAGCTTCGTAGTGTAAGGTATAGCATGCTATGGCTTGAATGATTAAACTTTCATGTTATCTTAGATAACTATGATTTCGATTAATTAAATTTAAAGTTCAAAACAACTTTTAAGAAGTCGTTATCCTAAAACATCAAATAGTTTTGGGCATTACAAATTGTAAACTTAATAAAATCTTCAAATGAATGAATAGCTCATCATTATCAATTTATGAGATCTTTTAATTTCCTTCTGCAAATGAGTATTTTTCTATAGAATTTAATCAACAAAATTGCTATTATAACAAATTTGATAAAAATTCCTTAATGTTTCACGGTTTTCATTTAGAAAACCAATAAAGAAATATTTTCCCTCAAACTATCAAACAAATAGGAAATTCCCCCAAAAATTTAAGCCAAAAAACGAAATACTCATAAGATACGAGCGAGTATTTAAACAATTGAACTAATTTTTGAGATTAAAAATGTAACGAAAAAATTTAAACCGACAATAATAAAACAAAGACAAACAATACAAATACGGACAAATAGGAATATGTTGGTTATCAATCCAACAAAATGTACCCTTTGAATTTCAATGATTTATTAAATTTTCTAACAAATTCTACCCCCACAAAAAAAAAAAAGACATCTTTGAAGGCTGCCTGTTGGGATGACCAGTGGTCAATTGGCACACGTTTTTAAGCGATTGAAAAGCTGACATATGTCAGCACACCCTCATTTTGCCATTGATTCTCTCACAAATGTAACAGTTTTTATTGATATTTCAAAAACATGTATTTCCGCTGGAAATTTGAACTAAATAGTGGGTCCATTTACTCACAAAAATACTCGTGTATAAATCAAAAAGTGTTAAAAATTATTGCAAATGTTTTTTTTTTTTTTTGAAGATTTTAGACAATAGAATTAAATTTTTGAAATATAACAAAAAAAATGTGTAACAATAAAATTAGAAATTCTAAATCATCAGGAAACTGATGAAAATCAAATTCAATTAAATGTAAAGATATAAGCGGATTTTTAACGCCCACAACAATTTGTAACGGTCATCGAGAACAATCAAGAGTCCTATTGATTGTTTGTAAAGTGACTGTTTTATTTAGGCTTCTGTTGGATTTGTTGTTGTTTTTGGTTATTTTTTGTTAAAAGGATCCCTTCAAATGTGAGAACCTAATAGGTATCTAAAAGGCTTTATATTTTAGATCAGAGTTCAAAGGAAATAATTCATTTGTGTACATTCTGTATGTGTAGATATCGAAATATCAGATGCTTAACAATACACAGAAAGAGCAGGGACCAAAAATAACTGTTATAAAGAGTGTTCTAAAAAAATATGCATTTACTATTTTAGACAAAATTTATCCATAGTGCAAGAAATAATTTATTTTTTGATCAAGTTAGTTTCTATAGATATGTCAGATACTATTATTTTAGAAATTATTAATTTTCAATAGTTATTTCAATCAAAATGGACTACGAAAAAAAAGTTCGTGAAAATATAATTAAAACTTTTCAAAAAAATCCGTCATGGACTTTTAAAAAAATAGCTAAAACTTTTAAAGTTGACCCTCGAACGGTTTCTAATGCCATCAGACGGTATAATAAAAACCTGAGCATTGAAAGAAAACCTGGATCAGGGAGGAAAAAAGATCCTACAGATATTGGTAAGGCAAAAGAAGTCGAGCGACTCTTTCGAAGAGCGCCTAACACTTCTTTAAGAAAAGCAGCTCGTACGGTGAAATGTTCTACGAATTTTGCACATAGAGTCAAAGCTTATGCTGGACTGAAGACATACAAAGTCCAAAAGGTTCCAGATCGCAATGCTATAAAGAACTTAGAAGTAAAAAAACGAGCGAAAAAATTGAAGTCTGATTTTATAAAAAAATACACCTGTTGTGTGATGGATGATGAAACATACGTACTGGCAGACTTTTCTCAACTTCCTGGTCAAGATTTTTATGTTGCTGATAAACGGGGCAATGTTCGGCAAGAGTTTCGCACAAAAAAACAAACAAAATTCCCTAAGAAGTTTCTCGTGTGGCAAGCTATTTGCAGTTGTGGCAAAAGAAGTAAAGTATTTGTGGCATCTGGCACAATAAACACAGAAATTTATATAAAGGAGTGCCTACAAAAACGGTTGTTACCCCTTTTAAGAGAGCACAGAGTGACTACATTTTTTTGGCCCGATTTGGCATCATGCCATTATGAAAAAAAGGCACTTGAGTGGTACTCAAAGAATAATGTAATTTTTGTACCACGAGAGGCAAATCCACCTAACTGTCCAGAACTTCGGCCTGCGGAAAGGTATTGGGCTCTGATAAAAAAGGAATTGAAGAACACAGGAAAGATTTCCAAGAACATGTCCGATAATTGTGCAAGACCCGAGTACTAAGTAAACATTTTAATGCTAAATGATTTTGTATAATATGTCATTATATTTGCGTATTTTGTAGAGTTTTTATATTAAAAGGTTTGATTTTTATTTAAGAAAATCCAACTACAAATTTTATTTAGAGCACTCTTTATTTGAATTTTTGATTAAAAAAAGCAACCTCAAGGAAATATCGGAGAATAAAACCAAGTATACCATTTTCATAGTCTTGGACCAAATTTTCTAAAAATGTAATGTCTGATTTTTATTTTCTCTGATTTTTATTTTTTAGAAAAAAAAATAAGAGTTATTTTTTTGAGCAAAAATAAGAGTAATTTTCAACTATTATTTTTTCGAGCAAAAATAAAAATTATTTTTTAACTTTTATTTTTTTTTGAGCAAAAAAAAAACTGTTATTTTTGACTTTTAAAATTTCGAGCATGAAAAAAGTTATTTTTTGACATTTATTTTTTCGAGCACAAATAACAATTATTTTTGACTTTTATTTTTTCGAACAGGAATAAAAGCTATTTTTGTGTTTTCAATCCCAATTATAATTGCAAAACTTAACTCCACTAAATTTTGAGCGTATGCTAATTATTTTCACAGAAAAAATATCTTTGTTTGAAAAAATTTTATAATAAATATAATAAATTGTTTATGAATTTAAACAAAAATAACTTTTATTTCCGCTCGAAAAAATAAAAGTCAAAAAATAACTTCTATTTTGCTCGAAAAAATAAAAGTCAAAAATAATTGTTATTTGTGCTCGAAAAAAATAAATGTCAAAAAATAACTTTTTTTCATGCTCGAAATTTTAAAAGTCAAAATAACAGATATTTTTGCTCGAAACAAATAAAAGTTGAAAAATATTTTTTATTTTTGCTCGAAAAAATAATAGTTTTTTATCGAAAAAATAATAGTAAAAAATAACTTCTATTTCTGCTCGAAAAACTAAAAGTCAAAAAATAACTAATTTTCTGGCTTGCCCTGGTCTGTCGTACAGAAGAGGAATTTCTCTGGGCTTTTAATTTATGGAAAGAAATTCTAAGACGATTGAGCGATGTCCGTCTGTCTGTTCGTATGTCTGTCTGTCTATCGTTGGCACGATAAAACCTTAATGAAAGCATATAGGTCACTGAAATTTATCATAAATTCTCTTTATTTCTTAGAAAATGTTGGTACTGAAATCGGGCAAAATCGGTTCACATTTGATTATAGCTCCCGTATAACCTCGCCTAAGCTGATCGCTTATTTGCTAATAAATGACAAACTATAATAGCTATAATGATAAAATTTAGTATGTATAAGTACATAAGTACTAGGCAGCATATAAAATTTCATTAAAATCGGTTCACATTTAACCATAGCTCCCTTAGAAGAAACTTACGGAAACAGCCTTAATTTCACCTAAAATACACATAATTGCCAATAAATTATAAACCCTAATAGCTAAACTAAATTTAACACAAGGAAGTCTTATGTCAATGCCAGCCAGTGTGCAAGATTTTGTCACAATCGGTCACCATTTGACCATAGCTCCCATATAAAAAACCTATGGAAACACACAAATACAAAAAGATAAATGTCCAATAGCGCCTTAAAAAGGTATTTTCAATGTCTTAAGAAAGTTGTGAAAATGGACAAAATCGGTTCACATTTAGTTAAAGCTCCCATATAACCCCGGCCTGGGAATCACATTAATGATGATAAATTGAATACAATTGTAATAGCTATGGCGACTAAATTTAGAATAAGAAAGTTTTATGCAACTATTGGTCAGTATGTGTATACACATAAAAGCACAAAAACGTTAATAACTCTAAAGATAAATGCATTTGATTACTTAAACTTTGCACAGATAAATATTTTATAAATATGAACCAATAACCAAAATTTGGTAACAATCGGTCCACAATTGACCCTAGCTCCCATATCAGGCCCTTAGCCAGAAATGATATAAATCTCGAACATTTGAAAAATAACACATAGTATATGTACGTATGTCTCTAAGACTTAAAGAAAACTTGTTTAATTGTTGGTCCATATATGACCTTAGTAGTGAAGGGTACGATATAGTCGGTCTGACCGACTATAGCTTTTCTTACTTGTTTTTACTTAAATTTTATAATACGTCACATTTAAGAGCAAGAAATGATTCTTTCAAATTCATGTTGCAAATATCAACTTTCTAGCTCGTGTTCAATCTAAACAAATTCTATATGAAGGGATTAACACATGCTGTTTCATTATTGTTTCGTTTTGTTTTTTTTTTTTTTTGACTATTTTCTTTCGATATTTCCAAAACTAACCAAAAGAACATATCCAAAATATTCCATTGTTTTGCCCTTAAACACGTACTACTTCGGTGTTAAATGTCTCAATTGATTTCTATATCCATAGTCAGGACTACTACCCGTTCTTCTATAGATACGAGTATTGTATTTATTTGTATTCGAAAATATTTTTAGATTTTCTGATGTCTATTGTTTTTGAGGTTGTGAGTGAGTGAGTGCATGTGCATGTGCATTAGTTGCATTTAGTAATAGTCAAGGTGTTAAATGCAGCTCTTCTTTTGCAATAGAATGTGGCATCCACACTCTGATATTTCATACATTACATATCATCTTTAACCATTTATCTGGTAACTATATTCCAATTCATACAAAATATTGTATTTATTTCGTACGAGTATGTCCACATTTATGTTCATGTTCATGTCCATGATTTTTAACAATAACAATTGTTATTGAACAAACAAAAAAAAAACGAAATATCAATAATTTTTAGTTTTTATTTCCATAATGGACACATGCCATAAGTGTGCCCTGCCTTTACTGGCCTATTCCCTTTATTTCTACTCGTATCTCTATTTCGTATAATATTTAGGTGGAAATTACTATTCTTTGTTTTCCGCTTCTTTTTTGTTAAAGTAAAGGGCTGTTGCTGTTGCTGCTGCTGCATCCACTGCAGCTTCTGTTGGTTGCCTGTAAAATATTTTCATGCCTAAATTCTATTTATCTCCGGTTTTTGGTGTCGGACTTCTTAAAATTCTTTTGTTATATTCTTTGTTCTTTGAATATTGTTCATAATTTTAATGTTTTTTAAATGTTTTCCGATCATTGTACGAATCAATTAATGAATCCATTGTTTTGGCCAAAAGAGTTTGCCTTACAATAGGAAGTTTAATTTTAAAAAGTCATTAATGGGCCCAGAATTGTAAGAGAATTTAGCCAGACGTTAATATATTTTAATATAGAGATGATTTGTTATAATAAGTTTAAATGGTTTTTAATGAAAGTACTTTTCGAAAACGTGATGACAAAGAAAATTTCTTTAGTTTCAGAACATCTCGGAATTTCATCAAGTATCGGGTGTTTCTTTAAGCCCGATAGAACTTGAAAGTGTTAAAAATAACCCAAAAAATTAAATTGTAATCAAAAATTTTTTTTATTCTAAAAATCAATACGTGACATTAACATTTGAAAATGATTTCGGGCATATGGGCACCGCGGCTGTTCTTGACGAAGCGCATTCTGGACGTCCAATTTTGGCCCACTTTTTCGAGCACTGCTGGCCGTATGTCACGAATAACATGAACAATGCTGGCCTCCAAGGCGTCAATTGTTGCTGGTTTATCAGCATTAACCAGTGACTTCACGTAGCCCCACAGGAAATAATCGAGAGGTGTCAAATCGCACGACCTTGGAGGCCAATATATATAGAAATGTATATAGAAATTTATATATTTATATAGAAATTTATATTCATCCCAAAATATATAGTAATCTAAAAACGATAGATAATTATTAATCTTTATATCTGATCGTTGATTTGCTGGCGGTGCAAGAAGCTAGATGGACAGGACAAGGGGAAGTTCGGAACGAAAATACTGTGTTTCTTTACTCCGGTCGCCCGGATGGTGATGAGCATAGTAGGGGTGTTGGCTTTCTGATGACTAAAAGAATAGCTAAAGCCATGATAGCATGGTACCCTATCAATGAGAGGCTAATGGCAATAAAACTTAAGATCAAAGCTCGTAATATGATAATTATCAATGTCTACGCCCCTACTGAAATCCAATCTGAAAACGATAAAGACGAATTTTACGATATATTAAGCAGTTGGATGAACAGTAATGTACATAATTGTGACATTACTATGATACTGGGCGACTTTAACGCCAAAGTTGGCTCAAACAACACCGGTTTGGACACTACATTGGTAAGCACGGTGTCGGAGTAAGAAATGACAACGGAGAAAGATTAATCGAACTATGCTGTGAGAGGAAACTGGTTGTAGGTGGCACAATTTTTCCTCATAAGCTCCACCATAAAATAACTTGGATATCGCCGAACGGTGTCACTAAGAACCAAATTGATCACATTTTGATCAACTCTAAGTGACGATCATCTTTACTTGATGTACGCTCGAAGCGCGGAGCAGATATAAACAGCGACCACCATCTAGTTATATCTAAAGTTCGTTTGAAGGTAGCGGCTCTGAGGTCAGAAACGGCAAAAGTCGATCGGAAAATTGAATTGAAACTGGAATCAGAGCGACACCGAACTGCCTTTATAACATCCATAAGGAATCGGCTTCCAGATATTTTAAACAACAACGCCGCAAATATAAACGAAATCGGAAGGTGTATCACTCAGACATACAATGAGGTTGGTCAACAAACGTTAGGTTTTAAAGACCATAAAAGGAAAGTATGGCTCACCCAAGCAACATGGGGCCTGGTTCAACAACGTAAAACCATAAAAAATGCGAGTCTAAATGCAAACGCTGATGTTGAAGAGCTTAATACAATGTACCGTGACCTGTCCAACAGAATAAAAAGGTCTGCAAGGAGGGACAAGAGAATGTGGGTAGCTGAACAAGCAAGCCAAGCTGAGTCAGCTGCAAATAAAGGCGACATGAGGACCTTATACAATATATCAAGGGCGTTGTGTGGCAAACCTACCTACACCAATAGTCCCATTCTGAGTAGTAGCGGTACACTTCTCTCAACCCCGGATGAACAATTAATACGATGGATGGAACACTTCCAGTCAACATTAAACAATCCCATTGGATTAGAACCGCTGACAGAAGTGCAAAATGAAACCAACCATGACTGTTTATTCAGTGGAATTTCAGACAGCCCACCTACATTACAAGAAGTGAAGAATGCCATTAAAAGCCTTAAGCGTAACAAGGCCCCGGGCAATGACAATATATCAGCGGAGATGCTTTTATGTGACGTTGAAGGATCGGCGAGACTGTGGCACCCATTTGTGCGTAAAATATGGGAAGAAGAAGCTCTACCAACCTCCTGGAATGAAGGTATACTAGTCAAAATACCAAAAAAGGGTGACTCCAAAGACTGCAATAACTACAGGGGAATAACACTTCTTCCAATACCGAGCAAAATACTAAGTCGAGTAATTTTGAATAGAACGTCTGACCCAGTTTCTGAAACACTCCGCGAAAATCAGTTTGGGTTCCGAGAGAATAGATCTTGTGTTGATCTAATCAACACAATAAGAATAGTATTGGAGCAATGTAATGAATTCCGCACCCCCATTTATCTAGCGTTTATCGACTTTATGAAGGCCTTCGACAGTGTCAACAGGTGCTATCTATGGAGAATTTTAGAAAACCGTAACACGCCAACGAAAATTCTGAACTTAA
The DNA here is from genome assembly GCA_933228675.1 of Stomorhina lunata. NCBI lineage: Eukaryota > Metazoa > Arthropoda > Insecta > Diptera > Rhiniidae > Stomorhina > Stomorhina lunata. The sequence goes on along the minus strand of OW121741.1, from coordinate 83,988,794 downwards.
TTCCGGCAATGTACGTGGACTTTAAATGACGGGTTATACATAAAGGTAAATTGTCTAATCCGTTCGAAGTTACTACTGGAGTAAGACAAGGATGTATATTATCACCTATACTTTTTATCCTTGTCATCGACAATATAATGCGCACGGCACTGAATGGTAGACGTGGTATCCAATGGACACCATTTAAGCAACTCGAGGACTTGGAATACGCCGATGACGTATGTCTTCTAAGCCAAAGACCAGCTCACCTTCAAGAAAACACTAGCGCTATTACTGCAAACCCGTCGCCACACATCAATGTGGATAACGAGGGTACTGGTTGTGTAGGTACCTTTAATTATCTTGGTAGTTTGGTATCTACAAAAGGTGGCGCCGATGAGGATATTGAATCGCGTATTAATAAGGCAAAATCTGCATTCAGCATTCTCCGAACTATATGGAAATCTCGGCAAATATCAACAACAACTAAGTTACGAATATATAACTCGAATGTCAAGTCCATCTTGTATTACGGCTGCGAAACTTGGAAACGCACAAATGCCATCGATAAGCGCCTGCAAACCTTTGCAAACAAATGCTTGCGGCAAATCCTTAATATATGGTGGCCAAATCGAATAAAAAATGAAGATCTACTAAACGCTACAAACCAAATCCCTTCTTCTTTAGAGGTATGTCAACGGAAATGGCGATGGATAGGCCACACACTTCGAAGGCCAAATACCAACATTGCTCGACAAGCGCTTCGTTGGAATCCACAAGGAAGCGGCCGTCGTGTTGGTGCACCTGCTAGAACGTGGAGAAGGTCAATTGATGCGGAGTTACAAGCAGCAAACTATTCATGGAATGATGTATGCCTAACATCTCGCAATAGAGTTCGATATAAAAAGATGGTTGAGGCCCTATGCTCCACTGGGAGTCAAGGATAACAGAAGAAGAAGAAAATCTGATCGTTAAATATAATTGCAGATCATAGAATTCCAGTTTGTTGAATAACACTACTCCACAAAATTCAACTTATTGCATTACAATTGACCACCACTATATTTTTATACCCACCATCAAAAAGAATAGGGGTTATATTGAGGTTGTCATTCCGTTTGTAATTTCCTTAATATTGGCTCAAGAACCAAAAGCGATATATATTCCTTATGAAATTCTAAGACGATTGAACGATGTCCGTCTGTCTGTCTGTTGAAATCACGAATATTAAACAACTTACAGACAAACAGACTCAAAATTTTTTTTATATTTATAGATTATCGAAAAACTATCCAACAATCGTCAAATAATCATCAAATAGTCGTCAGTCAATCGTGAAACAACTATCGAACAATCATTAAAAATCATTGAATAGTCGTTAGTCAATCATCAAACAACCATCAATCGATCGTTAAAAAACCTTAGAACTACTGTCATAAAATCGCTAGTTAATCGTGAAACAATTATCAAATAATCATAAAAAATCTTCAAACAATCGTCAGTCAAACTATTATCAAACACCAATCATATTACCAATATTCGTGCATCCGTTTTCCTATTTTAGATAAATCAAAAAAAGAGGTCATAAAAGTGGGCATGGTAAATTTTTCTTAATGTAGAATCCTAACTTGGACTACAGAAAAACAGTTGGAAAGAAACAAATGTCTTCATTGGTCCAGCCGTTCACAAGATATACAATTTTAAAGAAAAGTGGAATTTTTTCCCCATTTTTAAATTCCAATTCCCTCGTTGGTCCATTTTCAAAAAATTCAAAAAGCGAAAAACTATCATATAGTATGAAAATATCCAAATTTTAAACTTTTATTAATTATGTTTCATCTTATTATCCATATTTGTCAATTTTAATATTTAATTTTTGTGGGAGGGGTCACGCCGACTTAAGATTTAAAAAAAAATTTCCTATTTTAAACTTCAATATACTTTCAAAATTTTAGAAAAATCGGTCAACTCGGTCATCTATATTTGTCATTTTTAATATATGAGTTATATGGGAGGGGCACCGCCCACTTGAAATTTCAGAAATAAACCCTGCCTATTTAAACCACCGGTCACACCTTACCATACTGTCTTAATTTCAAAGCAATCGGTCAGTTCGGTCATAATTATTTGACATTTTAAATATTTGACTTATATGGGAGGGGTCACGCCCACTTGAGATTTCAAATAAAACCTTGTGTATTTTAACCACTGGTCACACCTTACTATACTGTCTTAATTTCAGTAAATGAGACAAAAATCACTAAAACGCTCGTAAATCTGAAGATAATCTAATGCCATCAGACGGTATAAGGAAAACCTGAGCATTGAAAGAAAACCTGGATCAGGGAGGAAAAAAGGTCCTACAGATATTGGTAAGGCAAAAGAAGTCGAGCGACACTTTCGAAGAGCGCCTAACACTTCTTTAAGAAAAGCAGCTCGTACGGTGAAATGTTCTACGAATTTTGCACATAGAGTCAAAGCTTATGCTGGAGTGAAGACATACAAAGTCCAAAAGGTCCAGATCGCAATGCTATAAAGAACTTAGAAGCAAAAAAACGAGCGAAAAAATTGAAGTCTGATTTTATAAAAAAATACACCTGTTGTGTGATGGATGATGAAACATACGTACTGGCAGACTTTTCTCAACTTCCTGGTCAAGATTTTTATGTTGCTGATAAACGGGGCAATGTTCGGCAAGAGTTTCGCACAAAAAAACAAACAAAATTCCCTAAGAAGTTTCTCGTGCGGCAAGCTATTTGCAGTTGTGGCAAAAGAAGTAAAGTATTTGTGGCATCTGGCACAATAAACACAGAAATTTATATAAAGGAGTGCCTACAAAAACGGTTGTTACCCTTTTTAAGAGAGCACAGAGTGACTAAATTTTTTTGACCCGATTTAGCATCATGCCATTATGGAAAAAAGGCACTTGAGTGGTACTCAAAGAATAATGTAATTTTTGTACCACGAGAGGCAAATCCACCTAACTGTCCAGAACTTCGGCCTGTGGAAAGGTATTGGGCTCTGGTATATTTAGAGCACTCTTTAATATTATGTGACTATTAAAGACTGTATATCGAACCTCAATTGAATTATCATTTTCTTTCAAGATATGCAAGAAAATAAGTTCTTTGAGATCATTTACTCTTGTTGCAGTACAATAAAAAATTGTAAAAATTATTAAGGAATAATAAATTTGTCCTAAAACTTCCGCTAATAAACAATAAATTTTTCCCATTCAATAAAACCCACGAATTTTTTTTATTACCCCATCGATCACAAAAATTTCTCCTATAAATTACATCTCCACTCCACAACTTCCTTCAACGAAAGTTTTTCTTTTCTAATTATAGTTTTTCACCAGCCACAGCCACACCTTTTCTTCCATAAATCTCATTCGAACAAAATCTGAACATAAGAATAAGTAAATGAATGATTAAAAATTCAATATTCTAAAATTTTAATGTGGCATAACCGAATTAAAGCCATAATAATGTCATCCATAAATTATCACATAATAATGAAAGCCGATAAATAGACCGATAGACAGACAGACAGACTGACAGTTGAATGGACTTAAATGGAGAGTTTTCCAGTCAAATAAAAATTAATAATGAATAATTAACAAATATTTGAAAATACTTGAAGCAGAATAAACACAATTATAATGATAACGATAAATGTCTATTCGAACAAAGATAAATAACATAAAATCATTTATCAGCTCAAAGTTTTCCCAAATTTCAAGGGGGGGAATTTAAACATAAATAATGCAAAAATGCTAAAATTACCACTTAAATTATGAGGATTTTCAAAAAGAGTAAATGCATTTTCAACAAATGCAAATAAATGTTAATGGGCAAATAATTAATAAATAGATAAAATTTGCAATAATTTACTAAAGAATTGTGACACATTCGTCTGTCCTCAGGTACAAAGGTCGATTCACAACTAATGCCTGCAATTAACCTTAAGTCTGTTGCAAACTGACCTTTTTTCCGAAACACAAATTTCAATACAAAAGAGATTTGCAGTCAAAAGCAGATGATAACTATAATTTTACATACATGGATATCGAGGGAGGAATTTAATTTTACTTGCAATTTCTAAAATCATAGAAATTTAGTATAAGATAATGTTAATGAATGAAATATGAATATGTGCATGTACACTAGTCGGCGCATTTATTTTGACATACCAGTTGATTTTCTTCTTTTTTTATTTCCGATCCTATACAATTAAAAAAATAAATTAAAAATATTGAAAAATAGTAAAAAATATTGTAATTTATTAGAAAACAAAAGACCTTTCACATTTTAAAAGTTTGTATAATGATATATTCATGTAGTGGAGTAGGGAACATGATTCCTATTGACGGTTCCATATTTATGAATGAATATGCATTTCCCTACTGTTGAAAAATGAAGCATTAATTTTTCAACAGGATAACGCTCCATGTTATAGTAGCAAAATGATCACAAAATTTGTAACAGAGGCTGGCGTTCAAAACTCTCCATTGGCTTCTCCAAAGTCCAGTTTTTTATATAGTATAAAATTTGTGGTCATACAGAAAGCAAAATAGATCTGCGGATTTAAAAAGAACAAAATATAAAACGGTTATTGAGGTCGCAAATACTTCGAAAGAGGACTTCAATGGAGTTTCTACAGTTCTTGGCGGACTCTGTTCCGAACCATCACTAAAAAGTTGTAAATGCTAAAGGAGGATACATTTTTGATTAATTTAAATAATTACTATAATTTTTTGTTGACCTTGAAGCTCCCAATTTTTTTAAATACGCTCTATAAAAATATGTCAAAATACTTATGCCTTATCCTAAAATTTCCTTTTCTAGTTTCAATTAAAAACAAGTAAGAGTGTTATATTCGGCTGTGCCGAATCTTATATACCCACCATCAAGTTGTGTTAAATTAAGAAACATATCTCATATATCTACAAGGGTGCAGCTAATTCAAAATCTGGACCAAAACTGAAAAAATCGCTAAGCTAATTGGTATTGTTGGTAAAACCTTTGGACTAAATTCGGTTGCCGTAGCTTTATAGTTCAACATTTAAAAATATTTTAGTGGTTTCCCCAGTATTTACTTTGATCAAATTTCGGTCTCATAACCGGATATAGTTTTAGATTAATAAGTTGTTAAATATTTTTCGTTAATATGTAGTTAGGCTAAACATGTTAATAGTAATACGGCAGGTCCATATATTTCGTTAGGAGTTCCTAATGCATTCATCATATATTAAGTCTGGGCTGAACATTGATTGATGCCTATCTAATTTCATAGGTTTAATCTTAATATAATGAATGTACCTCCAAATCTTTTTGATTGTAGATATAAAAAGGGGATGTTATATATATAAGAATTATAGCCAAATATTGACCGATTGTAACAAAATTTTACATACTGGCTGGTATATATATAGAGCTTTTTCTTGCAAAATTTAATGGCCATAGCTATCATAGTTTCTAATTTAATAGCTTTTAGCTGGCCTTTGCTAAAATTTTTGGTTTCCGTGAGTGTTTTTTATATGAAAGCTAAAGTCAAATATGGACTGTTTCCTATAAAATTTGATAAACTGATCACAAATTGCATAAAACTTCCCTATTTTAAATTTAGTCGTCATAGCTATTACAATTGTATTCAATTTATCAGCATTAATGTGTTTCCCGGGGCGGGGTTATATGGGAGCTCTAACTAAATTTGAACCGATTTTGTCCATTTTCAACATACATTTTTTTCAAGACATCCAAAATACTTTTGTAAAATTTTGTCCCTCTAGCTCTTTTCGTTAAGGCTTTTATCTGACGGACAGACGGACATAAACAACCTTTTCTTTATGTATTTTTGTGTTTCCATAAGTTTTTTATATGGGAGCTATGGTCAAATGGTGACCGATTGTGATAAATTTGCACCCTGGCTGGCATTGACATAAGACTTTCTTGTGCCTAATTTAGTCTTAGTAGCTCTTGTAGTTAAGGAGCTATTACGATTTTATCTGACGGACAGACGGACATAAATCCCCTTTTCTTTTTGAATTTTTGTGTTTCCATAAGTTTTTTATATGGAAGCTAGGTCAAATGGTGACCGATTACGACAAAATTTTGCACACTGGCTGGCATTGATATAAGACTTTCTTGTGCAAAATTATATCTGTTATGCATTTAGACTTATTGGCATTTAAGTGTATTTTAGGTGAAATTTAGGCTGTTTTCGTAAGTTTTTTGTATGGGAGCCATGGCTAAATGTGAACCGATTTTGATGACGCTGCCTAGGGCTAATGTAAAACTTCTATATACCAAATTTTATCAGCATAGCTGCTATAATTTGTCATTTATTAACAAATAAGCGTTTAGCCTAGACGAGGTTATACGGGAGCTATGGTCAAATGTGAACCGATTTTGCCCAATTTCAATACCAAAATTTTCTCAGAGATGAAGAATATTTTTACTAAGTTTCAGTGAGCTAGCTTAGGCGTTATCGTGATTTCAACAGACAGACAGACGGACATCGCTCAATCGAATTTCATAAGGATTCAGAATATACTTCAATTTTGGTTTTTGAGCCAATATTAAGGAAATTACAAACGGAATGACAATCTCAATATAGCCCCTATTCTTTTTGATGGAGGGTATAAAAAAATATATACAAACTTTTAAAATATGAAAGGTCATTTGTTTTTTAATAAATTACAATATTTTTTACTATTTTCAATATTTTTAATTTATTTTTTTTTTTAATTGTATAGGACCGGAAATAAAAACGAAGAAAAACAACTGATATGTCAAAATAAATGTGCCGACTAGTGTATTTCAATTTATATGTAGATACATTTAAGGATTTGCTTAAGTATCAAAATGTTTTGTCCCTAAAAAGAATGTCTGTTTGTAGCTACAAATGGGCGTTATTCTGTCGATTTTGTTTGATTTGTAAGTAAGTAAATTATTATATCAGTTTCTGAATACTGTAATTTCGAGTATCAAATAAAATTTGCAAATTTTAGCAAATTTATTAAAATATTGGACAAACTTACTTGACATTAAAATGTTAGTATATTATTCTGTATTTTAAAATTTGTCAAATTTATAAAAAGTCTATTTCATTAAAGATTAGGTAGATGCATCCGTTACCTTGTTGGAGGAATTAGCTCACTTTCGCTGAAATACTTTTCTTGTGATCTTCAATTTTGCGAAATCTCCACATTTCTTAAGTTTCATTATATATCACAAAACAGGTAAACATATTTATATACTACACTACCAAAGCACAGTATACGATTTTGCCATTCTTGGGTGACAGAATTGAATATCTTGGAAAAAAATGAACCTAGAATCTGAATTTTGGTACAAGGTGTTAGCAGGCCTTTAAGTACCATTATCAAAAAAATGGGCGACATTAGGCTACTGCCACGCCCACCTCCCATACAACTGCAAAGTTTATTTCTGATATTTTTCGTTTTGGATAACACAGCACAACAAAATAAAAAAAATTTCATGTGCTCTTAAAACCACTATACAATTTTGATGTATCATGACTACCTTTGTACAAAAATGGTAAAATTTTTAAATTCTATGGCAAGATTTTTTAAAAAAATGTTTTTTTTAAATTGCAATTTTTTTTAGACGTTTCTTCAAATAATTAATGATAACTCAAAAACTACTAGTCCGATATTATTAAAATGAAATCAGAAAAATTAAGATTTACATAGCCTTTAATTCGTCTATATATCGCGTTTCAATCGGATCAATAGTATCGGAGTTATAATAAAAAACTTAAGAAAAAATATATATTTTTTACTTAAAAATGGCAAAAATTTTCGTTTTAAAAAAATCATGAAAAATCGAAAACGGCAAAAAACTTCCAGATTTATTATTTTATCGCATAGCGACATATAATAGCAACAAAATGAGATATCGACCATAAAAATCGATTGATTTTTATTTTTGAATTTATTCAGAATTTAGTGAATTCGCTCATTTTCTCAAAATTTTAATTTTTTGCTTGATATACGGATTATAGCGGGTTTTCAAATGTATGAAAAAAAAATATTTTCAATTTCAAGGGGTGCATGTCGGATTATTGTGAGATTTGGTGAGAAACTTCCACCCACAAAATTTTAGTCGAATTGGACAACGTTAACACGTAACGCATAGGCCCCAATTCTGAAAAATAGCGTTTAAATCGAAAAAATTGTCAAATTTTCAGTTTTTGCTAAATTAAAGCTATTTATTCCCCCTTTTGCAAAAAAGTGGTTCCTGGTCCTTAGGGCAAACACAAAAACTAAAATTTTGTGAAAATGAGCGAATTCACTAAATTCTGAATAAATTCGAAAAAAAATCAATCGATTTTTATGGTCCGATACTATCGATCCGATGGAAACGCGATATATAGACGAATTAAAGGCTATGTAAATCTTAATTTTTCTGCTTTTATTTTAATAATATCGGACTAGTAGTTTTTGAGTTATCATTAATTATTTGAAGAACGTCTAAAAAAATTGCAATTTAAAAAAAAATTTTTGAAAAAATTCTTGCCATAGAATTTTAAAATTTTACCATTTTTGTAGCCATGATACATCAAATGTATATAGTGGTTACTCGAGCACATTTTTGCTGTTGACCTGTGTAATCAATAAGTTTAAAAGAATGTTTAAATTAAATAATAAAAAGGCTTTGGTTTTGCAGAAAATTATTATTATTATACTATTATTATTATTATTATTGAAGAAAAGGATTAATTTTGTTTTCTTTTTCTTAACTTAAGAGGAATTGTTTAAATTAAATAGAACTTAAAGAATTTTTCAGGTTCTAAAAGTAAATACTCTTGTTATTTACAGCGAATAAGTTAAGCTTCCAAACCAAAAAAAGAATCGTTAAAACATTCCAAACCAATTATAAGTTACAAGCTTCTAAAATTTTGCAATTTCATGTAAGTATTTTTTTAATTCACTCAAAAATATTGAAGTTTGTACTACCGTTAAAATGTTATTGTTGACAAACTTGCCAAAGTTTTTGCATTTTCTTATTTTATAACAAGTGTTCTTTCATAAAAATATTTTTCCAAATTGAAACACAAAAAACGTGTTTTGTCCAGCTAAATTAGCAAAATCTTACACTGTGCAAAGGTAGGAATTGTATGAAAGGGTAATGTTGATTTCATAAAGTACAGAAATTTTTGTTTTGCGGTCCATCTTTAAGTACACATATCGACTCAGTATCAATTCTTGAGTCTATTTTATGATGTCCGCCCTTCTGAAAGGCTGGCAGTCGATGTAAACTTGAAATTTACATGGACTGATACATAATTTTAAAACTTATCACATTTTCCTTGATACAAAGATTTAATCGGAACATTATTTTTTTGGACCTTCCATGTTACTGCCTTTTCGGAAGCTAATTTCACTGGAGATAAAATTAAACACACCTAAGGATCACTCTGTATCGACTTATGGTCTTGTGAATTTATCGAGCATCCTGTGTAAATGGCTAAAATTCAAAATTAAAATTAGGCCTCCAATTGTCAGGCCCTAATGTGGCTTTAAACCAAAAGACCCAAGAAAAACAAATAGACACCACCTCTTCGTTGACTACAAAGCTGCTTTTGACAGCCCAATACTAACAATGTTGTTAAAAGCAATGTCAGAATTTGACATTCCTACGAAATTAATAAGGCTGTGCAGGATGACATTAACTGACACAACATTGTCAGTTAAAATATGTAAAAACCTTTCAGAACCCTTTTTAACTAAACGAGGACTTAGGCAAGACGACAGTTTATCATTTTGTTGGAGAAAATCTTGCGAGATGCTGCAGTTAATCGGCAAACTCGCATTTGCCGATAACATATTGATATTATGTGGCGCACATTGCGTGAGGCGACTACCGCCGTTTCCAGTATTGAGATCTGGGCCCTAATTACCGCATTCAATATCGATCGAAATTTTAGATATTTTCAAAACATTTGCATAGCATACTTTAAGGATAATCAAAATTATTTAAAAAATGCACAGTTTACTATATTTTTTTTTTGTAGTAAAAGAGTTTTAATTGAACTATATGTTTTTAAAAACAAATCAAAATGGATACCAAATTTCAATAAACTTTTTGTATCGAAGTAACTTTCAACATCCCTAAAGTATACTTCACAATATTTGCTTAAAAGTCTGGATTTTCAATCGATATCGAATGCGGTAATTTTGCCCCTGATGTCTGAGATCTCGAATAGAAAGCAGTCCACTAGAATTGGACCACACATGATCGTGAACAACTATAGCTTCGAGGTGTTACCTTGGTACAACAGTTACTATAAATAATGACATAAGTATCGAAATTAAAAGAAAAAATCATACTTGCCAACAGATGCTATTTCGGTCTTAGCTTAGGAATAAAATCCTTAGGAATAAAATCCTTGCACAAGCAGATGAAGCCATTCTTGGAGTCTTTGAGAGGAAGATCCTACGAATCAGCATCATCAACAAATTTCGACACCGATTTAATCATGAGCTGTATGAGTTATTCGCTGACATTGACATAGTAAACACATTAAACAGCAGCGTTTGCATTGGCTAGGGCATGTTATGCGAATGGATGAAAATACTCGAACCAGAAAAGTATTCAAAAATGATCCCGAGGGAACTCGAAGGAGAGGACCTCCGAAACTTCGATGGAAAGACCAAGCAAAAGAAAGTCTATCCAAGCTTGGCCTACGAAGTTGGAGAATATGTGCACAATATCGAAGAGGAATTCCCAAATTTGCTCGGCCTTTGTAAGTACATTTTAATACTTGACCATCGCAATTGAAAATTGCGATATTTAAGTTTTTACATAAACATTAATCATTTGAAATCGATCAACATTTAACCCTTGCTTCCATGTATCATTGGTATGATAACAAAATTACTTATAAATTAAGCCTGAAAAGTAAAAAACTTATAAATTTTTAGAAAGTTTGTCATATTTGACCTTAGTGGTAAAATTTATCAAATAGGCGGGCTTAACCGACTTCATCACTTTTACACTTGTACTTGTGTATCACAAGGATTTTCAGATAGTTCATGAACCGATGGCCTGCAATCGAAACGACGAAGCAATAAATTTTGAGAGAAGCCCATTCTGATTAACTTTGCTACGAAGCTCTTGAAACCCAGTTGTTATATAACAAGTAAGAGTGGTATATTCGGCTTTGCCGAATCTTGGATACCCTTCACCAATGGTGTTCCAAAAGTAAAGTACAAAATCGAAAGAATATATTGATAGTTATATAGTTTCTGATTACTGACTTAGTTGAGCCCCACACAAATGCTTGATATGTATATTAATTTTCTTTTGTTCATACTAAATGTAATTCCTAGCAATATTTAGCTATGTCGGAAGGCGAAAAGCTTTTCGGTGGCGTCATCATCTAGAATAGTTATGGACCCAAGGGTTAAGTTGGGCAGGTAGAGGATGCTTTTTTAAGCCAGCCAGTAGCTTCGATATATGTGTCTATTTTACGAACACTTAATAAAAGATGCTTCGAAATGTAGATGCCCTTAGATTTGCAAAAGCACATCGATTTGATGAAGATTAAGTATTCTGGCATGCAACCCAAAAACACAGTGCCCAGTGAGGGTTGTGTACTTTAATTCGTACGAATTATCCAACTAGTAAAAGTTCTTGATTAGTTATGTAAAACTTTGAAGTTATCGGACTGATTTAGGTCAAAGCTTTAACAATGATTGTCAATGTAAACAAGGCTTAGAATTATAGGGTATAAACTTTTAGTTTTAGATACATACGTGAAGCTTTTAAATGGAATTAAGATGAATACTTCATCAATAATAATGTATTGTTCTTTCGGTCTGTCCGATGGATGTGTGGAAAGTTTTGCTCTAATTCTTTGTGCAATTATAATGTGATTTAATTTATCAGTATTAAAGTGATTCCCGGTAGGGGTTATATGGGAGATTTCACTAAATGTGAACCCAGCTCGACCATTTTCAATACCGAACATTTCAAGAGATCAAAAATACTTTTGTCAAATGTTGTCACTCTAGAAACTTTATTTTAGGCGCTATCGCCCTGAATAACGATATTGTACAATGTCTTTATACTAAATGTCATCATCGTATCTATTATAATTTGTAATTTATTAGCTACTAAGAGATTGCCTCAGGCGAAGTTATACGGAAGCAATTGTCAAACGTGAACGGATTTCTCCCAATTGCTATTAAAAAAATTTAATTTTCGTTGATACGTGAGATACATACATACATACATATGTAGGTTTTGAACGGATATCATGTACTCAGTCGCATTTTTGTACTTCCTATGAAGATTACCCATAATTTGATATATAATACATTCTCAAATGTTATCATAATGTTTAAAAGTCAGACACAAAATTAAGATAAATGCAGTGTGTCTGTCTGCTAAAATCAGATTTGTGGACATCTTTGAAGGTATAAACATATGCATTTTACACAAAATTTTAGGATATCGTATCACCGTAAATTTCATCATTGTCGATCAAAACACCTGAAATATCGCTTAAACACTAAATTATATCTACCACAAATTACCGAATGCATCAGAGTTTAGGTAATCCTAAACTCTGAGCTCCTAAACAGGAGCTCCAAAAACTTGACTACAACAGAAAAAAGGACAGACAGGTAGACGGACGGACGGACAGACAGGTAGACGAACGGACGGACGGACGGACAGACAAACAGACAGACGGACGGACGGACAGACAAACAGACAGACGGACGGACGTCGCAAAATCGATTCTCCTGCCGATTCTGAGTCGATCGGTACAATTCGAATGATATTCATAATCAGATTTGTATAGTTTATACATCAGATTTTAGGAAATCTTCCCAAAAAGAACGCTGACTTACGCTGGTTTATGGACCGATTTTGATAAAATTTTACAGAGTGCTTTGGGGAACTATTTCCTACAATCTGATAAATAACATATTATCACATGTACACCGGGAGTATCTTTTTTCTCTTGATATTTAAAAGTGTGTTTTAATCACAAATTTTAAAATTTTCGTCTAATTTTTGGTATTTTTTCGATATTTTCGGTGTTTATAAACCGATTTTAATGAAATTTCATAGCGTTCATTGCGGGAAATTTCCTAAAATCTAGTATATAGTATATGTAGGTCCATCTTCCAGGACGGACATCGCTTTATCGATTCTCCTCCCGATTCCGAGTCGATCGGTATAATTTTTATGGGGTCTACGATCACTAATAAAATTACAAACGGAATCACAAACTTATAATACCCTTTCACCTATTGGTGAAGGGTATAAAAATATGTCTTTTGAATTTGCATTATCATATTAACTGCTGGGATGTAAATGGGATGCAGTTGCTACCTGGGTTTCCGGCTAACAGTTAATAACTGTATTCAATTCCTACTCACACCTCCTCGTGGTACATCCTGGAAACCTGAGCAACCTAGTTGAAGATGCGGTAAACAATCCGAGTGGGATTCTAGGTCAGGGCTAACGTGAAGGGGAGTTATCTTGGAGCCATTCCGATGTAATTGGTCTAAGGGTCTAAGATAATTGTACTTGGTAAAGTACAAAACTGTAGCGTCTGTTCAAAATGTTAGTTGCGGCAGCTGGCACAAGGATTTTGGAGGTGCCTAATCTGCGCAAGAACATCCTGATGAATGAAACCAATTGAGGCCCTATGCTCCAATAAGAGTCAAGGATAACAGAAGAATTTTAACTGTTAGTAATATATGTATCCCAGTAAAACTTTTCATTACCAAATAATGAGTTAAACAGTTAAACTATTGAACACGAACTACTTACTCATTCGCTGTTTAAGTCATTACATTAACATGGGGATGTCATTGGAGGCAAGTACTTACCAATTGCAGAAAAGTAATGACTTGGGTAAGCAACTTAAAAGCAACAACAACAACAACAGCAGCAACTTTTTTGTTGTTGTTTTATTAAAAACATATATTTTTAAACGAAATACAAAATTTTTTTTATGATCCCATGGGGGGCTCGAACCCAGACCCTCCGACTGCTAGGCAGAGACTCTTCCACTGAGCTACTTCATATGTTGAAAACTTAGCAGCTTATAATTAATATAAACAATTTTTATTTTTAGATCCAAAATCATGTGAAAATAACTTTGTTTTTTCCTGCTTTTTTGCTTTGTTGTAATTTTTGGAAAAATATTTTTTATACGATTTTTTCTAATTATTTTAAAACTTTTTTTAAATTATTTTAAAACTTAAACAATTTAAATCTTCTTTTTTGTATAAGTTTTTACATAAGATTGACTCTTACTTACTTAAATGTTACAACCTGTTAAGGTCAAAGTCCGAACATATTTTAGAATTCCATGGATTTCGATCTTGTGCGAATATTCTCCAATGTTATAGGCCAAGCTTTAAAAAATGTTCCTCTACTTGGTCTTTCTATCGAAGTTTCGGACATCCTCCTCTAGCATTAGGTAGTGGGACATTTCAATTCTAATTTTATCCTCTTCATTGTATTTTTTTTCAAGAGAGGGTTACTAGCCCGTTATCCTAACCCATTTTTATCGATCTTATGGGACAACTCTCGGAACATGTTAACTCACAATATTAATGGGTGTTAAACTAGCTCCCCGGGTGATACCATGAGGAGGTGTGTGTCCACAGTTGAGATGAAGGATGACCCAGATAAGTTGGGCTTACCGAGTTAAGACCAATTAGAATCGTGTTTGGTATTCAACATCCCCTACATAATCAAAATTGACGCATGATGGTATTTTTTCATTAACGTGAGTTAGTTTTACAAATTTTTTTTACAGAAGATAATATTTAAGTTCTAAAAATTCAAAAATCATTTAAAAAGACTCTTTTAATAAAAAAAAAATTGTTGCCCTTGGTGGGATTTGAACCGGGGCCATTCAGTTTAAATTACCATCTTAATTACAAATAAGTACTTCTGTAATAACTTATTAAATATTCGGATGGTATGTTGTAGTCGTTACAAGGTAACCAGTTATCAGAGTACTTGCCATTACCAAAGTTTTGCTGGGTATAGTATAAACTTCTCGGAAAATGCAGGGTACAGTCATTCATTTATAAATACATAAAATATATGAATATAAATTATGATCATTTTGTTGGTTTTCCTTATAAATCACAGAATACTCAAGTGGTTAATTTCTTTTAACAAATTTCTCCAATAAACAAAACGAAACTAAATGGCAATTAAAAATTGATGAATAAACATCTTAAAGTGCATGGATGTTTCTATGTCTATCTCTATAATACATACAAATGTTTTATTTAGACGGGGGATGTCTTGATTTTAGTTTATAAATTCCTTTTGTATACCCCCACCTACCCCAAAAATGCAGCTTGTCAAAATAATTTTTCGAACATTCAATATTTATTGATGTCGGTCTGTCTGTCTATATATAAATATATACTTAGAAATTTATGTTCATATCTATTTTTTTACATATTTGTATTTATAATTTGGTTTTTGTTTCATTTTAATTTCTTAAGAATTTTCTTTCTATTTTTTTTTTTTCTTTTCGGAAACTACAACTTGTTGTTCATTTTATGAATTGATGATGTTTTCGGTTGTTAAATCAAAATGTTTGGCGCGTGCATAATGACATGTCTTTGTGGATCATGACAGGGGAATTAATGGTTAACCAAATAAATTTATGTCATTAGATGAAATAAATTTTTTATGATTTTTTAAGATTAATTTTTTTCAAATATTATTAGAAGTGATATTTTTTAATGGAATTGAAGTAGATTTAGTAATTTTTCTGTGGAAAATTATTTTTTTTTATAAATGTAGATTTCTTTGAAAATTATTAGGTTGTAGATTTATTTTATTATATAGAAGGGACAAAATTTTTTTTAATCAAAAATTTTTTTTAATCAAAATTTTAGTCTAAATTCTAAAAACTTCAAACATTTAGCTTTATTTCAAGTTTATTAGTTTTACTAAAACGTCAATACTATTTATTTGGAAGAGCATAAATCTTGAAACCTTACGAGTAACGTTGTCCTGCACGTGCCTATAAGCTACATTTTTCAACTTAAAGCCACTTAAAGAAAAGAAAATCTGCCACTGGCTATTATTTTCTTAACAAATCCTTTTTTTTAAGGAAAATATATTCAAAACTACAAATCATTATTAAAGACGAATAGATCAATACACAGCACAATGGGACATAAAATGTAATATTATTCGATATATGTATGTCGTCACGTAAAATGCAAAAGGGCGTAACTACACTTCAAGTTTTTTTACAGGAGAAGCAAAAAACGTTATTACTTTTAAACTATAACTAAAAACGTTATAACTTTAAACTATTAAATCCAAATTTTGGAAGTGGTAAAATAATTCGAAATTAACTGAATAGTTGTACAAAATGCTTATCATAAAGCTCCGAGCAAGGCTCGGTCAACCAGGTACTAGAAACTAAAATGATAAAAAACGTTTAGTTTTTGAGCAATTACGCGCTTAACTACAAGCAGAATATTTTCTGAAACCAAAAGGGCTTAACTGCCATACAGATTTTGAGCAAAAAGATAAACCTTTCAAAATGCAAAAAGTTTTTCGTCATTAATACAGAGACGGACTTAAAAATAGTAACAGTTTATTTTAGAAACGTAATTTAAAATTAATCTTAAATCAGAAAACGTCAGAACTAATATTAACAATATTTAACGATTGTTTGATAATGCTTTGACGGTTGACCGATGATTGTTTGACAACTGTTTTATGATTTGAAGATTTTTGACTATTTTTTGATGGACGTTTGACGATTGTTTTATGACTGTTTGATAGTTTTTTATGATTGATTGACGATTAACTGCTTTTAGAATGACTTTCGATTGTTTGATGATTATTTGTCGATTG
Organism: Stomorhina lunata; assembly: GCA_933228675.1. Lineage (NCBI taxonomy): Eukaryota > Metazoa > Arthropoda > Insecta > Diptera > Rhiniidae > Stomorhina > Stomorhina lunata. The sequence continues at coordinate 83,971,917 of OW121741.1, read as the reverse complement.
TGTGATGATTGTTAAAGATTGTGTAAAAGCTCTTGAGGAGTTGATGATAATTTCACGATTGTTTGATGATTGTTTGATAGTTGTTTGAAGATTGACTAACTATTTGATGATTGTCAAAGAATTGTTTAACGATTGTCAAGCAATTCTTTGACAATTGTTTGATGATAGTCTGACGAAAGATTGTTCGAAGACTTTTGAAGACTTTATGATTATTTCACGATTATTTGACAATTGTTTGAAGATAGCTTGACGATATTTCTTTATTGTTTAATGATTGCTTAACAATTTTTTGTTTGAAGATTTTTAACGACTATTTGATGATAGTTGGCGATTGTTTGATGATTTTTTGAAGATTGTTTGACGGCTAATTAATAATTATTTTACTGGTGTTAGACGATTGTTTAATGATTGTTTGGTGATTGTTTTATGATTGATTGACGACTGTTTGTTGACTATATGACGATTGATGTTTAAGATCTATCTATGTATAATATTTATGGACTCCTAAACCATCAGACAGAAGCTTTTGAAAATTCGGTAAATTGCCACTGAATCAGCATTTGTCAAAAGATTTCATATGCAATATAAAATATTAAAAAAGTGCTGTAGTCAGCCCTTACCTTACGATACCCTTCACCACTAAGGCCAAATATTTATTTGTTAAATTTTGTCATCATACAAACATTTTCTGAAGACTTGTATACAATGTAAGCTGTTTCGTCTTATATGAGGGCTATTGTCAAATGTGGACCGATTATCTTGGAATTTAGAAAATTGATTACAGCTTTTAATTTAAAATTGTCATTATCTTCAGATTTACGGGCGTTTTAGTGATTTTTGTCTCATTTAGTGCATTTTTACAGAAGATTTTATATGGGAGCTATGGTCAAATGTGGACCGATTTCAATGGAATTTGATACAGCGATTTTAATTTATATAAGCAGTATTTGTCTTAAATTTCATAAAAAAATATTGATATTGGTGGCCAAAATAAAAAATCCGGGAAGTGGTACCTATGGGAGGTACCATTAATAATATACCGATATTGACGAATTTCAATAGCCATGGACCGACTATCAAAAAAATGAAATTTCATCAAATTATCTGTAGAATTGCTGTACTTTGATTACATGGGGTTCCCAGCCAGCCAGCCGTCCAGATGGACGGACTGACATCGTTAAATTTACTCAGAAAGTGATTCTACCTATTGGTATACTAAAAGGTGGTCTAGGACAATAATGTCTATGCGTTACATACAATAGCACAAACTTATAATAACCTTTCGACCTATGGTGGTGAAGGGTATAATAAGGATCTACTAATCGCGACAAACCAAATCCCTGTGTCTATTGAGGTATGTCAACAGAAATAGCGGTGGATAGGCCACCAAATACCAACATTGCTCTACAAGCGCTTTGTTGAAATCCACAGGGAAGGGGCCATCGTGTTCGTCTGCGTAAAATATAGAAATAAACCTATCCGTTGGATACGCACGACGAATTTCGTCGTACGCATCAATTGTGAGCACACTCATATAAGCCCATATGCTCTATTTCTGACGACGAATATTCGTTCCGATTGTGTTTGATACTTTAGATATAAAAAGACGCTTGAGGCCTTATGCTCCACTGGGAGTCAAGGATAACAGAAAAATAATATAATATAAAAAGTTTCAAATCAAATGTCGACGAACACTATTTCCTAACTTAAACCTTATGCATTATACGACTTTTACGCTGACATCGACATAGTGACATACATCAAGCAGCAGTGGCTGCGTTGGCTTGGACATATTGTGCGTGTTCCCAAGGGAACTCGTAAAAGAGGAAGTCCGAAAATTCGATGAAAAGACCAAGAGTAGAGAAAAATCTTTCAAAGTTTGGCCTACGAAATTAGAGAATATGCGCATAAGATCCTGCTCTGCCTTTGACCTTAACAGGTTGTAAATATAGGCCATTTAAGTAAGTATGTAAGCATTATATGAGTAGGAGTGTTTCATGAAGATCATCCTAAATCCGTTATGGTTCCGAAAAGCATTGCTACTGTAAGATAGCCGCGGAACCTTAAGACAATGGAATGACATTGAAGAAACGAGGACCTATGCCTCTGGGACCAAAGTAACAGCATTCAATTGTATTGATCTTTTAAGACAAGCTAACACACCCATTAAAAGTCCTTCGAGTTCGAAGAATTTTTAAGCAAAAAGTTTTTTTTGGAAGAACTGGAAATACCTGGGGCCAAATTACCGCATTCGATATCGATCGAAAACTCAGACTTTCAAGCGAATATTGCGAAGTATACTTTAGGGATGTTCAAAGTTACTTCGATGCAAAAAGTTTTTTGAAATTTGGTATCCATTTTGATTCGTTTTTAAAAATATATAGTTCAATTAAAACTCTTTTACTACTGTTCATCTTTTGGCAAATAACTTAAAAAATATATAGTAAACAGTACATCTTTTAAATAATTTTGATTATCCTTAAAGTATGCTATACAAATGTTTCGAAAATATCTAAGATTTCGATCAATATCGAATGCCGTTATTTGGCCTCTGAATCGTTCAACTAGAGCAGCCTAGAACTGGTTTTCCAGAACTTTTCGTAGAAATAACAAAAAACAAACTCCAATGGGTCTATTTTAGTACTCGGATCCTCGATTTAAAGAGTTATTCGCAATTTAGCGCTGATTTTTTTTTTATTTCCGAACAAAGATAAATTAACTGGTCAATGTTTTTTGACACCTAATGAATCTCAAACTGCATACTTTAAATAATTTTTAAAGTTTTGTGACCAAAAAATTTTAATAGTTTTATTAACTCCCATTGTGCACTGACTGGAGAAAGACAGCGTCATTATACCAGTAAATATAAATGTAAAAATGTGTGTAAATGTTTTTCCATAAAATGGTTATTGGGTCATTTAATGCAAACAATAATAACAACCAAAAGAAAGATAAAATATCAAATTTCATAAAATCCCCTTTTTAAAAATTAAATATCAAAGTAATCAATAAACCATAGAGAAAACTAAAAATGTATAGTCACTTGAATCCTTTGTTTGTATGTATATAGTCATACACATATCCTTATTAATGTCTATATTCGGAAGTGCTAAAAATTTTAAACAAACACAAAATTTTCATTGTAAACATAAAATTTTTCATAGGAAAAATAAAATGAAAAACTATTTTTAAATACATACGAGTATTTACTCGTCTAATAAAAACAACAAATGGCCATGTGTCAAATTCTTGGAGATGAATGACAAAGAACGAGACATTTTTATGAATCAGTAATAAAACTGTAGGCGATAGTGTTATATTTCAATTCTTTTTGACAACTTAACCTCACACTCGGATGACAAACACACTAACACACAGACACACACAACCCCCTTTAGTCAAACTCCCTCCCTACATTTTAAAGGAAAATGACCTCAGGTCAGTTTGATGCTGTCCTTACAATATATTTTACATTGTTCTATTTTCAAATGATGATCTACACCCCCTTTCATTAAATCATATTATTATCCTGAGGGTCCTGTTTTTCTACTGTTTCTAGTATTTATTTGAATTGTGTTGGTGGTAATGGTGATGGAGATGTTGACCTCTTCTGGTTTTTACTATTGTCTTCTTTTATTTATTGTTATTTTTATTAGTTCAATACTCGTGATGTACAATTTATAGTGGAGAGAATTTTAGTAGATTTTTCAATTTTATATTTATTTGTTTTTGTAGTTTTTACGAATTTTATGGTTTTACATCCTTTTGTTTTCATTTTGACACGCGTCCCATTGTTCGCTATTGCATCCTGTTAATGTTTATCGATTTAAAAAAAAATAATCATTAGTTTTTGATTTTAAAATTTATTTCCTGGTACATACGAGTATTTTGAACACCATTTCCCAGTTATTGAAAATTTAATGAATTATGAAAGATTTTATAGAACATGAATTGTAGAATTGGTGTTACTAGAAAGAAGGGAAATAAGTCACACAAACGGAAAATACATTATCGTCGATTTTTGCACCACTTGTGTTGCATAGAGTAGACAACTGTTTTTTTGCCACATCATAAGAAAATTTTTGGTAAGAAATCTGGGGCAAAATTTCGGCATTCGATATCGATCGAAATCTTAGATATTTTCAAAACATTTGTATAGCACACTTTAAGGATAATCAAAATTATTTAAAAGATGCACTGTTTACTATATGTTTTTGAAGTTATTTGCAAAAAGATGAACAATAGTAAAAGAGTTTTAATTGAACAGTAAATATTTTTAAAAACGAATCAAAATGGATACCAAATTTCAATAAACTTTTTGCATCGAAGTAACTTTGAACATCCCTAAAGTATACTTCACAATATTCGCTTAAAAGTCTGAGTTTTCGATCGATATCGAATGCGGTAATTTTTCCCCTGTTTTTTGACAGCAAAACAAACAAAAGAAGTAGAAAAATTATTTTATTATACATTACACATGCGACAGAAATATTTTAAAACAAGTAAGAAAGTGCTGTCAAATTGGCTGTAGAACAAACAAGTAAGAAAGTGCTATAGTCGACCAAGCCCGACCATACGATACCCTTCACCACTAAGGTCAAAGGTGTTCTTTTTCCTGTATAAAGACAAATATTTGCTAAATTTTGCCATCATACAAACATTTTTTCAAAACTTCGTCATTTGGACTTATATGAGAGCTGGGGTCAAATGTGGACCGATTATCTTGAAATTTGGCAAATTGATTACAGTTGTTACAAAAATTATGTGTGCAACAAATAAACTTGAAATTCTTCTTATCTTTAGATTTACGAGCGTTTTAGTGATTTTTGTTTCATTTAGTGAGTTTTTAAAGAAGAGTTTGTATGGGAGCTATGGTCAAATGTGGACCGATTTTAACGAAATTTAGTACAGTGATTAAAGTTTACATAGGTAGTATTTGTTTTAAATTTCATGAAAAAATATTTATATTTGTGGCCAATATATCAACTCCGGGAAGTTGCACCTATGGGAGGTACCATAAATATTAGACCGATTTCGACGAATTTCAATAGCCATGGTCCCACAGTATCAAAAAAATGATCTTCGCCAAATTTCATCTAATTATCTTTAGAATTGCGACCTGTAGTTTGATTACATGGTTTACATGGGGGTCCGGACGGATGGAAATACCTAAATCGACTCTAAGCCTATTGGTATACTAAAAGGTGGGTCTAAGACAAATATTTCTATGTGTTACATACATCAGCACAAACTTATAATACCCCAGCAAAACTTTGGTAATGGCAAGTACTCTGGTAAATGGTTACCTTGTAATGACTACAACATACCCTCCGAATAACTAATAAGTTATTACAGAAGTACTTATTTGTAATTAAGATGGTAATTTAAACTGAATGGCCCCGGTTCGAATCCCATCAAGACCAACAATTTTTTTTTAATTTTTTTTTTTATTAAAAGAGTTTTTTAAATGATTTTTGAATTTTAAGAACTTAAATATTACCTTCTGTAAAAAAAAATTGGAAAACTAACTCACGGCAATGAAAAAATACCATCATTAGTCAATTTTGATTATGTAGAGGGATGTTGGATACCAAACACGATTCCAATTGGTCTTAACTTGGTAAGCCCAACTTATCTGGGTCATCCTTCATCTCAACTGTGGACACAGATCTCCTCGTAGTATCACCCGGAGAGCTAGTATAACAACCATTAATATAGTGAGCCAACATGTTCCAAGAGTTGTCCCATAAGATCGATAAAAAATGGGCTAGGATTACGGGCTAGTAACCCTATCTTAGAAAAAAAAATTACTATGAAGAGGATAAAATTAGAATTAAAATGTTCCACCACCTAATGCTAGAAGAGGGCGTCCCAAACTTCCATGGAAAGACCAAGTAGAGGAACATTTTTCAAAGCTTGGCCCATAAAATTGGAGAATATTCGCACAAGATCGAAGTCCATGGAATTCCAAAATATGCTCAGAATTTGACCTTAACAGGTTGTAACTATAGGCTACTTAAGTAAGTAAGAGTCAATGTTATATAACAAAAAAGGAAGATTAACACTATTTAAGTTTTAAAATAAAATAAAAAAACTTCTTTATTTTTTATTAAATGCATTAAACATTTACAAAAAATCGTATAGAAATATTTTTCTAAAAATTACAACAAAGCAAAATAAGCAGGGAAAAACAAAGTTATTGTCACATGATTTTGGATCTAAAAATAAAAATTGTATATATTAATTATAAGCTGCTAAGTTTTCAACATATGAAGTAGCTCAGTGGAAGAGTCTCGGCCTAGCAGTCGTAGGGGTCTGGGTTCGAGCCCACAAGGGTTCATAAAAAAAATGTTGTATTTCGTTTAAAAATATGTTTTAAATAAAACAACAACAAAAAAGTTGTTGTTGTTGTTGTTTTCCAATTGCTTACAAAAGTCATTACTTTTCTGCAATTGGTAAGTACTTGCCTCCAATGACATCCCCATGTTAATGTAATGACTTTAACAGTGAACGTGTAAGTAGTTCGTGTTCAATAGTTTAGCTGTTTAACTCATTACTTGGTAATGAAAAGTTTTGCTGGGGTAGTTTAAATATTTGTCAGTTAAATTTAAATGAGATATTTATTGAATTTGAATGAAAAATCAGTTGACCGGTTTTTAAATGACTATTCATTCATTTCAAATTACATTTTAAGTTAATTTTACTTACATAATATTCTAAGTGTAGTAATGGGTATAAAAATATCTGAAACTTCTTAACATCTGGTCCTTCATTTAATTTGACGTAGGGTTTCCTAAACCTTAGAGGGACAGTCATTATTTACATTTTATATTTACTCTAAAAAGTTAAGATTGAACTTGATTAGAGCTTAGTGAAATATGGGAAGGAGAAGCTCTGCCAACCTCCTGGAATAAAGGTATAAATACTAGTCAAAATTGCAAAAAGGGTGACTCCAAAGACTGCAATAACTACAGGGGTAAAACACTTCGTTCAATACCGAGCAAAGTTCTAAGTCGAGTAATTTTGAACAGAATATCCGATGCAGTTTCGTCTACACTTCGAGAAAATCATTTCTGAGAGAGGACTGTTCTAGTGTTGACCTAATCAACACAGTAAGAATAGTACTGGAGCAACATAACGAATTTCACACTCCTGGAACACCCGTTAATGTAGTAGTGAGCTGGTGTCGAAAGTTCTCCAATAAGAACGATCAAAATATGGGTTAGTTCGGGCTAGAAACTCATTCCAGGAAAAAAAAAACGATTACTATGAAAAAGCTAAAATTAAAATAATATTAGAAGAGTACTTCGATGAAAAGACCAAGTAGAGGAAAATCTTCCAATGATTTACAAAGTTGCACAATATGCGCACTAGATCTAAGCTCATTGATTTCTCCTAAAACAATTTTAGTCCCAGTTATATGTCTCCTACAGACGCTCCTAGAAGATGTCAACATCTTTGTCTTAATAAAGTATCTGGGGCGTGAGCAGAAATCAGTGTGTTATTGAAAAACTTTTGGCAATTTTTCCTACTTTGAATCCGAATCGAAGGCGTGTCCAGACCATAGCGACTTCTGCACATAAGTTATCTCATCCTTATATGATGCTAGGACCTCTCCCAATTTGATAGAGGCAGCAGGTCTATAATGGTGATAACATCCTCAAATATTGTGGCTTAGTTGATTTGAACGCCGACTTCTTAGCATAACATATAATAATCTTCCTGGGTTCTAGCCCCAGATACTGCAAGAAAAATTGTATTTATTATTTATTGCCACAGCATCAGCAACATCTAAATATCGACAAATGGCACAACTTATATATATATATATATATATATAGACCAAGTAGAGGAAAATCTTCATATATATATCGGGTGTTTTTTATTGAGGTATAGAACTTTAAGTTGGCATCACTTTTTTAACTGGCGGCCATTTTGTCAGCTGTCAAGTGATTAATATTTAGTTTGGTTTGCCATTTCATCATGAACAGGTTGACAAAAGAACAACGCTTGCAAATCGTGCAAATTTATTTCGAAAATAATGGTTCAGTTCGCGAAGTTTACCGCAAGCTCCGTCCATTTTATGGTCGACATAATCGTCCATCAGAGCAATTAATTCGGTTAACCATGGATCGTTTTCGCACTACGTTTACTCTATGTGATAATACGCATCCGCAGCGACGTCGAACAGTGCGCACCGAAGAAACAATTGCTGCTGTAGAGCAAAGTGTTGAAGAGGACCCGAATGAATCGATTCGCCACCGTGCACAGCAATTGGAGCTATGTCCATCAACTTTATGGAAGATTTTGCGCAAAGATCTTGGCTTGCGACCTTACAAGATCCAGCTTGTGCAAGAATTAAAGCCGCGAGACCATGCAATGCGTCGTGATTTTGGTGTATGGGCCGAAAGTGAGATTGATCTCGATGCTGATTTTCATCGCAAAATTTTGTTCAGTGATGAGGCTCATTTTTGGTTGAATGGCTACGTCAACAAGCAAAATTGCCGCATTTGGAGTGAAGAGAATCCACATGAGACCCTTGAGACGCCATTACATCCACAAAAACTGACTGTTTGGTGTGCTCTATGGGCTGGTGGAGTCATTGGGCCATACTTCTTCCGAAATAATGCTGGAGAGTCAGTTACCATAAATGGAGACCGGTATAGAGCCATGATAACCGACTATTTTGTTCCCCAATTGGATGGCATGATTGTGGATGAGTTGTGGTTCCAACAAGACGGCGCTACATGCCACACAGCGCACGTCACAATTGATTTATTGAAGGAAACATTCGATGAGCGCATAATTTCGCGGAATGGACCTGTCAATTGGCCACCAAGATCGTGCGATTTGACACCACTGGATTTTTTTCTTTGGGGATATGTGAAGTCGCCCGTCTACGCCAACAAACCAGAAACGTTAGGGGACTTGGAAGCCAACATTCGTGGCGTTATTGCCAAAATACGGCCCCATATGCTCGAAAAAGTAGTTGAAAATTGGACCTGTAGAATTGGCTTTATTCGAGCCAGCCGCGGCGGCCACATGCCCGAAATCATATTTAAACATTAATGACATAAAATTATCCTTCCAATAAAGCCAAATTGATGGACATTAAAACGATTTTTGATGGACATTAAAACGATTTTCTTGTGTTTTATTTCAATTCGAAGTTCTATACCTCTAAAAAAAACACCCATTATATATATAAAATCCCCGACAACATTCCAATTGGAACAAGGGGTACTTCTCTCATACAATGAGCTGCATCTGTTTCTATTTTAGACTCATTGAACGGAACCCACGTTTTAACTCCAGCTTTGAACGGCAAATGCATTAGTTAGAGAAGTTATACATAGCCTAATACTAACCAGTGGTAGCTGAGTTATGAGGTGAACCGGTGCTTTTTGAAAATTTTATTTTTTTAAGTAAGTCTGGCCGGGGATCGAACTTGGGACCTCTGGTATGCTAGGCGGATGACTAACCTATACCACACTCACATGGCACAACATCACTGATTTAAAAAAAGACATAAAATCACCTTATTTTTACTTCCTGAAATACAAAATATGTGTTTGATACTTTATTATGTTAATTCATTGCGGTATATAATTTAATTTTAGGTTTAATATCTCAAAAGAGACACATGACGAAAATAAGTACTAAATAGATTTCCCTGTTTTTACCCATTTTACCCCATGATTTGTAAAAATAGAGAATTCGAGTTCATATTTTTCAATCTTAAATGTTTTAAAAGATTGAGATCGGCAGAAAGAGAATATTATTTCCATAATATGGTTACCGAAGGTGGGCTTAAAGTACCCATTCTTCGTTCGGATTAATTTCCGATCTCATTTTCGATTGGAGTAGTATCTCGACAACGGCATCACGTAAGTTTCCTTCGAATGGTAACTTTTCTCTGGTTTGTCGCCATAACAGTTATTTGAATTGAATTAACTTTGAAATCTAAAGATTGAATTAACTTTGAAATCTAAAGGGTTTTAAAACTGCATTTCAAAAAGTAGAAAAATCGCTTTGACTTTTTATACCCTTCACCACCATAGGTGGAAAGTGTATTATAAGTTTGTGCGGATGTATGAAACGCATATAAATATTTGTCTTAGACCCACCTTTTAGTATACCAATAGTGCTATAGTCGGTCAATCCCGACCATTTTCTCAAAAATTATACATTTAAGCTGTTTCCGTCATTTGGACTTATATGAGAGCTAGGATCAAATGTGGACCGATTATCTCGAAATTTGGCAAATTGATTACAGTTAATACGAGCGTTTTAGTGAATTTTGTCTCATTTAGTGCATTTTCAGAGAAGAGTTTGTATGGGAGGATTGGTTAAATGTGGACCGATTAAAGATTACATAAGCAGTATTTGATTTAAATTTCATGAAAAAATATTGATTTTTGTGGCCAATATATCAATACCGGGAAGTGGGACCTATGGAAGGTACCATAAATAATGGACCGATTTTAACAAATTTCAACAGCCATGGTCCCACTATCAAAAAAATGATCTGTACCTAATTTCATCAAATTATCTCTAGAATTGTGACCTGTACTTTGATTTCATCGTTTACATGGGAGTCCAGCCGTCCAGACGGACGAAGGGGCTGACTTCGCTAAATCGACTCAGAAAGTAATTTTAAGCCTATTGGTATACTAAAGACAAATATTTCTATGAGCTCCATACATCAGCACAAACTTTTAATACCATTTCCACTTATGGTGGTGAATGGTATAAATATTTATATTTGAAATTAAAGTTTATTGTTGATTCTTTGTCAGGTAGGGTATCACAGACTTCGTTCGGACATCGGAAGAAATTTCTTTTTTGTTTCTTTAAATTTAGATTAAAAAGTCAAAAAGTCAGTTAAAATTTTGTAAATTTATTTCTTTCCAAAGAAAATGGTGTATTTATAAAAATCCTCCCCCGCATTTGTTGCCACCGTTAAAGGTCATCTGTGAAAATATTTCATAAAATTCCCCCTTTTATTCATCAAATAGTTTACAATTGTCAAATATATCGATATTAAAAATGACATTTTCACAAATGTTATTGTGAGTTTTTCAAGTTGAAAAACCAATAAATGTCATCAAATTTATACAAAATGTTTCGTGGAGAAAGAAAAAGTAAATAAATTTGAAAATTGTTTTATATCTCATAAAATTAAATGGGTAACTGACAGTTAATATAGAGACTATTTGGTTTAACGAAACATTAAACACCCGCTTATTTTAAAATATGTTAAAAAGAAGTATTTTTCAATCAATAAAAATAAACAAACTTTTTACCGACTAAAATTAAAAAAATTTAAAATTTTAATTCTGCTAATTAAAGACTTGTTTGTAACAAGTACAAATTTGGATGAAAAATTAATAGAAAGTATATAATATATCCAATAAATAAGTAAGAATGTTTAGAATTTTTACTTTGTGAAATGCTAGATTCATGTTGCTAGCAACATTTTATACTTATATATTTCGCAATATATAGTATTCAACTTTTTTAATAGCACTTTTAATATGAATAAATATATAAATAAATGTAATTGTATAGAATTTTTAAGACTTTTTTACTTTGTTACATGCTAGATACATGTTGCCAGCAACATTGTATACTGATATATCTCACAATATGTAAATAATATCAATTATATTTAAATATTTTTGATTTGAAATCAATAATTATAAGAAAATGCTTTCTTTAATAAATAACGTCTTCATCAATGTTGCTAAACATTTTTCTATCCTGTGGAAACATTTTTCTTTCTTTTTATAAACATTTTCATAATTGTTGCCTTCTGTTTTGTAATAAATATTTCTTAAACATATTTTAATTTCAAGTGAATTCAAAAATATTTGTTTATCATAATTTATTATTTTATTGTCATATTTTTCCGTTACTGCCTTCTGTTCTTTTTTATTTTCGTTTTAGTTTTAGTTTCAATTTCAATATTTTATTTTTTCTTCCTATTTTTTCAATATTTATTGGTTTCACTTTTTTATTATTTATTTGTTTGTGGGTTGTTCCATTTGTCACTTCCTTTGTTTAAGTAAAAATGTTGTAAATTATGACTCCTGTTAAAAAAGTATAAACATAAAGAAGCAGGCGTTTAAAAAAAAACTAACGATCCTTTTTCAAGTGGCTTGTTTATGCGTGACGTCCTGTAATGTGTTGACAAATTGTTGTGTTAATTGTCTACTTGAGGAGAGGTTGAGTTGAAAATAAATTTAAAAATTTTGAATAGGTTTAAAAATTTATACACATATGTAACCATGAACGTTGTATTAAGAAAGGTTTCAAAATTATTAACGACAATCGGTTGGAATAAGTCTTTTTATACCCACTATCAAAAAGAATGGGGGGTATATTGAGATTGTCATTCCGTTTGTAATTTCCTAATTGAAGTATATTCTGAATCCTTATGAAATTCTAAGACGATTGTGCGATGTCCGTCTGTCTGTCCGTCTGACTGTCTGTTGTCGGCACGATAAAACCTTAACAAAACGATATATGTCACTGAAATTGGGCACAAATATTCTTCATTTCTTGGAAAAGTTTGGTATTGAAATCGGGCAAAATCGGTTCACATTTGACCATAGCTCCCGTATAAAATCGTCTAGGCTAATTGCTTACTTGCTAGTAAATGACAAATTATAATAGCTATGATGACAAAATTATGGTATATAGAAGTTTTACATTAGCGCTAGGCAGCATATAAAATTTCATCCAAATTGGTTCACATTTAGTAGCTTTGGCCACAAAATTTAGCACAAGGAAGTCTTATGTCAATGCCAACCAGAGTGCAAAATTTTGTCACAGTCGGTCACCATTTGACCATAGTTCCATATAAAAAACTTAATAAAACACAAAAATACAAAAAGAAAAGGGGGTTTACGTCCGTCTGTCCGTCAGATAAAAGCACGATAGCGCCTTAACAAAGATAGCTAGAGGCACAAAGATAGCTAGAGGCAAAAGTATTTTGGATATCTTGGAAAAGTTGTGTAGTAAAAATGGACAAAATCGGTGTACATTTAGTAAGAGCTCCCATATAACCCCGCCCCGGAAAACACATTAATGCTGATAAATTGAATACAATTGTAGTAGATATGACGACTAAATTTAGAATAGCGAAATTTTATGCAACTATTGATCAGTATATCAAATTTTATAAGGTAGCCATGATACATCAAATGTATATAGTGGTTACTCAAGCACATTTTTGCTGTTGACCTGTGTAATATATATAATTCCCCGACAACATTCCAATTGGAAGAAGGGGTACTTCTCTCAGGCAATGAGCTGCATCCGATTCTATTTTTAGACTCATTGAAAGGGAGCTACGTTTTAACTCCGGCTCCGAACGGCAAATGCATTAGTTAGAGAAGTTTTACATACCCTAATACTCAATAAAAAGTGGCTAGCTGAGTTATGAGGTGAACCGCCGCTTCTTTGAAAATTTATTTTTTCAAGTGAGTCTGGCCAGGGATCGAACTTGGGCCTCTGGTACGCTAGGCGGATGACTAACCTGCTATACCAAGGCGGTTCACAAGAAAATATCCACATTTAAAACTTTAATCACCTCTTTTTAGTCGTTTTTATATGGAAGCGGTCACTTCCACTTGAGATTTCAAAAAAACCAAGCCTATTTTGCCCAAAGGTCTCACCTTAATATATAGTCAAAATTAAAAAAAAAAACGGTCAGCTCGGTCATCCATATTTGTCATTTTTAATTTTGACTAATATGGGAGGGGTCACGCCTACTTGAGATTTCAAAAAAAATCCTAGCCTATCTTAACCACCGGTCACACCTTACCATACTGTCCAAATTTCAGAAAAATTGGTCGGCTAGTTTCGGCACACATTAATATCAAACAATATATAGACAGATGCGAAAATTTGTTTATATATTAAATATATAGATTAATATCCCAGTAAAACTTTTCATTACCAAATAATGAGTTAAACAGTTAAACTATTGAACACGAACTACTTACTCATTCGCTGTTTAAGTCATTACATTAACATGGGGATGTCATTGGAGGCAAGTACTTACCAATTGCAGAAAAGTAATGACTTGGGTAAGCAATTTGAAAGCAACAACAACAACAGCAACAACTTTTTTGTTGTTGTTTTATTAAAAACATATATTTTTAAACGAAATACAAAATTTTTTTTATGATCCCATGGGGGCTCGAACCCAGACCCTCCGACTGCTAGGCAGAGACTCTGCCACTGAGCTACTTCATATGTTGAAAACTTAGCAGCTTATAATTAATATAAACAATTTTTATTTTTAGATCCAAAATCATGTGAAAATAACTTTGTTTTTCCCTGCTTTTTTGCTTTGTTGTAATTTTTGGAAAAATATTTATATACGATTTTTTGTAATTATTTTAAAACTTTTTTAAAATTATTTTAAAACTTAAACAATTTAAATCTTCTTTTTTGTATAAGTTTTTACATAAGATTGACTCTTACTTACTTAAATGTTACAACCTGTTAAGGTCAAAGTCGAGCATATTTTAGAATTCCATGGATTTCGATCTTGTGCGAATATTCTCCAATTTTATAGGCCAAGCTTTGAAAAATGTTCCTCTACTTGGTCTTTCTATCGAAGTTTCGGACATCCTCCTATAATATTAGGTAGTGGGACATTTCAATTCTAATTTTATACTCTTCATTGTATTTTTTTTCAAAAGAGGGTTACTAGCCCGTAATCCTAACCCATTTTTATCGATCTTATGGGACAACTCTCGGAACTTGTTAACTCACAATATTAATGGGTGTTAAACTAGCTTCCCGGGTGATACCATGAGGAGGTGTGTGTCCACAGTTGAGATGAAGGATGACCCAGATAAGTTGGGGTTACCAAGTAAAGACCAATTAGAATCGTGTTTGGTATTCAACATCCCCTACATAATCAAAATTGACTCATGATGGTATTTTTTCATTAACGTGAGTTAGTTTTACAAATTTGTTTTACAGAAGATAATATTTAAGTTTGCTGGGATATGCACAAATGCAGTTATTGTGGTATACTTGGAATTTTTTACTGAAACAAAGCCGTCTGCAGCCAAATAATTTAACTCACTAGATGGATATTACAGTGACATAGAGGATGGCAAACAAATACTTTAATAAATTAAAATTACATAAAAATTGTATTAGGTGGTAATGTGATTTGAACTTAACATGTGGTGTACCACATAGTTCAAAGTCGTTGTCATGCAGATTTTGAATATTTTCTCAAATATCTCTGAAACTGATGGATGGTTAAATCAATCAACAAATATGTATACCGCATTATCCGCACCTCCTTTAAAAAAGTGATATAGTCGCTCAAAGCCGATCATATGAAACCCTACATCGCTAAAGTCGAATATTTTTTAAGTATACCTAAAGTTATACATACAACTGCTTAAAATATATATATTTTTGGTTGTCAGTGGTATAATTATAATGACACTGATCTCAAGCTGGACATTACTTTATTTCTAAATAAGTTCATTAACTTTTTGATATGTCTTAAAGAATCGCTAACTCTAAGATCATAAAGTCTTAAAGACTACTTTGTAGATAACTTCTGTTCAAACGATTTCCTTCTAAAGATGACACAAAAATGTAGATAAAATAGTCCATTGTGAAACAAAAATACCATCTGAACCATTCGGAACCTCCTAAGTCGATCAAAAATAACAACCACATAACCAAATGAGCAACTTTTGTAAAAAGCGATTAGTGGGAGTTACAGGCCTCGGTAAGGACATACAAAAACCATTTTTAAATATTTTGAAATACGTGCAAAATTTCGAGATATTCGCGAAAGACAGTTTTCGGGTAGGTCGTAGTACTTTGGTACCTCCAACTCTCACATTTGCTAATAGTTTTTAAAAGTTTTGCAAAGTTGAGGGAACAAGCTTATATTGCAAGAAATTAGGAAAGATTTTATCAAAAGTTTCGCTTTTTTATCGTAATCTTTAAAATTCAAAAGCAATTATTTCAACTTTTTCTATAAAAACCTATTTTGTTTTATACAGTATTTTAAAGCTTGTTTTATATAAAATAAGAAAAAGTTAAAATTTTTCGATTGCAAGCAAAATACTTTTTATAAAGAACTGGCTGTACCCTGTGCGATGATTGATGCTCCGCTTACTAAAATAAGTTTGAAGGAAAGACATTATATAAATATACAATTATTATTGAATCACTTTATTGATTTTGTCCAATCAACACATGATCAAATGCATAGTTTACGATTCAATTTATTTTGATTAATTTTCAGTGGCGCCATCTATGGCGTAATTAATTGCACTAACTTGAAAACCTCCATTGACTCATGCGCAACAACTTTACTAAAGATCATAGCATGATCAAATGCACTGTTTACGATTTAATTCATTTTGAATAATTTTCTGTGGCACCACCTATTGGAAATTGGTTATACCAAATTAAAAACCTTCGTCGGCTCATGAACAATAACTTTGCTGAAGATCATAACATGATCAAATGCACACAAACGCTTATTTTTATACCCACCATCAAAAAGAATGGGGGGTATATTGAGATTGTCATTCCATTTGTAATTTCCTTAATATTGGCTCAAAAATTTTGGTATTGAAATCGGGCAAAATCGGTTCACATATGACCATAGCTCCCTTATAACCTCGTCTAGGCTAATTGGTTATTTCCTAATAAATGACAAATTATAATAGCTATGATGACAAAATTATGGTATATAGAAGCTTTACATAATCGCTAGGCAGCATATAAAATTTCATCCAAATCGGTTCACATTTAGTAGCTTTGGCCACTAAATTTAGCACAAAAAAGTCCTATGTCAATGCCAACCAGAGTGCAAAATTTTGTCACAGTCGGTCACCATTTGACCATAGTTCCATATAAATAACTTAATAAAACACAAAAATACAAAAAGAAAAGGGGGTTTACGTCCGTCTGTGCTTCAGATAAAAGCGCGATAGCGCCTTAACAAAGATAGCTAGAGGCACAAAATTTTGCAAAAGTATTTTGGATAAGTTGTGTAGTGAAAATGGACAAAATCGGTGTACATTTAGTAAGAGCTCCCATATAACCCCGCCCCGGAAAACACATTAATGCTGATAAACTGAATACAATTGTAGTAGATATGATGACTAAATTTAGAATAGGGAAGTTTTATGCAACTATTGATCATTATATCAAATTTTATAGGAATTGGTCCATATACGACTATAGCTTTCATATAAAAAACACTCCCGAAAACCAAAAAAAAAAAAAAATCTAGCAAAGCTATTAAATTAGAAACTATGTCAGCTATAGCCATTAAATTTTGCAAGAATAAGCAAATTTTAATAAAAATACCCGTCAGCGTGTTAAATTTTGTTACAATCGGTCAACATATAGCTATTATTCTTATATATATAACACACCCTTTTTATATCTACAATCAAAAAGATTCGGAGGTACAATCAGCATATAAAGATTGCACCAATGTCCAGACTTTATATACGGTAGATGCATTAGGAACTCCTAACGAAATATATGGACCTGTCGTACTAATATCAACATGTTTATCCTAACTTAATACGGGTCAATAAGTTAACGAACGATTTTTTGCGTATAACTCCTAATTTAGAACGTATTTCTAAAATTTTCTTTTACGATTTGTTATGTACACAACAAAGCCTACAACTAGGTCATTTCCCGAGTTTTTTTAGTATCGTGTTTTTTATTGAGGTATAGAACTTTAAGTTGGCATCACTTTTTTAACTGGCGGCCATTTCGTCAGCTGTCAAGTGATTAATATTTAGTTTGGTTTGCCATTTCATCATGAACAGGTTGACAAAAGAACAACGCTTGCAAATCGTGCAAATTTATTACGAAAATAATGGATCAGTTCGCGAAGTTTACCGCAAGCTCCGTCCATTTTATGGTCGACATAATCGTCCATCAGAGCAATTAATTCGGTTAACCATGGATCGTTTTCGCACTACGTTTACTCTATGTGATAATACGCATCCGCAGCGACGTCGAACAGTGCGCACCGAAGAAACAATTGCCGCTGTAGAGCAAAGTGTTAAAGAGGACCCGAATGAATCGATTCGCCACCGTGCACAGCAATTGGAGCTTTGTCCATCAACTTTGTGGAAGATTTTGCGCAAAGATCTTGGCTTGCGACCTTACAAGATCCAGCTTGTGCAAGAATTAAAGCCGCGAGACCATGCAATGCGTCGTGATTTTGGTGTATGGGCCGAAAATGAGATTGATCTCGATGCTGATTTTCATCGCAAAATTTTGTTCAGTGATGAGGCTCATTTTTGGTTGAATGGCTACGTCAACAAGCAAAATTGCCACATTTGGAGTGAAGAGAATCCACATGAGACCCTTGAGACGCCATTACATCCACAAAAACTGACTGTTTGGTGTGCTCTATGGGCTGGTGGAGTCATTGGGCCATACTTCTTCCGAAATAATGCCGGAGAGTCAGTTACCATAAATGGAGACCGGTATAGAGCCATGATAACCGACTATTTTGTTCCCCAATTGGATGGCATGAATGTGGATGAGTTGTGGTTCCAACAAGACGGCGCTACATGCCACACAGCGCACGTCACAATTGATTTATTGAAGGAAACATTCGATGAGCGCATAATTTCGCGGAATGGACCTGTCAATTGGCCACCAAGATCGTGCGATTTGACACCACTGGATTATTTTCTTTGGGGATATGTGAAGTCGCTTGTCTACGCCAACAAACCAGAAACGTTAGGGGACTTGGAAGCCAACATTCGTGGCGTTATTGCCAACATACGGCCCCATATGCTCAAAAAAGTAGTTGAAAATTGGACCTGTAGAATTGGCTTTATTCGAGCCAGCCGCGGCGGCCACATGCCCGAAATCATATTTAAATATTAATGGCATAAAATTATCCTTCCAATAAAGCCAAATTGATGGACATTAAAACGATTTTCTTGTGTTTTATTTCAATTCGAAAAAAAAAAACACCCATTATATCAAAGTGTTATTCAAAGGGAAAATATCAGCATTAAAAGAGGAAGAAGAAAGTGAAAACGTTGGCAACATCTCATAAATTGAACTTTGAATTGCTTCCGCATCCAATGTATTCTCCAGATTTTGCTTTAACTTAACATGGTTCTCAGTATTCATCAGTTTTAAATTATGTAGTTAATAAATTTGGAACTCCTTGAAAACAACTTCAATCCCTATGAATTTTCTAAAATCTTTTATAATTTTCAAAATAATTAAATAATTAGTCAAAATTACTCATCGCTGCTCGGAAGGTGGTATAAACCGCCTAAACTATGTTTCAATTAATAAAATATATTTATAAAAACAAACTTTTCTCCACAAATGTAAAAATAAATTTTTATAATATTTTGACTATTATCTTATTAACCCTAATTTTACCCATCCTCTTTGGACATGCAACATCAACAAATCACTTAATATATCAAATTAATTTTGAAAATGAAATCAACTTTTTGAAGATCACTTTTTATTTCGATTTACTATTTCAAGAATGAAGAATTATAAAAAATGTTTATGAAATGAAAACATTTACAAACAACAATTAATCATCGAACTGCTTGAGTTGAACTATTAGCGCATTTAAGAGTGAAATGTGCTGTAAATGAGTCTCCCCTTTCTTTCAAGGCTTATTGGAATAGATCATTCATATTTGAAATACTTATGTTAGAGGAAGGAATATTTAAGTTGTTAGGTAGCTGTCATCGTCGCCATCAACATTACTTAAGACTTCTCCATTAAAATGATAATGATCATTGGAGTTGATTTGAAAGTTTCTCAACTTTTTTTCTGCATGTGTCTTTGCACTAAGGAGCAGAGTTTTAAAAGTGTTTAGTCTTCAAAAAAACAAAAAAAAATACAAAAATTAGAAATAGTGATACCTGACCTTAAAAGCTAATTTAAGAAAAGATGTCTATACGATAGTGAACCACCGTGGTATAGCAGGTTAGTCATCCGCCTAGCATACCAGAGGCCCAAGTTCGATCCCTGGCCAGACTCACTTGAAAAAATAAATTTTCAAAAAGCGGCGGTTCACCTCATAACTCAGCTAGCCACTGGTTATTGAGTATTAGGCTATGTTAAACTTCTCTAACTAATGCATTTGCCGTTCGGAGCCGGCGTTAAACCGTAGGTCCCTTTCAATGAGTCTAAAAGTAGAATCGGATGCAGCTCATTGCCTGAGAGAAGTACCCCTTGTTCCAATTGTAATGTTGTCGGGGAATTATATATATATATATATATATATATATATATATATATATATATATATATATATATATATATATATATATATATATACGATAATATAAATAGCAAAATCCCGAATATTTTATCTGAAATTGGAAATTCCTGTTCGATTTTATCTATTATATTACGAGCAGCTTTAATAATAATATTAATCTTACGAGCGATCACAAGAGATCGTTAATAGAATCTATAGAATTAAATGCCTCTTAATATCAGAAGATTGGTCAAAATCTACTTAATATTGTATATGTCCTTCCGTATTTTCCGAGTTTTCTTTTAACTTACAAGCATAAGCTCCTTTCAGCTACTTGTTTTTACTATAAGTGCCATATGCTCGAACTCCACATAAATAAATATATCAAAACATAGATCGGAACAGCTGTTAAGTTCAAATATAAGTTTCAGTGCCGTACCGAAAACGATTGAAAACTCACGACAAAGAAATTTAATAGCATTATAATATTCCGGCACAAGTCAGAAGACAGTTAAGGCTGTAAGATTCTTCCAAGACCAACTAAATTCATTCGGACTTAAAGATGTTTAAATTATCAATTCAAAATGTCGTACAACTCTTGATTTGCTTTAAGTTTTAGAGAAAACAAAACAAAAAAAAAAAAAACAACTGCAGCCTCCAGAGACGTATCATTCTAAACCAATAGCTAGCTCGAACACATCGGACGGACTTAAGACTTGTAGAGCTATAAAAACCTCGAGTTGATAATACGTGGCCTATCCAGTTCCATTTTTTGTTTGTAAGTGTACCCATTTAAAATCTCGAATTTGCTTAAGATCTCCCCCTAGTTAGCTGCGGAACCTATCTAAAAGTCTTTTCTAGTGCAACTTCCTACTAAGCTTAAGCTCTTCACGCGACTAACACGGGCTGACTTCCGTAGTACTAGACTTAAGGCTCCGGATATACTTTGTATTTAAAACTACTACCAGTTGAACTCCAAGCTATTTAAGACTGTTAGCCTACGACCAGCGTTGCCAAATGGTAAGATTTATCTTATTTTTGAAGGTTTTTGGACTGCTGGTAAGATGTGCTTGAAAAAGTAAGATTTTTTGTAATTTTGTCAGATTTGTAAGATTTTTTCCACATAAAATTATGAAAAAACTTTCAACTTTACTTTTACTTCGTATATTTATAATTTAAAACCCTGATGATAGTTCTGTGGTGAACCACCTTATTTTATAAACTTGTTAATTATTTTTGTCAATTTGATTTTAAATTTTATATTCTAAAATTTTATTGTCAATACAATTGTTCATAATTTTCTTTACTTTTGATAATAAATACTTTTGATAAAAATCTAGAGCTACATTGTTTTTATTAAAGAAACTTTCTGCTATATTTGTGAATTTTGAACATAAATTTTTTTCAAAAAGAATATTAAACATAAACAAGTAAGTAAGCGCTATAGTCGGTCAAGCCGACCATACGATACCCTTCACCACTAAGGTCAAAGGTGTTATTTTTTCTGTATAAAGACAAATATTTGCTAAATGTTGCCATCATACAAACATTTGCTCAAAACTTATATATTCAACCTGTTTCCGTCATTTGCACTTATATGAGAGCTAGAGTCAAATGTGAACCGATTATCTCAAAATTTGGCAAATTGACTAAAATTATACAAAAATTATGTAAATATGCGAAAAATAAACTCAAAATTTTCATTATCTTTAGATTTACGAGCGTTTTAGTGATTTTTTGTCTCATTTAGTGCGTTTTTAAAGAAGAGTTTGTATGGGAGCTATGGTCAAATGTGGACCGATTCGATACAGTGATTAAAGTTTACATAAGCAGTATCTGTTTTAAATTTCATGAAAAAATATTGATATTTATGGCCAATATATCAATTCCGGGAAGTGGAACCTATGGGAGGTACCATAAATAATGGACCGATTTTGACCAATTTCAATAGCCATGGTCCCATTGTCAAAAAAATTATCTGTGCCAAATTTCATCAAATTATCTTTAGAATTGCGACCTGTAGTTTGATTACAAGGTTTACATGGGGGTCCAGCCAGCCAGCCGGCCAGCCAGCCGTCCAGCCAGCCAGACGGACGGACGAACATCACTAAATCGACTCAGAAAGTGATTCTAAGCCTATTGGTATACTAAAAGGTAGGTCTAAGCACAAACTTATAATACCCTTTCCACCTATGGTGGTGAAGGGTATAAAAAAGTTATGAAAATACAATTCAATATTTCGAATAGCTTACGAGATATAGACTAAATCCCAGCATAAGCTTTCAGATTTTGGGGGTCTTAATTGGTTCAAGGTTAAGAAATTGGATTAAAAAATTTGCTTTTTATTATTCAAATTAATTTTTCTTGTGTATTTTGTTTTAAAATAAAAACTAAACCTAGTCATATTGCCAGAATTTGAAAATCGATCGTTTGTTTTTGGATTTTTAACATTATTATGAAAATGTGACAGGAACGGATTGATTCCTTGTGAATACCTCAAAAATGAATTTGGCAATAAGTTTTTGATTTTGGCTCATATTATTGATGGAAGATTTTTCTTCTGAAAATAATATTTTTTTCTTAAATGGTAAGATTTTTTACCAAAAGCATATGGCAACGCTGCCTACGGCACCAGAAAAATATCTATCACAATAGTAAAGCCTATAAAAATTCATAGACTAAACTACAACTAGACATAGCCACTCAGAGCGGCACGTTCTAAAGCCCAATTTATTTGACGCACTCACATTCTAAAGTCTCAGTTCGCCATCTCAGCAGCGGAAAACCAATAACGTGATAGCTAGGTGATCGTATGGCTTTAATTTAAGTTAAATTTTGTAAGCTTACATCCTATGAACCATGGTGGATCGACTTATTAGGGTTCTCCTCTTATCATTTAGAGCAAGGGTGCCCAAAAGTTCCTTATGGAAGAGCAAACTCCAATACAATCAAAGAAAAACAAATTAAACTCTGATACTATAAAAAAAAACTCGGTAAACGACATTGCTTGGGCTGTAGGTAGGGTTGCCAAAATTATCTGGACATTAATAATAAAAAACTTGCTTTAGTAATTTGCTTCGATGAATCTTTAAATTTTTGATAAACCGAATTGTGAATACCGTTATAAGAGAAAATGAAATTGTCCGAGATCTGAAACAATTTTCAATAAAAAACACATGCTACTCGCGTTTGTCGATGAGATTGATATCATGGGATGCACATTGCGAGATTTGACTGCCGCCTTTTCAAGTCTCGAGAAGGAATAAAATAAAATGGGTCAATGAATAAAAAAAACTGCTGGTTTCTACAAGCAGACAAACCTCAAGAATTGGACCACATGTGATCGTTGAGGTTGTAAAAGAATTTGTTTACCTTCTTACCGCCGTCAACATAAATAACGACATAAGTTTCGAAATCATACATAGAATCATACTTGCCAACAGATGATATTTTGGCATAAGCAGGCAGATAAGAAATAAACCACACTCTTTAAAACTTAAACTACGCTCTACAAAACGCTTATCTTACCCATGTAATTATATGGTACTGAACCATGGGCACTTACACAAGCAGAGGAAGCTATTCTTGGACTTTTTGAGAGGACGATTCTACGAAAAATCTTTGGACCAGTTTACATCAACAATGAATTTCGCATTAAATGAACAATGAGCTGTATGAGTTATACGTTGACATCGACATAATAAAATGCATCAAACAGCACATGCTGCGTTGGCTGGGACATGTTGTCCGAATATATGAAAAATACTTCAGCAACAAAAATATCCGAAAACGATTCCGAATGTACTCGTAAAAGAGGACGTCCGGAAATTCGATGGAAAGGCCAAGTAGAGGAAAATCTTACAAACCTTGACCAACGAATTGAAGAATATGCGCACATGATTGAAAATAAAAATATTCAAATAATTTTAATTCTTCACCTTTCAGCTGGACACATTTCTTTTAGCTTGGCACTGGACAATCCAGTCGAATCCAGCCTGACTGCCAACTCTAGTTGTAGACCTTATTGAGTACATGACAAACCTTGCAAAAAATTACAAAAGAATTACATCCTAATTTAAGAGTTATACGCAAAAAACCGATTTTAATGAGGTTCGTCAACTTATCGACCCATAGCTAAGGCAGTTTGTATCCGATTTTATTTTTTTTAAAGCAAAAAAAAGAAAAAAGATTGCAGTTTAAAAAACATATCATTTTTGACACATTTGTAATTTAAAATTGTTTTTTTTTTTTGCTAAGAATATCTAAAAAATAAACAAAATTTGCTCACTTTTTTTACTTTAGCAGCTTTTTATTGCTCATTCTTATATGAAAGCTCATAAAAGTTTATATCAACATAACAAGAGAATTTAGTTCCAAACAAGACTAACATTTTTTGAAATCAGACGAAAAACTTAAAAGTTGTTAAGCTTTTTATAAACCGACTAGGCCATGTATTACGTACTAACATGGTAATACGACAAATTAATTAAAAAAGTATTTCGTTTGTAATTGAAAAACTTTAACTTTGGAAAAAGTTAAATTACTTTTATTTATTACAGTAAGTACTTATTTGTAATTAAAATGGTAATGTACTCTGAACGGCCCCGGTTCAAAAAAGCGAAACTTTTTATAAAAACTTACCTAATTTCTTAAAATATAACCTTATGCATACATTTTGTAAAAGCTTGATCCCTTGACTTTCCAAAACTGTGGTAAATTCTAAAATCGCTGTGCTAATGTAAGAATTGGAGGTTCTAAAGTACTACGACCTACCCGAAAAGAGTTTTTGTGAATAACTCAAAATTTTGAACGTGCTTTGAAATCTTTGAAAGTGTTTTTTGTATGCCCTCACGTAGGCCCATAACCTCACCAGATCGTTTTCCAAGTTTTTACAAAAGTTGCTCATTTGTGGCATCGTGTTATTATTAGACGGTCGTGCAACATCTAAATTCGAAAATTCAACAAAATTATATACAAAGAAATTGGAAAAAGTATTTATATGAGTTGAAACGAAAAATGAACTCATTCTCTGTACAACCTGAATCTGAATTTATACACTCAGAAAAAAGACATGTACTAAATTTGAGGAAAAAAAATTCCTATTTTTATGGAAAAAAATTTCCTCATTCAGAGTAAATTTTTACTCAAAACTAGGAAAAATTATTACAGTCTAGTAAAAAATAATACATTTAAATAAAAAATGTATAGTTCATATACTAAAAATTAGTTAATATTTTTCCATAAAAAAATTGCATGATTTTTGTTAAATATTATTTATTTTAGGGAAATTTTTGTTAAAAGCTAGTAAATATGTCCTAAATTTTAGTTCATCATATCGTAAAACTAGGAAATATTTAGTTTATTTCAAAAAAATTTAATTAGTAAATGATTTACTCAAAAATAGTTCATAAAATTGTACTTACTTAAAATCTGGAAGTTGTTGTCATAAATTTAAGTTCATTATTTTCCTAATTACTAAAAAGTTATACTTAAATTTAGAAAATTTTTCTCAAAAAAAGAAAAATTTATTTAAAATTAGTTAAGATAAATTACAACGTCCAATAGTATAAAATTTTCTTTTAATAAGTATAATTGTAATAATTTATTGAAAGTTATTTATTTGTATTTAGGACAATTTTCCTAAAAAACAGTTCAGATAAATCAGAATAAATCATGTTTAAATTTATGAAATAATTAGGAAATTTTTAATAAATTCTTAAAAGTTATATACCTATATTTAAGAAAAATTTCCTAAAAATTAGTTCATATATGAAAAATAAATGTCAATAAATTATTTTCATTTATAATTTATTTTCAATTTTAGTCCGTGTTAGTTTGTTTTACAAATTTCGTTATAAACCGCGTTGTTTTGTGATATTTGTGATTTAAAAAATATTTGTGTTGTGTAAAATTAAAGCGAGAGGTATGAAAAAATGAAATTATAGCTGTAATTTAAATCATAACACTAAATTCTTTTTTAGCAGTGAGGGTATTCTAACGGACATTTCATAATGTTCTCGATATTTCCGAGGACTGTTGTATAAGATGCGCTTGGATATCTATGTCCATATAAAGGTAAGTCTATTAATTTCTTATACATTATGACTTTTTAATTAAATATTTGTGTTTGTTATCTTCGGCAAAAGTGCTACTTGGCACGATTATTTGGCTGGCGATGACCAGGAAGGCAATGATAGGGCCTAAACAAAAGAAGCTAGGTTACTGAAACTTGGTAAACACATTCATCACTTCTTGGAAAATTTTGTAATTGAAATTGCGCGAAATCGGTTTACATCTGAACATAGCTCCCGTATAACCTTGCAAATTATGACAGGTATGTTAATAAAATTTTGTGTAGAGAAGTTTTATACAAACACTAGGCAGAATATAAAATTTCATTGAAATCGGACCATATTTAAACATAGCTCCCATACAAAACACTTACACTTAATTTACGAAAACACAAAAATACCAAAATAAGGGGTTTATGTCCGTCTGTCCGTCAAATAAAAGCCCGATAGCGCCTTAACTATAAAACTACTGCAACCGAAGTTATTCCAAAGATTTCATAAATTTGATCGAATTTGAATCATATTTACAGATTGTTGTCAAAATCTCGAGACGAGGTTCCACATCACCACCTTAACATTTTTTAGCATTTGTTTTCTTCAAATGAAAAAAGTCAACGGACTTTTTGTTAATAAACTTTTTGAAAAACCATGTAAGTGATGCCTTTGGAATACTGTTTCATCAGTTTTATATTAGGGTGGGTCGCTTTTTAATGTTTGCCAGGAGGTTGTTATATACATAGTAAATATCATAGTTCAACATCGAATTAAAAAAAAGGGACTTAAATAATCGCAACAGCGATTTTCTTAATGTAGAGTTATCGGATTTAGTTAAATTTTTTTTATTATAAAAAATTAATGGACAAGTATTTAAGGTAAATACATTTTCAAATTGAGCTTTTGCGTAATGCATTGCTAATTATCTAAAATTAAAAAAATCGTATATGTGTTTTACAGTAACAGTTATTTATAGCGCTTACAGTAAGGGACAAAACTTAACACGTTATTTATTAATATAATTAGGTAAAATTCAAAAGTCATTGTTCGGTAAAATTTAAAAAAAAAATTTCTTTTAGCCAAACACTTTTATTAGCTCATGTTCATTGGCCGTCGTGGTCAGATGGACGAATATAAACCGAACCGGTTCAGATTGTCGTCAATGGATACAGGTTGATAAAAGTGTTGGGCTTTAGGAACGAAATTTATACCAATCAACGAATTTTCACATTTAATATAATTCAATTTTAAATTTTATTTACTTGAATTTTTTCGATTTAGTAATAATAAAAATAAATAATGTAACTTATTAGTTATTAGTTAAAAAGTTTGTTTTTATATGTGTAGAACACAAACATTTTTAATTTTATGTCTCTTACTGTATGCTCTAAATAAAAGATATTTGAATATACATATATATTAAACACATATACCATATTTTATATTTTTTGCAAAATGACCTTTGATTAGTTAAATTGGGAAGACTAAGGACCTCTAGTGTTCCGTAGCCAAAGATGCCGTGCGTCACGAAGAGCGTCCCTTCCATTTTATTTTATTAAAAAAAATATCAATTTGACTATAAAAAGGCTTTCATATTTTTCAATGTATTATGTTGCAGTTAATTCTGAAGTACGATTTTTTTATTTATTTACCTTATAAAATTTGTCTTCATTAATAAATATATTTATATAAATCAATATCTATTTTCCATTAACTCCCACTTTGAACCAAAATGCTTATGTTTATATTCATTTTAAAATAAATTAGTTCTTAAACTTGTAAAATAAGATCAAATATTTAATGGCAAAGAAAGGGTAATGAAAAAAAAAACTTTCTCAAATACGAATGGGGGGAAATTACAAAACTTCATCCAATTTAATTTCTATGACTTTAAATTTTTTATTTAAGTTGTTATTGATTGAAATTTTGGTAAAACCAAAAATACTCCCATTTTTCCCCATAAAAACTAATTTGCGGCACTTCTTCCCCTAATGCAATCTAAATATCAATTTTGGTCACATATTTTTTCGTTACCGAAAGCATTTCTTCGGGAAAGTTTAGGTTAAATTTTTAAAAAATAGGCTGCACTGTAATTAATATTTACATATATCTAAGTAAATGTATAAATTTATATATATTTTAATATTATTTCTTATTTAATTATGAATATGTATTTATGTTATATATTTTTGCACAATTATGAAAAACATTAATAAAAATACTTTTTACCATTTTTTTGTAGTTTTACTTTAAAGGGGGAATAAATATTTTTTAGAAAATAATTTTACTTAATTTTAGTACTTTTTTCTATAATTAAGGAAATAAATAATTCAGATAAGTATATAATTTACTGAAAACTAGAAAAAAGTTTTATTACTTTAGGAAATATTTCATAGTGGGAATGAATATTTTACTATAAATAAGTATTAAACTTATTTATTTTCTGACTGTTTTTCTCACTTTTAAGGAAAATATTTCCTAAAAATTATAAATTTTTTATAAGATCAAAATAAATAATTTACTGAATTTTAGTAATCTTTTTCTACTATCGTAGAAAATTTGAACAAGTTTACTGAAGTTTTTACTTGTTTTAAGTAAAAATAAATTATCTTTTAACTAAAATGAAGGAAAATTTTCCTTATTTATAGCATTGATAAATATTTATCTGAACTAAATTAAAGGAAATATTTAGTTGTTTTTAAGAAGTTTTCAGATAAAATATGAACTAAATTATAGTAATTTTTTTCCAAGTTTTTAGTTAAATTTTATTTGATTTTAGTAAAAATTTGTTTGATATAAGAAATTTTGTCAAAAACTTAAGGAAATTTTTTTCTTGGAATTAAGGAATTTTTTTACTTAATTGCTGTAAAAAACGGCTTTGGCGCCATACGACAACCATTTTTTCCTCAAATTTAGTAAATTTTCCTAAATTTTAGTTCATTTTTTTTCTGAGTGTATGAACAAGCTTTTCAAACTCACCTCACAGCCCCATGCGCGACTGCATTAGATCAACATCAATTTCCATAGACATGTCTTCCAAATGAATACCTGAATATCACTATTTCTCTATGAATAAATATTTTATGTATGAGATAGTAAATAAATGTAAAATGTTTGTGATTTGCTGCTGCTGTCTATTAAAAGTGTTAAAGATCTAGTAATTTTCTTGTTTTACAAGCTTAAATCTTTTTCTTGAAAATATTACCAAAGTATTTCCAATACTACGAATGTCTAATATTGAGTTTTGTGATCTTTTTGTATTCTATGGTTTAACTTGTTATTTGTATATCTTTCGATTTTCGAATGTTTCATTTCGAGTCATTTAAATATTAACAAAAAAAAAAAAATAGACATAATTTGTTAGACAAATTGATAACATTTTATTTGGACAAGAGATTAGTTGATGCCGTTAATAAACGAATAATGATCATGTTAAGAAGATTTTGAATTGTTAAGCTTTTACTGTGAACTTTAGGTATATTTTGTATGTGAACTTTGATTTTTTGATTTAAATTTCGATAGTGACAGTGTTGATTTGAGTGGATGTACGTATGTATGCGTATTCAAAAAATTGTTATATATTGGTTTGGATCGTGACAAAGATCGGTACATTTTGCAAAATCGATCTATGTTAGAATTGGAAGTCCCAATCCATCTGCTTTGATTCAAGTCTCTTTCAATTTATTGGATATGTGAATTATTATACAATTCACCACCAAAGGTGGAAAGGGTATTATAAGTTTGTGCTGATGTATGTAACGCATAGAAATATTTGTCTTATACCCACCTTTTAGTATACCAATAGGCTTAGAATCACTTTCTGAGTCGATTTAGCGATGTCCGTCCGTCCGTCTGACTGGCTGGCTGGCTGGACCCCCATATAAACCATGTAATCAAACTACAGGTCGCAATTCTAAAGATAATTTGATGAAATTTTGCACGGATCATTTCTTTGATAATGGGACCATGGCTATTGAAATTCGTCAAAATCGGTCCATTATTTATGGTACCTCCCATAGGTCCCACTTCCCGGAATTGATATATTGGCCACAAATATCAATATTTTTTTATGAAATTTAAATTAAATACTGCTTATGTAAACTAAATTTCGTTGAAATCGATCCACATTTGACCATAGCTCCCATACAAACTCTTCTTTAAAAACGCACTAAATGAGACAAAAATCACTAAAACGCTCGTAAATCTAAAGATAATGAGAATTTCAAGTTTATTTTGTGTTACAACTGTAATCAATTTGCCAAATGTCGAGATCGGTCCACATTTGACCCTAGCTCTCATATAAGTCCAAATGACGGAAACAGCTTAAATATATAAGTTTTGAGAAAGTGTTTGAATGATGGCAAAATTTAGAAAATATTTGTCTTTATACAGGAAAAATAACACCTTTGACCTTAGTGGTGAAGGGTATCGTATGGTCGGGCTTGACCGACTATAGCATTTACTTACTTGTTATATATTAAGATTTGTTTCATTCTTGCAATACAAAACAAATGAATTTCGCATTATTTTAGGATAATACTCAAAGTAAACAAAACCATTCACATTTCTTCACACAAACACCGACAGTTTGATATACACACACTTTCAATATTAGCTACGCATACAAATAAATATTTAATGTTTATTTAGAAAACCCCAGCTACGAAATTTATCTTCACAGAAAATTTCTGCGTACCCAATCGTTTATTTAACACCCTTCGTTACACGCGTCTTCCATTACAGCAAAAAGCTACTTCCAGCTCCTGTTTTGCATATTGTGAATGTGTTGTTTGTGTATGCGTGTTTTCCTTGCGTGGGGGCTTGTGAGTGTGTGTGTGAAGGATAATAACAATTATAAGGGTGTTACGTGTTTCATTTTTTAACAAAACAATTTTTCTTTTTTTCAATCCAACATATATTCGTATGTAGTATCAACGCTTATATATTTTAAGTTAATATGAGCTTTAGAATTTTCAGTTTCATTCCCGTTTTTATTACAATTACCATTTTTTATAAGAATTTATTTGGAATAAAAAAAATACAAAAAAAACCTACATGCCTTGTCATAAACTTGAGGCAAAAAAAGTGGAAACTAAAATAAAATTCTTTTCTTTTTAAGAATGCGTGTATAATAGGAACACATGCATAATTATTTAATTGAATTAAACAATTTTCATAAGCTTAAGCGAAAGTACGGCAGTAACATTTTTTGTCACACAACAAAAAAAAATTGAATTAAATGTTTTGTTAAATGATGCGTCAGACAAATTGCTCGAAGAAAAATGGTAATGGGGGTATTTTAATGTTGTAACAAATTTACATAAATACGATATAAACATACATCTTTGGGTAGAATAGATTAAAAAATTTCAAAATTTAAACAAATATGTTTTTAATTTTTTCAAAACTTTGAATAACGGAAATGTTTCAATATTTATAGCTTTTATTTAGTTATGAATGTACAGCCATAGTCGTAAATATTTACACAAATCAAAAAATTTAGAAAGTGATGAGTGAACACAAAATTTTGGTCCTTTTAAATTAACTTTACAAACAAATATATACACTACTAGATTATGTAAAATGCATACACCTTTTATGTTAAAAAATTTTGCAAATACCTTTTCTTGGTCGGGATTAAAACCACGAAAAAGTTCTACACCACAACTTCAAAATTTTTTACACAAAATTTTGCTTTCCATAAGTATTTACACATCCCAGCAAAACTTTGGTAATGGCAAGAACTCTGATAACTGGTTACCTTGTAACGACTACAACATACCATCCGAATAAATAATAAGTTATTACAGAAGTACTTATTTGTAATTAAGATGGTAATTTAAACTGAATGGCCCCGGTTCAAATCCCACCAAGGGCAACAATTTTTTTTAGTTTTTTTTTTTTATTAAAAGAGTCTTTTTAAATGATTTTTTAATTTTAAGAACTTAAATATTATCTTCTGTAAAAAAAATTTGTAAAACTAACTCACGTTAATGAAAAAATACCATCATGAGTCAATTTTGATTATGTAGGGGATGTTGAATACCAAACACGATTCTAATTGGTCTTAACTTGGTAAGCCCAACTTATCTGGGTCATCCTTCCTGTGGACACACACCTCCTCATGGTATCACCCGGGGAGCAAGTTTAAAACCCATTAATATTGTGAGTAAACATGTTCCGAGAGTTGTCCCATAAGATCGATAAAAATGTCTTAGGGTTACGGGCTAGCAACCCTCTCTTGAAAAAAAATACAATGAAGAGGATAAAATTAGAATTGAAATGTCCCACTACCTAATGTTAGAGGAGGATGTCCGAAACTTCGATAGAAAAACCAAGTAGAGGAACATTTTTCAAAGCTTGGCCTATAAAATTGGAGAATATTCGCACAAGATCGAAATCCATGGAATTCTAAAATATGCTCGGACTTTGACCTTAACAGGTTGTAACATTTAAGTAAGTAAGAGTCAATCTTATGTAAAAACTTATACAAAAAAGAAGATTTAAATTGTTAAAGTTAAAATAATTTTAAAAATAATTTTAAAAAAGTTTTAAAATAATTACAAAAAATCGTATAAAAATATTTTTCCAAAAATTACAACAAAGCAAAAAAAAGCAGGGAAAAACAAAGTTATTTTCACATGATTTTAGATCTAAAAATTGTTTATATTAATTATAAGCTGCCAAGTTTTCAACATATGAAGTAGCTCAGTGGAAGAGTCTCTGCCTAGCAGTCGGAGGGTCTGGGTTCGAGCCCCCATGGGATCATAAAAAAAATTTTGTATTTCGTTTAAAAATATATTGTTTTAATAAAACAACAACAAAAAAGTTGTTGCTGTTGTTGTTTTTGCTTTCAAATTGCTTACCCAAGTCATTACTTTTCTGCAATTGGTAAGTACTTGCCTCCAATGACATCCCCATGTTAATGTAATGACTTAAACAGCGAATGAGTAAGTAGTTCGTGTTCAATAGTTTAACTGTTTAACTCATTATTTGGTAATGAAAAGTTTTACTGGGATTATCGGAAAATCTATGGAACAGATCTGCAGATCGCCAGTTTTGTCATTTTTTTTTTCTAAAATAAAAATTTTGTATTCTTAAAAATAAATATCAATAAATAAAACGCAATTTAAGCACGTTAAAATGGTCAAAATAAAGGAAATTCCTGTCGAACAGCGAGCGGAGATAGTATCAAAATTTAAACTGGGAATATCGGCATTGGAACTAGTAAGGGAGTATGGAATATGCCGGAAAACTGTGTACAACTTAGTCAGGAAGAAGGATACGTACGGAGTGTTAACAAACAGGTCCCGAATTGGTCGAAAACATGTAACAGACAAGAAGGAAGATGAATCAATTATTAAAATATTCGCAAAAAATCCATCGGTAAGTCCTGTGAAAGTCTCCAAAGAAACGGAAAATATCATTGGCAAACAAATAAGTGAGTCTACAATCCGTAGACGATTAAAGGGTTTCGAAATAAACACGTACGTTGTCAGAAAGGTGATAGATATATCCCCAAGAAACAAAATAAAAAGGGTAGAATTTGCGAAGGAGTACATCCAGAAGCCAATGGAGTTTTGGCATAATATATTGTGGACAGATGAGTCGTCTTTTCAATTTGAAGGATCATTGGGAAGAACATATATGCATCTCTATAAAAAATTGAAGTATAAAGCGGTACAACCCTTAAATCGTTTTGGTGGAGGATCCGTAATGTTTTGGGGATGTGTGTCATACTATGGAATAGGTGATTTGGTCTCAGTAAAAGGTACCCTGAACCAGTCAGGATACGTTGATATTCTCAACGACCATGCATTCACGTCAGGAAACAGGCTGTTTCCAAATGAAAATTGGATTTTACAACAAGATAATACTCCTTGTCACAAAGCCTGGCTACCAACAACGTTGTTGAACAAGGTTGGGCAGGATGTTCTTCCATGGCCGCCCCAGAGCCCTGATCTGAACATCATTGAGAATGTGTGGGCATTCATAAAAAGGAAGAGGACGTTACAAGAAGGCCGGAAACGCGATGAAACAATTGAGGAAATAAAGAATTTATGGAACGGTCTAGAAATTGGGCTCATACGCAACTTGATTGTATCTATTCCCGCCAGACTACAAGCTGTCATAGACGCTAATGGTGAAGTAACGGGCTACTAAGAGAAATGTCTTGTTTTTTTGTTGTTGGCGTTAATTTTTATGTTGTGTAAATATTTTTGAAAGGAAATAAATTTGTGTAAATAATTTTGAAACTGAGGAATAAGTTTTCTTCTTGTTTTTAATACATAGCTTGACAATGTATTTAACGGAAGTTTTTGCTTATGTAATATCAATACTTCAATAATTGTCATGGAGTTTTTGTTTTTCCAAAAGTTTATCCAAATGGTTCTAAAATCTTGGTTTATGACTGTATGTTTTTTAGAAGAGGTTTGAGGAAGTTTTCGAAAATGTAAAAGGTTAAACATACCCGAGGTAGGCAACTTTGGCCCACTGTGCTACCGACAGATACGTTCTTAAACATTGATCTAAAAGCTTAATTGATGTTCGAAATTTCGTCAAAATCCTATTAGTCTATTAGTTTAGAAATTGTACACATTACTCAATACTAAGATATTCAGCGTAAAAATGCTATGGGAGGTAAAGTTTTCAGAGCTTTTAAAGACTATGTATTAAAGCTTGATATACGCGATTAGTATCAATTAATCGGGAAAGATCAGGAAATTAACACCAAGTACAAATCTTTTTTAAGTGCATTAATTTTTACACTTTGTATCGTAAAACAAAAAAAAAATATTATTTTTCTACTTTTTAAAAGAAAACAATTTCAATCTTTGATATTCTGTATAAATGACATGGATAAAGGTATGGCAATGAAATTTTGTAGTTATATAGACCAATCAAATCTAGAAGCAATAATCTAAAAATTCCAATTTTAACTGAAAACTTCCCCAATTCTAACTCGGGAAAAAAGGGTTTAAAAAAAATGAGTTTTTTTTACAAAAATGGCAACACTGACTCTACCTGCAGCGCGTTTCAAAAACAACTTTTCTAATTAGTAACAGATATGTCAGAAAATATAAGCGGTAAATCGGTACTTTGCCTATTGAGAAATTTTAGTTTAAACTAAATTTTTTTTTACAAACTGACATTTTTGGAGAGGGCATGTGCTAGTACCAAAAGTCCAATTGACAAGAAATTTGTTTATATGCATTCTCATTATGTTTTCTTTTAGAAACTTTAGAAATCTTTTTATGTTTCTTAAAAATATATTTTTTATTAGTAAAAAAATATAGCTATCTTTTAGGGAAAAACTAAAAAAAAGCGAAATTTTTTTTAAGTTTCAACTTTGAATATTTTAAACTTTTAAACGAAAGAAGATATCTATAACCAACTTGCACAAAAATTATTCAGAATTTTATTTAAAATTTAAGGAATATACTGAAAAAGTTTTTGGTCCTTAGATCAAAAAAAAAAACTTAAAATGATAAAAAAAAGTAAAGTTCCTCTGATTTATATCTTCTAGTACCTGGTAGACCGAGCCTTGCTCGGAGCTTTATAAGCATTTTGAGGAAAATTTTAAAGTTTTTATATATTTTATATTATAAAGTGCTAAAATAAATTTAGAGGAAAGACATTGTAGAAATATTCAGTTAATTTTGAATTATTTGATTTATTTTGTCCGACCAACACATAGTTTGCATAGTTTACAGTTTAACTCATTTTGAATAATTTTGGAAATTATTCATATCAACAGAAACCTCTGTCGACTCATGCGCAACAACTTTGCTAAAGATTATAGTCTGATCAAATGCACAGTTTACGATTTAATTCATTTTGAGTAGTTTTCTGTGGCGCTACCTGTCGGACTTTGCTTATTCTAATTCATAAACCTTCTTCGGCTTATCCGTAACAACTTTGCTGAAGATTATAGCATGATTAAATGTACAGCATACGATTAAATTGACTTTGAGTAAATTTCAGTAGCGCCACCTGTCGAAATTTCTTCATACTAACTAAGAAACCTTCGTCGGCTCATGTGCAACAACTTTGCTAAAGATTGTAGCATGATTAAATGTACAGATTACGATTAAATTGAGTTTGAGTAAGTTTCTGTAGCGCCACCTGTCGGAAGTTATTCATACCAACTAAAAAGCCTTCGTCGGCTCATGCTCTACCACTTTGCTAAAGATCATAGCATGATCAAATGTACAGTTTACGATTTAATTAATTTTTAGTAATTTTGAGTGGCGCCATCTGTCGGAAATTAGTCTTATCAACTTTAAAACCTTCGCCGGCTTATCCGCAACATCTTCGCTAAAGAACATAACACAATCAAATTCACAGTTTACTATTCTATAAAGAACATACATACAGACAAACATTCATTTGTTTAAAATAATACTAATTTTTCCCCCTTTTTATTCCCTAATTTCTAAAAGTTCCATATGTATATTTGGTACTTTTTTGGTGCCAATTGAATTCGGTACATTTTTTTAAAACGCATTTAACATAATGTATAATGTTCCTATTCATATTACTTTGGAGATGTTAAGTTATCATTTTATCCCTTTTTTACCCATTTTGGCTCCAAAATCAAAAAAGTATCAAATACGTGTTTCATGTTTTTTTTACATCTATTGATTGCAGTACCAAGTATCTTTCTATATTCTTTAGTTTAAAATATAAGAGTGGGTTAAAAAGGTGCCAAAAAAAACTATTTTCACCCTTTTTTACCCCCTATCGGACATAGTTTTAAGAAAGTACCAAACACCTGTCCGCTTATTTTCAAAGCTGTTTAAAACGTAATTTTAATTTTGTTTCTATACCTATTACTTTAGGAGACATAGCGTTTTCGATTTTTTCCCCTTTTTACCCGCTTTTACCCTCTTAGAGGTAAAAGTTCCAAAAGTCCCTTCTTCTTCGACCTATACATCAAAAAAGATACCCACTGTCCAAATTTTATCAAAATCGTTAGAGCCGTTTTCGAGATAGCCATTCTATATATATATATATATTCTTAACCCCTTGACGTATCAATCTGCGCAACGAGGTTCGCTTCCAACTGTTCGCACACAAGTTGCACTAAACAAACCGGTTTTGATGCTTAAGAACAGTCGCAAAACGAGTATGACTAGTGATAATCATGTTAGGCACATAAATAGTACCACGAGTCGGACTCGTGATAATCATGTTCGGCACAGAAATTGTACCACAGACTCGTGGAAATACGTCAATGGGTTAAACGAGCAATAATTGTATGTATGTATGTATATATATATATATAAATATACAGTGCAATCGGAATAGAGTGAACACTTGGTAATATGAACTACTTGATACTACGAACTCCCGATTTTTTCCATTAGTTACTTTATAGAGTGAACAGTACCCAACTCAATAGAGTGAACTTTTGTTTTTCTTATACATAATTGACAAAGACGCACCTCTTATTTAGGTCAAAGCACACTTAAATCAAAAGGGCTTGCCAACAAAAGCAGTGTTGTTTCTTGACAATGCACCTTGTCATCCACCCGAGCACGAACTTATCACTGAGGATGGATGTTTCTTTGTCAAGTACATGCCACCGAACGTTACGCCATTGATTTAACCAATGGACCAAAACGTTATTCGAATAACCAAACTCAATTATAGAAAACATCTTCTTCAACGGGCCATTAAAAAGGCCAATTTAAACGAGTTTTTTAAACAATTAACACTCAAAGACTCCATTTGTATTCTAATGCTAGCTTGGCATGAGTTGGAACCGAACATGATAAAAAAAATGCTGGTCAAGTCTTTTGGGTGATTCAGTGCAGATAGAAGAAGATAGTGACGACGACGAGGAAAATATACCGTTAAAAATATTGCAAAGGTCACTTCGGCAACAACATCTAGAAGAACTAAACCCAATTTTCGATATGCTTCAAACTGCTAACCCAAACGTGAGTTTGTTTAGCATCCACCATTAAATTTATTATTTGCAAAAAGTTTTTACCATTGATGACATTACGTAATGGAACAATGCTGAAAGTTCATTTCCAATTTCTGCTCAAGGCGTTTCCGATGCCATTTCTGAGACTGACACTGACATCGAGGAAGTAGCAGTAGCCAAACTAGACATTACAGCAGCGCAGGCCGTGCAGATTTTTGAAAAAGCTATTGACTGGGCACAAAATAACACAAACAATTACGAAAATATTTTAGTTTTGCATAAATTCCGCGATTTAGCGGTGCAAAAAGCAAAAAATGCTTGCACAAAGCAAAAAACTCTTGAAATTACTTCACTCCTTTGTAATTATATAATAATATTTAATAAATATAGATGTTTTTTGTATAAAAAAGTTTTTTTTTATAGACTTGGCTTGCACGAATTAGTTCACTCTATTGCGATTCCACTGTATATATATATATACATACATATATATATATATATATATATATATATATATATATATATATATATATATATATATATATATATATATATATATATATATATATGTATATATATATATATATATATATATATAGAATAGCTATCTCGAAAACGGCTCTAACGATTTTGATAAAATTTTGTGACTATTGGAATGGGTAAAAAAGGGAAAGAATCGAAAATGCTATATCTACTAAAGTAATAGGCATAGAAACAAAATTATGTTTTGAATAGCTGTTAAAATAAGCGGACAGCTGTTTGGTGCTTTTTTCAATCTATGCCCGATAGGGGGTAAAAAAGGGTGAAAATAGCTTATTAGGTACCATTTTTAGGCCACTCGTATCTTTTGAACCAAACAATATAGAAAAGAATTTTGTAACGCAATCAATAAATGTGAGAAAAATATTAAACACGTGCTTGGTACTTTTTTGATTGCTGGGCCAAAATGGGTAAAAAAGGGATAAAATGATAACTCAACACCTCATAAAGTAATATGAATAGGAACAATATGTTAACTGAGTTTTTATAAAAAGTACTGAATTCAATTGATTCCAAGTACCAAATATGCATATGTAACTTTTTAGAAATTAGGGGATAAAAGGGGACAAATCGGTAAAGTTATAACTTTTTAAAAAATTAATGGTTTTCTGTCTGTATGTCCTTTATAGAATAGTAAAGAGTGTTCTAAAAAAATATGCATTTACTATTTTAGACAAAATTTATCCATAGTGCAAGAAATAATTAATTTTTTGATCAAGTTAGTTTCTATAGATATGTCAGATACT
This sequence comes from Stomorhina lunata, assembly GCA_933228675.1. Lineage (NCBI taxonomy): Eukaryota > Metazoa > Arthropoda > Insecta > Diptera > Rhiniidae > Stomorhina > Stomorhina lunata. The sequence continues at coordinate 83,932,347 of OW121741.1, read as the reverse complement.
ATTATTTTAGAAATTATTAATTTTCAATAGTTATTTCAATCAAAATGGACTGCGAAAAAAAAGTTCGTGAAAATATAATTAAAACTTTTCAAAAAAATCCGTCATGGACTTTTAAAAAAATAGCTAAAAATTTGAAAGTTGACCCTCGAACGGTTTCTAATGCCATCAGACGGTATAAGGAAAACCTGAGCATTGAAAGAAAACCTGGATCAGGGAGGAAAAAAGGTCCTACAGATATTGGTAAGGCAAAAGAAGTCGAGCGACTCTTTCGAAGAGCGCCTAACACTTCTTTAAGAAAAGCAGCTCGTACGGTGAAATGTTCTACGAATTTTGCACATAGAGTCAAAGCTTATGCTGGACTGAAGACATACAAAGTCCAAAAGGTTCCAGATCGCAATGCTATAAAGAACTTAGAAGCAAAAAAACGAGCGAAAAAATTGAAGTCTGATTTTATAAAAAAATACACCTGTTGTGTGATGGATGATGAAACATACGTACTGGCAGACTTTTCTCAACTTCCTGGTCAAGATTTTTATGTTGCTGATAAACGGGGCAATGTTCGGCAAGAGTTTCGAACAAAAAAACAAACAAAATTCCCTAAGAAGTTTCTCGTGTGGCAAGCTATTTGCAGTTGTGGCAAAAGAAGTAAAGTATTTGTGGCATCTGGCACAATAAACACAGAAATTTATATAAAGGAGTGCCTACAAAAACGGTTGTTACCCTTTTTAAGAGAGCACAGAGTGACTACATTTTTTTGGCCCGATTTGGCATCATGCCATTATGGAAAAAAGGCACTTGAGTGGTACTCAAAGAATAATGTCATTTTTGTACCACGAGAGGCAAATCCATCCAACTGTCCAGAACTTCGGCCTGTGGAAAGGTATTGGGCTCTGGTAAAAAAGGAATTGAAGAACACAGGAAAGATTTCCAAGAACATGTCCGATTTTAAGCTCAGGTGGAACACATGCTCCAAAAAGGTATCAGAAGCAACTGTAAAATCTTTAATGGGAGGGTTTCCGAAAAAAGTCGATAATTTTGCAAAGCCCGAGTACTAAGTAAACATTTTAATGCTAAATGATTTTGTATAATATGTCAATATATTTGCGTATTTTGTGGAGTTTTTATATTAAAAGGTTTGATTTTTATTTAAGAAAATCCAACTACAAATTTTATTTAGAGCACTCTTTAAACTATGCATTTAACCATGTTATGCTCATGCATGATCTTTAGCTAAAGTTGTTGCGCATGAGATGACAAAGGTTTTAAGTTGGTATAACTATTCGACAGGTGGCGCCACTGAAAATTACTCAAAATGAATTTAATCGTGAACTGTGCATTTGTATCTTTAGCGAAGTTGTATATGATCCTTAGCGAAGTTGAATATGATCCTAAGCGAAGTTGTTTCAAATGAGCCGGTGAAGGTTTTTTAATTGGTATGAACAATTTCCAACAGGTGGCGCCACTGAAAATTACTCAAATTGAATTAAATCGTAAACTGTGCATTTGATCATGCTATGATCTTTAGAAAAGTTGGTATCAACAATTTTCGATAGGTGGCGCCTCTGAGAAATACTCAAAATGAATTAAATCGTAAACTGTGCATTTTATCGGGCTATGAGTCGATGGAGGTTTCTAAGTCGGTATTACCAATTTCCAAAATTATTCATATTAAACTATGCATTTGATCATGTGTTGATTGGACAAAATAAATAAAATGATTCAAAATTGGATATTTGTGTGCAGTACTTTATCTAAATTTATTTTAATTGGTTAGTACTTTATAAAATAAAATATATAAAAACTTTAAAATTCGCCTCGAAATGCTTATATAAAGCTCCGAGCAAGGCTCGGTCGCCCAGGTACTTTGATCTTAAGATATACAACAATAAGTTTTTGTGCTACCCCCACAATTAGGGTTGCCAGTCAGGCTGGATTCGACTGGATTGTCCAGCTTTTTTAGTTCTTGTCCAATGTCAAGCTAAAATTAAATTTGTCCAGCTAAAAGGTGTAGAATTGAATTTTTTTTATATTTTTAAAGAAAAACTATCTTTATGATAATGAACGCAAATGTGTATTTTTCTCTTTTTAACTAAGTGATTTATGCGTTGATTAATTAATCACTTGATCAAGTTAATTTTGTAATAAAATAACCCTCTATCAAATTTCCCCCTTGTATTTACTTAACTTAAATGGCCTTTTTTTAGAACCTGTTAAAGCCAAAGGTCGAGCCTATTTTAGAGTTCTAATTCTTCAAGTTCATAGGTCAAGCTTTAAAAGATTTTCCTCTACTTCTACAGGGTGGCCCAGAAAGACCGAAGTGGTGTGAATTGCTTATAACTTTTTATTTAAGAGATATTTTTTTAATTTTTTTTTTAAATACATTAAATTTATGGGGAATATTTTTGGATTAGTTATTAAAAATGATATCCCGCAAGTGGTGGCCATATTCTGCTTCGCACAAATGTGCTCTTTCCAACACATTTTCCATGACCTTTCGCAAAACTTCCGGTGGTATGTTGTTAATTTCTTCTCGAATATTGGTTTTTAACTCCTCAATAGTCCTAGGCTTATTAACATAAACTTTTCCTTTTAAATAGCCCCAAAGAAAACAGTCTGGAGCGGTTAAATCCGGGGACCGCGGAGGCCAATTAAAATTGCTGTTACGAGAAATTATTCATTGTCATTGTGGCCCTCGCAGTGTGCGCTGTGGCTTCATCCTGTTGGAACCATATTTGCGGATGGTTTTCCACGGCTGGCCTTACAAAATTTTGCAACATGGCCCGATATCGATCACCATTGACGGAAATGGCGACACCTGCATAAATTGCATAGTCAAGTCGTTGCTGGTAATCTGTTGGTTTCAATTCTTGGACAAGTTGAATTTTGTATGGAAACAATCCTATGGTGTGCAAAATTCGCTGCAGCGACGTTCTTGAGAGGCCCAGTTGTGACGAACGTCTCCTGGTTGATGTTTCTGGATCCTCCCGAATACTCTCCTGTACCACTTGAATATTGTCAGCCGTGTGGACAGTTCGGTGTCTGCCGGGACCAGGAAGGTTCCTTACTGCTCCTTGTTCTCGAAAATTTGCAACCAGACGGTTTATTGTTGACTGAGAGGGTGCAATCCGCACATTAAATTGACGACGGTATGCACGCTGAGTCAACACAATGGACCGTTGATTTGAAAAGTAAATCTCAACAATTTGGGCACGTTGTTCAATTGTGTATTGCTCCATTATAAATTATCCAAGTCTTCTTTACAAAATACTGAAAAGAAAAGAAAAAAAAATTATAATAAAAAAGTTATAAGGAATTCACACCACTTCGGTCTTTCTGGGCCACCCTGTACTTACTATTGACAACTAGAAGCATTTTATTAGATTTCTTCTCGATACATGAAGCTGAGCTTTGTAGTACACAAACAGATGATATGTACCAATTTGTTTCTCTTGTGTTTTTTTTAGGATTTGATGTAGCGTGATGATCTGGCCAGTGGTAGATTTACCCAGTCTAAAGGTTCCAATTATTTCGTTTTTTTTTTTTTTTTTTTTTTTTTTTTTAATTTAGGACCAGCACTCAGGGGATGACCCCTACTTATGCAATGCATTGTGTTGGAACTAGGAAAATAGGTTATGGGAAGGAGGATAGATGGAGTAGTGTTTATGGACATTTGATTTGAATTTACCTATATTGCAACTGACAGGAAAAATTTCTGCGGGAAGCGAATTCCACATACGAACTGTACGACTAAAGAACGAATTTTCTCTGTAGTGTGTTGTTCGGTCTACCGGCCAATCGACCACAAAGGAATGTGTTCTAGCAGAATGACGTGTGTTGCGTAAAAAAGTTCGAGTTTCGGGAACGAGTTCCCTGATTTCGTTAGAGCACATTCCAAAGTAGTAACGATAGAACAGTGAGACACAACCCACATTGCGACGGTGCTCCAGTAAATCAATAGAGTTGGATACCCTACTGTCACCGATGAGCACTTTCGCCCTCTCTTGCACTCGGTCGAGAAGCTCCAAAATAGACTTTGAAGCACCGCCCCATACATGAGAGTTGTATTCCATGTTCGGTCTTTGTCTTATGTCCAGCTTTTTCCGGGTTTGTGTCTGGCAACCCTACCCACAATACTTCTCTATGACGTGAAGTACAATTATACAAAGTTTGAAGCTATTCCTAGATACAATAAGAAGGCATAACACCACGAGATCAGATTCTGATTTTTGCAAAAAATGCTGATTAAAGAAGGTCTTTTGAATAATGTTCCAAGAATCTGTCAAAAAATTTTGTGAAATTATGCTCATAATTCTTACATATACCCTTACTCCTCCTAATTTTTGTATTAAACTACACGAAGTTTTTAAAACGTCACCTTTAATAATTGTGTAGATATACGAATATTACAAGTCTTGAAAGATTTTTAGACCAAATCCCAGTAAAACTTTTCATTACCAAATAATGAGTTAAACAGTTAAACTATTGAACACGAACTACTTACTCATTCGCTGTTTAAGTCATTACATTAACATGGGGATGTCATTGGAGGCAAGCACTTACCGATTGCAGAAAAGTAATGACTTGGGTAAGCAATTTGAAAGCAACAACAGCAACAACTTTTTTGTTGTTGTTTTATTAAAAACATATATTTTTAAACGAAATACAAAATTTTTTTTTATGATCCCATGGGGGTTCGAACCCAGACCCTCCGACTGCTAGGCAGAGACTCTTCTACTGAGCTACTTCATATGTTGAAAACTTAGCAGCTTATAATTAATATAAACAATTTTTATCTTTAGATCCAAAATCATGTGAAAATAACTTTGTTTTTCCCTGCTTTTTTTTGCTTTGTTGTAATTTTTGGAAAAATATTTTTATATGATTTTTTGTAATTATTTTAAAACTTTTTTAAAATTATTTTAAAACTTAAACAATTTAAATCTTCTTTTTTGCATAAGTTTTTACATAAGATTGACTCTTACTTACTTAAATGTTACAACCTGTTAAGGTCAAAGTCCGAGCATATTTTAGAATTCCATGGATTTCGATCTTGTGCGAATATTCTCCAATTTTATAGGCCAAGCTTTGAAAAATGTTCCTCTACTTGGTCTTTCTATCGGTCTATCCTTCTCTAACATTAGGTAGTGGGACATTTCAATTCTAATTTTATCCTCTTCATTGCATTTTTTTTTTCAAGAGAGGGTTACTAGCCAGTAATCCTAACCCATTTTTATCGATCTTATGGGACAACTCTCGGAACATGTTAACTCACAATATTAATGGGTATTGAACTAGCTCCCCGGGTGATACTGTGTGTCCACAGTTGAGATGAGGGATGACCCAGATAAGTTGGGCTTACCAAGTTAAGACCAATTAGAATCGTGTTTGGTATTCAACATCCCCTACATAATCAAAATTGACTCATGATGGTATTTTTTCATTAACGTGAGTTAGTTTTACAAATTTTTTTACAGAAGATGATATTTAAGTTCTTAAAATTAAAAAATCATTTAAAAAGACTCTTTTAATAAAAAAAAACTAAAAAAAATTGTTGCCCTTGGTGGGATTTGAACCGGGGCCATTCAGTTTAAATTACCATCTTAATTACAGATAAATACTTCTGTAATAACTTATTATTTATTCGGATGGTATGTTGTAGTCGTTACAAGGTAACCAGTTATCAGAGTACTTGCCATTACCAAAGTTTTGCTGGGATCTAAGTCTTTTTTGTAAAGATATGGGAAAAAATCAAATAGTTTTAATATTCGAAGTTAAAAAAAAAAACAAAAAAAATTTTGATCGCCGAGTAAATTTTTTTTGGGGTTCTATTAAGAGAGCTTAGTGGATGTAAAATCTGTTCGAGTTAATGATTTTTAGGGATTAGCGCAGAAATTATGACAGTTTAAATAAAAATGTGTTAAATTAATTTGAAAACGATTTTATTTTTATTGATTTTATGTTGATTTTGGCACAACTTATATATTTTCAGGTGTTCTGTCGCTTCATGGTAAATATTATGGTAATTTATAAATGCCTTAACACGAAGAAAATATCCAATTATGCAAGTGAAAAAAACAATATTTTTCTATTTACGCGAAATTTGACAAAATGTGAGTCTTAGTTAAATTCTGCTATCTTAATTTATGGACAAATTTAATTTAAAATAATTTTTCATTTAAATATAAGTTTGAATAGGTGCATCTCTTTTTAAGATATAAAATTCTTATTTGGTTCATCAAATCGTTAATCCTAATAATATTTTGATGCGCTTTATATCTAAAGTAAATCTTTATTAAGGAATAGTTTTAAAACTATTCCTTATCAATTTTGTGCTAAATTCGCGATGTACTTCAGTGAAATGTTTTTAGATAAAACCTTCTCGTTCTCAGCTAATAAAGAGATGTTTGATAAGCTTTTGATGCCAATCTTTTATAAATGTCTTATGTAATTTTGTCTAAGGTTGCTTTATAAAACCATTAAAAGCAATATGCACTTTTTTCCACGATTTTCAAAATCATAATAAAATTTCAGCAAAAAAAATTATTTTTTGGCCCATTCTTACTTTTAGGTGTTAAATGCCAAAAAAAACTCGGTTTAAACGGTAGTTTTTGCAAGTGTGCTCCACGAAAAACCGGTATTTTGAAAAATTTACGTTTAGTAGATTTCGTCATTTACACCTTTCGTATGTTGTACCGCATACGAGATATATATCAGCATAGCATTAATGAGATATATATCAAACGATGCGAAACTGAAATTTCTACCAATTCTTATCCATTTTTTTTGGAATTCCTTGAGGCAGCCGAAAAATATGCGAAAAAAATTTAAAAGTGGCGAAAACGTGCTTCAAATCTTGTCAGCCATTAAGTAGTATTAGAAGTGACGGAATTAAAATTTAGAGAGCAATGAATTCATCCTCCAAGTGTGGTGCCTATTTTGTAGAACAACGACTTGGGTCCAAATGTTGAAACAAATGTAGAAGAAGACGAAATATGAAAAATAACTTGAATGCTTCAATCAATTTTTTTTTAATTTGCAAGCCAATTATGCTACTAAGATATTGTGTTAAGCATACCTGAGGTCTTGGGAGTTCAAAATCTGTAATTAGATGTTCCGAATACAAAAATTATTCGAGTTGAAAGTCGGTTTCAAAGGAATTAAATCTGTTTGATCTTTGCCCATATATATTTTTAATGGAGTAGGACATTTGATATATTTTATTAAATTCATAAGTTACTTGACAAGTTTGGTATTAAAATTTGCCAAATTTGGAATCACTTTAGAATTAATATAAAATTTTGTTCACAAAAGTGAACTAATTTACGAAAATAGTCGGAAATATTAAAAAATTTAATAGTATTTAATGTTAGGTAAAATTCGGAATATTCCGAATTCGAATATAAAAATCTTCATCGGCAATAAAAGTTTTCCAGTGAGTATTCTGTCTAGGTCTTAGAACAGAAAAAGTTCTTTGAAAGCCAGATGTGGTAAATGCGGTGGATACGGAAGCCATTCGATGTATAACTTCTTCAAATAGGTCCGCTGTTCTGCGATTTCGTACTTCAGATACTCTAATAACGCAATGTATCTAATAGTCATGAATATTATAACATGTGTACCCGAAATACTGATGTCATAAACTTTGACAGAAGACTTTCAAAAAATTTTACGTTTTGGAGTCAGGGTATAACATGCAGTCAATTCGTCAGAAAGTCGATTGGACTCCAATGGAGCCATCTTTCATCCATTGTTACATATCGAGACAAAAATGCAGATTAAGTATGAGAGAAATTTTGTTTAGAATCATAATTTCTTTGTTATTTTTGATCAATTGTGAGCCCGCGCGACTGACAAATTTACCATATCCAAATAATCACGTAATGTCCAACAAGTTCTTTTTATATCTTCAGAGTTTCAATTTAATCTTGGATAACTTTACTTAATGTTAGATTTTGATTCTTCTTTGATGGCAGGATAATTAAACACATTCGGATTTAATTAATATTTCAAGATATAAATACGAGTTGTTCTTTAAACAATGAAAACATTTTTGGATAATTAATAAATATAGTTTGAATATATTACCTTTACAACTACCTTTGTTACCTTGGTAAGTAGATAAAATGAAAATTCTATACTCTTTACATTGATCTTTACATTTATTCAACTTCTACTAATAATTACCCACTTATTATAAATCCTTCAATAAAATTAACAATTTTATTTTTTTTTTTTTTTTAAATTTCATACCTGATCACATCTAAACATTTTAACTATTTAATTTTTCATTTCACACCATCAATATTAGATAGTTTTAAATTTTATATTTTCAAAATTATGTGCCTGGCATTAATTTTTTCAGAATTTTTCCTCAAACTCATCATCAATTTATTGTAAATGAATATATTTTTCTTTTTCGTTTGATTTTATTTTTTCTTTCTTTTTGATATTTTATTACTGAAAAATATAACAAAAGTTTACGACATATTTTGCATTTTTAAACAGAAAATTTGAAATATTTTCTTCAATTCTCGAAGAAATGAGTTTTGCCTTTAAAAATGAAAAATTTGATTTCTTTTTAAATGTTCTAATTAAAATTGTTACAAATCCTGAATTTTTTATTCAAACAAATGAATGTTAACATGGGGACTCAAACTCTTGATTCTTCTGTTAAAGTCGGTATGGGGGAATTTTCAAAGATTTTTTTGGGTCTTTATGGAATTTGTAAAAATTTATGTTTTTTATTGTCTTTCAGGAATATTAATAATTTTAATAAAGTTATTGAAAAAGTAAAACAAAATGTTTGAAAATTACCGCCAACTTAATAATATAATTAAAAAAAAAAGAGTTAAAAATTGATATCAGATAAAATCCGATGACAACTCATTTATGCAGTTAAAATAGTGAGGAAATAAAGCAGAACTGAACTAAACCTGAACTAGAACTAAACTAGACCCAAAGACTCTATAATAAAAAGTTTCACATCCATACATTGATTTACCTTATGGTCGTTTTGAAAAATCCCATAACAAAGAGAGTACAACGCTTTTGCTCTAATTTGAAAACAACTAATGAAGACGATTATTCAATGAGAGTATGTTAAAGCACATATACATGGTCACTAAATGTATGTTTGTTTGTGAGTTTTTTATTGTAAAGTGGATAAACTTTAATTTCACTTGTGCAGAAAAAAAATAGGAAGTGCAATATCTTTATATAATATTGTCTTTGCCAGAACTGAACTAGAACTGAACTAGAACTGAACTAGAACTGAACTAAAACTGAACTAGAACTGAACTAGAACTGAACTAGAACTGAACTAGAACTGAACTAGAACTGAACTAGAACTGAACTAGAACTGAACTAGAACTGAACTAGAACTGAACTAGAACTGAACTAGAACTGAACTAGAACTGAACTAGAACTGAACTAGAACTGAACTAGAACTGAACTAGAACTGAACTAGAACTGAACTAGAACTGAACTAGAACTGAACTAGAACTGAACTAGAACTGAACTAGAACTGAACTAGAACTGAACTAGAACTGAACTAGAACTGAACTAGAACTGAACTAGAACTGAACTAGAACTGAACTAGAACTGAACTAGAACTGAACTAGAACTGAACTAGAACTGAACTAGAACTGAACTAGAACTGAACTAGAACTGAACTAGAACTGAACTAGAACTGAACTAGAACTGAACTAGAACTGAACTAGAACTGAACTAGAACTGAACTAGAACTGAACTAGAACTGAACTAGAACTGAACTAGAACTGAACTAGAACTGAACTAGAACTGAACTAGAACTGAACTAGAACTGAACTAGAACTGAACTAGAACTGAACTAGAACTGAACTAGAACTGAACTAGAACTGAACTAGAACTGAACTAGAACTGAACTAGAACTGAACTAGAACTGAACTAGAACTGAACTAGAACTGAACTAGAACTGAACTAGAACTGAACTAGAACTGAACTAGAACTGAACTAGAACTGAACTAGAACTGAACTAGAACTGAACTAGAACTAAACTAGAACTGAACTAGAACTGAACTAGAACTGAACTAGAACTGAACTAGAACTGAACTAGAACTGAACTAGAACTGAACTAGAACTGAACTAGAACTGAACTAGAACTGAACTAGAACTGAACTAGAACTGAACTAGAACTGAACTAGAACTGAACTAGAACTGAACTAGAACTGAACTAGAACTGAACTAGAACTGAACTAGAACTGAACTAGAACTGAACTAGAACTGAACTAGAACTGAACTAGAACTGAACTAGAACTGAACTAGAACTGAACTAGAACTGAACTAGAACTGAACTAGAACTGAACTAGAACTGAACTGAACTAGAACTGAACTAGAACTGAACTAGAACTGAACTAGAACTGAACTAGAACTGAACTAGAACTGAACTAGAACTGAACTAGAACTGAACTAGAACTGAACTAGAACTGAACTAGAACTGAACTAGAACTGAACTAGAACTGAACTAGAACTGAACTAGAACTGAACTAGAACTGAACTAGAACTGAACTAGAACTGAACTAGAACTGAACTAGAACTGAACTAGAACTAAACTAGAACTGAACTAGAACTGAACTAGAACTGAACTAGAACTGAACTAGAACTGAACTAGAACTGAACTAGAACTGAACTAGAACTGAACTAGAACTGAACTAGAACTGAACTAGAACTGAACTAGAACTGAACTAGAACTGAACTAGAACTGAACTAGAACTGAACTAGAACTGAACTAGAACTGAACTAGAACTGAACTAGAACTGAACTAGAACTGAACTAGAACTGAACTAGAACTGAACTAGAACTGAACTAGAACTGAACTAGAACTGAACTAGAACTGAACTAGAACTGAACTAGAACTGAACTAGAACTGAACTAGAACTGAACTAGAACTGAACTAGAACTGAACTAGAACTGAACTAGAACTGAACTAGAACTGAACTAGAACTGAACTAGAACTGAACTAGAACTGAACTAGAACTGAACTAGAACTGAACTAGAACTGAACTAGAACTGAACTAGAACTGAACTAGAACTGAACTAGAACTGAACTAGAACTGAACTAGAACTGAACTAGAACTGAACTAGAACTGAACTAGAACTGAACTAGAACTGAACTAGAACTGAACTAGAACTGAACTAGAACTGAACTAGAACTGAACTAGAACTGAACTAGAACTGAACTAGAACTGAACTAGAACTGAACTAGAACTGAACTAGAACTGAACTAGAACTGAACTAGAACTGAACTAGAACTGAACTAGAACTGAACTAGAACTGAACTAGAACTGAACTAGAACTGAACTAGAACTGAACTAGAACTGAACTAGAACTGAACTAGAACTGAACTAGAACTGAACTAGAACTGAACTAGAACTGAACTAGAACTGAACTAGAACTGAACTAGAACTGAACTAGAACTGAACTAGAACTGAACTAGAACTGAACTAGAACTGAACTAGAACTGAACTAGAACTGAACTAGAACTGAACTAGAACTGAACTAGAACTGAACTAGAACTGAACTAGAACTGAACTAGAACTGAACTAGAACTGAACTAGAACTGAACTAGAACTGAACTAGAACTGAACTAGAACTGAACTAGAACTGAACTAGAACTGAACTAGAACTGAACTAGAACTGAACTAGAACTGAACTAGAACTGAACTAGAACTGAACTAGAACTGAACTAGAACAATAATTTCTCTGTGTGTATTTATGACGTTTCTATCTGTTGCTTTATGATAAGAAGAATTGATCTATTTTTTAAGCCCTAATCCTTTCATTTTCTTAAAAAATGTCATATTAATTCTTTTGTCATATCTCCAAATACTTGATTTCATTTAAGAGATGAAAAATTCTAAACAAAAATTTTAAATTTCTATTATGACAAAATCTTTTCATAACTAACAAAAGAATAGAAAAAACAAAATTATAATCATTATTAAATTTATATGAAATTGTATAACTCAGTTTTGGTTGTAAAAGAAACCGCTTTTGATCTTCAATCGCTGCCGAATGTTAAAAAATAAAATAGTTATTATCCCCTACGATTTGAAGAAAAAAAGATTATTTTTCTCTGTGTTTACAGTAGCAAAATAGAGAAACAATATAAAAGATCGGGAACAATGGAAATTTAAAGGACTCTTTCTTTTTTCTTACTTTTTAATAGATTTTTGAAGAATGCCTTTGAAATATTTTAAATTGTGTGCAATCAACCACAAGTGATTTACTTTAAAAGATCATGATCATAATGGAGTTGTGATGATGTTGATGATATCTTAGCTACTGGTTGTTGATTTTGGTGCTGTTGATGAATTGATGGATGATCTTGATTCTGGTGATGATTTTAACTTCAGGTATCATAATTTGAAACTAATGAAATTTATGTCTTAAGTGAAATTTTAACGAAATTTTAACAAAAGGAATTAGAATTTTTTATAGAATTTTTAAAGCAGATTGTTTATAATTCCTTGTGTATGTATTAGTAGAATTTCTTTTAATTGTCAACAAATGTCTATGATTTTTCTTTAAAATTTAAATGTTTTAAGAAATCTAGATATGTGGGAAATAACTTTGTATGATATTTCAAGTCCAAAAGCCAACCTTATTGCTTAAAATAAGACTAAAAACGGGTCAAAGGTTATAAATATAAAAACATATAAAATGAAAATCTAATAGAATATTTAAACAAAGTCAGAAATTAAATTCTAATATCTCATTGGCCATTAACATTTGTCAAAACAAATTGCGGGTGATATTAATAATGACCAAAAACCATTGAGAAACCATATAATTAAATATCATCTATCGGTAATCAGATGGCGTGACAGTTGACTTTTAACTAAAAATTACCCCAAATATTCTTCATACATATTTTATAACATTTTGATCATTAAATATTTATTTTTGTCTACCCAAGAAAAAAAAAAAGTGGAAAAACAATAAACGATAACATTTTTTTCATTTTAGTTAGAATTTTAATTTATGACTATTAATTCACTGAGTGATTACGAGTATCAAAAAATAACAATTAATCGAAGAAGACAAACAATCGAAAATACCAACAAATATTGCTTAATATTTAATTTCAAAATTCCGTAAAATTTTAGGGTTCATTGAGCAGCCAAACGACCAACATTTTATCTGCTGTTTTAATTCATTCCCAAACTAAAAATTTATACCAAATGATAAAAAAGAACTCATTCAAGCTCATCTTTTTTTCGATTTTAATTTTTTTGTCGGTTGTAAATTTTGATAATATGAATTTTATTCGATTATTGTTTTTTTTTTCTTCTGTTTTATTGTTGTTCCCGAGTAATATTTATAAATTTTCAAACAAACAGATGCGGTTATATTGGCGGTTTTCATTTCCCAAATACGAGTGAGTTTCTCTGTGTATTTCCAATATTATAGCGCTAACGATTTTATAATGAAAATGCGTGGTAAAAGTCATAAACATTAATTAATTGGAAAATGAAACTAAAATTTAATAACGAAACCATATAAAGAAGTCATACAAAAACAAAGCGGGAAAGAATTTAATTTTTTGATATTAAAAACCATAAACATTTCAATAAAAATTTAAGAATTTTTTCATTCATCAAAATAAATTTTATTTTATTGATGATTCAAATGGAAATTTAAGAAAGGCTTAATCTGATCAGTTCTAGTTCAATTCTAGTTCAGTTCTAGTTCAGTTCTAGTTCAGTTCTAGTTCAGTTCTAGTTCAGTTCTAGTTCAGTTCTAGTTCAGTTCTAGTTCAGTTCTAGTTCAGTTCTAGTTCAGTTCTAGTTCAGTTCTAGTTCAGTTCTAGTTCAGTTCTAGTTCAGTTCTAGTTCAGTTCTAGTTCAGTTCTAGTTCAGTTCTAGTTCAGTTCTAGTTCAGTTCTAGTTCAGTTCTAGTTCAGTTCTAGTTCAGTTCTAGTTCAGTTCTAGTTCAGTTCTAGTTCAGTTCTAGTTCAGTTCTAGTTCAGTTCTAGTTCAGTTCTAGTTCAGTTCTAGTTCAGTTCTAGTTCAGTTCTAGTTCAGTTCTAGTTCAGTTCTAGTTCAGTTCTAGTTCAGTTCTAGTTCAGTTCTAGTTCAGTTCTAGTTCAGTTCTAGTTCAGTTCTAGTTCAGTTCTGGTTCAGTTTTAGTTCAGTTCTAGTTCAGTTCTAGTTCAGTTCTAGTTCAGTTCTAGTTCAGTTCTAGTTCAGTTCTAGTTCAGTTCTAGTTCAGTTCTAGTTCAGTTCTAGTTCAGTTCTAGTTCAGTTCTAGTTCAGTTCTAGTTCAGTTCTAGTTCAGTTCTAGTTCAGTTCTAGTTCAGTTCTAGTTCAGTTCTAGTTCAGTTCTAGTTCAGTTCTAGTTCAGTTCTAGTTCAGTTCTAGTTCAGTTCTAGTTCAGTTCTAGTTCAGTTCTAGTTCAGTTCTAGTTCAGTTCTAGTTCAGTTCTAGTTCAGTTCTAGTTCAGTTCTAGTTCAGTTCTAGTTCAGTTCTAGTTCAGTTCTAGTTCAGTTCTAGTTCAGTTCTAGTTCAGTTCTAGTTCAGTTCTAGTTCAGTTCTAGTTCAGTTCTAGTTCAGTTCTAGTTCAGTTCTAGTTCAGTTCTAGTTCAGTTCTAGTTCAGTTCTAGTTCAGTTCTAGTTCAGTTCTAGTTCAGTTCTAGTTCAGTTCTAGTTCAGTTCTAGTTCAGTTCTAGTTCAGTTCTAGTTCAGTTCTAGTTCAGTTCTAGTTCAGTTCAGTTCTAGTTCAGTCCTAGTTCAGTTCTAGTTTAGTTGTCACTTTAGTATGAGTTTAGTTTGTATACATTACACATACATACGAGTACCTACATATGAATTTCTTTTGTGATGGCCATTATTGGTCCTTTTTAATTAAATAAGCGTTTGGTTTTAATTAAAACCATGTGCCGTAAAATTCTCTTCCATGTTCAAATTTATTATTTAATAATCCAATTAATTGTAGCTCTTATTAGTTTTTTTGTATTTTTGCAATCTAGAGAATAAATAGAATAAAAATGGATATAACGCACAAACGTTTACTCTGCAATAGTTTACAAATTTAATAGAAATTAACATATTTATGGCTTCCAACGACGACATTCATTCATCCATCCATAATTGTATTTTAATGGTATTAAATATTTGAAAATAGTAAATACTATTATTCCACAAATAACTGAAATGTACAAAAATTATATGTACAGATAAAAAAACATACAAAATGACTAAAAACGTAAAACCTTGCTTAAAATGCAAAAAATAGTAACTAAAACTAGAAAATAATAGAAATACTCTATGGAACCAGAATAAAAATGTATTAAAAACAAAACGTAACAAATTGAAAATGGATTAAATTACATTATTCTTTATTTTAATTTTATAAACTAAAATACAATAAACAATAGACGACTCGCTTTAGCAAAAGTATTAGCCATAGAGGACGGAAGGACGGACGGATGGACACATATGCAAATACATACATATTTTTTAAACTTATTTGGTTGTGTATTAAATATTACTAAATTCCTGACAGAGGTGTCGTCTTAATGGAGGGTAATAATTATATCACAATTATTTTTTAAAGTTTGGGTTTTTTCACTTTTGTCTCTGGTCATCTTCTAATAGCGTAATAGTTTAGCAAATTCATTACAGTTTTTACAAAAGTTATGTATGCAAAAAAAAAACTTGAAATTGTCATTATCTTCAGTGATTTTTTATACCCTTCACCACCATAGGTGGAGGGGGTATTATAAGTTCTTGCTGATGTATGTAAAGCATAGAAATATTTATCTTAGACCCACCTTTTAGTATACCAATAGGTTTAGAATCACTTTCTGAGTGGATTTAGCGATGTCAGTTCGTCCGTCTGGCTGGCTGGACCCTAGAGCGGTTCGCCTTTCATACAAAAAAAAGGATTAAAGATAATATTAAAACAATTCCAAAAAATATTTTTTATTTTTTTACCACGCCCACAAATACCGCCCTTTTGGTATTTTGTTCACTGTGTCGCCATTTTAGGTCCGATCATAACATTTTATATATCGGTGTCCGCGGCTCTGTAAGGGCTACATTTCTCTCTTTGATAGTTTTTTACTACAACGTCAATTTATAGTAATAACTTTTAAAAACTAGATTTTTACTCGATTTGATTAGGGTGGGTACGACTCGAATTTTAAAAAATAATGACTAGAAATTGACGAGGTTGTAAGAAACTATCAAAGAGAGAAATCTAGCCCTTACAGAGCCCCAAGCATCGATGTATAAAGTGTTATGATCGGGCTAAAGGTGGCGACACAGTTAACAAAATACTAAAAGGGCGGTATTTGTGGGCGTGGTAAAAAAATAAAAAAAAATAGAAGTATTTTTACATTATCTTTAATCCTAGGGGGTGACTGACTCAACTTTTTTTTTCAAACCACTCTACTGGACCCCCATGTAAACCATGTAATTAAAGTACAGGTCGCAAATCTAAAGATAATTTTATGAAATTGAGCATAGGTCATTTTTAGTGGGACCATGGCTTTTGAAATTCGTCAAAATCGGTCCATTATTTATGAAAAAATATTGATATATGAATATTTTTTCATGAAATTCTAATCAAACACTGCTTATATAAATCCAAATCACTGTAATAAATTTCGTTGAATCGGTTCACATTTAACTATAGCTCCCATACAAACTCTTCTGTCAAAACGCACTAAATGAGACAAAAAAAAAATCACTAAAACGCTTGTAAATCTGAAGATAATGAGAATTTTGAATTTTATTTTTATACAAAAATATACAAAATTTTTGTAAGAACTGCAATCAATTTGCCAAATAATCGGTCCAAATTTGACCCTAGCTCTCATATAAGTCCAAATGACGGAATATATAAGTTTTAAGAAAATGTTTGTATGATGGCAAAATTTAGCAATTATTTTTCTTTATACAGGAAAAAGAACACCTTTGACCTTAGTGGTGAAGGGTATCGTATGGTCGGGCTTGGCCGACTATAGCACTTTCTTACTTGTTTTTGTCGCACTTAGTGCGTTTTGACAGAAGAGTTTGTATGGGAGCTATGGTCAAATATGGACCGATTTCAACGAGATTTGGTACAGTGATTTTGGTTTACGTAAGAAGTACTTTTTGTAAAGTTTCATGAAAAAATATTGATATTTGTGGGGGTCAAGCCAGCCAGCCGTCCTGACGGACGGACTGACTGACATCGTTAAACAGATTTAGGAAGTAATTCTAAGTCTATTGGTATACTAAAAGGTGGGTCTAAGGCCAATATTGCTGTTCGTTACATACAACACCACAAATTTATAACCATACCTTCATGGTGTGGTGAAGGATATAAAAACGTGAGTCTGGTAAAATTTAATTGTAACTAAATATTTGACGGTTTTCAGAATTGGAAACAGTTTACGTTTTGTTGAAAAGAAACATGAATTTAGAAGTTTTTTAATCTTTAAACTTAAAAATTTCATTCTGATTTCTTTTTCTTTTAACATACCCTTAGCCTTTTCTCTGGTATCGATATGTTTTTTCTTAAGATTTGCTTTAGAATAGTTCCAATAAATGATAAGTATGTAATATAAATGATATATGTTCGCGAAATAGACCAATTGCTATCATTAGAGCATTTGAAAATATTAAACTTTTCTTATTATAAGTGAAATTTTTAAAATAGAATTCTCGCCACGTCCCTGCTTCTCATGAACATGTCGGGATATATAAAACATATACATAAATAAGTATTTATTTTACTATGTATAAGTTTAAAGAAGATAATCTAGAAAATTAAAAATC
The DNA here is from genome assembly GCA_933228675.1 of Stomorhina lunata. Lineage (NCBI taxonomy): Eukaryota > Metazoa > Arthropoda > Insecta > Diptera > Rhiniidae > Stomorhina > Stomorhina lunata. The sequence goes on along the minus strand of OW121741.1, from coordinate 83,914,543 downwards.
AATAAGTATTTTTTTTCCATTATTTTCCATTGAAGGCACATGTTTTTTTCATAGTCATCATCAATGATTAACTACTCGTATATGTTTTCAGCGATTGGCATTATACAATATAGCATTAAAAAGGCTTTTGTTTGTTACTTATTTGTAGGATTTTTGAAAATTAAAATAAAATTAAGTTGCAAAAAAAAAACATAAACATATACATTTTTTTCATAAGCTAAGGAAAATGAATATAAAAGCCAAAAAGAGATAAAACAAGTAAGAATGTTATATTCGGCTGTGCCGAATCTTATATACCCACCATCAAGTTAAGTTAAATTCAGAAACAGGGTGCAGCTTATTCAAAGTCTGGACCAAAACTGAAAAAATCGCTAAGCTAATTGGTATTGTTGGTAAAATCTTTGGACTAAATTCGGTTGCCGTAGCTTTATAGTTCAACATTTAAAAATATTTTAGTGGTTTTCCCAGTATTTACTTTGATCAAAATTAGGTCTAATAACCGGGTATAGTTTTACATTAATAAGTTGTTAAATACTTTTCGCTGTGATTAATATGTAGTTAGGCTAAACACGTTAATAGTAATACAGTAGGTCCATATATTTCGTTAGGAGTTCCTAATGCATTCATCATATATAAAGTCTGGGCTGAACATTGATTGATGCCTATCTAATTTCATAGGTGCAATCTTAATATAATGAATGTACCTCCAAATCTTTTTGATTGTAGATATAAAAAGGGGATGTTATATATATAAGAATTATAGCCAAATATTGACCGATTGTAGCAAAATGGTATATATCTTATCTTATATTCTTAAACGAGCAATAATTGTATATATATATATATATATATATATATATATATATATATATATATCTATATATATATATATATATATATATATATATATATATATATATATATATATATATATATATATATATAGAATGGCTATCTCGAAAACGGCTCTAACGATTTTGATAAAATTTGGACAGTGGGTATCTTTTTTGATGTATAGGTCGAAGAATAAGGGACTTTTGGAACTTTTACCTCTAAGAGGGTAAAAACGGGTAAAAAGGGGAAAACATCGAAAACGCTATGTCTCCTAAAGTAATAGGTATAGAAACAAAATTAAAATTACGTTTTAAACAGCTTTGAAAATAAGCGGACAGGTGTTTGGTACTTTTTTGAAACTATGTCCGATAGGGGGTAAAAAAGGGTGAAAATAGTTTTTTTTGGCACCTTTTTAACCCACTCTTATATTTTAAACTAAAGAATATAGAAAGAAACTTGGTACTGCAATCAATAGATGTAAAAAAAAAACATGAAACACGTATTTGGTACTTTTTTGATTTTGGAGCTAAAATGGGTAAAAAAGGGATAAAATGATAACTTAACATCTCCAAAGTAATATGAATAGGAACATTATACATTATGTTAAATGCGTTTTAAAAAAATGTACCGAATTCAATTGGCACCAAAAAAGTACCAAATATACATATGGAACTTTTAGAAATTAGGGAATAAAAAGGGGGAAAAATTAGTATTATTTTAAACAAATGAATGTTTGTCTGTATGTATGTTCTTTATAGAATAGTAAACTGTGAATTTGATTGTGTTATGCTCTTTAGCGAAGATGTTGCGGATAAGCCGGCGAAGGTTTTAAAGTTGATAAGACTAATTTCCGACAGATGGCGCCACCAAAAATTACTAAAAATTAATTAAATCGTAAACTGTACATTTGATCATGCTATGATCTTTTGCAAAGTTGTAGCGCATGAGCCGACGAAGGCTTTTTAGTTGGTATGAATAATTCCCGACAGGTGGCGCTACAGAAACTTACTCAAAGTCAATTTAATCGTAATCTGTACATTTAATCATGCTACAATCTTTAGCAAAGTTGCTGCACATGAGCCGACGAAGGTTTCTTAGTTGGTATGAAGAAATTTCGACAGGTGGCGTCACTGAAATTTACTCAAAGTCAATTTAATCGTATGCTGTACATTTAATCATGCTATAATCTTCAGCAAAGTTTTTACGGATAAGCCGAAGAAGTTTTATGAATTGGAATAAGCAAAGTCCGACAGGTGGCGCCACAGAAAACTACTCAAAATGAATTAAATCGTAAACTGTGCATTTGATCAGACTATAATCTTTAGCAAAGTTGTTGCGCATGAGTCGACAGAGGTTTCTGTTGATATGAATAATTTCCAAAATTATTCAAAATGAGTTAAACTGTAAACTATGCAAACTATGTGTTGGTCGGACAAAATAAATCAAATAATTCAAAATTAACTGAATATTTCTACAATGTCTTTCCTCTAAATTTATTTTAGCATTTTATAAGATAAAATATATAAAAACTTTAAAATTTTCCTCAAAATGCTTATCATAAAGCTCCGAGCAAAGCTCGGTCTACCAGATACTATAGAGCTTATTTTTGCAAAATTTAGTGGCCATAGCTATCATAGTTTCCAATTTAATAGCTTTTAACTGGCCTTTGCTATGATTTTTGGTTTCCGTGAGTGTTTTTTATATGAAAGCTAAAGTCAAATATGGATTGATTCCTATAAAATTTAATAAACTGATCAAAAATTGCATAAAACTTCCCTATTTTAAGTTTAATTGTCATAGCTATTACAATTGTATTCAATTTATCAGCATTTATGTGTTTCCCGGGGTGGGGTTATATGGGAGCTCTAACTTAATTTGAACCGATTTTGTCCATTTTCAACACAAATCTTTTTCAAGATATCCAAAATACTTTTGTATTTTGTCCCTCTAGCTATTTTCGTTAAGGCGCTATCGTGCTTTTATCTGACGGACAGACGGACATAAACAACCTTTTCTTTATGTATTTTTGTGTTTCCATAAGTTTTTTATATGGGAGCTATGGCCAAATGGTGACCGATTGTGACGAAATTTTGCACACTGGCTGGCATTGACATAAGACTTTCTTGTGCTTAATTTAGTCTTACTAGCTTTTGTAGTTAAGGAGCTATCATGATTTTATCTGACGGACAGACGGACATAAATCCCCTTTTCTTTTTGAATTTTTGTGTTTTCGTAAGTTTTTTATATGGAAGCTAGGTCAAATGGTGACCGATTGCGACAAAATTTTGCACACTGGCTGGCATTGACATAAGACTTTCTTTAGTGGTTATATCTGTTATACTTTTAGATTTATTGGCGTTTAAGTGTATTTTAGGTGAAATTTAGGCTGTTTTCGTAAGTTTTTTGTATGGGAGCTATGGCTAAATGTGAACCGACTTTGATGAAATTTTACACGCTGTCTAGGGCTAATGTAAAACTTCTATATGCCAAATTTTATCATCATAGCTGCTATAATTTGTCATTTATTAACAAATAAGCGATTTGCCTAGACGAGGTTATACGAGAGCTATGGTCAAATGTGAACCGATTTTGCCCAATTTCAATACCAAAATTTTCTCAGAGATGAAGAATATTTGTACTAAGTTTCAGTGGGCTAGCTCCTTCGTTTAGGCGTTATCGTGATTTCAACAGACAGACAGACGGACATCGCTCAATCGTCTTAGAATTTCATAAGGATTCAGAATATATATCATTTTTGGCTTTTGAGCCAATATTAAGGAAATTACAAACGTAATGACAATCTCAATATACCCCCCATTCTTTTGGATGGTGGGTATAAAAAGTAAAATAAAGTTAGTCCATGAGTAATTTGACTATTATATAGGCAATATCAGGCTTTATCTACGATTTTCTTAAATCACCCATTTTGGATTCCAGACTTTTTGTGTTTACTTTATAATATGTTACCCGGTCTATGAAAAGGGAAAATATGGCTTATGACTCATAAACAAAATTTCAAAAAATTAGCTAAAAATTTCGAACTCTTTTTTTGCTATAGTATTTCTATCCATTTAAAAATTTAATTTGCCTTTATTCGACAATATTTTTGATAAAATTTATGAAAACTAGAAAATTACTTTTTACATTTTTGGCTACTTTAATAGGGATCTACCCTATCTATAGGTTATTGTTAATAAAATTCTAGATACAAAAGTAAAAAAGTTAAAAAAAAATAGGAAAAACTTAATCGCATTATGTAGAGGATTTTAATTTAATCTTTTTTCGTTTTTATTTCAAATAAAAATATATTGCGAAATTACTTATTTGTTATATTAATTCGTATTCGTAATTCGTGCAAAGGCATATGTTTTATATTATTCAAATAAATAATACAAATTATTTAATATAACAACTAAAAGAAAATAATATTTGTTTAATTAGATTTTACTTATTTTTGAAATATTTTTAATATAAACGACAAAAACTCTAAAATGCCTAAGCGTCATTTGGGTGCTGAAAATGACCCTGTCAGGCACAGAAATGCAGAAAAAATTGTCTTGACTACCAATTAAACAAGAGCTCCAGCTGACTATAAAAGAAATTTGCATGTTTTTCGATCATTAATATATGAGAGCTCAGATAGATCGTGTAGAAACGAGTAACCCAGATGAGAAGCCAGCAGGGACTCGGCAATCACAGAGAAGGTGATTGACCCTCTTCCTCCTCAACATTTTAACAAATTCTGCAGTAGCTAATACCCTCAAAGTTCACCTACACCGATCCTACCATATCTAGTCCAAACTATTACCATTGACCAAAATATCGGTTGCTAAAAGTTTGAATGCTTCACCTTGATATAAAGTTATGCATTAAACACATAGACAACAGCAGGCTACGGGCTACAACCTGTCAAAATTAGAATACATGCATTCAAATAGAAATAAATTTTTTAGAGTCGACACGACTACACGACTACCGACCACCGTTGTAGCTGTAGCCAAAATTAAACTATTTTATATTTTTGTTGGCGACAATAATAGATTTAGTGCTGTCAACACCATATAATATTGAAATAAATGAGCGATTTAAACCACTTGAATTTATTTACCACAAATACAATGGGGAGAATTTATGTAAACAATTTACATACTTATAAAATATTTATATATTTAAAGTATATAATAATATCTAATAAAATATTATGTAAAAATTTATATTTATATAACTTTAACTCATTATATAACTTTAACAGCGTCGCATATACATGCAACGCCGTTGAATGTGTAAATAGAATTGTCATACTCATTATTCGTCTCAGACCCCCATATCTGTCTGCCTGTCTGTCTTTTTTTTTTTTTTTTTTGTTTTTTTTTTTTTTTGATACGCTGGAGGTGTGGAATCTTCATAGATATATCCAACCCGTGTTGGAAAAAATGCACGATTCACATAAGTGCCTACGTACTAAACCACACCCCCTACACTTCAGGCCCCAAATCCCCACGGGACTGCCATTTGGTATTACTCGCGGGGGGGCTAAGCCAATTGCTGTTCTCAGTGTGTTACTCTCACTAGCTCATTAGGATAGTCTGCTTGTAGAAGCAGATTGTTAATGACGTCTACGAATCTTTTTATAAGTTCCCAGTTACTTTTCGAGAAAAGCATAATCCTTATAACATTGTCAGGAGACACGTTTTCCCCAACGCATTGTTCAAGTTGTTGCCTATGATTAATGAAGCGCGGACATTTAAAGTATACATGTTCCGCGGTTTCGTCTTCGTTTCGTAACCTCCATGACCCGACAAGAATTGGGTCAAGTTGTAATTGATATCCCCATGATTTCTGTTAATCCAATTGTTTATAATAGGAATAAGTTTGTAGGTCCATCTTCCATGTTGTGTATTCTCCCATCTTTGTTGCCAACTACGTATGGATTTTTCCCTTTCGGTTATTCTCAAAGTCCTCCTATCTAAATTGGTATTATTATTTAAAGTATGATACATGACGGAAAGTTCATTAGCTGCAATATCTATTGGTAGAATTCCAGAAATAACGCTGGCTGCTTCCAAAGATATTGTGCGATATCCGCTGCATGTTCTTAGGCAACTTCTTCTAAAAAGAGAATTAATGCCTTTCTTGGCTGACGCTTTTGTTGTGTTCGCCCATATAGATGCTCCGTAGAAGATAACGGAGTTTGAAACTCGTGACAGTAGTAGTCTGCGGCTTTGTGGCGGACCCCCAATATTTGGCATCATCCTTACCAATGCCAATCTGTCTGTCTGTCTGTCTGTCTGTCTGTCTTTCTGTCTTTCTGTCTTTCTGTCTGTCTGTCTATCTGTCTGTTTGTCCGTTTGTCTGTCTGTCTGTTGATAGAATGTTTGTGGAGCTCCTGGTAGATGTACCCAGACGAATTATACACCAGATTTTAGGAGATTTCCCTGTACAGCACGCTATTTAATCGGTCCATAAACACCCGAGATTCCGCTAAAATACTAAAGTTCGATGACTAATTAAAATATTTTTAAATACAGTTTTTTTTATAATTCTCATCGAATTTTAAATTTTGACGATATTTCTGGTGTTTATTGACCGATTTTGGTAAAATTTAATACCATGTTGCGTTGGAGTATTTTCTAAAATCTGATATATAATTCAATTTTTTTTTTAAATACTGTTTTAAATTTTTTTTTTAATTTGTCAATTTGCGTACATCGATATCTTTTGCTTCGGTGATATCTCGGTTATTGATCTACTGATTTTGATAAAATTCCATAGTGTGCTGCGTTGAATGATTTCCTAAAATTTGATATACAGTTCAAAAATTTTTTTTTTAAATACAGGGTGGCCCAAAAGTCGCGAACGGATTTGAAAAATTAATAACTTCTCTAATTTAATTATTATTATTATTTTTCTTTTAAGGACTTGTAAAATCAATCTGGAAGATTAATTATGAAAGGTTACCACGTTATCCAGCGAACCAAAATCATAGAACTTTATTTTGAACATCATCAACGATCAATAATTCAAACTCAACGAGCCTATCGTCGTCATTTTAATGTGCGGAATTCACCATCCGAAACAATGATTCGACGCTTAGTGACACGTTTTCAGGAACAAGGCTCAGTGAGGAATCTTCCACGAAGCGGAAGACCACATTCTGTTATTAGTAAAGCAAATATTCAACGCGTTCTGGAGAGTGTTGAGGAGAATCCTGAAACATCAACTCGAAGGCGCTCTGCTGAGCTCGGCGGTTTTTACGCAAAATATTAAAGGGAATTTTACATCTTTTCATATACAAGGTGCAGTTAGTGCAAGAACTAAAGCCATGAGATTCCCAAGAACGATTAATTTATGCAGTTTGCTTTCCCCACTTCGGCCTTTTTGGGCCACCCTGTACATTTTTTTGAGGAAATTAATATATATTTTTTTTAAATACAGTTTTAAAAAAAATTGTAATTTTCATCGAATTTCGAGTTTTGGCGATATCTCTAGTGTTTATATTTAATTCGATTTTTTTAATTTTTCTAAATTATGCCAATTTGCGTAATCGATATCTTTTGCTTTGGCGATATCTCAGTTATTGATCTACCGATTTTGATGAAATTCAATAGTGTGTTGCTTTGAATGATTTCTTAAAATTTGATATACAGTTCAAAAAACTAGTTATTTTGAAGAATACAGCTATTAAAAAAAATTTTAATTCTCATCGAATTTTGGCGATATTGTTGGTATTTATAGAAAATAAAAAAAATTGTTATTTAGCATCGAATTTCAAGTTTTGGCTATATCTCAGTTGTAAGTAGAACTATATTGTGCAATTTAATCTACCTCCAAAATGTTTAAGACCCAATATAAAAAATAAATGTATGAGGACATACATACACTAGACGGCATAATTATTTTGACATACCAGTTGTTTTTCTCCTTATTTTGTTTCCGGTCCCATGCAATTAAAGAAATAAATTATATTGAAAATTGTTAAAAATGTTGTAATTTATTGGAAAACAAAAGATTCGGATTCTGTTCGAACCACCACCAAAAAGTTTTAAATGCTAAAGGAGGATACATTTTTGATTTATTTAAATAACACTGTGATCCAAATGTAAAGAAAAAAAATGCAGGGGTTCTCACATACCAATTCTGTTTTGGGGGAGTCCATAGAGTACGAAAGTAGTAACAATTTCTTTTGGTCACTTCGTTAAGTATATTTTTTAACAGCAAATATAGCTTAAAATCTCTATTCACGAAAATTTAAGTAAAAAAAATCGTAACTTTTTATTTTTAAAACTACTCAAATTTTTTTTCTACATTTTGAAGGATACAAAAAAAAATTATAATTATAATTTTTTGTTGACCTTGAAGCTTGCAATTTTTTTTTAATACGCTTTGTAAAAATATGTCAAATTACTCATGCCACATCCTGAAATTTCCTTTTTTAGTTTCAATTAAAAAAAAAATTATACAAAGCTTTTAACATAGAATAAATAAATACCTAGAAAGTCAACGAAACGTCAAAGTACACCTGGGACCTGTCAATAGTACGGATCAGTAATAGTGTATTGGTAAGCCTAAAAAGAGCTTTTACTTTTCTTAATGAATACAAACAGTTGCACAAAAAAGTATGATATGATGGGACGAAAATTTTCTTCAAGATTTTCTCCGTAATTTTAAGAAATTTTCTTGAGAAATCCATATTTTTAGGTATAGAATGAGTTTTACTTGATTTTAGGATAATTAAAATCTATAAACAATTTTTTATTCTAAATTTCATTATTTTTTTTAATACCAAAAATTGCAGCCCTACTTGTTCAATACAAATTAAGCAAAAACAAAAAAAAGAATGTCGAAAGAAAACAAAATAAAAAATTTTCAGTTTGTAAAAAATAAAAAGTGTTTCGACATCAAAATAATGTTAAAATATTTAAAAAAAAATAACATTTTATGTGTGCAATTTACAACAGTGCGTTTCATTCAAAATAACGCGTAATTTTTCAAACAAAATTTTGAGTACAAAAAGCTTTTCTGTTTGTCAAAAAAGCTTTCATTTCGTGTACGTGTGATTTAGTAGAATACTAAATTTTAGTGGATCAGCTGACGACCTTCTATATATTCTTCTATGGCTTTTAAAATATGAAAGGTCTGTTGTTATATCAAAAAATAACAAAATTGTCGGGATGTAAGTATTATAAAAAAACAAGTAAGAGTGGTATATTCGGCTTTGCCGAATCTTGGATACCCTTCACCAATGGTGCTGCAAAAGTACTTAATGTAATTCCAAGCAAAATTTTGTTATACCAGTATTATATGCAAAGAGTCTTTAAAATTAAGAGTTGGAAAAAGAAAAGCTTTTCGGTGGCGTCATCATCTAGAATAGTTATGCACCCAAAGGTTAGGTTGGGCTGGTGGCTGATGTCTAGGGAAGCTTCACTTGGGTTCTAAAGTGGTCCCTTTGTGAAAGATAATGATTACTAGACTACAAGTAGAGAATGCATATTTAAGCCAGCCAGTAGCTTCGAAATAAAATAGACACATATTTTACGAACATTTAATAAAGTTCGATAGACCAGATAAACCATGCAGAAAAGATGCTTTAAAATGTAGATGCCCTTACATTTGCAATAGCACATCGATTTGATGAAGTTTAAGTATTCTGGCATGCAACCCAAAAACACAGTGCCCAGTAAGGGTTGTGTACTTTAATTCATACGAATTGTCCAACTATTAAAAGTTAATGATTAGTTATGTAAAACTCTGAACTGATTTAGGTCAAAGCTTTAACAATGATAAGCCTTAAAATTATAGGGTATACACTCTTAGTTTTAGATACATACGTGAAATATATAGCTTTTGAATCGATGGATATCAGCTTTGTCGGAAAAGTTATTAAAGATTTACTTATTTATCTAAAGTTAGTTAATTAATTAAAATGAACACTTCATCAACAATATTTGGGATGTATTGTTCTTTCGACCTGTCCGATGGATGTTTGGAAAGTTTTGCTCTAGTTCCTTGTGCAATTTTAATGTGATTTAATTTATCAGCATTAAATCGATTCCCGGTCGGGGTTATATGGGAGATTTAACTAAATGTGAACAGAGCTCGCCCATTTTCAATATCGAACTTTTCAAGAGATCAGAAATACTTTTGTCAAATGTTGTCCCTCTAGAAAGTTTATTTTAGGCGCTATTGCCCTGAGTATCAATATTGTACAACGTCTTTATACTAAATGTCATCATCTTATCTTAGGCGAAGTTATACGGGATCAATTGTCAAACGTGAACGGATTTCTCCCAATTGCAATTAAAAAATTTTAATTTTCGTTAATATGTGAGATACTTACATACATATGTAGGTTTTGAACGGATATCATGTACTCAGTCGCATTTTTGTACTTCCTAGGAAGATTACGTATAATTTGATATATTCTCAAATGTTATCATAATGTTCAAAAGTCAGACACAAAAATAAGATTAATGCAGAGTGTCTGTCTGCTAAAATCAGATTTGTGGAGCTCCTGGATTTTACACAAAATTTCAGGATATTGTCCCACCCTGAATTTTATCTTTATCGATCAAAACACCATCGCTTAAACGCTAAATTATATCTACCACAAATTACCGAATGCATCAGGATTTAGGTAATCCCCTGCGAAGGACCCTATTAAATTTCATCAAAATAAACACCTTGAAAACTTGGCTACAACAGAAAAAAATAAAGACAGATAGACGGACGGACAAAAAACAGACGGACGGACGGACTAACAAACAGACGGACAGACAGACAAACAGACGGACGGAAGGAGGTCACGAAATCGATTCTCCTGCCGATTCTGAGTTGATCGGTACAGTTTGAATGGTATTCTTAATCAGATTTGTGGAGTATAGATTTTAGAAAATCCTCACACAAAGAACGATGTCAAATTTCATCACAATCGGTCCATAAACACCTGAGATATCGCTGAAACAATACTTACAAAATGTAAACAAAATTTCTTAGACACGTACTTTGGGCAATTTGCTGTACATCACAAGTAGTGTTTTGGCGATATCTCAATTGTTTATGGACCGCTTTTGATAAAATTCAATAACGTACTTGGCGGGGGAATTTCCTAAAATCTAATATAAAATGTATGTAGGTCCGTGCTAAAGGAGGATGGTTTTTCCTATTTCTGCATTTCATTTTTTCAACAAACATTCTCTAATGCGAAGTTTGGGCAATTTGCGATACATCAAATTCAGTGTTTTGGCGATATCTCAGTTGTTTATGGACCGATTTTGATAAAATTTTACAGAGTGCTTTGGGAACTATTTCCTACAATCTGATATATAACATATTATCACATGTACACCAGGAGTATCTTTTTTCTCCTGTTATTTAAAAGTGTGTTTCAATCAAAAATTTTAAAATTTTCGTCTAATTTTTGGTATTTTTTCGATATTTTCGGTGTTTATAAACCGATTTTAATGAAATTTAATAGCGTTCATTGCGGGAGAATTTCCTATAATCTGATATATAATTTATGTAAGTCCATCCTCCAGGGGCTTCAGAAACTTGATTTCAACAGACAGACAGACAGATGGACGGACAGACAGACGGACATCGCTTAATCGATTCTCCTCCCGATTCTGAGTCGATCGCTATAATTTTTATGGGGTCTACGATCACTAATAAAAAAATTACAAACGGAATCACAAACATATAATACCCTTTCACCTATTGGTGAAGGGTATAAAAAAATGATTATTACCATTTGATCCCAAATCTGTTAACAGACCAATTTACTGATAAAAAAGGCCAAAAAATGTTTACGGAGAAACCAAATTCCTCGACGCGTTTCGATGTTTGGTTAAGCCATCTCTTCAGGAGGATTATCCCCAATTTAGACAGATCGAAAACCTCTGTTGTTTTCTAATAAATTACAATATTTTATACTACTTTCAATATTTTTAATTTATTTTTTTAATTACATAGGACCGGAAATAAAATAGAAGAAAAACAGCTGGTATGTCTAAATAATTATGCCGACTAGTGTACATTTAAAAGGCATTAACACGAGATTTGAAACTTTTTCAGAATAGAAAATCAATATCAGTCTTCAGAAACATACGTAGGTACTTTACTTTTTAAATACCTTTGGTGAAGGGTATTTAAGGTTTTATATTAAAAATAAAGAAATTTGACTACCCGGAAACAATGAATAATTAATTCGTTATAAAGAGACAAGAGAGAATGATGATGTTGCCAGCATTAACATGTGAAATTGACTTGACGTATTCATTAGTTAAAGAACTGTTTTTGCACATTATTTTTTAACAAACGTTTGTTAGCCTTAAAGTATTTGGTAACTAATTGTTTTTAAGCAATTTTTAAGATTTTTTTTCATAAGACCATAAATGTTTATCCAAAGATCTAAAGATACACACAGGTATGTATTCCATTTGCATGGAGGCAAAAATCGCCTTGCAACGATTTTACCACATTTAGTCCAAACAATCATTGACCAAAAAGTCGGTTGCAGAAGAAAAAAGCTATACTTTGATATATTTAAAGTGGGAAGAAATCTATCCTGCTTCGATCGTTTTTTTTTCTAAAGTAACCAGTGGCTAGCGGAGTTATGAGGTTACCCGCTTTTTTTTTAATTTTATTTTTTCAAGTGGGTTTGACCGGCGATCGATCTTGAGATCTCTGGTATGCTAGTCGGATAACTAACCTGCTATACCACGGCGCTTTACTTCGTTCATTTTTGAGCCTCACCATCAAGTTGTGTTAAATTTAGAAATATCTACTAGGGTGTATCTAATTCAAAATGTGGACCAAATTCGAAAAAAGTTGTTACGCTAGTTGGTATTGTTAGTAAAATATTTGGACTAAATTCGATTGCAGGAACTTTATAGTTCAAACATTTAAAAGCATGTAAGTGATTTCCCTAGTATTTACTTTGAACAAAATTCGGTATCGTAACCTTGTATGGTTTTACATTAATAAGTTGTTAAATTCTTTTCGTTTAGCTTAATATTTAGTTAGGATAAACATGCTTATAGTAATACGACAGGTCCATATATTTTGTTAGGAGTTCCTAATGCATCTACCGTATATAAAGTCTGGACATTGGTGCAATCTTTATATGCTGATTGTACCTCCGAATCTTTTTGATTGTAGATTTAAAAAGGTTATGTTATATATATAAGAATTATAGCCAAATGTTGACCAATTGTATTGATTTTATACACTGGCTGGCATTTATAAAGAGCTTATTCTTGCAAAATTAAGTGGCCATAGCTATCATAGTTCCTAATTGAATAACTATAAACTGGCCTCCGCTACATTTGTTTTGGTCAAATATGGACCGATTCCTATAAAATTTGATATACTGACCAATAGTTGAATAAAACATTCCTATTCTAAATTTATTCGTCATATTTGTTACAATTGTATTCAATTTATCAGTATTAATGTGTTTCCCGGGGCGGGGTTATATGGGAGCTCTAAATAAATGTGAACCGATTTTGTCCATTTTCAATACACAAGATATCCAAAATACTTTTGTAAAATTTTGTCCCTCTAGCTCTTTTCGTTAAGGCGCTATCGCGCTTTTGTCTGACAGACAGACGGACATAAACCCCCTTTTCTTTTTGTATTTTTATATTTCCGTAAGTTTTTTATATGGGAGCTATGGTCAAATGGTGACCGATTTTGACAAAATTTTGCACTCTGGCTGGTATTGACATAAGACTTCCTTGTACTGAATTTGGTGGCCAAAGCTATTAGTTTATCATTTATTGGCATTTAAATGTATTTTAGGTGGAATTTAGGCTGTTTCTGTAAGTATTTTGGATGGGAGCTATGATTAAATATGAACCGATTTCGATCATTTTTGAGGTGTTATAATTTGTCATTTATTAGCAAATAATCGATTAGTCTAGACGAGGTTATACGATAGCTATGGTCAAATGTGAACCGAGTTTGCCCGATTTAAATACCAAAATTTTCCAAAAAATTAAGAATATTTATGTTAAATTTCAGTGAACTATATCTTTTCGTTAAGGTTTTATCGTGCCGACAACAGACAGACAGACAGGCGCTATCGCTCTTTTATCTGACGGACAGACGGACTTAAACCCCCATTTTTTGTATTTTTGTGTTTTCGTAAGTTTTTTATATGGGAGCTATGGTCAAATAGTGACCGATTGTGACAAACTTTTGCTTCCTACTGGTGCAAAATTTGGTGGCAGACATACAGACAGACGGACATCGCTCAATCGTCTTAACCCCTTGACATATCAATCAGCGCAATGAAGTTCGCTTCAAACTGTTCGCACAAAACTTGCACTAAACAAACCAGTTTTGATGCTTAAGAACAGCCGCAAAACGAGTCAGACTCGTGATAATCATGTTAGGCACAGAAATTGTACGAGTACTACGAGTCAGACTCGTGATAATCATGTTGGGCACAGAAATTGTACCACGAATCAGACTCGTGAAAATACGTCAAGGGGTTAAAATTGTATAAGGATTCAGAATATACAATTTTGGTTTTTGAGCTAATATTAAGAAAATTACAAACGGAATGACAATCTCGATATACCCCCAATTCTTTTTGATGGTGGGTATAAAAATAAGTCAATATCTCTAACGGCTTAGCTGAACCTGTGACTTAAAATCAAAGGATTTCGACAAAAACCCAATTTTTAAAGAAAACTGTTATACAGATACAATATTATATCACATAAATATTAAATGTATAAATATTTATATCGAATAGGAAAAGGAGACAGCCGCAATTTGATGACAATCATGAAGCTGGCATTTAATTACACAATGTGTCACCCGTTGGCGTCCCTTTCTTTATCATTATCCTCAAACATTTTCTTAAAATTATTCCTTCATCTGACATTAAATTACATGACAACGTTCAGACGTTAATATCCCTACAAAAGAAAGAAAATCACAAGAAGTTACAACAAAAAAGTCGGTTATTTTCTTTTGATCACTTCTCAATCTAGGCGAAGAAAGAAAGAAATTCAAGCAACAAAGAATGAGAAAATAAAATGAAATTATTAAGGATTTACTTATTATGATTATTTTATTAAAAACACAGCAGGACTAATTGAAAAAAATAATCATTTTGATAGAAAAATGTTTTAGTTTTTAAGAAAAGATTTAAGAGAAAAAGGACTAAATATGAGTTTTAAGGTGCATATGTAGTTGTTGTATTCTTGTACTTAAGTCCTTTTTGTGCTAATACATTTACAACAAAAGGTTGACAAATTCTGAAACAATACAAAAAAGAAATATAATTATTTTGAAGACAAAGGAATTTGAAGACTCAACAATTTGTCAACCTTAAGAGCGTAAAAAGAAAATATCATTAATTTTTTGAGGAATTTCTTTGTAGGGAAGGATGTTTGTGAGTGCATTAGTATTTTTTTCTTTTAAGTAAAATATTATTTTACATATCAATTATTTTATTATTATTATTTTTAAAGTCTAAGTCTGTGTATAAATTTCAAAAATTTCTATTGTCCCAGACGCCATTGAATTCATTCCAATTTCAGATTTTATTGTTTATTTCCATTTTGTGGTTATTCAAAATATTTCTTATCATTTCTTTTATGATTCGTTATATTTTTGCTTATAATTTTTTAAATTTTTTTTGATGACAAATATTTTTTTTTTTCAAAATTCGTATGACGTCGAAAATAATTTTTAGGGAATAAAAATTTATGACAATGGCGTTGAATTATTGTTTTGAATTTTGAGGTTTTTAAAAAGCATTTAGAAGTCCTGACTGGCAGGATATTAAAATTTTGTAATTTGATATTTTTATGAAATTTTGAAATTTTGTGGGTAATTTTTAATGAAGTATTTATTGTCATATTTATAATAATCATTATTTTATTTCAGAAATTGCTTTAAAATTTCAAGAAATTTATAAAAAAGGGCTGACAATTCTTTGTTTGGTAGATATGTATATAAATTACAGAGGATTTTTTTTTAAAATTTCCTTTGCAAATAAGAAATGTTTAAAAAATTTCCTATGAAAATAAGAAATTTTTAAAAAATTTCCTATGAAAATAAAAAGTTTTTAAAAATTTCTAATAAAAATAAGAAATTAAAAAAAAAAATTCCTATGAAAATAAAAAAATTTTAAAAAAATTTCCTATAAAAAAAGCAAATTACTGAAAAATTTCCTATAAAAATAGGAAATTTCTGAAAAATTTCCTATAAAAATAGGAAATTTTTGAAAAATTTCCTCTAAAAATAGGAAATTTTTGAAAAATTTCCTATGAAAAGAAGAAATTTTTAAAAAAAATTTCCTATAAAAAAAGGAAATTTCTGAAAAATTTCTTATAAAAATAGGAAATTTTTTAAAAAATTCCTATAAAAACAGGAAATTCTTGAAAAATTTCCTATAAAAATAGGAAGTTTTTGAAAAATTTCCTATAAAAATAGGAAATTTTTGAAAAATTTCCTATAGAAATAGGAAATTTTTTAAAAATTTCTTATAAAAATAGGAAATTATTGAAAAATTTCCTATAAAAATATGAAATTTTTGAAAAATTTCCTATAAAAATAGGAAATTTTTGAAAAATTTCCTATAAAATATGAAATTTTTGAAAAATTTCCTATAAAAATAGGAAATTTTTCAAAAATTTCTTATAAAAATAGAAAGTTTTTAAAAATTTTCCTGTAAAAATAGGAAATTTTTCAAAAAAAAATCCTATAAAAATATGAATTTTTTGAAAAATTTTCTATAAAAATAAAAAATTTTTGAAAAATTTCCTATAAAAATAAGAAATTTTTGAAAATTTTCCTATAAAAATAGAAAATTTTTGAAAAATGTCCTATAAAAATAGAAAATTTTTGAAAATTTTCCTATAAAAATAGAAAATTTTTGAAAAATTTTCTTATAAAAATAGAAAAGTTTGAAAAATTTCCTATAAAAATTTCCTATAAAAATAGGAAATTTTTGAAAAATTTCCTATAAAAATAGGAAATTTTTGAAAAATTTCCTATAAAAATAGGAAATTTTTGAAAATTTTCCTATAAAAATAGGAAACTTTTGAAAAATTTCCTATAAAAAAAGGAAATTTTTGAAAAATTTCCTATTTTTATAGGAAATTTTTTAAAAAATTCCTATAAAAATAGGACATTTTTGAAATATTTCCTATAAAAATAGGAAATTTTTGAAAAATTTCCTATAAAAATAGGAAATTTTTGAAAAATTTCCTATAAAAATAGGAAATTTTTGAAAAATTTCCTATAAAAATATGAAATTTTTGAAAAATTTCCTATAAAAATAGGAAATTTTTGAAAAATTTCCTATAAAAATAGGAAATTTTTGAAAAATTTCCTATAAAAATAGGAAATTTTTGAAAAATTTCCTATAAAAATAGGAAATTTTTGAAAAATTTCCTATAAAAATAGGAAATTTTTGAAAAATTTCCTATAAAAATAGGAAATTTTTGAAAAATTTCCTATAAAAATAGGAAATTTTTGAAAAATTTCCTATAAAAATAGGAAATTTTTGAAAAATTTCCTATAAAAATAGGAAATTTTTGAAAAATTTCCTATAAAAATAGGAAACTTTTGAAAAATTTCCTATAAAAATAGGAAATTTTTGAAAAATTTCCTATAAAAATAGGAAATTTTTGAAAAATTTCCTATAAAAATAGGACATTTTTGAAAAATTTCCTATAAAAATAGGAAATTTTTGAAAAATTTCCTATAAAAATAGGAAATTTTTGAAAAATTTCCTATAAAAATAGGAAATTTTTGAAAAATTTCCTATAAAAATAGGAAATTTTTGAAAAATTTCCTATAAAAATTGGAAATTTTTGAAAAATTTCCTATAAAAATAGGAAATTTTTGAAAAATTTCCTATAAAAATAGGAAATTTTTGAAAAATTTCCTATAAAAATAGGAAATTTTTGAAAAATTTCCTATAAAAATAGGAAATTTTTGAAAAATTTCCTATAAAAATAGAAAATTTTTGAAAAATTTCCTATAAAAATAGGAAATTTTTGAAAAATTTCCTATAAAAATAGGAAATTTTTGAAAAATTTCCTATAAAAATAGGAAATTTTTGAAAAATTTCCTATAAAAATAGGAAATTTTTGAAAAATTTCCTATAAAAATAGGAAATTTTTGAAAAATTTCCTATAAAAATAAGAAATTTTTGAAAAATTTCCTATAAAAATAGGAAATTTTTGAAAAATTTCCTATAAAAATAGGAAATTTTTGAAAAATTTCCTATAAAAATAGGAAATTTTTGAAAAATTTCCTATAAAAATAGGAAATTTTTGAAAAATTTCCTATAAAAATAGGAAATTTTTGAAAAATTTCCTATAAAAATAGGAAATTTTTGAAAAATTTCCTATAAAAATAGGAAATTTTTGAAAAATTTCCTATAAAAATAGGAAATTTTTGAAAAATTTCCTATAAAAATAGGAAATTTTTGAAAAATTTCCTATAAAAATAGGAAATTTTTGAAAAATTTCCTATAAAAATAGGAAATTTTTGAAAAATTTCCTATAAAAATAGGAAATTTTTGAAAAATTTCCTATAAAAATAGGAAATTTTTGAAAAATTTCCTATAAAAATAGGAAATTTTTGAAAAATTTCCTATAAAAATAGGAAATTTTTGAAAAATTTCCTATAAAAATAGGAAATTTTTGAAAAATTTCCTATAAAAATAGGAAATTTTTGAAAAATTTCCTATAAAAATAGGAAATTTTTGAAAAATTTCCTATAAAAATAGGAAATTTTTGAAAAATTTCCTATAAAAATAGGAAATTTTTGAAAAATTTCCTATAAAAATAGGAAATTTTTGAAAAATTTCCTATAAAAATAGGAAATTTTTGAAAAATTTCCTATAAAAATAGGAAATTTTTGAAAAATTTCCTATAAAAATAGGAAATTTTTGAAAAATTTCCTATAAAAATAGGAAATTTTTGAAAAATTTCCTATAAAAATAGGAAATTTTTGAAAAATTTCCTATAAAAAATAGGAAATTTTTGAAAAATTTCCTATAAAAATAGGAAATTTTTGAAAAATTTCCTATAAAAATAGGAAATTTTTGAAAAATTTCCTATAAAAATAGGAAATTTTTGAAAAATTTCCTATAAAAATAGGAAATTTTTGAAAAATTTCCTATAAAAATAGGAAATTTTTGAAAATTTTCCTATAAAAATAGGAAATTTTTGAAAAATTTCCTATAAAAATAGGAAATTTTTGAAAAATTTCCTATAAAAATAGGAAATTTTTGAAAAATTTCCTATAAAAATAGGAAATTTTTGAAAAATTTCCTATAAAAATAGGAAATTTTTGAAAAATTTCTTATAAAAACAGGAAATTTTTGAAAATTTTCCTATAAAAATAGGAAATTTTTGAAAAATTTCCTATAAAAATAGGAAATTTTTGAAAAATTTCCTATAAAAATAGGAAATTTTTGAAAAATTTCCTATAAAAATAGGAAATTTTTGAAAAATTTCCTATAAAAATAGGAAATTTTTGAAAATTTTCCTATAAAAATAGGAAATTTTTGAAAAATTTCCTATAAAAATATAAAATTTTTGAAAAATTTCCTATAAAAATATAAAATTTTTGAAAAATTTCCTATAAAAATAGGAAATTTTTGAAAAATTTTATATAAAAATAAGAAATTTCAAAAAAAAAATTTAATATAAAAATAGGAAATTGTTGAAAATTCCTATAAAAATAAGAAATGTTTTGAAAGTTTTCTAAAAGATAAAATCTTGTGTTAATCTCTGGATTTTACTTCTTAATAAAATCCAAAATTATATAATAACATTCAGAAATTATCAAAATAATTCCCACATCGAAAAACATCATAAATCCCTAATAATCACACACAAAATCCTGTCAAAGGGATTTGAACTAATGCAAAAAAAATTTTGAGCAAATGAAATCAAAACATAGAGATCACAAACTACACAGAAATTACTACTAAATACAAAAAAGGACACAAAAAAGCTGAAGTTTATATTAGCAGTTGACAAATGTAAAAGAAAAAATTAATAAAATTATGTGAAATTAGAAAAAAACAAATAAATCTCTACCTAAACAAACAACATGGAGGAATCCGATGAAGCCGTCAAATAACATTCGCATAAAAAACAACATCATGTTGTGATAAGAATAGAAATGAAATAAAAACTAATAATTAAATTTCATGCCTTTGTAGGGAATTAAAATGTTTGGATGGATGGTTGGAGGAATGGATTATTTTTCAACCCCCGAGATCTCTACTTCAATGAGATTTAATGCTACTGGCTTATGAGAGAAGGAACTATTTTTCTAAATATGGACGATAACAATAAAATTGATCTAAAAAACTCATTTATAAAAAATCATAACTAAATCGTATTTTATCAAAACCAATGAAATTAACATGTAATTGTACAAAAATTTGTCTATTTCTACTAATATGATTTTGTACCCCAGAAGAAATACAGATACATATAAATTTTTGGGATACTATTTTGCACATGAATGATTCGATTTAACATTTTTTAATGACTAACAATAAAATTGAAGTGTGAGTGCATTCAAGTGTAAGTATATATTTAAAATAGTATCAAAGATACTTTGTAGTTATGGATTATAAACTAAACCAGAACTGAACTAGAACTGAACTAGAACTGAACTAGAACTGAACTAGAACTGAACTAGAACTGAACTAGAACTGAACTAGAACTGAACTAGAACTGAACTAGAACTGAACTAGAACTGAACTAGAACTGAACTAGAACTGAACTAGAACTGAACTAGAACTGAACTAGAACTGAACTAGAACTGAACTAGAACTGAACAAGAACTGAACTAGAACTGAACTAGAACTGAACTAGAACTGAACTAGAACTGAACTAGAACTGAACTAGAACTGAACTAGAACTGAACAAGAACTGAACTAGAACTGAACTAGAACTGAACTAGAACTGAACTAGAACTGAACTAGAACTGAACTAGAACTGAACTAGAACTGAACTAGAACTGAACTAGAACTGAACTAGAACTGAACTAGAACTGAACTAGAACTGAACTAGAACTGAACTAGAACTGAACTAGAACTGAACTAGAACTGAACTAGAACTGAACTAGAACTGAACTAGAACTGAACTAGAACTGAACTAGAACTGAACTAGAACTGAACTAGAACTGAACTAGAACTGAACTAGAACTGAACTAGAACTGAACTAGAACTGAACTAGAACTGAACTAGAACTGAACTAGAACTGAACTAGAACTGAACTAGAACTGAACTAGAACTGAACTAGAACTGAACTAGAACTGAACTAGAACTGAACTAGAACTGAACTAGAACTGAACTAGAACTGAACTAGAACTGAACAGAACTGAACTAGAACTGAACTAGAACTGAACTAGAACTGAACTAGAACTGAACTAGAACTGAACTAGAACTGAACTAGAACTGAACTAGAACTGAACTAGAACTGAACTAGAACTGAACTAGAACTGAACTAGAACTGAACTAGAACTGAACTAGAACTGAACTAGAACTGAACTAGAACTGAACTAGAACTGAACTAGAACTGAACTAGAACTGAACTAGAACTGAACTAGAACTGAACTAGAACTGAACTAGAACTGAACTAGAACTGAACTAGAACTGAACTAGAACTGAACTAGAACTGAACTAGAACTGAACTAGAACTGAACTAGAACTGAACTAGAACTGAACTAGAACTGAACTAGAACTGAACTAGAACTGAACTAGAACTGAACTAGAACTGAACTAGAACTGAACTAGAACTGAACTAGAACTGAACTAGAACTGAACTAGAACTGAACTAGAACTGAACTAGAACTGAACTAGAACTGAACTAGAACTGAACTAGAACTGAACTAGAACTAGAACTGAACTAGAACTGAACTAGAACTGAACTAGAACTGAACTAGAACTGAACTAGAACTGAACTAGAACTGAACTAGAACTGAACTAGAACTGAACTAGAACTGAACTAGAACTGAACTAGAACTGAACTAGAACTGAACTAGAACTGAACTAGAACTGAACTAGAACTGAACTAGAACTGAACTAGAACTGAACTAGAACTGAACTAGAACTGAACTAGAACTGAACTAGAACTGAACTAGAACTGAACTAGAACTGAACTAGAACTGAACTAGAACTGAACTAGAACTGAACTAGAACTGAACTAGAACTGAACTAGAACTGAACTAGAACTGAACTAGAACTGAACTAGAACTGAACTAGAACTGAACTAGAACTGAACTAGAACTGAACTGAACTAGAACTGAACTAGAACTGAACTAGAACTGAACTAGAACTGAACTAGAACTGAACTAGAACTGAACTAGAACTGAACTAGAACTGAACTAGAACTGAACTAGAACTGAACTGAACTAGAACTGAACTAGAACTGAACTAGAACTGAACTAGAACTGAACTAGAACTGAACTAGAACTGAACTAGAACTGAACTAGAACTGAACTAGAACTGAACTAGAACTGAACTAGAACTGAACTAGAACTGAACTAGAACTGAACTAGAACTGAACTAGAACTGAACTAGAACTGAACTAGAACTGAACTAGAACTGAACTAGAACTGAACTAGAACTGAACTAGAACTGAACTAGAACTGAACTAGAACTGAACTAGAACTGAACTAGAACTGAACTAGAACTGAACTAGAACTGAACTAGAACTGAACTAGAACTGAACTAGAACTGAACTAGAACTGAACTAGAACTGAACTAGAACTGAACTAGAACTGAACTAGAACTGAACTAGAACTGAACTAGAACTGAACTAGAACTGAACTAGAACTGAACTAGAACTGAACTAGAACTGAACTAGAACTGAACTAGAACTGAACTAGAACTGAACTAGAACTGAACTAGAACTGAACTAGAACTGAACTAGAACTGAACTAGAACTGAACTAGAACTGAACTAGAACTGAACTAGAACTGAACTAGAACTGAACTAGAACTGAACTAGAACTGAACTAGAACTGAACTAGAACTGAACTAGAACTGAACTAGAACTGAACTAGAACTGAACTAGAACTGAACTAGAACTGAACTAGAACTGAACTAGAACTGAACTAGAACTGAACTAGAACTGAACTAGAACTGAACTAGAACTGAACTAGAAAACTGAACTAGAACTGAACTAGAACTGAACTAGAACTGAACTAGAACTGAACTAGAACTGAACTAGAACTGAACTAGAACTGAACTAGAACTGAACTAGAACTGAACTAGAACTGAACTAGAACTGAACTAGAACTGAACTAGAACTGAACTAGAACTGAACTAGAACTGAACTAGAACTGAACTAGAACTGAACTAGAACTGAACTAGAACTGAACTAGAACTGAACTAGAACTGAACTAGAACTGAACTAGAACTGAACTAGAACTGAACTAGAACTGAACTAGAACTGAACTAGAACTGAACTAGAACTGAACTAGAACTGAACTAGAACTGAACTAGAACTGAACTAGAACTGAACTAGAACTGAACTAGAACTGAACTAGAACTGAACTAGAACTGAACTAGAACTGAACTAGAACTGAACTAGAACTGAACTAGAACTGAACTAGAACTGAACTAGAACTGAACTAGAACTGAACTAGAACTGAACTAGAACTGAACTAGAACTAGAACTGAACTAGAACTGAACTAGAACTGAACTAGAACTGAACTAGAACTGAACTAGAACTGAACTAGAACTGAACTAGAACTGAACTAGAACTGAACTAGAACTGAACTAGAACTGAACTAGAACTGAACTAGAACTGAACTAGAACTGAACTAGAACTGAACTAGAACTGAACTAGAACTGAACTAGAACTGAACTAGAACTGAACTAGAACTGAACTAGAACTGAACTAGAACTGAACTAGAACTGAACTAGAACTGAACTAGAACTGAACTAGAACTGAACTAGAACTGAACTAGAACTGAACTAGAACTGAACTAGAACTGAACTAGAACTGAACTAGAACTGAACTAGAACTGAACTAGAACTGAACTAGAACTGAACTAGAACTGAACTAGAACTGAACTAGAACTGAACTAGAACTGAACTAGAACTGAACTAGAACTAGAACTGAACTAGAACTGAACTAGAACTGAACTAGAACTGAACTAGAACTGAACTAGAACTGAACTAGAACTGAACTAGAACTGAACTAGAACTGAACTAGAACTGAACTAGAACTGAACTAGAACTGAACTAGAACTGAACTAGAACTGAACTAGAACTGAACTAGAACTGAACTAGAACTGAACTAGAACTGAACTAGAACTGAACTAGAACTGAACTAGAACTGAACTAGAACTGAACTAGAACTGAACTAGAACTGAACTAGAACTGAACTAGAACTGAACTAGAACTGAACTAGAACTGAACTAGAACTGAACTAGAACTGAACTAGAACTGAACTAGAACTGAACTAGAACTGAACTAGAACTGAACTAGAACTGAACTAGAACTGAACTAGAACTGAACTAGAACTGAACTAGAACTGAACTAGAACTGAACTAGAACTGAACTAGAACTGAACTAGAACTGAACTAGAACTGAACTAGAACTGAACTAGAACTGAACTAGAACTGAACTAGAACTGAACTAGAACTGAACTAGAACTGAACTAGAACTGAACTAGAACTGAACTAGAACTGAACTAGAACTGAACTAGAACTGAACTAGAACTGAACTAGAACTGAACTAGAACTGAACTAGAACTGAACTAGAACTGAACTAGAACTGAACTAGAACTGAACTAGAACTGAACTAGAACTGAACTAGAACTGAACTAGAACTGAACTAGAACTGAACTAGAACTGAACTAGAACTGAACTAGAACTGAACTAGAACTGAACTAGAACTGAACTAGAACTGAACTAGAACTGAACTAGAACTGAACTAGAACTGAACTAGAACTGAACTAGAACTGAACTAGAACTGAACTAGAACTGAACTAGAACTGAACTAGAACTGAACTAGAACTGAACTAGAACTGAACTAGAACTGAACTAGAACTGAACTAGAACTGAACTAGAACTGAACTAGAACTGAACTAGAACTGAACTAGAACTGAACTAGAACTGAACTAGAACTGAACTAGAACTGAACTAGAACTGAACTAGAACTGAACTAGAACTGAACTAGAACTGAACTAGAACTGAACTAGAACTGAACTAGAACTGAACTAGAACTGAACTAGAACTGAACTAGAACTGAACTAGAACTGAACTAGAACTGAACTAGAACTGAACTAGAACTGAACTAGAACTGAACTAGAACTGAACTAGAACTGAACTAGAACTGAACTAGAACTGAACTAGAACTGAACTAGAACTGAACTAGAACTGAACTAGAACTGAACTAGAACTGAACTAGAACTGAACTAGAACTGAACTAGAACTGAACTAGAACTGAACTAGAACTGAACTAGAACTGAACTAGAACTGAACTAGAACTGAACTAGAACTGAACTAGAACTGAACTAGAACTGAACTAGAACTGAACTAGAACTGAACTAGAACTGAACTAGAACTGAACTAGAACTGAACTAGAACTGAACTAGAACTGAACTAGAACTGAACTAGAACTGAACTAGAACTGAACTAGAACTGAACTAGAACTGAACTAGAACTGAACTAGAACTGAACTAGAACTGAACTAGAACTGAACTAGAACTGAACTAGAACTGAACTAGAACTGAACTAGAACTGAACTAGAACTGAACTAGAACTGAACTAGAACTGAACTAGAACTGAACTAGAACTGAACTAGAACTGAACTAGAACTGAACTAGAACTGAACTAGAACTGAACTAGAACTGAACTAGAACTGAACTAGAACTGAATTAGAACTGAACTAGAACTGAACTAGAACTGAACTAGAACTGAACTAGAACTGTACTAGAACTGAACTAGAACTGAACTAGAACTGAACTAGAACTGAACTAGAACTGAACTAGAACTGAACTAGAACTGAACTAGAACTGAACTAGAACTGAACTAGAACTGAAGTAGAACTGAACTAGAACTGAACTAGAACTGAACTAGAACTGAACTAGAACTGAACTAGAACTGAACTAGAACTGAACTAGAACTGAACTAGAACTGAACTAGAACTGAACTAGAACTGAACTAGAACTGAACTAGAACTTAACTAGAACTGAACTAGAACTGAACTAGAACTGAACTAGAACTGAACTAGAACTGAACTAGAACTAAACTAGAACTGAACTAGAACTGAACTAGAACTGAACTAGAACTGAACTAGAACTGAACTGAACTAGAACTGAACTAGAACTGAACTAGAACTGAACTAGAACTGAACTAGAACTGAACTAGAACTGAACTAGAACTGAACTAGAACTGAACTAGAACTGAACTAGAACTGAACTAGAACTGAAGTAGAACTGAACTAGAACTAAACTAGGACTGAACTAGAACTGAACTAGAACTGAACTAGAACTGAACTAGAACTGAACTAGAACTGAACTAGAACTGAACTAGAACTGAACTAGAACTGAACTAGAACTGAACTAGAACTGAACTAGAACTGAACTAGAACTGAACTAGAACTGAACTAGAAATAGACTAGAACTGAACTTGAACTGGACTAGAACAGGAATCTTCTTTAAAATTTTAAGGTCTTTAACTATTTTAGATATAATTAACTTTAAATTCTCCAAAATTATTTTCTACCACAAACAGCAGCTGAAAACATTTGAAATAGCACTTTCAAAATAAAAATTTAAATTAACTTTAAAAAGAAAACTGAAATTTTCCATTTGATTAAATTTTGTTGAATGTTTTTTAGTCATTGACCTTGCCGTTTTAGAAATAGGAAGTCTTTGGCAAAACTCAAGTAAATATCTTTATGTCTGAGTACAGACATAGATATGTACATTTGTTTGTTTGTATGTATAGATGGAAGTGAATGACTAAATGAATGAATGAATGTCTATGTAAAATTGTCTTTAGAAGATTTTCACGCCATTTCGATTAAATTTAATCGATTTCTTTGTAAATACGAAACCAATGTCAACAACCAGCCCATTTATTTATATACACTACAAACAACAACAAAAAAAAAGGAAAACTTTACACGATGACGTCGACTACACCAGAACAAACAAAAAACTTGACTTCAAACGTTTTACACAAATACTGACAGACATTTTGCCATATATCTACTACAAATGGGAGTATATAGCGCCAATATCTATCTACTATATAAAAGAAAAGAAAAGCTATGTACTCCAATACATATATAATTGTCTACACAATTTTTTATACATATTTACATGTAGTTTTTTTTTACATATAATTGAAACTTTACACTTCCGTTGGTTGTTTGTGTATGTGCATGTGGAAACTGTCTGTCAGTTTTTGGTTTAGTACAAAAATTTGTCTACCAGTTTTAACCAGACTCTATGTAGCCAAACAAATATCTTTCGTTACAGCAACAACTGACTACTACTACGACAACACAACAAGTGTATTCAGTCCTTTAGTCCTTTGCACAGTTTTTTTGTGTTTCCTTTCTAGACTTACAAAAACAACAATACCAACGTATCGTGTTTGGTGTTGAGCTTTTACGACAAATATTTTGAATCTAATAAAACTGTTACTTCTTACTTCAACATCTGTGAGAGAGGAACATGCTTACGCTCTTAAGACGTCTTACGTAAAAGTTGTTTTCTCATGATAAATTTCTAAGATTAGATTGGGACAGCCAATCTTAAGAATAAAAAAGCTTGACAACCCAAAAATTAACTGGATATTAATAATAAAAAACTTACTTTAATAATTTGCTTCGATGAATCTTTCAGTTTTTGATAAATAATATATCTGAAACAATTTTCAACAGAAAACACATGCTACTCGCTACACTATCAGTCCAAGATATCTGATAGTTGACTTTTGAGGGGAGCAATTAAAATTTCCTAATTAAGAGGTTAGAAACTCCAAAAGTCATGCCCCAATTGACCCGCCCTTGTATGTATAATATATTGAGAATCAGTCTCTTAATTCCCAATTTTTATTTCTCTTTTAGAACTGTAGACCTTTATTTATATTAACTTAAATCCATGCCTACGTCAGCCAATCAGTTTAGTGACAGTCCATAGGACGTTCAGTATTAATACTTTCCAACTACCTCGTCCAACCGACCAACTTTTCAGTTGTGAGTCATAAAGTTAGGATTACACTTATTGAGGCGGCTGACAAGCCTTCTTTATTTTTAAATTCCTAAAGTATAATCTGGGTCTGGTCGTATGTCAACCATGTTAACAACATCCAAAACCTCTCCTTGCCATACCTCACCTATTTTCGTCTCAGCGGCACAATAGAATTGAACGCTCGTGTCTAAAGGTGATGAGTTTTTTTCGGCCCTAGAACGGATCTGCATTGCAAGGTGCGCTGATCTCTAAGAGATGAGCTTTATTCGGCCCTAGAATGGGTCTGCATTGCAAGGAGCGCTGATCTCTAAGAGGACTGCAGAATGCACCGAAGACATCGCGTTTAATAGTACTAATTATAATACTCTGCTTCTCCTTTGTTAATGACCACCATTACCAGGCTATAATTGGCAACCTCTGAAATTACTTTGGATGAATTTAACCACTAACTTTAGGTCTTTTAGATGCAGGCATATTTTAATAGTTTCCTTAGCAGTAAAGCCTCTTTACCATTTCAGAAATTTTCTCTGCTTGGCAATCAGATATCTCGGAACGTCTTTATCAAATCTTAATATTTCTGAGAATATTTTGCTGATCATTATACCTCTTCTTCGATGATCTATTTATGGTCTGTGAAGGCCTACCGTCAGGGTCAGTCTTCATTTTCCTATAACCAGTCTTCGTAAACCTCTTCCCTAATAAGATGTTGCTCCTATGCAGGGTTCGAACTTGACTATTGACTATTGATACTACTTTGTTCCAATGCAGTGCCATTTGTGAAAATACTAATTATTTTAACAAATTTTATATTGATATGCGTTTGCATCGTTGTAATGTTATTTACACAAATGTCGAAATATATTTGTAGACTTACGCACCAAAAGAAACAATTCGATTATTTTATACTTAGTTAATTACCGTGCATATTGGTACATTTTTATTAAATGAAATTACAATCATTAAAGAGTTTTACATAAGCGTATTGGACTAGAATCACTAATTTCTACAATTATTTTAATTTTTTGATTAAACCATAAAATGTTCGCGGGGATAACCTTTCCTCGATGTCTTTCGATGGTTGGTCCGGCCATCATCAATTCTAGACAGATCAAAAACCACGCAATATATCTAATTCGTGAGACAGAATAAATGCGAATTATTGTTTCATAACAAATATCAATACAAAGCAAAGATTATCATATGTTCCATAAAAACTACAATCAATTCCATAAAATAAGGTTCAAAAACTATCAAGTGGACCAAAACGTAATAATTTTTATCATTTTTTATCAATATTTAAACGTTTTACCGGTTAGAGAAGCGAATTAATTCAACAGATAGTTAAAGCTATAATCCTTTGACCTTAAGAACAAATTATTTCAATATAATAGATTCTTCCTTTGAACCGCCGTGGTATAGCTGGGTAGTCATCCGCCAAGCATACAGAGGTCCCAAGTTCGATCCCCGGTTCTGAAATTTAGATAGTATGTTAAGGTGTGACTGGTGGGTAAAATAGGCCAGATTTTTTTTTAATCTCAAGTGGGCGTGACCAATCCCATATAAGTCAGATTTCAAAAATTACAAATATGAATAATCAAACCGACCGATTTTTCTGAAATTTAGACAGTGTGGTAAGGTGTGGCCGGTGGTTAAAACAACCTAGGCTGTTTTCTGAAGTACCAAGTGGGCGTGACCCCTCCCATATAATTCAGATTTTAAAAATTACAAATATGGATGATCAAACCGACCGATTTTTCTGAAATTTAGACAGTGTAATAAGGTGTGACCGGTGGTTAAAATAAATATTATTAATATTAAATATTACCGGTGGGCAAAATAGGCCAAATTTTTTTCGGAAATCTCAAATGGGCGTGATCCCTCCCATATAAAGGTAGAAACATAATTGGGACGAACCACTATTTTCGTCCAGCACGACGAATTCGGTTTTAAAAATTCGTCTTGTACATTCGTCTATTGAACACATTTGGGACGAATAAACGTTGTTGACGCCATTTTTTGAATTTTTGATTTGCGAATTTTAATCAAGCTTTCGTACATGTCGCGCACTTACACCACTTGTATTTTTTCACATTTTATTTGATTTTGATTATTTCACAAGATAAATATTTTTAATTTTGTGAGCACTTTCATATAAACCCATATTTTCTATTTCTGACGACAAATATTCGTTCCGAAAAATTGGTCGTTCGCTCCAATTGTGTTTCATACTTAAGTCAAATATTAAAAATGACAAATATGGATGATAAGATGAAAACGATTTAACCCAATTAATTAAAGATTTAAATGTGGTTATTTTCAAACTATAGGATAGTTTTTCGCTTTTTGATTTTTTTGAAAATGGACTAACGGTGACCTGAGAATTAGCAAATGGGGACAAAATTCCCCTTTTCTTTAAAATTGTATATCTTGAGAACGGCTGGACCACATTTTTTCTATCTAAATGTTTTTTTTTAGTCCAAGTTAGGATTATATATTAAAAAAAAAAATACTATATTTACCAAATATGCAAATACATTAATAAAGGATTCAATTAAAAACTGAATAAAAATATTTCATAATTGTTAATTTTTAAAGAAAGTGTTAACACAGTAATAAGTTAAAAACTTAAACTACCAACCCGGGCAACGCCGGGTAAAATCAGCTAGTATATAATAGATTCTTCCTTAACAAGCTTTAGTAAACAATTTTTGTTTTCTAAATTTACTCAAAATGATTTATATGTTAACTTGATTTTTATATATATTTAAAAAAACTTCTAAGATTGCCTCCTTATGTTGCTGATTTGGATGCAGTTGTTTTTGTTTTCTATTCGGTTTCATGCGACAACAAAATAGAAATCAGCAACCAATTTCAATTTATTGTCCAACTGTTGTTGCTATTTTAGTAAATAAACACATACAAATACATAGTAAAAGTATATAGATATTATATACTTTAATACATATGTAAGTATTTGGGAGCATAAGTAAATATGTATTAAACTGTTGGTTCTACAAGTAGTTAGACATTAACTACTATTTACTTCCGTTTCCCAATGTATGTCTGTCGGTTGATATATACACGAGTATATACATACGAGTATTATTCTTTCGTATCTAAATAGAAATATGGAAGAGTATGTGTCGGTTCGTTCTAAAACGAATGTCATTTACAATTTAAGCAATTTTCTTTAGTTTTTCTTATTTCCTAACATTTTCTCTATTACAAGTATCTCTGCATTTGGCTGAAGTAGTTTAAATATTTTTTGTGTCAATCTCTTTAAAGTAAAATGTTTAATAGTTTTAAGGAAAATACTATAGTTAGTACGGGTAGTTCCCGATTTACAAAGTAATTGGGTTTCAGAATAATTGAAGATTGCATTATTTCTAAGAGTTGATACACTTTAGAATTGGAAATAAAATGAAAATTTCCACAAAATAAAAAATGGACTAAAATCAAAGTAACAGAAAATGTATATGTTATGATTTTCATCGAAAACTCGATAATCGAGATGTTGTTGTAACCAAATTTGTTTTGTATACTTTTATATATTTTCGAATGTGTTTGAATTTAAGTTTCGCATTTCAGATCCTTGTCTTTTTGCATCGTTTAGAAAAGGAGCAAAATAAAAAGAGGGACACATTTGTAATCGATATTTTAAATTGTAGGGAAATTTAAAATAGGTTTTTGGCAATGAAGATTTTATTTATTTTCAATTTGAAAAGTAGCATTTAAATTATAGTTACTGATGATATGCACTAACTTAAAGCATGATTTAAATTTAATAGATTAAGTTAATCATTTTGTGTGTTTTATTTGTGGGATATTTAACTGATGAACTTTGAATACTAATAATTTTTGCGACATATCTAAAAAATGATCATCCAAACATTTTAGAAAGATGCTTTTCTAATAAATTTATCATATATATGTAAATGTTGGCACTAAAACGTAACAATACTATTATATATAGTTTTGAATAAATTAAGAACAACATTTTATTTTTACTATAAGTTGTTAAAGGAAGTCCGCTTTTAAAACTTTTTTGTATAAAATTCATTGGTGTTTTTTACTTATTAGTTTCAATAAATTTAGGAATATTGAAGAGTTAGTTAGTTTATCATATCAGTACCTGGTAGACCGGGCCTTGCTCGGAGCTTTATGATAAGCATTTTGAGGAAAATTTTAAAGTTTTTATATATTTTATCTTATAAAGTGCTAAAATAAATTTAGAGGAAAGACATTGTAGAAATATTCAGTTAATTTTGAATTATTTGATTTATTTTGTCCGACCAACACATAGTTTGCATAGTTTACAGTTTAACTCATTTTGAATAATTTTGGAAATTATTCATATCAACAGAAACCTCTGTCGACTCATGCGCAACAACTTTGCTAAAGATTATAGTCTGATCAAATGCACAGTTTACGATTTAATTTATTTTGAGTAGTTTTCTGTGGCGCCACCTGTCGGACTTTGCTTATTCCAATTCATAAACCTTCTTCGGCTTATCCGTAACAACTTTGCTGAAGATTATAGCATGATTAAATGTACAGCATACGATTAAATTGACTTTGAGTAAATTTCAGTAGCGCCACCTGTCGAAATTTCTTCATACCAACTAAGAAACCTTCGTCGGCTCATGTGCAACTACTTTGCTAAAGATTGTAGCATGATTAAATGTACAGATTACGATTAAATTGACTTTGAGTAAGTTTCTGTAGCGCCACCTGTCGGAAATTATTCATACCAACTAAAAAGCCTTCGTCGGCTCATGCGCTACAACTTTGCTAAAGATCATAGCATGATCAAATGTACAGTTTACGATTTAATTAATTTTTAGTAATTTTCAGTGGCGCCATCTGTCGGAAATTAGTCTTATCAACTTTAAAACCTTCGCCGGCTTATCCGCAACATCTTCGCTAAAGAGCATAACACAATCAAATTCACAGACAAACATTCATCTGTTTAAAATAATACTAATTTTTCCCCCTTTTTATTCCCTAATTTCTAAAAGTTCCATATGTATATTTGGTACTTTTTTGGTGTCAATTGAATTCGGTACATTTTTTTAAAAGGCATTTAACATAATGTATAATGTTCCTATTCATATTACTTTGGAGATGTTAAGTTATCATTTTATCCCTTTTTTACCCATTTTGGCTCCAAAATCAAAAAAGTACCAAATACGTGTTTCATGTTTCTTTTACATCTATTGATTGCAGTACCAAGTTTCTTTCTATATTTTTTAGTTTAAAATATAAGAGTGGGTTAAAAAGGTGCCAAAAAAACTATTTTCACCCTTTTTTACCCCCTATCGGACATAGTTTCAAAAAAGTACCAAACACCTGTCCGCTTATTTTCAAAGCTGTTTAAAACGTAATTTTAATTTTGTTTCTATACCTATTACTTTAGGAGACATAGCGTTTTCGATTTTTTCCCCTTTTTACCCGTTTTTACCCTCTTAGAGGTAAAAGTTCCAAAAGTCCCTTCTTCTTCGACCTATACATCAAAAAAGATACCCACTGTCCAAATTTTATCAAAATCGTTAGAGCCGTTTTCGAGATAGCCATTCTATATATATATATATATATATATATATATATATATATATATATATATATATATATATATACAATTATTGCTCGTTTAAGAATATAAGATAAGATAAACATTTGTCCAATTTTATTCAAAAATGCATTAATAGATTAAGAACAAAATTGCTCTTCAGATATGTGAACATTAAAGTGCCAGTTATTTTTCAAAAGTTGGAATTTGTATGCGGCCAACCCCCAGATTTGTTCGAAATGCTGTGGTCAATCGGATGGGGGGAAAGCGTACCAATGGCCCGACCAAAATTGCAAAATACCTAATTTTTTTACTTTGATTGTAATTAACATAATTAATAATTTCGAATAAAAAAATCCAAAGTAAGATATGATTTACAATTTTATGGCCTGTAAGTACTAAATAGCAAAATTTCGTCAAAATATTAATAAATTAACTTTTTTACGTATTCAACAATTTTACTTTTTTCTCAAGTCAGTTTCAAAAATAATTTTTTGATTTTTTTTTCAACGAATATTACAATTTATAAATTATCGTTTCAGATTCATAAAACAAATGCCATTTAACAAATTAGGGCTGGTCACAGTTTTAATTATACCCTTATACGATGTCAGTCCGTCCGTCCGTCTGGCTGGATGGCTGGACCCCCATATAAACCTTGTAATCAAACTGCAGGTCGCAATTCTAAAGATAATTTGATAAATTTTGGCACAGATCATTTTTTTGATAGTGGGACCATGGCTATTGAAATTCGTCAAAATCGGTCTATTATTTATAGTACCTCCCATAGGTCCCACTTCCCGGAATTAATATATTGGCCACAAATATTAATATTTTTTCATGAAATTTAAAATAATGCTTATGCAAACTAAAATTGTTGAAATCGGTCCACATTTGACCGTAGCTCCCATACAAACTCTTCTTTAAAAACGCACTAAATGAGACAAAAATCTTTAAAACGCTCGTAAATCTAAATATAATTAGAATTTTGAGTTTATATTTTGCACACATAAGTTTTGTAACAACTGTAATCAATTTGCCAAATTTCGGTCCACATTTGACCCTAGCTCCCATATAAGTCCAAATGACGGAAACAGCTTAAATATATAAGTTTTGAGAAAATGTTTGTATGATGTCAAAATTTAGGGTTTCCAAAAATATTTAGCGACCTTGAAGAAGCTCCTGAACATATGCAATAAAAAATGTATTGTTTTTAACAAATTTTTAAAAGTTTAACAGTTTTTCCTTTTTTGAGACCAAAAGATATTTAGTTATCCATTTTTGTTGTAATGGGCTAACATTATGTCACTATTGCATAGGACGAAAAAAATATTTTTTTTTTTATAATGTTTTCAAAACTCTTCTTTGGTTTTTTCAATAGTTTGTTAAACGAATTCAAAAAATATTTTTATTGTTTCGCAAGGTAAAAATATATATTTGAACTTTGGTTGAAATCGGAAGTCATTAACTCTCTTATTACCAGGGTCAAAAGCAAAATTTTTAAAATATTTAATTTTTGAAAAAAAAAATCAAAAATTTTTGAAAATTCAAAAATGGCAAAACTTACCGTCGTTACTCGACTATAGTAAAATTAGAATATTCGAAATAGCACAAACCTTACACTATGAAAATCAGCCGAATGGTAGTGATTTTATTACGAAAAACTTGAAAATAAACATTATAAAAAATTTGACTTATTAATCCTTTTATTTTCAAAAAAATTAAGTAAAGATCACAATTTTCAAGAAACTTATTTGAGACTTGGCTTAAAATATTTTTCTGCTACAAGGACAAAGTCAGATCAGGCACACATATTAAAGGCGGATTAGTTTTATCTGAAAGAGAAAAATAAAATAATGAAATGTGATGGAAACACTTTTTTAAGGGGTTTCCAAAATTGAGATATCATTTTATCAAAAATATACAAAATTATCGAGATAGTAAATATTTATTCAAAAGAAAAATTTTTCGCACTTAATCCCAGTCTAATACATTTATTCATTAATATAATAGGCAATTTATTGATAAAAGCCAAAAAATTGTTGTGGGGACAACCAATTTCTCATGTTGTCGATTACATTGTCTATTAAATTAATAAATTTAAGTGCGAATAATTTTTCTTTTAAATTGATATAAATTTGACTTAGCCGTCCCACGGT
Source organism: Stomorhina lunata (assembly GCA_933228675.1). Taxonomy (NCBI): domain Eukaryota; kingdom Metazoa; phylum Arthropoda; class Insecta; order Diptera; family Rhiniidae; genus Stomorhina; species Stomorhina lunata. The sequence continues at coordinate 83,878,766 of OW121741.1, read as the reverse complement.
ATTTCATTTTACCTAAATATTTTATATTTCCATTACCCGTGATCTATTTGCAAAAACTTGGAATACAAATATTTTTATAATCTGAAAAAGGCCTAAAAGTCCCTTTATAGCGCTTTTGATTTTAATAGCAAAAAATCAAAAACAAAAGTGTGGGAAAGAAAAAAATAGGTAATCTTGACTTTATGTTGATATTTGTTTAGATACTATAATTCGTATCTATTTTAACTTGCAAATTACATATCATGCATCTAGAATTAGTGATACTCCCAATGATGATGGCCTAACAAACCATCGAAACGCGTTGATAGTTAGTTTTTTTTAACTATTTATTACAATAATAAATAAGAACCTAGCCTTGTTGGCCGAGCCTTGCTCGGAGTTTTATGATAAGCATTTCGAGGCGAATTTTAAACTTTTCCTATTGCTTATTTTATGAAGTATATACTTGCGATACACTTTTCTAAGTTTCTAAGTTCATTTGTTCAAAATTTAAAAAAAGTACCAAAAATATTTTTCATATATCTTATATTCTTAAACGAGCAATAATTGTATATATATATATATATATATATATATATATATATATATATAGAATGGCTATCTCGAAAACGGCTCTAACGATTTTGATAAAATTTTTGATGTATAGGTCGAAGAAGAAGGGACTATTGGAACTTTTACCTCTAAGAGGGTAAAAACGGGTAAAAAGAGGAAAAAATCGAAAACGCTATGTCTCCTAAAGTAATAGGTATAGAAACAAAATTAAAATTACGTTTTAAACAGCTTTGAAAATAAGCGGACAGGTGTTTGGTACTTTTTTGAAGCTATGTCCGATAGGGTGTAAAAAAGGGTGAAAATAGTTTTTTTGGCACCTTTTTAACCCACTCTTATATTTTAAACTAAAGAATATAGAAAAAAAATTGGTACTGCAATCAATAGATGTAAAAAAACATGAAACACGTATTTGGTACTTTTTTGATTTTGGAGCCAAAATGGGTAAAAAAGGGATAAAATGATAACTTAACATCTCCAAAGTAATATGAATAGGAACATTATACATTATGTTAAATGCGTTTTAAAAAAATGTACCGAATTCAATTGGCACCAAAAAAGTACCAAATATACATATGGAACTTTTAGAAATTAGGGAATAAAAAGGGGGAAAAATTAGTATTATTTTAAACAAATGAATGTTTGTCTGTATGTATGTTCTTTATAGAATAGTAAACTGTGAATTTGATTGTGTTATGCTTTTTAGCGAAGATGTTGCGGATAAGCCGGCGAAGGTTTTAAAGTTGATAAGACTAATTTCCGACAGATGGCGCCACTGAAAATTACTAAAAATTAATTACATCGTAAACTGTACATTTGATCATGCTATGATCTTTAGCAAAGTTGTAGCGCATGAGCCGACGAAGGCTTTTTAGTTGGTATGAATAATTTCCGACAGGTGGCGCTACAGAAACTTACTCAAAGTCAATTTAATCGTAATCTGTACATTTAATCATGCTACAATCTTTAGCAAAGTTGCTGCACATGAGCCGACGAAGGTTTCTTAGTTGGTATGAAGAAATTTCGACAGGTGGCGCTACTGAAATTTACTCAAAGTCAATTTAATCGTATGCTGTACATTTAATCATGCTATAATCTTCAGCAAAGTTGTTACGGATAAGCCGAAGAAGTTTTATGAATTGGAATAAGCAAAGTCCGACAGGTGGCGCCACAGAAAACTACTCAAAATGAATTAAATCGTAAACTGTGCATTTGATCAGACTATAATCTTTATGAATAATTTCCAAAATTATTCAAAATGAGTTAAACTGTAAACTATGCAAACTATGCGTTGGTCGGACAAAATAAATCAAATAATTCAAAATTAACTGAATATTTCTACAATGCCTTTCCTCTAAATTTATTTTAGCACTTTATAATATAAAATATATAAAAACTTTAAAATTTTCCTCAAAATGCTTATCATAAAGCTCCGAGCAAGGCTCGGTCTACCAGGTACTTATTGGTTATGCTCGGCCTTTTTTTCTAAAAGTATCAATTACTGGTCTAATAATTTTTTAAACTGACCAAAACCCATTTTTTAATACATATTACAATAAAAGTTATAATGCTACCAATTTTTTCCCCTTTTTATCCCCTAATTTAAAAATGCTAAATATACATATTTGATACTTTTTTGGTACCAATTGAAAACGCAGCTTACATTTTGTTTATATTTATATTACTTTATAATATGTTAAGTTATCATTTTATTCCTTTTTACCCATTTTTACCCCAAAATCAAAAAAGTACCAAATACGTGTTCAATATTTTTATACCCTTCACCAATAGGTGAAAGGGTATTATAAGTTTGTGATTCCGTTTGTAATTTTTTTATTAGTGATCGTAGACCCCATAAAAATTATACCGATCGACTCAGAATCGGGAGGAGAATCGATTAAGCGATGTCCGTCTGTCTGTCTGTCTGTCTGTCTGTCTGTCTGTCTGTCTGTCCGTCCGTCTGTCTGTCTGTTGAAATCAAGTTTCTGAAGCCCCTGGAGGATTGACTTAAATAAATTATATATCAGATTTTAGGAAATTCTCCCGCAACGAACGCTATTAAATTTCATTAAAATCGGTTTATAAACACCGAAAATATCGAAAAAATACCAAAAATTAGAAGAAAATTTTAAAATTTTTGATTGAAACACACTTTTAAATAACAAGATAAAAAGGATACTCCTGGTGTACATGTGATAATATGTTATATATCAGATTGTAGGAAATAGTTTCCCAAAGCACTCTGTAAAATTTTATCAAAATCGGTCCATAAACAACTGAGATATCGTCAAAACACTGAATTTAATGTATCGCAAATTGCCCAAAGTTCGCATTAGAGAATGTTTGTTGAAAAAATGAAATGCAGAAATAGGAAAAACCATCCTCCTTTAGCACGGACCTGCATAAATTTTATATCAGATTTTAGGAAATTCCCCCGCCAAGCACGTTATTAAATTTTATCAGAAGCGGTCCATAAACAATTGAGATATGGCCATAACACTACATTTGATGTAAAGCAAATTGCCCAAAGTACGTGTCTAAGAAATTTTGTTTACATTTTGTAAGTATTGTTTTAGCGATATCTCAGGTGTTTATGGACCGATTGTGATGAAATTTGACATCGTTCTTTGTGTGAGGATTTTCTAAAATCTATACTTCACAAATCTGATTACGAATACCATTCAAATTGTACCGATCAACTCAGAATCGGCAGGAGAATCGATTTCGCGACCTCCGTCCGTCCGTCTGTCTGTTTGTCTGTCCGTCCGTCTACCTGTCTGTAATTTTTTCTGTTGTTGTCAAGTTTTTGGAGCTCCTGATTTGTCGATATCTCAGGTGTTTATTTTGATGAAATTTAATAGCGTCCTTCGCAGGGGATTAACTAAATCCAGATGCATTCGGTAATTTGTGGTAGATATAATTTAGCGTTTAAGCGATGGTGTTTTAATCGACAATGATAAAATTCAGGGTGGGACAATATCCTAAAATTTTGTGTAAAATCCAGGAGCTCCACAAATCTGATTTTAGCATTAATCTTAATTTTGTGTCTGACTTTTGAACACTATGATAACATTTGAGAATGTATTATATATCAAATTATAGGTAATCTTCCTAGGAAGTACAAAAATGCAGCTAATTACATGATATCCGTTCAAAACCTACATATGTATGTAAGTATCTCACATATCAACGAAAATTTAAATTTTTTAATTGCAATTGGGAGAAATCCGTTCACGTTTGACAATTGATCCAGTATAACTTCGCCTAAGATACGATGATGACATTTAGTATAAATGTCATTGATGTTCAGGGCTATACTTAAACTTTCTAGAGGGACAACATTTGACAAAAGTATTTCTGATCTCTTGAAAAGTTCAATATTGAAAATGGCGAGCTCTATTCACATTTAGTGAAATCTCCCATATAACCCCGACCGGGAATCGATTTAATGCTGATAAATTAAATCACATTAAAATTGCACAAGGAACTTGAGCAAAACTTTCCAAACATCCATCGGACAGATCGAAAGAACAATACATCCCAAATATTATTAATGAAGTGTTCATTTTAATTAATTAACTAACTTCAGATTAATAAGTAAATCTTTAATAACTTTTCCGACAAAGCTGATATCCATCCATTCAAAAGCTATATATTTCACGTATGTATCTAAAACTAAGAGTGTGTACCCTATAATTTTAAGGCTTATCATTGTTAAAGCTTTGACCTAAATCAGTCCGCTAACTTCAGAGTTTTACATAACTAATCAAGAACTTTTACTAGTTGGATAATTCGTACGAATTAAAGTGCACAACCCTCACTGGGCACTGTGTTTTTGGGTTGCATGCCAGAATACTTAAACTTCATCAAATCGATGTGCTATTGCAAATGTAAGGGCATCTACATTTTGAAGCATCTTTTCTGCATGGTTTATCTGGTCTATCGAACTTTATTAAATGTTCGTAAAATATGTGTCTATGAATTAAATATGTATTCTCTATTTGTAGTCTAGTAATCATTATCTTTCACAAAGGGACCACTTTAGAACCCAAGTGAAGCTTCCCTAGACATCAGCCACCTGCCCAACCTAACCTTTGGGTTTATAACTATTCTAGAAAAGCTTTTCTTTTTCCGACTCTTAATTTTAAAGACTCTTTGCATATAATATTTACTAGTATAACCAAATTTTGCTAGGAATTACATTAAGTACTTTTGCAACACCATTGGTGAAGGGTATCCAAGATTCGGCAAAGCCGAATATACCACTCTTACTTGTTTCACATCTATTGATTGCAGTACAAAGTTTCTTTCTATATTCTTTGGTTCAAAAGGGGCTAAAAAAAAGTACAACAAATACTAATTACACCCCTTTTTTACCCCCTATCGGAAATAGTTTTAAAAAAGTAGCATAGCTTTTCAAAACGTAATTTAAGTTTTGTTTTTATACTTATTGCTTTAGGAGATAAAACTTTTTCGAATTTTTCGCCTTTTTATCCGTTTTTACCCTCTTAGAGGAAAAATTTCCAAAAGTCCTTTCTTAATGTATCTATACAATTTATAAAATTTATATTTATATTTATAAATCCCATATAAAAAAATGTTTTAGTGAAATATTGTTTTCTACGCCCTAAATTTTTCCATAACTCTCATGATAAATTTGTCAAGCAATTCTAGAGTTGCAAGTCGCTGCAGATAGATTTAAATTTTTCTTATTAAACAAATCTCACAAAATGTCCAGCTAAAAAACTTTTTCGAAATATGTCAAAGTCTATTATTATGAGATCATCAAAATTGTGTATTTTGTATAATATAATAAAGTCTATCACAGATAATGGGTGTTTTTTTAGAGGTATAGAACTTCGAATTAAAATAAAACACAAGAAAATCGTTTTAATGTCCATCAATTTGGCTTTATTGGAAGGATAATTTTATGCCATTAATGTTTAAATATGATTTCGGGCATGTGGCCGCCGCGGCTGGCTCGAATAAAGCCAATTCTACAGGTCCAATTTTCAACTACTTTTTCGAGCATATGGGGCCGTATGTTGGCAATAACGCCACGAATGTTGGCTTCCAAGTCCCCTAACGTTTCTGGTTTGTTGGCGTAGACGAGCGACTTCACATATCCCCAAAGAAAATAATCCAGTGGTGTCAAATCGCACGATCTTGGTGGCCAATTGACAGGTCCATTCCGCGAAATTATGCGCTCATCGAATATTTCCTTCAATAAATCAATTGTGACGTACGCTGTATGGCATGTAGCGCCGTCTTGTTGGAACCACAACTCATCCACATTCATGCCATCCAATTGGGGAACAAAATAGTCGGTTATCATGGCTCTATACCGGTCTCCATTTATGGTAACTGACTCTCCAGCATTATTTCGGAAGAAGTATGGCTCAATGACTCCACCAGCCCATAGAGCACACCAAACAGTCAGTTTTTGTGGATGTAATGGCGTCTCAAGGGTCTCATGTGGATTCTCTTCACTCCAAATGTGGCAATTTTGCTTGTTGACGTAGCCATTCAACCAAAAATGAGCCTCATCACTGAACAAAATTTTGCGATGAAAATCAGCATCGAGATCAATCTCATTTTCGGCCCATACACCAAAATCACGACGCATTGCATGGTCTCGCGGCTTTAATTCTTGCACAAGCGGGATCTTGTAAGGTCGCAAGCCAAGATCTTTGCGCCAAATCTTCCATAAAGTTGATGGACAAAGCTTCTTCAACACTTTGCTCTACAGCGGCAATTGTTTCTTCGGTGCGCACTGTTCGACGTCGCTGCGGATGCGTATTATCACATAGAGTAAACGTAGTGCGAAAACGATCCATGGTTAACCGAATTAATTGCTCTGATGGACGATTATGTCGACCATAAAATGGACGGAGCTTGCGGTAAACTTTGCGAACTGAACCATTATTTTCGAAATAAATTTGCACAATTTGCAAGCGTTGTTCTTTTGTCAACCTGTTCATGATGAAATGGCAAACCAAACTAAATATTAATCACTTGACAGCTGACAAAATGGCCGCCAGTTAAAAAAGTGATGCCAACTTAAAGTTCTATACCTCAATAAAAAACACCCGATATTATAAAAAAATGATTTATTTTAATAAGCCTCAAACATATGTTCTTTGAAATAAATACGAGCTTTAATTCTGCTATTATTTAGATATTTAAATATTTCAAAAACTCATCTTTAGTAAAATAAAAGTAAAAACATAAGTTTATGAAGTATTTCACAAATAAATGTGACATCTGCTTCATATCACGTAGATTCGACAAATAAATATTTAATACATTTTACATACACACATACATATTTATGTATGTAAGTATGTATAAAATATGTACATAGATTGCCTGGAAGTGTATGAATTTTTAATCATGTTACTTAACTACATATTTATATACATATTTACTGTATTTATTTACATGAGTAAATTTTGATCATATAGAATCGTATAAGCCCATAATAAAATAAAATAAAAATGGTTGCTACCATTTTTATATTAAGCAAAACAAAAAACGAAAAAGATGAATGGTATGACAATGATTTCATATCTCAAAATTCAAAAAAACAATGAATAAAATTTCAACCCTTTTTTCAAACAAATAACTGTCAGATGTTAGATGGATGGATGGATGGATGTTCATAAATGTGGATGAATGTGTGTGTATGATGAAGATGATGATGGGTTTGAATTTTCAGACATTAATTCATTCATAGATTTATAATGTTACAATAAAATATAAAGAAATATCTAGAGAAATGAGTTTATGAGTTTTTTTTATACCCTTCACCACCATAGGTGGAAAGGGTATTATAAGTTTGTGCTGATGTTTGTAACGCATAGAAATATTTGTCTTAGACCCACCTTTTAGTATACCAATAGGCTTAGAATCACTTTCTGAGTCGATTTAGCGATGTCCGTCCGTCCGTCCGTCTGGCTGGCTGGACCCCCATGTAAACCTTGTAATCAAGCTACAGGTCGCAATTCTAAAGATAATTTGATGAAATTTGGCACAGATCATTTTTTTGACAATGGGACCATGGCTATTGAATTTGGTCAAAATCGGTCCATTATTTATGGTACCTCCCATAGGTCCCACTTCCTGGAATTGCTATATTGGCCACAAATATCAATATTTTATGAAATTTAAAACAAATACTGCTTAAGTCAACTAAAATCACTGTACCAAATTTCGTTGAAATCGGTCCACATTTGACCATAGCTCCCATACAAATTCTTCTTTAAAAACGCACTAAATGAGACAAAAAATCACTAAAACACTCGTAAATCTAAAGATAATGGAAATTTTGAGTCTATTTTTTGCATACATAATTTTTGTAACAACTGTAATCAATCTGCCAAATTCCGATATAATCGGTCCACATTTGACCCTAGCTCTCATATAAGTCCAAATGACGGAAACAGGTTGAATATATAAGTTTTGAGAAAATGTTTGTATGATGGCAAAATTTAGCAAATATTTGTCTTTACACAGGAAAAATAACACCTTTGACCTTAGTGGTGAAGGGTATCGTATGGTCGGCTTGACCGACTATATCGCTTTCTTACTTGTTTTGTTTAAATGTGATTCGTTTCTACATATTTATAAGAAGTTTTAGAAAATGTTTGCATTTACATTTATGTATATTTCACATATGTATGTGTGAGTAACTTATATGTAAATTTTAAATGTAATTAAATTGATTATGGTTTGTTCCAATAGAATATTTAAGAAATCATGACATTATATATAAATATTATAATTATGTTAGAGTTTTTAAAATTTTTTCAAAATTTCAAAAACATTTGGGCAGAAAAATTAGTAGGCTAACTAGTGGTTTCAGGCTAACTAGTGGTTTCAAAAATCGGTTAATATATTAAACCTCCTAATGATGATGGACTAACGAACAATCGAAACACATCGAGGAAAGGTTGTCCCAGCCAACATTTTTTGATTTATCAAAAAACTATTTATTACAATAATAAATAGCACAGCTCTGCAGACAAATCCTCCTTTTAATAAAACTATGTGGACTACATGGATTTTGATGCGCTAAACTTAGATCCGTTGTTGGTTTTTTTCCATCAGATCTGGATTTTTTTTATGGGCGTGGCAAAATTTTCCCCTTAAATTAGTCAGGTACGGAGACCTATTTCGTCCTAACTCGAGAACGACTTATCCGATTTTCAAAATTAAAACACTTGAAGATGCATGATGCATTTATTTTAGTCTAATATAATTTTTCTGTATCTCTTATCGTTTTGGAGTTATTTAGAAATTAATGGAGAAAAATTTTTTTTCGTGCGAAATTCGTAATTTGTTTCAGGTTAAAAATGTAATTAAAAAAAATATAAAATAAAATTTTAACATTTTAAACATTTTTCTAAGAGCTACATATTTTAAGAATAAAATAAATCGGTTTAAAAATGTGAATTTTATTACCAATTTACCTCAGATACCCAATATTGCAATGCAACCAACCTAACATATGACCATACGGTATTTTTTATAAAAATTGATAAATTGGTAATCGGCGTGGCAAAATTTTCCCCTTAATTTAGTCAGGTACGGAGACCTATTTCGTCCTAACTCGAGAACGACTTATCCGATTTTCAAAATTAAAACACTTGAAGATGCATGACAAAGTTGCATTTATTTTAGTCTAATATAATTTTTCTGTATCTCTTATCGTTTTAGAGTTATTTAGAAATTAATGGAAAAAATTTTTTTCGTGCGAAATTTGTAATTTTTTCAGGTTAGAAATGTAATTAAAAAAAATATAAAATAAAATTTTAACATTTTAAACATTTTTCTAAGAGCTACATATTTTAAGAATAAAATAAATCGGTTTAAAAATGTGAATTTTATTACCAATTTACCTCAGATACCCAATATTGCAATGCAACCAACCTAACATATGACCATACGGTATTTTTTATAAAAATTGATAAATTGGTAATCGGCGTGGCAAAATTTTCCCCTTAATTTAGTCAGGTACGGAGACCTATTTCGTCCTAACTCGAGAACGACTTATCCGATTTTCAAAATTAAAACACTTGAAGATGCATGACAAAGTTGCATTTATTTTAGTCTAATATAATTTTTCTGTATCTCTTATCGTTTTAGAGTTATTTAGAAATTAATGGAAAAAATTTTTTTCGTGCGAAATTTGTAATTTTTTCAGGTTAAAAATGTAATTAAAAAAAAGATAAAGTAAAATTTTCTAAGAGCTACATATCTTAAGGATAAAATAAGCTATAAACCATAAAAATCGGTTAAAAAATGTGAATTTTATTACCAATTTACCGCAGGTACCCAACAACAGCAACATATCGTGCTTTAAGAAGTGGTTATGGTTTATATAATCGTCCAACTACGCAAGCATTCGGCAAAATTGTGAAGAAATTTGAAGAGACTGGAGCGGTTACAAATATTGTAAGGCCTGTGCATCATCGTTTCGCTCGTTTTGCTGAAAATATCGCTGCTGTCAGTGAAAGGGTTGCCGAAGACCCGAATGTGTCAATTCCTCGTCGTTCTCAGGAATGATCATATGATAGCCTACTTTTTTTCTTGCTATTGAAGAATACGATTTGCAGAATATGTGGTTTCAACAAGACGTTGCCACATGCCACACAACTCAAGCGAATATGGCTTTTTTGCAAAAGACATTTCCTGGTCGCGTAATTTTTCGTCGTGTCGTTATCAAATGGCCAACAAGATCATGCGATTTGACACCATTAGACTTCTTTTTGTGGAGCTACGCGAAAGACCGTTAAATCTTTAACTTTAAAACCATTATTCGTCAAGTTATGGCTGAAATACCGCCCAATATGAGTCAAAAAGTGGTCGAAAATTACCTCAAAACTATCAATGCTTGCAACATTTCGCGTGGTGGTCATTTAAATGATGAAGTGTTTCGCACATAATGTCAATGTTCAAACATATTCTCAAAACTTAGACATTTAAGCTGTTTCCGCCATTTGGACTTACGAGTATATAAGAGCTGGGGTCAAATGTGGAACGATTTCAACGAAATTGTACAGTGATTTAGGTTTACATAAGCAGTATTTGTTTTAAATTTAATGAAAAAATATTGATTTTTGTGGCCAATATATCAATTCCGGGAAGTAGGACCTATGGGAGGTACCATAAATAATAGACCAATTTTGACGAATTTCAATAGCCCTGGTCCTATTATCAAAAAAATGATCTGTGCCAAATTTCATCAGATTATCATTAGAATTACGACCTTTAGTTTGATTAAAGAAAGTGATTCTAAGCCTATTGGTATACTAAAAGATGGGTCTAAGACAAATATTTCTATGCGTTACATACATCAGCACAAACTTATAATACCCTTTCTGCCTATGGTGGTGAAGGGTATAAAAATGTTTGCACATTGACTTTCTTAATTTAAACTTTTTCGCAGATTTTTCCCAAAAGTGTTTAAGGTTTTTTTTTTCACCACAAAAAAACTAAAAAGTTTAAGGTAGAAGGCCAATGCCACTCGCAGCCGCTAGCCTCGTGCGGCAATGGAAAAAAGTATAACTTTGTTCCACTTTTCCGCTCGGCAGATTTTTTCAGTGCTGCCAGATTTAATTATATCCTACTTAAATATATTTTTATATGAATATTTTTGTAAACAAACGCACATTTTATGTACTGGCAATACTACGACAGCCCGCCCGCATGCCACGTGTTTTGGCCTAGTATGTAAAACAATTTAAAAATTTTTAAAAAAGTAAACCTAATTGATTTTTTTTTGGCAATTAAATTTTTTTGCTAAAATAGTGACATAGGCTCTTATATTATGGATGACAATGTGAGTTCCCCATTGAGATTTCCTTTTTCCTTACTTATATCAAATATACAAAGGCTTAACCTAAAAAAGTCTCCTGGAATTGACAGAATTTCTCCGTCAATGATTTTCAACCTTCCTAATTCAGCTTTAAGAATTTTATTATTTATATACAACGCGATTCTTCGTTTGGGATATTTTCCAGTTTCCTGGAAGATTTCAGAAATCGTTATGATTCCAAAACCAGGTAAGGACCTTACTCAAGTTTCATCTTATAGGCCTATAAGCTTACTTTCAATTATTTCGAAATTGTTTGAAAAACTACTTATTTCCACTTTAAGCACATCCATAAATTGGATGGATATTCTTCCTGATCATCAATTCGGTTTCCGCGAATGTCATGGTACAGTCGAACAAGTACATAGAATAACAACAATGATCCGTAAAGCCTTCGAAAATAAACAATATTGTTCCGCCTTGTTCATCGATATTTCACAAGCATTTGATAAGGTCTGGCATGAGGGACTTATAAGCAAAATTGTAAATCTGCTTCCAGCAAGTACACATAAGCTCTTAAAAAGTTATTTGTCCAATAGAACCTTCCGAATTCGATCAAAAGATGAATATTCTTCTCCTAGGAAAATTGCTTCTGGTGTTCCACAGGGTAGTATATTGGGTCCTCTGCTATATATTATCTTTACAGCAGATATGCCAACTAATGCACATACATATACATCTACATTCGCAGATGATACAGCATTTATTAGTATTGATACCGATCCCAAAATCGCTTCTGCACTACTACAATCCCATATTCACGAGCTGGAAATATGGCTGAACAAATGGAAAATTAAGGTAAATCCTACAAAGTGTGTTCATGTAACGTTTACTTTGAGAAGAGATAACTGTCCTCCAATCATGATTAACAACGTGACGATTCCCGAGTGTTCACACGTTAGGTACCTTGTCATACATTTAGATCGCCGTCTCACTTGGTCCCATCACATCGACTGTAAGTTAACTCAGATTAAATTGAAATCCGCTGAACTAAACTGGCTCATTGGCCCACAATCTGCTCTGGAGTTAGACTACAAAGTCCTTTTGTACAAATCAATTATTAAACCAATATGGACGTATGGTATTCAGCTATGGGGAACGGCTTCTGCTTCTAACATTGCCAAATTACAGAGAAGACAATCAAGGATCTTACGTTTAATAACTGGTGCTCCCTGGTACATCAGAAATATTAATATCCATAGAGATTTAAATGTTCCACTAGTCCAAGAGGAGATTAGAAGGTTCTGTACAAAATATATTTCCAAGCTGCATGTTCACCCAAATATTCTTGCAAGACAGCTTTTGCAATTTGAAGGCCACCAACGATTAAGAAGGATGGATACCTTGGACCTAGCCACTCACTAATTTTCTTCAAATTCGTTATAAATCTTAAATGGAGTTGCACTGGCAAACTCTATATAATATAATTTTAGATTAAGTTTTGATTACTTATTGTTATTTTCTTTTTAGAAAGATTCAATAATAAAGTACAAACATATAAAAAAAAAATTAAAATTTTATTATATAAAAATTTGCCATTTTTTAAAAAATTCGATTTTCTGGATTCGTTTATGCATTCGTTCTACTTTTTATTTCTGAAATCTAAAGAAAATATATGAGACTATATAATTGCATTTTAGAAAGTTACAAAATCGTCTTGACTTTTTTGTTATATGTTCGAAAACACAAAAATTTTCTTAAAAATTTGACAAATTTCGTTCAATGCGGTATGTAGGGTGAATGTTTTACTACTTCAAATTTGGACTAAAATGATCCTAGAATCCTATTATCTATGAATTTATAATAAAATATTAACTTTTTCTAAGAAGCTTTCTTCTTAGAAAAAATTGAAAAATTTATAGAAAAATTTAGAAAATTTGTAATTTTTTTCGATCAGCGAAAAATATTTGACTTTGAAAATTTCTCAACATAAAACGGTTCAAGATATTTAAAAGCGTTTTGCATACTTTTATTTCCTAAACTATTGGCTATATATCAATATTTTTTTTAAGAATTATAAGTTTAATATCGAATGCACAATGGGTCAAAAACTAAGAAAAGTCGAAGAGAAAAATAGGTTTTTTTTTATATTTAAAACGAAATAACTTAAAATCCATAACAGTTATATTAGTGAAGTGAGCATGTTTTTTCTTCGTTTTTCCAAGCTCATTCCAAAATGTAAGAAATCAACTTTATTGAGAAATAATTGAAAGAGCTACACGCTCTAAAAGGTTTTTTACTTCTGAGGTGGTCTACTTCGACGCCTAATAATTCACCAAAAAAAAACACGGGGTAAAGATAAATCAATAATTCTGAAATCTTGGGTCCTCTTCATTGTGACACTCAAAAGAAACACCCGATATTTAAAAAAACGTTAGAGAAATTTAATCCAAATTGAAGATTTGGAATTCATTTTGCCCAATCGTCTTGTTTTTCAAAATATTCTATAAGGATTTTATGTCTCTAACTCTTAACTTTAACATAATTTCTTTCAATTTTGAATTTGAATTTCTTTCTAAATCGAAAAGTCATTAATTAACATTTTGCTCTTATTTAAATAGACACGTGTTGAATTTAAAGGTCTCTAAGCTAACTCTTTTTCCTAAAGTGTTGAAAACTCGAAACACATGTCTCAAATATATATTAATAAACTATAAATATTTTATGTTAATTATGTGAATTTTTAATATAAAATTTTAAACTCACAATAAATCACTAAAGCCAAAACAAAATTTTAATTATTAGAAAATTTAAATAAAATATTAAAAACCATAAAAGTTTATAACTTTTTAAAAAACATTTATGTGGGGTTTATGTAACTCAAGCGGCTGACGATTGAGTGAAATTTACATGTATTTTGTTTTTGTTACAATAACAAAACACATGTAAATTTTACTCAATCGTCAGACGCTTGAGATATATAAACTCCAGATTAGATTTCAAATTTGTTATGATTTTAAAAATAGATAAAGTTTTAAAAACAGAAATTGAACTGAAATATTTTACTAATGAAGCACTTTTTTTTTTGAAAGGTTAACAAAAATTAACTAAATAAATATCCATAAATTTCAAAATTTATCTTATTTAGAATCTAACTAAATATTAATAAAAAATCCAACGTCATAATGTCTAACAAGAAATGCTTAAACACTTTAATTCGTATTTTCCTTTTCTTTTAATAATCTTCGAAAACCGAAAAGTTTTCATAACCAAAATATTTGATAAGAATTTTTTTATTCCAAAATTTTCTAAGAATTTTAATATTGGATACACATATTTTAAGAACAAAAAACCCTTTTCCATTACAGCATAATTAATAATGAAAAACACACAGAAAATCGTTGGAAATAATATGGAAAATTTAAATTAGGAAAATATTTGATGACGCCGATTTGTCTCTTTAATGTGTTACAAAATCCCTAAACAACAATATTTAAACTCTACGTGGTTGACATTTTTTTTTTCTTCTTATTTTCTTTAACAAAATATTTATAACTATTTATGTTTAAAAACATAAATAAATTAAAGTTATAAAGAATTCTATAATTTCAAGGCAATTTAGGTAGACTAAATTCAGCGCTACTTCGAAAATTTTAGTTCTTTATTTACTCGATAGTTTAAAAGACTTAAAAAAATATCAGTTTGAATTTTTTTTTTTTAAATAATTTTAAATTTCGTCTTACGAATTTTATATTTTCTTAAATTATAATTCTAGAAAGCAAAATTGTATTTCAAACTAATGGCTTAGGTCTTAGCTTTAGAAAATAATTCAAATTATTTGCATATATCTGCAAATTTGGCTAAAAATCGATATTGAGTAATAAATCCAATATAAGTAAATTTTTGGAATATGCGTAAAACAAACCAGAATAAAGATATGAGTTGATCTATATTCAAAATGTGTACATAAATAAAACAATATATTTCTATACTTAGCACCAATTACAATTATGAGAGATTAAAAAGTACAAAATATCAACATAATACATAAGGAAGACGCCGTCTGACAGTGCATTGTGAGACGTCGTCTTCCACTGCAGTGGTTTGAAACAAGAAAAAAGTGGTAATAAATCTGTATCTTCTAGACTGTAAGTCTGATTGCATCAGTATGTATAAGAGAATTGTTAAGGAGGACCAAAGCTTTCTAAATTCTGTACTCATGGTTACCCTGAGTTTAGACAGAGTGAATTATTGCTCGTCAAAGTAGACCACCTTAGAAGTAAAAAATCTTTTAGACCGTGTAGCTCGCTCAATTATTTTCCAATGTGGTTGATTTTAGAATAAGCTTTTAGAAACGAAGCAAAAACAGGCTCACTTTACTATAATAACTGCTATGGATTTTAAGTTATTTTATTTTCAAAATAAACAAAAATAATTTTTCTCTTGGACTTTTTTTTGTTTTTGACCCATTGTGCATTTGATATTAAAACTATAATTTTTTAAAAATACTGAAATTTAGCCAATTGTTCAGGAAATAAAACAGTGAAAATCGTTTTTAAATATCTTAAACCGTTTAAGGTTGAGAAATTTCCAAATTCCAATATTTTTCGCTGATCGAAAAATAGAGCATTTTTTTCTCAAAAAGATGGCATCAATTTTCTACTTTTAACGTAAAAGTTTTTTATTAAAAGTTAATGTTTTAATATATATTCGTAGATATTAAGGTTCTAGGATGATTTTAAATCAAAATTTAATTTAGAGCAACATTCCCTTTACCTACAGCATTAAACGAAATTTATCAAATTTTTAAGAAAATTTTTGTGTTTTAGAACATATAACAAAAAAAGTCAAGCCGATTTTGCAACTTTCTGAAATGCAGTTATATAGTTCCATATATTCTCTTTAGATTTAAAAAATAAAAAGTAGCACGAATTCCTAAACGAATCCAGAAAGTCGAATTTTATAAAAAAATGGCAAATTTCCATATATTAAAATTTTATTTGAAAAAAAAATCAAAAAAAAGGACATCCAATTGATCTTTTTTTGAAATTAACATTTTGGATTTTCTACGGGGTATATTGAAATTGTCGTTCTGTTTGTCATTTCCTTAATATTGGCTCCAAAACCAAAATTGAAGTATATTCTAAATCCTTATGAAATTCTAAGACGATTGAGCGATGTCCGTCTGTCTGTTGAAATCACGATAACGCCTAAACGAAAAGAGCTAGCTCTCTACAACTTAGTAAAAATATTCTTTATTTCTGAGAAAATGTTGGTTCTGAAATTGGGTAAAATCGGTTAACATTTGACCATAGCTTCCGTATAACCTTGCCTACGCTAATCGCTTATTTGGTAATAAATAACAAACTAAAATAGCTATGATGATAAAATTTGGTATCAACAAGTTTTACATAAGCACTAAGTGACATATAAAATTAATCGGTTCACATTTAACCATAGCTCCCATACAAAAAGCTTACGGAAACAGCATAAATTCCACCTAAAATACACTTAAATGCCAATAAAAGATAAACTGTAAAAGCTTGGCCACTAAAGCATAAGGAAGCCTTATGTCAATGTCAGCCAGTGTGCAAAATTTTGTCACAATCGGACACCATTTGACCATAGCTCCCATATAAAAAAACTTACGGAAATACAAAAATACAAAAAGGAAAGGGGGTTTATGCCCGTCCGTCCGTTAGATTAAAGCCCGATATCGCCTTAATTACAAAAGCTAGATAGACAGAATTTTACAAAATTATTTTTGATATATAACAAAAGTTGTGTACTGAAAATGGGCGAAATCGGATCACATTTAGTTAGAGCTCCCATATAACCCCGCCACAGGAAACACATGAATGCTGATAAATTGATTACAATTGTAATAGCTATGACGACTAAATTTAGAATAGAGAAGTTTTATGCAACTATTAGTAATTATATCAAATTTTATAGGAATCGGTCCATATTTGACTATAGCTTACATATAAAAAACACTCCCGGAAACCAAAAAAATGTAGCAAAGGCCAGTTAAAAGCTATTAAATTAGAAACTATGGTAGCTATGGCCACTAAATTTTGCAAAAACAAGCTTTATATAAATACCAGCCAGTGTGTAAAATTTGACTATAATTTGACTATAATTCTTATATATATGTAAGATTAATTCTTATATGTAGAGATTCGACACAGCCGCATATAACACTCTTACTTTTTTATGTTGAGATCCGATAATACCTTCTAACGGTATAGTTACAGACATGAGAACATTGAATGGCGTTCGGCATTCTCTGAACTATTTGGAAATCTCGGAAAATATCAATAGAAACCAAGTTATGAATATACAACTCGAATGTCAAGTCCATCCTATCCCAGCTAGCAATTTGGTGATTGTTGACGAAAATATCAGCAAAATTTGTATTTTGGGAATCGTTTAGATGATCAAAAACTGACTAATCAGCTTGGTGCTCTAAAAAAGATTCCAAAAAGACTCTTTAAAATGCTTAGAAAACGACTAGTTTACAAAAGCACAAACAATTCTTGCAGAATGTGTGCAATCAAAATCTTATCATGTAAACGATCATAATACGACTGTTTTTTTATTATTTCAATCAGTTTGGAGATCAAAAAAGACCACAAAAATACTTAAAAAAATACCTTGAAAGCGACTATTTGAAAGCAAAATGTGTGCAATCAGTTCGGTGATCAAAAAAGTGTACAAAAAGACTCCTAGACGCTTAGCAAGCGACTAGTTAAAAATAGCAAAAAAAAACTTGTAAAATATGCGTAATATAACAATTTTTAGGTGATCAAAAAATGCCACAAAAAGACTTGTATCTCATTATGGGTGATGTGGTTTAGTTGGTTAGCACATCGACTACTAATCATAACATATCATATTCAGCAGCCTAGGTTCGATCCTCGGTCTCGACAACATTAATTTCTGTAATTATAAACGCAACTTCACTGTTCTAAAAATAGATATGACGTGTTCTAAAAATAGATATACTGTGTTGAGTAATAAAAAGCTTTATTATTTTTTTTTAGAAATCTACTAAAATGTGTGCAGTCATATTCTAATCACCAAACGATTCATTAAAGACTCGTTTTAAAGACTCGCATGACTCACACAAAAAGATCATTTTTGACTCTTAAGTGATATGATAAATGATCATTTTAATTGTGCAGTGATGTCAAAAAAGACTCATGTTTGATTAAAATTTTCCAAAAATGCTAGCTGGGATATTACTGCCATCGATGCTGCTAAAAACAAATGATTACGTCAAATCTTATAAATGACCGAATAGCATAAGAAATGGAGATCTATTTAAAGCAACAAATGGAATCTCTGCTTCCATAGAAGTATGTCAGCGGAAATGGCGATGGATAGGCTACATACTTCGAAGGCCAAATAACAGCATAGCTCGACAAGAATCCAGCGAGCAGCAAACTATACATGGAATAAAGTTTACCTTACACTTCCAATAGAGTCCAATATTGAGGCCCCATGTTCCACTAAGATTTGAGAATATCAGAAGGAAAAGTTACAGATACCATTTTAAGCTAATGAATAATAATTTAGTATATATGATGTAGGGTAACTTTGGAAACGAGTATTTTGGATAATTTAAAATAATATAAATTATAAATGAAAAACATTTTGTGTTTTATAAATGGCATTTAAGAAAACTTACAAAAAATCATATAAAAATTCATTAAATTTTTTTCCAAACATTTAACAAATTTTTACGTAGGAAGAGGAAAGAACTACAAGAATACAAACAAAATATAAAAATGGGTTTCAAATAACATAGAAATATACCTATTCTTAAACCTTTCAAATATATTTCCCCTATTATGGGGATAGATTCTAAAATAAAGATAACAAATTTTTATAGTTAAGAATCAAACAAAAATTGTTAATGACCAAAAAAAAAAAAGAAAAATCTTTAAACAAAATACAACAAGAGAGTGTGTCACAAACATTTTTTATTCAAATCAAAACTAAATTTTAATATAAAATGTTCATAAATGTTTGAAACCTAAGAAAGGAAGAAAAAAAACAACCAAATTTCTTTTTAAACGGTGTCATCATTATCTTCATTATAATCATGATCATCATTATTATCATCGTGGTTATTCTACTCCATATATTGGAAAAGGTCAGTTTGATTTAAATTCAAATAAAAACTCCAAATGGTTTTAATTTCCATATGTTTTGTCTGACGTTTAGTTTAAATGCCATAAAAATAGAAAATGCACGTAAATGAATTTATTTTAAATTTAGATTTATTTCTTTTCTTTTTATTCTACTCCTCTTTCTTTTTAGTTTTTTTTCAAATATTAAATCAAAAAAGCGGCTTCATTTCAATTTACGTTTTAAATGTCTAAAAAATTTCCTTATATTTTAAGAAAATAAAAATTTTGTATTCCTAACAAATCATCTAAACTAAAGAACTATTAAGTAAAAAAAAAACAATTTTATAGTTTTAAATGTTTTCTAAACTCATTATATAATTACATTTTAAATAAAAATCTCATAAAAAAAAGAAAGGTTTGATTTTATTCCAACGAAAATACATGGCAATAAAAAGTATTAGCAGCAACATTGTTGCTGCAACATGTAACATAAATACATACTCGTAACATAAGTAAGTGTTTAAATTATTTTAATGTTTTTCTATTTTTTTTTTTTTCAGTTTAATTTATTTTAATTGCTTAATGATGAATATTTTAAATTGTATTTTTGTTTTTATTTTTGTAACAAATTTAAATTTTCATCAAACAAGAACTCCCACAAAAATTCTTAGAAATAGTAAAAATTAATGGTATATAAATTTGAAAAGGTGAGAAAAAGTTGGTGTCTAATGAAGCTTAATTTATGTTCTCAAGACACTAATAAATTTAGAAATGAAATTCTTTAAGAGTTATTGAAATATTTGAAAACTTTTCCAGACGGTTTCGATTTTGATTGTGTCGGTCAGTTTACATATTTCAGAACAATAATTCTTTGTGTTACAAACATTTGCCCAAACTATCCAACCTATAATGGTGTAGGGTGTAAATATTTTGTCATACAATATCATAGAAAAATATTCATAATTTTAATATTTCTCACTCGATTTAAATGATTCATATCTAAAATGAAGAAAAATTGCATTAATTATATATTTTGTGCTGATGTTTGTAACACATAAAAAAATTGGTCTGAGGTCCACCTTTTAGTATATCGATCGACTCAGAATTACTCTCTGAGTTGTTTTATTTTAATAATATTCAGCATAAATATTGCTTATAGTAACATATATCAGTGTATCCAATTTTATAGGAATTGGCCAATAATTGACCATACTTCCCATACAAAACACATTCTCAAAGCACAAAAACGCTTATAATTCTAAAGATAAATGCATTTTATTAATAAAACTTTGCACAGATAAATATTTTGTAAATATAAAGCAATAATCGAAATTTGAAAACAATCGATCCACAATTGACACTAGCTCCCATAACAGGCCCTTAGCCGGAAATTACATAAATTTACTTAAATCACAGAATTTAAAAAAAAAAACAAGTAAGAAAGTGCTATCGTCGGTCAAGCCCGACCACACGATACCCTTTACCACTAAGGTCAAAAGTGTTATTTTTTCTGCATAAAGACAAATATTTGCTAAATTTTGCCATCATACAAACATTTTCTCAAAACTTATATATTTAAGCTACTTCCGACATTTCGACTTATATGAGAGCTAGGGTCAAATGTGGACCGATTATCTCGAAATTTCGCAAATTGATTACAGTTGTTCCAAAAATTATGTATGTAAAAAATAAACTTAAAATTCCCATTATCTTCAGATTTACGAGGTTTTTAGTGATTTTTGTCTCATTTAGTGTGATTTTAAAGAAAAGTTTGTATGGGAGCTATGGTCAAATGTGGACCGATTTTAATGAAATTTGATTACAGTTGTTCCAAAAATTATGTATGTAAAAAATAAACTTAAAATTCCCATTATATTCAGATTTACGAGCTTTTTAGTGATTTTTGTCTCATTTAGTGTGATTTTAAAGAAAAGTTTGTATGGGAGCTATGGTCAAATGTGGACCGATTTTAACGAAATTTGGTACAGTGATTTTAGTTTACATAAACAATATTTGATTTAAATTCCATGAAAAAATATTGATATTTGTGGCCAACATATCAATTCCGGGAAGTGGGACCTATAGGAGGTACCATAAATAATGGACCGATTTTGACGAATTTCAATAGCCATGGTCCCATTATCAAAAAAATGATCTGTGCCAAATTTCATCAAATTATCTTTAGAATTGCGACCTGTAGTTTGATTACAAGCTTTACATGGGGGTCCAGCCAGCCAGACGGACGGACGGACATCGCTAAATCGACTCAGAAAGTGATTCTAAGCCTATTGGTATACTAAAAGGTGGGTCTAAGACAAATATTTCCATGCGTTACATATATCAGCACAAACTTATAATACCCTTTCCACCTGTGGTGGTGAAGGGTATAAACAGCACATTTTATATGTATGTAATTCTCTAAGACTAAGGGCACACTTGTTAAATTATTGGTCCATATTTGACCTTAGTAGTAAAGTGTATCATATAGTCGGGCTTGACCGACTATAGCTTGAATGACTATAGCTAGATCTTTGAAATCGTTTTTCTCCCCTAGACTAATAGCTCGTTTGTGTATTGCAACAAAACTTTAGTTGCTGGGTCTACTGACAACGCAACCAGTAGAAAAAGTTGTATTATATTAGACAACACATGTCAGTTGCTAAATGTTATCGAAATTTTGACTGACAATTAAAAACAAGAAGAAAAATTATAAACAAACAGATGTTTTAATGGATAAAAGTGAGAAAAAAATTAGAGCCGCTTTGAGATGTTTTGGATCAAAGTTTCCAAAAGACCCATGGAAATATTTCGATGAATCTAAACGAAGTCATTCATTTAATTGAGCAAAAACTCTGTAAAATTTGGATTGTCTCAAAAATTTAAAAATACAGAATAAAAGCTTGTTTTATTTTTAAATAAAGTTTCCAGGCATTATCGGATGTATAAATGGCACACATGTGTTTATCATTGGACCATGGGAATATATTATTTCCCCTTTTCTACAAAAAAAAAAAAAAAAAATCACAGCAACTAAATATTCCCCGTAGCTGAAATAACCTATAACTGGCAACTAGAATCGACTCTTGTTGATATCTACAATATGATTAATAATTGACAAGGCAACTGAGTGTCTGTTATCGGTAATCAGTTGCTATAGGTAATGTCATTTTGACAATTGGCAACACAATTAAAGTTAAGTTGCAATACACAATCGAGTCATAAGTTTAGGGACAATTTCGCAAAATAATAAGGACTTATTTCATAAGAATATAGATAAAATAGAAGTTTTAGTGGAATTTTTTTCAATTAAATTTATTCTAAATCGAAAAATTGTTATCATTAGAATCGCAGCATAAAAATATTGAATTGGAACTATATACATAAAATTCAATTTGTTTTATAATCTAAATAAAAGCATCTACTATTTGTATATAGACCCATTAGTCATTTATTGGTAAAATTTGTTTTACACTATGTTCCAAATAAGGGGTCATCGATAAAGACCAAATAAAAGTTGGATATTAATGTATAAAAAATAATGTGCGGGTGAAATCAAAATTTTTCGAAAGAAAAATACGAATTTTAAACCTCGCCATCTCCAATTTTGATGAAATTTTGTATATAATTTTCCTAGCTTATACTTTTTTTTTTTTTTTTTTAATTTCAAAATTTGTATTGACATAACATGAGATGTTTTACAAAAAGTCAAATATTTTCCAAAACTAATGGAAGATATGCTTTTCGAGATATCCTTGAGTTATGTTTAATCTCGAATACATGGTACAAAATTTGAATTCAATCAATATGAAACTACAGGACATACTCTGAAATATAAGCCTAGATTCATAAAAATCGAATAACCATTTCAAAAGTTATAGGCATATAAAAAAGAGTAGGTACATATGTTTTGAAAAAATAAAAGTATTGAATTTTAAACAGGCATAAAATCTGAACCAAAGCGAAATTCAAGATTTTAAAAAACTCTAAAAATTTTAGAAACTTAAAGAATTTTTATACAAAATTTCATTTAAATTGGACATTCGTGTGGTTCGGTATGTGTTCGAAAAATTTGATTTGACGTACCCTAAATTTACTAACCAGAATCGATTAAAAAATGTATAAAATATGTATTTTTCCTATTAAAATTAAGATTCATCCTTAAATTAAAAAAACATTTTAGTCACTTTGTGTTGCATGATAAGAAATTACTGCAATACTACATACATAAGTTCGAATTCAGTCGATTTCAATTTTTCATTTTTGTCCCCATTTAGGGAAATTTTTTTAAAAGAAAGTTTTTAAAAAATTTCGTAGAAGCCCTATTTTAAACCAATTGAAAAAAATTTAATTCAATTTGCTTTTCGAGCTTCAACTAAAATTTAAAATTTTAGTTTGTTCAAAATTTATTTGATTTATAATTTTTAATATATTACTAGGTATTTAATAGCACTTGTTTCCAAATAAGGTCCCCCTATAAGGCCGATTTAACCCCTGGGGGATCAAACTTTCAAATTGTTTTTTTTTTTTTTGAGAAATATTAAAAATAGAGCCATACAGGTATGTGATGGACATTTTTCGTTTTCAAATCGATCGATTTCAGACATATTTTTTAGCTAATTTTCGCTTATTTCCCCCAAATATATCAAAATTTTGGCTTTAATCCTTTTGACTAATATTTTATCTTTCATTTGGTTTGAATTTTTTGGGAAAATAACCGAAAATTATCGCAAAAATATATCTAAAATCGATCGATTTGAAAACGATCGTTTTCCATCACATACCTGATAACTAATTATCTGCAAAATTGTTAAAAGAAGGCATTAATCAAAAAACTTTAAATAAATACATAGTTTAATATTGAACGAATAACTTCAGTAACGAAAGTACATAATAGGGCCACTTACTAATACATATTAAAATGCCGACGGCAAATGTAAATTGTATGTAGGTATAAGAACAGTAACACAACTTATAAAAAAATCCCCAAATTAGCTGATAAATTCTTAAATCAATTAAATAAATTAAAAACTAAACTCTATTTTCCCAATTTTGATGGAAACTTTTTATTTTTGTTTAGTTTGAAATTAAATTTACACGATGTAAATGAACCCATTGAATACATTTTCATAATAAATACCCACCAATGGCAAAAAAATCTAACAGTCGCAAGCAAACATTCATACAAATAATCCAAAAAAATATGATTAAATATCTACAAGATACCCAAAAAAAGTATCTGTATATAAAAATAATTCTTTTAGTCAAAATAACAACAACACCAACGTCGACGAGGAGCAAATAAATAAAAAATCAAGATGAAATTTTTTCGCTCCGCCTAACCTTGTCATAATTTGTTATGTTTTCTCGACAGGGCTTATGTTTTTGTTGTAGTTATACGACCAGTTATTGTTGTTTATTTTTTTTTCATATTCATTTTCATATTTCCCTTTATATACAACAACAACAACTGCTATAGCACCAATCTATACAAAACAGAAAAAAACACACAACACAAGAGGAAAAAACACAAGAAGAAAAAAATTTACTTTGCTCATTTGCTTATTTTTATATATGTTCAAAATTTGTTCTTGTAATAATGCTTGTTTCTTGTATGCGCTTTTACAACAACATCCAGTATCTTTAATAATACTCATACAACTGAATGTTAATACAAAAGCCATTCAATAAAATACTCCCCTCTTTCTAAAAGCAAAAAACTAACTCAATTATTTATAAATCACAGATCCATTTAACAATCTCCCAGAAAATTTCTCAGCACTAACTCTCTTGTGTATTAATCTCACTCCAAATCATAAACAGTAAAAAAAAATTGTGTTTTATTTTAATTTGATTTGCCTTAAAATTTGCTTTGCTTTTAACTCTCTCTATATATTTATAGGGGAGCACAGGAGAGAATAAGTTCTTGCCTTTGTTTACATGTTTTAATGTTTTGTTAGTGTATCTTACAGGGGGTTCTGTTTACCATTAGTTAGAAGAGTTCAGCTGTATACTTATTGTTAATGTTTGAATTAAGGGAGTTTTGTCTATATTTTGTACAGCTCTGCTAAATGTTATGTTATAGAAATGGGGAAAATGAAATGTTAAAACTTGTTATGTTAAAGAACCTAACATTTGTTCCTTAACATAACATTTGTTTAACATTTTCGAACAAAAAGTCTTATACGCCATAACATTGTAGGATGGGGAAGTTACAGATTCTGTTATGTTAAATTGATGCATTATGTATAAAATAAGAAATTTTATATTAAGGATAAAATGTTACAATTTGTACAGAAGAGCATTTGGTATTTTATAATGTTAGTAAAGTTAATATGTATAACTATTGACAGTTCACTGTTAAAAGAAATTACTGATTGGAGATAATTAAGAGTGATTTGCTTTTGACTAATATCGATTCAATAAAATTATTTATTTCTTTAACAGGGAAATTATTTTATAAGTTCATAACAAAACAAGTAAGAGTGTTATATTCGGCTGTGCCGAATCTTATATACCCACCATCAAGTTGTGTTAAATTTAGAAACATATCTCATATATCTACAAGGGTGCAGCTAATTCAAAATCTGCACCAAAACTGGAAAAATCGCTAAGCTATTTGGTATTGTTGGTAAAACCTTTGGACTAAATTAGGTTTCCGTAGCTTTATAGTTCAACATTCAAAAATATTTTAGTGGTTTCCCCAGTATTTACTTTGATCAAAATTCGGTCTCATAACCAGGTATAGTTTTACATTAATAAGTTGTTAAATACTTTTCGTTGTGATTAATATGTAGTTAGGCTAAACACGCTAATAGTAATACGACAGGTCCATATATTTCGTTATGAGTTCCTAATGCATTCATTAATATAATGAATGTACCTCCAAATCTTTTTGATTGTAGATATAAAAAGGGGATGTTATATATATAAGAATTATAGCCAAATGTTGACCGATTATAACAAAATTTTACACACTGGCTGGTATATATAGAGAGCTTATTCTTGCAAAATTTAGTGACCATAGCTATCATAGTTTCTAATTTAATAGCTTTTAACTGGCCTTTGCTAAAATTTTTGGTTTCCGTGAGTGTTTTTCACATGAAAGCTAAAGTCAAATATGGACTGATTCCTATAAAATTTGATAAACTGATCAAAAATTGCATAAAACTTCCCTATTTTAAATTTAATCGTCATAGCTATTACAATTGTATTCAATTTATCAGCATTAATGTGTTTCCCGGGGCGGGGTTATATGGGAGCTCTAACTAAATTTGAACCGATTTTGTCCATTTTCAACACACATCTTTTTCAAGATATCCAAAATACTTTTGTAAAATTTTGTCCCTCTAGCTCTTTTCGTTAAAGCGCTATCGTGCTTTTATCTGACGGACAGACGGACATAAACAACCTTTTCTTTATGTATTTTTGTGTTTCCATAAGTTTTTTATATGGGAGCTATGGTCAAATGGTGACCGATTGTGACGAAATTTTGCACACTGGCTGGCATTGACATAAGACTTCCTTGTGCTTAATTTAGTCTTACTAGCTCTAGTAGTTAAGGAGCTATCACGATTTTATCTGACGGATAGACGGACATAAATCCCCTTTTCTTTTTGAATTTTTGTGTTTTCGTAAGTTTTTTATATGGGAGCTAGGTCAAATAGTGACCGATTGCACACTGGCTGGCATTGATATAAGACTTTCTTGTGCCAAATTTAGTGGTTATATCTGTTATTTATTGGCATTTAAGTGTATTTTGGGTGAAATTTAGCCTGTTTTCGTAAGTTTTTTGTATGGGAGCTATGGCTAAATGTGAACTTCTAGATACCAAATTTTGTCATCATAACTGTCATAATTTGTCATTTATTAGCAAATAAGCGATTAGCCTAGACGAGGTTATACGGGAGCTATGGCCAAATGCTAACCGATTTTGCCCGATTTCAATACCAAAATTTTCTCATAGATAAAGAATGTTTTTGCTAAGTTTCAGTTAGCTAGCTCTTTTCGTTTAGACGTTATCGTGATTTCAACAGACAGACAGCCAGACGGACAGACAGACGGACATAGCTCAATCGTCTTAGAATTTCATAAGGATTCAGAATATATATCGTTTTTGATTTTTGAACCAATATTAAGGAAATTACAAACGGAATGACAATCTCAATATACCCCCCCATTCTTTTTGATGGTGGGTATAAAAAAAACTGTTATCATATCAGTGTGATTAAGGTCCGCTAGGAGCACCTTAAAATGGTCAGGATAGATATATATTTAATATTCAAAATGTTACAAGTCCAATTGGCCAATCAATGAACTATAACAAAATGAAATTATAAATTTACTGCGATAAATTTACCAACGATATGTATGTGCATATCGCTGGCTTAACATGCAAAGGCACTAAGTCCATATTTTGTAAATATTTTTGCATTCTATAAATGTAATTTTTTGTATTTGTCTTTGAGTTCTTTGTGTGAAAAAGATATACTAAATAATCAGTATTTCCAGAGATACAAGATTTTTTGGACTTAGAGCTCTATTGCTTAGTACAATACTGACATGTTGATATTGAAAAAAATGTTGTCCACAATAATTATTTATTAAAACGTTGATAAACTGCACTTTTATAGGGACTTAGAGCTTTTTTTTTTTTTTAAATTGGACTTAGTGCTTTTGCTCATTACAACAAAAAAGCAACAAAAATGAGATAAGTAAATTTTTTTCTTTATAAACAATATATTTTTACTAATTGTATATTATTGCATTAAAATCTCAATTTCTTGAAAAAGTGCAAAGGCGCTAACTTTGCATGTTAAGCCAGCGCACAGTGGGAGGGTTTAAAAATAGAACTTCTAAGCTGTTGGGCGGATGTAAAAACAAAATGTATGTGGATATAGCAGAAGTGTTGGAAAGCCTAAATTGTACAATCGACCCCCAAAGTAGGGCCTCGGACTCATAAATCACTTAAAACGATATATAATTGTCATTTCCCAACCGATTTGGAAATCATACTATATAACGAATGTATAGGTCAATTTCTACAAAAAAAAAACTTCGATATCAATTAAAACAATAAAATTTAAACAATAAAATACTGTACCGATTTTTTTACTTAAATACCCAGCAAAACTTTGGTAATGGCAAGTACTCTGATAACTGGTTACCTTGTAACGACTACAACGTACCATCCGAATAAATAATAAGTTATTACAGAAGTACTTATTTGTAATTAAGATGGTAATTTAAACTGAATGGCCCCGGTTCGAATCCCACCAGGACCAACAATTTTTTTTATTATTTTTTAATAAAAGAGTTTTTTAAATGATTTTTGAATTTTAAGAACTTAAATATTACCTTCTGTAAAAAAAAAATAGAAAACTAACTCAAGGTAATGAAAAAATACCATCATGAGTCAATTTTGATTATGTAGGGGATGTTGAATACCAAACACGATTCTAATTGGTCTTAACTGGGTAAGCCCAACTTATCTGGGTCATCCTTCATCTCAACTGTGGACACACACCTCCTCATGGTATCACCCGGGGAGCTAGTTTAACACCCATTAATATTGTGAGTTAACATGTTCCGAGAGTTGTCCCTCTCTTGAAAAAAAAATACAATGAAGAGGATAAAATTAGAATTGAAATGTCCCACTACCTAATATTAGAGGAGGATGTCCGAAACTTCGATAGAAAGACCAAGTAGAGGAACATTTTTCAAAGCATGGCCTATAAAATTGGAGAATATTCGCACAAGATCGAAATCCATGGAATTCTAAAATATGCTCGGACTTTGACCTTAACAGGTTGTAACATTTAAGTAAGTAAGAGTCAATCTTATGTAAAAACTTATACAAAAAAGAAGATTTAAATTGTTTAAGTTTTAAAATAATATTAAAAAAGTTTTAAAATAATTACAAAAAATCGTATAAAAATATTTTTCCAAAAATTACAACAAAGCAAAAAAAGCAGGGAAAAACAAAGTTATTTTCACATGATTTTGGATCTAAAAATAAAAATTGTTTATATTAATTATAAGCTACTAAGTTTTCAACATATGAAGTAGCTCAGTGGAAGAGTCTCTGCCTAGCAGTCGGAGGGTCTGGGTTCGAGCCCCCATGGGATCATAAAAAAAAATTTTGTATTTCGTTTAAAAATATATGTTTTTAATAAAACAACAACAAAAAAGTTGTTGCTGTTGTTGTTGTTGCTTTCAAATTGCTTACCCAAGTCATTACTTTTCTGCAATTGGTAAGTACTTGCCTCCAATGACATCCCCATGTTAATGTAATGACTTAAACAGCGAATGAGTAAGTAGTTCGTGTTCAATACTTTAACTGTTTAACTCATTATTTGGTAATGAAAAGTTTTACTGGGTAGGTATATCTAATCTAATTATAAATCGATTTTCTTGATTTAAAATTTTCTAAAAAAATTACAAAATTCTAAATATTTTACAGGCAAGTGTATTAAAAGCTTTACTATGTGAAAAGTTATAAGTGCTTAAATTTAATATTAATAAAAAAACATTTTCCCCGTTTTTTTTTTGATAAAAAGTATTTTTAGTGTTTTTAAGTTATTTAAAAAATTTCTTTAAAATTAAAAATTTCTGAAAAAAACAAGGTTTATAATTAAGTTAATAAATAACTTTTTGTTTATTCAGTGTTAGTATTATATTATAAAGTTATTATAAGAAGCAGTTTGGCAAATACTTAGATTTACGGAAGATAGAAGATCTAGAAGATACTTCTAAGGCAGCAAAGTGCAGAATCCTAGACCATGGATCCTCGCCATTTACACAGAAATAGCATTAAGTAAAGTGGTCATATGCTAATAAGATATCAGAAAAGACTACGTAAAATCATATTTGAATCATATTGAATAAAACTGGCAGACAATGAATCGAAATATTAAAGGCTTTAACGCAGACAGATGGTTCTTAGAAAGAGACTGTGACAAGAAACATTCAGCTGTTGTCGCAGAGCACTTAAATTTGAAAATTTGTCCATATATTTGTATATATTTTAAAAATTTTCGCAAACTAGAGCCAAATTTAAATTTTAAAGATTACACTGCTCTACAAAAATTTTGCTTTTTGATGAGGCACAATCTTTTGGAATAATTCTAATATAAATTTTGTCTGCTGAATTCGAAAATGATTTTAGTTTTAGTCTAGTTGGCTCTAGTTTACATGAAAAACGTCTTACCCTATTTAATAAGCGAAAATTCAAAATTCGACGACGGTATTGTCTTTAAGTTGTACTTTCAATATTTGTTAATTTACTTTGAAATTACAGAGATATTTTAGAATTCATGTCAAATTTTTTGGTTTCCAAAAATCAAAGAAACTAACAAATCTTCCATACTTTTACTATTGCTGTATACTCGTTGATGTTCTAAATAAAATGCTTTACATTTTCGATTAAGAACTATTGTTTTCATTAAAAATCGAATAAATTATTTTCTGCATTACTAATATAAATTTTAAACAAGTAAGAAAGTGCTATTGTCGGTTATACCCGACTATACGATACCCTTCACCACTAAGACCAAAGATGCTCTTTTTTCCTGTATAACGACAAATATTTGCAAAATTTTGCCATCATACAAACATTTTCTCAAAACTTATATATTTAAGCTATTTCCGTCATTTGGACTTATATGAGAGCTAGGGTCAAATGTAGACCGATTATCTTGAAATTTGAAACTAAAAGGTGGATCTAAGACAAATATTTCTATGCGTTACATACATCAGCACAAACTTATAATACCCTTTCCAACTTTGGTGGTGAAGGGTATAAAAATAGTTTTTTTTATTGGTAGTAGTTTTTGCTATAAATTTTAATAGACATACTGATACTTAAATTTTAATAAAATGAGAAGTTCTAGATCAATCGTATGTTATTTTGTTTTTTTATGTTCTACGATTTTTTAAAAACGAAAAATGTATAATAGATATTTTTTTTCGGCGTTAATTTCACGATATCTTTAAAACGACTAAGCAGATTAAGACAAATTTTAATGGAACATAAACATAAAGTTGTTCTCGAGTTTCGGTTTTATATATTGGCTCAATATAAGGGGCTTTTCACATATTACGTAACGCTATTTTCACAGATTTTTTCCTCCCCTCCCTTGTGTAACGCATTTTAATAGAAATCACATACAAAATTCTTCCACCGTAACAAAAGTCATAATCCCCCCCTAAGAGCGTTCCATAATAAGTGAACAGCCCCTAAGCAGCAGTTTTTGAGTTATATAAACACTATTTGTAAAAATTGGAGTTGTTTTACATTAGAGGAACCAGTGCGATAAAGTTTTTAAATAAATATGATATATTAAAAATGTTCATGATTAATTTGATTACACACTACAACAAAAAAAATGAAGTAAAATTTTCTGGGATATTATGCCAATTTTCTGCTAGTTACTGTTGAGTAGAACAATACTCTGTTATTTGGCATTTTCAAAACACCCCCAACATCTGGAGTTACGGGTAAAAACCGGTAAGACCGTATCCACTTATCACCCTGTAACTTAGACAATTACCACTGATTTTAATTATTTTGAAAGATATTTCAAGAAGAACCTTAGCCCTTTTCAACTGTATATAACTTTTTAAAAATATAATTTAGATATATGTGTCGTTTTTAAAATCAAATAAATATATTTATTTTTTTACTGTTTTTTACATTTTTCTATTTTCGGGACGTTGCTACACAGTAAGGCGTTGCTACACAAAAGGGACGTTGCTACACAAAAGGCTAAGCTTCACGATTAAAATCCGTTGGTAGTTGTCTAAGTAACTGTAGATATTGGGGGTGTTTTGAAAATTTCAAAAACAGTGTTGTTCTAATCAACAGAACCTACCAGAAAAATGGTATAACATCCCAGAAACTTTTACTTAATTATACCCTTCACCACCATAGGTGGAAAGGGTATATTGGGTTTGTGCTGATGCTTGTAACGCATAGAAATATTGATCTGAGACCCACCTCTTAGTATACCAATCGACTTAAAATCACTCCCTGAGTTGTTTTAAAGATGTCCGTCCGGTTGGCTGTTATCATTCTACAGGTCGTAACTTTAAAAATAATTTAATGAAATTTGGCACAGGCTCATATTTTGGTCCAAGGACGATCCGTATTCTTTTTGGAAATCGGATTACTATTTCGGGTACCTAACATCAGGATGCCTTCCCGGAATAGATTTGTTGGTCCTTTACAGCTACAAATTACAAAATTACAAATCGGCCCATATTTCACCATACCTCCCATACAAGACACATTCTCAAAAGACGTTTATATACACATAAAAGCACAAAAAACGTTAATAACTCTAAAGACATGCATTTGATTACTTAAATATTTTATAAGTATGAACAAATAATTAAAATTTGGTAACAATCGGTCCACAATAGACCCTAGCTCCCATATCAGGCCCTTAGCCGGAAATTATATAAATCTCAAAACTTTGAAAAAAAAAAATAGCTCATAGCAAATGTATGTATTTCTCTAAGACTTAAGGAAAACTTGTTCAATTGTTGGTCCATATTTGACCTTAGTAGTGAAGGGTATGATATAGTCGGGCTTGACCAACTATATCTTTTCTTACTTGCTTTTTTTTTGTCGCAGTGTGTTATTAATATTTTGATAGAAGTTAGCGGACCCATTTAGTCAGACTTTTGGCAATAGCATTTGGTAGTTATTCTTCTACTCGTATATAAGCCTTATATTAATTCTACGTTCTTAGTTTTAGATATATTGAAAAAGTTTCTGATTAGATGAATACATTACCCAAAATATTTGGAAAATATTGTTCTTTCAATCTGTGCAAGCCTTATGTTCTAGGGGTATATATACTCAGGCTCTTTACGCATACATATTTATTTTTACCCATACAAATGGGCTCTTAAGCTTTGGCGCGCCCATAGAACGTTGTCTTATTTAGCTCAAATTTTTAGAACTAAATTTTCAGACCTATTGTTTCAATATTCTTTCGTGAAGGGTATGATATGGTCAGGCTTGACCGAAGTTTAGAACAAAACTTTTCTTACATACAAGCCATTGTCACCCTAGTGTACACAAATGGTTCTAAAGAAGCAGTTGGCCATTGTCGCAGGGAACTTTAGACTCAAATGTATTGTTCTAAGGAAAACTCTTAGGTGGGGTTTATATAACTCAAGCGACTGACGATTGAGTGAAATTTATATGTGTTTTGTTATTGTAACAAAAACAAAATACATGTAGATTTCACTCAATAGTCAGTCGCTTGAGTTATATAAACCCCACATTAATCAAAATTATAGTTTTGTGAACTCTCATATAGTCCTGTGGAACACTTCGTTAAATCTAATCATACCATACACGGTATAAGTGATCTGCTTTTTATCAAAGGCATTTTTGTTGACCAGTGCTATCGAATATAATCGATATTTATTAATAAATTCTAAAAATGTGTTTCAGATCAATATAGACATGGAGAATAATTTTTTATGTCCCAAACTAGTATTCATGTGAACCGCCGTGGTATAGCAGATTAGTCATCCGTCTAGCATACCAGAGGTCCAAAGTTCGAACCCCGGCGAAAATAGAATCTGGACTGTGTCAAGTAAATTCGGAGCATTACAGGACATAATGATGAATTTCAGGTTCAACATCTTAGGCAGGTCTTTAAAGGCCTTAGTTTTATTAACGTGTTATTAACTATTCAATTGTCTCATTGAATCCTTATCGTTAATTTGAAGAAAGCATCAAACAGAACCATCAAATTTGTAATTAAAATGTCTTAAGTTTTCCGAAAACTTTAATAATAATGATTCTTTCCGTATGGACCCAACAAAAACATTTTAAATTTACATATCTACTGCAATTTTGTGGCCCAAAAACATTTCATAAAATAACCAGAAGATATCATTTGAAGTTCAACTCTTCCTAACTCCGTAGCAGAAAGTAAAAATGTTTAATGTCCAATCAAGAAGAGAACTAAACATTTTCTAAACTCTGGCAAAGAGCTTTTGCCCAAGAGTTTATTTATTGTGTTTGTATTGCATTTGTTTTGCACAATTTGAATTTGCCTGTGTTTGTTTTTCTTTCTTTTGTGGCCCAGAGTAAATTTGTTTGTATGGGAGTAAATGTTTAGATGTTGAGAGTAATTTCGCTCAGTGTTTGTTGCGAATGTAAAAATGTATCTCGGCAACATTTGTTCAGTTGGTCAAAGGCATTTGTATAGAAATGGCTCTGGGTTTGTTCTTTTAGCTCCTTTTGTTAGCAAATTTTAACATTTTGTGGGGCTTTTTTGAGGAGTTGAAACATTTTTGTGTATTTTCTGTTATTTGCTTTTTCGTATTTTTGGAAGAGTATTCTTGTTTGTTTGTTGAATGCGAGTATTATTTCTGGCGAGTAACGCAAAGATACATGGATAGAGTGTGTATCTTTTATTATTTGTTTTTTGAATACAAAAAAAAAAAAAAAAAAAATACTTATACGTTGAGTTGGCCATTTAGCTTTATAATGTTTTTCAGTGCTTTTGGGCTTCTGCTTTTGTTGAAAGTTTCTGTTGCCTTTGCTCTGGCTGTTTTTGTGTAACTTAAATTTTGTCTGTTTGTCTGTTCGTTTCGTGTTTTTCGCTTTTTAGCTGAAGATGACGATGACGACGATGGCAACGATGATGGTGGTGCGCAGCACCAAAACTTTTATGCTCTAGTTCGAATCTTGGCGTATAACGTTGCGCCAGGACTCTGGTTTTTTGTTGTTTTTTTTTTCGTTTGTTGTATATATTCAATTCATTTGCTACAAATATAATAATTGCTATAACAGCCAACTCGTACTTTCTGCTGCTGCTTGAGGAAAAAAGCATTTTATACTCTTTTCTACTCGATTCTTACGAAGACTACGATGATCTGAATAATTTTTTTTTTGTTTTTTTTTGTTGTTAGTTTTGTATTATTGTATTTGCTTAAGTTTTTTGGTTTGTTGTTTTTGTTGTTGTTGGTATTTTGTTGGTTTGTTGTACAATATTCTTGTACTTCTACTTAGTATTATATAGATTTTTTTGGATACACTTAACTTTACTTCTGAAAACTTCTATACACAACAGACGAGCGTACCAACGAACGTTTTTCCAACGTCGTCCCAAAATACCAAAAAAAAAAGAACAGAAGAAAAACCGAGTTACAAAAAAAAACCTATAACAAAAATCGAGACATCGACGTCTTTTACGTCGACTACTACGACAAAGTATTCAAAAATTTTTATTGTATTTTGAGTAGAACGCAGAAATTAAGTAAACGAATTCAAAAATACGATATTAAAACAAAAAAATAAAACAAATTTACGAAATTTTATAAAAAAAAAAAAAAAATAACAAGAAAAAAATTTTTGAAATTTTTTTTTACCGATTTTAAAATTTTGAAAATCAAAAAATTTTTTTTGAAAACTCAAAATTTTTTTAAACAAAATCAAGTGCTTCAAATCTCTAAAACTCTTGCTTAAAACCACATTTTCCTGATTTTCCTTAAAAAAAAAATTTAATAAAATAAATTTAAAAAAAGTCCTTATAAAAGAAAACTAAGAAAATTTTTTGAAAAAAAGAAAAGGATATAATTTCAAGCAGCAAAAAAACAAAAATAACAAAAACGAAATAAAATAAAATGTAATCAAGGAGAAAAAGGAAGAAAAGAAAAGTAAAACGAAAAAAAAAAAGAAAAGCAATGAAAAGCGAGCAGCAGTTTTATGGCCATAAAGGATAATTTTGCATCTAACGAAACTCAGTACAGGACGAAAAAACGGTTTAAACTCTACACAAAGGACAACGAGCGTAACTATAAAAAAAATCCTTAAAGAAAAGCCTTTAAATAAAAATCGTTTAAGATTTCGCTTAATAAAACAAATAATTAAATTTATCTAAAATGAGAAAAAATCGAAAAAATAAAAAATTTTTTCAATAAAAAAACAAAAACACACAAAAATTTATAGTTTAAAAAAATCCAAGAAAAAGTGCTTAACCCTTAAAAAATTTAAAAAAATATAAAAAGAAAAATTACTAAAAATTGCCTTTAAATAAGCTTTCATCAAAAACGGGCTTTTGCTTTTTATTGT
The DNA here is from genome assembly GCA_933228675.1 of Stomorhina lunata. NCBI lineage: Eukaryota > Metazoa > Arthropoda > Insecta > Diptera > Rhiniidae > Stomorhina > Stomorhina lunata. The sequence continues at coordinate 83,842,165 of OW121741.1, read as the reverse complement.
AAAAAAGCTGGAAGTGCGTAAAACACGCGTTCCTTAATATCTACACACACTCCCATACATAAACATTTATTTATACCAACACATACATGCATTCATATATAAATATAGATATATCCTATATTTTTTGCTAATGTCTATAAAAAAAGTGTAATGAGCCATTAAAGTGTAATAATTTATAGTCAACAAAAAAATACTCCCCTTTATTTTGTCATTCACTCAAACATTAAAAAATTTAATTTAATAAAAAAAAAATTCAAAAAAAATTTTAAGCAAAAATTTCATAAAAAAAATCTCTCTAAAAATAATGGTGCTAATTTTACAGTGCATTTAAAACACATCAAGTTATTTAAATACACAAAAAAGAAAAAACTAAAATTTTAAATATACAAAAAAATTTAAAAAAATCTTCAAAAATATAAAAGATAAAAAAATTCAAAACAAAAATTTCAACCAGAAATTTTCTTTAAAATTAAAAAAATTTATAAAAAAAAAATTCCTTAAAATTTTTTTCCACTAAGAAAATTTTTTCAAAAAGCCGTCGGCATTTCTTTTCGTTTACCGTTTGCAATGCAAATTTTTTTGTTTGCATTTCATTTGTTAATACTTTATAAAATTTAAAATCTTTCGTTTTTTTCTTGTTCACGTTTTGCATAAATGTTGCAAATTTACAAATGGATAACTGAAAACTCACTTTGAAACAAGCAGGTGAGTTTTTTTTTTTTTTCAAATATAATTTTCTTGACAACATGTTTCACACTTAGAGATTTAGAAAATAAGAAAAACTTAATAAATTTGAAATGCATAATTAATAGAAACCGATTATATGATACCCTACAATAAAGTGCTAAACATAAACTAATGAAAAGGTATGATAATTAAACAAGCTCAATTAGTTATGAATCGGTCCTTTCAAAATTTTTAGGTTTTCCTAATACACATACACTAAGACTAGCCAGAGGTAGAACTTGTTCTTGTCAAACATATAATTTGATATTGTGAAGCCCTCCACTAACTAGACCCATATGTGCTCAATTATAACCCCATACGTTAGTTTTTTCGAGATCAGTGTACACTTAAATTACACTCCGATACTCGGAATACGACCTACCTTGGGTTGTAGGCCTTATTGAATACATGACGAATAGTCCGAATTTCAGAAATACATACGTAAAAGTTTAGGAGTTATAAGCAAAAACGATATGAACGAGGCTCGCCAACTTATCGACTTATAGCTCAGTCAGTTTGTATCCGATTTTATTTTTTTAACAACAAATAAAATAAAACAAATTGCACTTTAGAATGACATATCGTTTTTGATACATTTGTAAAACAAAAGAATTTTTTTTTTGTTAAGAATTTTAATACAAAACAAAATTTGTCCACTTTTTTTTGACTTTAGCAGCTTTTTATTGCTTATTCTTATATGAAAGCTTACAAAAGTTTATATCAAAACAACAAGAATTTAGTTCCAGATAAAATATAGTTTCGATTTTTTTAAACAGACGAAAAACCTAAAAGTTATTAAACTTTTTATAAACCGACTAGGCCAATTTTACCAGAAATTCATTGTAAAAATTTTTTGTTTGCAATCGAAAAATTTTAACTTTGGAAAAAGTTAAATAACCAGAGACCGAATATTGTTTTATTTTTTAAATCAATCAAGTATAAATATCATTGCCGATGAAAATTTATTTTCATTTCGATCGATGAATAAAAATGAGGGATTTATATTTGAAATATAATTATCAATCATGATGAAAATTTTAAATATCTTGAACGATAAATATCCGAACAGAAAAATATTTTATTGATTGTTTTTTTTTTGAACTTCTGTTTTGACTTTGAAAAATAAAATATTTTTGAAATTATAAAACTTTTAACAATGAATGTATGAATATGTTTTCAATTAATTGTAATGTTTTAGGACATCGAAGTTAAACCTAATAGTCCTAATGGAACTATTGGTGGTTTATTTGACTCGCAAAACCATTTCAACATATAATTTGCAACAATAATTGAATTTATTGTTATTTAAACGTCCTAAGGACTTTTTATACCAGGACAAATCTTCTTCTGTCATTCTTGGCTCCCAGTGGAGCATAGGGAATGGAAGAATGCAGAATTGCCTGACGTCTCTAGCTACCAGGTAAGAACTGTATCCAAATCCCACTGTAACCTTCTCGTGGTACATCCTGGAAACCTTAGCAACCTAGTTTTAGATGCGGTAAACAACCAGTGTGGGATTCTAGGTCAGGGCTAATATAAAAGGGAGTTATCTAAGAACCATTCCAACGTATATGGTCTAAGGGTCTAAGATAATTGTACTTCGTAAAGTACGAAAATGCAGCGTCTGTTCAACATGTTAGTTGCGGCTGCAAGCGGGCCTCAGTCTCGGATCGAGCGGCTCGCTATACAAGGCACGTGTGTCTTTGGACCCATCACCCACCGACTAAGCATTCACGATGCTTTAAGCATTAAAAGAAACAATATTACAGAATATACTACTCCATAATCATGCGAGAAATCCCCCTGCTACGGCAGTTGGCGCAAGGATTTTGGAGTTTCCTAATCTATGCAAGAACATTATGATGAATGAAACCAGGACAAATACAGAAATAAAATTTAAATATTTTCTACCAATTTTTTTTTCATCGGATGAAAAAAGATGAAAATAATTTTGAACTGATAAATATCCCAAAAGATTTTTTTATTTTTTATTTTCATCGGATTGAAAAACGATACAAAATTTTTTGAACAATTAAAAATCTTTGGGGATATTTATTATTTTTTAAACTTCAATGATTGTTTTTGTATGGATTAAAATATGAAAATATTGTTTTAAAAGTATTAATATTCGGTCTCTGTAAATAACTTTTGTAAATGTCAACCGATATTAATAAGTAAGGTCTCGTTATTTTTTATACGGAACTAGCTTTGAAAGACAGTATAGAATAAAATAGTTCTTTTTTTTATAGAAAAAGTTGAAATAATTGCTTTTGAATTTTAAAGAAAAAACGAAAAAATATAAATAAGCGAAACTTAATAAATTTCTTAGAGTATGAGTACAGCTTGTAAAAGCTTCATCCCTTGACTTTTCAAAACTGTTTTAAAATTTGAAAATCGCTCTGCAAATGTGTGAGTTGGAGGTACTTAAGTACTACGGCCTACTCTAAAAAAGTTTTTCGCGTATATCTCAAAATTATTAAAGTGTAAAAAACTTGATTGTACACAAATAATTTTAATGATTTTCGGTACATTAAAGTGATTTGATGTATAAATAGGTTTTAACTAAATTTGATAGCCTGTTCCACGATTTTGAAAGAAAATCTATTCGAAAGAAAGTGAGTAACTCGAATTCGTATTAATTTTGGTTTCACTATTTCGAAGCCTTTCGTTCGTGTCTATTCGAAAGCAAAATATCAAGTGACTCATTTTGACATTTGCTTTCGCATTGCTGGTAACTTGTTCGAAATAGTGAAACAGAAATTTGTATTAAAATACGTTTTCTTTGGACTCGTTTTTCGACTTATCTTTCGCATAAAATAAAGTTAGTGAAACCAAAAACAAATTTCTTTCGTATATGATAAGAAAGAAAGCTCTCGTTCGAGATCGTGGAACAGGCCATAAATTTTTTTTATTTTTTTTTGGCGATATCCCAGTTGTTTATGGACCGCTTTTAATGAAATATAAAAGGGTGCTGAAAGTTTAATAAAAACAATATACAATTCATGTCTCTCAGGAGTTTTATAAACACGATTTTAGCACAGGGACAAACTGCACATGTCTTAAATTTGTAATATAACTCTAAAAATGTTTAAGGCATTTTGTGTATGACATTAGGGTATGTATTGTATAACAAATTGTAGTTAATCTTTTAAGGATTTACATAAAAAACTCAGTAAAATTCTGTAATAAACAACACCAAAATACAAAATTTTTAATAATATGGAACTTTTGGGTGCGATATTTATGTTAAATTGTCGTATTAAAGTATTAGATATCAAAACGAGGGTTACCTTTCCAGAAATTACACAAAAATAATTTAATATGTTTGATGAAGAACTCATCGAACTCGATCTATTGACTTGATAGATGTACGTGGTTAACCAAAATATTTTCTAATAAAGCCCTGATATTAAATTAAAATATATATATTGAATGTAGGTATGTATCTACATCAACATATGGCTTGCATTATATGTATATAAACTTTTATTACATGTTATATTCAAGATTTCACAAATCAAAATACCAATTATTTCCAAATACTATTGCTCAAGTACTCTTCCAAGTTAGTGCACTTACTTTAAAGTTAAACATAACTATTTCAGAACTTTTACGATATAGCTACGATACGTTATGTTTTGCAACATAGTCTTAATATTCACTCCAAAACTTGAAGCTGAAATATTCATCTAAATTAGTCTACTAACAAGTGAAAATCGAATTGTTTATACAGATTTTAAAAATTAAAACCCCTATGAAAGTAGAAACAATCTATATTGGTTTAGTAAATTCAGATAAAGGTGTTTAGGGAATTACACTTAGTGGAAATCTACACAGACCGACAAAACAATACCCCCAAGGTAGTTTCGTTGAAGTACCCATCTTAATCGTTCCACTATCTTTAAAAATATATGCATTTAACTACGATCTCTGCCGAGATGCAAAATGTTACGTATTCTAATATTGTATTTTAAAGACCCAATATCATTCATCCATTCATAGTGCCCACGAAATTCCAATTGGAACAAGCGGTACTTTTCTCAGGCAATGAGCTGTATCCGACCCATTGAAAGGGATCTACGTTTTAACTCTGGCTTCGAACAGCAAATGTATTAGTTAAAGAAGTTTTATATAGTCTAATACTCAATAACCAGTAGCTAGCTGAGAATTGATTTTTTCTAGGGGGTCTGGCCGGGGATCGAACTTCGAATCTCTGACATGCTGGGCGGATGACTAGTTCATATACCAATATAAACCAACGTAATTCCAAAATTATACCATTACCTCAAAATGCTGGAAAACTAATAGTGAAAGGCATTTAAGTTTTGGTATTGTTTTTTTTTATATGTGGGAAATGTTAGGTCAATTTAACTAAAATTATATCCAATTTTAAAAGTTTTAATATTTTTCATAATATATTGGCCTGACCCCAACCTTTAGGTCTACCGATAGACTAAGAAAAACACCCTGAGTCGATTTAAAGATGTCAGTCAGCCAGTCCGTCTGGCGGATTAAGGAATTGGTAGCAATTCTGAAGATAATTTGATGAAATTCGTATAAATCGGTTCATTATTTAGGCTACCTTCCATAGATCAAACTTCCTGAAATTGAGATTTGAGTATATTGAGTATATGAGTATAATTCTATAAAATATAGTCAAACTTGACATTGATGTGTAGTCTGAATCCTAATGAAAATATAAGACGATTGAGCGATGTCCGTCTGTCTGTCTGCCTGTTGTCGGCACGATAAAACCTTAACGAAAGGATATAGGTCACTGCAATTTGGCATAAATATTCTTCATTTCACTTTGGTATAGAAATCGGGCATAATCGGTTCACATTTGACCATAGCTCCCGTATAACCAAATATTTTCGATATCTCGAAAAAGTTGTGTATTGGAAAAAAGGGAAATCGGTTCAGATTTAGTTAGAGCTGCCATATAACCCCGACACAGGAATAAAATTAATGTTGATAAATTAAATACAATTTTAATAGCTATGATGACTAAATTTAGAATAGAGAAGTTTTATGTGACTATTGGTCAGTATATCAAATTTTATAGGAATTGGTCCATATTTGACTATAGCTTTCATATAAAAACCACTATTGAAAAAAAAAAAATGTAACAAATTCTATTTAAAATTTATTAAATTAGAAACTATGATAGCTATGACCATTAAATCTTACAAGAACGAGCCAGTGTGTAAAATTTTATGACAATCGGTCATCATTTGGCTATAGATCTATATATGTATATAACATCCCCTTTTTATATCTACAATCAAAAAGGTTTGGAGGTATATTCAGTATATTAAGATTGGATAGCTATCAATCAATGTTAAGTCCAGACTTTATAACGGTGGATGCATTTGAAACTCCTAACAAAATATATGGACCTGCCGTATTACTATCAACATACAGTGGTCGGCATATTTATTTTGACATATTATTTGTTTTTCTTCTTTTTTATTTTTTGTCCATTGCAAAATAGGTTAAATTGCAACATATCGGGTGTTTTTTATTGAGGTATAGAACTTTAAGTTGGCATCACTTTTTTAACTGGCGGCCATTTTGTCAGCTGTCAAGTGATTAATATTTAGTTTGGTTTGCCATTTCATCATGAACAGGTTGACAAAAGAACAACGCTTGCAAATCGTGCAAATTTATTTCGAAAATAATGGTTCAGTTCGCGAAGTTTACCGCAAGCTCCGTCCATTTTATGGTCGACATAATCGTCCATCAGAGCAATTAATTCGGTTAACCATGGATCGTTTTCGCACTACGTTTACTCTATGTGCTAATACGCATCCGCAGCGACGTCGAACAGTGCGCACCGAAGAAACAATTGCCGCTGTAGAGCAAAGTGTTGAAGAGCACCCGAATGAATCGATTCGCCACCGTGCACAGCAATTGGAGCTTTGTCCATCAACTTTATGGAAGATTTTGCGCAAAGATCTTGGCTTGCGACCTTACAAGATCCAGCTTGTGCAAGAATTAAAGCCGCGAGACCATGCAATGCGTCGTGATTTTGGTGTATGGACCGAAAATGAGATTGATCTCGATGCTGATTTTCATCGCAAAATTTTGTTCAGTGATGAGGCTCATTTTTGGTTGAATGGCTACGTCAACAAGCAAAATTGCCGCATTTGGAGTGAAGAGAATCCACATGAGACCCTTGAGACGCCATTACATCCACAAAAACTGACTGTTTGGTGTGCTCTATGGGCTGGTGGAGTCATTTGGCCATACTTCTTCCGAAATAATGCTGGAGAGTCAGTTACCATAAATGGAGACCGGTATAGAGCCATGATAACCGACTATTTTGTTCCCCAATTGGATGGCATGAATGTGGATGAGTTGTGGTTCCAACAAGACGGCGCTACATGCCACACAGCGCACGTCACAATTGATTTATTGAAGGAAACATTCGATGAGCGCATAATTTCGCGGAATGGACCTGTCAATTGGCCAACAAGATCGTGCGATTTGACACCACTGGATTATTTTCTTTGGGGATATGTGAAGTCGCACGTCTACGCCAACAAACCAGAAACGTTAGGGGACTTGGAAGCCAACATTCGTGGCGTTATTGCCAACATACGGCCCCATATGCTCGAAAAAGTAGTTGAAAATTGGACCTGTAGAATTGGCTTTATTCGAGCCAGCCGCGGCGGCCACATGCCCGAAATCATATTTAAACATTAATGGCATAAAATTATCCTTCCAATAAATCCAAATTGATGGACATTAAAACGATTTTCTTGTGTTTTATTTCAATTCGAAGTTCTATACCTCTAAAAAAAAACACCCATTATATTGTTATTTATTAGAACACAAAACACTTTTCACATTTTTAACGTTTTTGTAATATTTTTTTTTAATTGAAACTAAAAAGTCGAAGATTTAGTATAAGGCATAAGTATTTTGACATGTTTTTGCATTGCATATCAACAAATTGGGAACTTCAAGGTCAACAAAAATTAAGAATAATTATTTGGATTAATAAAAAATGTATCCACCTTTAGTATTTTATACTTTTTGGAGGCGATTTGGGACGGAATTCATCAAAGGTTGAAAAAACTTCATAGAAATCTATTTCCAAGCTTTTGTGAAAAATTACAAAAAAATTAAAAATGTGAAAAGTATTTGTGTTCTAATAAATTACAACATTTGTTGCAATTTTAACTGTTTTTACTTATTTTTTTAATAACATTGCACCAGAAGTAATAAAATAAGAAAAATAAATGCTATGTCAAAATAAATATGCCCACCACTGTATTTGGCCCAACTACTAAGCACAACAAAAAGTACTTACCAGCTTGTTAATGTAATGTGATTATACCCGGTTATGAGACCAAGTTATGCAAAGTAAATACCAGGAAAACGACTAAGATACTTTTAAATAATGAACTATAAAGCTATTAAAACCGAATTTAGTCCAAATATTTTACCAACAAATCCAACAAGAGTAGCAAATATTTTCGAATTCGGTTCACATTTTAAATTAACTGCCCTCTCGTAGAAATTTGAGATACATTTCTAAATTAAACACAACTGTTGGTTGGTATATAAGATTCGTCAGAGCCGAATATAACACTCTTATTTGTTATGTGTAAAATTAAACATTTCTTCGATTTTTATACCGGAAAGCCAGCGGGATCAATAGTTCAAAAGATATCCATGAATTAAGTACAAATCTTCACAATTTTCCCCCGGTTTTGACCAATGAATTATGGTTTAAAAAATAACAAATATTTCTTTGTTCCATTTCTAACCCACATTTGACTAATTTTCGAAAAAAAAACAATCATCAAAGCTTTTGTAAATGCAATAAAAAGTTTTCTTATCTCTTTTAGTTTAGGAGATATAACGGGTATATTATTTTGCATACCATCTTAGGGAAATTTTAAACCTAACAAAAACAAGTAAGAAATGTGCTTAATTTTCGTATTTAAAAAATTAATTTAAAAAAATCGACAGTGGTTGTTGAATAGGAGATATCGCCAAATATCGTTTGAATCAAATTTCTTTACAAAGATTTTTATACAATAAACTAATTTATTTTTCAACACAGTCTTCTTTTTTATCCCTCAAGAAAAATACGATTGTCGAGGTCATCAGAATATTTTCTTGTGAAATCATTTCGTTGTCAAATTTCTTTTCGCCGAGCTATTTTATTAAGCAAAGACTCTATAATATAAAGTGAAATTAAAGGCGGTATACTTTTTTTAATGGGACTTTTCAAAATAACCATACGGCAAATAAATGTATTTAAGTGCAACATCTTTATATTATAGAGTCTTTGGTTTGACTTTGACTTCCACATGATGGATCCACGTTTCTGCATTAAACTAAATGCTTATTTAAATTTAGACACTTTGAATTTCCCAATGAAAAGGCAAAAAAGTTCAAAAAGTTATGGTTTAAATTTTAAATGACTTAGAGATGAATGGACTAGTTTTAAGCAATTTTTCAAGATTTGCTTTTCGACACAACCTAGAAAGTGAACCTGAATTCATTTGAATTTTAGAAGTAAAAGGAATTTGATTTTTACAATACATCTGGGCAAATACAAAACACCCTGCAGAACTATTGTACTGTAGGGTGCATAAAAGACACCTGTAAACATGATTTTGAATTCTCTTAAAAAAAATGTCAAATTATTTCAAGTGACAATTGAAACAATTGTTTAATGTGACAAAATATTTCAAGTGTATCCATAGCATATTTTGCCTTTTAGTTATAGCTATTGCTATTGTTGTTGTTATAGTTGTTAAACAATTAATTAAATTGTTCGTACATTAAAGTTTTAAAGTTAATTTCAACATAAAACTGATGCTAACAAATTAAATTTATGCATTTTTTAAAGCATTAATAAAAAAAAAAAAAAATAATATGATTTAATTTAAATTATTTGAAAATAAAATGTTAAAAAAATCATTTAAAGTTAATTAAGTATTTAAGATTTAAGTGAAGTGTATTATTGAGTTATTAGATTGATAATAATTGATTAATAGATTGATTAATAAAGATATTACAGAAAATGTTTAAAAAGTTATGCCTTAGGCACAAACATACCATAAGTTCATTACTAGCAATGTTTTCCATTACTTAGTAATGAACAAAAATGCTTAAAAGATGTAGAACTGCTTACACAACAGCATTTAAGGGCATTACTTAGTATTCCCGTGTGCAAGCAAGGAGTAATTTTATTTGTAAGATAATTTCATTAGTACCTGGTTGACCGAGCCTTGCTCGGAGCTTTATGATAAGCATTTTAAGGAAAATTTTAAAGTTTAAATTTAGAGGAAAGACATTATAGAAATATTCAGTTAATTTTTAATTATTTGATTTATTTTGTCCGACCAACACATAGTTTGCATAGTTTATAGTTTAACTCATTTTGAATAATTTTGGAAATTATTCATATCAACAGAAACCTCCATCGACTCATGCGCAACAACTTTGCTAAAGATTATAGTCTGTTCAAATGCACAGTTTACGATGTAATTCATTTTGAGTAGTTTGCAGTGGCGCCACCTGAAGTTGTTCATACCATATAAGAAACCTATGTCCGCTTATTCGTAACAACTTTGCTTATGATTATAACATGATCAAATGCACAGTTTACGATTTAATTCATTTTGAGTAATTTTCTGTGGCGCCACCTGTCGGACTTTGCTCATTCCAATTCATAAACCTTCTTCGGCTTATCCGTAACAACTTTGCTGAAGATTATAACATGATTAAATGTACAGCATACGATTAAATTGACTTTGAGTAAATTTCAGTGGCGCCACCTGTCGAAATTTCTTCATACCAACTAAGAAACCTTCGTCGTCTCATGTGCAACAACTTTGCTAAAGATTGTAGCATGATTAAATGTACAGATTACGATTAAATTGACTTTGAGTAAGTTTCTGTAGCGCCACCTGTCGGAAATTATTCATACCAACTAAAAAGCCTTCGTCGGCTCATGCGCTACAACTTTGCTAAAGATCATAGCATGATCAAATGTACAGTTTACGATTTAATTAATTTTTAGTAATTTTCAGTGGCGCCATCTGTCGGAAATTAGTCTTATCAACTTTAAAACCTTCGCCGGCTTATCCGCAACATCTTCGCTAAAGAGCATAACACAATCAAATTCACAGTTTACTATTCTATAAAGAACATACATACAGACAAACATTCATTTGTTTAAAATAATACTAATTTTTCCCCCTTTTTATTCCCTAATTTCTAAAAGTTCCATATGTATATTTGGTACTTTTTTGGTGCCAATTGAATTCGGTACATTTTTTAAAACGCATTTAACATAATGTATAATGTTCCTATTCATATTACTTTGGAGATGTTAAGTTATCATTTTATCCCTTTTTTACCTATTTTGGCTCCAAAATCAAAAAAGTACCAAATACGTGTTTCATGTTTTTTTACATCTATTGATTGCAGTACCAAGTTTCTTTCTATATTCTTTAGTTTAAAATATAAGAGTGGGTTAAAAAGGTGTCAAAAAAACTATTTTCACCCTTTTTTACCCCCTATCGGACATAGTTTCAAAAAAGTACCAAACACCTGTCCGCTTATTTTCATAGCTGTTTAAAACGTAATTTTAATTTTGTTTCTATACCTATTACTTTAGGAGATATAGCGTTTTCGATTTTTTCCCCTTTTTACCCGTTTTTACCCTCTTAGAGGTAAAAGTTCCAAAAGTCCCTTCTTCTTCGACCTATACATCAAAAAAGATACCCACTGTCCAAATTTTATCAAAATCGTTATAGCCGTTTTCGAGATAGCCATTCTATATATATATAAATACATACAATTATTGCTCGTTTAAGAATATAAGATAAGATAAGATAAGATATTCATATAAGTTTTACTGTAGTGTATTGCACAAAGATCCCAATTTATTACAATAATTTATTATTGTAATAAATAGGTTTTTGATAAAACCAAAAAATGTTGATGGTGAAAACTTTCCAAGACGCCTTTCGATGGTTGGTTAGGCCATCTCTTCTGGAGGATTATCCCTAGGGATTATTTATTACAATAATAAATAATTGTAATAAATTGGGATCTTAGTACAATACTCTACAGTAAAACTTTTTAATTAAATGTTTGATGTCCCAAAATTTTTGATAAACCTTTTGGATAATCTATTTTTTTATAGAGTTTTCTTCGAGAATTTTAAATTATAATTTGATTCTTTTAAGTCATGGTCCGAAACGGTTTTTATACCCTGTGTAAAAGAACTTGAGCGAAAAGAATATTTGATACGTGAAAATCTTTTCATAGAAAGCTTCACAAAACTAAGATATTTTCAGATTTTTATCGATTTTGTCATGGATTTCCTCTTAAATCAAATGGATTTGAAAAAATTTTGAAAAATTCTTGTTTTCATAAAAATAATTTTAAGGTTATTGAGGTTGACATTTTTGGAGTGGGCCTGACAGTTTATCACTCATATTGTATAAATGCTTGTTTTAAAGATAATTCGTTAATCTTTTTATTTTTGTATTTATGATTTTTGCAAAAAATAATCTGCTTTAAATATTAAATACATTTTTTTTTATATTTTAAATAAATATTTTTCATTTAAAGCAATAACAATTTTGTTCTAGTTCCAACAAGAATATTATAAATTAATATAACAAACATTAATAAAATGTCAAATATGACATTCAATTTGTATAAATACGTTTCAAGCAATAAATACGAGTATCTACATATATTTTTATATTTATTTGTACTAAATATATTATAGTTGATCATGCCCATTTGCTGCAATAAAGTCATAATTCAAGAAAAAATATTTGGTTTCCATTCATTCAAAACTACTAGTTAATTTGTTTAGTTTAATTTAAGAGAAAAAATTCCAAGTTTTCCTTAACTAGGTTTCAATGTTTACAATCAGATTTTAACTTATCATCTACATCTTCTGCAAATTTACTCACTGCAATTTTTAGTCTAGCACGTGCCTTTCATTAAGACAGTGTCTTTTCATGACAGACACTGGTAAGGATCCATCATATCTTAATAGATATAGGAATCTGGAGAAACCTTTCCTTCTTAGAGAGGACTAAATTATGTCTAGAATAAATACATCATCGCCAATCTACTATTTAATGTATCCCATCATTTTTAGAGCAGTGATGGCCAATATAAATACCAGGATTTTAACAGCAGTGATGACCACAATAATATAAAAACAACTGATAGATCTATTGACCTGCCCTTCGCTGGTCTAGTGGCAGGTCAATAGATTCCAGTGTATATGGAACTAAAAGGAAGTCATTTTGCACCAACATAAAGTGAAAACGAAACCGCTCTGAAAAATAGTTGGAAGATCTGCCGCAGATTTAGTTCAGAATAACAGAATACGGAAAATTTATTACATCTAAGCTAATCTCCAGAATTTCGGCCGAAGAAATACTTTAGAGATCCGATAGGCTTAGTGCAATATTAAGCTGAACGTGTTTGTAGTAGACCCGGATTATTGAGTAGATAGCTATCATTATTAGTGCTATTAGAACAAACCTCTATAATATAAAGATATTGCACTCCATAAATTTTATTTCTGCCATAAGCAAAATTAAAGTTGATAAAGAACAATGAAAAACACACAAACAAACATACATTTCATGAGCACGTGTGTGTGCCTTAGCATTCTCTCATTGAATAATCGGTTCCATTAGTTGTTTCCGAATTAGAGTAAAAGCGGTATACTCTCCTTTTTATGGGACTTAACGAAAAGACCATACGGAAAAAATGTATAGAAGTGCAGAGTCTTTGGTTAGAGTGAAGACAACGGTTGCTTGTAATGTCAAGCTTTTTTTTAAGGATAGAAACTTTTGCGATTTATAGATGTCTCTTATTAAGCTGTTTAAATGCTACTTCTTTTCGGTAACAAATTCATAAACAGGTTTTAAGGCATCCGGTAGGATTTTATCCATTCAAGTTAGACGATCCTAATTTGGTCTTAATACAATATTTGCAGGAAACGTACACTCAGAAAATTATTACAGTGAAGCCCGACCATACGATACCCTTCACAACTATGATCAAAGGTATTCTTTTTCATGTATAAAGACAAATATTTGCTAAAATTTGCCATCATACAAACATTTTCTCAAAACTTATATATTTAAACTGTTTTTGTCATTTTGACTTATATGGGGGCTAGGGTCAAATGTGAAGCGATTGTCTTGAAATTTAGTAAATTGATTACAATCTTTACAAAAATTACGTATGAAAAAAAATAGTCTCAAAATTCTCATCATCTTCAGATTTACGAGCGTTTTAGTGATTTTTGTCTCATTTAGTGCATTTTGACAAGAGTTTGTTTGTATGGGAGCTATGGTCAAATGTGGTCAAATGTGATTTTAACGAAATTTAGTATAGTGATTTTGGTTCACATAAGCAGTATTTGTTTAAAATTTCATGAAAAATATTGATATTTGTGACCAAAATATCAATTCCTATGGGAGGTATCATAAATAATGGACCGATTTTAACGAATTATCAAAAAAAAAAATGATCTGTGCCAAATTTCATCAAATTATCTTTAGAATTCCGACCTGTACTTTGACTACATGGTTTACATGAGGGTCCAGCCAGTCAGCCTTCTAGCCAGATGGATGGACGGACTGACATCGCTAAATCGACTCAAAAAGTGATTCTAAGCCTATTGGTATACTAAAAGGTGGGTCTAAGACAAATATTTCTATGCGTGACATAAATCAGCACAAACTTACCCTATGGTGGTAAAGGGTATAAATACTGAAAATTCGTAACATTTGAAATTATCAGTCGTTTAGTTTTTATTATTTTTTCAATGATTGTATCAAATATAATTCGTATTTATTGAATTCTTGATTTTCCTAAAGTATCTAAGGTTTATTTAATGAAGTAGTTTTTTTTAGAAAACTGGTCGCCTATTAATTTAATTTTACTTACATAATATTCTGAGTGTACTAGTACTGTTTCTGACTCTGGTAACTAATTACCATGTAATTACTAAAACATGCCCTCCGAATTACTTATAAGTTATTACAGTAAGTACTTATTTGTAACTCCAATAGTAATTTGAACTGAATAGCCCGGGTTCAAATCCCACCAAGACCAGACTGTTTTTTCTTAAATTTAACATTTTTTTTAATAAAATAAAAGGTTTTTTAAATGGTTTTTGAATTCTAAGAAATTTAAATATTACCCAGCAAAACTTTGGTAATGGCAAGTACTCTGATAAGTGGTTACCTTGTAACGACTACAACATACCATCCGAATAAATAATAAGTTATTACAGAAGTACTTATTTGTAATTAAGATGGTAATTTAAACTGAATGGCCCCGGTTCAAATCCCACCAAGGGCAACAATTTTTTTTAGTTTTTTTTTTTATTAAAAGAGTCTTTTTAAATGATTTTTGAATTTTAAGAACTTAAATATTATTTTCTGTAAAAAAAAATTGTAAAACTAACTCACGTTAATGAAAAAATACCATGATGAGTTTATTTTGATTATCTAGGGGATGTTGAATACCAAACACGATTCTAATTGGTCTTAACTTGGTAAGCCCAACTTATCTGGGTCATCCTTCATCTCAACTGTGGACACACCTCTTCATGGTATCACCCGGGGAGCTAGTTTAACACCCATTAATATTGAGAGTTAACATGTTCCGAGAGTTGTCCCATAAGATCGATAAAAATGGGTTAGGATTACGGGCTAGTAACCCTCTCTTGAAAAAAAAAAATACAATGAAGAGGATAAAATTAGAATTGAAATGTCCCACTACCTAATATTATAGGAGGATGTCCGAAACTTCGATAGAAAGACCAAGTAGAGGAACATTTTTCAAAGCTTGGCCTATAAAATTGGAGAATATTCGCACAAGATCGAAATCCATGGAATTCTAAAATATGCTCGGACTTTGACCTTAACAGGTTGTAACATTTAAGTAAGTAAGAGTCAATCTTATGTAAAAACTTATACAAAAAAGAAGATTTAAATTGTTTAAGTTTTAAAATAATTTTAAAAAAGTTTTAAAATAATAACAAAAAATCGTATAAAAATATTTTTCCAAAAATTACAACAAAGCAAAAAAAAAGGAGGGAAAAACAAAGTTATTTTCACATGATTTTGGATCTAAAAATAAAAATTGTTTATATTAATTATAAACTGCTAAGTTTTCAACATATGAAGTAGCTCAGTGGAAGAGTCTCTGCCTAGCAGTCGGAGAGTCTGGGTTCGAGCCCCCCATGGGATCATAAAAAAAATTTTGTATTTCGTTTAAAAATATATGTTTTTAATAAAACAACAACAAAAAAGTTGTTGCTGTTGTTGTTGTTGTTGTTGCTTTCAAATTGCTTACCCAAGTCATTACTTTTCTGCAATTGGTAAGTACTTGCCTCCAATGACATCCCCATGTTAATGTAATGACTTAAACAGCGAATGAGTAAGTAGTTCGTGTTTAATAGTTTAACTGTTTAACTCATTATTTGGTAATGAAAAGTTTTACTGGGTACCTTCTATAAAAAAACGTTAACAAAAACTAACTCCAGCCCCCCTAATATCAAATAATCGTCCGAAACTTCGATGATCAAGTTTCTCAACTTTAAAAGATTGGCCTACGCAATTGGAGAATATTCGGACAAAACTGAAGCACATATATGATCGGCCTTTGACCTAAATATATGTCATTTTAGTAAGTAACAGTCAATTTTATATAAAAACTTATACTAAAAGGAAAATTTAAATTGTTTAAAGCTGAGTTCAAGCCCCCAATGGGGTTATAATTTTTTTAATAAAACAACAACAAAAAAGTCTTTTTTGTTGTTTTCCAATTGCTCACCCAAGTCCCTGCTTGGGTAAGACATCGCTATGTTAATGTAATGACTTAAACAGTTAATGAGTAAGTAGTTCGTATTGTTGACTATCACTTTTCAAAAATCTAATAATGCCATTTGATAGAGAAGAATCTGGCAATGAAAAATCTATATTTTTTTCCTAAGATATATATACATATATATAGAAAAAATCGGTTGAAGTCAGCTAAATGCTGTGAAACAAAAATTTATGGTAAAATTATTGAAATTTAAAGGCTTATGTATCGAAGATATTTCAAGTGGCAAAATGTAGGTGTGAATTTTATTGAAGTCTGAGATCTTGTGTTTGTTTTAAAGAAAAAAAAAAGTTTACTGCATACATAGTTTGGGAGATATGAGCGCATCAAGATTGTCCTATAAAATTTAGCATTGGCAGTTTTCGTTGGAGAAAAAGTCAGTTGGCTCGGTTTACCTCCGTGCTCTTAGTATAATGAAGTGAAAGACAAAAGGCTTTTCTTTCGAATTAGCTAAAAAAAAAATAAAGGAAATAAAGGAAAGGACATAATAGATGCAGCAGTACTCCCAATTGGTATGCTCTCCGAGGAAGCAGAAGAAGCTCGAAACAAAGATTATAGGAATTACAGATTAATGTTTTCTAGAAAGTGCAGTAGAACTGCAACAAATACCGATGTTTTTCATCGTTTACTTGAGTCTTCTGATCCATATATAAGTAATTTAAGACGACAACCTTATAAAAATGTTTCGGAATTGGATGATATAGTTAAGGAAATGATAATTAATGAATAAAATATTTAAATATTGGCTTTAACCGGATTTCAACCGAAATCGGTAGAACTCTTTTTTAGATCAGAAAATTAAAGTGTGCCGAATTTTATCAAATTGTGGGTTATACATTGAAATGTGAAAAAATGGGGGTCCAAAGGAGGTACCTCAAGGAGTCGTCGGATTTCAACCAAAATTAGCAGGGCTTTTTTCAGGATAAAAAAATGGAAGCGTTCCAAATTTTATCAAATTCTATTGAAAATTGGGGTTTATACATTGAGAAGAAAAATAAGTGAAAAAACTGGGGTCCAAGGGCGGTACCTTAAGGAGTCGTCGGATTTTAACCAAAACTAGTGGAGCTCTTTTCTTGGTCAAATAATAGAGTTACGCCGATTTTCATGAAATTCTATTGAAAATTGGGGTTTATACATTGAGAAGAAAAATAAGTGAAAAAATTGGGGTCCAAGGGAGGTACCTCAAAGAGTCGTCGGATTTCAACCAAAATTAGTAGGGCTCTTTTCTGGATCAAGAAATAGAAGTGTGCCAAATTTTATCAAATTCTATTGAAAATTGGGGTTTATACATTAAGAAGAAAAATAAGTGAAAAAATGGGGGTCCAAGGGAGCTACCTCAAACAGTCGTCGGATTTCAACCAAAATTAGTAAGGCTTTTTTCTGGATCAAAAAATAGAAGTGTGCCAAATTTAATCAAATTCTATTGAAAATTGGGGTTTATACATTAAGAAGAAAAATAAGTGCAAAAATGGGGGTCCAAGGGCGGTACCTTAAGGAGTCGTCGGATTTCAACCAAAACTAGTGGAGCTCTTTTCTTGGTCAAATTATAGAGTTACGCCGATTTTCATGAAATTCTGTTGAAAATTGCGGGTTATACATTGAGAAGAAAAATAAGTAAAAAAATGGGGGTCCAAGGGAGGTACCTCAAGGAGTCGTCGGATTTCAAAGTTTTTTTGAATTTTTCTTATCTATATAAAACTAAATAAGTGTGCCAAATTTCATCGTTGTAGGATAACTCCTTCTATTTTTTGCAGTTAGATGTATGAAGAAATCTCACTGTGTGTCGCTCAGAAATTAAAAACGAAATTCCTAGCCATACAATTTTTTCTACCATTTTTCCCATTTATAGAGGGATTTTCAGGTATTAAAGAAACTTGTAGCAGATCTGTACCTCGTTCAATTTTTTTCCATCGCTTTTATTTTAGAGACCGTATACGTCTTTTTTATTTCTATAGCTGATTTCGGTATACATACATTTCTTTATGTTCGTTGACTGTTGACACATGAGTTAAAGACGTATCAAAGCTTTGTTGATCCTTTTCACCCCCTATCTGTCCCTTTTTCAAAAAAAGTACTAACAATAGGACTTCCTCAGATGAATCGTAGCTAATTCGCACCAGATTTTAATTATGTTATTTATCGATTTTAGAGATATTACAGAAAAATATTATTCCGGTTATATAAAATTTGCTTTTATGCATTTTTGCATAAATTCGCTATAAAATTCATAAAAGTTCACATCTTAACCTTTGACCCCGATGAAGAAACAGTTAAGCTTTTCCAATATTAAAGATTTTCTAAAGATTTAGTTATAATATGCATTATTATTATCAAAGTTGAACATAAGTCAAATTTAACAAGGATATACACAAATTATGACCAAAAATTTATATTTCTGCGAAATTCTTTGATTTCAAATCGCAGGTACAGTAAAACGGTTTATGATATAAACGTCGACTTTTTTGGTTTCTTTTCTGTTATTTGTCTGTTTTAATACACCAATGAGCAAATTCTTAATTTTTAATATTTGTTGAACAAAATTTTAGAAAACTTAAAAAATTTTTTTTGAAACTGACCTGAGAAAAATGTATAATTTTCTAATATGAAAAAATTAAATAAATTCTATTATGTGTATTTTAACAAAACTGAACTTTAAGTGCCATACAAAATTCTTTGATCTAAAAAAATTGTTTTACTGCATATCTTTAGGCATATTCTCAATTCCACACATTTTCGGGGGGAAAATTGCAATAACTCCCAAACTACTTCATGAATTTTTGATTTTTATTTATTAAGATAAAGCTCTGTTAGTTCTTTTTTATATTGCAATATTTTTTTGAAACATAAATTTGAATTATGGCTAAAACAAAAAAAAAAACAAATTTTTTCGCATGCAAATGGGCTCTTTAATTGGTAAAAGTAGGTCAAGCTTGATTTTTTGATTCCTTTCAATTCTAAGCTCAGATATTAACCAAAAACTTTACAAGTTGTATGTGATATATTTAAGTAAGTTTATGAAATTTTCGACAGAGCTAGGGTGAAATATGGATCGATTGTTGCACATGAAAAATAAAAAACACAAAAACGCACAAACAAGTATAAACTTCATGAGCACATGTGTGTGCCTTAGCTTTCTCTTGTTGGATAATCTCCATTAGTTGTTTCTAAATTAAAGTTAATGCAAAATACTCCTTTTTTCGTGGGACTTTTCAAGTGAACCATACAGCAAATCATTGTATGGAAGTGCAACATCTTTATATTATTGTAGTTAGAATTCAGTTAAAAAACTAACCATTTATGATTGTGTCGTTTTTGCATCAAATGAGTGATATGTTAAATTATTTCTTTTTTTTTTTGTCAAATTCAAGTTAAATAAACAAATGTTTTCAGATATAATTTCCGTAACAAAATGTCAACAAACCTAAAAAACTCACGGAAAAGGCAAAAAAAAAAGAAATCATAAAAATAAATTAAGAGATTAACTGAAAAAGAATCAAATGGCTCTGGAGGGAAAAATCGATCGAACAACTACCAAAACATTTAGACCGACAAGAAAAAATATTAAAAAATATAAAGGCAAACCCACCCATCATCATCAGCAGCAGAGGCATATGCAGAGGCAGCAAAGATGTCAGGCCATATAAAATTTACTTGCACAGAAATAAACTATCTATGGACTGATGGGCAATTCCTATAAATTGATGGTGAGAATGATGGTCTAAATTTAAGCTCAAATTTGCTTTAGGAAATATCAAACAAGAAACAAGTGATAGTTCATAAAGTAGATATTTTCGAATATATATTTTATTAAGAAAAAAAAAGCAGAAACCATTAATTGTGCATTTTGATAAAAACCTCAGAATAATTAAAAAGATATAAAATTTTTTATGATAAAGTGAGAAAATATATAAATTAACTAAAGACCGCTTTATAATACCAAGTCCGTCTATCTTGCATTTAGTTGCTTGTCTTTTTTTGTTATAGAACATTTAAATTTATGAAAACCGAAATAGAATTTTTGTTAAATGTTTGTACTCGTAGTTAATGTGTGTGTGTCTGTTTGGCTGTTGATTTAATTAATTTATGATGAAGCGAATCATTAAATACAGAAATGGGAAAGTGTTTTGTTTATGGGGTGCCAAGGGTGTAATTATGCCTTGTGTCAAGTTTGTATATGATACACTGAAAGAAATGGAGGGAGTATGTGATATCTGCCCCAAAAATTTCCTACAAAAATAGAAAAATTTTGAAAAATTTCCTATGAAAATAGAACATTTTGGAGAAATTTCCTATAAAAATAAAAAATTTTTGAAAAATTTCCTATAAAAATAGAAAATTTTTGAAAATTTTCCCATTAAAAAAAAAATTTTTGAAAAATTTCCTAAAACAATAGAAAATTTTTGAAAAAATTCCTATAAAAATAGAAAATTTTTGAAAAATTTCCTATAAAAATAGAAAGTTTTTGAAAAATTTCCTATAAAAATAGAAAATTTTTGAAAAATTTCCTATAAAAATAGAAAATTTTTGAAAAATTTCCTATAAAAATAGAAAATTTTTGAAAAATTTCCTATAAAAATAGAAAATTTTTGAAAAATTTCCTATAAAAATAAAAAATTTTTAAAAAATTTCCTATAAAAATAGAAAATTTTTGAAAAATTTCCTATAAAAATAGAAAATTTTTGAAAAATTTCCTATAAAAATAGAAAATTTTTGAAAAATTTCCTATAAAAATAGAAAATTTTTGAAAAATTTCCTATAAAAATAGAAAATTTTTGAAAAATTTCCTATAAAAATAGAAAATTTTTGAAAAATTTCCTATAAAAATAGAAAATTTTTGAAAAATTTCCTATAAAAATAGAAAATTTTTGAAAAATTTCCTATAAAAAAATATAATTTTTAGAAAATTTCCTAAAAAAAATAGATAATTTTTGAAAAATTTCCCTTAAAAATAGAAAATTTTTGAAATATTTCCCATAAGAATAAAAAATTTTTTAAAATATTTCTTTAAAAATAGGAAATTTTTGAAAAATTTCCTTTAAAAATAGAAAATTTTTGAAAAATTTTCCAAAAAAGGAATTTTTTTTAAAATTTCGTCTGAAAATAAGAAATTTTTGAAAAAGTGTCCATGAAACTAGGAAATTTTTAAAAAATTTCCTATGAAACTAGGAAATTTTTGAAAAATTTCCTATGAAACTAGGAATTTTTTGAAAATTTTCCTATACAATTAGGAATAAATAAAAAATAAAATTTTTTAAAATTCTCCTTTAAAAGTAGGAAATTTTTGAAAAATTTCCTTTAAAAATAGGGAATTTTTGAAAAATTTCCTATAAAAATAGAAAATTTTTGAAAAATTTCCTATAAAAATAGAACATTTTTGAAAAATTTCCTATAAAAATAGAAAATTTGTTAAAAATTTCCTATAAAAATAGAAAATTTGTTAAAAATTTCCTATAAAAATAGAAAATTTTTGAAAAATTTCCTATAAAAATAGAAAATTTTTGAAAAATTTCCTATAAAAATAGAAAATTTTTGAAAAATTTCCTATAAAAATAGAAAATTTTTGAAAAATTTCCTATAAAAATAGAAAATTTTTGAAAAATTTCCTATAAAAATAGAAAATTTTTGAAAAATTTCCTATAAAAATAGAAAATTTTTGAAAAATTTCCTATAAAAATAGAAAATTTTTGAAAAATTTCCTATAAAAATAAAAAAATTTTTGAAAAATTTCCTATAAAAATAAAGAAATTTCATATAAAAATAGAAAATTTTTTAAAAATTTCCTATAAAAATAGAAAATTTTTGAAAAATTTTCTATAAAAATAGAAAATTTTTGAAAAATTTCCTATAAAAATAGAAAATTTTTGAAAAATTTCCTATAAAAATAGAAAATTTTTGAAAAATTTCCTATAAAAATAGAAAATTTTTGAAAAATTTCCTATAAAAATAGAAAATTTTTGAAAAATTTCCTATAAAAATAGAAAATTGTTAAAAAATTTCCTATAAAAAGATATATCTCTTTGTGATATTTTTATGTATTTCTCCGATTTATGTAGAATTCAATCTTGTACTCATATGGTCGAATTCTTGACTACGCAGAAAGATGGAACAAAATTTGTTTAGATCTTAATAGACGAGTCACACTTTTCGATTTCATTTGAATTTGTTCATATTGTTGCTCTTGTTCTTCGGAATTACTTCTATATTAAATAGTCAATAATGAATGTATACATACACTCTACAACATATATAGATACATTTGTATCTATATTCCATATGACATTTGTACACATTGTAGAAGTTTGGATACATTCATACAAACATTTGTAAATAGTTAGTGCCTCCCAAGTCAATGTTGTTGTTGTTGTTTGTTTGGCACATGTTTCCATAGCCTAAAGTCCAAACAAAAAAAACATTTATAGAGAAACAAACTAAAAACATCTAGTCACTGCCACTGTCACAAACAATAAGTCACTTTTGTGGCATCAACTTGTAGGGATAAGAGGAAGAAAATGTTGTAGCAACAACAACAATAACAGTTGCAACAACAATATTGCACTATTATTGTTGTCTTTTGCATTTTTTCTCCAATTTTTTTTTTTGTTAATTCTCTAACAACAACTTTTCCTTCTAGAGGTCGTCGGAAAGCAAATTTGCTCTAACTTTTACTGACTGATTGTATGACTGTGTCGTTGTAGTACTTGTACTTTAACAGCGTTTTCTCTTTTAATATTCTGAAATACTATTAAAATGTATGAAATGTATTCAAACATTTGTATCTATAATATACAGTTCAACAACTTATGTCTAGTATACCGATTTAAGCGATATCATAATATATCTACTAAAATATTAGGTTGGTTCGCAAAAGAAATATTTTTATACCCTTCATCACCATAGGTGGAATATAATTATAAGTTTGTGTTGATGTATGTAACGCAAAGAAATATTTGTCTTAGACCCACCTTTTAGTATACCAATAGGCCTATAATCATTTTCTGAGTCGATTTATAAATGTCAGTCCGTCCGTACGTCCGTCCGTCTGGCATGGTTTACATGGGGGCTCATGTAAACCATGTAATCAAAGTACAGGTCGCAATTCTAAAGGTAATTTGATGGAATTTGGCACAGATCTGATAGTGGGATAATGGCTATTGAAATTGGTCAAAATCGGTCTGTTATTTATGGTACCTCCCATAGGTCGCACTTCCCGGAATTTATATATTGGCCACAAATATCAATATTTTTTCATGAAATTTGAAACAAACTGAAATCAATTTACCAAATTTCGTTGAAATCGGTCCACATTTGACCATAGCTCCTATACAAACACTTCTGTCAAAACGCACAAAATTAGATAAAAATCACTAAAACGCTCGTAAATCTGAAGATAATGAGAATTTTATGTTTATATACATAATATCTGTTATCAATCTGATGTATTTCGAGATAAACTGTGCATATTTGACCCTAGCTCTCATATAAGTTCAATTGACGGAAATAGCTTAAAGATATAAGTTTTGAAAAAATGTTTGTATGATGGCAAAATTTTGAAAATATTTGTCTTTATACAGCAAAAAGAACACCTTTAGCCTTAGTAGTGGTCGGGCTTGACCGACTATAATATTCGAAATAAGCACGTTGTTGTTAAGACTCACAGGGAACCAGTGTTTGGGAAGTTTTGGGTGAGCCACCTTATTATTTAAAAAATATAAAAATCATGAAAATTTCGTCTTGTAACAAAATTTATGGAATGTTTTTTGATCTGGTCTAATATCATTATGGATCTATATAAATATACGAATATACATTTTGTACACTTTATTTTAATTGTACATTTCTGTTTGTTTGTATCTAATAAATGACGGACAAACTGTCCTTTAGTCAGTTTGTTTGATTGTTTATTTGTCATGGCGCTACGCTTCAAGTGTAATAAATTCATTTAAGAAAAAATTGCAATTTCTTACGCAGCAGAGTCTTAAAAGAATGATCTGAAGAAAAAAAATAAATATATAAATATAAAGACACTTTTATTGCATTAAAGACTGTAATATAATTTCATAAAATTGTTTAATTTTGAAAGCAAGTTAATCTTAAATTTTATTTCATAATTTTGTTTTAAGAAATTCTGTTTCTTGTTGAATACATTCCTTTAAATTATTTTGCGGACGCATGTGTTCGTAGATTTCTTAATATAAATATATACGTACATTAACTAATAGAAAGATGGACAGATAAAATTTGTTAATTTATTAACAACAAAAATTATCATAAGCAAACATATAAAATATTTATTACAGATACAAATACTCGTGCTCACATACACACATGGTACAAAAACCCAGCAAACAAAAATATTAACAAGTTTATATCTAATAACATTACTTAAAATCCAAAATAGATAACCTATGGATCCTTATTTCCATAAATCCGAAATCATGTATGTGTTTGATAATTTATACCCTTTTCTATTGTGAAAAAGTATCGCAAGATTCATTTTTTTTTAAATATTTCCCTTATAAAAGTCTCAAACGTATTTAACCAAAAACACAAGAAATGTGGCGCCACATGTAAAATTTCGAATACGCTTAATTATGGTACAAACTGACAAGTGGTTACAAATACATGTCCAATAAATAAAAATGTGACGCGCAAAATAGAAAGGGACCTAAGGCAAGAGCCGGTTTTGTTCAGGGGAGCCATTTTAAAGATTTAAATATTATTTTTTACCCTTAGGTCCCTTTCTTTTTGTTTATCCATTACAATATTGAAATAGTCAGATACATCGAAATTAAACCGTAGTTTTCGTTTTTTATACCCCCATCAAATATTGTCAATCAATTCCAAAAATAATTGTTAAGGAAGAAGATTGAGCGATTTTCGTTTGTCCGTTGAAAGTACAAAAGTGCCCAAACGAACGGATCAATCAAGATTTTTTAATGAGTTGTAATAGAACCCCGAAAACGCCTTTAATAGCACAAACAACAAATAATAATGACTATGAGAACTTAATTTAGTGCAAAGTTTTATTATATTTATCTATAGCACATATACAAATCCCAGCCCCGGAAACCTATTTAATACAATTAAAGATATTTAAATGCTAATAAATTTTAAGCTAAATGAAGGTCAAATAAATTTAATATAAATGCAAGCCAGTATATCAACCTTATATCAACAGGTGGGTCACATTTTACCACGTTTCGTTTCCCGAAAATACTTCAAATACGAATGCAGGTTAATAAGTCTGTGTCTTTTTTAATGAAACGTTTTTTAAACATTTTTGAGTTCAAACATTTTGCTGCCTTTCTAGACATTGAAGGCGCCTTTAACAATATTAATCCAGAGTCGATTACATCGGCAATGGAGGACTTGGGGGTCGATAAATCCATTATCTCGTTTGTAGATAAGCTTCTCACCTACAGAGTCATCAGCTCAACCATGGGCACTGCTACGATCTACAAGGTAGCATGTTGCGGGACCCCACAAGGAGATGTACTATCCCCCCTTCTATGGAGCCATAAATAAACTTCTTATTAAACTAGACTCTCTTAGATTCAACACTATTGCATACGCGGACGATGTCGCTATAGCAGTGTCAGGTAAATTTCTTAACACCCTGTCACAACGTCTTGAAACAGCTCTTGCCATATTAAACCGTTGGAGTGTCTCCAATGGCCTGGGAGTTAATCCCACTAAAACGGAACTTGTACTTTTCTCGCGGAAATACAAAATACCTAGCTTCACTCTTCCAAAATTAAATAAGGTAGAACTTGTGCTCACTGACCATGCCAAATATCTTGGGGTGGTTCTGGACTCTAAACTGTCCTGGAGCCTAAACACCCAACTCAGGGTGTCCAAAGCATCTATTGCATTATACTCATGTAGAGGGGCCATAGGCAAAACCTGGAGACTCAATCCTAATAATACTGTCTGGCTCTTCGACATGGTTGTCAAGCCCATACTAATGTACGGTGCGCTGGTTTGGTGGCCTGCACTCACCAATTCAAACCAGCGGAATTCTTTTACCAAAATCCTAAGAACATCTGCTCTAATGATCACGGGTGCCTTAAGGACTACACCATCCAAGGCGCTTTTTGTAATGCTCAACTGGCTTCCAGTCGAACTAATGGCACAGCAAATCGCCCTTAATTCAGCTGTGCGACTTAGCACCATTGGAACCTGGTCCCATTCGAAATCGGGACACTCCGCTATTCTGGATAAATTCATGAATATCCCTGATAACATCGATTACTGCATTTCCATCCCACTCTTTGACAACTCCTTCACTGTTACTATCTCTGGAGATCCATCATCCCTTAATGATGGTTGTTTGGAGGTATATACGGACGGATCTAGGTCAAAGATTGGCGTGGGAGGGGGCTTCTTCATCCCACTTTTAGGTAAGGAAATCTGTTTTAAGCTTCCTGATCAGTGCAGTGTCTTCCAATCCGAGATTTCGGCAATATATAGAGCTTCCAGATGGCTAAGATACTACAGAATATACGACAGGAATATTCGCTTCTGTATCGACAGTCAGGCTGCCACAAAATCCCTATCTAATGTCTACACGACATCTGTTCTTACCCGTGAATGCCGGGCATCTCTAAATGAGATGGCGAGACATTGTAACATCGAACTTTTTTGGGTACCCGGGCACAACAACATACCTGGTAACTCCACTGCGGACAGACTTGCTAAATTCGGTGCTCTCCTGAGTCAAGATTGCATCGAGCAATTTACGGGCGTACCGCTATCCGCCTGCAAATCAATAATTAGGCAACTTCTTTATGGATCAGCACAGAACACCTGGTCCCTTGAAACCACTTGTTCAATATCTAGGCAAACATGGCCCACTTATGACAATAAGCGATCGAAGTGCTTGGTCTCCATACCTCGCCACAGACTCCGCAACCTAATCTCGATCCTAACAGGTCATTGTACTTTTGGGTTGCATGCCAGAAGGCTTAACCTTCAACACTACGACTACTGCCAAAGCTGTCACAACGTAGAAGAGGAGGAAACGGTTACTCATCTTCTCTGCCACTGCCCCGCTCTTTCAACTCTCAGAGCCACCTCTCTGGGGGCACTTTATCTGCATGATTTATCCGATCTAGCGAGCATTGACATTCGCAAAATAGACTCATTTATCAAAGCTACAGGCTGGCTTGAATAAGCCTCTCATTGATGGGCTGGAATTAATTATTTTCGTTCTCTCTTCCAGTCTATCTCCCGCAGATATCACAAAGGGACCGCTTCTAGGACCCAAGTGACGCTGACTAACATTGGCTGCCTGCCTAACCTAACCTAACCTAGAGCTGCAAAACTATCGATAGTCGGCACCACTCGATAGTTTCGATAGTTTGTGTAAAACTATCGAATACTATCGGATCTGCTTAAGTGTTTTTTCAAAACAAATAAGAATAGTAAGTCAAGTCCGTCGTATGATATCCTACACTTATAAGGTCAAATAATACACAAATATTTATTTAATTTTATCATTATACAAATATTTTCTTAAGACTTAAACGAGTATAATTAATATACATATATCCGTTGTTGGGTCTTATATGAGAGCTAGGGTCAAGCACTTACTTACTCAAATGGCCTATATTTACAACCTGTAAGATTAAAGGTAAATTGTCAAATCCGTTCGAAGTCACTAAGGCAAGGATGTATCTTGTCACCTATACTTTTTATCCTTGTCATCGATAATATAATGCGCACGGCTCTGAATGGTAGAGTTAGTATCCAATGGACACCCTTTAAACAACTCGAGGACTTGGTACATGCTGATGACTTATATCTTCTAAGTTATAGTTCAGACTAACTTAAGGAAAATTCTAATGCTATTAATGTTATATCTCGGGCAGCTGGGCTGGAAATCAATATTTCCAAGCCAAAGATGATGACTGGAGGCTATAGAGCAAACCCGTCGACACACATCAACGTGAATAACGAGGTTATTGGATGTATAGGTACTTTTTATTATCTTGGAAGTTTGGAATCGCGTATTAATACGGCAAATTAATAAGGCAAAATCTGCATTCGGTATTCTCCGAGCTACTTGAAAATCTCGGCAAATATCAACAACAACTAAGTTACGAATATATAACACGAATGTCAAGTCCATCTTGTATTTCGGTTGCGAAACTTGGAAACGCTTAAATGCCATAGATAAGTGACTACAAAACTTTGCAAATAAATGTTTACGGCAAATCCTTAATATATGGTGTCCGATCCGCATAATAAATGAAGATCTTCTTAACGCAACAAATCAAATCCCTTCTTCTATAGAGGTTTGTCAACGGAAATGTCGATGGATAGGCCAAATACAAACAGTGCCTGACAAGCGGTCTGTTGGAATCCACAGGGAACATGCCGTCGTGTTAGTGCACTTGCTAAAATTTGAAGAAGGTCAATTGATGGGGAGTTGTAAGCTATTCTTGGAATGACATTTGCCTAACATCACGCAATAGTGTCTGATATATGCTCCACTGGGAGTCAAGAATAAGAAAAGAAAAAGAAGTACTACTATTAAAAATGATTTATTCTAAATCATTTTATTTTTCTAAATTAGTTGAGAAGGAATGTTCGAGAAGTCCTATTTTAATCATCACTATTCCTTGATGTGGGTATGACAAATTCAAAGAAGTTGGTTATGAAATATCCTAAAAATCACATACTCGGTCCTATTGAACTTTATTTTGTTTGCTGGGTATAATTTTATAAATATTTATGAAAGTATAATTATTTTTTATTTTGAATGAATATTCAGGCGAATGTGACACAAAATAAATAAACACCACAAATACTAAATATTTATTTCAGCAAAAATATTTTCAAAAAATTTCAGCATACAATAGAAATATAGTTTTTAGTTTCTATTTTGCAAAAAAAAAATAAAACAATATTTATTTAAATTTTTTATTAGAAACTGAAATTTATTATGTATAAATAATTTTTTTCTTTTGGGTTTTGATGTCTTCATGTGGATGATGATGAATTTCTAGATATTTATTCATAATATTTTTGGGCTGTTTTTCAGTCAATGTGTTTTCAAATGCAATATTTTAATTTTTCTTAAATATTTTTTGAAAATATTCAGGACGTGCCAATTTTTGAATGTGAACACAAAAAAAATTTTGACATTTTTGCGAATCTGCTAAAAATTCTTTTTATGCGAAATTTATTTTATAAAAATTAATTTAAAGAAATTATAGAATTTCAGAAAAAGAAAAATAGTGTCATATTTTTTTGGGGTGAGTCATAGGGTCATTTTTGTATTTTTGAAATATTTTAGAATATGAAAAATTATTTTAGAAAAAACTTTTAAATATTTTTTGAAATTTGAAAACACTTAATAATCTTCATATTACTATAAAAACGAATTGCATTTTCGAATAATATAAAGTACCTGGTTGACCGAGCCTTGCTCGGAGCTTTATGATAAGCATTTTGAGGAAAATTTTAAAGTTTTTATATATTATTAGCACTTTATAATATAAAAATAAAGTGCTAAAATAAATTTAGAGGAAAGGCATTGTAGAAATATTCAGTTAATTTTTAATTATTTGATTTATTTTGTCCGACCAACACATAGTTTGCATAGTTTACAGTTTAACTCATTTCGAATAATTTTGGAAATTATTCATATCAACAGAAACCTCCGTCGACTCATGCGCAACAACTTTGCTAAAGATTATAGTCTGATGAAATGCACAGTTTACGATTTAATTCATTTTGAGTAGTTTGCAGTGGCGCCACCTGAAGTTGTTCAAACCATATAAGAAACCTTTGTCTGCTTATTCGTAACAACTTTGCTTATGATTATAACATGATCAAATGCACAGTTTACGATTTTATTCACTTTGAGTAATTTTCTGTGGCGCCACCTGTCGGACTTTGCTCATTCCAATTCATAAACCTTCTTCGGCTTATCCGTAACAACTTTGCTGAAGATTATAGCATGATTAAATGTACAGCATACGATTAAATTGACTTTGAGTAAATTTCAGTGGCGCCACCTGTCGAAATTTCTTCATACCAACTAAGAAACCTTCGTCGGCAACAACTTTGCTAAAGATTGTAGCATGATTTAATGTACGGAAATTATTCATACCAACTAAAAAGCCTTCGTCGGCTCATGCGCTACAACTTTGCTAAAGATCATAACATGATCAAATGTACAGTTTACGATTTAATTAATTTTTAGTAATTTTTAGTGGCGCCATCTGTCGGAAATTAGTCTTATCAACTTTAAAACCTTCGCCGTCTTATCCACAACGTCTTCGCTAAAGAGCATAACATGATCAAATTCACATTTTACTATTATATAAAGAACATACATACAGACAAACATTCATTTGTTTAAAATAATACTAATTTTTCCCGCTTTTTATTCCCTAATTTCTAAAAGTTCCATATGTATATTTGGTACTTTTTTGGTGCCAATTGAATTCGGTACATTTTTTTTTAAACGCATTTAACATAATGTATAATGTTCCTATTCATATTCATATTAATTTGGAGATGTTAAGTTATCATTTTATCCCTTTTTTACCCATTTTAGCTCCAAAATCAAAAAAGTACCAAATACGAGTTGCATGTTTCTTTTACATCTATTGATTGCAGTACCAAGTTTCTTTCTATATTCTTTAGTTTAAAATATAAGAGTGGGTTAAAAATGTGCTATTTTCACCCTTTTTTACCCCCTATCGAACATAGTTTCAAAAAAGTACCAAACACCTGTCCGCTTATTTTCATAGCTGTTTGTTTCTATACCTATTACTTTAGGAGATATAGCGTTTTCGATTTTTTCCCCTTTTTACCCGTTTTTACCTTCCAAAAGTCCCTTCTTCTTCGACCTATACACCAAAAAAGATACCCACTGTCCAAATTTTATCCAAATCGTTAGAGCCGTTTTCGAGATAGCCATTCTATATATATATATATATATATATATATATATATATATATATATATATATATGTATATATATATATATATATATATATGTATATATATATATATACATATATATATATATATATATATAAATACATACAATTATTGCTCGTTTAAGAATATAAGATTCTTTATTTTTCGCTTTGTTAAAAAATTTTTTTTTACAATATTTTTTTTACAATATTTTTCTTGTGCCTCCCTAATTCTATACAAAGTAAGTGCTAAGAATTCACTTATTTTGCTCAATTTAAAAATTTTAATATTAATTTGTATTAATATTAAATTTATTTAAAAGCACATTATCTAGTAAATAACAATATAAAAATCTAAATCAAAAAAAATTTATTTGTTTAAAATCATTTCTAAATGCACATTAAAATGCCAAAAATCCCAAAATTTCAAATAAATAATTTTAACACTTATGACATGATTTTTAAAATTTTGCTTTTAAAATATTCAAAATAAAATTCTTAGCCCAATTTTATAGCCTCACTCCAATAAAAATCCAATTAAAAAGAACAGGAAAATTACTAAAAATTTAAATGGTTTAAATACTTGGAAATAAACTTGTTCAAAAATATCTCATTAATGTTGTTCAAATGTCATTTGTTTACGTTATAAAAACTTATTTTAATAATAATGTTTGACAAATTTTATTATAATGTTCAACAAATTAATAAAAACACTTTCAAACAAATTTTGTCTAGGTTTTTAAAATTTGTTGAAGGTAGACAAAATATTTAAATATTTAACTTTATGATTGTTTAAAAAAAATTGTGTTCAAAAAAGCTATTGAAATAACTTTAAAGAAAACTTTAATGGAAAATTTTAGTGGTTTGTGATATTTTATGGTTATTTTTGGTATCACAGAAAATGATTTATTGCACTAAAATTGGGAGTTGGTCTGGTTTATAGAGCATATTTGTTTATGAGTTTTTGCTAATGTGTTAAGAGCTTTAAAATATTGTTTTGACCTCTATTTATAAGGAATTTATTTCAGAGTTAATTTACCCCTTTATCTTCATACTGTTACACCCTTCACCAATTACACTGCTCTGCAAGAATTCATTTTTTGTCTTTCCTTTTAATAAAACTATGCGGACTATATGGATCATGATGCGCTAAACTCAGATCCGTTGTCGGTTTTTTCCCATCAGATCTGGATTTTTTTTATGGACGTGGCAAATTTTTCCCCTTAAATTAGTCAGGTACGGAGACCTATTTCGTCATAACTCGAGAACGACTCATCCGATTTTCAGTGGTAAAAATGTTCATGACTTAATTGCTGACCTATGCGATATTTGGTAGCCCTCAGTGATGACTTTGCTTATTTTCTCCCTTAAATTTAACATTAACTTGTCATAGGCTAATTAAATGGTGCGCTCCGCATTTCAATGTTGCTTTCAATCGTACGCTATTAAGCAAAATGTAAGCGACGATGTCACCTATCAATGATGCACTCTCCTGCTATCGCGCTCTCATACTCTCGCTATTCCTGATGCGCTCCTGCTTAAAATGTAAGCGAAGATGTCGCCCACCAGAACACACCACCCTTGAAAAGTAAGAGACGAAGTCATAAAGAGCCATTTAAATTGCATTGTTGCGCAGATCACTTAGATTAAACGTGACTTAAAATCCAGGCACTCAACTTCTCACATAAAATATCATGCAATTCGTCATCGTCTTCAGTATACAAACTTCGTTTTATTATCGCTAAATGACTCCCCCGCTAACATCGTAATCATAGTAGCTGAAGGTTACTTAGATTACGAACTTCGCTTTATTAATCGCTAGATGACTCTCGGCTAACATAATGTAAATTGCGAACGATAACTTAGTTTACATAAAAATTACACTCGAAGTTCTTAAACGTTCGCTTAAAATGTCATGTTAACGTCATTGTTTATTAGCTTAGTGCTTCGTTTGTTGTACTTCTTTTACCACTGGGTGGCTTTGCTTTGCATAATCTATTTTGGAAACTTCTCTGCTGCCACCGCTTTTTAAGATTATACTGGTTGATCAGTTCGAATTTATTTTCATCTCCTTTCAGTATAGAGAGACTTATCTGAGTCCAACTATAAAACCCACAATAACACTCGGCTTATACTGCTGGATTTTTCGAAGTTCCTCGTGGAATCTGCAACCTATAAACTCAAGCATTTGGGTATGGAGCGTAGGATAGTGACAGATTCGGATGAGTACTCATCTGAGCACGAATTTCAATAACATCACTCCCCCAGTTGCCGTACTGATCAAAAGAGATCACGGATTCTTGTAATTTTATTGCAATTTGTTTGTCTTATCTTATCCACCCTTGCACTTTTCTTCACCATTTTGTCCAGTCGGGTGAGTTCTTAGGACCAAGTACATATCTTCGTATGGTATCTTCATTTACGAGAAGATCTTTCCACACATATCCAGGGCCAATTGCCTTAGAAGGCTTAGCTGTACGGATGGCCTTTGCAACTTCATCGAGCGTAAAAAGTTGTGGGTCCAAAACTGGGAGATCATTCAGCTCCTTTTCATCTTATCTCTCTCGGGGTACTTAACAAATAATCGCCTGAAAGCACGCATTCTGTTCGATTGTTGGATGTTGTCGGCAAACTTTATCGCGACCGATCATCCTTTTCCTTAAGGTTCGAGATCTCATCTGAGCACGAATTTCAATAACATCATTCCCTCAGTTGCCGTACTGATCAAAAGAGATCACGGATTCTTGTAATTTTATTGCAATTTGTTTGTCTTATCTTATCCACCCTTGCACTTTTCTTCACCATTTTGTCCAGTCGGGTGAGTTCTTAGGACCAAGTACATATCTTCGTATGGTATCTTCATTTACGAGAAGATCTTTCCTGACATATCCAGGGCCAATTGCCTTAGAAGGCTTAGCTGTACGGATGGCCTTTGCAACTTCATCGAGCGTAAAAAGTTGTGGGTCCAAAACTGGGAGATCATTCAGCTCCTTTTCACCTTATCTCTCTCGGGGTACTTAACAAATAATCGCCTGAAAGCACGCATTCTGTTCGATTGTTGGATGTTGTCGGCAAACTTTATCGCGACCGATCATCCTTTTCCTTAAGGTTCGAGAGAACTGTTAACCACAACTTACTAATTCCTGAAGGGGTAGCTGGAATTCTCTGAAATGTCGAATTCTCTGAAGTCGTTCCAGATGCATTCTGTAATCCGTTGTATTTTAGATGCGGTCAGTCTACGTGTTTTTCTGCTGCCTTAAAAAGGATGCTTTTGGTGTAGATCCATCTATGCCTTTAGTATCTTGTTTTTCTTGGCATCAGTCTGTAATGGCTTTTGCAAAAACGATTCTGATAATAGTAAATCCTATTTGTGTTAAATTTTTTCTGAAAGACCTTTTGATTATTGTGATATGGTGATCAGAAGATACCCGCCCCATTTCTGATGACGATGTGGGTTTTCATTATATATTCCATACTAAGGTTATTGTGACCTGGTTGTGCATTCAAGACATCAAGGGCGATAACAATGTTGCCTCTTCTGTGGTAATGGATTACAGTTATATTTTTCGCTCGTGTACGATATCTGGCTAATTATATGCCTTTTTGGATAGAAGAAGCCCAACTACACTCTTTATTCCTTGATCTGGTACCGAGAAAAAAAAAAATTTGGATGACACATGTTGTTGGTCTCCAGATCATCAAATTCAACCCAAAAGAGCTACTAATAGCTCTCGCCGTTGATAACAAATTCTCACATATACATATGTATATCTAAGTTGTCATCAACTTTTAGGTCTATAACCCGGGGTGGGCTTTCTTCACAACTCTTTCCCATTGCTTTCTGTTTTGGCTAAGGGTGCGCCAGTTCCTTATTTCAATCACTCTCATATCGCATTTAATGTTGTCAATAAGGCGCAAACGTGACTGAGCTTTGTTTATTATGATAAGCTTATAATAAGCTTTTGAGGTCTATTCTGAACCGTTCTTAATACATGGCCTTTCCAATTTAGTTTGTTTTTTGATTTGATGTATTTAACGACGACTTAGCTTTGATTCAATTTACTTTGCTTTGAAGAATTCACCTTCTTCTTTTTTGGGCCAAATACCTAAGTATTGTGTACTAGTTTATTTTTCCAGGAACTCAGTACTAAAAATAACAAAATTTAGTGCTAAAAGAAAAAAAATTTGCCTTATCACTAAATAAAAACCCCTTTGGACTAATATTAATATGTCAAATATTGATTTTCTTTAACAAAAAAACTTAATGGAATTTTTATAAATAACAATTTGCAGATTTGTCTTTTTATTCGCAATTTTTTAAATTTTGTCAAAAAAAGAAAAACCTCTTTAAAAAACCAAAAATACAATTTTCATAAAAAAACTCAAATTAAATAATCAAATTTTTAACTAAATTAAATGAATACTTACTTATTCATTCATATAAAAAAATAAGCCAAATAACAATTTTATATGAAAACAAGTAAGAAAGTGCTATAGTCGGTCAAGCCCGATCATACGAAACCCTTCACCACTAAGGTCAAAAGTGTTATTTTTCCTGTATAAAGACAAATATTTGCTAAATTTTGCCATCATACAAACATTTTCTCAAAACTTATATCTTTAGGCTGCTTCCGACATTTGGACTTATATGAGAGCTAGGGTCAAATGTGGACCGATTATCTCGAAATTTGGCAAATTGATTACAGTTGTTACTTACAAAATTATGTACGTAAAAAATAAACTTAAAATTCTCATTATCTTTAGATTTACGAGCTTTTTAATGATTTTTGTCTTATTTAGTGCGTTTTTAAAGAAAAGTTTGTATGGGAGCTATGGTCAAATGTGGACCGATTTTAACGAAATTTGGTGCAGTGATTTTAGTTGACATAAGCAGTATCTGATTTAATTTTAATGAAAAAATATTGATATTTGTGGCCAATATATCAATTCCGGGAAGTGGGACCTATGGGAGGTACCATAAATAATAGACCGATTTTGACGAATTTCAATAGCCATGATCCCATTATCAAAAAAATGATCTGTGCCAAATTTCATCAAATATCCTAATGCATCTACCGTATATAAAGTCTGGACATTGGTGCAATCTTAATATTTATGCTGCTTGTACCTCCGAAACTTTTTGATTGTAGATATAACAAGTAAGAGTGTTATATTCGGCTGTGCCGAATCTTATATACCCACCATCAAGTTGTGTTAAATTTAGAAACATATCTCATATATCTACAAGGGTGCAGCTAATTCAAAATCTGCACCAAAACTGGAAAAATCGCTAAGCTATTTGGTATTGTTGGTAAAACCTTTGGACTAAATTAGGTTTCCGTAGCTTTATAGTTCAACATTCAAAAATATTTTAGTGGTTTCCCCAGTATTTACTTTGATCAAAATTCGGTCTCATAACCAGGTATAGTTTTACATTAATAAGTTGTTAAATACTTTTCGTTGTGATTAATATGTAGTTAGGCTAAACACGTTAATAGTAATACGACAGGTCCATATATTTCGTTATGAGTTCCTAATGCATTCATCATATATAAAGTCTGGGCTGAACATTGATTGATGCCTATATAATTTCATAGGTGCAATCATAATATAATGAATGTACCTCCAAATCTTTTTGATTGTAGATATAAAAAGGGGATGTTATATAAATAAGAATTATAGCCAAATGTTGACCGATTATAACAAAATTTTACACACTGGCCGGTATATATAGAGAGCTTATTCTTGCAAAATTTAGTGACCATAGCTATCATAGTTTCTAATTTAATAGCTTTTAACTGGCCTTTGCTAAAATTTTTGGTTTCCGTGAGTGTTTTTCACATGAAAGCTAAAGTCAAATATGGACTGATTCCTATAAAATTTGATAAACTGATCAAAAATGGCATAAAACTTCCCTATTTTAAATTTAATCGTCATAGCTATTACAATTGTATTCAATTTATCAGCATTAATGTGTTTCCCGGGGCGGGGTTATATGGGAGCTCTAACTAAATTTGAACCGATTTTGTCCATTTTCAACACACATCTTTTTCATGATATCGAAAATACTTTTGTAAAATTTTGTCCCTCTAGCTCTTTTCGTTAAAGCGCTATCGTGCTTTTATCTGACGGACAGACGGACATAAACAACCTTTTCTTTATGTATTTTTGTGTTTCCATAAGTTTTTTATATGGGAGCTATGGTCAAATGGTGACCGATTGTGAGGAAATTTTGCACACTGGCTGGCATTGACATAGGACTTCCTTGTGCTTAATTTAGTCTTACTAGCTCTTGTAGTTAAGGAGCTATCACGATTTTATCTGACGGACAGACGGACATAAATCCCCTTTTCTTTTTGAATTTTTGTGTTTTCGTAAGTTTTTTATATGGGAGCTAGGTCAAATAGTGACCGATTGTGACAAAATTTTGCACACTGGCTGGCATTGATATAAGACTTTCTTGTGCCAAATTTAGTGGTTATATCTGTTATACTTTTAGATTTATTGGCATTTAAGTGTATTTTGGGTGAAATTTAGCCTGTTTTCGTAAGTTTTTTGTATGGGACCTATGGCTAAATGTGAACCGATTTCAATGAAATTTTATATGCTGCCTAGTGCTTATCTAAAACTTATAGATACCAAATTTTGTCATCATAACTGTCATAATTTGTCATTTATTAGCAAATAAGCGATTAGCCTAGACGAGGTTATACGGGAGCTATGGCCAAATGCTAACTGATTTTGCCCAATTTCAATACCAAAATTTTCTCATAGATAAAGAATGTTTTTGCTAAGTTTCAGTTAGCTAGCTCTTTTCGTTTAGACGTTATCGTGATTTCAACAGACAGACAGACAGACAGACGGACAGACAGACGGACAGACAGACGGACATAGCTCAATCGTCTTAGAATTTCATAAGGATTCAGAATATATATGGTTTTTGATTTTTGAACCAATATTAAGGAAATTACAAACGGAATGACAATCTCAATATACCCCCCATTCTTTTTGATGGTGGGTATAAAAAGGGGATGTAATATATACATAAGAATTATAGCCAAATGTTAACCGATTGTAACAAAATTTTACACACTGGCTGGTATTTATATAAAGCTTATTTTTGCAAAATTTAGTGGCACTAGCTGTCACAGTTTCCAATTTAATAGCTTTTAACTGGTCCTTGCTAAATATTTTTTTGTTTCCGGGAGTGTTTTTTATATGAAAGCTATAGTCAAATATGGACCGATTCCTATAAAATTTGACATACTGACCAATAGTTGCATAAAACTTCTCTATTCCAAATTCAGTCGTCATAGCTATTACAATTGTACTCAATTTATCAGCATTCATGTGTTTCCCGGGACGGGGTTATATGGGAGCTCTAACTAAATGTAAACCGATTTCGCCCATTTTCAGTACACGACTTTTGTTACATACCAAAAATACTTTTGTAAAATTTTGTCTCTCTAGCTTTTGTAGTTAAGGAGCTATTGCGCTTTTATCTGACGGACAGACGGACATAAATCTCCTTTTCTTTTTGTATTTTTGTGTTTCTGTAAGTTTTTTACATGGGAGCTATGGTCAAATGGTGACCGATTGTGACAAAATTTTGCACACTGACTGGCATTCATATAAGACTTCCTTTTGTGAAATTTTGTTGCTGTAGCCTTTTTAGTTAAGGTGCTATGGCGCGTTTTTTTCTAACGGACAGACGGACATAAACCCCCTTTTATATTTTTGTGTTTCCCTAAGTTTTTTATATGGGAGCTATGTTCAAATAGTTACCGATTGTGACAAAATTTTGCATACTGGCTGGCATTCATATAAGACTTTCTTGTGCTAAATTTGGTGGCCAAAGCTATTACAGTTTATCATTTATTGGCATTTAAGTGAATTTCAGGTGGAATTTAGGCTGTTTCCGTAAGTTTTTTGTATGGGAGCTATGGTTAAATGTGAACCGATTTGGATGAAATTTTATATGCTGCCTAGTGCTTATGTAAAACTACTAGATGCCAAATTTTGTCATCATAGCTGTTATAATTTTTCATTTATTAGCAAATAAGCGATTAGCCTAGACGAGGTTATACGGGAGCTATGGTCAAATGTTAACCGATTTTGCCCAATTTCAATCAATTTTCTCATAGATGAAGAATGTTTTTACTAAGTTTCAGTGAGCTAGCTCCTTTCGTTTAGGCGTTATCGTGATTTCAACAGACAGACGGACAGACAGACGGACAGACAGACGGACAGACAGACGGACGGAAAGACAGACGCACAGACGGACAGACAGACAGACAGACAGGCGGACAGACAGACGGGCAGACAGACATCGCTCATTTGTCTTAGAATTTCACAAGGATATAGAATATATATAGTTTTTGATTTTTGAGCCAATATTAAGGAAATTACAAACGGAATGACAATCTCAACATACCCCCATTCTTTTTGATGGTGGGTATAAAAAAATCATTATTGTACATAGAAAATTAATGAAATGAACAAACTTATACATCAATCAATCATTCATTCGCTCATTCGCACACAGATACAGAAAATACAAATACGAAATATATTCAAATTGAAAAAAAACTTTATATACATGTACAATAGAGCGGCTCGATAAAAAAATTGATTTAGATACCCCCTGAAATTGAACTTTGTTTGATTTTGATGATTTAAGGTATTTTAGGATTTTTCTTTAATAAATAGACCTTTTTATCGTCAATTTTTTTACATTTACGCAAATAATGGCCAACCTTAATTTAAAATGTTACAAGTATAATCAAGTTTATTTACAGTTTTGAATTATCTAAATTCTCAAAATGTACATACATACTTATATATAGTTTCTTTGGGGCTACGACAGCACGTGATTAATAGTACCCTCTAATAAACAAAATTTTGGAGATGATACCTTAAAATCAATCAAAGATTATCATAAGTGGGTGTCCCAAAAGTCGATTTCCATTTCTATAGAAAATGAACCGCTCTAATATAAATACGAATGTATTTGTTGGGAAATTTTTTATAAAAAAAAGCCAAAGAAAATTGCATAGATTTTTTTTGGTTGAACAATATCCGCACTCAAACAAAATCATGCCAAAGTAATTTAATTCATTAGTAAAAAGTACTCAATGAAAACGAAAAATTTTTATTTAAATTTTGTAGAGAAAATTAAAAAATAAAATACAACGACTAAATTTTAGAGGGAGAAAAAATTCGAAATCTAAACACAAAAATATCAATAAATTACAATTTGAATAACAATTGATTGACTTGTGTTAAGTGGATATTAGACAAACTTTTTAATGGCAAAAAAAGTACGCAATGAATCGCACAATAAGCGATAGAATTAATGTTTTGACTTCATAAAGCAGTGGAGGACAATATAAATTGGGTCTATATAAAATTTTTGAAATTATTAAAATAAAGTTTTAATTTTTCTTATAGTGACTTTTATTTTAGTAAAACTTAGAAATTTATATCCAACTTTCAATATCTTAATAATGAAGCGTTATCGGGTACAATTTTTAAATCGTACCTATTCTTAAAACATTTGCCAATAATGTTTTACAAAAATTGATGTACTTATATTATCCCAATTCGTTTAGAAGTTAAACCAAATTTTTGTTAAAATTTTTTAAATAAAGTTTTTATAGATTTTTCAAAATTTTTAATAAATTTAACATTTGTGTCATATAAAAATTTGCCCACCTCAGTTCCATATACACTTGAAAATTGTTGCCAATTGGTCGATATCAATGTCTGACGCTGAAAATGAATTAAAAAACATCATAAACAAACAAACTCCTCGATTTTGATTTGGTTGCTCTTCTTTATTTACAAGAAAACTGATAAAAATTACTTCATAAACACAAAATGTGAGGAATGTAAATAAAGGCATTTTGGCCTAAGAGGAATATCTGAAGAGACCACCTGCTGACAGGAAATCTATTGAAGTTTTCCATCAATTGAAATTATGCATATTTGTATGCAATTGGAATGTGCCAAAGTTTGAAGTAGACAAATTTGAAGGAAAAGTGTTAAATGATTTGAAGTGATTGAGAATATTTTCTGATAATTCACATCCAAATGTTTGGACTTGAGTAAGATACAAGAAATCTGTTAAAACAAAAATTTTCAATTTTTATAAGAAATTTTTCAAAAATTTTATAAAACATTTTTCAAAAATTTTATAAAAAATTTTCAAAAATTTACTATTTTTTAATCCAAAATTTAAAAAAAAAATACTATTTGTAACAGAAAATTTTCAAAAATTTACAATTTTTCCTATTTTTATAGAAAATTTGTCCAAATTTTGTATAGGAAATTTTTTTTAAATTTTTATTTTTATAGGAAATTTTTCAAAAATTTCCCTTTTTTATAGGAATTTTTAAAAAATTGAAAATTTTTCAAAAATTTACTATTTTTTAATAGGAAATTTTTCAAAAATTTACTATTTTTATAGGGAATTTTTCAAAATTTCCTAATTTTATAAGGCTAAAGCAATCCTAATTTTATAGGGAATTTTTCAGAAATTTCCTAATTTTGTAGGGAATTTTTCAAAAATTTCCTACATTTACAGGAAATTTTTCAAAAATTTCCTATTTTTATAAGAAATTTTTCAAAAATTTCCTATTTTTATAAAAAAATTTTTCAAAAATTTCCTATTTTTATAAGAAATTTTTCAAAAATTTTTATTTTTAAAGGAAATTTTTCCAAAAATTTCAATTTTTAATAGGAAATTTTTCAAAAACTTACTATTTTTTAATAGGAAATTTTTCAAACATTTACTATTTTCTAATAGGAAATTTTTCAAAAATTTACTATTTTTTAATGGGAAATTTTTCAAAAATTTACTATTTTTTAATAGGAAATTTTTTAAAAATTTACTGTTTTTTAATAGGAAATTTTTCAAAAATTTACTATTTTTAATAGGAAATTTTTCAAAAATTTTATTTTTTTATAGGAAGTTTTTTAAAAATTTCTTATTTTATACACTAAGAGAAAAATGACGATCTGATTTCAAGAAAAAAAAATCTACAATATAAGATTGCGAAATCTTGAATTTTCAATCTTGAAAATATAGCCAGTAAGATTTATATTCTTAAATTTAAGAATAAATTCTTAGTTATGAGAATACAATCTAAAAATAACATGCAATTTGTTTGCTTTTAAGATTTTAATCTTATTATAAGATTTTAAATCTTAATTTAAGATCGTATTCTTTATTTTAAGATTGTGATCTTGATTTCAAGATTTTATTCTTATTTTGAAGATTGTAAGTTCTAATCTTAAGATCGTATTCTAGATTTGTGTGCTTGTTTTAGGGAAATTTTGTCATAAATTGTAATCCGCCGACCAAAGTAGTTGCGGAAAAGTGAAAAGCTAATTTTTTGAGAAAAAATATAAATTTAATAAAACCTGCAGCGTAAGTTTTTCATCATATTTATAAATACATAAGTAAATTTCTTTATAAAAAATTATATTAATTTAATTTGTTTCAGGCTCAAATGTAACTTTTAGAAGTCTGCAGTATATGAAAGCAGTGAAAAATTATTTGTCTGGAAAAATAAACAGGTTTTAATATTTTATTTAGAAAGTAAATTAAACCACTAATAGTTTTGTCCTTTAGTTTGAAATAGATGAAGATACACTTTCGATGCCGTCGAAGGTAGGTCAGTGGCTACAAAAATGTCCAGATGAAACTTCCACTTCATCGTCTTCTGTAAATGTGGAAGTTAACAAAAAAGTGTTTGACAAGGTAAAAGTATTAGATAATTACTTAATACATTAAAATATGTACAAAACATAAAATATTTTCTTTTATTTATATAGGATTTAGCTTCATTATTGAATGAATCAGTAAGTGACAAAAGCATCCTAGAATTTTATGCTTCACACAAAGATTTAAACAATAACTATCGTGATGAGCTGATCCAGATTATAGTACATCAAATTCTAAAAAAGGATCTCGCACTTCATCCTCACGATTTCCAAGATATATTGACAGAAATACTCGTATGCACACTTTTTCCAACGGAAGATGAAGTCAAGGTATTTTAAGGATAAAATTTTTCACTAACTACCTATAATCTAAAATAAATAAATCAAAATTTTAAAATATAGGAATACTATTACATTCCTCGAAAGGGGGCAAAAAATAATAAAAAATGTGTTTTATTTTATCACCAAATACGAATATTATAATAAGAAAAAACGAGCTGGTAATAAGATTTTCTGCTTGAAATCGAAACTTTTTCTGCTTGAAAGTAGAGTAAATGCGAAAAATCTTATTTTAAGAATAAAATCTTATTTTTCAAGATTGTTTGTAAGATCGCAATCTTGAAAAAGTTCTAAGAACAAGATCGATAATTAAGAATGCGTTCTTATTATTTAAGATTATGTTCTTATTAATTAAGAGTGCATTCTTAAAAATTAAGAATTTAATCTTAATTAATAAGAACACATTCTTAGTTATCGATCCTGTGCTTAGATTTTTTTTAAGATTGCGATCTTACAAAGAATGTTAAAAAATTAAGATTTTATTCTCAAAATAAGA
Source organism: Stomorhina lunata (assembly GCA_933228675.1). Taxonomy (NCBI): domain Eukaryota; kingdom Metazoa; phylum Arthropoda; class Insecta; order Diptera; family Rhiniidae; genus Stomorhina; species Stomorhina lunata. Next base: position 83,798,029 of record OW121741.1, on the reverse strand, counting down.
TTTTTCGTATTTACTCTACTTTCAAGCAGAAAAAGTTTCGATTTCAAGCAAAAAATCTTATTATCAGCACGTTTTTTCCCTGAGTGTAGGAAATTTTTTAAAAATTTCCTATTTTTAAAGGAAAATTTTCAAAAATTTCCTATTTTTAAAGGAAATTTTTCAAAAATTTCCAGTTTTTATAGGAAATTTTTCCAAAATTTTCTACTTTTATAGGAAATTTTTCAAAAATTCCTATTTTTATAGGAAATTTTTCAAAAATTTCCTATTTTTATAGGAAATTTTTCAAAAATTTCCTATTTTTTTTAGGAAATTTTTCAAAAATTTCCTATTTTTTTAGGAAATTTTTCAAAAATTTCCTATTTTTTTAGGAAATTTTTCAAAAATTTCCTATTTTTTTAGGAAATTTTTCAAAAATTTCCTATTTTTATAGGAAATTTTTCAAAAATTTCCTATTTTTATAGGAAATTTTTCAAAAATTTTCTATTTTTATAGGAAATTTTTCAAAAATTTCCTATTTTTATAGGAAATTTTTCAAAAATTTCCTATTTTTATAGGAAATTTTTCAAAAATTTCCTATTTTTATAGGAAATTTTTCAAAAATTTCCTATTTTTATAGGAAATTTTTCAAAAATTTCCAATTTTTATAGGAAATTTTTCAAAAATTTCCTATTTTTATAAGAAATTTTTCAAAAATTTCCTATTTTTATAGGAAATTTTTCAAAAATTTCCTATTTTTATAGGAAATTTTTCAAAAATTTCCTATTTTCATAGGAAATTTTTCAAAAATTTCCTATTTTTATAGGAAATTTTTCAAAAATTTTCTACTTTTATAAGAAATTTTTCTAAAATTTCCTATTTTTATAGGAAATTTGTCTAAAATTTCCTATTTTATAAGACATTTTACTAAAATTTCCTTTTTTTTAGGAAATTTTTCAAAAATTTCCTATTTTTATAGGAAATTTTTCAAAAATTTCCTATTTTTATAGGAAATTTTTCAAAAATTTCCTATTTTTATAGGAAATTTTTCAAAAATTTCCTTTTTTTATAGGAAATTTTTCAAAAATTTCCTTTTTTTATAGGAAATTTTTCAAAAAATTCCTTTTTTTATAGGAAATTTTTCAAAAAATTCCTTTTTTATAGGAAATTTTTCAAAAATTTCCTATTTTTATTGGAAATTTTTCAAAAATTTCCTATTTTTATAGGAAAATTTTCAAAAATTTCCTATTTTTATAGGAAAATTTTCAAAAATTTCCTATTTTTATAGGAAAATTTTCAAAAATTTCCTATTTTTATAGAAATTTTTTTTAAAAATTTCCTATTTTTATAGGAAATTTTTCAAAATTTCCTATTTTTATAGGAAATTTTTCAAAATTTCCTATTATTATAGGAAATTTTTCACAATTTCCTATTTTTATAGGAAATTTTTCAAAATTTTCCCATTTTTATAGGAAATTTTTCAAAAATTTCCTATTTTTATAGTAATTTTTTAAAAATTTTCTATTTATATAAGAAATTTTTCAAAATTTTGTATTTTTATAGAAAATATTTCAAAAACTCTGTATTTTTTTTTTATAGCAAAAAGCCTGATAAAGTTTTAAAGTACCTGGTTGACCGAGCCTTGCTCGGATCTTTATGATAAGCATTTTGAGGCAAATTTGAAAGTTTTTATATATTTTATTTTATAAAGTTAATTTTGAATTATTTCATTTATTTTGTCTGACCAACACATAGTTTGCATAGTTTACGGTTTAACTCATTTTAATAATTTTGGAAATTGGTCATACCAGAAACCTCCGTCGACTCATGCGCAACAACTTTGCTAAAGATTATAGTCTGATCAAATGCACAGTTTATGATTTTTTTCATTTTAAGTAGTTTTTAGTGGCGCCACCTGAAGTTGTTCATACCAACTAAGAAACCTTCGTTTGCTTATGCGTAACAACTTTGCTTATGATTATAACATGATCAAATGCACAGTTTACGATTTAATTCACTTTGAGTAATTTTCTGTGGCGCCACCTGTCGGACGTTGCTCATTCCAACACATAAACCTTCGTCGGCTTATCCGCAACAACTTTGCTGAAGATTATAGCATGATTAAATGTACAGATTACGATTAAATTGACTTTGAGTAAATTTCAGTAACGCCACCTGTTGAAATTTCTTCATACCAACTAAGAAACCTTCGTCGGCTCATGTGCAACAACTTTGCTAAAGATTGTAGCATGATTAAATGTACAGTTTACGATTTAATTAATTTTTAGTAATTTTCAGTGACGCCATCTATCGGAAATTAGTCTTATTAACTTTAAAACCTTCGCCGGCTTATCCGCAACATCTTCGCTAAAGAGCATAACATGATCAAATGCACAGTTTACTATTCTATAAAGAACATACATACAGACAAACATTCATTTGTTTAAAAGGTATAACATTACTAATTTTTTCCCCTTTTTATCCCCTAATTTCAAAAAAGTTACACATGCATATTTGGTACTTCTGTGGTAGCAATTGAATTCGGTATATTTTATTAAAACGCAGTTAACATAATGTTTCTATTCATATTACTTTTTGAGATGTTAAGTTATCATTTTATCCTTTTTTTACCCATTTTGGCCCCAAAATCAAAAAAGCACCAAATACGTGTTTAAAGTTTCTTTCACATCTATTGATTTCAGTACAAAGTTTCTTTCTATATTCCTTAGTTTAAAATATAAGAGTGTGTTAAAAAGGTACCAAAAAAACTGTTTTCACCCTTTTTTACCCCTTATCGGACATAGTTTCAAAAAAGTACCAAACACATGTGCGTTTATTTTCATAGCTGTTTAAAACGTAATTTAAATTTTGTTTCTATACCTATTACTTAAGGAGATATAGCGTTTTCGATTTTATCCCCTTTTTACCCGTTTTCACCCTCTTAGAGGCAAAGGTTCCAAAAGTCCCTTCTTCTTCGACCTATATATATATATATATAAATACATACAATTATTGCTCGTTTAAGGATATAAGATTATTAAAAAGTTATGGTTTAACTTAACTCATTAAAGCGCCTTAAAGTATGCTAATTGTTTATTTACAATTTAACCAGAAATGATCAATCACTTTGTTTAAGTAATCCTTGATTGTTTTCATAGTTGTTCGTTGTTACTCTTTTCATTAATTCTTGTATAATAAATTAAACTATATTCTATTTTATTGTTATCTTATCTTGTCAAATATATAAAATAATCATATAAAATAAATAAAAATTGTTGTTCATTTTTTTTTGTTTTTATTGTTTAACTGCAGCTTTGTTTTTGCATAGATTGTCCTCTTAAGATTAAGAGTATTTACTTGACTTACATATGACTATATAACATACAACATATATGAATGTACGTTAAATATGTTAAGAGTTGTGGAGGGCATGAATAATTTATGTACATTTCATATGATTTTAATTGTTTGCAATGGCAAAGTTTCATACATGCAACTGCAACATTAGCCTTATACTACTACAAGTAAAATAAATATGTATATGTGTCCGTTTTTTCATTATTCTCATTTTTAGTTTAAATTTGCATCTACACTGGCTTCCACAAATTCTGTCCATGTCAAGTTGTTTGGCTGCAGGAACAATAAAAAATTGACCACTACATAACTTTTTTCTTTAAAAAAATTATAAATTTATGCAAAAGAGTTCACAATAAGTTTTTGAGTGGAAAAAAGTTGAAACTAAAAAGTACTTCAGCATAACTAAAAAATTTAAAAGACTTCAAAAACAGAAATGTTCAAAAAGGTAAGAAAATTCTTTATTCGATTTGGGCCGACTATGTGATACCCTTCATTAAAAACTAAATTAACAGTAGGAACCCGTTTTATTTAAAATGTAGGCCATTTGGCATTAAAATACTAAGTTAAGTATGTGGGCTTAACCCTATTGCCATGAGCCTCAACATAGACCCACATAAAGCTCATTTGTGTTTAAAATTCTAGAGATATTCGCAATAAAAGATTCTTCAAAGGGAATATTGGAGAGGACTAGGCGTGATGCAGACCATGCAAAGTAGGTTGGAAAAAAAAAATAGGAAATTATTCAAGTACTTTTATACGGTAAGCTCTATTACAATGAAATGTCACATGGCTATTGAGTAGCAGTATTCAAGATTAGGTTTAGAATTTATAGTCTGTAGACTTATCAGGAGGGAAGCTATATGCCCTTAAAGTAGGGCACCTCTAGTTTTTTCGAAAATTAAAAACGACCCAGAAGTCACATTAAAATAAAAAATAATTTTATATTTACAAAATCTGCAAGCTGAGATCTTCAAAAAATATTTCTATACGTATGGTTTGTCTCCTATAGTTTATGAGATATTCGATTTCGAAAAATATCAACTTTTTGACGACTTTTTTCGAAATATGTTTTATTTTATTTCTAAGGAATGCAAAAATCACACTAGAATTGATGAATAGTCTTTAGCCGATTAAAATGTATATTGTCAACTGAAATGCAAAAAGGGCGTAACTAACGTATCTAACGTACTAACGTAACTCCTAATCGAAGTAAGTCCGTGACGATATGTATGTATTTAAATTTTCAAAATACCTAAATTTTTTGTCGTTGTTAAGCCAAAAAAGTGATAATATTATATATGAGATATAAAAAAACTTCTTAAAAAATATATATGGGACAGCGCATAAAGAAAGGGACCTAAGGGTATTTTGCGCGCATCGAGAAAGGACCTACGGATAAAAAATTATTGTAAAAAAAATTAGGTAAAAAAGTAACATTTAAAATAGCTCTCCTGAACAAAACCGCTTTTACTCTTAGGTCAGCGCGCAAAATACCCTTAGGTCTTTTTTTTTCTATGCACTGTCATTTATAGCATTTTTTTTTTTTGAATAGGGAACTTAATAGACAATACTATAAGTGTAACTATGCTTCAAAATTCTATTTTGTCTTGACGCTAAAGCTTCTCAAAAACTACCAATTTTTACCACTGTTTCTCACTTTACGCCTAATTTTATGCAGTTACAAAGCTAGAATCAAAAATTCAAAATATCCTGTGTAAATAACTTTTGCATGCCAGAATTATTAAGAGAAATATTCATGAAATACAAACAAAAAGTTTTTGGGAATTTTCAAAAACTTTTTGGGAATTGTCGGATTTTTGCTGACAACATTTTTTTTTAATTTTGTATTTTTTTTTCCTTCAAAAAATCTATTCAAATACAAAATTTTATTAAGATACATTTACAAATGAATTTTTTATTCTAAGTCAAATATCTCATAAGCCATAGGAGATAAGGGGCTGTTCACATATTACGTAACGCTATTTTCGCAGATTTTGAACCCCCTGCCCCCCTGTGTAGCATACTTTAATAGAAATATGCTTACAAAACTCCTCCCTCTAACGCAACAAAAGTTATCATGTTGAAAATTTCTCTATACAAAAGATTTTTTATTGAAAATTTTTCTATACTAAAAATTTTTATGGAAAATTTGTCTCTACAAAAAATTTTATATGGAAAATTTTTCTATACAAAACAATTTTATATGGAAAATTTTTTCATATAAAAAATATGAAATATGTGGACAATTTTTCTACACAAAAAAATTTCCTGTAAATAGTCAATTTTCGAAAAATTTCCTATAAATAGTCAATTTTCGAAAAATTTCCTATAAATAGTCAATTTTCGAAAAATTTCCTATAAATAGTCAATTTTCGAAAAATTTCCTATAAATAGTCAATTTTCGAAAAAGTTCCTATTAATAGTCAATTTTCGAAAAATTTCTATAAATATTAAATTTTCGAAAAATTTCCTATAAATAGTCAATTTTCGAAAAATTTCCTATAACTTGTCAATTTTCGAAAAATTTCCTATAAATAGTCAATGTTCGAAAAATTTCCTATAAATAGTCAATTTTTGAAAAATTTCCTATAAATAGTCAAATTTCGAAAAAGTTCCTATAAATAGTCAATTTTCGAAAAATATCCTATAAATAGTAAATTTTTGAAAAATGTCCTATAAATATGTAGTAAATTTTTGAAAATTTTCCCATAAATAGTCAATTTTCGAAAAAGTTCCTATAAATAGTAAATTTTCGAAATATTTCCTATAAATAGTCAATTTTCGAAAAATTCCTATAAATAGTAAATTTTCGAAAAATTTCCTATAAATAAACAAATTTTCTTTAGAAAACTTGTCACAGTGACAAATTTTCTATAGAAAACTTGTCACAGATTTTTCTAAGCAAAAAATTTTAAATGGAAAATTTTTCTAAACAAACATTTTATATGAAAAATTTTTTCATACAAAAACAATTTATGTAGAAAATTTTTCTATTCAAAAATTTTATTTGAATATTTTTCTATACTAAAAGTTTTTATGGAAAATGTTTCCATGCAAAAAATTTGATATGGAAAATTTTTCTAAACAAAAAATTTTATATGAAAAATTTTTTCTTACAAAAAAATTTACGTAGAAATTTTTTCTATTCAAAAATTGTATTTGAGTATTTTGCTTTGTTAAAAGTGTCTATGTAAAATTTTTCTATGCAAAAAATTTGATATGGAAAATTTTTCTAAACAAAAAATTTGATATGGAAAATTTTTCTAAACAAAAAATTTTATATGAAAAATTTTTTCATACAAAAAAAAATTATGTAGAAAATTTTTCTATTCAAAAATTTTATTTGTTTATTTTTCTATAAAAATACTAAAATTTTTTTTGCAAAAATTTTCTATGCAAAAAATTTGATACAGAAAATTTTTCTAAACAAAAAATTTTACATGAAAATTTTTTTCATACAAAAAAAAAAATTTATATAGAAAATTTTTCTACTCAAAACTTTTTGTATACTAAAAATTGTTATGGAAAATTTTTCTATGCAAAAAATTTTAAAGGTAAAATTTTTGTAATCAAAAAAATTTATATATAAAAGTTTTTCATACAAAAAAATTTTATGTTGAAAATTTTTTATATAAAAAATAATAAATGAAAAATTTTTTTATACAAAAAATTTTATGTAGAAAATGTTTCTATTCCAAAAATTTGAAAAATTCTTTTTAAAAAAAAAATTTTTAATGAAAAATTTCACTACAGAAAAAATTCAAATATAAAATGTTTCTATAGTAAACAAATTCATATTGAAAGTTTTTCTACGGAAACAGTTTTAAACTGCACAATTTTCTGCAGAAACAATTTTAAATGTTAAACTTTTCCAAACAAAAAATTTATTTTGAAAATGTTTCTGTGCAAAAAATTTTATATAGCACAATTTTTTATTAAAAAATTTTATTTCGTTCCCAAATTTTGACTCTGTAAATTCCAATGTATCGGAATTATTGAAAACTTATATCGGTTTTTAATGTCATGTATGGTTTTATTATCTTAAAAATCGCCAATTTCCTAGCCAAAATCTGCATATCGGCACTTTACTATTTTTCAGGTCAAAAATCGCCAAAATGCCGATAAATCGGCACATCTGCCAGCTCCTGATAAGCCTGATAAGACTTCAAATTCTAAACTTAATCTCGAAATTCTTAAATTATTTCTCATTTATTTTACTTACGATGAGTGTATTAGAGGATTGTCTTTAAAAATATGCAACAAAAGAAAAACCAAAAACGACTTAGGGCCTTTCTATACTAAAGTAACGATATAGATTAGTCTAAGTGAGGTCAAAAGTAATTTTGTAAAATCTAAGTATCATTTGATTTTTTAAATAAATATTTCTGGTAAAATATTCGTATACATATAGTGTAAACTTTCATATATGTATAAATTATTGCATATGGGTATACTTCCCTCACATTTTTGCATATTTTATATAATTCCTTTTATATTTGTTAAATATTTCTTTATGTTTGTTTTTTCTAAATATCTGTCACTGTATGTAAAATGTATAATTTTCTATCTTGACCAACTAAGCATGTGGTCCTAAACATTGGTTACTTATGACGATGTTGTGTCCCTTTCCTCTGTTTCCATAATAAAGTGTGGCGCTTGTGGAAATACAAAAAAAAATATACAAAGTTGTTGACGTAGTCGCCATCATCATCATCAGCGTCAACTTTATCAAGGAATGGCCAACAGTCATTTTATAAATACTAATGGACAGACGGTAGTAGTTCCTACATAGTCATGGCAGTAGTAGTACCCATTTACTTACATGCAGTTAAATAAACATATTTAAAATTATAAACATACAAAACAATTTATAAGAAACTACTCATAAACATTTTTTTAATTTTTTATTTATTTTTGCAAACTCTAAGTCTCAGCGTAATAAATTCATTTTGTAGACATTTTGTTTGGTTTTTTATGTGTGTGAGAGTTAAATGTTGAATGTGGCAAGAAACATGGATTGGTCTTTGGGCCGTAAGATTATGCAAAATTGAAGGGAAAGGAGAAAAAAAGATTGTACATAAATTTTGACGAGTTTTTATTAAAGTTATGGTGTCTATTTATGAAGAGAAGATTCGTTTCTATAGGGAAAATTAACATTTATTATGGGAATGACTACTTTAATTATTACTTTTTAATAGTAATTGAGTGGGAGCGATTGCATATATATTTATGTTCGATGTGGGAATATCTACACATTAAAATTTAATAAATTAAGCTGAAAGAGGCACATGACAATGTTCTATAAAATTTCCTACATTATAGTCATAGTCTAGTCATAGTCTAGTCATAGTCTAGTCATAGTCTAGTCATAGTCTAGTCATAGTCTAGTCATAGTCTAGTCATAGTCTAGTCATAGTCTAGTCATAGTCTAGTCATAGTCTAGTCATAGTCTAGTCATAGTCTAGTCATAGTCTAGTCATAGTCTAGTCATAGTCTAGTCATAGTCTAGTCATAGTCTAGTCATAGTCTAGTCATAGTCTAGTCATAGTCTAGTCATAGTCTAGTCATAGTCTAGTCATAGTCTAGTCATAGTCTAGTCATAGTCTAGTCATAGTCTAGTCATAGTCTAGTCATAGTCTAGTCATAGTCTAGTCATAGTCTAGTCATAGTCTAGTCATAGTCAGTCATAGTCTAGTCATAGTCTAGTCATAGTCTAGTCATAGTCTAGTCATAGTCTAGTCATAGTCTAGTCATAGTCTAGTCATAGTCTAGTCATAGTCTAGTCATAGTCTAGTCATAGTCTAGTCATAGTCTAGTCATAGTCTAGTCATAGTCTAGTCATAGTCTAGTCATAGTCTAGTCATAGTCTAGTCATAGTCTAGTCATAGTCTAGTCATAGTCTAGTCATAGTCTAGTCATAGTCTAGTCATAGTCTAGTCATAGTCTAGTCATAGTCTAGTCATAGTCTAGTCATAGTCTAGTCATAGTCTAGTCATAGTCTAGTCATAGTCTAGTCATAGTCTAGTCATAGTCTAGTCATAGTCTAGTCATAGTCTAGTCATAGTCTAGTCATAGTCTAGTCATAGTCTAGTCATAGTCTAGTCATAGTCTAGTCATAGTCTAGTCATAGTCTAGTCATAGTCTAGTCATAGTCTAGTTCATAGTCTAGTCATAGTCTAGTCATAGTCTAGTCATAGTCTAGTCATAGTCTAGTCATAGTCTAGTCATAGTCTAGTCATAGTCTAGTCATAGTCTAGTCATAGTCTAGTCATAGTCTAGTCATAGTCTAGTCATAGTCTAGTCATAGTCTAGTCATAGTCTAGTCATAGTCTAGTCATAGTCTAGTCATAGTCTAGTCATAGTCTAGTCATAGTCTAGTCATAGTCTAGTCATAGTCTAGTCATAGTCTAGTCATAGTCTAGTCATAGTCTAGTCATAGTCTAGTCATAGTCTAGTCATAGTCTAGTCATAGTCTAGTCATAGTCTAGTCATAGTCTAGTCATAGTCTAGTCATAGTCTAGTCATAGTCTAGTCATAGTCTAGTCATAGTCTAGTCATAGTCTAGTCATAGTCTAGTCATAGTCTAGTCATAGTCTAGTCATAGTCTAGTCATAGTCTAGTCATAGTCTAGTCATAGTCTAGTCATAGTCTAGTCATAGTCTAGTCATAGTCTAGTCATAGTCTAGTCATAGTCTAGTCATAGTCTAGTCATAGTCTAGTCATAGTCTAGTCATAGTCTAGTCATAGTCTAGTCATAGTCTAGTCATAGTCTAGTCATAGTCTAGTCATAGTCTAGTCATAGTCTAGTCATAGTCTAGTCATAGTCTAGTCATAGTCTAGTCATAGTCTAGTCATAGTCTAGTCATAGTCTAGTCATAGTCTAGTCATAGTCTAGTCATAGTCTAGTCATAGTCTAGTCATAGTCTAGTCATAGTCTAGTCATAGTCTAGTCATAGTCTAGTCATAGTCTAGTCATAGTCTAGTCATAGTCTAGTCATAGTCTAGTCATAGTCTAGTCATAGTCTAGTCATAGTCTAGTCATAGTCTAGTCATAGTCTAGTCATAGTCTAGTCATAGTCTAGTCATAGTCTAGTCATAGTCTAGTCATAGTCTAGTCATAGTCTAGTCATAGTCTAGTCATAGTCTAGTCATAGTCTAGTCATAGTCTAGTCATAGTCTAGTCATAGTCTAGTCATAGTCTAGTCATAGTCTAGTCATAGTCTAGTCATAGTCTAGTCATAGTCTAGTCATAGTCTAGTCATAGTCTAGTCATAGTCTAGTCATAGTCTAGTCATAGTCTAGTCATAGTCTAGTCATAGTCTAGTCATAGTCTAGTCATAGTCTAGTCATAGTCTAGTCATAGTCTAGTCATAGTCTAGTCATAGTCTAGTCATAGTCTAGTCATAGTCTAGTCATAGTCTAGTCATAGTCTAGTCATAGTCTAGTCATAGTCTAGTCATAGTCTAGTCATAGTCTAGTCATAGTCTAGTCATAGTCTAGTCATAGTCTAGTCATAGTCTAGTCATAGTCTAGTCATAGTCTAGTCATAGTCTAGTCATAGTCTAGTCATAGTCTAGTCATAGTCTAGTCATAGTCTAGTCATAGTCTAGTCATAGTCTAGTCATAGTCTAGTCATAGTCTAGTCATAGTCTAGTCATAGTCTAGTCATAGTCTAGTCATAGTCTAGTCATAGTCTAGTCATAGTCTATCATCTAGTCTAGTCATAGTCTAGTCTAGTCATAGTCTAGTCATAGTCTAGTCATAGTCTAGTCATAGTCTAGTCATAGTCTAGTCATAGTCTAGTCATAGTCTAGTCATAGTCTAGTCATAGTCTAGTCATAGTCTAGTCATAGTCTAGTCATAGTCTAGTCATAGTCTAGTCATAGTCTAGTCATAGTCTAGTCATAGTCTAGTCATAGTCTAGTCATAGTCTAGTCATAGTCTAGTCATAGTCTAGTCATAGTCTAGTCATAGTCTAGTCATAGTCTAGTCATAGTCTAGTCATAGTCTAGTCATAGTCTAGTCATAGTCTAGTCATAGTCTAGTCATAGTCTAGTCATAGTCTAGTCATAGTCTAGTCATAGTCTAGTCATAGTCTAGTCATAGTCTAGTCATAGTCTAGTCATAGTCTAGTCATAGTCTAGTCATAGTCTAGTCATAGTCTAGTCATAGTCTAGTCATAGTCTAGTCATAGTCTAGTCATAGTCTAGTCATAGTCTAGTCATAGTCTAGTCATAGTCTAGTCATAGTCTAGTCATAGTCTAGTCATAGTCTAGTCATAGTCTAGTCATAGTCATAGTCTAGTCATAGTCTAGTCTAGTCATAGTCTAGTCATAGTCTAGTCTAGTCTAGTCTAGTCATAGTCTAGTCATAGTCTAGTCATAGTCTAGTCATAGTCTAGTCATAGTCTAGTCATAGTCTAGTCATAGTCTAGTCATAGTCTAGTCATAGTCTAGTCATAGTCTAGTCATAGTCTAGTCATAGTCTAGTCATAGTCTAGTCATAGTCTAGTCATAGTCTAGTCATAGTCTAGTCATAGTCTAGTCATAGTCTAGTCATAGTCTAGTCATAGTCTAGTCATAGTCTAGTCATAGTCTAGTCATAGTCTAGTCATAGTCTAGTCATAGTCTAGTCATAGTCTAGTCATAGTCTAGTCATAGTCTAGTCATAGTCTAGTCATAGTCTAGTCATAGTCTAGTCATAGTCTAGTCATAGTCTAGTCATAGTCTAGTCATAGTCTAGTCATAGTCTAGTCATAGTCTAGTCATAGTCTAGTCATAGTCTAGTCATAGTCTAGTCATAGTCTAGTCATAGTCTAGTCATAGTCTAGTCATAGTCTAGTCATAGTCTAGTCATAGTCTAGTCATAGTCTAGTCATAGTCTAGTCATAGTCTAGTCATAGTCTAGTCATAGTCTAGTCATAGTCTAGTCATAGTCTAGTCATAGTCTAGTCATAGTCTAGTCATAGTCTAGTCATAGTCTAGTCATAGTCTAGTCATAGTCTAGTCATAGTCTAGTCATAGTCTAGTCATAGTCTAGTCATAGTCTAGTCATAGTCTAGTCATAGTCTAGTCATAGTCTAGTCATAGTCTAGTCATAGTCTAGTCATAGTCTAGTCATAGTCTAGTCATAGTCTAGTCATAGTCTAGTCATAGTCTAGTCATAGTCTAGTCATAGTCTAGTCATAGTCTAGTCATAGTCTAGTCATAGTCTAGTCATAGTCTAGTCATAGTCTAGTCATAGTCTAGTCATAGTCTAGTCATAGTCTAGTCATAGTCTAGTCATAGTCTAGTCATAGTCTAGTCATAGTCTAGTCATAGTCTAGTCATAGTCTAGTCATAGTCTAGTCATAGTCTAGTCATAGTCTAGTCATAGTCTAGTCATAGTCTAGTCATAGTCTAGTCATAGTCTAGTCATAGTCTAGTCATAGTCTAGTCATAGTCTAGTCATAGTCTAGTCATAGTCTAGTCATAGTCTAGTCATAGTCTAGTCATAGTCTAGTCATAGTCTAGTCATAGTCTAGTCATAGTCTAGTCATAGTCTAGTCATAGTCTAGTCATAGTCTAGTCATAGTCTAGTCATAGTCTAGTCATAGTCTAGTCATAGTCTAGTCATAGTCTAGTCATAGTCTAGTCATAGTCTAGTCATAGTCTAGTCATAGTCTAGTCATAGTCTAGTCATAGTCTAGTCATAGTCTAGTCATAGTCTAGTCATAGTCTAGTCATAGTCTAGTCATAGTCTAGTCATAGTCTAGTCATAGTCTAGTCATAGTCTAGTCATAGTCTAGTCATAGTCTAGTCATAGTCTAGTCATAGTCTAGTCATAGTCTAGTCATAGTCTAGTCATAGTCTAGTCATAGTCTAGTCATAGTCTAGTCATAGTCTAGTCATAGTCTAGTCATAGTCTAGTCATAGTCTAGTCATAGTCTAGTCATAGTCTAGTCATAGTCTAGTCATAGTCTAGTCATAGTCTAGTCATAGTCTAGTCATAGTCTAGTCATAGTCTAGTCATAGTCTAGTCATAGTCTAGTCATAGTCTAGTCATAGTCTAGTCATAGTCTAGTCATAGTCTAGTCATAGTCTAGTCATAGTCTAGTCATAGTCTAGTCATAGTCTAGTCATAGTCTAGTCATAGTCTAGTCATAGTCTAGTCATAGTCTAGTCATAGTCTAGTCATAGTCTAGTCATAGTCTAGTCATAGTCTAGTCATAGTCTAGTCATAGTCTAGTCATAGTCTAGTCATAGTCTAGTCATAGTCTAGTCATAGTCTAGTCATAGTCTAGTCATAGTCTAGTCATAGTCTAGTCATAGTCTAGTCATAGTCTAGTCATAGTCTAGTCATAGTCTAGTCATAGTCTAGTCATAGTCTAGTCATAGTCTAGTCATAGTCTAGTCATAGTCTAGTCATAGTCTAGTCATAGTCTAGTCATAGTCTAGTCATAGTCTAGTCATAGTCTAGTCATAGTCTAGTCATAGTCTAGTCATAGTCTAGTCATAGTCTAGTCATAGTCTAGTCATAGTCTAGTCATAGTCTAGTCATAGTCTAGTCATAGTCTAGTCATAGTCTAGTCATAGTCTAGTCATAGTCTAGTCATAGTCTAGTCATAGTCTAGTCATAGTCTAGTCATAGTCTAGTCATAGTCTAGTCATAGTCTAGTCATAGTCTAGTCATAGTCTAGTCATAGTCTAGTCATAGTCTAGTCATAGTCTAGTCATAGTCTAGTCATAGTCTAGTCATAGTCTAGTCATAGTCTAGTCATAGTCTAGTCATAGTCTAGTCATAGTCTAGTCATAGTCTAGTCATAGTCTAGTCATAGTCTAGTCATAGTCTAGTCATAGTCTAGTCATAGTCTAGTCATAGTCTAGTCATAGTCTAGTCATAGTCTAGTCATAGTCTAGTCATAGTCTAGTCATAGTCTAGTCATAGTCTAGTCATAGTCTAGTCATAGTCTAGTCATAGTCTAGTCATAGTCTAGTCATAGTCTAGTCATAGTCTAGTCATAGTCTAGTCATAGTCTAGTCATAGTCTAGTCATAGTCTAGTCATAGTCTAGTCATAGTCTAGTCATAGTCTAGTCATAGTCTAGTCATAGTCTAGTCATAGTCTAGTCATAGTCTAGTCATAGTCTAGTCATAGTCTAGTCATAGTCTAGTCATAGTCTAGTCATAGTCTAGTCATAGTCTAGTCATAGTCTAGTCATAGTCTAGTCATAGTCTAGTCATAGTCTAGTCATAGTCTAGTCATAGTCTAGTCATAGTCTAGTCATAGTCTAGTCATAGTCTAGTCATAGTCTAGTCATAGTCTAGTCATAGTCTAGTCATAGTCTAGTCATAGTCTAGTCATAGTCTAGTCATAGTCTAGTCATAGTCTAGTCATAGTCTAGTCATAGTCTAGTCATAGTCTAGTCATAGTCTAGTCATAGTCTAGTCATAGTCTAGTCATAGTCTAGTCATAGTCTAGTCATAGTCTAGTCATAGTCTAGTCATAGTCTAGTCATAGTCTAGTCATAGTCTAGTCATAGTCTAGTCATAGTCTAGTCATAGTCTAGTCATAGTCTAGTCATAGTCTAGTCATAGTCTAGTCATAGTCTAGTCATAGTCTAGTCATAGTCTAGTCATAGTCTAGTCATAGTCTAGTCATAGTCTAGTCATAGTCTAGTCATAGTCTAGTCATAGTCTAGTCATAGTCTAGTCATAGTCTAGTCATAGTCTAGTCATAGTCTAGTCATAGTCTAGTCATAGTCTAGTCATAGTCTAGTCATAGTCTAGTCATAGTCTAGTCATAGTCTAGTCATAGTCTAGTCATAGTCTAGTCATAGTCTAGTCATAGTCTAGTCATAGTCTAGTCATAGTCTAGTCATAGTCTAGTCATAGTCTAGTCATAGTCTAGTCATAGTCTAGTCATAGTCTAGTCATAGTCTAGTCATAGTCTAGTCATAGTCTAGTCATAGTCTAGTCATAGTCTAGTCATAGTCTAGTCATAGTCTAGTCATAGTCTAGTCATAGTCTAGTCATAGTCTAGTCATAGTCTAGTCATAGTCTAGTCATAGTCTAGTCATAGTCTAGTCATAGTCTAGTCATAGTCTAGTCATAGTCTAGTCATAGTCTAGTCATAGTCTAGTCATAGTCTAGTCATAGTCTAGTCATAGTCTAGTCATAGTCTAGTCATAGTCTAGTCATAGTCTAGTCATAGTCTAGTCATAGTCTAGTCATAGTCTAGTCATAGTCTAGTCATAGTCTAGTCATAGTCTAGTCATAGTCTAGTCATAGTCTAGTCATAGTCTAGTCATAGTCTAGTCATAGTCTAGTCATAGTCTAGTCATAGTCTAGTCATAGTCTAGTCATAGTCTAGTCATAGTCTAGTCATAGTCTAGTCATAGTCTAGTCATAGTCTAGTCATAGTCTAGTCATAGTCTAGTCATAGTCTAGTCATAGTCTAGTCATAGTCTAGTCATAGTCTAGTCATAGTCTAGTCATAGTCTAGTCATAGTCTAGTCATAGTCTAGTCATAGTCTAGTCATAGTCTAGTCATAGTCTAGTCATAGTCTAGTCATAGTCTAGTCATAGTCTAGTCATAGTCTAGTCATAGTCTAGTCATAGTCTAGTCATAGTCTAGTCATAGTCTAGTCATAGTCTAGTCATAGTCTAGTCATAGTCTAGTCATAGTCTAGTCATAGTCTAGTCATAGTCTAGTCATAGTCTAGTCATAGTCTAGTCATAGTCTAGTCATAGTCTAGTCATAGTCTAGTCATAGTCTAGTCATAGTCTAGTCATAGTCTAGTCATAGTCTAGTCATAGTCTAGTCATAGTCTAGTCATAGTCTAGTCATAGTCTAGTCATAGTCTAGTCATAGTCTAGTCATAGTCTAGTCATAGTCTAGTCATAGTCTAGTCATAGTCTAGTCATAGTCTAGTCATAGTCTAGTCATAGTCTAGTCATAGTCTAGTCATAGTCTAGTCATAGTCTAGTCATAGTCTAGTCATAGTCTAGTCATAGTCTAGTCATAGTCTAGTCATAGTCTAGTCATAGTCTAGTCATAGTCTAGTCATAGTCTAGTCATAGTCTAGTCATAGTCTAGTCATAGTCTAGTCATAGTCTAGTCATAGTCTAGTCATAGTCTAGTCATAGTCTAGTCATAGTCTAGTCATAGTCTAGTCATAGTCTAGTCATAGTCTAGTCATAGTCTAGTCATAGTCTAGTCATAGTCTAGTCATAGTCTAGTCATAGTCTAGTCATAGTCTAGTCATAGTCTAGTCATAGTCTAGTCATAGTCTAGTCATAGTCTAGTCATAGTCTAGTCATAGTCTAGTCATAGTCTAGTCATAGTCTAGTCATAGTCTAGTCATAGTCTAGTCATAGTCTAGTCATAGTCTAGTCATAGTCTAGTCATAGTCTAGTCATAGTCTAGTCATAGTCTAGTCATAGTCTAGTCATAGTCTAGTCATAGTCTAGTCATAGTCTAGTCATAGTCTAGTCATAGTCTAGTCATAGTCTAGTCATAGTCTAGTCATAGTCTAGTCATAGTCTAGTCCCTTATATTTCATACATTTTTAAATAATTGAATCGAATGAAATTTAAATTTCTTTATCATTTGATTCCTTAACATTTCAGTTGATCTTTTTATGATATTCTTGTTGCGAGTTTTGATTGTATTGTTTATTTGTGTTGCCAATAAATTCAGTTAATTGACGGGAAATAATCATAAAACAATCCGTTTGCAACATTTACTTACAAAATATTCTAGTCATTTATATGTTTCTATAGGAATTTACATATTTTCTTTTTTACTTGATGTATTTTCTGCATGTAATTATTGAATTTTACCCTCGTCATAGTCAGGCTTTTGTATATCTGTGTGTTAGTAATTGTATCTTTAAAAAGTTCTTAACAAGTATTTATTTGTATCTGTATCTTTTTAGTTATGTTTTGTTACAAATAAATTAAAAAATACCACAATTTCTATTTTTTAATTTCTTTACATTATTCACTCAGTTAAAAGATTTTTTCAAGACTTAAATATAAAATTTATATTGTTAACAAGAATTATGTTGTTTGTGATTATTAGCAGTGTTGCAAGTATGAGTTTTTTTTAGATATTTGCATTTAAATATACAAATTTATTGTATATTTTTATTCGTGAAACATAGCAATTGGTTTTCTCAACTTGGGGTGAGCCACTCTCTATATTTTAGACGGAGATTTAATAATAAAAACGTCTTATTTGTTAATTCATTCTTGTAACTAATGGTTCAAGCTTTTCATAGTGCTTTTATTTATTAATGACTTTAGCTTAAAATTTTGCCTCCTCAAAACTAGATCTTTTTGGGTTATTTCCACTTTTGTGGTTTCATATTTATAATGGCAGCCTAATCAAAAAGCTGTACTTCTTACAACTTAACCGCCTGAGTAATTAAACCTAGATAATGTTTGTATTGAAGAGAGGGTCCATAGGACAAGACTAGTAAACAAAACCACCTTCCCCTTTTACTGATAACACAGTACGACAAAATCAATTTTTTTTTGAGTACACATGAGTAATGTTAACAGAAGAGGAAAAAAGGCTTAAAATAAAGAAATACGTGTCTCGGCGTTTTGCTGTAACACGTCAGAATTTTAAGAAAATCGATTTTAAAGATTCGAAGGACCGTGGAGGTTCACTTGTAACGTAATACTATTATAAAAAGTTATATAAATATAGAACCGATTTGAGCCAGTTTTGAAAAGGGAATTAAAATCGGATCTGTTTCTTTCCGCTAGAGGGCGCTTTAATTTGAATGTAAAATTAAAAAAATATCCGAAAAATGTACGAAATTCATTAAAAAATACAATTCTGCAATTTTTTGGGAAATAAGAAAGCATCAAGGTAACTATAAGGATATTGTTAAAGAAATGGTTTCAGCTTATGGTGAAATGAAAGTTAACATGTCTTTAAAAATTAATTTTTTGCTCTTCCATTTAGACTTTTTCCTTCAAATTTGGGTGATTTAAGCGATGTTTTCCATGCTCGCTTCCATAAAGATATTGTTACAATAGAAAATCGTTTCAAAGGAAAAGACATGACTCACATGCTTGCTGAATATTATTGGAATTTATGCTGTGATGCAAATCCTGAAGTTTACAAACGAAAAACTAAACGACCAACATTTTTGACACAATAGTTAAGATAGCATATTTGTTTTTGCATTTTTACATTAAACTTACATTACATTGAATTACATTACATTTTTTGGATATTTTTTAATTTTACATGAAAAAAATTTAATTCCCTTTTTAAAACTGGCTCAAGCATTTAAATCGGTTCACCCATTCTATTTTTATAGAACTTTATATAATAGCATTATGTTACAAGTGAACCTCCTTCGAATCTTTAAAATCGATTTTCTTAAAATTCTGACGTGCTACAGCAAAACGCCGAGACACATATTTCTTTATTTTAAGCCTATTTTCATATTCTGTTAACATTTCTCATGTGTACCAACCACTGTCGTACTGTGTAATATATAAACAATGTTGTCTATTAAAATTAAATATTAGGGGAATTCATAAGTAAATATTCAAGCATTTCAAGTTACAACAAACAACGTTGTTGTTTTTCCAATTTCCTACCTAAGTTCCAACATATTCTAATTGGTCATTATGTACTTACCTCTTATAACATCACCATGTTAATATATTTTAACTGTTTATGTCATTATTTGGTAATAAAAAGATTTGCTGGGATGTTAGAGTTGTCATTGTAATGAAATTTCCAAACAAAAAAGATTTTCGACAAAAAATCAATTAATGTATGCATTAAAATGTCTAGTCATAGTCTACTTTTTACTATATTTTAAGTTCAGATATTAGGGACAAAGTTAAAGGCAATTTTAATTGGATCATGAGGATCGCAGTAGTATTCTTTCAAATATTATTATTAACTTTTTTCAATTATATATATATTCCTTTGAACTAATATCTAATTATATCGAGTTCATTACAACTCATGGCAACTCTTTTATCGGAAATAACATTCTTAACTCGTATCGGTGAATTGTTAAAACCCGTAACTGGTTGTAAAACAAAATGAGTTGGCGTATCAAAACCAAGTAGAGTTATGTTTCTTTTTGAATTCACCAACATTAACATCAGCAAAATATTGGGTGTTCGAAAAAGTTAACTTGTTAAGATAACTTATAAAAAGTATTTCTCATAGCGAATACAATTTTGATCGATAATATTTGAAAAAGTTTTGAAATTCTGAGTTTTTTTTACCGGAAAGAAGATCAAGCTGCATTTTAAAATATTTTTAGAGCGATAAAAAATATAAAAGAGATATATATGTGTCCATCATTGCAAAACATAACACATTTTTTGTTGATTAACTTAATTACTAAAAAAATTACTTTCTTTAAAAACATAAACTGTTGTTAAAAGATTTCATATTCAATCTTTTGTTCTTGTGCGCATATTCTGCAAGCTTTGAAAAATTTTTGTCTACTTGGACTTTTTGTCCTCTTCTAACATTAGGGGGGATCGTTTTTATTCTAATTTTAGCTTTTTCATATTAATTGTTTTTTTCCAGGAGTGGGTTACTAGCCCGACGTTTTAGGGTATATCTTTTTTATCGTTTTTATGGAAGAACTCGCCGTTCATGTTAGTTTACTATATTAAAGGGTGTTACTGTAATTCCCCGGGTGAACCCACGAGGTGGTTAGTGCCCACAGTTGAGATGAAGGATTACCAAGATAAATCTGTTCTTACCAAGTTAAGACCCAACAGTACCGGCATTACCTTATAAGTATTGCCCTTAGCTTTTTCATTCAGAACTGCTCTGCAGCCAAATCCTCTTTTTAATAAAACTATGCGGACTATATGGATCTTGATGCGCTAAACTCAGATCCGTTGTCGGTTTTTTTCCATCAGATCTGGATTTTTTTTTATGGGCGTGGCAAATTTTTTCCCTTAAATTAGTCAGGTACGGAGACCTATTTCGTCCTAACTCGAAAACGACTCATCCGATTTTCAAAATTAAAACACTTGAAGATGCATAACAAATTTGTATGGTTTATAGCTTATTTTATTCTTAAGATATGTAGCTCTTAGAAAAATGTTTAAAATGTTTAAATTTTACTTTATCTTTTTTTAATTACATTTTTAACCTGAAAAAAAATACGAATTTCGCATTAATTTCTAAATAACTCCAAAACGATAAGAGATACAGAAAAGTTATGTTATACTCAAATAAATGTAATCTTCAAGTGTTTTAATTTTGAAAATCGGATGAGTCGTTCTCGAATTAGGATGAAATAGGTCTCCGTACCTGACTAATTTAAGGGGAAATATTTGCCACTCCCATAAAAAAAAATCCAGATCTGATGGAAAAAAAGCGACAACGGATCTGAGTTTAGCGCATCAAGATCCATATAGTCCGCATAGTTTTATTAAAAAATGAATTTTTGCAGAGCAGTGTTGTTAATTGAAAATTCATAAAATATTCACTTTTGTTTTCTTAGGCTGTTTTTATATCCTTTCACCAATAGGTGAAAGGGTATTATAAGTTTGTCATTCAGTTTTATTTTATTATTCGTCTTAGACCCCATAAAAATCGCCAGGAGAATCGATTTAGCCATGTCCGTCTGTTTGACTATTGAAATCAAGATTGTGGAGCACCTGTTGCGGGTACCCCGACGAATTATACACCAGATTTTAGGAAATTTCCCAATGAAGCACGCTTTTTAATTTTATTATCGGTCCATAAACACCCGAGATATCGCTAAAATGCTGACGAATTTATTTTTTTTTAAATACGGTGTTTATAGACCGATTTTGATAAAATTTAATAGCATGTTGCGTTGGAGTATTTTCTAAAATCTGATGTATATAGTCGAACTTCTATAAATTGAATCACCATTATCCCGAAAAACACTTCAACTTACGGAATCAACTTCAACTTAAGGAATCAGATTTGAAAACGTACCCAATTGAAAAAAACAGCAATTATTTTTAACAACGATTGATTCTTATTTATCTTACAATTAGTATATGCTGAAATATTGATAAATGGTGAATGCATTCTAGTTCATTATATCTCGTTTACATTTTTTTTTTTCAAAACGAACTATATCTCATTTAAAATTGTTTTTTTTTTTTTTTATAATAGACTTTCAAAACTCGAACTATACCCTGCTCAAGAAGTTGTAATTTTGATATCTAGAGGCGATATCAAGGCAGCAGAAAATTTTGTATCTAACTTTATCATCCATTCTTCAAAAATTTGTCCTGTCAATCATGCCCTTTTTGTTACTTTTATAATCGACGAGTAGTCACTTACTACCACGAAAGTAACAAGGTTTCTTATATTTTTGCAAATTTGTAATTTTTTTGGTAGACAAAAGAAAGAAATTTCCTGAAAAAATTAAAATTTTAGAAGCTCTATTTTTGTTCAACTTATGGAGGAATTCATGTTATAGAAGTTCAAGTTATAGAAGTAAAGTCGAATGCGATTTCTTTCCTAAATGCTATTACCACGCGATTTGCTTCAACTTATGGCAAATTCAAGTAATAGAAGTTCAAATTAGAGAAGTTCAACTGTAATTAAATTTTTTTTTTAAATACGATTTTTTAAATTTGTCAATTTGCGTACATCGATATCTTTTGCTTTGGCGATATCTCAGTTATTGATCTACCAATTTTGATGAAATTCAATAGTGTGCTGCGTTGAATGATTTACTAAAATGTGATAGCAGTTTAAAAAACTTAAAAAAAACATAGTTTTTTGACGTTTTTTTTTTTGAAAAATACAGTTAAAAAAAATTTAAATTCTCATCGAATTTTGGTGATATCTCTGGTGTTTATATACCGATTTTGATGAAATTTAATAGCAAGCTGAGTTGAAGTATTTTCTAAAATCTGATATTTAATTCGAAAATTAAAAAAAAAAAAATTGTTTTTTAAAAATGTTTTCTAAAATTTGCCGATTTGCTTGCATCGATATCTTTTGCTTAAGCGATATCTCAGTTATTGATCTACCGATTTTGATGAAATTCTATAATGTGTTGCGCTGAATGATTTCCTAAAATTTGATATACAGTTCAAAAAAGTTTTTTTTTAAATACACAGTTTTTTTAATTCTTCAAATTCGGTAATTTTTGGTACATCGAATTTAGAGCTTTGGCAATATCTCAGATTGTAATGTACCTATTTTGATCATATATAATATCGTTTTGCTTTGGAGGATTTTCTAAGATCTGATATATTCATGTCGGTATAATATCCGAAAATTGTGGAATTTTAAACAAAAAGACGGATTTTATTCAAATTCAAAAAATACAATTTAAATGAAAATAAAAAAAAAAATTAAATTAGCATCGAATTTCGAGTTTTGGCTATATCTTGTATTGTAAGTAGAACTATATGTTGCAAATTAATAGTGCACTTCGTAGAACACTATTAACATATAATACCTTTACATATAAGTTATGTCGGTATGCCATCTAGAAGCTCACCAAACTTGATTTCAGCATACCGAAATATGTCTTAAATAAGTGACTTTTGTACATTATGATAACCTTTATTCATATATTACGTAAGTGTTGTTGCCAAAAGTCTAATCTAAATAGGTCCGCTAAATATTCTCATTAAAGCAACCATTTAATCGGTCCTCTAACTTTAAAGATATAAGCATTTAAATACTCCTCTCGCAAGGTGCGGAATGTTACAATGTTGCATAATTTCTGAAATTGTTTGTATTTCAATCTACCTCCAAAATGTTTTAGACCCAATTTAAAACAAGGTTATCCACTAATTAAAGTATTGTTCATATATCGCACAAAAATTAAATGTGTGTTAATTATGTTAATTATTGAGATTTGAAACTTCCTCAGATCAGAAAATCAATATACATATGTTAGTATTTTTGCAGAACTCACCGAAATCAGTCTTCAGAAACATACATACTCATAATAGACCAAAAACTCTTTCCATTTGGTATTTTACTTTTGTAACACCATTGGTGAATGGTATATAAGGTTCGACATAGCCGAATATAGCACTCTTACTTCTTAGTTATAAGTCGGCCAGCATGAGGTACATTTTAACATCAAAGTATTCAGATGAAACGATTTTTGATAACGGGTTAACAAATTTTTGAATTCTCTTTCATACCTATCAATGATGCAAAGATATATTGACATAGCTTTATTGGTCGACCCTTTTTGAGCATGTCTATCAAAATTTAAAAAAGTTATATCTTCATACAAAATTAAGCTAAAAATTTCGCATTTAAAATAACTTGTGATTAATTCAATCCTCTACTGAAAAGAGATTTTTCGAAAACCTAATAGAGGTAAAATTGTTAATTATTTTTTTGTAATTTAAAGATATTCTATATAACTAAGCAAGCAAATAATAATTTACACAAACAATATAAAAGGATAAATATTAAGGCCTTCAGTTGTGATGCCTTATAGTAGGACCTTAAGGATTTGATAAAACTTATGCCGTGATGTTAATATAAAATAAATTGACTCCTGACACCCAGCAAGACAAATCATAATTATATATCAGATCATACGAAGAAATCGCCTGGAATTGTGGAGAACAATTCATGGATTTTGCATTACTATTTATAATGTATCTATTTACTCCTTATTGCTAGTTCGTAATTTGTTGGTCAAAAATAATACCGTAATTATGCCTAAATCAATATATTCACCAGATTTGACCCCATGCTACTTTTTCCTGTTCCGAAGATTAAATCTCTAGGAGAGCTCAAGAGCATACCATATCAGAACGCTGGCACAAGTTAAAAACTTATTTTTTTATTGCTCCTAGGGGTAGTAAAAGCTTCCTGCTCTTTTCCTTGTAAAAAAAATTATCTTTTTTTTCAAAACTCCGTTTTTATACCCTTTGCCGCCATAGGTGGGTTTGTGCTGATGTTTGTAACGTATAGAAATATTGGTCTGAGACTCACCTTTTAGTATGTCAAACGACTTAGAATTTCTCCATGGGTTAACGATGTCCGTCTGGCTGGCTGGCTGGCCGGTTATCCTTGGAAGCTTGTTATCATTCTACAGGTCGTAACTTTAAAGATATTTGGTGAAATTTGGAAACTTTGATGAAATTTGGCACAGATTCATATTTTGATCCAAGGACGATCCCTATTCTTTTTAGGTGAAATCGGATTACTATTTCGGGTACCTCCCATTGGGATGACTTTCCGGAATAGAGTTTTTAATAATATTCGGCATAAATATTGCTTATCATAACCTTAATCAGTGTTCCTAATTTTGTAGAAATCGGTCCATATTTGACCATACATAGAAGCACAAAAACGTTAATAACTCTAAAGATAAATGCATTTGATAACTATAACTTTGCACAGATAAATATTTTAAAAATATGAACCAATAACCAAGATTTGGTAACAATTGGTCCACAATTGACCCTAGCTCCCATATCAGGCCCTTAGCCGGAAATGATATAAATTTCGAAATTTTGAAAAAATAGCACATAGTATATGTGCTTATGTGTTGACACACAACATTGGGTCTTTTGAGCATTGAAATCGACCTTATTTAAATAAACCCGTTTGGATATTGTAGGTGGGTCAGATTTTAGCGTATCATTCATTATTTGCCTCTTGGTATTGATCTCCAACATGCTAGGCCTAAAGTTAAATGAATACGAATGACAAATGTTGCTATCATCTGCAATAGAGATTGAAAGTTTGACATAGAAGGTCATTTAGAAAAATAAGAAATAGAGTAGGAGAAAGAATGAAGCCTACTAGAACCCCCGAATTAATCATGAACTCGCCGGACAATATCCCATCTATAACAACACTTATAGTGCGATCTCTGAGAAAGCTCGATATAAACCGAAAGAAATTCTTACCTACACCAAAAGCAATAAGTTTGGATAGAACTGTTCCATTCCATACTCTGTCGAACGTTTTAGAAATATCGAGAGCTATAGCTTTACTTTCGCCAAAACGGTGAATAGAACAGCAACTTTTCCTATTAAAAGCCTAATACATCATCAGTAAAGCGGCCCCTACGTTATCCATATTATAATTTTTTAATGTCCCGATAATTTAGCCAATGGAGTCTTAAA
This sequence comes from Stomorhina lunata, assembly GCA_933228675.1. Classification (NCBI taxonomy): domain Eukaryota; kingdom Metazoa; phylum Arthropoda; class Insecta; order Diptera; family Rhiniidae; genus Stomorhina; species Stomorhina lunata. The sequence continues at coordinate 83,772,606 of OW121741.1, read as the reverse complement.
CTAAATAATGAATTTTGGTAATTTTTACATTGTTTTTAAGTCGGCTTATGGCAAAATTATAGACAAATCTGAACATGTTATAAAGCAGCACAAAAATTTGCTAAAAGACAGTGTAACTTTCTTACAGTTTAAATTGAGGCGTCTTAAGTTAATGCCCCGATAATTTACCCTTTGAGTTAGGTTAAAGAAGCTTGACCAATAAAAAATGCAACAGTGTTTGTTGATGATCGTATACTTGTGTTTTATATGGAACATGTCATCATACTCACACACATGAAATGTTGTACAGAATTGTTGCAAGAATAACCAGCATGTGAGTCCATCATTTGAATAGCAAGTTGTGAGGTAAACTTGGCTTAACATCATTAATGCTAAAAATAATACAAGCAAATTTAAAGCCATATTTTTATGCCTCAAATAGTACAAGTGAATGTCCTTGTCTTTGCAAAAAATGCAAAAAAAGAAAAGTTTTTAAGAAATTGTTAGCATTTGAATTAAGTGGAAAAGATTAGACTCTTTTCTGCAAATATGGCTAAAATAAAATTCAAGCTAAGATGATTATTAAAGCATTTTAAGCCACAATATATAACACAATCTGTAAATGCTTCATTGTCACTCTAATTTGCAACTTTTCATCAATTTTTACATTTTATTTGTTAGAATATTATTATATTGCATTATTTCTTTATTATTTTAGCAAAAACCTAATGAACTCTTATGTCCTTTTGTACCCAATTTTATTATTGTTATTTTTGTATTGTTTTGTTAATAATTTAGCATAACATGTTGATTTTTATATTTAATTTAATTTATTATTTTATTTTTATAGTTTTTGTTTTTTTTTTCTTCTTGAGATTTAATTTTCGTCTATTTTATTGGAGTTTCTTTGTGGCAATTGCACTTTTGCTGCAAACGGATGCCAATTTTTTTTGTTGCAATAAAATTTTTTATAAAAAATTTATTCATTATTCGTAGAATGAACTTTTTCTAAAAAAGACCGATATAAATTGGAAAATTTGTTTATTAGCAGCAGATTCTTATCCTGAAAATGAATGTTAAATTCTTATATTCTTACTTCATTTTTGGTATTTTTATTGTTTAACACAATTTTATTGAGTAATAAAAATAATGTATGTATAAATACTAAATATCAATATAAAATCTATAATAATATTCAAAATTATAGTAAGTTACTCGAAATGAAAAGTGACCATTCACAGATTGCAAAAAGATGTGTAGATTCATGGTACAGGGTGTAGCAGATTTATATATTAAAACTTAAATAAAAAAGATAATAACACTACACAATAGTATAAAAAGTGCAAGGTCGTGACTATATGGGTAATATTCTGCTATCAAATTGTAGTCAGTTTGGCCAAGTTAGTGACCGTTTTATTTTTATGGGCCTACAAAGTTTCGCAATATTAGTATAATGCCTAAAGTCATCAGTTTTTAGCAAATAGCTAATCAGCACATAAAAATATTGCTCAACTATGTTCAGCAAAAATGAAGCCAAGAGTATAGAGAATATTTCTTGCTAAAATATTATGAAAAATGTATTTTATCTCTGACATTTTTTAAAAAAGTTTTGCAAAAAATAACTTTCATGATGTGGAAAATAAATCTCTGGAGTTATAAAAAAAATGTTTGCTCTATAACTTCTTTTTTTCTGAATTATGTTAAAAGATGGCGCTATTTTTAGGTTCCATACGGAAATCGCATTTTTAATAATTAAAACTTAAAAATATGGTTTGACAATGTTCCACAATTTTGTTCAGGAGCATTTGGTCTAATTTTTTTCTGCATATACCAACATCGAAAAAGATCCAAATTAAATGTATTTGATACATTTGTTAGAAACGTGTCAGCACTGCCACCTTGCGGCAATTTTTGCAACATTTTCAGAAACTCAAAACTAGATACTGTCAAAAGCTTTCAATAGAGATATCTTTGATGAAATTTCGACAAAGAATAAGTAATCTAGAAGCAAAAGTAGTTAACAGTACATCGAATCTGACACTTTTTTATACGATTTCATTCAAGTTTCAATACGTTAAGTGCATTTGAAGCAATTGGAGTTCATATGTGATTAAAAAGTCATCTCTTACACCACTTGGAACATATTAACCGACTAACTATTCCATCAGACAGCAATTTGAAACATTTCTTCGTGATTCAATTTGAGGTGATATACACAAGACTTCCGAGTGTCCTAATCCTAAAACCGACTCAACAATAAAGAAATGCAGTAATTGCGGGCAAAACCATACAGCCAACTACCGTGGATGTCCCGTATTTTTACGTCTTAGACAACAAATCTCCTCATCTCGTAGAACTAATTCCGCTCAATACCAGGGTTCCTATTTTCCATCTCTTCCTACTATTCCGGACCGCTCATGCAATGGTTCACAGCAAAATAATCCCCCACTTCCAATGAGCTTCTCCTACGCTCATATGGTTAAAGAGAGTCCGCCAATTCAAAATAAAGAATCCCAAAACTCCATTGAGACGCTCATTGAAACAATGAATAACTTCATGTCCAACATGCAAAATATGTTCCAAGAGATGATGAGAAATCAAAGCATGCTTATGCAAATTTTGTTGGAAAGAAAATGAATCCTTTAAAAATATGTTTTTGGAACGCAAACGGCCTTAGCCAGCACAAAAGGGAAGTTGAGCATTTCCTGAACGAGCAGGAAATAGACGTTATTCTAGTCTCTGAAACGCACTTTACTCCAAAAAATTGTTTCAGAGTAAATGGTTTTTTTAACTTATGACACTAAACATCCAAGTGGCAGAGCATGTGGTGGCACAGCAATACTAGTACACAATAAAATAAGGCATTTTCCATTGCCAAATTACGAAAAAGAATATATTCAGGCAACATCTATAAATCTCATAGATTCTAGAATTACATTGTCTTCAATATATTGTCCTCTAAGACATAACATTAAAAAAGATAAATTTAATGATTTTTTCAATACGCTTGGCTCAAGATTCATAGCGGCTGGTGATTATAACGCGAAACACACATTTTGGGGTTCGCGTCTTATCACACCTAGAGGAAGACAGCTATTATGTGCTATTTCTTCACAGAAGTTGGACGCTGTATCTGGTGGTCAACCAACGTATTGGCCCTCTGACTTAAATAAGATTCCCGATCTAATAGACTTTGCCGTCATAAAAAATATAAAAAGATGCCAATTATCCGTCTGCTCATCATTAGATTTATCATCCGATCACTCACCCTCTATTTTAACTTTTTATGACAATTCCAGTGGAATCCAAGAAGAAAGACATTTTTACCCAAACAAAAGGACAAACTGGTTAAAATACAAAATGTATGTGAGTTCCCATCTTCCATTGAATGTTCCTCTAAGGACCTCTACAGACATCGATTCCGCGATAAATGTATTTACAGATGTCATCACAAATGCGGCTTTTGTGGCAACACCAATTTTTAAAACCAAAAAAAAAGATATTCCAGAACACTTCCGAAAGTATCCAAGCTCTTGTAAACGAGAAAAGAAGGCTTAGAAGACGTTGGCAAGAATGTCGATCCCCTGCCTTAAAAAGTCGTTTAAATGATTGTCAGAGAAAACTCAAAGCCGCACTGAAGATTAATCAACAAAAATCTCTTGATACATATTTAAAAAACTTGGATTCCTCTAAGGAAAAGAACTACAGCCTGTGGAAGGCTGTTAAACACATGCAATGTCCAATTGTATGTGAGTCTCCAATTAGGCTCGAAAACGGTTCTTGGGCAAGAGATCCACGTGAAAAAGTTGATGCTTTTGCCAATCACTTAGAAAAGGTTTTTACTCCAAACGAAACAGACTCTAACATAAGTCCTGATATTATAGACAACAACGTGCTTTCTCCATTGAAATTTCGCCTTCCATTGCTTCTATCAAACATACATAAACTTGACATTAAGAAGTCTTCTGGAATTGACAGAATTTCTCCGTCAATGATTATCCATCTTCCAATTTCAGCTACAAGAATTTTATTATTTATATACAACGCGATTCTTCGTTTGGGATATTTCCCAATGTCCTGGAAGATATCAGAAATCGTTATGATTCCAAAACCAGGCAAGGACATTACTCAAGTTTCATCTTATAGGCCTATAAGCTTACTTTCGATTATCTCGAAATTGTTTGAAAAGCTACTTATTTCTACTTTAAGCACATCCATAAATTGGATGGATATTATTCCAGATCATCAATTCGGTTTCCGCGAGTGTCATGGTACAGTTGAACAAGTACATAGAATAACAACAATGATCAGGAAGGCCTTCGAAAATAAACAATACTGTTCCGCCTTGTTCATCGATATTTCACAGGCATTCGATAAGGTCTGGCATGAGGGACTTGTAAGCAAAATTGTAAATCTGCTTCCAGCAAGTACACATAAGCTCTTAAAAAGTTATTTGTCCAGTAGAACCTTCCGAGTTCGATCAAAAGATGAATATTCTTCTCCTAGAGGAATCGCTGCTGGAGTTCCACAAGGTGGTATATTGGGTCCCTTGTTATATATTATCTTTACAGCAGATATGCCAACGAATGCTCAAACATACACATCCACTTTCGCAGATGATACAGCATTCATTAGTATTCATTCCGACCCCAAAATTGCTTCTGCATTTTTAAAATCCCATATTCATGAGCTTCAAGCATGGCTGAACAGATGGAAAATTAAAGTAAATCCGACAAAGTGCGTTCATGTAACGTTTACTCTAAGGAGAGATAACTACCCTGCAATTAAGATTAACAACGTGACCATCCAAGAGAGTTCTCACGTTAAGTATCTTGGTGTTCATTTGGATCGCCGCCTTACATGGTCTCATCACATTGACAGCAAGATAACTCAGATAAAATTAAAATCCGCTGAACTAAACTGGCTTATTGGCACATAATCTGCTTTAGAGTTAGACTACAAGGTCCCTTTGTATAAAACGATAATTAAACCAATATGGACCTATGGTATTCAGCTATGGGGAACGGCTTCTACCTCGAACATCGCCAAATTACAGAGACGACAATCCAAGTTGTTACGTTTAATAACCTGCGCCCCTTGGTATATACGAAATAACAACATTCATAAAGATTTGAATGTTCCTCTTGTCCAAGAAGAGATTAGAAGGTTCTGTACCAAATACATCTCCAAGCTGCACGTTCACCCAAATCACCTAGCAAGGCAGCTTTTGCACTTTGAAGGTCATCAACGTCTAAGAAGGATGGATACCTTGGACCTGGTCAGCTAGGACCTTTTTTTATCTATTGTCACTGAACAATTTCCTATTAATTCGAATAAATAACAAATAGAGTTGCACTGGCAATCTCTATATAATTTCCGTTAGATTAAGATTTGATTACTTATTGTTATTTTCTTAACAGAAAGATTCAATAATAAAATACAGGCTTAAAAAAAAAAAAAAAAAAAAATTTGAGTTAGAAACTTAAATTTATTGGCGCAAAGGAGTCTTTATGACCTATTTTTGGTATCTAGATACGTTCAGATTAGATTTGTGTGTTCACAAAAGTTTTTTAGCTTTACCGTCGCTACAATTTTTCCAAATATAATATAGGAAAAATCAGGATTTGCAAAAAGCTTTGATCAACAAATTAGAAACAAAAAAAGTTTTCCTTAACTTAAAAAAAATCTAAGATAAAATACATTCTGATCATAAGATTTTAGCAAAAACTATTCCCTATACTCTTGGCTACATTTTTGCCAAACATAGTTAAGCGATATTTTTAAGTGCTAATGAGCTATTTGGTAAAAAGTGATGACAACTTTTTTAGGCATCATGCAAATATCACGAAACTTTGGAGGCCTATAAAAATAAAAAAAGATGTTCATTTGTTGTGTAGTGTAATTGTCGCATTCGGTTTTTATTTGTTAAGGAGTATGTCATCTAGATGTCCTTCGACAAGTTCAACATATTGTTAGAAACGGATCATTGTAAACTTGGTTAATTGAACCAAGCTGATATCACAACTAATATTTTTCTCGAAGCCACAAGAGATTATTGATTGTTATTATAAACCCTTTTTGAGTTTGCCCCATAAAAAAATCATAGGAGTTAGATAGTTGTATCACAAAGCGACTAATCAGCTTTCGGCGGAAATTTTTCAGAAGAAAATTAATCAAAACTCTGGCTGTCTGTGCTCTGCACACACGAGTGTGAAGATTAAGATGGATGAGCTTGCAGATTTTAGAATAAAAATTCTGTAATCATGCGTCGATAATTTTGAAAGTTGACATTCATTGACAGGCCTAGAAATTTTCTAAAAAAAGTTTCAGTTGGACGCTCCAAAAAATATGATTTACCTCGCCAAAACGCTTCAACATCATTTCACAAAAATGTTTTCGTAAATCACTTTCTTTTAGTTGTGGAACAAATTATATTTTAAAAGGATCTAACTTCAGATCCTTTTTATACCTACCATCAAAAAGAATGGTAGGTATATTGAGATTGTCATTCCGTTTGTAATTTTCTTAATTTTGCCTCAAAAACCAAAATTGAACTATATTCTGAATCCTTATGAAATTCTAAGACTATTGAGCGATGTCCGCCTGTCTGTCTGTTGTCGGCACGATAAAACCTTAACGAAAGGATATAGGTCACTAAAATTTGGCATATATATATAGATATATATATATATAATTCCCCGACAACATTCCAATTGGAACAAGGGGTACTTCTCTGAACCGTCGTGGTATAGCAGGTTAGTCATCCGCCTAGCTTACCAGAGGCCCAAGTTCGATCCCTGGCCAGACTCACTAGAAAAAATAAATTTTCAAAAAGCGGCGGTTCACCTCATAACTCAGCTAGCCACTGGTTATTGAGTATTATGCTATGTAAAACTTCTCTAACTAATGCATTTGCCGTTCGGAGCCGGCGTTAAAACGTAGGTCCCTTTCAATGAGTCTAAAAACAGAATCGGATGCAGCTCATTGTCTGAGAGAAGTACCCCTTGTTCCAAAATTTGGCATAAGTATTCTTAATTTCTTGGAAAATTTTGGTATTGAAATAGGGCAAAATCGGTTTACATTTGACCATAGCTCTCTTATAACCTCGTCCAGGCTAATTGCTCATTTGCTAATAAATGACAAATTATAATACCTATAATGATCAAATTAGGTATATAGAAGTACTAGGCAGAATATAAAATTTCATCCAAATCGGTTCACATTTAACGACAGCTTTCGTACAAAAAACTTACGGAAACAGAGTAAATTTCACCTAAAATACACTTAAATGCGAATAATAAATAAATTAGCATAAATTTAGCATAAAGAAGTCTGATGTCAATACCAACCAGTGTGCAAAATTTTGTCACAATCGGTCACCATTTAAAAAACTCCCATTAAAAAAACTTAGGGAAACACAAAATAATAAGAGTGTTTATGTCCGTCTGTCCGTCAGCTAAAAGCGCGATAGCGCCTTGACAAAAAGAGCTAGAGAATGTATTGAAAATGGACGGAATCGGTTCACATTTAGTTAGAGCTCCCATATAACACCGCCCCGGGAATCACATTAATGCTGATAAATTAAATGTGATAGCTATGACGACTAAGTTTAGAATAAAGAAGTTTTATGCAATTATTGGTCATTATATCAAATTTTATAGGAATGGGTCCATATTTGTCTATAGCTTTCATATAAAAACCACTCCCGGAAACCAAGAAAATGTGACAAAGACCAGTTAAAATCTAATAAATTAGAAACTATGACAGCTATTGCCACTAAATTTTGCAAAAACAAGCTTTGTATAAATACCAGCCAGTGTGTAAAATTTTGTTACAACCGGTCAACATTTGGCTATAATTCTTATACATATATAACATCCCCTTTTTATATATACAATCAAAAATATTCGGAGGTGCAAGCAGCATATTAAGATTGCACCAATGTCCAGACTTCATATACGGTAGATGCTTTAGGAACTCCTAACAAAATATATGGACCTGTCGTATTACTATCAGCATGTTTATCCAAACTAAATATTAAGCTAAACGAAAAGCATTTAACAACTTATTAATGTAAAACCATACCAGGTTACGATACCGAATTTTGTTCAAAGTTAATACTAGGGAAACAACTTACATACTTTTAAATGTTGAACTATATAGTTCCTGCAACCGAATTTAGTCCAAATATTTTACTAACAGTACCAACTAGCGTAACAATTTTTTTCGAATTTGGTCCACATTTAAATTAGCTGCATCCTCGTAGATATATGAGAGATATTTCAACTTGATGGTGGGTATATAAGATTCTTCGCAGCCGAATATAACACTCTTACTTGTTTAAGTTTTCATAAATAATCCCTTTTTGAAGTCAAAATGAGGTTTTTCTTTTTAGTATTGAAAATTCCAGATTTTTACATAAACTGCTTTCAACCATTTCAATGTTTTCGGGAGACGATCGACTGCGCCATTGCGGTGGGACATTCATAGCCGAAGCTGTTGCGCGGAACCCCTACACCCACGAACAAATTAAATTTACACTTGGTCAATCACGTATTCGCCGAATACCGAACTTTGAACAAAATTGTCTATGAGCATTTATATAAGAATCATTACTCTTGAAAAACTCTATACTTGACCACTGCGACATCGCACAGTGGGATGGTTTAAAAAAAAAAAAAAATGTAAATAATTCTGTATCTTCCAAACCGTTTGGCGGATTTTAATAAAATTTTATGTGGATATAACTCACCAAGTTTTATACCTGGAAAGCCGAGATTGTACTGGGGCGGCACAATCGGCCCTTAAATTAGGGCACCTCGGACTCATAAATCATTAAAAACGACATATAATTGTAATTTCAAAAACGATTTGAAAAATCGTACTATATATTAAATATATAAGTCAAGATCTACAAAAACATTCCTACAAGCCTATGCTATCTCTTATGTTTTAAAAGATATTCGATTTTAACAAATAAAATTTTCAATTTTTGTCCCATACTGTACCGATTTTTTACCAATATCTGATCTATATATAAACCGATTTTCTTGATTTAAAGTTTTCTAAAAAGAAAACAAAACTCTAAATATTTTACGAGCAAGAAGAGCATTAAAAGCTTAATTATGTAAAATGTTATAAGTGCTTATAGTTAATATTTAAAAAATAAACCACTTTCCCCGATTTTTTAATAAAAAGTATTTTTTGTGTTTTTATACCCTTCACCAATAGGTGAAAGGGTATTATAAGTTTGTGATTCCGTTGTATTTTTATTAGTGATCGTAGACCCCATAAAAATTATACCGATCGACTCAGAATCGGGAGGAGAATCGATTAATACATAAATTATATATCAGATTTTAGGAAATTCTCCCATTAAAATCGGTTTATAAACACCGAAAATATCGAAAAATTAGACGAAAATTTTAAAATTTTTGATTGAGACACACTTTTAAATAACAAGAGAAAAAAGTTACTCCTGGTGAATATGGGATAATAGATTATATATCAGATTATAGGAAATGGTTCCCCAAAGCACTCTGTAAAATTTTATCAAAATCGGTCCATAAACCACTGAGATATCGCCAAAACACTAAATTTGATGTATTGCAAATTGCCCAAAGTACGCATTAGAGAATGTTTGTTGAAAAAATGAAATGCAGAAATAGGAAAAACCATTCTCCTTTAGCACGATCATACATACATTTTATATCAGATTTTAGGAAATTCTCCCGCCAAGCACGTTATTAAATTTTATCAAAAGCGGTCCATAAACAACTGAGATATCGCCAAAACACTACTTGTGATGTGCAGCAAATTCCCCAAAGTACGTGTCTAAGAAATTTTGTTGACATTTTGTAAGTATTGTTTCAGCGATATCTCAGGTGTTTATGGACCGATTGTGATGCAATTTGACAGCGTTCTTTGTGGGAGGATTTCCTAAAATCTGATGTATAAGCTCTACAAATCTGATTATGAATACCATTCAAATTGTACCGATCGACTCAGAATCGGCAGGAGAATCGATTTCGCGACGTCCGTCCGTCTGTCTGTTTGTCTGTCCGTCTACCTGTCTGTCCTTTTTTCTGTTGTAGTCAAGTTTTTGGAGCTCCTGTTTTGTCGATATCTCAGATGTTTATTTTGATGAAATTTAATAGCGTACTTCGCAGGGGATTAAATAAACTCTGATGCATTCGGTAATTTGTGGTAGATATAATTTAGTGTTTAAGCGATACATATTTCAGGTGTTTTGATCGACAATGATGAAATTTAGCTTGAGACGATATCCTAAAATTTTGTGTAAAATGCATATGTTAATACCTTCAAAGAGCTCCACAAATCTGATTTTAGCAGACAGACACACTGCATTTATCTTAATTTTGTGTCTGACTTTTGAACATTATGACAACATTTGAGAATGTATTATATATCAAATTATAGGTAATCTTCCTAGGAAGTACCAAAATGCGACTGAGTACATGATATCCGTTCAAAACCTACATATGTATGTATGTATGTATGTATGTATGTATGTATGTATGTATGTATGTATGTATGTATGTATGTATGTATGTATGTATGTATGTATCTCACATATCAACGTAACTTAAAATTTTTTAATTGCAATTGGGAGAAATCCGTTCACGTTTGACAATTGCTTCCGTATAACTTCGCCTGAGGCAATCTCTTAGTAGCTAATAAATGACAAATTATAATAGATACGATGATGACATTTAGTAAAGACATTGTACAACATCGTTATTCAGGGCGATAGCGCCTAAAATAAACTTTCTAGAGGGACACGTTTGACAAGAGTATTTATAATCTCTTGAAAAGTTCGGTATTGAAAATGGTCGATCTTGTTCACATTTAGTGAAATCTCCCATATAACCCCGACCGGGAATCACTTTAATGCTGATAAATTATATCACATTATAATTGAACAAAGAACTAGAGCAAAACTTTCCACACATCCATCGGACAGACCGAAAGAACAATACATTATTATTGATGAAGTATTCATCTTAATTTCATTTAAAAGCTATATATTTCACGTATGTATCTAAAACTAAGAGTTTATACCCTATAATTCTAAGACTTGTTTACATTGACAATCATTGTTAAAGCTTTGACCTAAATCAGTCCGCTAACGTCAAAGTTTTACATAACTAATCAAGAACTTTTACTAGTTGGATAATTCGTACGAATTAAAGTGCACAACCCTCACTGGGCACTGTGTTTTTGGGTTGCATGCCAGAATACTTAAACTTCATCAAATCGAAGTGCGTTTGCAAATCTAAGGGCATCTACGTTTTGAAGCATCTTTTATTAAGTGTTCTTAACATAGATACATACATATATCGAAGCTACTGGCTGGCTTAAATAAGCATTCTCTACCTGCCCAACCTAACATTTGGGTCCATAACTATTCTAGATGATGACGCCACCGAAAAGCTTTTCGTTTTCCGACATAGCTAAATATTGCTAGGAATTACATTTAGTATGAACAAAAGAAAATTAATATACATATCAAGCATTTGTGTGGGGCTCAACTAAGTCACTATATAATTATCAATATATTCTTACGATTTTGTACTTTACTTTTGGAACACCATTGGTGAAGGGTATCCAAGATTCGGCAAAGCCGAATATACCACTCTTACTTGTTTAGTTATGTAAAAAAAATTCTAAGATACATATAATATATTTATAATTTTATCAAAGAAAACTTCACAAAGTTTATAATTAAGTTAAAAAGTAACTTCTTGTTTATTCGGTGTTAGTACCAGAGTCTCTCGAATTAGACATATTGTTTACGGAAATTTCAATTTTAATCCATAATTCCTCAGAACACACGCGAGCTGTAAAATAAAATTCACCAAATTTTTATGGACCAAGATGTTTTTAATTACATTGCAAAAGTACTTTGTCGCCCTGAAAGTGGTCATACAACTAGAGCAAAAAAACTAAAAATACCCATTGTTTTCATTCCCCTAACATCAAGAGCTTCTGATTCCTCAATATTTATTCCACAACATTGTCAGCCATACGCTTTTGTGTTAATGTACAGCATTGAGTCTTTCAATCCACCCTATTCATACGACCCCATTCAGAAATTGAAATTAGGTCCGAATTTAGAGTATAATCCATGTTCTGCCTATTTTCCTCAATGTCTAGAAGGTTTGACCTGCAAAAGAGTAGATAGGATTGAATGTTTGATATAGAAGGTCACTTAAAAAAATATAAAAAAGAGTAGGAGAATGAAGCGAGCATTGTGGTACTCTTGAATTAATCTTAAACTCGTTGAATGATAGCCCGACTTCCTTACCCTTGTTTTTATCGGTCTCATGGGCTTATTTTAACGGCTGTTAACGTAACTAACCAGGTGACACCACGAGGAAGTAAGTAGGGTGTTCATTTTACTCGACTTTTAATTGTTTGAGTAATCAAATAACTTGAAAATGGGGTTTTTTAGTTACTCGGAAAATCGATTAATCGTTAAATTTTACTCGAGTTAATCGAGTAAAAAATTCATCTTAAAATTACTCGAGTAAGATTCTTCTGTAAGCTTTTTATATATATTTTTTTAATACAACAATTTTTTAACAAAATTATAGTGTTTTATTAACAAAAACGCAATAATTCGCAATAAAAAAAAGAAACAAATATATAAAAATTTATTTTTAATACAAATTAACATATGTAACACCCTTAATATTTTAAGTGAGTTTATTTACTTCCATACATAGAAAGCAATCTTTCGATTTCATAAATCCTGAGTTTGATCTAACAGATAAGTAGGCTCTACGACTACCTTTTACTTATGTTTACAATGGGATCTTCAACTGGACTAAAGTAGGATCTACGATTACATTGCGTCCTTTAACTGAACTATAGTAGGTTGTACTGTTACTATAATAGGACCTACGATTACACAGGGATCTTTAACTAAACTATAGTAGTATCTACGAATACATCGGAGACTTCAACTGGACTATATTAGGTTTTACGATTGCAATGCACCTTCAACTAATCTATAACAGGAGCTACGATTACATTAGGATCTTTAAATATACAATAGTAAAAATTACGAATACATTGGATATCACAAGAGGTCTAGCTCTAGAGACTAGGCTATTTGTATCTGAAATATCGACTATATATATACTATGGACTATATACATACAATGGACTATATACATATTACAAGTTGTAATTTACAAGTCACGATTATTGCTTAGAATTGACAATATTAAAATCCACGACTATTTTATAAATGGAAAATTGACTATATTGAAACCCTCGATTATTGCATTAAATTAACTATAGTAGAAACATCAATTATTGCCTAAGATGGACCATAGAACGGTAGATGATTGATTTAAGTGGCCTTCGTTTGAACCCTTGATTATTGCATAAAATGGAATATATCATTAGTAGCAGCAAATACTTTCAAGTCAAAGTTGGCCATTATTAAACAAGAAAACTTTTTCTTAACTCGTAATCAAAAAAAAAATACACTAAGAAAATTGCACATTAAACTAACAAGACATAGCTTTCCATTTGGCCAACGTTTTTTTTACAAACTTAACAGTTTAGAATTGAGACAAATTTTAGTTGTTTTATTAAAAAAAAATACTTAAAAAATTATTGAAATAGTTTTACTCGAGTAACTCGATTACTCGTGGAAAATTACTCAAATAAATCTTTATTTGAAATTAACCATTTTATTTTACTCGAGCGATTAATCGATTTTATTTTTCCGATTAATCGAGCAAACATAACTCGAGTAAACACCCTAGAAGTAAGTTTCCACAGTTGAGGTGAAGGATAGATCAACATAAGTCTGCGTTTAACAACCAATCGGAACCGTTGTTTGGGATACAATATCCCCTACAACACCCATGGTGAATTCCCTACATCACCCTATTGTAGAGTACCCATAATAATAATAATAATTTTCAAAAAAATAGTCCACAATGAGAACATTTTTCATTTTCTTATTGAAAAGCAAGGTAGTCTGTTAGTTAATATCGGCTGCCAAACCCAACTAATTGTCCCAATTTAGACAGGAGTCAACTGACCCTGTTGACCCTTGTCATGAGCAATTAGAATTTCCCAATTAAGATTCTGAAAATTCAACAAGGACTTGTTCAACAGACTTGTTGATCCGGCCTCGAAATTCAATAATTAACAAGTGTTGTTCGTTTGCAATAAGATTTATACTAACATTGTAGACTGAACATATTTAACAGTAACATGTTACACGAAAACTGCTGAGCTTCCAAAAACATTGTTAGCAGAAAGAAAATTGCAAAAAATCACAGATTTAACATTGAATTATATGACTTACTAGCTTTATAACCCGCTACTTCGTTAGCGGCACCATTTGAATTGACAAAGTTACAAAATTTACCAAAATAACTTTTTCACTTATTTATCAATTCCGATATAAATTAAATTAAATACTTATTGGTTCTTAAGATACATATAGGACAAAATAAGTACCTACCCTCTACATTTTCAAAAAAGTACTACACACGGCTCCCTTATTTTTGTAGCTGACCCAATTTTTATTGCTAACCCAATTTAAATCTTGTTCTTGTCGCTTTTGATTTTGAATATTTTACAAAAGTTTCCTTTTTTTACCCGTTGGTTACCCCTGATCAGCCAAATTAAAAAAAAAAAAATCCGGATACATGTCCTAATATTTTTATTGCTGATCTTAACTCCATTTTTGTTAATTGAAAAAAATACCAAACACCTGTCACATATTTCTTCAATGTCAATAGAACAGTCCATAAATCATTGATTTATTTATTATTTTATTGATTTAAACAACATGCACAGTTTAAAAGGAAAAAACCTATCTTTAAATTTTTGACCCGTTTTTGTTATTTTCGATTGCGGTATAAATTTTGTTTCTATAATAATTGATTCAAAAATTATATATGGGTCAAAAAAGTACCAAAATTTAGTTTTTATCCTTTTTATTCCCTATTTTTAGCTCATTTACGAAAAGTACCTACTAAAAACATGACTTTTTATTTTTCTATTCGATCTAAATCCAATTTAAATTTTTTTTCTGTCGATATTAGTATCAGAGATATAACTTTACTAATGTTTTTATTTTCTACCCTATTTTAACCCCAAAACTGTTTAATTTGCAAAAAGTACTGAAAAGTCCCTTAATTTTTAGGGCTGATCTTAGACCATTTTAGTGTTTGTTTCCATCCATTAGGTTTAGAAGATATAATGTCATCGATTTTTCCCTTTTTTACCCCTTTGATTGACACATCTCTAATTTATACTTTTGACTTCATTAGCTTAAATGAATATTTTCCCGTTTTCACCTTTTGGAACCCCATTTATCGTAAAAGTACCAAGCACATGTTTAATATTTTGTTAATACTTATTGATTGTGGCATAAAGTGAGTCTTTATGTTTATAAGTTCAAAAGATACGCATGGATACGCAAGTACAAAAATATAGTTTTTACCCTTTTTGCCCTTATTAGTGCCATTTCCAAAAAAAGTACAGAACACATGTCCCTTTCATTTTCTAGCCGATTATATGATTTATTCATTTTCTAGCCTGTTTTAACCATAAGCGGCCAAATTAAAAAAAATACCGAACCCGTGTCCTTTAATTTTTAATGCTGATCATAGACCAATTTAATCTTTGTTTCTATCACTTTTGATTTATGAGATATTACGTTACCTATTTTCCCCCTTTTTACTCCAAACATTAAAAAAAGGAATCAATCGCGTGTCTTATACTTCTGCAATGTGAATAGACCTGTCTGTAAATTATACTTCTGGCTTTATTTGTTTAAATGATATTCATAGTTTTTACTCTTTTGTGCCTCATTTATCGTAAAAGCGCCAAGCACCTTCTTAATTTTTGTTAGTCCTTATCAATTGTGATGTAAATAGAGTATTTATGTTTATTAGTTCAAGAGATACTTATAGGGTTAATAAAGTACCAAAATATAGTTTTTTCCCTTTTTCTCCCTTATTAGTTCCATTTCCAAAAAAGTACCAAACTCGTGTCCCCTTTTTTTGCAAGATGATCCAAATCCAATTTCAACTTTGTTTCTAACGATGTAAATTTCGGAGATATGATGTTACTAATTTATCCATTTTCTTTTTCAATTTTTTTCAATTTACTTTTTCAATATGAATCCACCCGTCTGTAAATTATAGTTCTGGCTTCATTAGTTAAAAACCTACCCTTGAATATTTTTTTATCTTTTTTACCTCAATTATCGTAAAAGTACCAAATACGTGTCTAATAATTCTTTGTTACTTATCAATTGTGACGTTTACTGTTTCTCTATGTTTGTTATTTCAAAAGATACGTATGGGTTCAAAAAAGTACCAAAATATAGTTTTTGCCCTTTTTTACCCTTATTAGTACCATATTCAAAAAAGTACCAAATACGTTTCTCGTTTTTTTTCAGCCCATCCGAAGCAAATTTCAACTCTATTCCTATCGTTTTGAATTTCGGAGATATGACGTTACTAATATTTCCCATTTTTTCCCTGTTTTAACCCCAAAACGGCCGAATTAAAGAAAAAAGTACCGAATACATGTCCCTTAATTTAAAGTGCCGATTTTAGACCGATTTAGTTGTTGTTTCTATCACTTTTGGCTAAGAAGATATATTTTTACCGATTTTTACCCCCAAAATTAAAAAAAGTACCAGACACTTATTTTACTTTTTTCAGTGTCAATTTACCAGCCAATAAATTATGCTTCTGGCTTCATTAGCCGAAAAGATATTCTTAGCTAAAAAGCAAAAAACCTACTCTTGAATATTTTCCCTTTTTTTTACCCTTTCGTCCCACATTAATCGCAAAAGTACCAAATACGTGTTTAATAGTTTTTTAATGCCTATCAGTTGCGATATAAATTATGTTTCTATGTTTATTAGTTCAAAAAATATATATGTGTTAAAAAAGTACCAAAATATAGTTTTTACCCTTTTTTATTCTTATTAGTACCATTTTTGAAATAGTACCAAATACGTGGCCATTTATTTTTTTATCCGATTCAAATCCAATTTAAACTTCTTTTGCATCGGTGTTAGTTTCGGAGATATGATGTTACTAATTTCTCCCTTTTCTACCCTGTTTTACCCTTTAAAAGGCCGAATTTCAAAAAAGTACCGAATACTTGTCCCTTAATTTTTAGTGCTGATCTCAGACTAATTTAGTTTTGGTTTCTATCACTTTTGATTTAGAAGATATATTTTTACCCCCAAAATTAAAAAAAGTACCAAAAATGTATTTTATTTTTTCTTTGTCAATCGACCAGTCAATAAATTATACTTCTGGCTTCATTAGCCTAAAAGATATTCATAGCTAAAAACAAAAAACCTACCCTTAAATATTTTCCCTTTTTTACCCTTTTGTATCCCATTAATTGCAAAAGTACCAAATACGTATTTAATTGTTTTTTAATATCTATCTGTTGCGATATAAATTATGTTTCTGTATTTATTAGTTCAAAAGATACATATTAGTTGAAAAAAGTACCAAAATATAGTTTTTACCCTTTTTTATCCTTATTAATGCCATTTCCAAAAAAGTACCAAGCACGTGCCTCCTTATTTTCCTAGCCGATTCAAATCCAATTTCAACTTTGTTTGCATCGATGTTGGTTTCGGAGATATGATGTTACTAATTTCTCCCTTTTCTACCCTGTTTTACCTTCTAAGAGGTTGAACTTCAAAACAGTACCGAACATGTGTTCCTTAATTTTAAGTGCCAATCTCAGACCAATTTAGTTTTTGTTTCTATCACTTTGGGTTTAGAAGATATACTTTACCGATTTTTACCCCCAAAATTAAAAAAAAGTACCAAACACGTAGCTTATTTCTTTTCAATGTAAATCTACCAGTCAATAAATTATACTTCTAACTTCATTAGCCTAAAAGATATCCATGGCTAAAAAGCAAAAAACCTATCCTTGAATATATTCCCTTTTTTTACCCTTTTGTACCCCATTAATCGCAAAAGTACCAAATACGTATTTAGTTCTTTTTTAATATCTGTCGGTTGCGATATAAAATATGTTTCTATGTTTATTAGTTCAAAAGATACATATGGGTTAAAAAAAGTACTAAAATATAGTTTTTACCCTTTTTTATCCTTATTAGTGCCATTTTCAAAAAAGTACCAAACACGTGTCCCCTTATTTTTGTAGGCGATTCAAATCCAATTTCAACTTTGTTTCTGTCTATGTTGGTTTCGGAGATATGATGTTACTAATTTCTCCCTTTTCTACCCTGTTTTGCCCGCTAGGCGGCCGATTTTCAAAAAAGTACCGAACACGTGTCCCTTAATTTTTAGTGCTAATCTCAAGCCAATTTAATTTTCGCTTCTATCGCTGTTGGTTAAGGAGATATAATGTTACCGATTTTTCCCTTTTTTACCCTTTTAATTGAAAAAAGTACCAAACACATATTTAATATTTTGTACTGGGCAATCGACCTCCCTATAAATTTTATTGGTAGCTTTATTGGTTCAAGTCAAATACAAAGAAAAAGAAAAATGGACCTACCCTAAATTTTTTTCCCCGCTTTTCCCCCTTTTTGAACCCTGAATCAAAATAGTACCAAACACGTGTCTAATATTTTTTTCTTGTTTACCGGCTCCGTTTTGAATTTTGTTACTCTGTTGATTGGTTTAAAAGATACACATGGGTTTAAAAAAGTACCAACATTTCATTTTTACCCTTTTTACCCCCTATTTGTCCCATCTGCTAAAAAGTACCAAACACGTGTCTACTTATTTTTGCAGCTGATCCCAACGCAATTTCAATTTTGGGCCTATGACGTTTACTTCCGGAGATACAGCATTACTAATTTTTCCCTTTTTTACCCCTTTTTACCCCCTTAGAGGCCGAATTTCCAAAAATCCCGTCTTAGTGGATCTATACTTTGAAAAAGGTACCAGCTGTCAAAATTTCAGCTCTCTAGCTTTAGCCGTTTGGGCTGTGCGATGATGAGTCAGTCAGTCAGTCAGTCAGTCAGTCAGTCACGTTAGAGTTTTATATATATAGATTAAAAAGAATTAGTCACTTAGTTTAAACTTAATAACGGCTGATAACTTATAACGGCCGGTAACTTCACATAACAATATTAATTAAAATTATTATAACATAGGTTTTAGAGACATTGGAATTAACAAAGACTAGTTGAACATAGAACGCTGACAAAATATAGGTAATCTAAGTTAAAAATTCTGACCACATTAAAGTAGAAGAATTCATAACATTTTATTTTTGTATGACGTTCGATATTCGTTTTTATGCAATTACATTGTAACATAACATATAACATATGACTATTAAAAATAAAAATAAATTTATAAAGAATAATATAGAGCAATACAATATCTTAACCAATCGCATGTTAAATACAAAAAATATATAAATAAAATAAAAATATAAAAATAAAAATAAATTAATAAATTAGTTTAAAACAGAAAACATTGTTCTACTAGAGAAATACAATAATTATTCGAGAAATATATCAATAAATTACTTATGAAACAGATTGGCATCAATACAATATTCTAGAATATCATGACTAGGAAACTACTATATAAAATAATATAATATTCTCGTACCAAACACAAATCAAACCATAAAGAAGAAATAACAAAAAAAAAAACAGAAAAAAATGAAATATATAATATATGTTACAAGTTGGTCTGCCGGTCAATTACGGCTATTACGATTTTGTAGATGAAATAAATTACTTCTTTTTTTTCGCGGGTATACAAACACTCTGTTATTCCACATTAGATTAATAATATGCAAAATAATCATTTATTCATAATCTAACCATCCATGTATGCATACATGATTCCACATACTTACTTATCACTATCATCGAACCAGAAAAACATTAGATCAGTTTTACAGCATCACAATCCCAAGTATTCATATATTCATTTCAAAAATTGATCATAAATTAAATATTTAAACCAAGGATGTTACACTTAACGAATAGAAGTGTATTCACTTGATGATTCAAAACTTTGTATATATTCCAAGAAATAGTAGAGATGATTTTCAGAAGGAAATATCCTTCTTTAAATATATTGGTGAAGGAAAACTGCATATAAACTGAAAACTCCATCATCAGGTCTTTCAAATTGGATTGATGTTATTGATTTCAAACTAAGATATCTTTGACGATTTGGCTTTTACAGTCTCAGACTCACATAAACTAAGCTTTCATGGTGTTACTAAGAAAGCTCAGTCGACCAATAAGAAGATATGAGCTAAATTACAGAAGCATGCGACGTGTCTATGCCTAGACGAAAGCTTGCTGTAAATCGCCCACCTATCTTGAAATAAAATGCTTAAAAGCAAGACTAAATTGCCAACGTCAAGAAATAGAGCTGATTTTATTAAAAGGCAAAACGAATACAAAACTGTTAGAAGTGAATTTCAAAGGGATATTTCTAAAATCAAGCTTAAATGCTTTAAGCAAATATGCCTAGAGGCAGATGCAGATCCCTAAGGAAAAGCGTACAAGGAATCCCACAACCCACTTTTCTTATTGTAGTGAAGCAAACTCTGTTCCCAAAACACAGACATTTTTAATTGAAATTTAGAATATTCAATTGAAATTGAGAAATTTTCAATTGAAATTGAGAAATTTTCAATTGAAATTGAGAAATTTTCAATTGAAATTGAGAAATTTTCAATTGAAATTGAGAAATTTTAAAAATGATAAATTTTTAATAAAAATGGAGAAAACCCTAATTAGAAACATTCAATTGAAATTGAGAAATTTTCAATTGAAATTGAGAATTTTAGAATTGAAATTGAGAAAACCCCAAATGAAATTTCAAGCTCATTTTCAATTGGGGTTTTCTCAATTTCAATTGTAAAATTCTCAATTTCAATTGAAAATTTCTCATTTTCAATTGAAAATTTCTCATTTTCAATTAAAAATTTCTCATTTTGAATTGAAAATTTCACAATTTCAATTAAAAAAGTCAACCTCATTTTAAATTGCGCCTTTCTCAATTTCAATTGAAAAATTCTCAATATAAATTTAAAAATTCTCAATTTCAATTGAAAATTTCATATTTTCAATTGGGATTTTCTCAATTCTAATTTACAAATTCTCATTTTCAATTAAAAAATTTTCAATTTCAATTGAAAATATCTCATTTTCAACTGAAAATTCTAAATTTGAACTGAATATTTCTCAATTTCAATTGAAAAGTCTTAATTTTAATTGAAAATTTCTCAATTTCAATTAAAAATTCTCAATTCCAATTGAATATTTCTCAATTTCAATTAAAAATTCTCAATTTCAATTAAAAATTCCTCAATTAAATTTGAAAATTTCTCAATTACAATTGCAAATGGTGTAATAACACACCTGTAAGACGAGACCAGATAATAGTAGTCACGCAGTAGGAGAAAAGCCCTAGAGCCACACTATATCCCAAACAACACACTCAAAGGTAATCGTTGTATGGAAGAAGGTATTTTCCTAGAAAGGTGGAAGAAACAGACATTGGCTCTGATTCCGAAACACCCGGGAGAACCTTCATCGTATAGACCCATTTGTCTATCAGACTCAATGGGTCAAGTATTGAAAAGTATTATACTCAAACGATCGTAGAAGATAATATGGATTCCTCAATTAAGATTTATTACCGACGCAATAAGCATCACTGTACAATAGATACAGCAAAAAAGGCAATCGGAGGACGTCAATGTAAAAAATGCTTTCAATATAGGAAACTGGTAATGTTTTATGGATGCCTTATGTAGACTTGGGCTACCTGTGTACTTGACAAAGATTATTGGTACATACTTTTCTAAAATAGAGTTGTGGTAGCCGCTGGTGTTCCTCAAGGCCCAGTGCTAAAACCACTTCTGTGAAACATAATGTTTAATGACGTGTTAAACCTTAAAATTCCAGACCGGGCAAATACAAAATGTTTTGCAGGTGACATTGCTATTGTTGTCACGGCCAGACATATTCTTCTTCTTCTGTTATCCTTGACTCCCAGAGGGGAATGGGGCCTCAAGTGGCCAGACATATTTACCAAATAGAATTGCTATCAAATGAAGCAGCATATACTTTTAGAACGTAGATGAAATCATGAGGCTTTGAATATACTGAAAACAAAACAGAGGCAGTGTTAATAAGCCGTTCTCAAAAGCGAGAAAAAGTAAATATAAAAATTAGGAATTACACAATTTCAATCGAGCTGCAACTCACTTACCTCGGAGTTGTTATAGACGATAGACTGAAATTTGAACAACACATAGAAAAAATAAGTGCAAAAGCATCGAATATCGCTGCAGCCTTGTCAAGAATGATGCCAAATGTAGGAGGGCCGAAGCAGAACAAAAGAACATTAATATCTTCGGTAGTCGAGTCAACTATTTTATACGTAGATCTTAATGTAGATTCGGAAGCTCTTAATTTAGATTCGGTGTCGAAAATTCGGAATTCGTTTACAGATTATGTGCACTTAGGGTGTGTAGTGCATACAGAACTACTTAATTGGAAGCAGCTTGTTTTATAGCCGGAATTATTCCAATCGACATTAAATCGGATGAAGCAGCAGATATATATAGGCAAAAAATAAGGTCCAGCAAATTCAAATGAGATCTAAAAATGGAGTTTCAATACAGATATGCCAAAAAAGATTGGAGGAAAGCCCAAAAGGGAAATGGACCTTTAGGTTAATCTATAGAAACTTTTTGTTGAAGTACAAACTAGATCCCAAATTTGTCCTTTTTGTACAAACCAAATATAGGATGTAAAACATGTCATGTTTTGATGCCATTGGGCAAACAATTAATGCCTAAAATATAATAGAAGTGACGCTAACAGGAAAAGAAAACTGGGATGCAGTTTGTCGGCTCATCAAAAACGTACACAAAGTTCAGAGAGATGACGAGAAACGTAGAAAACTCCTTCAATCAGATAGAAGTAGGGACTTAGTAACATCGCTGCAGATAGTCCCACAGTGTGACGGAGGAGAAAGGAGGTGTTTTTAGTCGGTAAGAATCCGACATTACCCAAGAACCAATATGGCCAGTACCAGCCACAACATTTAGGTATCTGTTGCAAGATTTTCACTTACCTAGCGAAAGCAAGGAGTAAGAAGACATAAGAGCCCAGAGTTAGTACCTTTCTATTGAAGAGCGCGGAGAAAGTTTGCCGAAATTGTGTACTCTAGACTCCTCCTCACTCTCGTCATTTTTCTGTGCCTTTAAATCAGACATTGTCCTGTCTTGACTCTTTTTCTACATTTCCTACCTAAACGGAATGAATTCATTATGGGCCAAACACTCGCTAGTTTGTTGAATTGCAGTTAGTGGTATCAGGTACCTAGAGACGTTTGAAAATTATAACGTATTCCAAAGTCCAGCTAAGCCCTCTACGGTATTGGCCTTTGGTATTTCCCGGTATAAGATGGATATGAAACTGCAAAGCCATCAGGGCTGATAACGCAGACACATTCACTTAGGCAATAAAATCTACTAGTTACTAAAGCTAGAACTATGCCTAGCATATTCTTTAGAGCTCGTGTTGTTAAAAGCGGATCTCAACATAAATAAATCTCCTGGGCCTGATGGCATACCAACATTTATTTTAAAGAACTTCTCTTCGACGTCATCTCGTCCATTAGCCAACCTTTTCAGCACTTTATATTATACCGGTGAATTTCCTATGTGTTGGAAGGTTGCTAATGTAACGCCAATACCCAAAAAGGGTGAGGCTAACATCCCCGATAATTATTGTTCAATAGCAATTTGTTCTGCACTTTCCAAAGTTATAAAAGGTATAGTAAACTATACCGTTCTATTCACCGTTTTGGCGAAAGTAAAGTTATAGCTCTCGATATTTCCAAGGCGTTCGATAGAGTGTGGCAAGGAGCGCTTCTATCAGAACTTATTGCTTTTAGAATAGGTAACGGCTGCTGTCGCATTATATCGAGTTTTCTCTGAGATCGCACTATAAGAGTTGTTATAGATGGGATATTATCAAATGAGTTCAAGATAAATTTAACGTCCGCTTGACTGAACACATTTTTCAAGTGTCGAAAGAAGCATTTAATTGTCTCGGCTTTCTCAAGCGGTGTAAGACATACTTCACTTCAGCTGATCTCCTTACTATTTATACCACCTATATCCGACCCCTTGATATATTCGAAAAAGTACTCAGCAAATGTACCCTTATTTTTATAGCTGATCAAAATAAAATTTGTTTCTATCGCTTTTAGTTTTCGAGGACTTAGCCTTAGATTTTAAGCAAATATTGTATAGCATACCTTAAGGATTTTCGAAATAATTTATTTTGAAAAAAGTTGAATAAAATTTGATATCAACTATAAATAATATATATTAAATATATTTAAGTAAAATATTAAAACATATCTCTAAACTTCTTATTTTCTCTATCTTTTCAGATCCTAAAAAATCAATTCAGAAACCCCAATGCATCAAGTTCTTCAGTTTGAAAAATGTGTTCAGTTTTTCGCAATCGCATTAACTATCGTGGAACACCTGGTAGTAACTCATCCGGTAGTCCAACGACATTAACCAAAGATTTAGAAGCCGATAGTAATAATAATGACAACGAAATAATGTCAAGAAAAACCGAAAGTCCCCCAGAAGCCAGGGAAAGCAACAGTAAATCTCCAATTAAGCAGCTGGAAAACAATGAGTCCAATAAAGAGCCAAACGAAGACAATGAAAATGACGAGCGTATGTCAACAAAAGAGGAAGAGGAGGAAGAAGTAGAGGGAGATAAACTAAAGCCAAGAACGCTTAAAGACGAGGCTTTGGATCTATCGGTTCTACCTAATGGTCTAGCGACCAAAGGACATGTATCTCTGGAAGCTTTACAACACACCAAAGTAGCTGTAGCACAATTTGCCGCAACAGCTTTAGCCCAGACGCCCTATTTTGGTGAGGGATCCAATGATTTGACAACCATCTTAAATGTGCAAAGGCAACATTTAATGCAATTGCAATTTATACAGCATTTACAAAGTCAATTGAAGAGAAGAGATCACGATAGAGAGTGTGAAGAAGAGGAAGAAGAGCTGCAGGAAGATGAGGAGGAAAGGGAAAGAGAAGATCTAAGAGAGGATTTAGAGGAAGATGTTGACGAAGAGGAATTAAATGAGGAATATCTACAACAGGAAGAATTAGATTTAAGTCAAAGAAAATTGGAACAAAGGAAAACGTTAGATGAGGAAAAGAAAAACGGCTTAGATGTTTCTAAGTATAAGAGAGAAGAGAAAGAAAAGACTGATAAAAATGTTTTGAGTAAAAGTCCAAATGAACCCGAAGAGGATAAAGTGCAATCACCAAACTATCAGCCCCTATTAAGTGGCATCAGTTCTTCGTTAGCTTCGACTATTATAACCAATCATGATCCTATACCCCCGCCCCACGAACCCAATTGCCTAGAAATGCTGCAGCGACGTACCGAAGAAGTTTTAGATTCGGCTTCGCAAAGTTTGCATGCCTCTCAAATGCAAGAGGAATATGAGTATATTCAAAAGGATGGTCAAGGCAGAGGAGAGATCTTTAAGCATCGCTGTAAATATTGTGGTAAAATATTTGGTTCATTCTCGGCCTTGCAAATACATTTGAGATCGCATACCGGCGAAAGGCCGTTTGTGTGTAATGTATGTGGCAGTAAGTTTACGACCAAAGGCAATTTGAAGGTACATTATCAAAGACATACACAAATTTACCCGCCTATATTGATGCCACCTGGTGTTGGGCCACCTCTGGAAATGCCTCAGTCAATGAGAGAGCCTTTGGGTGCACAAACACCCCATCATCATCATCACCATTCCCAACATCAGCCACCAACTTTGCCACCTCCTCCCCCTTCCTCAGTATCAGCTTTGAATAGCTTGAACAATATGCCCATTAGATTACCCTTTAGTGATAAGCCCTTAACAAGGGAAGCAGAGGATGATATTGAAATTCCTATGAATACCAAAGAATGTGAGGATAGTATAGAGAGTCAAGAAAAGAGCGGGTTGTCGCCCGAGTTAAATAAGCCTCGGGAAGAAGAACATCCTGAAGACCTTAGTAAGCCTTCTAAGGAGGAAGAACTAAAACCCAAACCTTTGGTAAGAGTTAAGACACCACAAGCTTTAATGGAACCAGCAGCAGAATCAAATATTGAAAAGCCCGACAGACCGGCCTTGTCCGTGACTCCCAAAAGATCTAATTCACAAAGAAAGCGTAGTTCTACGGCTGGTACCCCACCGCAGGAACTAAGAAAGATTGGCATGGAAACTGATTTACCCGAACATCATTTATCGAAATTATACAGGAGATCGTCCCTAAGTCGTAACAGTAGTTTGGAACATTTGTCCGGAGATTTTTGTCAAGTAGAACAATTTGTAGACAAATCATGGGAAGATCTTATAGAAATAGATACCACATCAGAGACCTCCAAACTTCAGCAATTGGTCGATAATATAGAAAACAAACTAACAGATCCCAATCAATGCATCTTTTGTCAAAAGGTAATGTCTTGCCGCAGTTCCCTACAAATGCACATAAGAACTCATACAGGAGAAAGACCTTTTAGATGTAAAATCTGTGGGCGGGCTTTTGCCACCAAGGGTAATTTAAAGGCCCACATGAGCATTCACAAGATCAAACCTCCCATGCGTTCTCAATTTAAATGTCCAGTTTGCCATCAAAAGTTCTCCAATGGCATAATATTGCAACAACACATACGTATACATACCATAGATGATGGTTCGGGTGGCTGTGGTTCCCAGTTGGCGGGACAATCTAGTGAAATGGCTGCCGCTATAGCAGAGCATAACAATAGAATGAGGGCTCATATGGAAGCAGCCATACTGGAAGATCAAAATTCTAATAAATCTTTAGGAGCTTCAGAAAATCTAGACTTTTCTACTACATCCGAGTACTCGGGTCATAGATCGGAATCTTCACAGGGCGATTTTGATGAATACATGACCATGGAGAGCACCGATGATTCGAGAGAGAATTCGTCTTCTGTTACACCTTTGGACAAAAGAATCTCGGAAGATGGTGATGTTGAAAAATTGGATCATGACAGCGAAAGAGAAAGATCAGAATCGGCTGCTCAGGCCATGGATCTAACATCTCGAAATGGTTCGCAACAAACACAAAAAGCTTTAGAACACCTACCCCATTTAATGGGAATGCCTCATAATCTTTGGTTAATGGCGGCGGCTAGAGAGGAAATACAAAATCTGGGAAATCATGGAAAGTTTCCATTGTTGCCATTTGGACCTTTAGGATTTATGGGTGAGTAAGAAAAGCATGAATAAAAGTGATAAGAATTTAAAGCTTAGCCCAAATTGGTAAATAACACGACAAATAATGCATAACTGGTCACTGTGTTTGTACCCTACACAATAGGTGGAAATGACATACTTGGTATAACCGTCGACTTAGATGATTAGATACACCGATCGACACAGAATCGCGATTTAACGTCTATTTTTTTTTTGTATTGGACCAACACGCAGGGAATGACTCCTACATATGCATATGAATAGTGATAGAACTAGGAAAAAAGCTTGTGGGAAGTAGGATAGAGGGAGTAGTGTTTGTAGATATTCTATTTGAACCTTTAGATATCATAATTAGAGGGGAAGACTGATGCAGGAAGTTTATTCCATATTCGTGCTGTGCGGCTAAAAAAATAGTTTTGTCTATAGTGCGATCCACTGGAAAATCGACTACATAGGGATGAGCCCTTGTTGAGCTGCGTGTGCTACGAAGAAATATACGGGTTTCAGGAACAAGATCCCTAATTTCGTTTGAGCACATGCCATTATAAATTTTAAATAAAACACAGATATTAAAAAAAGTCGTGAAACTTTATTATATCGTAAAGAAGACAGAATGAGGTTACGTATGGAACAAGATATCGTCCAGATGGCCGTCGGCGCATTGATGGCACACACTCGATCTTTTAAAGAAGTTTTCAATGACCTTTTTGCATAAATTCTGCGGTATTTCATAAATACAGCGTCCAATTTCCTCTTTTAAGGCTTGAGTCGTCGTCGGCTTATTCGCGTAAACCATGGACTTCAAAAAACCCAAAAGAAAAAAATCTAAAGGTGTTAAATCGCACGATCTAAGCGGCCAATTCTTGTCCCCAAAACGACCGAGAAATGACAAACCACATGCCCTTGACATAAATTTCTTCAATTATAGGCAAGAAAAAACTGGTTATCATTTCACGATACCGAACACCATTGACTGTTTGCACTTGACCTGCCTCATTTTCATAAAATAAATGTCCAATGATTCCTCCAGCCCAAAAACCACGCCACACAGTGACAGGTTGAGGATGCATTTGCTTCTCGTGAATCAATCGAAGATTTTCCTCACCCTAACTAAGCTAACCAGAAAATGGGCCTCGTCACTGAAGATGATTTTATCGGCAACATCAGCATTTTCATGTTGTCTCTCCAATACCCAATTAACAAACATCCTTCGCTGTCCATGGTCATATGGCTTCAGTTCCTGAGTCAAATGAACTTTGTATGCATGAAGATGCAAATATTTCATCAAAATTCACTGCATAGTGAACTTGGAGACACCAATTTGCTAAGCTCTGTGTCGAATTGAGGTGGATGGAGTTTGAGCGACATCATTACGTACAGCTGCGAGATTTTCGATCGATCGACCTGGTCGAAGACGGGTTGTTGTCTTTACATTACTAACAGACCCAGTTTCGGCAAATTTATCCATTAATCTCTTTACAGTTGACTCATTTGGAGCATTATTGTGACCCCAATTTGATCGCAATTTGCGAACTGTAGCCGCAAAACTTTCACCATTTTGGTAAAACAATTTCACAATGAGAATATGTTGTTCATTCGTGTAGTGCTTCATTTTTACTAACCTCGAACCTTCTACTAGCAAACAATAATAATTGTTACAATTTCAAATGATGACACTTCGAATTGCGCCAAATTTAGAAATTGCTTTCTGGTTGGCACACACTTTAGAAGTTATAGAACTGTAAAACGCAACCCACATTACGACAATGCTCCAATGAGGCAATAGAGCTGCCTACCCTACTGTCAGCGATAAGCACCTTCGCCCTCTCTTGTACACATTCCAGAAGCTCCAAAATAGACTTTGAAGAACTATCCCATACATGTGAGTTTTATTCCATTTTAGGTCGGATATAAGTGGTATAGATATTAAGGAGATCAGTTGGAGTGATGTATGTCTTACACCGCATTAGAAAGCCGAGACATTTAAATGCTTCTTTCAACACTTGAAACCCGTGCCTCGTAGAACGGACATCACACTGAATTCTGATCTCTTGAACATCAAGAGTTCCTGATTCCTCAATATTTATACCACCCATAATGACAGATGAAGCAACATTGTTCGTTACGCGTTTGCGAGTTAACACACAACATTGGGTCTTTCGAGCGTTAAAGTCGACCCTATTCAGATGACTCTAGTTGGATGTTGTAGATAGGTCGAAATTCAGCGTATCATTCATGATTTGCCTTTTGGAATTGATCTCCAAGCATGCCTATAGTTGATAGATAGGATTAGATAGGATTGGAAGTTTGATATAAAAGGTCATTTAGAAAAATAAGAAATAGAGTAAAAGAAAGAACGAAGCCTTGTAGTATCCCCGAGTTAATCTCTAACTCGTCGGACGATATTCCATCTATAACAACTCTTAAAGTACCTAAACCAAAAGCAATAAGGTTTGATAGAAGTGTCCCATGCCACTCACTATTGAACACCTTAGAAATATCGAGAGCTATAGCTTAACTTTCACCAAAACGGTGAATAGAACGGCACCATTTTTCCGATAAGAAGGCTAATACATCAGCCGTAGAGCGGCTCCTACGAAATATATGCTGCCGGTAGTTTAATAGGTTATTAGACTCCAAATATGTGAATCGCCGTGGTATAGCAGGCTAGTCATCCACCTAGCATAAAAGAGGTCCAAGTTCGATCACTGGTCAGACTCACTTGAAAAAATAAATTTTCAAAAAAGTGGCGGTTCACCTCATAACTCAGCTAGCCACTGGTTATTGAGTATGTAAAACTTCTCTAACTAATGCATTTGCCGTTCGGAGCCGGCGTTTAAACGTAGGTCTCTTTCAATGAGTCTAAAAATAGAATCGGATGCAGCTCATTGTCTGAGTGAAGTACCCCTTGTTCCAATTGAAATGTTGTCGGGGAATTATATATATATAGACTCCAAATATTTAACTAGATGATAGTTTATGTGAACTGTCGTGGTATAGCAGGTTAGTCATCTGCCTTGCATACCAGAGGTCCCAAGTTCGATCCCCGGCCAGACCCACTTGAAAAAAATAAGTTTTCAAAAAAACGGCGGTTCACCACTGGTTATTGAGTATTAGGCTATATAAAGCTTCTCTAACTAATGCATTTGCCATTCGGAGCCGGCGTTAAAAAGTAGGTCCCTTTCAATGAGTCTAAAAATATAATCGGATGCAGCTCATTGTCTGAGAGAAGTACCCCATGTTCCAGTTGGAATGT
Source organism: Stomorhina lunata (assembly GCA_933228675.1). NCBI lineage: Eukaryota > Metazoa > Arthropoda > Insecta > Diptera > Rhiniidae > Stomorhina > Stomorhina lunata. The sequence goes on along the minus strand of OW121741.1, from coordinate 83,742,048 downwards.
TGTCGGGGAATTATATATATATATATATATATATATATATATATATATATATATATATATATATATAGTTTATCATACTTTCCATCGCTTTAGAAAGTACGGAACAAATTACTATTGGGCGGTAATTTTCGGGGTTGTTAGCCTCACATTTTCGGGGGATTGGCGTTACATTAGCAACCTTCCAACACATACTAAACTCACCGTCATGGTCTTAGCCGACTGTCTTACTGGTTTAGTCAAATATTTGACTACGAGCTCGGTCTTGATAGAACCTATTTAGTTCCATCAAAAAATAACAAAAATTGTCGGGATAATAAATAAATATTATTTAAAAGAAAAATAATTCGCACTTAATCCCAGTCTATTACATCTATTTATTAATGTAATAGACAATTTATTCATAAAAGCCAAAAAAATGTTTGTAGGGAAAACCAATTTCTTTAGGGGTTTTTTAGGCCATCATCTTTAAGAGAAGTATCCCTACTTTTTGACAGATCGAAAACCTCACATTATTACCTATTTTACAAATGCAATCATTACGAATTATGTTTGTAAACTAAAGGTAAAAGCTCAGATTATCGACTAAACAAAAGTAAATACAAACATGTTTTAGGGATACCTCTACTGAAGAAGATGTCATAACCAACCATCGAAACTCGTCGAGGAATTGTTTGTCCAGACAAACATATTTTGGCTTTTTTCAATTAATTGCCTATTACATTAATAAATGTAATGGAATGGGATTAAATGCGAATAATTTTTCTTTAAAACCTAAATAAATTTTAAAATTTGTACATTTTTATAAAAATCAATTTCACAAAACAAGTAGCACTTTAATTAATTTCGTACTAATATTAGACTATTTCATTCTTTAAACCAAAAATAAAAAAACAACTCAATAGATATGTATAGACTATAAAGCATCTGTGAATAAACGAAATTTATTCCGGCATAAATTTCCATCACTGTCACTAGATGTTATTTAAAGCGTAATTTCTTCTTCACTTTAATCATGACATTGCCTGCCTCAATATAAAGACATAACTACAACTGATATACTCTGATACATCTGCCAAAACATTTACAGTAGCAACAATCTGCTTTCGGGTTTTTTGTTTTTGTGCTGCTCGAAAATGACAAAGTTTTTCCGTCTGTCACCTTTGACCCAAAGTAGCAGCAACAGAGGCAGAAGAATGAATAAAGAAGCGACAAACTTAAATAAGAATGTACGACATAATTCAATTGGACCCAAACAACAAAGAATTTTTTTCTATACGATATTTACGATTTTTTTTTTGAATCTTCAATTCAAATATAAAAGAATTTATTTATAACAGAAAGAAAAATCTTAAAACACACGTCAGTGTGGAACAGTGTCGGGTTTTCGGTTAAGAGCAACAGTTTAATATAATGTATAAATTCTCTAACGTTTACAATTATTTTTAATAAGATCATAGCAATGGTGATATTCTTCGTCAACTTCTTTACTGATCAGGTCCGTTCAATGTTCGACTTCTTGTTTCATAGAGAATCAAAAGTTTTCCCGACAAATTGTTCCAGGTTGAGACAATTTGCTATCCTTATTCGGCAACTGCTTCTCACACTTTGGGTTGTACTGGTCGATGGATCGAGGTCTTTTAACAAATCAAGTTTAAAACTAACTCATCCAATTAAAATATGAATATCTTTCTAAACTTTTTTAAGTCTAGGAGATAAAGGTAGGAACACAATTGGGACGAATGACTAATTTCGTCCAGCACGACGAATTCGGCTTTAAAAATTCGTCTTGTATATTCGTCCATTGAACACATTTGGGACGAATAAACGTTGCTGACGCCATTTTTGTTTATTTTTCATTAGCACAAATTACACACACTTTCGTACATATCGCGCACTCACAATATCTGCAATTTTTCTTTATTTTATTCTTTCAATTTTTCACAAAAAGAAAATATTTAATTAATTTTATTTGAAATAATTATTTTTTTGTTTACAATTTATAAGGTGACCATATTTCACAAAAACACATATAATTTCCTATACTTTACAACAGAAATAGAAATACAGCCACTCTAAACCAGTTTAGTCGTCGTTCGTCTGCGTATGAAATAGAAATAAACCTATCGCACTATTCGATACGCACGACGAATTTCGGCGTACGCATCTATTGTGAGCACTTTCATATAAACCCATATCTTCTATTTCTAACGACGAATATTCGTTCCGAAAAATTGGTCGTTCGTTCCAATTGTGTTTCATACTTAACTCGAGCAAAGCTAAGTATTAGTTATACTCGTCACCACCATATTTGCAAAGGGCATTATACGTTTGTGGCGATGTATGTAACGCATAGAAATATTTGACCATTTCTACTGAAATTCGGCAAAATCGGTCCATTATTTATGGTACCTCCCATAGGTCCCACTTCCCGGAATTGATGTTTTGGCCACAAATATCAATATTTTTTTATGGAATTTAAAACAAATACTGCTCATTAAATCACTGTACCAAATTTCGTTGAAATCGGTCCACATCTGACCATAGCTCCACATCTGACTACAAACTCTTTTCTCAAACGCACCAAATGAGACAAAAAGAAAGAAAGAAAGTCTTGTAGTCGAAAGAAAGAAAGTCTTGTAGTCGGTCAAGCCCGATCATATGATACCCTTCACCACTATGATCAAAGGTTTTCTTTTTCCTGTATAAAGACAAATATTTGCTAAATTTTGGCATCATACAAACATTTTCTCAAAACTTATATATTTAAGCTGTTTTTGTCAAACTATCTTTTGGACTGCGACCTGTACTTTGATTACATGGGTCCAGCCGTCCAGCCAGACGGACTGACATCGCTTAATCTACTCAAAAAGTAATTCTTAGCCTATTGGTATACTAAAAGGTGGGTCTAAGACAAATATTTCTATGCGTGATATATGTAATATCAGCACAAACTTATTTTAAACTTTCCACCTATGGTGGTGAAGGTTATAATGACTAAAACGCTCGTAAATCTGAAGATAATAAGAATTTTGAGTTTATAAGTCTAAATGACGGAAACAGCTCAAATATATATATATATATATATTTTGAGAAAATTTTTGTATGATGGCAAAATTTAGCAAATATTTGTTTTTATTCTAGAAAAAGAACACTTTTGATTTAAGTAGTGGAGGGTATCGTACGGTCGGGCTTGACCGACCATATCACTTTCTTACTTGTTTTTTATTACAATTAGAAAATCCGTATCTCTACGCAGATCCCTGAATAAAGAGAATTATTTTTAGATATTCGCTAGTGTCGACTATATATTGCCAAATTGAATATGCGATAGGTTTCTAAAGTTTTGGGTAGATTGCCCTATCAATTACTGTAGGCAGAAATTAACCCGATTTGCCTTCCTTGGCACATTGACATTGAAGACTTTTCCTTAACGCTCTTCTTCTTGTTATGACAAAATGGACGATGAAGATCTTATAATAAATCCGAACTAGAATGACCTAGTTCTAGACTGACTGATTGTGGATATTCAATTTGAACCTTTGGATATCATAATTACATGGGAAGACTGATGAATGAAGTTTATTCTATCGGGTGGTTAAATTTCAAGGGCCGATGTTGGTTTTGAATAAAATACAAACTATTTAGGAAATTATTGTAATTTTATTTTATTACGATATATTAGTATTACTCAATTATGTATGGAACAAAATATCGGCCAAAAGGGCGCCGCGATCACGCCGGCACACCTCCATCCGATGGTCCAAATTTTCGATGACCCTGAGGCATGATGGAGGTTCTATGCCGTTAATGTACCGAATTATCTCATCCTTTAGCTCTTGAATTGTTGCTAGCTTATCGACGTACAACTTTTCTTTCAAATAACCCCAAAGAAAAAAGTCCAACGGTGTCAAATCACGTGATCTTGGCGGTCAATTGACATCGCCATTACGTGAGATAACACGGCCATTGAATTAGTTGCGCAAAAGAGCCATTGTTTCGTTAGCTGTGTGGCAAGTGGCACCGTCCTGCTGAAACCACATATCGTCCACATCCATATCTTCCAATTCGGGCCATAAAAAGTTCGTTATCTTCTCACGACAGCGAACACCATTCACAGTAACTGCCTGACCGGCCTCATTTTGGGAAAAATACGGCCCGATGATGCCGCCAGCCCATAAACCGCACCAAACAGTCACTCTTTGTGGGTGCATTGGTTTTTCGAAAATCACTCTTGGATTCTCATTCGCCCAAATGTGGCAATTCTGTTTATTGACGAATCCACTGAGGTGAAAATGTGCCTCATCACTGAAGATGATTTTCTTCGTAAATTGATCATCCACTGTTGCCATTTCTTGCCACCATTCTGCCCATTCAAGACGTTTGGAATGGTCAAGAGGCTATAGTTCTTGAGCCAATTGCACCTTGTAAGGGTGTAAATGCAAGTCTTTATGCATAATGTTCATCAACGACGAGCGTGAGAGGTGCAATTGTTGGGCACGACGACGAGTTGAGGTGGACGGCTCTTCAGCCACACTATCGCGAACAGCAGCAATATTTTCTGCAGTACGAGCTGTACGAGCATGCACTGGTGTTCTCACATCTTCTACAGACCCGGTTTGCTCGAAATTTTCACGATTTTTGCGATGGTACGCACATTTGGATGATCAAATTGACCAAAAAAATCACGAAGTACACGATATGCATTTTGATTTGAACGCCCATTTTCATAATAAGTCTGGATAACTTTAACACGTTGTTGGATTGTGTATCTCTCCATGGTTCAAATTGAGTAAGTCTGAAATAGAGAAATGTCAAATAAAATTCGGAAAAATACTTGGCGTTTAGGTGTGGTTCACATTCAACATCGGCCCTTACAATTTAACCACCCTTACATTCGTGCTGTGCGGCTAAAACTTCTCTATACTGCGATCCACTGGAAATCGACTACAAATGGATGAGCCCTTATTGAATTGCGTGTGCTATGAAGAAATGTACGGGTTTCAGAAACAAGATTTCTAATTTCGGTTGAGCACATGTAATTATAATAGCGATAGAACAGTGAAAGGCAACCCACATTACAACGATGCTCCAATGAGTCAATAGAGTTGGTTGCTCTACTGTCACCGATAAGCAACATCGCCCTCTCTCACGGTCGAAAAGCTCAAAAATAGAATTTGAAACACCGATCCATACATGAGAGTTGTATTCCGTTTTCGGTCGGATATAAGTGGTAAAGATATTAAGGAGATCAGTTGGAGTGAAGTATGTGTTACACCGCTTTAAAAAACACTTGAAAAACATGTTTAGTCCAACGGACATCACACTGAATTTTCATGCCTAGAACATCAAGAGTTTCTGATTCCTCAATATTTATACCACCTATAATTACAGATGTATTTGTGTGTTAACACAAAGCATTGGATTCAAGCGTTAAATCGAATTAAGCGTATCATTCCTGATTTGCCTCTTGGCATTGATGAGAATGCAAATGTTGCTATTATCTGCAAAAGAGTAGCTAGGATTAGAAGTTTGACATAGAAGGTCATTTAGAAAATAAGAAATAGAGTATTTCTCTTATCAACTTGTAATTGTGGTACTCCTGAATCAATCTTGAACTCGTCAGACGATATCCCATCTATAACAACTATTATAGTGCGATCGCTGAGGAAGCTCGATATAAACCGAGAGAAGTTGTTACCTATACCAAAAGCAACAAATCTGTTGACACGGGGCGATGGGGACACGCGATTCAGTTAATGAAGGAGGATGTATTTCTTCCAGGGAATAAATGGCCCATTTTAAATAGAGAATATTATCACAGATTATTAAGACTTTTTATTCAAGGTTCTGATGGAATGGCACTTGATTAGGTTGGAGGTTGCGACGAGCAACTTTCATAGAATACGTGGCGACGAAAAGTAGAAAGCGGAGTCCATGTCATGGCATGTCACGGTTTTCTAAAATTATCCACAAATAGCTCCTATTGAAACTGTCGAAGTTCTTCATAAAGTCAATAAACGCTAGGTAAATATAGGTGCGGAAGTCATTACATTGCTCTAATACTATTCTTACTGTGTTTATTAGATCAACATAAGAGATAATCGCTTTGAACCCTAATTGATTTTCGCAGAGTGTAGAGGAAACTGTGTCGGATATTCTTTAGTCACGCTTTTTGCGTGTTTTGACTAGTATACCTTCATTTCAGGAGGTTGGCAGAGCTAAATCTTCCCATATTTTTTTTTTGTTTTGATATTGTCATTGCCCGGGGCAATTGACTTCTTGTATTGTTGGTGGATTGTCTGAAATTTCAATGAATATACTGTCATGGTTGGTTTCATTTCTGTTATCCTTGACTCCCAGTGGAGCATAGATTCATTATGATCTGTAAATCCTCTTTGTTGACCAACCTCATTGTACGTTATTGTTTACATCTGGAAGCCGATTCCTGATGAAAGTAATAAGTGCATTTCGATGTCACTCGAATTCCAGTTTTTCTCTATTTATTTTCCGATCAAAAATCTATAAATCTATAAATGTTCAAAACTAGTTACCGGTTAGCCTTCGAACGTGGAAGTAATGATTCCAGAACCATGTAAATCCTTAGGTTAAGCAGTTTTCTGTATGCATTTTATGATTGAGGACTATACATATACGCTCCTAATTCAAATTTAGTAAAATAGTAAAATTACAATTTCACCTTTAAGCAATTATCACACACTGTATGATCGCAAACTTTTTTCTCATACTCATTTGCTATGAGTTAAGCGATTTTTTTGTTATTGCTATTTAAATATAAAACACAAAAAATATAATATTTTTTTAGTTTATACATAGATCATTGTTTTTGACTTGATTTCTGGATAAGATTTTTTAATGCGATCATTTTCAGATTCTCCCTCTAGGCGTCAGTATGTCACAACATTTTATTTAACACAAAATTTATGTTCCATAACCCTATAGTATTTTTTTTTCAGATTAAAGACATTAAGTAATTAAATAAAAGATTTTTTGTTATTTAAAAATAATTTCTTTTGAATAAATAGTTAAATTGTTAAAAGGGATTCTTTGTTTCTTGTGTCATATTTATTGCAGGTCTACCACCTCAGGCCCATATCTGCCAATTGTGCTTTAAATTATTTCCGAGTCCTGCGGCATTGGAAACACATTTTCAAAATGATCATACCAAAGATGTTGGCGCTAATGCTGCAACTGATTTGGCACCTGCATCGGTACCGAATTCATTGTCGTCGTCATCATCAATATCTTTGGCTACAAACTCCTCGTCAGGAACGACTAATGCCAATGCTAATGATGGTAATAATGCGGATTTAGTGGCATCAGAAAATTTTGATAAAAATTGTGATACTGTAGCTGAGACATCGACGGGATTACCGTTCAATAATAAGGTAAGTGAACAAAGAGATTTGATTACAAATCTTAAGGTAAAGAGTTTCGTAGCTTGTTTGTTTATGCGACAATACATGCATGAATCATTCAAAGAGATCTACCAACAGTCTCCGAACGGGGTTGTGTGTACAATGTCCATATAAATACTAGCAAGACTCTGTGACCCGTTACTTTATCTGTATTAGGGGACGTTGTAAATTTTCAGGAATCAAATGCTATTGATGTTCAGGGTATAATAACTCAATATTATGATCGTTGAACTTACTAGAGATTTTTTAGTATTTCTCCGTAGTATTGAAATCACCTAAATTCAGCAGGACCACCATCTATGTTGGACAACTCTCATATATGAGACGGTTCTTCGAAGTCATGTGATTTTTTGATAGTATATAGAGAGGATAACGAAATTATTAGATGTATATGTGGGTACCTTCAACTATCTGTGGAGTTTGGTATCTACAAAAAGTTGCTTCGACGTAGATATTGAATTGTGTATAAATAAGGCAAAATCTGTATTCGGCATTCTCCGACCAAATTCGGAAATCTCGGCATATATCAAACGTCCAGTCTATTTAACTATTGCGAAACTTGGAATGGCACAAATGCCATCGATGTGCGGTTGCAAATCTTTGCAAACAAATGCTTACTGCAAATTCTAAATTTATGGTGTCCGAATCAAACGAAAAATGAAAGTCTACCGAACGCGAAAAGTCCAGTCAATGCTTCCGCAGTGGTTGATCAGTAAATATGGCGGTGGATAGTTCATATACTTTAAAAAGCAAAAATCAACATTGCTCGACAAGGGGAATGACCGTCGTCTGGGTTCCACTGCTAGAACGTGAAGAAGGCCAATGGAAGCAGAGTTGCAAACAGCGATTTATGTTATTACATAAGCCAGACATCTTGGAATAGACTCCGATATAAGAGGGTAGTTCAGGCTCAATGCTTCACTAGAAATCTCAGAAGAAAAGGTGAAATTTGCTAATCGGTGACAATAGTGTATCCAGCTCTTATGATTCACAAGAACGAATTTGGAGTGTGTTCTAACGAAATGAGGGATTGGAATCTTGATATCGAAACATAATCAGGAAATATAACGTTAAACCTATTCGACAAAGATCATTGATTTCTGTTCGTTTTGCCTACAATTCACTGACAGTAGAAGCTTTATATAAAGGAAAACCTATCTCTTGGGGGACTCTGAAATCTCTTTTGTGAACTGTGTATTCCCCAGAGCTTCGAAAGGCTTAATTAAATATTAGCTTAATTCCTAGGAATTCAAAAATGATTTAACAATACCTTAAGTTTAATTCCCATAAAACAATTTAAAAAAATGTGTTGATTTTTAATTCTTAGTGAATTGATTCACATGGGAATTTAAAATCAACTTGAATGAATAAAATGTTTCTTCATTCCTCTACTCCAATTTGAATTAACATTTTTTATTCTTAATTGAAACCAGTCCAAATTGAATTAAAATATTTTTTGGTAATTCATTTTGTGCAAATCATTAGGGTGGATATAAACTAAAGATACTTGATTTTAAATCAAAAACTTAAATTCTGACTTTTTCGAGGGAAAAGTTTTTTAAACTATACCACTCATTGAATAAAAGTATATCAAACCAAAAAACGAAAATTGAAGTTATAATTTATAGGGTATTATTGGATCAAGTGCGATATACATTGTTTGTAAAAACCCTAGATATAAAATAGAACAAAATTTATCATAACCTATTAAAATATTCTTATGTTTTATCAAAAAGCATACACATTTAATAAAAGTATGCATGTATTCTTTAATGTTCGTTCAAAAAAACGGAACTACCCTAATGTGGCTATTTCACCGCAAACTTGTATATATTTTGCATTTATTTGTTAAACTATAACTTTTAAAAGATATTTAGATATGCAGGAATATAGTAATATTAATGGTCCTTCGTTTATAATGACCTAATCTTTACCAGAAATTCAATCAGTGAAGGAATTAGCTTAATTAAAAATTTTTTCTAAAAAAATTTATAAAAATAATTTGTTTTTTGTGACATTAGTTTTTGTAAATACATACATATACATGTAAAATGTGCTAATATGTAAGAGTATATTATCTCTGGTTTTGTTGTGTTGCTGCGAAATAATGGATTTTATATGTTTTCGAATCTGGATGAGATTATAGATTATGTGTACAAAAAATCTTTAGTTTTATGTGTATCTATATTTTATTTTAAATAGTTTTTCTGATCTTATGACCAATAACAAAGAATTTTTTTATTTTTTTTAAATTTCGCCTAAGTCAACTTAATAAACTTTTGAATTTTTCCACAAAAATGTTATTTGTATATGCCCTACAGGTCTAAAAAACATTAGTCCCTTAGCAGGAAGATATATTACATAGCTGAGATACATACACAATTACGATGGAATTAGAATAAAATTACAAAATTCAGTACAATTAGAAAATGTAAATATACATATGTATGTATGTCGATAATGAATAAATCACATTTTAATCATATGACTTTTCATACATGTTTTTTAGACAAAGTGGACTTGGTTTTGTTAAAATCGAGATGGAAATCATCTCAGCTTAAAAACTCTTTTTTAACCCAAAAACTTAAGAAAGAGTCATTTCTTTATCCTCTAAAATGGGGACTTTTTTTCATGGGTATTAAATGATATTTAATCCCTAATGCAATCCTGAAACTTATTTTATGGTTAAGGACTTGTTTCGTTGAGATTTATTTTATTCAGCTCTTTTATAGGTATTATATATTTTTGAATTGTAGGGTTCGTTTGAATACATTTATTTTTGTATGCCTTTACAAAATGATTTGTTTATAAAATTTTTAATTATTTTTGTATAAGATTAAGAATTGAAATAATTTAAATTAAATCTAACTGATTTTAAATTCCCTAAGAATTAATTCTTAAAAGTTAAGGCTTATGACTTGATTCAGGTGAATGTATTATGGGAATGATATAAACACTAAAATAAATTTGATTTTAAAATATGGAATTAGGAATTGAGCCTTTCGAACCTCTGGTATTCCCCAGTAAAACAAGTTCAATTTTCGGGTCATAATTGTACTATAAATGTGAAGAATGTTAAATGGGAAAGAAAAGGTCTAGTGTTGTCCATTCGAAAAGGTCGAGCGAAGATTGGGTACAAGGCACCGTGAATGAGCTTCGTACCACCCTATCAATACTATTCTGTATTAGGTGCTTGTAGACATAATTTGAGTCAACAACTACTAACTTCTGACCTTAATGAATTCAACATCAAATCTGGATTACCTCAGATCTCTCTACGAGATGGCTCAGCAATTCATTATCCATTTTACATGGGTTCCGTGCTACAGGGATATGGGATAAGTCAGTGTCTGGCTGAGGATGTTTACATTCCAGATTACAGTCACTATCAATACCCGATGCGTATCAACTTATGACCGTCATGACGGAAAACTCTCTGATGTTAAGCCATGCGATTAAGCTGTAGGTTACTTTTGAAGTAGCTGTATGAGAAGAGTCCATAAAGCATCATATTTGCACTTGCTCTGTCCCTTTTACAGAAGAGTTTTGAAAGGCCTAGACTATCTGGCTATCTGGCCACTGTGCCTCAATTCTAATCTGAATAGGTCAGATAATGAAATGCTGGGCATTTGCAGATTGTATTCAGACGAGGAATCGGCTGAATACATCCTCTGCCATTGTACTATTTCTTTAAATCAGAGGTAAAAATTTATAGGTAGAAGATTTTATGAGAAATGTGGACTTTGAAGTTGAACTCAATCTATTGTAACACTAGCTACTACTACAAATTATAATCGTTCTCACGGCAGTCAGTTCTTCGTACCGGAACGACTCGGAAATCTTAGGATTCCTACCAAAGATTGCCATTTCTGCAATATTCCCAATAATATCGCAGTTACAACAACAACAAATTGTATATAGACGAGCTAACGTCAGTATTGGTTGAATACAACCTCTGTCGTTGTCATATGCTTTAAAATCGTCTTTGCTTTTTACGATGAATGTTGACACGCTGGCTGTCAACGCTATAGCTCGTCATATTAGGGTGGGAGTATGGTGTGTCATTTCCATTTCAAAGCCATCACAATAAAAATTCGTGCCAGGAACTTCAAATAACCAAAGCTGAAAGCAAGAAACAATAGACAACACGAAATTTGCTAAAAAGGGAACCGAAAATAGATGAACGGACATTCGACAATGGCTAACTAGACTTCTGGTTCCAGACTGGGACCGCAGGATAAGACGATGTTGGTCCTGGTTAGGCTGCCCATCCCGTATCTGACATATTTCAGTCTGCATGACTACGTGTGTTAAAATGTTTGTGTTGTATAGTCATCGCGATCGTATGATCTTAATTTAAAACAACACTTTCCCCTATTATTTGGAATGTGTTCCCAAAAACTCCGTTAGGAATTTGTTTTAAGCTAATTTGCACTATATTTAGCTAAGATTACTGTATTATTGCTACATTGTAACATCAGCCATCTGGCGGAGAGTAGATGATATAGTATAGAGACTTTTAAATACAACCATGCTTGCTTGGTGCCAGTAACATTGTTTTTGCGCGATAATACAGTGAATTAAATGTTTGCGTTTTAAAGAATAATAAAAGATGTGCTCATTACACATTTCGCAAGTGGCCGTCACAGTAGCAGAATCTACGGAGAACTTCAGGTTATCCAACAGAGTAAGTTGAGTGATGCTGTTGGCTTTATAGTTGTGCTTAGATACTATTTCTTTTCTTTCTTCTTCTTATGTTATCCATAACTCCTAGTGGAGCATAGGGCCTTTACCATCCTTCTATATCGACTCTATTGCGAGATGCTAGGCATGCGTATTCCAAGAATAGTTTGCTTCCTGCAGCTCCGCATCAATTGACCTTCTCCACATCCTAACAGGTGCACCAATACCACGGCCTCTTCCTTGTGGTTTCCAACGAAGCGCTTGTCGAGCAATGTTGGTATAAAGCCTTCTAAGTGTGTGGCCTATCCACCACCATTTCCGTTGACATACTTTTAAATACAACCATGCTTGCTTGGTGCCAGTAACATTGTTTTTGCGCGATAATACAGTGAATTAAATGTTTGCGTTTTAAAGAATAATAAAAGATGTGCTCATTACACATTTCGCAAGTGGCCGTCATAGTAGCAGAATCTACGGAGAACTTCAGGTTATCCAACAGAGTAAGTTGAGTGATGCTGTTGGCTTTATAGTTGTGCTTAGATACTATTTCTTTTCTTTCTTCTTCTTATGTTATCCATAACTCCTAGTGGAGCATAGGGCCTTTACCATCCTTCTATATCCGACTCTATTGCGAGATGCTAGGCATGCGTATTCCAAGAATAGCTTGCTTCCTGCAGCTCCGCATCAATTGACCTTCTCCACATCCTAACAGGTGCACCAATACCACGGCCTCTTCCTTGTGGTTTCCAACGAAGCGCTTGTCGAGCAATGTTGGTATAAAGCCTTCTAAGTGTGTGGCCTATCCACCACCATTTCCGTTGACATACTTCTATAGGAGCAAGGATTTGATTTGTCGCGTTAAGTAGATCTTCATTTCGGCCACCATATATTAAGGATTTGCTGTAAGCATTTGTTTGTAAAGGTTTGCCTATCGATGTCATTTGTGCGTTTACAAGTTTCGCAGCCGTAGTACAGGATAGACTTGACATTAATATTGTATATTCGTAACTTGGTCGTTGTTGATATTTGCCGAGACTACCAAATAGCTAGGAGAATGCCAAATGCATATGGCCAAGGCCGCGGAAAAGGGGAATTCAATGAAAATTTTTTTTTCTTATTATCTAGTGCTTTTGTAATTGTCATTTGTTTGTTTACAGTCCAAAGCCTCACAAAACAAAGAGAGTACATTTGTGATGTATTAATATATCAAAATTTTTGAGCATCGGTTTCTATTTTATTTTATTTTATTTAATTTTTTCTTTACAACTTTATGAGAAAATAATTTCACTTAATATTGTTTTTGAAAGAATTTACTGAATAGTATAATCAAACATGAAGTGATGTTGTTTTTTTTATCCAATAAATTAATTTTTGTCTTGGATATTTTGATTTTCAGTCCAGCTGCCCGAGATTCAACAGTTAGTATTTTCTTGTATATTGACACTTCTTCTTTCACACCTATCCTAGGCTATCTGGCTGACGTAGATATTTCCTGGTTCCAAAACAATGCCTAGTATTCTCCTTAGTATGGTTAAAACGTTATGTTACTGCTTCCAAATTGAAGCTTATACAAACAAGCCTGCCCAGATTTAGGTGTATAATATATAAAAGGAAGAAATGAATTGAATTTTCAAAGAATAGCAATAATAATTAAAAATATATTCGATTATATCAAAATTAACTTTTCATTCCAACAAATTCCTCTAAATCATCCACAAATTTTTCAAATCTTACCTCACACTCATGCCCGCCACCAATACCACAACAACTGTAAAACCCAAATGAATTCCTTTAAGAAATTCAACTAAAATTCCAGTTAAAACCATAACATTGCTTCGCCAACCATCTCAACTATGGTTAACTCCAATTCTGTGTAATTAATAGATGTAGCGAGAGAAAATTAATGTAAAAATACACACACGCACAGAGGGGCAGAAATGGCGAAAGAAACTCAGCGAAAAAAAGAAGACTTGTGCTTAATGATGCCACTTAATACAAATAATAATCGTACCAAATTTGACAGCTATTAACTATAAATACTCACTAGTATAATGGTAAATATACCCTACCCCATCATAGGTGGAAGTAATACCCTTGTGATAATAAATGTATCGAGTAGAAATATTGGTATAATAATTCTCTGGAAAACACTTTTTCCTTCTAAATGCTAGCTTATTTCACACAGACGTTTAAGCTTAAAATGGTGACCTCATTTGACCCTAGATCTCAAATGAGACTTACATCTGTAAGAAGTCTTAATAGCACATAAATCTGGAATTAATGTTTGTATAATGACAAAATTTAGCTATTATAAATTGCGTAGCTTAAAATCAATCGATCCACATCTTCCTCATTGCTATAGGTTATTACATGGCCGTTATTAACTGATTGTAGTCTTACTTGTTTTACATGTGAGTGTTAAAGACAAATGAATTTACACATACATAAATGAGCTAATGGCAATAGCAAAAAAAGTAATTAATAATCTCGTCATAATTTGTTACTGCAAGAAGACTCCATATTTGTAAAGATGTTCAAACGAAAGTAAAGACGACTTAAGAAACGATTACGCGTAACTCAGTGCCAATGCCACATATTTTGTGGTTACGTCTTCTTTACTTCAGTTATAAGAGCTCCTTATTTGGGGTAACAAGATTACTTGTATGGTCTTAACTCTCACAGCTCTTAACTATTTTTGAAATAATGATGTGGACGATAACGATGATGATGAGAGTTAATGAGTAACAATAATTTCGAGTTTGAAATATTTATAATTAATATAATTGTTCAAATAATTAATTAAATAATAACATATTAATTAAGCTGTAACATTTGGCATTTATTGTTACTTTGTATGAAGATATTTGGAATTTTGTATACTCTACAGCAAAAGTGCAAAGTATATATTGATATTGCGTTGAAGTTTGTATCAACCAGAAATAATGGCTTTATACTAGTCCTTAAAGCTCATCATCATTTTCTTGGTCGAATTTCGAAAAGTCGGATATCGTTAATCCTCATCGGATATTACAGAGACTAAGTTTAAAAGCAAAGGTCAAGAATGGGGGTATATTGAGATTGTCATTCCGTTTGTAATTTCCTTAATATTGGCTCAAAAATCAAACACGATATATATTCTGAATTTTTATGAAGTTCTATGACGATTGAGCTATGTATGTCCGTCTGTCTGTTGAAATCACGATAACGCCTAAATGAAAGGAGATAGCTCACTGAAACTTAGGAAAAACATTCTTCATCTATGAGAAAATTTTGGTATTCAAATTGGGCAAAATCTGTTAACATTTGACCATAGCTCCCGTATAACCTCGCCTACGCTAATCGCTTATTTGCTAATAAATAATAAACTATAGTAGCTATGATGATAAAATTTGGCATATAGAAGTTTTGTATAAGCTCTAGCCAGCATATAAAATTTCATCAAAATCAGTTCACATTTAGTTATAGCTCCCATACAAAAAACTTACGGAAACAGCCAAAATTTCACTTGAAATATACTTAAATGCCAATAAATCTAAAACTATAACAGATATAACCACTAAATTTAGCACGAGAAGGTCTTATGTCAATGCCAACCAGTGAGCCAATCGCCAATCGGTCACAATTTGACCATAGCTCCCATATAAAAAACTTACGGAAACACAAAAATACAAAAAGAAAAGGGGGTTTATGTCCGCCTGTCCGTCAAATAGAAGCGCGATAGCGCCTTAACAAAAAGAGCTAAAGCAACAAAATTTTACAAAAGGAAGTCTTATGTGAATGCCAGCTAGTGTGCAAAATTTTTTTACAATCGGTTACTATTTGACCATAGCTCCCATATAAAAAACTTACGAAAACACAAAAAAACAAAAAGAAAAGACGGTTTATGTCAGTCTTTCAGTTAGAGAAAAGTGCGATAGCTCCTTAACTACAAGAGCTAGAGAGACAAAATTTAGCAAAAGTATTTTGGATATGTTATAGAAATTGTGTGCTGAAAATGGGTAAAATTGGTTCACATTAGTTAGAGCTCTCATATAACCCTGTCCCGGGAATCACATTTATGCTGATAAATCGAATAAAATTGTAAAATCTATGACTATTAAATTTAGAGCAGAGAAGTTTTATGCAACTTTCAGTCAGAATGTCAGCAAAACCTTGATATTTGAACGAACTTGGAGTGCTTTTTTGGCATTGGCTCTCCTGGGCTATTCCATTGGAACGATTGGGCTTTGGATCCGATGTCATAATCATATACCTATGATTCGTCACCAGTTAAGTAAATCTGGATCGTCGTTGACCTCATTCAACAATTCCTGAGCGATGCTCATGCGATGATTTTAAAAATCGCCCAACACGCAAAATACTTCTAACTTTTATGCCTCTCACAAAAAAACTAGATATACAATATTGCAAAAATTGTGATCCTACATTCGGGACGAGTGTACCAACATATGAAATTGATTATCGAATGTACGTAGATCGAGTAGTTTGAAAATTCACCTAATTTTTGGAAGAGACTACGTACCTATCCGAAGTTGTGTTCGCCACTTGATTTGAAGATATGTCTTTTGTAGAAGCTTTAGTCTCGAGAAGAAGTCAAGAGAACATCTTCTTTGCACTTGCCTTTACCTTTCGCGACAGAAGGAAGTTAGTGCTTATTTACGTTGGAGAGTAGAGTATTTCAAATCAGATGGCATGAAACAGCTAATACAACAAATTGTAATACTTTTACTGGATGAGTCCGAAAATTCCAAGACAAAGTGAAGTAGGGTTAGTAGTACAGCTACAAACGTAGGGCTATCATGAGGACAGTGACAGCAAGGTCTATGTGGGACCAATAGGTGTTGAATATGATCTTTCATATCAATTTTCCGCCTGTTTTTCGCGAAATTCTTTTCAACATTTGTCTTGGATGTCCTTTTATTACAAAATTCTTGAGATTACCTAAAATACCGGAGTTGGTAGCGTCGGTATAACTGCTGCTCAACGTTTTTGAAGCTCGGTCTAAAGGATTATTTACATGTTTTTCTATGATATCCCAATCCTTGACATGACTTAGGGAGGACTACAACTGTGTGATGTTAACGTTTGGATGATTTTAAATCTAACACTATCACATTGTGCTCCTTTAATGCTGCATTATTTGCTAATATTCGACTAATCGTTTTATATATAGACAGCAAGATTTCTTCAATTCGTCAATTTTTCAAGTACTGGCGGCTAGTGTTTTAAAGGCCTTTCGTCTACATCTCGAGGCCGTCGAGTGTGACTACTTGAATTTTTGTGTGGCTCACGGTCGGAACACCATCGACCTCGATGCCAAGCTATAGTCTTCTTCTTCTTCTGTTATCCTTGACTCCCAGTGGAGCATAGGGCCTCAACCATCCTTTTATATAGAACTCTATTGCGAGATGTTAGGCATACATCATTCCATGAATAGTTTGCTGCTTGTAACTCCGCATCAATTGACCTTCTCCACGTTCTAGCAGATGCACCAACACGACGGCCGCTTCCTTGTGGATTCCAACAAAGCGCTTATCGAGCAATGTTGGTATTTGGCCTTCGAAGTGTGTGGCCTATCCATCGCCATGTCCGTTGACATACCTCTATAGAAGAAGGGACTTGACATTCGAGTTATATATTCGTAACTTAGTTGTTGTTGATATTTGCCGAGATTTCCATATAGTTCGGAGAATGCCGAATGCAGATTTTGCCTTATTAATACGCGATTCAATATCCTCATCGGCAGCGTTACCGCTGACAAATTTGAAAAAGTCGCAAAAAAAGTCGCTTTTTACAAAAAAAGTCGCACAATACAAAAAGTCGCACACTTTTTTTTATAACATTTTTACTTAAACAATGAACAAAAAACTATCAGGTATGTGATGGAAATCGATCGTTTTCAAATCGTTCGATTTTGTCACTTCAAATACTACTTAAGGACTGCCAAAATTTAAGCACGTTTTCTCCACTTTTAAATTTTTTTCGCATATTTTTCGGCCCCCTCAATGAATTCCTAAAAAATAGATAAGGATTGGTAGATCAGATGTGCATCGTTTGATATATATCTCGTTTATGTGTTCCATATTGGTATAACATACGACAAATATGTATAAAAATTCCAAACTACCTCGTAAACTGAGTTTTTGCCATTTAACACCTAAAAGCAAAAGCGCACCAAAAAATCATTTTTTGCTATTATGAAGATTTTGAAAATCGTGCAAAAAATTATATATTGCTTTTAATGGTGTTAGATAGCAAACTGAGACCAAAGTGATGGGATTTATACTTAAGTTACAATCATTTTAGGGAATTTTAGTTAAGATATTGAATATGGGATAAAAATACAAATTTTAAATAATTTTCTAAAAAGGTGTCAAAAGTCGCACAAAACTCGAAAAAGTAGCAAAAAAGGGCCATGGAAGAAAAGTCGCAGGTTGCGTCGCAGGCCACCTAAATAGTCGCAAATTGCGACTTTAGTCGCATAACGGTAACGCTGCTCATCGGCGCCATCTTTTGTAGATACCACACCAATAAGATAATTAAAGGTACCTACACATACAATACCCTCGTTATCCACATTGATGTGTGGCGACGGCTTTGCGCCATAGCCTCCAGGCATAATCTTTGTCTTGGAAATATTGATTTCCAGCCCAGCTGCCCGAGATTCAACAGGAAGATGAGCTGGTTTTGGCTTAGAAGACATACGTCATCGGCGTATTCCAAGTCCTCGAGTTTCTTAAATGGTGTCCATTGGATACCACGTCTACCATTCAGTGCCGTGAGCATTATATTGTCGATGACAAGGATAAAAAGTATAGGTGATAATATACATCCTTGTCTTACTCCAGTAGTAACTTCGAACGGATTAGACAATTTACCTTTATGTAGAGCCCGGCATTTAAAGTCCACGTACATTGCCCAAATTAAGTTCAGAATTTTCATTGGCATGTGACGGTTTTCTAAAATTCTCCATAGATAGCACCTGTTGACACTGTCGAAGGCCTTCATAAAGTCGATAAACGCTAGATAAATGGGGGTGCGGAATTCATAACATTGCTCCAATACTATTCTTACTGTGTTGATTAGATCAACACAAGATCTATTCTCTCGGAACCCAAACTGATTTTCGCGGAGACTATAGCTTAGTCTTACTTCTTTGTAAATATGTTTTCTGAGGAGTCGAGTCGTTCAGGTACGAAAAACCAACTGAAGTGGTAACGATGCGCGATTGTCGTAAAGAGGCTAATAAGGATTTTCGGGGGATTTACTGTTGGAATTGGTACACTATCAACCTCGAAGCCAAGCTTATTCTTAGTTAAACTTATTTGTTCAGGTGGTATATATAATCTCTGACGATTTAGTTGGTTGTATCTTTAGGCTTTGTTGAGTGGAGAAATTGTGGATGATTTTGAGATAACTGCCATAATCCATCGCGATTAACATGCAGTCGTTTAGGTATGGGATCACGTTTATTGCCTTGTAGCGAAGCGAAAAGTTTTGGAAGGTAGAAGTTAAACAGAGGTGAAGTCGTGTTTTCACTTCTTTCGGCCTCAGAACTCCATGTTTAACTCAACAATGTTTTAAGCTTTGGTCTCTAAGCTACGGTTAATGATACGAGCGATTAATGACCACTTTAGTTTACTGTTCACCTTTTCAAATAATAATAAGTTTTGGCATTGTGGACTGTGGGATGTCCTAGAAGAAGGTGCCACGGCTTACCTTGTCGAAGGCATTTGACAGATCAATAGTCACTAAATCATTTTTTCACAAGGCTTCTGCTGGATCAAGTCTTTCTCGATGTCCTATTTTTTAAAGGAAATTTTTCAAAAATTTCCTATTTTTTTATAGGAAAATTTTCAAAAATTTTCTATTTTTTTATAGGAAATTTTTCAAAAATTTCCTATTTTTTTATAGGAAATTTTTAAAAAATTTCCTATTTTTTTATAGGAAATTTTTCAAAAATTTCCTATTTTTTTATAGGAAATTTTTCAAAAATTTCCTATTTTTTTATAGGAAATTTTTCAAAAATTTCCTATTTTTTTATAGGAAATTTTTCAAAAATTTCCTATTTTTTTATAGGAAATTTTTCAAAAATTTCCTATTTTTTATAGGAAATTTTTCAAAAATTTCCTATTTTTTTATAGGAAATTTTTAAAAAATTTCCTTTTTTTTATAGGAAATTTTTCAAAAATTTCCTATTTTGTTATAGGAATTTTTTCAAAAATTTCCTATTTTGTTATAGGAATTTTTTCAAAAATTTCCTATTTTTTTATAGGAAATTTTTCAAAAATTTCCTATTTTTTTATAGGATATTTTTTAAAAAATTTCCTATTTTTTTATAGGAAATTTTTCAAAAATTTCCTATTTTTTTGTAGGAAAATTGTCAAAAATTTCCAAATTTTTTATAGGAAATTTTTCAAGAGTTTCCTATTTTTTTATAGGAAATTTTTCAAAAGTTTCCTATTTTTTTATAGGAAATTTTGCAAATATTTTCCTATTTTTTTATAGGAAATTTTTCAAAGTTTTCTATTTTTATAGGAATTTTTTTAAAAATGTCCCTTTTTTATAGGAAATTTTTTAAAAATGTCCTATTTTTATAGGAAACATGGGTTAATGCTGTGTTGGGGCTATATATTTTGCAGAACCCGGGCTTATGTCGAGCTGCTGATTGGTTGCTCAGTTGGGGAAGCATTATAGTCTTTATTGTTTTCCAGTGTTTGATTTTTGACTGAGTAAAATATCAAGAAGATCAGATGAATGAAGTATATCTTTTAATGTTTTAAAAATAAATTGATAGATATTACCGAGCTCTTTAAAAACTACTTAAAACCCTCACCTGTTTTTGTTATATATCCATCAGATTAAATAGTTTCAAATGTATTCCCCTTCAATTCAAAAATCCTTTTCTGGGTGTTTTTAATTAATTAATGCAAATTTGTTTGCTGACTATTATGAATATTTGTCATATTATTATCGTCTGCAATAATTTTACCCTATCTCTCGAAAAGAGCAACATCATAATCATCATGATTATATGATCCTCTACTCCATCGTTCATCATCGTCTTTATGCTATGCGTATAGGAAGATGATTACTGTCTGCATGTCTTCAAAATGTGTCTACACACATTGTCATCTTTGACTAATGACAATGTTCAGTTTATGATCTCTACTACAACACACTTGGAGTTATTCCAAAGATTTTTTTTCTTTTGGCATTGCCTTTTTAAATTTTTCCTTTTATTTGGCGTCTAGCATTTAAGAAAAGACCTGTTAATAATTTATATATATTATCTGTACATATGCTCTATTTGAGTATCTCATACATCGTCATAAAAGTATAGAAACTGAAATATAAAAAAAAGTAAAAAAAAGATATTTAAATTATTCAAATCGTACAATTAGTATGAAATACTAAAGTAGCGCGAAGTAAAAAAAAAACATTTTTATACATATTTCCACTAGTTACTGGTCATTAAATTGGAATTATGTTGGCTGTAAATTTACACAAAATTTAGCATATTATTAAAAATGCTAGAGTATCTGCTATATGGCCATAAATTATGTTATGCTTTATGCAGAAAAAAAATTTAAAATGCAAAATGAATAAAAAAAATTGCATAGAAATAGAAAATTTTAAATAATCTGACTTTCTGTGGTAATAATACAGGGTATAGCTAAAATAGTAAAACCAATTAAGGTCTTAAGTCTTACTAAAATATAATTTGTGTTCCTTGTTAAAAATCTGACTAAAAATTTTGGTGACTACAAAATGTTATATCTCTGCTAATATAACTTATAGCAGTTTAAACTATAGCCTGCATAATATAGGACATTGGACTTTTTTTGTGGCGAAATTAAAAAAAATATTTTACGATAAGTCATAATCGTATCAAAATGGGTAAAAATTTCGTTTCTATATAAATTTTATGAAGTTATTCTATTTTATATCTACATTATTCTGGTGGGATTTTAAGATAGTTGTTTATTCAGATTCAATGTGTTCATTCGAGTAGATGTTTTTCTTGACTAGGAAACTTCATTATATGGGGGATTTCACGTCAAGTGACCTAACTTTTGAAATCGATGTCTTCCGATCCTAGTGAATAGTAATACGTTACACAAATGAGAAGTAATACCTGTTCAGTTAAAATATCAAAAACTTTTTTCTTGCTGTTTTTCAACTTCTTATTATAAATTTCATCCAAATCGGAAAAAGTATGTATCTATCATATAGCTCGCTACTTTCAATTATTTAATATGAGTTATATGGGAGGGGGACCGCCCACTTGAGATTTCAGAAAAAACCCTGCCTATTTAAACCACCGGTCACACCTTACCATACCGTCTTAATTTCAGAAAAATCGTTCAGTTCGGTCATCCACAGTTGTCATTTAAAATATTTGACTTATATGGGAGGGGTCACGCCCACTTGAGATTTCAAAAAAAAAAACCTGGCCTTCTTTACCCACCGGTTACACCTTAACATACTGTCAAAATTTCAAAAAAAAATCGGTCCGCTCGGTCATCTATATTTGTCATTTTTAATATATGAGTTATATGGGAGGGGTCACTCCCACTTAAGATTTCAGAAAGAAACCTTGCTTATTCTAACCACCAGTCACACCTTACCATACCGTCTTAATTTCAGAAAAATCGGTCAGTTCGGTCATCCATAGTTGTCATTTAAAATATTTGACTTATATGGGAGGGGTCACGCCCACTTGAGATTTAAAAAAAACCTGGCCTTCTTTACCCACCGGCTACACCTTAATATACTGTCAATATTAAAAAAAATCGGTCCGCTCGGTCATTTATATTTGTCATTTTTAATATATGAGTTATATGGGAGGGGTCACTCCCACTTAAGATTTCAGAAAGAAACCTTGCTTATTTTAACCACCGGTCACACCTAACCATTTTGTCAAAATTTCGGAAAAATCGGTTCGCTTGGTCTATATTTGTCAATTTTAAAATATGAGTTATATGGGAGGTGCCACGCGCACTTGAGATTTCTGAAAAAATCCTTTCCTATTTTAACCACCGGTCACACCTTACCTCACTGTCTAAATTTCAAAAAATCGGTCGGTTTGTTCATCCATATTTGTCATTTTTAATATCTGATTTATATGGGAGGGGTCACGACCACTAGAGATATCAAAAAAATATATGGCCTATTTTATCCATCGATTACACCTTGACATGCTGTTAAAATTTCAGAAAAATTGGGTGAGATCTGTCACCTATATTTGTTATTTTTAATATATGAGTTATCTGGGAAGGGTCACGCCCACTTGAGATTTAAAAAAAACCTAGCCTATTTTAACCATCGGTCACACCGTAACACACTGTCAAAATTTCAGAAAAAGAATCGGTCCGCTAGTTTCGGAGATCCTTCCCAACAAACAATATACAAACAGACCCGAACATTTTTTTTATAGATATATAGATATAGATGTATAAAAATAACTATATTCGACCCTCTGTTTGGACCCCTTCTCGGACTAAGTTTTAAAATGGGATATAGACGATTGAAACTTGTTAATATAACTTTATCTACATTTCAAAAATCACCAAAATCACTTTACCCAGTTATAGGTATTGTATTTGTAACGGGGAAGAGGCTATCCCCTGCTCCGATCCTTTTGATTTTTTTTAGAGTACGGCCATTGATAATGAATATACTTTTACTAGGTTTGAAGTTTCTAACATTTATGTTTATCAAATTCAATGATAAATATTAAATTTTGAACCATTTGGTTTACTATTTACCCTATTTGGACCCTTTCTGCACCAGGTTTTGAAGCAAGATATATCCTATAACCGTTAAGGGTTAGTTCTATCTAATTTTAAAATTTCATTAAAATCGATCGAACCATTTAGGAGTGATCCTCTTTTAAGCAAATAAATAAACAAACAAATAAACAAACTTACAAACACATTTATAATATATATATAGACTTGGTCCATATTTAATACTTTTACTGGTATAAATTTTAATTCCATAGAGGACTACAAAACATAGCTCACAATAACTTTGTAGTTTTACAAACATGGTTATTCGAACGGTACATTTTTGGCTCGACCAACGATCATACATTAAAATAAGTAAGAGTATTATATTCGGTTGCGCTCCATCTATCTACGAATCTACGATTTGTTTTTATGTGGATCTATCGTTTTTTTGAACCATTTCTTGAGACAAAAGAACACCAATGTAGCCTTTGTGAAATCATATGGAATTCTTTTTCGATAAATCGCAAACAATTGAACACCTGGAAATCATAATTCAAAGAGTTATCGGCGAAATACATTCGCTAATGTTTCAAAAAATTGTTGAAAATTGTAAGGAACCTCCGATTAGTCCGGGTTTGAAGCAGGGGTATAGCTCAGTCACATCCAGGCTCATTTACATAAAATAACACTACACAACAAATGCACATCATTTGAAAAGTGCAAGTTCGTGATGGGTCCTATTCTACTATCAAATTGAAGTAAAACCCTACACCCAGTTTGTATACCAAAAAAAGGTCATAAAGACTCCCTTGTGCCAAAAAATTTATATTTTTAACTCAAATTTTATAATTAGCAAAAGAACTTTTTTGTTATGGAAAATAAATCTCTGAGGTTATAAAAACAATGTTTGTTCTACGAATTCTTTATTTCTGATTTCTGTAAAAAGATGGCGCTATTATTAGGTTACATACGGAAATCGCATTTTTAATAACAAAAACTATAAAATATGGTTCAACAATGTTCCGCAACTTTGTTCAGGAGTATGTGATCTAATTTTTTTCTGAATGTAACAACATCGAAAAAGATCCAAATAAAATGTATTTGATACAATTGTAGAAAACATGCCAATACCGCCACCTTGCGGCAATTTGTTGCTACATTTTTAGAAACGCAATAATAGATCTGTGATGAAATTTCGACAAAAAATAAGGAATCTAGAGGCAAAAGTAGTCAATAGTACACCGAATCTGACACTTTTTTTTATAGAATTTCTTTTAAATTTCAATATGTTAATTGCATTTAAAGATACTGGAGTTAATGTGTGATTAAAAAATCTTATACCACTCTTATACCACTTGGAACATTTTAACCGTCAAAAGATTCTATCAAACAGCAATTTTCAAAATTTTTTACGTGCTTAAATTTAGTTGGCACAAGTGACTCTATATGACCTATTATTGGTGTGTTCCCAAAAGTTATTTAGCTTTGCCGTCGCTACAATTTTCCCAAATATAGTGTGGGAAAAATCAGGATTTCCAAAAAGTTATGATCAAAAAATAAAAAACGAAAAATTTTTCATTAGCTTTTTTAAAAAAGCTCTAAGATAAGATAAGATAAGATAAGATAAGATAATACATTTTTATATTAAAATTTAAGCAAAAAATATTCGCCATCGCTACATTTTTGCCGAACAAAGCTTAGCAATATTTTTAAGTGTTGATTAGCTATTTGGTAATAACTGATGACACCTTTTTAGGCATCATGATAATATTGGGAAACTTTAAAGGCCCATAAAAATAAAACGGTCCCTAACTTGGCAAACTGAGTATAGGGTTTTACTACATTTTGATAATAGAATAGAACCTAAATATATAGTCACGACCTTGCACTTTTTTCGCTATTGTGCAGTGTAATTACTCTTTACACTCTTTTCTCTGTTTTCTTACTTTCTTTTTTATTTCACTTTTTTAACTTTACAACTCATTCTTAAGACTAGAGGGGATTACTGTCTCTTGTTAGGAACCAGAGTGTTAGCCAGGCGAGAGAAACCTTAGTTCCGAGTTTTTTCTTCCAGGAAAACCCCTAGCTTTTAAAATGTCCATATGTGCCATTGAGTGTAATCTTTCACGACGTTATCTCCTAGTCGGTGCTTATACTAATTGGAAAATCAATACCCTTTTCTGGAGTTTGATATCACCTATACCTATGCTTGATGTAACCGAATCCAATATCCCACCTCTATAAACGGCATTTCGGAAGATTTTGAGGGAATGCGTGGTCACTTAAATTTTCCGGTACTGATCATCTTTTCATCTTTTCTACTATGGAACTCGGCTACCGTTTTACAATCGTCAAAAAGTCTTCACACAATCTTCAAACAATCGTCAAGTAATCACCAAACAATCGTAAAAAAATCGCTGTCAGTCAATCATCAAACAACAATCAAGCATTCATCCAACAATCGTCAAACAATCGTCAAACAATCATTATGTAACCGTCAAACAATAGCCCGTCAATCGTGAAACAATTATCGATCATTCATTAAAAATCATGAAACAGTCGTCAGTCAACTATTAAACAATCATTAAACCATAGAAAAATTGTCAAAAATCATCAAATTAATGACAGTCAACCGCCAAACTATTATCAAAAATCTTCAAATATTACCAATATCCGTGCAACCATTTTTAAATGAACCTCAAAAGTGGGCGTGGTAATTTTTTGTTTTAGTTAAAACCTAAATTGAATTACTACAAACATTTAAGAAAAAAATTATCTAAATCCGTGCAGCCGTTTTAAGATAAGATAGAAATAAGTTGGCGTAAAAGTAGGCGTGGTCAATTTTTTTAATGCAAAAACTTAAATTAAAAATGTTTAGGAAAAAATTACCCATATTTTTGATAAATAAAAAAAGTGGGCGTAAAAGTGGGTTTGGTCAATTTCTTCTTATGTAAGACAAACAATCAGAAAGAATATTGGTCCATATCGATTAAGCCGTTTATAACTGCAATTTAAAAGAAAAATCGAAAATCCTCCCCGTTGAAGAACCGCTCTACCGATCTTGTTCAAACTTTCATCAACTAAATAGTACGAACAAAGCCTAAACATTTGGTTTGGATCTGTGAGCATTAATTTTTATATATATTAAGATTTTTTATTGCCTCTACCGAAATGTTATATATTTTGAGTTGCCTCTGTTTAGGGCACTGGTTCCCAAGTGGTGGTCCGCGGCCCCCTAGGGGTCCGTATCGACATTCTAGTAGCAAAGTGTTGCTACTTTTTATTTTTTTGGTTTTCAATGACTTTATATTAATATTCAGGAATAGTTCCAAACATTAAAGAACTAGTTTAACAGAAAATATGTTAATACATTTAAATAGTTACATTTATGTTTGTAAATTTTTTAATACTAGTCAAATGAAGGCTCGACTTTGGTTGAGCCGCGTCTTTTTGGGAAAATCGCAAGGGTGGGAACTGCTGGTTTAGGGGAGTAAGTGAGATATGAAAATACTAAAAATATCGCACAGTGGTTTTCGGGCGCTTTTTTCGGAAATAATTTTGTAACTTTTGAACGACTAGAGATATTTGAAATTTGGCATGATGGTAGTTAAGGAGTATTCGAGTTTGTTTTCAAAAGCACTGGTCCATGAGAGGTCGGGAGAGTGATTGATGGACCTTCAAAGTTGGTCACCTCGGGTGTTCGACTTTTTAAAAAATTCGCCAAAAATCCATTTATGGATGGATTGAAAAGAAATTTTATGCATTAAACACATAGACAACAGCAGGCTACGGGCTACAACCTGTCAAAATTAGAATACATGCATTCAAATAAAAATACATTTTTTGGAGTCGACACAGCTACACGACTACCGACCACCGTTGTAGCTGTAGCCAAAATTTAACTATTTTCTATTTTTGTTGGCGACAATAATAGATTTAGTGCTGTCAACACCATATAATATTGAAATAAATGAGCGATTTAAACAACTTGAATTTATTTACCACAAATACAATGGGGAGAATTTATGTAAACAATTTACATACTTATCAAATATTTATATATTTAATGTATATAATAATATCTAATAAAATATTATGTAAAAATTTATATTTATACATATAACTCTAACTCAATAGAAGTAAAATTTTAAAAAGTTATTTTTTAAACTGTCTAACTCACACGCTACGTGTGCTAGAGCTACGTAGTTCATGTTATATAAAAACCCAGTATGTCCTTTATAAAATTCATTATATAAAAGAGCATACTTATATCTATATTGTTTTAAGATATACGAATTTTTATAAAAAAAGTCGGTTGCAGAAATAAGTTTATAGTATATTAGCTCCTTATCTATTATAAAGAATATATAAGAATATAAAAGATATTTTCAGTAGCTGATACCAAAAAAGTTAATATCGGATATAAACTTCTAAAGTTATACCGCATAATTCTTGAAATTTAAAAAGCCCATAACTCTTAAACTATTAGAGATCACACCAAAATCTTTCTATAAATTTTTTTTTGATATAGACATACCATCAGGTACAGGAATACCGTTGATTTCGGAGGTTAATTAATAAAATGAATTTATGTATTTAAATTGTTATTTTGTCCATCTTATAAACGCGATATTGGCACCACTCATAAACAGGTGTTTCGAAATGTAGCTGCCATCTTAAATGTAGCTGCCGTCCCCAAAATAATTAAGTAGCTGACTACGAAGCGACGATTGCAGCCAACGACTTTTGTAGTCGGTGTTCGTGTAGCCTGCTGTTGTCTATGTGTTTAATGCATTAAACTTAAGTTGTAAAGAAGATCTACAAAAAATACGCACATATAGGTTATCTCCTTTGGAATTTGGAAGGAATTTTTGGGTTGATATTTTAGCTATTTTTTTAAGCTTTTTTTAATCTGGTGGATGCATCTCAGGACCAACTATTTTTTAAGAATATTCGTTAAATTTTTAATAAAATTCTGAATAATTTTCGTACAATTCAGCTATAGATATCTTCTTTCTTTTAAAAGTTAAAAATATTCAAAGTTGAAACTTAAAAGAAAAATTAGTTTTTTTTTAGTTTTTCCTGAAAGATAGCTATATTTTTTCACTTATAAAAAAATATTTTCTTTAGAAATATAAAAAGATTTTTAAAGTTTTTAAAAGAAATCGTAATGGGAATGCTTATAAAACAATTTTCTTGCTAATTGGACTTTTGGTCCTCGCACATGCCATCTCCAAAAAATGCCAACTTAAAAAAAAAAAATTTAGTTTAACCCCTTGACGTATTTCCACGGGTCTGACTCGTGGTACAACTTCTGTGCCTAACATGATTATCACGAGTCTGACTCGTTTTGCGACTGTTTTTAGCATAAAACTGGTTTGTTTGGTGCAAGTTGTATGCGAACAGTTGGAAGCGAACTTAGTTGCGCTAATTGATACGTCAAGGGGTTAAACAAAAATTTCTCAAAAAGAGAAAAAAAAATATAAGTAATATTTTTTTGTTTTACGATACAAAGTGTAAAAAAATTAACTCTCCTGGTCTTTTCCGATCCAATGATCGCATATAAAGCTTTAATTTATAGCCTTTAACAGCTCTGAAAACTTTGCCTCCTACAGCATTTTTGATCTAAATATTGGAGTATTGGAGAGTAATGTGTGGAAATAAAGTTAATGGTGCAAAGTGGTATTAACTCTGCAATTTGACAAAATTTGGAACGTCAGAAGAAGAGGTAAGAGGTTTTTAGATCTAGAATGTCTAAGAATGTATTTGTCGGTAGCACAGTGGGCTCTACAGTGGGCCATTGA
This sequence comes from Stomorhina lunata, assembly GCA_933228675.1. Taxonomy (NCBI): domain Eukaryota; kingdom Metazoa; phylum Arthropoda; class Insecta; order Diptera; family Rhiniidae; genus Stomorhina; species Stomorhina lunata. Next base: position 83,712,390 of record OW121741.1, on the reverse strand, counting down.
GTCCGATCTAAAAGATTTTTAACTTTTCGAAAACTTCTTAAAAACTTAAGAAAAAACATGCTTACTCTACTACTACTGTAAATATATATAATTAAAGAGTTCTAAAAAAAATATGCATTATACTATTATTTTAGAAATTATTAATTTTCAATAGTTATTTCAATCAAAATGGACTGCGAAAAAAAAGTTCGTGAAAATATAATTAAAACTTTTCAAAAAAATCCGTCATGGACTTTTAAAAAAATAGCTAAAAATTTGAAAGTTGACCCTCGACGGTTTCTAATGCCATCAGACGGTATAAGGAAAACCTGGATCAGGGAGGAAAAAAGGTCCTACAGATATTGGTAAGGCAAAAGAAGTCGAGCGACTCTTTCGAAGAGCGCCTAACACTTCTTTAAGAAAAGCAGCTCGTACGGTGAAATGTTCTACGAATTTTGCACATAGAGTCAAAGCTTATGCTGGACTGAAGACATACAAAGTCCAAAAGGTTCCAGATCGCAATGCTATAAAGAACTTAGAAGCAAAAAAACGAGCGAAAAAATTGAAGTCTGATTTTATAAAAAAAAATACACCTGTTGTATAATGGATGATGAAACATACGTACTGGCAGACTTTTCTCAACTTCCTAGTCAAGATTTTTATATTGCTGATAAACGGGGCAATGTTCGGCAAGAGTTTCGCACAAAAAAACAAACAAAATTCCCTAAGAAGTTTCTCGTGTGGCAAGCTATTTGCAGTTGTGGCAAAAGAAGTAAAGTATTTGTGGCATCTGGCACAATAAACACAGAAATTTATATAAAGGAGTGCCTACAAAAACGGTTGTTACCCTTTTTAAGAGAGCACAGAGTGACTAAATTTTTTTTGGCCCGATTTGGCATCATGCCATTATGGAAAAAAGGCACTTGAGTGGTACTCAAAGAATAATGTCATTTTTGTACCACGGGAGGCAAATCCACCTAACTGTCCAGAACTTCGGCCTGTGGAAAGGTATTGGGCTCTGGTAAAAAAGGAATTGAAGAACACAGGAAAGATTTCCAAGAACATGTCCGATTTTAAGCGCAGGTGGAACACACGATCCAAAAAGGTATCAGAAGCAACTGTAAAATCTTTAATGGGAGGGTTTCCGAAAAAAGTCGATAATTTTGCAAAACCCGAGTACTAAGTAAACATTTTAATGCTAAATGATTTTGTATAATATGTCATTATATTTGCGTATTTTGTAGAGTTTTTATATTAAAAGGTTTGATTTTTATTTAAGAAAATCCAACTACAAATTTTATTTAGAGCACTCTTTAAATGTTGTGTAAGTATTACTTACACAACATTTAAGTATATACTTAATCTGAGGCATCTATCCAAGTCATACTCGAACTATTACACTATTCTCGCCTTACAAGTAATTAAAAAAAAAATTACCTGAATACCCTGTATTTATTTTACTCTACATTAAATTTAATTGTGGTAACAATTTATAAAACATAAAAATTATTTTAGCTCTAACAATAACTAACACTGACTACAATAATTATAATAATGATGACGAGGCAAAAAGATTAAATATTAATATAAAATATACAAAAACTAAAGAAGTAAAAAACGATGACAACTCAAAAAATGCATTTAGATGAAGCTACAAAATGCAAATATTTGTCACGCTAATGAGTCCTTACATTAGACTGAACTGCTAGATTCAACAATAGAAATGGTATGATTATTTAGGGCCAACATATTTGGACTAAAAAAATATGAAAATAGAAGCTAAGAGAAAAGTGGAGGGATTAATGTAGATACCGACAGATGAATTATAAACTTGTCATTCATAGTTGGTTTTTATACCCTTCGCCACCAAAGGTGGAAAGGGTATATTGTGTTTGTGCTGATGTTTGTAACGCATACAAATAACGGTCCGAGACCCACCTTTTAGTATACAAATCGACTTAGAATCAAGTTGAGATGTTTTAACGATGTCCGTCCGTCTGTCTGGCTGGCCGGTTATCCATGTAAGCCTGTTATCATTCTATAGGTCGTAACTTTTAAGATAATTTGATGAAATTTGGCACATTCTCATATTTTGGGCCAAGGACGATTCTATTCTTTTTCAGTGAAATCGGATTACTATTTCGGATACCTCCCATAGGGATGCGTTCCCGGAATAGAGTTTTTGGGTCCTTTACAGCCACAAACTTAGTTGTATTTTAATAATTTTCAGCACAAATATTGCTTATCATAACCTTAATCAGTGTTCCTAATTTTATAGAAATCGGCAAATATTTGACCATACCTCCCGCACAAGACGCATTCTCAAAGAAGGTTTATATACACTACGAGGGCTGTTCGGAAACTTCTTAGCCTACCAATGAAAGAGAATAGTTAGTTTTTCAAAAATATTTTTATTTTTCAATATAGTCTCCTGAAACTTCAATACACTTAGTCCAACGCTTTTCTAACAATTCTATCCCTTGATTACAATAGTTTTCCTCAAGGTCTTGAAAATAGTGGTTTACAGCACGTAAGGTGTCAGGAAATTTTTTTCTTTGATTTCAAATGTTTTTGGAATATTGTGACACTAGGTCTAAAAGTTTTGATCTGAAAATTTGAGCCAAATCGGACAATGTTCTATGGGTGCCCATCGAGTCCAAAGTTTAAGAGCCCATTTGTATGGGGAAAAATGGGTTATAAAAAACACTTAATACTACCAAAAACAATTATTTTTACGCTTTTTTTTATTAAAATTCGCTAATTATTACTTAATATTCCGTAATCTCGCTATGAAAATTTTCAGAAAATTCAAATTTTTAAATTTGACCGCGGTGAAGAAAGGGTTAATCTCGTCCAATATTAAAAAAACCTTTTGGCATAGGTTTTCCATAAACGAAGCAATAATACTAATTATCTTTTTTGTTAAAATTGAATACAAGTAAAATTTACCGAGCATTTACTCGAATTTGGCCCAAAAATTTACATTTTCGCGAAATTCTTCAATGCGAAATCGCAGGTACGGCGAAACGGTTCAAGATATTGACCTAATTTTTTTTAGTTTTATTCCCATATTTGTCTTTTTTAACACACTATAGAGCAAATTCTAAATATGTAATATTTGTTGAACAAAACTTTCAAAAAATAAAAAAATGATTTTTGAAACCGAAAACATGAAATAAACTAACTAAATTTGATTACATTTAAACAAAACTGAACTATTTACTAGTAACAAGCTATTAAATGATAAATCATGTCTAACTTTTGAATTTCTTTATTTACAACATACAATTTTTGGTGCATATCCTTAGGCGCGTTTTCAAGGACATGAATTTTCGGGGGAAAACTGCAATAACTTTTAAACTACTTCATGGATTGTCGTCTTTCACTATTTGAAATAAAGCTGCGTTAGGTCTCCTTAATGTTAAAATAATCCATTTTTCCCATACAAATGGGCTCTTAAACTTTGGACTCGATGCGCGCCCATAGAACGTTGTCCGATTTGGCTCAAATTTCGTAGAAAAAGTTATAAAATTCGAAAAATCATTTTCCTTCACACAAAAAATTTTCACCCTAATATACAAATAAAAGCACAAAAACGTTAGTAATTCTAAACATAAATGCATTTAATTACTTAAACTTTGCACAGATAAATATTTTTTAAATATGAAATAATAACCAAAATTTGGTAACAATCGGTCCACAATTGACCCTAGCTCCCATATCAGGCCCTTAGCCGGAAATGATACAAATCTCGAAATTTTGAAAAAATAGCACATATTATATGTATGTTAATATGTTGGTCCATATTTGACCTTAGTAGTAAAGGGTTTGATATAGTCGGGCTTGACCGACTATAGCTTTTCTTACTTGTCTTTATTCAAATTTCCACTGACATCAAAATTAAATTATGCTTTTTTTGTTGTTTGTATCGCTGGCAAATGCAACAAAGTCTTTGTGCAAATAAAAAACAAAGATATTAAATTTTTGTCTAGCTTTTCCTGAATATATGAAAATATTAACGCCACATTTAATTGGAAATGTTAGATGAAAAACATAAACTAAAAGATTTACTTTAGAAGAAACACAAAAAGTGTCTTGTAAATTAAGACAAATGTCTGATTAAAATGATAATGAAAATTCTTTATAAATGTTTTCTTTTGGATTTTTGGTTTCTTGCTTTATTTTAGCTTTCTTTGAATCCCAATTTATTTCCCAAATTTCAAACATCCTCCGAGGAAGATCAAAATTCCCGTAAAACTCCCTTTGAACGCCGTAGCAGTAATAGTTATGATGAAGTTCGTGAGATGTCGAATAAAATGCATGATTTGGAACCTCTTAAAAATCACATTAAGTCAGAACCTTATATAGATAATGAAGATGCTGCGGCTAAGTCTCCCCATATTATCGATGATATGGACGATGATGATGATGTATTCCGAAATTCCTCTACACCTCCTAATGTCTATACACACCACAATGCCGTTTTGAATCCACCCCATCCTGATAACTCAGAGCATTCTCTGATGAAAATGCAAATGCGTAAGTTTTTTTTATTAAATTTAAGCCAATGCGTGTTTTTGTATATTTTCCCCCAAAAAACAACTTTTGAAAACATTATAGTAACAACAATTCCTCATCAATTTTCGACCTCTCATCATCATCCCTCGATGCCCGGACACATAGAAGCTCATCGTTTTCCAGCCACTCCTCTCGATTTTCAACAGGCCCTGATGTCTGTGGGCCCGCCCACATCTAGTCTAGATCCTCCTGTAAATAATAAGCATTTCTGTCATATCTGTCGTCGTAATTTCAGTTCGAGTTCGGCTCTGCAGATACACATGCGCACGCATACGGGCGATAAACCGTTTCAGTGTAATGTTTGTCAGAAAGCCTTCACCACCAAGGGGAATTTAAAGGTAATTGGGGAAGCTTTTTCTTTTAATTGTTTGAATAATAGGGGGAATAGTGTTTCATGTTCGATTTTTGGATATTTTTTTTCAAATTTATTTTCAGGTTCATATGGGCACTCATATGTGGTCAAATCCTACTTCACGTAGAGGCCGTCGCATGTCTTTGGAATTGCCTATACATCGGCCGGGAGGTAGTTTAGCGCCAGAGTCGGAATTTTTGCCAAGACGCCCGGATATATTCTTTCCATATCTGCCGCCTTTCTTTAACGGCTTGCCGCCAAAGGTAAGTTCCTTGTTTCAAATATAACAACAATATAGGAGTACCGAGTACAAAACCAATGTACTCGGTACTTTTATATTAGCAAAAAACCAAAGTTTAATATTGAATTGTATCTTTGAAGAAACATAAAATCAATTCCGCTTATTTAAATAGGCTACTCAGATTAAGTAGTGGGGGCTATAGGCCTAGGTGAGGTTATACAAAAACCATTTTTAAAGATTTCGAAACACATGCAAAATTTTGAGATATTCGCAAAAAACTGTTTTCGGTTAGGTCGTAGTACTTTAGTACTACTTAAGGTATTCAATCGATTAACCTTTATTCGATAAATTTATTGTTTTTATTTGATCGATTATTTAAAATTTTACAAAATTCAAATAACAAATAACCGAATAATATGTGTCGATTAATCGATTTTTATATATTAACCGAAAATTATCTCAAAAATATATCTGAAATCGATCGGTTTGAAAACGATCGATTTTCATCACATACGGGAGTTTTTGATTTTTTACAATCAATTTTAATCAGTTAATCGAATATTTTGTCATTGTTCGATTATTAATCAATCAAGCTTGAACACCGAATAATTATTCGCACGATTAATCGAATAAACCAAAACCACGAAAAATTGAATACCCTGACACTACTTCCACACTCACATTTGCAAAACGATTTTAAAATTGTCAACTGTTTTACAAGAAATATGCATAGGGCATATATTAAGTAAGTTTTTCTCAAAAGTTGTGGTAAAAATGTTTACATGCGTAGTACAATAGTAGTTTGTAGTATATGGTATAGTCGGTTTATGAAAAACTTTATAACTTTTCGGTTTTTCGTCTGATTTAAAAAACTAAAACCACGTTTTATTAGGAACTAAAATCTCTTGTTATCTTAGAATAAACCTTTATGAGCTTTCATATAACAATAAGCAATAAAAAGCTACTAAAGTCAGAAATATGGATATATTTTGTTTGATTTATAAATGCATCAAAAACGATATGCGCATTCTGAAGAGGTATTTCATTTGCTGTTAATAAAAATAAAATCGGATACAAACTGGTTGAGCTATGGATCGATAATTTGACGAACATCGTTAAAATCGTTTTTTTGCGTATAACTCCTAAACTGGGACGTATGTCTGAAATTTTTTGAACGATTTGTCATGCACTCAATACCTACCTATAACCCACGATAGGTCGTTTCCCGTGTTTTTTTAGTGTATTAGAGCGTTATCATCCAGAGTAGGCAGCCCATACCACCAGCAGCCGATGATTTTTTTTAATTTTCGTAAATACCTCGATCATTAATAAAACTTGTGAAAATGGGTTTTAAAATCATTCAGTTAGAATTTGGATGTTAACAGAAGTTGGTTGCTGCCGCTTTATTAAAGAAAAGACAAAAACGAAATAGACAAGAAACAAATCAAAATCCAATTTATAGTAACAAAATATATGTTTCGAGAGAACAAAGAAATATAATCTCGAACATTGTTGCCACGACACTATTAGTTTGGTAAACATTGGGAATAACTTTTAAATATTGGGAATATTTTTGAAAACAGAAATAAATTATAATATTAAACAATTTTAGATTTTTTTAGACATTTTTGATTCAAAAAATTTTCTATAGAAAAATTTTTAATAAGCAAATTTTCATAGAAAATGTTTTGATAACAAATTTTCCATAGAAAAATGTTTGATAAAAAAATTTTCTATTGAAAAATTTTTGATAAAAAAATTTTCTATAGAAAAACAACAAAGGCAAGAAGCAAATCAAATTCCAATTTATTGCAACAAAATACATGGTTCGAGAGAACATAGAAATATAATATCGAACATTGTTGCCACGACACTATTATTTTTGTAAATATTGGGAATATTTTTGTAAATATTGGGAATATTTTTGTAAATATTGGGAATTTTTTTGTAAATATTGAGAATCTTTTTGAAAACAGAAATAAATTATAACATTAAACAATTTTAGATTTTTTAGACATTTTTGATCCAAAAAATTTTCTATAGAAAAATTTTAAATAAACAAATTTTCATAGAAAATGTTTTGATAACAAATTTTCCATAGAAAAATGTTTGATAAAAAAATTTTCTATTGAAAAATTTTTGATAAAAAAATTTTCTATAGAAAAGTTTTTGATAAAAAATGTTCTATAGAAAATTTTTGATAAAAAATTTTTCATAAAAAAATTTTCTATAGAAAAATTAATTTTTGATAAAATTATAATTTTTGAAAATAAATTTTCTATAGAAAAAATTTTGATAAAAAAAATATAGAAAATGTTCTATGGAAAAATTTTCTATAGAAAATTTTTTGATAAAAAATTGTTGATAAAAACTTTTTGATAAAAAATTTTTCTTTAGAAAAATTGTTGATAAAAAAATTTTCTATAGGAAAAATGTTGATAACAAAATATAGAGAAATTTTTGATAACAAATTTTCTATAGAAAAAATTTTTATAAAAAAATATAGAAAAATTGTTGATAAAAAAATTTTCTATAGGAAAAATGTTGATAAAAAAAAAAAATATAGAGACATTTTTGATAACAAATTTTCTATAGAAAAAATATAGAAAAATTTTTGATAAAAAAATTTTCTATGGAAAGATTTTTGATATAAAAGTTTTCTATAGAAAAAATTTTGATAAAAAAGTTTTCTATAGAAAAACTTTTGAACTTTTTCTAAAGAAAAAGTTTTAATAACAAAAATTTATAAAAAAATTTTCTATAGAAAAATTTTTGAAAAAAAATTTTCTATAGAAAAATTTTTGAAAAAAAATTTTCTATAGAAAAATTTTTGATAAAAAATTTTCTATAGAAAAATTTTTGATAAAAAATTTTCTATAGAAAAATTTTTGATAAAAAACTTTTCTATAGAAAAAATTTTGATAAAAAAAATACAGAAAAATTTTTAATACAAATATTTTCCATAGAAAAAATGATAAAAAAAATATAGAAAAATTTTTGATAAACAATTTTCTATACAAAATTTAAAAAAAAAATTATAGAAAAATTTTTGATACAAAAAATTTTTATAAAATAAATTTTCTATTGAAAAATTTTTGATAAAAGTTTTCTATAGAAAAATTTTTAATAAAAAAAATTTCTATAGAAAAATTTTTGATAAAAAATTTTCAATAGAAAAATTTTTCAGAAAAAAATTTCTATAGAAAAATTTTTAACAAACAAATTTTCTGTAGAAAAATGTTTGATAAAAAATTTTCTATAGAAAATATTTTGATAAAAAAAAAATATAGAAAAATTTTTGATAAAAAATTTTTTATAAAAAAATAATTTTCTATAGAAAAATTTTTAATAAAAAATTTTTTATAGAAAATTTTTTGACAAATAAATTTTTTATAGAAATATTTTGATAAAAATTATTTTTTTATAAAAACCTTTTTTTTATCAAAATATTTTCTATAGAATTTTTTTTTAGAAAATCATTTGATAAAAATATTTAAAAATGGAGTAGAAAACTTCTTTTTTTTTTAAACGTTACAACTACACGTTGAATAAAATATCTATTTTAGTTAAAAGTATGAAAAAACGGCAACTCTGGCGACTATTTTTTGTTCTATTATATTTGCGCGACCCGTGATTTTGTTTCTTGTGTATTTTGTTTTTGTATTTTCTTTAACAAAACAGCACCAACCGACTTTCCTAACATTTAAATTCCAACTGAATAATTTTAATACTCATTTTTCGAGTTTTATTAATGATTCGTTATTAACAAATATTATAAAAAGTCTTCGGCTTCTGGTGGTAATACATTAATTTTAGTCAGAATTTTATCTTACACTCTACACTAGACTGTAGAATACCTTCTTACTATAGTTTTTAATTCAGACTATCTCCTCTTCTTCCACTCTTTTCAAACAGCCTGGAGATCTAAACTCAGCGCCACCCTTTCCGCCACACATAGCACCACCACATTTAGCCAATGGCTCTAATGGACCACCCAAATATCCTCCCGGCCTACCCATGGGATTTCCACCATTTCTACAGCCTCCCTACAATTTCAATCCAATGCTAAGTCAATCAACCTCGTCATCAACTTTAGAACGTCAGACGCATGCAAAAACTCCTCAGGGTTTAGAGCGTGAAGAGCAAGAAGAACCAAAGAATCCAAAACATTCATCATCACCCAAACACCACAACACACATAGGTCGGTCGATAAGGCCGATTCGCCACCGATCTCGACGGCCTGGGATCCAATGATAAAAATTAAAACTGAAAACAATCAAAATGATATTAATCATCTGGTAGATCATAGTGCAGAGTGTAGTAATCAAGATTAGTTTAGAAGAACAAAAAAAAATGAAAAAATAATTAACAGAAAATTATAAATAAATTAAAAGATAAGTAGAAACGAATCAAATTGTAAACACACGGAAATGAAAAAAAAATATTGTTTAAATTGAATGAAAAGAGAAGAAAATGATTGAAAATCATGGTTTTTAAGGAGTACATATCTTAATGCATAAATTTAAATAAAACCCTAATAATTAAGATAAAAAACTGAATTATAATTTAAATATTTAAAGCAAATAACGTAAAACCAGTTAAAATACACTGAAAGAAAAAAGTGTCTGTAATCTTAAGGCATTTAAATGCATTATTTTTTTTTATTTAAGTTATTTATAACTAATTTATTTTCTTTATACAATCTTTAGCTTTTAAGCTGTAAAAAGTTCAAGTTTTTTTTAGTTTCCAAGATATTCTTTCTTATCCTAAACAAAAAGATATTTGAGAATCCTTATGATTAATTTGACTAGAAATAGAATTAATCATAAAAATTTGTAGTTATTTAAAAAAAATAAATATAACAAAATCCTAAATTATTATAATTTAAAATATGAATATTAACTAATTATTATGATACGATTGATATAAATATAGAAAACTGTGGTAGTTGCATATAAAAATAAACTAAAATTAATATAAAAATGAAATAAAGAAAAAAAAATAAAGAAATATAATTATTTGAAATAAAATTCCTGACATGGGTTTTTAATGATAAGTTGAACTTTTTGAAGAAGGTAAGTAACAGTTCAAAAACATTATATAATTTTTCTAGTACCAAATTCGGTTAAACCAAAACTTTTGATGTCGTTTTGCTTAAAGCTGTATTAAAGCCAGCCAAACGGAGTTTACGAAAGTTTAAAACTATTTTATCCTGCATAGCGCTCTACAGCAAAATGTGCTAACTTTTACAAAAGAGCTTTTGAGCTTTCACACCGACACACTATGTATAAGCGAGACACAACTATGTTTGTCCAGCTTACACTTATATAAAATTGTCGTTACAAAGTCAGTGCTGACAGATTAGAATTTGTTGCTCGATTATATTACGAATGCTCGAATATGAGAACAAAAATGTAAATCTTTCAATACTGACCTAAAGAGCTTTCAAAGCTGCTCACCATAAATGCAGATACTAATGTATGTGTTTTAGGACATTTCTGCTTTAAATTAAAACATCTTATATCGTAAATAAAAAACTTTTTGATATAATTTTGTCTAAAGTTGTATAAAAGCCAGCCAAACGAAGTGTAAACGAAAGTAGTTCTAAAACATTTAATTTTATTGGTGCCAAATTCCTTCAAACCTGAAACTTTTGATATTGTTTTGTATAAATTTGTATAAATACCCGCCAAACGGAGTTTATGGCTGACATTTCAAAGAAGGTAAGTAACAGTTCCAACTCCTTATTCAAATTGTCTGTGACTCAATTGCATATAAATCACTTATTGAAACCAATAAGAATTGGGAGTTTTCGGAAAATCTTACCGTCAGTTGATATTACGATTGCTCCTAAACGAAAAGACTAAGAAATTTTTGAAAACTTTTCTATAAAAATAAAAAATTTAGAAAATTTTTCTATAAATAAATAATTTTTTGAAAAATTTCATATCAAACTAAGATATTTTTGAAAAATTCCCTATATTTCCTTATTTTTGGAAAATGTCTTATAAAAAAAGTAAATTTTTCCCTATAAAGATAATAAATTTTTAAAAAAATTCCTATAAAAATAGTAAATTATGGAAAAATTTCCTACCAAAAAAGTAAATTTCCTATAAAAATGCGAAATTTTTGAAAAAATTCCTATAAAAATAAGACATTTTTTAAAAATTTCCTATAAAAATAAGAAACTTTTGAAAAATTTCCTATAAAAATAAGAAATTTTTGCAAAATTTCCTATATAAACACAAATTTTTAAAAGAATTTATTATAAATAAGAATTTTTGAAAACTTTCCTATAAAAATAAAAAAAATTTTAAAAATACTCATTTAAAAATATATAATATTTAAAGAATTTCCTAAAGAAATAAGATAATAATTTCCTATAAAAATGATAAATTTGTAAAATAATCCTGTAAAAATAAAAAGTTTTTCAAAAATTTTCAATAAAAATAAGAAATCTTTGAAAAATTTCCTATAAAAATAGAAAATTTTTGAAAAATTTCCTATAAAAATAAGAAATTTGAAAAAAAAATCATACAAACATAGGAAATTTGAAAAAAAAAATCATATAAAAATTAGAAATTTTTGCAAAATTTCCTATAAATACAAGAAATTTTTTAAAAATTTCCTAAAAAAATTTCAAAATTGAAAAATTTCCTATAAAAATAGGAATTTTTTGAAAAATTTCCTATAAAAACAGGAATTTTTTGAAAAATTTCCTATAAAAATAGGAATTTTTTGAAAAATTTCCTATAAAAATAGGAATTTTTTGAAAAATTTTCTTTACAAATAGGAAATTTTTGAAAAATTTCTTGTAAAAATAAGTCATTTTTGAAAAATTTCCTGTAAAAATAAGTCATTTTTGAAAAATTTCCTATAAAAATAGGAATTTTTGAAAATTTTCCTTTAAAAATAGGAAATTTTTAAAAAATTTCTTATAAAAATAGAAAATTTTAGAAAAATTTCCTATAAAAATAGAAAATTTTTGAAAAACTTTCTATAAAAATAGGAAATTTTTGAAAAATTTTCTATAAAAATAGGAAATTTTTGAAAAACTTCCTATAAAAATAGGAAATTTTTAAAAAACTTCCTATAAAAATAGGAAATTTTTGAAAAACTTCCTATAAAAATAGGAAAGTTTTTAAAAATTTCCTATAAAAATAGGAAATTTTTGAAAAATTTCCTATAAAAATAGGAAATTTTTGAAAAATTTCCTATAAAAATAGGAAATTTTTGAAAAATTTCCTATAAAAATAGAAAATTTTTGAAAAATTTCCTTTAAAAATAGGAAATTTTTGAAAAATTTTCTATAAAAATAGGAAATTTTTGAAAAATTTCCTATAAAAAATAGGAAATTTTTGAAAAATTTCCTATAAAAAATAGGAAATTTTTGAAAAATTTCCTAAAAAATAGGAAATTTTTGAAAAATTTCCTATAAAAATAGTAAATTTTTGACAAATTTCCTATAAAAATAGGAAATTTTTGACAAATTTCCTATAAAAATAGGAAATTTTTGACAAATTTCCTATAAAAATAGGAATTTTTTGAAAAATTTTCTTTACAAATAGGAAATTTTTGAAAAATTTCTTGTAAAAATAAGTCACTTTTGAAAAATTTCCTGTAAAAATAGGAATTTTTGAAAATTTTCCTTTAAAAATAGGAAATTTTTAAAAAATTTCTTATCAAAATAGAAAATTTTTGAAAAATTTCCTATAAAAAAAGAAAATTTTTGAAAAATTTCCTATAAAAATAGGAAATTTTTGAAAAATTTCCTAAAAAATAGGAAATTTTTGAAAAATTTCCTATAAAAATAGGAAATTTTTGAAAAATTTCCTATAAAAATAGGAAATTTTTGAAAAATTTCCTATAAAAATAAGAAATTTTTGAAAATTTCCTATAAAAATGGGAAATTTTTGAAAAATTTCTTAAAAAAAATTGGAAATTTTTTAAAAATTTCCTATAAAAATTGGAAATTTTTATTTTATATATAAATTTTTCGAAAATTTCCTATAAAAATAGGAAATTTTTGAAAAATTTCCTATAAAAATAGTAAATTTTTGAAAAATTTCCTATAAAAATAGTAAAATTTTTTAAATTTTTCAAAAATTTCCTATGACGATAGGAAATTTTTGAAAAATTTCCTATAAAAATAGGAAATTTTTGAAAAATTTCCTATAAAAATAGGAAATTTTTGAAAAATTTCCTATAAAAATAGGAAATTTTTGAAAAATTTCCTATAAAAATAGGAAATTTTTGAAAAATTTCCTATAAAAATAGGAAATTTTTGAAAAATTTCCTATAAAAATAGGAAATTTTTGAAAAATTTCCTATAAAAATAGGAAATTTTTGAAAAATTTCCTATAAAAATAGGAAATTTTTGAAAAATTTCCTATAAAAATAGGAAATTTTTGAAAATTTCTTATAAAAATGGGAAATTTTTAAAAAATTTCGTAAAAAAATTGGAAATTTTTGAAAAATTTCCTATAAAAATTGGAAATTTTTATTTTATATATACATTTTTCGAAAATTTCATATAAAAATAGGAAATTTTTGAAAAATTTCCTCTAAAAATAGTAAATTTTTGAAAAATTTCCTATAAAAATAGTAAAATTTTTTAAATTTTTGAAAAATTTCCTATGACGATAGGAAATTTTTGAAAAATTTCCTATAAAAATATGAAATTTTTGAAAAGTTTGCTACAAAAATTGTAAATTATTGGAAAATAGTAAAATTTTCGAAAATTTTCTATAAAAATAGGAAATTTTTGGAAAATTTCCTATAAAAATAGTAAATTTTTGAAAGTTTCGTATAGAAATAATACATTTGGGAAAATTTCCTATAGAAATAATGAATTTTTGGATACAAACTTTGGTAAATTTTCTATAAAATAACAAAATTTTGGAAAATTTCTTATCAAAATAGTAAATTTTTTCAAAACTTCCTATAGAAATAATAAATTTTTGGAAAATTTCCAATAAAAATAGCGAATATTTTAAAAATTTTCTATAAAAATAGTAACTTTTTATAAATTTTCCTATTAAGATATGAAATTTGTGCAAAATTTCCTATTTTATATTTAAATTTTTCGAAAATTTTCTTTAAAAATAGGAATTTTTTTAAAAATTTCCTATAAAAGTAGGACATTTTTGGAAAATTTCCTATAAAAATAGTATTTTTTTTTTGAAAATTTCCTATAAAAATAGTAAATTTTTGAAAATTTTCTATAAAACTATGCAATTTTTGAAAAACTTTAGCAAAGACTAAAATACCTTAATAAAGTAAAAGATCATTCCATGCGAAGAATGCTCTAATGAAGATGATTCTGTCATTAAATAATGAAATATGGTCAGGTATTCCATAAACTTAATTACAAGTTTTAATTCGAGAATCAAAATGAAATTCTTAAGCTTTTACATATGCAATCATTTTAAATGACTCATAAATATTCTCTTAAAAACCCCGTCAAATATTTTCCTTTTAAAAATTTATGAAGAAACAAAAAAATCGAAAAACAATCATTATTATTTAACCAAATGAAAATGATTAAAATTTATTATTAAAACTAAAAAAATTGGCACGTTCCAAAGAACTTAAACTGGAGGCCGACCACAGACTAAAGACGATAATGAAAGAAGGGTAAGTTGTAAATCAATGAAATAAACATGTGTTTTAATTAAACCACTTATCACATTCAATCACACCCACTTTAGACTTCCTCCTCGAAAAATCGAGAATTTACTTAATATTGGAAATTTTTGAAAAATTTCCTATAAAAATAGGAAATTTTTGAAAAATTTCCTATAAAAATAGGAAATTTTTGAAAAATTTCCTATAAAAATAGGAAATTTTTGAAAAATTTCCTATAAAAATAGGAAATTTTTGAAAAATTTCCTATAAAAATAGGAAATTTTTGAAAAATTTCCTATAAAAATAGGAAATTTTTGAAAAATTTCCTATAAAAATAGGAAATTTTTGAAAAATTTCCTATAAAAATAGGAAATTTTTGAAAACTTTCCTATAAAAATAGGATATTTTTGAAAAATTTCCTATAAAAATAGGAAATTTTTGAAAAATTTCCTATAAAAATAGGAAATTTTTGAAAAATTTCCTATAAAAATAGGAAATTTTTGAAAAATTTCCTATAAAAATAGGAAATTTTTGAAAAATTTCCTATAAAAATAGGAAATTTTTGAAAAATTTCCTATAAAAATAGGAAATTTTTGAAAAATTTCCTATAAAAATAGGAAATTTTTGAAAAATTTCCTATAAAAATAGGAAATTTTTGAAAAATTTCCTATAAAAATAGGAAATTTTTGAAAATTTCTTATAAAAATGGGAAATTTTTAAAAAATTTCGTAAAAAAATTGGAAATTTTTGAAAAATTTCCTATAAAAATTGGAAATTTTTATTTTATATATACATTTTTCGAAAATTTCATATAAAAATAGGAAATTTTTGAAAAATTTCCTCTAAAAATAGTAAATTTTTGAAAAATTTCCTATAAAAATAGTAAAATTTTTTAAATTTTTGAAAAATTTCCTATGACGATAGGAAATTTTTGAAAAATTTCCTATAAAAATATGAAATTTTTGAAAAGTTTGCTACAAAAATTGTAAATTATTGGAAAATAGTAAAATTTTCGAAAATTTTCTATAAAAATAGGAAATTTTTGGAAAATTTCCTATAAAAATAGTAAATTTTTGAAAGTTTCGTATAGAAATAATACATTTGGGAAAATTTCCTATAGAAATAATGAATTTTTGGATACAAACTTTGGTAAATTTTCTATAAAATAACAAAATTTTGGAAAATTTCTTATCAAAATAGTAAATTTTTTCAAAACTTCCTATAGAAATAATAAATTTTTGGAAAATTTCCAATAAAAATAGCGAATATTTTAAAAATTTTCTATAAAAATAGTAACTTTTTATAAATTTTCCTATTAAGATATGAAATTTGTGCAAAATTTCCTATTTTATATTTAAATTTTTCGAAAATTTTCTTTAAAAATAGGAATTTTTTTAAAAATTTCCTATAAAAGTAGGACATTTTTGGAAAATTTCCTATAAAAATAGTATTTTTTTTTTGAAAATTTCCTATAAAAATAGTAAATTTTTGAAAATTTTCTATAAAACTATGCAATTTTTGAAAAACTTTAGCAAAGACTAAAATACCTTAATAAAGTAAAAGATCATTCCATGCGAAGAATGCTCTAATGAAGATGATTCTGTCATTAAATAATGAAATATGGTCAGGTATTCCATAAACTTAATTACAAGTTTTAATTCGAGAATCAAAATGAAATTCTTAAGCTTTTACATATGCAATCATTTTAAATGACTCATAAATATTCTCTTAAAAACCCCGTCAAATATTTTCCTTTTAAAAATTTATGAAGAAACAAAAAAATCGAAAAACAATCATTATTATTTAACCAAATGAAAATGATTAAAATTTATTATTAAAACTAAAAAAATTGGCACGTTCCAAAGAACTTAAACTGGAGGCCGACCACAGACTAAAGACGATAATGAAAGAAGGGTAAGTTGTAAATCAATGAAATAAACATGTGTTTTAATTAAACCACTTATCACATTCAATCACACCCACTTTAGACTTCCTCCTCGAAAAATCAAGAATTTACTTAATATTGTACTAAAACATTACCAAATTTTTAAATAACATTAACATAAATTGTTTGTGTAAAATTGAAATTCAAAGTCAAATGGTATTAAACTTCCTATCAAAATGCTTTATTTTGGGGTTTGGGTTCCCTTGGCTTTTTCTTTTTTGGGGAGTTTTATGGAGAAAAATTTCAAATATTTTAACTGCACTTTTAAAAAAATATAAAAATTTTTATAATTTTATAAATAATGTTGCCGCGGCTTGAGATGCAAACACATGCATCTAAAATTATTTATAAAATTTATGAACATACCACAAGCCAAACATTTATCATCTTAAATATGTGTAAATTGTATACATTAGGGGTATTCACGATGGCTGGCAAAAATGGGCTTAACATTCAGCCTAGGACTAGACTATGACTAGACTATGACTAGACTATGACTAGACTATGACTAGACTATGACTAGACTATGACTAGACTATGA
Source organism: Stomorhina lunata (assembly GCA_933228675.1). Taxonomy (NCBI): domain Eukaryota; kingdom Metazoa; phylum Arthropoda; class Insecta; order Diptera; family Rhiniidae; genus Stomorhina; species Stomorhina lunata. The sequence continues at coordinate 83,695,126 of OW121741.1, read as the reverse complement.
CTAGACTATGACTAGACTATGACTAGACTATGACTAGACTATGACTAGACTATGACTAGACTATGACTAGACTATGACTAGACTATGACTAGACTATGACTAGACTATGACTAGACTATGACTAGACTATGACTAGACTATGACTAGACTATGACTAGACTATGACTAGACTATGACTAGACTATGACTAGACTATGACTAGACTATGACTAGACTATGACTAGACTATGACTAGACTATGACTAGACTATGACTAGACTATGACTAGACTATGACTAGACTATGACTAGACTATGACTAGACTATGACTAGACTATGACTAGACTATGACTAGACTATGACTAGACTATGACTAGACTATGACTAGACTATGACTAGACTATGACTAGACTATGACTAGACTATGACTAGACTATGACTAGACTATGACTAGACTATGACTAGACTATGACTAGACTATGACTAGACTATGACTAGACTATGACTAGACTATGACTAGACTATGACTAGACTATGACTAGACTATGACTAGACTATGACTAGACTATGACTAGACTATGACTAGACTATGACTAGACTATGACTAGACTATGACTAGACTATGACTAGACTATGACTAGACTATGACTAGACTATGACTAGACTATGACTAGACTATGACTAGACTATGACTAGACTATGACTAGACTATGACTAGACTATGACTAGACTATGACTAGACTATGACTAGACTATGACTAGACTATGACTAGACTATGACTAGACTATGACTAGACTATGACTAGACTATGACTAGACTATGACTAGACTATGACTAGACTATGACTAGACTATGACTAGACTATGACTAGACTATGACTAGACTATGACTAGACTATGACTAGACTATGACTAGACTATGACTAGACTATGACTAGACTATGACTAGACTATGACTAGACTATGACTAGACTATGACTAGACTATGACTAGACTATGACTAGACTATGACTAGACTATGACTAGACTATGACTAGACTATGACTAGACTATGACTAGACTATGACTAGACTATGACTAGACTATGACTAGACTATGACTAGACTATGACTAGACTATGACTAGACTATGACTAGACTATGACTAGACTATGACTAGACTATGACTAGACTATGACTAGACTATGACTAGACTATGACTAGACTATGACTAGACTATGACTAGACTATGACTAGACTATGACTAGACTATGACTAGACTATGACTAGACTATGACTAGACTATGACTAGACTATGACTAGACTATGACTAGACTATGACTAGACTATGACTAGACTATGACTAGACTATGACTAGACTATGACTAGACTATGACTAGACTATGACTAGACTATGACTAGACTATGACTAGACTATGACTAGACTATGACTAGACTATGACTAGACTATGACTAGACTATGACTAGACTATGACTAGACTATGACTAGACTATGACTAGACTATGACTAGACTATGACTAGACTATGACTAGACTATGACTAGACTATGACTAGACTATGACTAGACTATGACTAGACTATGACTAGACTATGACTAGACTATGACTAGACTATGACTAGACTATGACTAGACTATGACTAGACTATGACTAGACTATGACTAGACTATGACTAGACTATGACTAGACTATGACTAGACTATGACTAGACTATGACTAGACTATGACTAGACTATGACTAGACTATGACTAGACTATGACTAGACTATGACTAGACTATGACTAGACTATGACTAGACTATGACTAGACTATGACTAGACTATGACTAGACTATGACTAGACTATGACTAGACTATGACTAGACTATGACTAGACTATGACTAGACTATGACTAGACTATGACTAGACTATGACTAGACTATGACTAGACTATGACTAGACTATGACTAGACTATGACTAGACTATGACTAGACTATGACTAGACTATGACTAGACTATGACTAGACTATGACTAGACTATGACTAGACTATGACTAGACTATGACTAGACTATGACTAGACTATGACTAGACTATGACTAGACTATGACTAGACTATGACTAGACTATGACTAGACTATGACTAGACTATGACTAGACTATGACTAGACTATGACTAGACTATGACTAGACTATGACTAGACTATGACTAGACTATGACTAGACTATGACTAGACTATGACTAGACTATGACTAGACTATGACTAGACTATGACTAGACTATGACTAGACTATGACTAGACTATGACTAGACTATGACTAGACTATGACTAGACTATGACTAGACTATGACTAGACTATGACTAGACTATGACTAGACTATGACTAGACTATGACTAGACTATGACTAGACTATGACTAGACTATGACTAGACTATGACTAGACTATGACTAGACTATGACTAGACTATGACTAGACTATGACTAGACTATGACTAGACTATGACTAGACTATGACTAGACTATGACTAGACTATGACTAGACTAGACTAGACTAGACTAGACTAGACTAGACTAGACTAGACTAGACTAGACTAGACTAGACTAGACTAGACTAGACTAGACTAGACTAGACTAGACTAGACTAGACTAGACTAGACTAGACTAGACTAGACTAGACTAGACTAGACTAGACTAGACTAGACTAGACTAGACTAGACTAGACTAGACTAGACTAGACTAGACTAGACTAGACTAGACTAGACTAGACTAGACTAGACTAGACTAGACTAGACTAGACTAGACTAGACTAGACTAGACTAGACTAGACTAGACTAGACTAGACTAGACTAGACTAGACTAGACTAGACTAGACTAGACTAGACTAGACTAGACTAGACTAGACTAGACTAGACTAGACTAGACTAGACTAGACTAGACTAGACTAGACTAGACTAGACTAGACTAGACTAGACTAGACTAGACTAGACTAGACTAGACTATGATTAGCCTGTGAATACCTCTAATATTTATTTTCAACAGCAACATCACAGTGCCTCACTATCACAAGTTGCAACAATAGCTGGTAAAGTGGCTGAGGCAGCAGCATCAACAACATTTCTTGTTCTTGTGATGAAAATACGAGTATTAATGATCATGTTAATATTTTTGTGGCAGACACATATTATGAAGCACTTGCTACTTGTTTGTGTCGGTCGTTTGCTATATGTGTCTGTTCGTAAGTCATTCCGTTCTTTTTTTGGCCTGCTGCTGGTTATTCTGATGTCTACGAACATATTATAAAATACCTCAGTTTGTTGTCTGTCTGTCTATTAGTCCATTCCATCTGTTGTCTTTCACTATTAAAATATTTCATATTTAAGTTGTTTGTTAAATATAAAATATTCATATGTACATTAATAACGAAAGAAGCAGGGACAAGTCCATTACTATAGTTTAAGTATTTTTACATTTTAACATATTTGTTAAAATATTTTACGCATTTGCCACCCAAAAATCACGTTGTCTATAGTTTTTGGTCGTTCTCCCTCAAGTGTTTGTATACATTGTAATTTTGGTCTTTAAAAATGTTTATACCAATTCTAACAGGCTTATAAAATCACTACTAATTGTAAAGTTATAGTGATCAATATAATGTTTGATAACATTATATTTATTTAGGGCTATTGGTTACCTTACTGATTACAAAATAGACAAATTGTAATCTATTTGCAATTAGATTATCTTTAGCAAATTTTGACAACTGACTTAAGAAATGGAAATACTTCTTAAGTCAGTTGTAGTGTAGAAAATATAGGGTACATCTTATTCAATCTACTACCCCTGCCCTAGAATTATTGCAGACATTTTAGTAAATATTGTTTTTTGCCTCAATGTACACAATTTTTGCGTTGGCGCGTCTCTCGTTTTGTGGTACCAGATGTTTTAATATACAACATACTACAATACAACAACTTACACAACCAACAAGCGACACTTAATAAACATTTTTTATTTCACTTTAATTTTCTCAATGTTTATGTCACAAAGAAACTCGTTCAACCCAAGTCTCCAGTTGCATGAAGTCGAAAATATTTATATAAATAATTGTTAAAAAAAAGGAACAAGAAGACACCAGAAGACACTTGTCATTTTCATAAATAAAACTCTACTTGTAATTGTCTCTTACGAGTTGTATTTATGATTTAAAACACAATTTTCATTTTTATAACGGTTTAGTCATAAAGAAAGGGGAGGAGGCGGTGGATAAAATTAATTACATTTATTTCTAGACCGCAACAAAATTTTAAATGCGTAAATTTAAATAATTAAAAATATATGATTTTTTTTTTTTTTGAATTCATTAAATTGTTGATTGTGTTTTTAATCAATTTAAATATTTGTGGTGTTTTTCTAAAAATTAATTTGAAATATAGACTTTTGGGGATCCCGAAAGAGTTTAACAATTCAGGTAAAACTATAGGGAAAAAATTTTCGTTAAAAAATTTTTCTATAGAAAAATTTTTTTAACGAAAATTTTTCTATAGAAAAATTTTTTTAACGAAAATTTTTCTATAGAAAAATTTTTTTAACGAAAATTTTTCTATAGAAAAATTTTTTTAACGAAAATTTTTCTATAGAAAAATTTTTTTAACGAAAATTTTTCTATAGAAAAATTTTCTATAGAAAAATTAAAAAAATTTTTCGTTAAAAAAAATTTTCTATAGAAAAATTTTCGTTAAAAAAATTTTTCTATAGAAAAATTTTCGTTAAAAAAATTTTTCTATAGAAAACTTTTCGTTAAAAAAATTTTTCTATAGAAAACTTTTCGTTAAAAAAAATTTTCTATAGAAAAATTTTCGTTAAAAAAATTTTTCTATAGAAAAATTTTCGTTAAAAAAATTTTTCTATAGAAAAATTTTCGTTAAAAAAATTTTTCTATAGAAAAATTTTCGTTAAAAAAATTTTTCTATAGAAAAATTTCCGTTAAAAAAATTTTTCTATAGAAAAATTTTCCTTAAAAAAATTTTTCTATAGAAAAATTTTTGTTAAAAAAAATTTTCTATAGAAAAATTTTCGTTAAAAAAATTTTTCTATAGAAAAATTTTCGTTAAAAAAATTTTTCTATAGAAAAATTTTCGTTAAACCAACAAGCAACGAAAATTTTTCTATAGAAAAATTTTTTTAACGAAAATTTTTCTATAGAAAAATTTTTTTAACGAAAATTTTTCTATAGAAAAATTTTCTATAGAAAAATTAAAAAAATTTTTCGTTAAAAAAATTTTTCTATAGAAAAATTTTCGTTAAAAAAATTTTTCTATGGAAAAATTTTCGTTAAAAAAATTTTTCTATAGAAAACTTTTCGTTAAAAAAATTTTTCTATAGAAAACTTTTCGTTAAAAAAAATTTTCTATAGAAAAATTTTCGTTAAAAAAATTTTTCTATAGAAAAATTTTCGTTAAAAAAATTTTTCTATAGAAAAATTTTCGTTAAAAAAATTTTTCTATAGAAAAATTTTCGTTAAAAAAATTTTTCTATAGAAAAATTTCCGTTAAAAAAATTTTTCTATAGAAAAATTTTCGTTAAAAAAATTTTTCTATAAAAAAATTTTCGTTAAAAAAATTTTTCTATAGAAAAATTTTTGTTAAAAAAATTTTTCTATAGAAAAATTTTCGTTAAAAAAATCTTTCTATAGAAAAATTTTCGTTAAAAAAATTTTTCTATAGAAAAATTTTCGTTAAAAAAATTTTTCTATAGAAAAATTTTCGTTAAAAAAATTTTTCTATAGAAAAATTTTCGTTAAAAAAATTTTTCTATAGAAAAATTTTCGTTAAAAAAATTTTTCTATAGAAAAATTTTCGTTAAAAAAATTTTTCTATAGAAAAATTTTCGTTAAAAAAATTTTTCTATAGAAAAATTTTCGTTAAAAAAATTTTTCTATAGAAAAATTTTCGTTAAAAAAATTTTTCTATAGAAAAATTTTCGTTAAAAAAATTTTTCTATAGAAAAATTTTCGTTAAAAAAATTTTTCTATAGAAAAATTTTCGTTAAAAAAATTTTTCTATAGAAAAATTTTCGTAAAAAAAATTTTTCTATAGAAAAATTTTCGTTAAAAAAATTTTTCTATAGAAAAATTTTCGTTAAAAAAATTTTTCTGTAGAAAAATTTTCGTTAAAAAAATTTTTCTGTAGAAAAATTTTCGTTAAAAAAATTTTTCTGTAGAAAAATTTTCGTTAAAAAAATTTTTCTGTAGAAAAATTTTCGTTAAAAAAATTTTTCTATAGAAAAATTTTCGTTAAAAAAATTTTTCTATAGAAAAATTTTCGTGAAAAAAATTTTTCTATAGAAAAATTTTCGTTAAAAAAATTTTTCTATAGAAAAATTTTCGTTAAAAAAATTTTTCTATAGAAAAATTTTCGTTAAAAAAATTTTTCTATAGAAAAATTTTCGTTAAAAAAATTTTTCTATAGAAAAATTTTCGTTAAAAAAATTTTTCTATAGAAAAATTTTCGTTAAAAAAATTATTCTATAGAAAAATTTTCGTTAAAAAAATATTTCTATAGAAAAATTTTCGTTAAAAAATTTTTTCTATTGAAAAATTTTCGTTAAAAAAATTTTTCTATAGAAAAATTTTCGTTAAAAAAATTTTTCTATAGAAAAATTTTCGTTAAAAAAATTTTTCTATAGAAAAATTTTCGTTAAAAAATTTTTCTATAGAAAAATTTTCGTTAAAAAAATTTTTCTATAGAAAAATTTTCGTTAAAAAAATTTTTCTATAGAAAAATTTTCGTTAAAAAAATTTTTCTATAGAAAAATTTTCGTTAAAAAAATTTTTCTATAGAAAAATTTTCGTTAAAAAAATTTTTCTATAGAAAAATTTTCGTTAAAAAAATTTTTCTATAGAAAAATTTTCGTTAAAAAAATTTTTCTATAGAAAAATTTTCGTTAAAAAAATTTTTCTATAGAAAAATTTTCGTTAAAAAAATTTTTCTATAGAAAAATTTTCGTTAAAAAAATTTTTCTATAGAAAAATTTTCGTTAAAAAAATTTTTCTATAGAAAAATTTTCGTTAAAAAAATTTTTCTATAGAAAAATTTTCGTTAAAAAAATTTTTCTATAGAAAACTTTTCGTTAAAAAAATTTTTCTATAGAAAACTTTTCGTTAAAAAAATTTTTCTATAGAAAAATTTTCGTTAAAAAAATTTTTCTATAGAAAAATTTTCGTTAAAAAAATGTTTCTATAGAAAAATTTCCGTTAAATAAATTTTTCTATAGAAAAATTTTCGTTAAAAAAATTTTTCTTAGAAAAATTTTTGTTAAAAAAATTTTTCTATAGAAAAATTTTCGTTAAAAAAATTTTTCTATAGAAAAATTTTCGTTAAAAAAATTTTTCTATAGAAAAATTTTCGTTAAAAAAATTTTTCTATAGAAAAATTTTCGTTAAAAAAATTTTTCTATAGAAAAATTTTCGTTAAAAAAATTTTTCTATAGAAAAATTTTCGTTAAAAAAATTTTTCTATAGAAAAATTTTCGTTAAAAAAATTTTTCTATAGAAAAATTTTCGTTAAAAAAATTTTTCTATAGAAAAATTTTCGTTAAAAAAATTTTTCTATAGAAAAATTTTCGTTAAAAAAATTTTTCTATAGAAAAATTTTCGTTAAAAAAATTTTTCTATAGAAAAATTTTCGTTAAAAAAATTTTTCTATAGAAAAATTTTCGTTAAAAAAATTTTTCTATAGAAAAATTTTCGTTAAAAAAATTTTTCTATAGAAAAATTTTCGTTAAAAAAATTTTTCTATAGAAAAATTTTCGTTAAAAAAATTTTTCTATAGAAAAATTTTCGTTAAAAAAATTTTTCTATAGAAAAATTTTCGTTAAAAAAATTTTTCTATAGAAAAATTTTCGTTAAAAAAATTTTTCTATAGAAAAATTTTCGTTAAAAAAATTTTTCTATAGAAAAATTTTCGTTAAAAAAATTTTTCTATAGAAAAATTTTCGTTAAAAAAATTTTTCTATAGAAAAATTTTCGTTAAAAAAATTTTTCTATAGAAAAATTTTCGTTAAAAAAATTTTTCTATAGAAAAATTTTCGTTAAAAAAATTTTTCTATAGAAAAATTTTCGTTAAAAAAATTTTTCTATAGAAAAATTTTCGTTAAAAAAATTTTTCTATAGAAAAATTTTCGTTAAAAAAATTTTTCTATAGAAAAATTTTCGTTAAAAAAATTTTTCTATAGAAAAATTTTCGTTAAAAAATTTTTTCTATAGAAAAATTTTCGTTAAAAAAATTTTTCTATAGAAAAATTTTCGTTAAAAAAATTTTTCTATAGAAAAATTTTCGTTAAAAAAATTTTTCTATAGAAAAATTTTCGTTAAAAAAATTTTTCTATAGAAAAATTTTCGTTAAAAAAATTTTTCTATAGAAAAATTTTCGTTAAAAAAATTTTTCTATAGAAAAATTTTCGTTAAAAAAATTTTTCTATAGAAAAATTTTCGTTAAAAAAATTATTCTATAGAAAAATTTTCGTTAAAAAAATTTTTCTATAGAAAAATTTTCGTTAAAAAAATTTTTCTATAGAAAAATTTTCGTTAAAAAAATTTTTCTATAGAAAAATTTTCGTTAAAAAAATTTTTCTATAGAAAAATTTTCGTTAAAAAAATTTTTCTATAGAAAAATTTTCGTTAAAAAAATTTTTCTATAGAAAAATTTTCGTTAAAAAAATTTTTCTACAGAAAAATTTTCGTTAAAAAAATATTTCTACAGAAAAATTTTCGTTAAAAAAATTTTTCTATAGAAAAATTTTCGTTAAAAAAATTTTTCTATAGAAAAATTTTCGTTAAAAAAATTTTTCTATAGAAAAATTTTCGTTAAAAAAATTTTTCTATAGAAAAATTTTCGTTAAAAAAATTTTTCTATAGAAAAATTTTCGTTAAAAAAATTTTTCTATAGAAAAATTTTCGTTAAAAAAATTTTTCTATAGAAAAATTTTCGTTAAAAAAATTTTTCTATAGAAAAATTTTCGTTAAAAAAATTTTTCTATAGAAAAATTTTCGTTAAAAAAATTTTTCTATAGAAAAATTTTCGTTAAAAAAATTTTCTATAGAAAAAGTTTCGTTAAAATAATTTTCTATAGAAAAAGTTTCGTTAAAAATTTTTCTATAGACAAATTTTCGTTAAAAATTTTTCTATAGAAAAATTTTCTTTAAAAAATGTTCTATAGAAAAATTTTCGTTAAAAAAATGTTCTATAGAAAATTTTTCGTTACTTCATAAGGAGTTTTTCTAAAGAAAATTTTACTCTATGAAGTAAATACCCCTAAATATATTTATGTAAATAGTATCTTAAAAATATAACTTCACTCCTTCATTTTATCATTCCTTATCTTAAGTGCCTCATTAAGTGGCTCCAAAATAAAAGAAATATTTCAAACATAATTTACTGACATTTGGCATATTTATGAGAAATTTCGGAAAAAAACTACAAACTTGCAAATATTTATTTCATATGATTTATGGTAAAACTTCTTAGCGCCTGCCTGTTAACCAATTAGCCAAACTTCAAAGGATACCGACAGCCAGAGATAGACCCAAAGATGATTCCAAATAAAAACCAGGCGTCACTTGAATACTATTTCAAGTGCACTCATGTATAATAAAGAGCATTAATTTGAAAAATTCACAAATTCATATTTAGCAAAAAAATTAATCATAAAATTTTTATACAAAAAATATAATTACACAAGATTCTTCATAATTCTATGAAGAAGTTTTGTTGCCATAAGATACAAAACGAAGCAACAGAAACATTAGATATTGTATCTTTTTTTTATTTTGAATAGCAGACGACATTGTTAATTATTCATATACATCAAACAAATTGCATGCAACATAAATATGAAATTCAGAATTGCAACAAAAAATGTATCAGACAAAACTTTTTAATTTCACAAATTTTTAAATTTTATTTATTTCATTTTTTCTTAATCAAACAAACACGAAAGACTGCAAAATTTGAAAAACAAAAAATTTATGAGTTTGAAGAAGGGGAAAGTGTTTGGGAAGAAATAAATCCCAGACACTTTGCCAGACATTTAAATGCACAGTTTATTAAATCTGTCATATCTTTCCAGGAGGTTATTTCTAAATACGATCTATATTTTATTTAGCTTTTTGGTTAAAAAATGTTGTGGATTCGGAACGACAAAGACTTAAGCTAAATGTTTAAATGATCTGAATGTTAGAAGATCTATTCAAATCCTAATAAGTATTCCCCAGAATTCAATGGTGTTCAAGACGGCTTTTATCTTGGTTAGGTTAGTGTGTCCTGTAATCACAGTGCAGAAAATATGTTTTATGGAGGCTTCTTACTCCTCCTACTCTTCGCCACTACAGCTTTAGCAAAAGTCACTCTCGTAAACATACAGGGTCCTGTATTGACGGACACAAATAGGGGGGTCAGTAAAAACATTTCGTCGCCCCGGAGTTATCTTCACGTAAGTGCAAAAAATTTTTTTTTGGGAAATTGAACTTAAAGATTTGACATTAGTTGCAGAAGAATTTACTCGAAAAATGTGTTCCAATATTTTTATCAGTTGTAGTCCATGAAGTTCTTAATCAAATCGGTTAAAAATATTCAAGGCCATGGAAGAATATTTCCGAGTTATTGGCATTTTTGTCTCTAAAGAAATTTTCACAATTTGCCGTAAAGGACACATTTTATTAAACATTTATTAATATATGTCATATACGTGAAAATGTTAGTACAAACAATTTTTTTTAAGTTATCTTCACGTATGTACCCACATAATATTATGATTTTTTAAGAAAAAAAATCTAAAATCTATTATACTAAATATCAATTCATAGTTTTTCTGAGAGGAAATATACTTAAAATTTCTCCTGTTATACAAAAACTTTGCAGTGAGATTTAAATATATAAAAAAATACTATGACTGCTCTATCCATATAAATCGAATTTTCACACGAAATACGTACCTTATCATTTCAATAATGATTGGATAAATGCTAAGATAAAGAAGTAAGAGTTTTAAAATTATGCAGAATTAATAATATAAATTAAAAACTCTTAAATTACGTACTTAGTTCTAAGTACTTACATCAGAAATTTTACTCTTAGGATACCTTTTAATTTTACTCTTAAGAAACCTTCCTATTCTTTTATTGTTTATCAGTCTCTTAAACTTTTAATTTTAATTTCTTTTGTAATAAAGTGAATTCCTAAAAAAAAGTCATTAATTTCTATCTAATTATATAAACAATAGAAACCCATTTCCAGAACAGTCATAAATGAAATAAATTCAAAATTATATATTTTACAAATCTACTTTTCAATATATATTTTGCTTGCGAATACGTGAAGATAACTCAAGATTTCTAAATTGCATTTGTTCATATATTTTGTGTTGTATCGCCTTCAAATACCAATAATTATTGTACTTACGTGAAGATAATGCAAAAATGTTGTACTTGTCAAATTTCATATGTTTTTTATTGTATATCCACAAAAATGTTACATACGTTAAGATAACGCAATAACTTTTTACGAAAGGTGGATATACAACAAAGTGCATTCATAATATCTCCTTAACTATAAAAGGTAGGCACATGGCGATCAAGTAGATCGATAGATCTAAATAAAAGATACAAGAAAATGGTCTTATCTCAATTTTTTCGATTTTGTGATATACGTGAAGATAACTTCGGGGCGACGATTTCCTATATTGGCAAATCCGAAAAACATTAAACCAAGGACAAAATTTTAAAACTGTCAAAATCACGTATTTGTGTTTACGAACAAAATTACCATATATTGATCCTTTCGAATATATAATAGATACAATTTTCGATTGCTTTCTTCGTGAATGGCAGGTGTTTATTTGCACCTATCTCAAATTTTTATAAATTTTTTAAAATAATAGGTTTTTTAAAAGTTCATAAAAATCGCAAAAACAGGTATCAAGTTTCAGTAGGGGCTCAAAGTCTGATTAATTTTATACAATTAGATGTAAAAGAACCCATCAAAAATAATTAGAGTGATATGAATAACGTCAAGTAAAAAAGGGGCTCACAGTGTGTAGCGTCCGTCACAGAAATAATGTTTTTTTTAATTTGACTAGTGCAAGTTTTCTTTTTTCTCCAATTGAACTTGGCTCGTAAAGACAACTTATACGAGTAGTATGCTTTACATTAAGCTAAAAATATATAGATATTAATATAGCGTTTTATAGAATAATATGTATAGAAAAATGTGTAGCGTCCATCACAGTATATATTTTTTATACCCACCATGGAAAGGAATGGGGGTATATTGAGATTGTCATTCTGTTTGTAATTTCCTTAATATTGGCTCAAAAACCAAAAACTATATATATTCTTACGGAATTCTAAGACGATTGAGCGATGTCCGTCTGTCTGTCTGTCTGTCCGTCTGTCTGTCTGTCCGTCTGTTTGTCTGTCTGTTGAAATCACGATAACGCCTAAACGAAAGGCGCTAGCTCACTGAAACTTAGTAAAAATATTCTTCATCTATGAGAAAATTTTGGTATTGAAATTGGGCAAAAGCGGTTCATATTTGACCATAGCTCCCGTATAACCTCGTCTAGGCTAATCGCTTATTTGTTAATAAATGACAAATTATAGCAGCTATGATGATAAAATTTGGTATGTAGAAGTTTTACGTTAGCCCTAGGCAGCGTATAAAATTTCATCAAAATCGGTTCGCACATAGCTCCCATACAAAAAACTTACGAAAACAGCCTAAATTTCACCTAAAATACACTTAAATGCCAATAAATCTAAAAGTATAATAGATATAACCACTAAATTTGGCACAAGAAAGTCTTATGTCAATGCCAGCCAGTGTGTAAAATTTTGTCGCAATCGGTCACCATTTGACCTAGCTCCCATATAAAAAACTTACGAAAACACAAAAATTCAAAAAGAAAAGGGGATTTTTGTCCGTCTGTCCGTCAGATATAATCGTGATAGCTCCTTAACTACAAAAGCTAGTATGACTAAATTAGGCACAAGGAAGTCTTATGTCAATGTCAGCCAGTGTGCAAAATCGGTCACCATTTGACCTAGCTCCCATATAAAAAACTTACGAAAACACAGAAATTCAAAAAGAAAAGGGGATTTATCAAATTTTATAGGAATCAGTCCACATTGGACTTTATCTTTCATATAAAACACACTAACGGAAACCAAAAATTTTAGCAAAGGCCAGTTAAAAGCTATTAAATTAGAAACTATGATAGCTATGGCCACTAAATTGCAAGAATAAGCTGTCTATATATAAAAGCGAGTGTGTACAATTTTGTTACAATCGGTCAACATTTGGCTATAATTCTTATATATATAACATCCCCTTTTTATATCTACAATCAAAAAGATTTGGAGGTACATTTATTATATTAAGATGGCACCTATGAAATATGATAGGCATCAATCAATGTTCAGCCCAGACATTATATATGATGAATGCATTAGAAACTCCTAACGAAATATATGGACCTGCCGTATTACTATTAACGTGTTTAGCCTAACTACATATTAAGCACAACGAAAAGTATTTAACAACTTACTAATGTAAAACTATACCCAGTTATGAGACAGAATTTTGATCAAAGTTAATACTGATGAAACCACTAAAATATTATTAAATGTTGAATTATAAAGCTACAGCAACCGAAGTTTTGGTCCAGATTTGAATTAGCTGCACCCTTGTAGATATATGAGATATGTTTCTAAATTTAACACAACTTGATGGTGTGTATATATAGGATTCGGCACAGCCGAATATAACACTCTTACTTGTTACAAAGTAATATTTATTAAATACAAAATTTACGATTTTGTCTTATTCATAAAGCAATAACACTATCTATATCCACAGATTAAATTTTAGGTATTATGTATTAAAAAGACATATAGTGGGGCATATTTGTCACTTCCATTTTTTGTAGCGTCCGTCACAGCAATTTAAAAGCGAATATTTTTTTCCATTCGAGCTCCTAAGTTTCCGATGGCCTAATATTCTTCGAAATCTGTGCAAAGATATCTCGTGTAAACCAGCAATGGGATTCATTTAAGTTCAACAAAATCCGTACAAATGTATGAAATGAATAGATCATCGGGCAGACGCCCTGCTTTCTTTTGCTGAATTATTGAGTTGCTTTAACAGTAAGAATCTAGCCATGTCTGAGTTAGGTATCCTTGCAAAGCTAATACTTCTGCGCAGGATGATTTTAACTGATACTCGATCTGCAGTTAAAATACGAAAAACCTCTCTAAGCCATTCAATACCGAACGAGGTTTCAAATCTTTTTAATATTCTTCTGGAAAAAGTCGTACGACATGCAGACGTGGATAGAACTGGTACATAATGCACGATGTTACTAGATTGCGCGGGTGATATTGATATAATGGGTCGATAATTGCAAACAGTAACTGCCACCGTTGAGAAAATCGAAAAAGAATCTGCCAAAGTAGGCCTAGTATCAATGAATAAGACTCTCGAAATACTCAAACAGATAGTGGAAGTTGGAAACTACAACTTTGAAATTGTTAACGATTTTATCTACATCGGTACAGCCATAAATAAAACTAACATTATATACTTTGATATTGCCTAAGTAGGCAAAGTCACCACTCGACTGACAAATATCATGCTTAACAAGAAACTACACGTGCTATTATATGGTTCAGTATCATGGGTACTTTCGATTGCAGATGAGACGGTACTTGGAGTGTTCGAGAAAAAAATTCTGCAGATAGTCTATGTGTAAGCTATATTTCGACATTTTTATAGTTAAACGTATTAAATTGAAACGTTAACTCGTAAATCATTTGAATACGAACCCGGTGATGGTTTACGCAGAATGACCAAAGCTCCAATGGAAAGACCAAGTAAAGAAGAACATCGCGAAACTTGGTGTCAGAAATTAAAGAAGAATCTCCGATGATCGAGTTGCTTGGAATTCGATTCTACGTTCGGTTTTCAGAACAAACGTTTTGAAATAGCCATTAAAAGTAAAGTAAATTAGGAATCTAGTTCATATAGAATTTTCAGGCAGTCCTAAGTATTTAAATAACTCGTCTGCTCTTTGTTTACATCTGCAGAAAATGCTAGAAACTCTCTTCTCTACTATAATAGGCTGACGAACTGATATCATGGCAGAATTCTAATTGAGACGCGTATAAGAGAGCAGTGAGACTAAGAACATTAGTAAAGCAGTTTTGTAAAGTATGTTTAAGTGACTCAACGACATATAGAGTTTTTATTTTGTTTTCGGTTGTTAGCAAAAAAAATTCGCAAGCAATTGGCAAAATTTTGAAGAAATTTGACAAGACTGAATCGGTTACAAATATTGTGCGGCATGTGCATCATCGTTTCGCTGGTTCCGCTATAAATATATCTTCTATAAGTAAAAGTGTTGCCGCAGACCCGAATGTGTCGATTCCTCGTCGTTCTCAGGAATTCGGACGATCTTACGGCACATTGTAGAGTATTTTGCATTTAAATAGATCTACACCTACATCCATATAAAGTCCAGCTCACCCAACAACTGAAGCCAGCTGACCATTCACAACGTCGTAGATACGTGGAATGTGTGCTTGGAAGGCGATGTGTAATAAACAAAATTGTTGTATTTGGGACTCTGAGAATCCTTAAGTAATTGAAGAGAGGCCATTATATTTAGAAAAAGTCATTGTTTGGTGCGTTCATTGATCAGAAGGTGTAATTGGACCTTACTTCGTCGAAAACGACGATGGAACAACTGTCACCGTGAATTCGGAGCGTTATGGTCACATGATAACCGACTTCTTTTTGGCCGATATTGAAGAATACGACTTGGAGATTATGTGGTTTTAACAAGATGGTACCACATGCCACACAACTCGAGCGAATATGGCTTAATTGCACGAGACATTTCCTGGCCGCGTAATTTCTCGCCGTGGCGATATCAACTGGCCACCAAGATCATGCGATTTAACACCATAGGACTTTTTTTGTGAGGCTACGCGAAAGACCGTGTCTATGCAGATAAACCTTTAACTTTTAAGCACATAAAAACCATCATTAGTCAAATTATGGCTGAAATACCGCCCAATATGTAACAAAAAGTGGTCGAAAATTTCCTTCCTGGATAACCCGATATGATAGTACAGATATATGATTAATCATACAACAGCTTACTGTATGAAAGGATACATATCGCACTTGTTCAACAAGAGGGTATTAACTCAAAATTTTTAAATTTTCACTTTTTAGAAGAAATAGATGTGTAATGGTCTTATCTACCCATTGTAAAAATCTGACATCATTTTCACTATAATTTCGCCAAAAAACTACAGTTTTATCCCTCTTCTTTATATGAAAGTAGTAGTAAAATAAAATAGTTTTTTCACTCTACTGAAAATTTTAAAATTTTGAGTTAATACCCTCTTGTTGATCAAGTGCGATATGTACATCAAAAATGGTGGCTTATTAGGTCGGACCTGCTCTGGTTGATGTAATTTGAAATAGTTCATGAAATTTTTAGTCCGGTTACAATTTTTCAGACCAAAAAGTGAGAAAAGAAGCAACTTTTCCACTGTTGTCCAATCTTTTGGTATTTGTATACAGAATTTTTTTCTGTATTGCCATTTTAGTGGTATTTCAACATTGTTTCACAATTTACGCTAGGAAATTTTATCGACTTCGACACTGCACTTTTATATTGTTTAAGATTAGCCTTACAATTGTCCCAGTTCTAAGAAGTTCTTGTGGACTTAACCCTGTTAAAGAGCTTCTTACAGGGTCTCCGGCATCTTATGTTTTTGCGTCTACCACTGCTGACATTGTTTGCTTCTGATATACAATCATTAGCTTTAGATGACAACTGAGTTATAAGAATTTATCATTCATACCAACAAATTTAACTACCTAAAGTAGAGCACAAACATCATGTCTGGACTTTTTGCATAAAAAATATATTTTTTCGCATTATTACAAAATCATCATCATGATGTTATGTTCGAGAAGCATCATCATCATCATCATAATCACCGTTTGTCATTATTATTAGTGCAAAAATTCGCATTATTAGACGACAATATTTTGCTGATGTGCGGTAATTAAATTTAATTTTTTTTATGTTATGTATCATTTTTGTCTTGGCTCAATGTTGCATCTTGCTGCATTGCTGCAACATGTTGTGCGTCTCACAGAAATATTAAGTTTATATGCCGTTTCAGTGTGATTGCATCGCATTTTTATTAAATTGTCTATGCTTTTTATATGCATTATGAAATATGATGATTATATTAATTGCATTTCTCGGGAAATATGCATAATAGTGGAAAATCGAAAATGAAATTTATGTCAGAATTTCAGTTCACTTTGCATTTTAATGTTTTCATTAGATTCGTGTAAATCCTGCGAATGCAGACAGATGTTAAATGGGAAATATTTTTTTAGATTTTTTTGAGGGAAGGCGACTATTTTAATATAGTAATTAAGAATTTTTATTAAAAAAGTTTTAAATATCTTGGATTTTGGTCAAATGATTATAATTATAGCTAACACTATCCCAATTGGGATAAAATGGACAAATCAGAAAAACATTAAACCAAGGACAAAATTTTAAAACTGTCAAAATCATGTATTTGAATTTACGAAAAAAATTTACAATAATTAATCCTTAAGAATATGTAATGGATACAATTTTTGGTTGCTCTCTTTGTGAATGGCAGGTGTTTATTTGCACCTATCTCAAATTTTTATAAATTTTTAAAAATAATAGGTTTTTTAAAAGTTCATAAAAATCGCAAAAACAGGTATCAAGTTTCAGTTGGGGCTCAAAGTCTGCTTAATTTTATACAATTAGATGTAAAAGAACCCATCAAAAGTAATTGGACCGGTATAAATAACGTCAAGCAAAAAAGGGGTCAAAGTGTGTAGCGTCCGTCACAGAAATAATGGTTATTTCAATTTGACTAGTGCAAGTTTTCTTTTTTCTCCAACTGAACTTGGTTCGTAACTTGGTTATATACATTAGGCTAAAAGAATAATATGTATTGGAAAGGTGTAGCGTCCGTCACAGTATATATTTTTACAAAATGATACACATGATACACATATCTGTCTTATTCATAAAGCAATAACACTGTCTATATCCACAGATTAAATTTAAGGTATTATGTGTTAAATAAATATAAAGTGGGGCAAATTTGATGCTTTTGAAATTTTTATTTTTTTTTTTATTTTTGGGACACTATAACATCTAGCCTCAGCATTCTTGGGACGAAAAATAAGATGTAAAAAGTGTAAAACTTTTAATTAATATAAGTAAGTTTGGGGAATATTAAATTGTGTCCAAAAATCGCATTCTAACCGCGAACATGAAGTTGAAGGAGATGAAATTCGGGAACAAACAACACCATTATTTTTACTGATTTACGAACACTTAAAAAATATGAGATATGCATTTTTCCTAATAAAAAGTACAAACTGTATCGTCCGTCACTTAGCGTCCGCAACAGTTCATTTATGGATTTTTGGTGAAACTGGAAACTTTAAAATATTTTATAAAAGCGGTTTTTTAATCCTCTGATTTTCCTCTATCTTCAATGTAATTACAATTTTTTTATTACTATGACCGTTTTGATGAAAATTACAGAAATATGTGTTGAAAAAAAAGTCACTTTCATTTTTTGTAGCGTCCGTCACAGCACTTTCAAAGCGAATGTCTTTTTTCTCCAAAGCAAGTTTGTAAATTAACAAATGCCATTCGAGAACACAATCGATGGTCTAATATTCTCCGAAATCTGCGCAAAGATATCTCGTGTAAAACGACAATGGGATTAATTTAAGTACAACGAAATCCGTACAAATGTATCGTCCGTCAAGCAGGTTTTGCCAATATTTGAAACGTATCAATATAATTATCGCATATGAGTCTTCTAAAAGTTAACAACCGAGTGATTACTTATTGTAATGGAACCATATTTATTAGCCGTCTTGATTACAGACTTCAAAAGAATGCTCAAAAATGGGTCTGGGGATGTTTAGTCCGACCTGCTAACGGAAATCAATAAATATTCTTACATTTTGAAAATCTGTAACTATGATAAGAAAATCATACTTCCTATAGTAAAGAATATTTTATAAATTTGTTGGCAATGGGTCAATGTTTAACTTAAGTGATGAAAGGTATCAAATAGTCGAGCTTGACCGACTATATAAAAGTTGAATCCTAAGAATTTACATTGGTTACATCAGAAGGCAGGTTCATACAAGATCAAAATGGCCTATACAAAATAACGTTTCAATTGTAATTATTTGGAAACAATTTTTTTGATCTAATAAGTTTCTACATATGTATTAAAAATTTTTGGAAATACATTTTTTTTCTTCAAAATCTTAAGTATTTTATGATACATATAATGACCAACTCATATACAGCTACACCTCCGCACATTCTTCAAAACTTTTCTAAAATCATTTTCTGTTTTTTTTTCCTTCATAATCCAATTCTTATCACGAATATCTCTTTTCATAAACACACTTCATGTTTAAGACATAATAATTTTTCAATTATTTAAGGCTTCAAAAATAAAATGGAATCATATCAATTTATCTATAATTTTGCTAACACCCAAACAATTACTTAAAAACCTATGGCTCTGGTCTTAAAAGACTGCACACAACAAATTGGAGCACAACGCAAAAAATATGAAGACAGAAAACAACAACGACAGCAAAAGCAGCAAGACAGACCAAGTCCACTGAGGCTCATAATTTTCAAACTTTTAGCAAAAAAAAATAAGAAAAAAATTCATATAAAACAAAAAAATAAGTAAATCCCCAATAATAATAAAACTATAAACCATAAATACTGATACAATGATAAATTTGTATTGTTCAGATACAGCCCAAACGGGGTGGACTGATGGACGGACAAAGAGACAATAAAGTTAGTCGGTATATGAGTATCTATGTGTGTGTTTGTTCAATAAAACCTACATCAATTTCCAAACCATTCAATTCAATTCATATCATATTCCAATCAGCAAAAGTCATAAAACCAACTGGTCAAGAAAAATAAAAATAAGAGCAAAAAAATATAATAATTTTCATTGCTTGGATAGATGTAAGTATACTTGTGTGTATGTTTGTAAGTATTCTCCGCCATATATTTATATACATACACCCATCTAGATATATGGCTAAGGAAAGGCCTCAGTATGAGTATTTATTGTTTTGCCTGGTAAAGTGCCAAAATAAATATGAATTTATCAATACACTGAGGACTCTTTTTACGGCTTAATAAAACATTTTATTATCTTAAAGAAGATAACAATTTGTGACTTAATAGAGAAAAAAATTCAATTAAAGAGTCAACATATCAATCGTGTGAATTAATAGAGTAAAAATTCCAATCGTGGGTCTTTGGAGAGTAAAAATTTCAATCTTGGGGGGATTTATTGAGTCAAAATTTTAATCGTGGGCCTTTATAGAGTCAAAATTTTAATCGTGGGTCTTTATAGAGTCAAAATTTTAATCGTGGGCCTTTATAGAGTCAAAATTTTAATCGTGGGTCTTTATAGAGTCAAAATTTTAATCGTGGGCCTTTATAGAGTCAAAATTTTAATCGTGGGTCTTTATAGAGTCAAAATTACGGTTGTGGGTCTTTATGGAGTCAAAATTGTGGTTGTGGGTCTTTATAGAGTCAAAATTGTGGTCGTGGGTCTTTATAGAGTATAAATTTAAATCTTGGGTCTTTATATAGTAAAAATTTAAATCGTGGGTCTTAGTAGAGTCAAAATTTCAATTGTGGATCTTTATAGCATCAAAATTTCAATCGTGGTCTTTATAGAGTCAAGATTTCATTCGTGTTACTTCACAGAGTCAAAATTTCAATCGTATGACTTTATAGAGTGAACATTTTAATCGTGTGGGCTTGTAAAGTTAAAATTTCAATCGTGGGTCTTTGTAGAGTAAAAATTTCAATCGTGGGTCTTTGTAGAGTCAAAATTTCAATCGCGGATTTTTATATAAATTCTAAAAAAAATCAGTCGTGGGTTTTTATAGAGTCAAAATTTCAAGTCTTTGTAGAGTCAAAATTATAATCTCGGATTTTTATATAAATAGTAAAAAAAAATCAGTCGTGGGTCTTTATAGAGTCAAAATTTCAATCGTGGGTCTTTGTAGAATCAAAATTTCAATCCGGGTCTTTACAAAGTTACAATTTCAATCGTGGGTCTTTACAAAGTAACAATTTAACAGAGCCATTTGGAGAACCAAAATTTAAATTGCGGCTTTTGTAGAGTAAAAATTTCAATTGTGGGTCTTTATAGAGCCAAAATTTTAATCGTGGGGGTTTATAAAGTCAATCGTGGGTCTTTGTAGAGTGAAAACTTTAATCGTGGGTCTCTATAAAGTCAATCGTGGGTCTTTATAGAGTGAAAACTTTAATCGTGGGTCTTTATAGAGTGAAAACTTTAATCGTGGGTCTTTATAGAGTGAAAACTTTAATCGTGGGTCTCTATAAAGTCAATCGTGGGTCTTTATAGAGTGAAAACTTTAATCGTGGGGTCTATAAAGTCAATCGTGGGTCTTTATAGAGTGAAAACTTTAATCGTGGGTCTTTATAGAGTGAAAACTTTAATCGTGGGTCTTTATAGAGTGAAAACTTTAATCGTGGGTCTTTATAGAGTGAAAACTTTAATCGTGGGTCTCTATAAAGTCAATCGTGGGTCTTTATAGAGTGAAAACTTTAATCGTGGGTCTCTATAAAGTCAATCGTGGGTCTTTATAGAGTGAAAACTTTAATCGTGGGTCTTTATAGAGTGAAAACTTTAATCGTGGGTCTTTATAGAGTGAAAACTTTAATCGTGGGTCTCTATAAAGTCAATCGTGGGTCTTTATAGAGTGAAAACTTTAATCGTGGGGTCTATAAAGTCAATCGTGGGTCTTTATAGAGTGAAAACTTTAATCGTGGGGTCTATAAAGCCAATCGTGGGTCTTTATAGAGTGAAAACTTTAATCGTGGGTCTCTATAAAGTCAATCGTGGGTCTTTATAGAGTGAAAACTTTAATCGTGGGGTCTATAAAGTCAATCGTGGGTCTTTATAGAGTGAAAACTTTAATCGTGGGGTCTATAAAGCCAATCGTGGGTCTTTATAGAGTGAAAACTTTAATCGTGGGTCTCTATAAAGTGATTCGTGGGTCTTTATAGAGTGAAAACTTTAATCGTGGGTCTCTATAAAGTGATTCGTGGGTCTTTATGGAGTGAAAACTTAATCCTGGGTCTCTATAAAGTCAATCGTATGTCTTTATAGAGTTAAAACTTTAATCGTGGGTCTCTATAAAGTCAATCGTGGGTCTTTATAGAGTGAAAACTTTAATCGTGGGTCTCTATAAAGTCAATCGTGGGTCTTTATAGAGTGAAAACTTTAATCGTGGGGTCTATAAAGTCAATCGTGGGTCCTTATAGAGTGAAAACTTTAATCGTGGGTCTCTATAAAGTCAATCGTGGGTCTTTATAGAGTGAAAACTTTAATCGTGGGTCTCTATAAAGTGATTCGTGGGTCTCTATAAAGTGATTCGTGGGTCTTTATAGAGTGAAAACTTTAATCGTGGGTCTCTATAAAGTCAATCGTGGGTCTTTATAGAGTGAAAACTTTAATCGTGGGTCTCTATAAAGTGATTCGTGGGTCTTTATAGAGTGTAAACTTTAATCGTGGGTCTCTATAAAGTGATTCGTGGGTCTTTATAGAGTGAAAACTTTAATCGTGGGTCTCTATAAAGTGATTCGTGGGTCTTTATAGAGTGAAAACTTTAATCGTGGGTCTCTATAAAGTCAATCGTGAGTCTTTATAGAGTGAAAACTTTAATCGTGGGTCTCTATAAAGTCAATCGTGAGTCTTTATAGACTGAAAACTTTAATCGTGGGTGAGTGAAAGCTTTAATCGTGGGGTCTATAAAGTCAATCGTGGGTCTTTACAGAGTGAAAATTTCAATCGTGGGTCTTTATAGAGTAAAAATTTCAATAGTGGGTCTTTATAGAGTAAACATTTTTATAGAGTAAAAATTTCAATCGTGGGTCTTTATAGAGTAAAAATTTGTATAGAGTAAAAATTTCAATCGTGGGTCTTTATATAGTCAAAGTTTCAATCGTGGATCTTTAAAGAGTCAGAGTTTCAATCGTTGATCTTTATATAGTCAAAGTTTCAATTGTGGGTCTTTATATAATTAAAGTTTCAACCGTGGATCTTTAAAGAGTCAAAGTTTCAATTGTGGAAATCAAATTTTCAATCGTGGAAATTTATATAGTCAAAATTTCAATCGTGGATCTCTATAGAGTCAAATTTTCAATCGTGGATCTTTAAAGAGTCAAAGTTTCAATCGTGGATCTTTAAAGAGTCAAAGTTTCAATCGTGGATCTTTACGGAATCAAAGTTTCAATCGTGGATCTTTACGGAGTCGAAATTTCAATAGTGAGCGTTTTAAGAGTCAAAATTTCTATAGTGGGCGTTTATGAAGTCAAACTTCAAACATGTGACTTTATAGAGTCAAAATTTCTATAGAGCTCAAGTTTCATTTGGTAGGTCAGAGCCTAGATTATAATCGTTTCTCATTATATCGTCCAAGAAAAACAAAATTTTTGCCAAAAAGTAGCAAAATGAAAATATTCGCTAAAAAATATCATATAAATAAAATTAAGAAAGTGCTATAGTCGGTCAAGCCCGACCATATGATACCCTTTACCACTAAGGCCAAAGGTGTTCTTTTTTCTGTATAAAGACAAATATTTGCTAAATTTTGCCATCATACAAACATTTTCTCAAAACTTATATATTTAAGCTGTTTCAGTAATTTGGACTTATATAAGAGCTAGGGTCAAATGTGGACCAATTATCTCGAAATTTAGCAAGTTGGTTAAAGTTTTGACAAAAATTATGTGTATGAAAAAGAAACGTAAAATTCTCATTATCTTCAGATTTTTGAGCGTTTTAGTGATTTTTGTCGCATTTAGTGCGATTTGAAGGAAGAGTTTGTATGGGAGCTATGGTCAAATGTGGACCGATTCCGAAAAAATTTGGTACAGTGATTTTGGTTTACATAAGCAGTATTTGTTTTGAATTTCATGCAAAAATATTGATATTGTGGCCAAAATATCAATTACGGGAAATGAGACCTATAGGAGGTACCAGAAATAATGAACCGATTTTGATGAATTTCATTAGCCATTTTTAAAAATATGATCTCTGCAAAATTTCATCAAATTATCATTAGAATTGCGACCTGTACTTTGATTACATGGCCAGCCAGCCGTCCAGACGGACGGACATCGCTAAATCGACTCAGAAAGTGATTATACGTCTATTGGTATACTAAAGGTTGGGTCTGAGACAAATATTTCTAGGTGTTACTTACATCAGCACAAACTTATAATACCTATTCCACCTTTGGTGGTGAAGGGTATAAAAAATACTTAGAAAAAGTTTTATGGTTGAGGCCCTATGCTCCACTGGGAGTCAAGGATAACAGAAGAAGAAGAAGAAGAAAAAGTTTTATATGAAAAATTTTTTATAAAAAATATTGTAATTTTTTGAAAAAAAATTTTTATACGAAAAATATTCTCTAAAAATTTTGAAACAAAACATTGTTATACAAAAATTTTTCTAGAAAAAATTTTCATATGAAAACTTTTCTGTACAGAGTTCTTACACAAACAATTTTCTTTAAAAAAATTTTATACGAAAAATTTTATTTCAAAAATTTTTATAGGAAATTTTTCATTTTCTATACGAAAAATTTTCTTTAAAGAAATTTTATATGAACATATTTCAATAAAAAAAATATTTTTTTAAGTTTTATACGAAAATATTTTTTTAAAAAATTTTTGTATGAAAATTTCTCTATAAAAAATTTTGAAACGAAAAATTTCTTCTAAATATTTTTTAGACTAATAATTTTTATACGAAAAATTTTCGACAAAAAATTTTCAGACCAAAAATTTTTTATAAAAAATTTTTATAAGAAAAAATTTGAATAAAAAAAAATTAATACAAAAATTTTATTTGGGAATTTTTCAAAACAATTTTTGTATGAAAAAATTTTCTATAATTACAAGACAAAATAATATTTCGATGGGATAATAACTTTATATTTCGATTGGCTAGACAAGGCTTTCAATACTACGAGATCAATGCTTCGGCTCTCGGTCGGCTAACGTAGATTTAAGCTCTCAAAGATTATGTCATAAAAGAAGCAGTTGCATTATCCTAACAGCTTTTCTGTTGAATAACTATGGTCGTTTTAATTTCGTAATTTTGCAAACAATATATATCAGATTATATCTCAGATCTTCCATTTCCATGACTCATAATCATACCTAGGGAAGCCGTGGATTGCAAATTCTGTATTTCAAGCTTAAAAATATCGGGTGGTTAAATTTCAAGGGCCGATGTTGATTTTGAATAAAACACAAACTATTTAGGAAATTATTGTAATTTTATTTTATTATGATATATTGGTATTATTCAATTATGTATGGAACAAAATATCGGCCAAATAGGCGCCGCGACCACGGCGGCACACCTCCATCCGATGGTCCAAACTTTCGATGACCCTGAGGTATAATGGAGGTTCTATGCCGTTAATGTGCCGAATTATCTCATCCTTTAGCTCTTGAATTCTTGCTGGCTTATCGACATACACCTTTTCTTTCAAATAACCCCAAAGAAAAAAGTCCAACGGTGTCAAATCACATGATCTTTGCGGCCAATTGACATCGCTATTACGTGAGATAACACGGCCATTGAATTTGTTGCGCAAAAGGGCCATTGTTCTTTAGCTGTGTGGCAAGTGACACCGTCCTGCTGAAACCACATATCGTCCACATCCATATCTTCCAATTCGGGCCATAAAAAGTTCGTTATCATCTCACGATAGCGAACACCATTCACAGCAACTGCCTGACCGGCGTCATTTTGGAAAAAATACGGCCGATGATGCCGCCAGCCCATAAACCGTAGCAAACAGTCACTCTTTGTGGGTGCATTGGTTTTTCGACAATCACTCTTGGATTCTCATTCGCCCAAATGCGCCAATTCTGTTAATTGACGAATCCACTGAGATGAAAATGTGCCTCATCACTGAAGATGATTTTCTTCGAAAATTGATCATCAACTCTTGCCATTTCTTGCCACCATTCTACCCATTTACAACGTTTGGAATGGTCAAGAGGCTTTAGTTCTTGAGCCAATTGCACCTTGTAAGCGTGTAAATGTAAGTCTTTATGCATAATGTTCATCAACGACGAGCGTGAGTCAGCCACACTAT
The DNA here is from genome assembly GCA_933228675.1 of Stomorhina lunata. Classification (NCBI taxonomy): domain Eukaryota; kingdom Metazoa; phylum Arthropoda; class Insecta; order Diptera; family Rhiniidae; genus Stomorhina; species Stomorhina lunata. The sequence continues at coordinate 83,668,814 of OW121741.1, read as the reverse complement.
CGCGAACAGCAGCAATATTTTCTGCAGTACGAGCTGTACGAGCATGCACTGGTGTTCTCACATCTTCTACAAACTTTAACACGTTGTTGGATTGTGTATCTCTCCATGGTTCAAATTGAGTAAGTCTGAATTAGAGAAATGTCAAATAAAATTCGGAAAAAAATTTGGCGTTTAGGTGTGGTTCACATTCAACATCGGCCCTTACAATTTAACCACCCTTTATATGGATAGAAATTTCCTTTCTGAAATAGTCATTAAAATTTTTCCGGCAAGAGGCTTGATAGTTTTAATAAAAGATAGGCTAGCAGGTCTCCCGTATAGCATTCCCTACGAAATTCCATGCCGTTCGCTGGTAATTAATTTGACTGTAGAAAGTTAATATGATACTAATCTAAAATACTCTCCATATTGCTTTTGGGCAGTTATCTTCAGAGGTATTTGATATCCGTTTAAAGGGTTTGACTTTACATTAGTAACCATTCCTCGCTATGTTAACATGTGCACAAAATGTTTCATAACGGACTTAAGATTTTGGGGCCTCTTAATGTCGGCTTTGCCGACTAGTAAAAATTTCTAACATCTTCCAAAAAGTTTCATTTTTTCGATATCTAAGGCTTCGGTGTATCATAGAATATCTTAAAGTATCAAAAAACACACAAATATTGTAAGTCTTTTGCTAAGACAGTTCAATAACTTTTGTAACTATATTTCTTGCAAAATAATAAAGAAAAAATCCTCTAAAGGTAACTTTCCTTTTTTTCCATGGATAAAGTAATAATTTTTGATATTTTTTGTAATAAATTTTGGCCAGAATACAAAAATATTACCAATATTTTGTATCAGTACAAGGGTTCGTTTATCTAAGCACCAACATCTCCTAACAAACTAATACAAAAGTTTGAAGAAGGGTCAATATATTTTTTATGCTTCCTTAGAGATAGTACAAATAAAGTGTAACTAGCAAAAGGATATTGATTCCCCCGAAAAGGGCAGGGTTGAAGAATTATTATTCCTATTATAGTTTTAGTTTTTCTGGTTATGAAACTAAAGAAAATTCGTTGCAGAGATTTTCTTGTTTTATATTTTTATGATGACCTTTTTTTTGTTGCTTTATGGAAAATTATGGCTATTTATAAGTTTTCTTTGATTTTGGCTTAAGTTGTTTTTCCTTTCTCGTTTTCATAAATATAATTTTATGTTCTCACAGGTATAAAAGGGGAATTCATATGTTGGGCATTTGGTATGGAAATAGATACTACCAGATGCATAACTTTTAGTTTTATGACCAGACACTGACAACTTCATTTACACTTCATACAATATTGTTGAGTTTTATCATCCTTGGCGTCCCAAGATAATAATAAAATCAATATGACGATAAAACGGGCCAAAATCAAATCTTTTTGCAATATAAAAATAATTCTGATGAATTTTTGTTAAATTTTATGAATATCTTTATGGCGAAAAGTGGTTTATGAAACGTTTTAATATTAGATATTTCCTATAAAAATAAGAAATTTTGGAGAAATTGCCTATAATATTAAAAAATTTTTTGAAGAATTTTCTATAAAAATAAGAAATTTTTGCAAATTTCCTATAAAAATAAGAAATTTTTGAGAAATTGCCTATAACATTAAGAAATTTTTTGAAAAATGTCCTATACAAATAAGAAATTTTTGAAAATTTCCTATCAAAATAAGAAATTTTTAAAAAATTTCCTATAAAAATAAGAAATTTTTAAAAAATTTCCTATAAAAATAATAAATTTTTTTAAAAATTTCCTATAAAAATAAGAAATTTTTGAAAATTTTCCTATAAACACAAGAAATTTTTGAAAAATTTCCTATAAAAGTAAGAAATTTTCGAAAAATTTCATATAAAAATAAGAAATTTTTGAAAAATTTCCTATAAAAATAAAAAATTTTTGAAAAATTTCCTATAAAAATACGAAATTTTTTTCAAGAAATTTTTGAAAAATTTCCCTAAAAAATAAGAAATTTTTGAAAAATTTCCTATAAAAATAAGAAATTTTAGAAAAATTTCCTATAAAAATAAGAAATTTTAGAAAAATTTCCTATAAAAATAAGAAATTTTTGAGAAATTTCCTTTAAAAATAAGAAACTTTTGAAAAATTTCCTATAAAAATAAGAAATTTTCGAAAAATTTCCTGTAAAAATAAGAAATTTTTGAAAAATTTCCTATAAAAATACGAAATTTTTGAAAAATTTTCTATAAAAATAAGAAATTTTTGAAAAAATTACTATAAAAATAACAAATTTTTGAAAAGATTCCTATAAAAATAAGAAATATTTCAAAAATTTCCTATAAAAGTAATAAATTTGTGAAAAATTTCTTTATAAAAATTTAAAATTTTTGGAAAATTTCGTATATTTTCATACATTTGAAAAATATCCATTAAAAATAAGAAATTTTTCAAATATTCCTATAAAAATATATTTTTTTTTTAAATTTCCTACAAAAATAAGAAAGTTTTGAGAAATTTCCTATAAAAATAGAAATCCTTGAAAAATTTCCCATAAAAATAACAAATTTTTGAAAATTTTCCTGTAAAAATAATAAAATTTTGAAAAATTTCCTATTAAATTAAGAAATTTTTAAAAATTTCCTATAAAAATAGAAATTTTTTGAAAAATTTCCTATAAAAACAGAAAATTTTTGAAACATTTCCTATCAAAAGAGAAAATTTTGAAAAATTTCCTATAAAAATAGAAAATTTTTGAAAAATTTCCTATAAAAATAGGATATTTGTGGAAAATTTCCTATAAAAATAGAAAATTTTCAAAAAATTCCACATAAAAATACAAAATTTTCAGTAAAAATAGAAAACTTTTGACAAACTTCCTATAAAAATAGAAAATTTTTGACAAATTTCCTATAAAAATAGAAAATTTTTGAAAAATTTCCTATAAAAATAGGAAATTTTTGAAAAATTTCCTATAAAAATAGAAAATTTTTGAAAAAAATCCTATAAAAATAGAAAATTTTTGAAAAATTTCCTATAAAAATAGAAAATTTTTGAAAAATTTTTTATAAAAATAGGAAATTTTTGAAAAATTTCCTATAAAAATAGGAAATTTTTGAAAAATTTCCTATAAAAATAGGAAATTTTTGAAAAATTTCCTATAAAAATAGGAAATTTTTGAAAAATTTCCTATAAAAATAGGAAATTTTTGAAAAATTTCCTATAAAAATAGGAAATTTTTGAAAAATTTCCTATAAAAATAGGAAATTTTTGAAAAATTTCCTATAAAAATAAGAAATTTTTTAAAAATTTCCTATAAAAATAGGAAATTTTTGAAAAATTTCCTATAAAAATAGGAAATTTTTGAAAAATTTCCTATAAAAATAGAAAATTTTTGAAAAATTTCCTATAAAAATAGAAAATTTTTGAAAAATTTCCTATAAAAATAGAAAATTTTTGAAAAATTTCCTATAAAAATAGAAAATTTTTGAAAAATTTCGTATAAAAATAGAAAACTTTTGAAAAATTTCCTATAAAAATAGAAAATTTTTGAAAAATTTCCTATAAAAATAGAAAATTTTTGAAAAATTTCCTATAAAAATAGAAAATTTTTGAAAAATTTCCTATAAAAATAGAAAATTTTTGAAAAATTTCCTATAAAAATAGAAAATTTTTGAAAAATTTCCTATAAAAATAGAAAATTTTTGAAAAATTTCCTATAAAAATAGAAAATTTTTGAAAAATTTCCTATAAAAATAGAAAATTTTTGAAAAATTTCCTATAAAAATAGAAAATTTTTGAAAAATTTCCTATAAAAATAGAAAACTTTTGAAAAATTTCCTATAAAAATAGAAAATTTTTGAAAAATTTCCTATAAAAATAGAAAATTTTTGAAAAATTTCCTATAAAAATAGAAAATTTTTGAAAAATTTCCTATAAAAAAAGAAAATTTTTGAAAATTTTCCTATAAAAATAGAAATTTTTTGAAAAATTTCCTATAAAAATAGAAAATTTTTGAAAAATTTCCTATAAAAATAGGAAATTTTTGAAAAATTTCCTATAAAAATAGGAAATTTTTGAAAAATTTCCTATAAAAATAGAAAATTTTTGAAAAATTTCCTATAAAAATAGAAAATTTTTGAAAAATTTTCTATAAAAATAGAAAATTTTTGAAAAATTTTCTATAAAAATAGAAAATTTTTGAAAAATTTTCTATAAAAATAGAAAATTTTTGAAAAATTTCCTAAAAAAAATAGAAAATTTTTGAAAAATTTCCTAAAAAAATAGAAAATTTTTGAAAAATTTCCTAAAAAAATAGAAAATTTTTGAAAAATTTCCTAAAAAAATAGAAAATTTTTGAAAAATTTTCCTATAAAAATAGAAAGCCTTGAAAAATTTCTCATTAAAATAAGAAATTTTTGAAAATCTTTCTGTAAAAATAATAAAATTTTGAAAAATTTTCTATAAAATTAAGAAATTTTTAAAAAATTTCCTATAAAAATAATAAATTTTTGAAAAATTTCCTATAAAAATAAGACATTTTTGAAAAATTTCCTATAAAAATAAGAAATTTTTGAAAAATTTCCTACAAAAATAAGAAATTTTTAAACAATTTCCTATAAAAATTTAAAATTTTTGAAAAATTTCCTATAAAATGTAGAAATTTTTGAAAAATTTTCTATAAATATTTAAAATTTTTGAAAAACTTCCTATAAAGTTTAGAAATTTTTGAAAAATTTTCTGTAAAAATAAGAAATTTTTAAAAAATTTCCTATAAAAGAATATATGTAACAAATTTTTCAAAAGTGGGTGTCAGATCAATATTTGTTCGCTTCGCAAACAGAACAAATCCAATATTTATTTCTTATATAAGGTATGATAATTGTCTTCCTAATTACATTGCTATAGGGCAAACTGAGGGATCTTTGTAAAGTTCCAATGCTTAAAAATTGTTTTTAATAGTAAATGATTGCTACAGGGTTTTCGGAATTATAAAGTTAAGTTGTTTGGATTTTTCTGAGATCTATCAATATTTTATTATAAGGTTTACCCTTATTTTAAGCCCTTTTCAAATACATATTTACATTAAGATCGTCGAATTTTGGCCTGCTATTGGCCTTTGTTACAATATCGGTTAAACTATATGACTTACTGGCATATTTGTATTTAAATATTATTTTACATTTAATAATTTCCCCCAAATTGTTCATATTTATTATGATTTCAAATTTTGTGTATGCATCCATTTAGTTCTAAAACTTTTTAAATTAGTATAAATGATGGGGATCCGCAAAGAAAATAAACAAATTGCCTTTTATACACATATTTTTTTTCTACCACAAACTGTCTAGCCCTATTAATCATTTTCATAGTTGGTTAAATGAATTTATTTCACACTATATTCCTCTGCCATAACAACACAAATACTCCAGACATACGAGTACTAATTCTAAAGAGTTCTTGGTCGGAATCATTTAGCGGCCATGGTTTAGATATTAAGAAAAATTACCCTAAAGTCTGTCATAATTCTCTTAAATAAACCGAACATCATCATCTCCATTTGTTTAAGGGCCACACGCACATTTATACCCCAAAAAGTTTTGTGCATTTAAAAGAGTTGTCTGTGGTATAGATATATTGGGGCTATAGACTAAGTTAAGGTGTTGAAAGGGTGTTCATTTTTTAGATGAACATATTAAAATTATTAAAATGAATGTATGTTTTTTACTTCTTGAGTTTTTTTATTGCCTTAATAGACGACAAGTGTATTTATTTCATGATCTAGATGTTTCTAATGAAATTTGTTAAAGTTATGTTGATGATATTTAATGTAAATATTGTTATTAATGCAGCCACTTTGAGTGATAACTTATGCTACAATTAATCCGGCGCGAAAAGTTTAGGCTTTAGCACTAATCAAAATTTTAGAAATTTTGTTCTCACTTTATGAGCTAGGTGTTTTTTTTTTAGAGGTATAGAACTTCGAATTGAAATAAAACACAAGAAAATCGTTTTAATGTCCATTAATTTGGCTTTATTGGAAGGATAATTTTATGCCATTAATGTTTACATATGATTTCGGGCATGTGGCCGCCGCGGCTGGCTCGAATAAAGCCAATTCTACAGGTCCAATTTTCAACTACATTTTCGAGCATATAGGGCCGTATGTTGGCAATAACGCCACGAATGTTGGCTTCCAAGTCCCCTAACGTTTCTGGTTTGTTGGCGTAGACGAGCGACTTCACATATCCCCAAAGAAAATAATCCAGTGGTGTCAAATCGCACGATCTTGGTGGCCAATTGACAGGTCCATTCCGCGAAATTATGCGCCCATCGAATGTTTCTTTCAATAAATCAATTGTGACGTGCGCTGTGTGGCATGTAGCGCCGTCTTGTTGGAACCACAACTCATCCACATTCATGCCATCCAATTGGGGAACAAAATAGTCGGTTATCATGGCTCTATACCGGTCTCCATTTATGGTAACTGACTCTCCAGCATTATTTCGGAAGAAGTATGGCCCAATGACTCCACCAGCCCATAGAGCACACCAAACAGTCAGTTTTTGTGGATGTAATGGCGTCTCAAGGGTCTCATGTGGATTCTCTTCACTCCAAATGCGGCAATTTTGCTTGTTGACGTAGCCATTCAACCAAGAATGAGCCTCATCACTGAACAAAATTTTGCGATGAAAATCAGCATCGAGATCAATCTCATTTTCGGCCCATACACCAAAATCACGATGCATTGCATGGTCTCGCGGCTTTAATTCTTGCACAAGCTGGATCTTGTAAGGTCGCAAGCCAAGATCATTGCGCAAAATCTTCCATAAAGTTGATGGACATTTGGACAATGGATTTGGACAATGGACAATTGTTTCTTCGGTGCGCACTGTTCGATGTCGCTGCGGATGCGTTTTATCACATAGAGTAAACGTAGTGCGAAAACGATCCATGGTTAACCGAATTAATTGCTCTGATGGACGATTATGTCGACCATAAAATGGACGGAGCATGCGGTAAACTTCGCGAACTGAACCATTATTTTCGAAATAAATTTGCACGATTTGCACGCGTTGTTCTTTTGTCAACCTGTTCATGATGAAATGGCAAACCAAACTAAATATTAATCACTTGACAGCTGACAAAATGGCCGCCAGTTAAAAAAGTGATGCCAACTTAAAGTTCTATACCTCAATAAAAAACACCCGATACATAATTATACCTAAATATGTTATATTTGATTTTTTTAATAACTTCTAATTGATATTGAGCTCCCACAAAATATTTCGAAATTCGAATATGTACTTGCAAAGCCCGATACGAATGAAGGTCTGAGTTTGGCGTACTTACGAAATTAATAAGGCTATGCAGGATAACACAAGTTCAAAAGTTAAAATAAGTAAGAGCCTATCGGAGTCCTTCATAACTAAACAGGGATTCGGGTAAGGCGATAGTATGTTATGCTATCTCTTGAATATTGTGTTGGAGAAAATCGTCCGAGAAGCTGCAGTTTATTTAACTGGTTCAATTTTAAATAGATAACACATGATAACACAATTTTAAATAGATAACACTGAAACGCTGGCACAAGAATTTTGGAGGTGCCAAATCTATGCAAGAACATCCAACAACCAATTCTATCCGACAAAATCTGACTATAAAACCTAATATCGGCATGAAATAATGTTTAAAGTTTGCGACATGGAACGTAAGCAGGTTATACGAAACTGGGAAATTAGAACAACTAAGACGATAAATGTTGCGTTATAAAATTGATTTGGACAGGGCAAGGGAAGATACGGAATGAAAATACTATGTTTCATTACTCCGTCTGTCTAAAAGGCGATGAGCATAGTAGGGATGTGGGATTCCTAATATCGAAAAAAAAATAGCTAAGTCTATGACAACAATGGCGCTTGTGTTAATGGAATTTCTAGATGTGTACAATGAAGTCAACAAATCCTAGGATTTAAAGATCATAAAAGGAAAATTTGGGTAACACAGGCAACATGGGACTTGGTCGAACAACACAGAACCTTAAGAATGTGGATAGACGAGCAAGCGAGCCAATTTGAATCAGCTGCAGGTAAAGGCAATATGAAGACCTTATACAATATTTCAAGGGCGTTGTGTGGCAAACCTACTTACACTAACATCTTGTGTAGCTGTGGTACACTTCTTTCAACTCCGGATGAGCAATGAATACGATGAAGGATCGTCGAGATTGTAACACCCATTTGTGCGTAAAGAATGGGAAGAAGAAGCTCTGCCAACCTCCTGAAATGAATACCAAAAAAGGGTGACAGAGGTATAACACTTCTCCCAATACCGAGAAAAATACTAAGTCGTGTAATTTTGAACAGAATATCCAACGCAGTTTCCTCTATTTAACACAGTAAGAATAGCACTAGCAGAATGTAATGAATTCCGCACTCCCAATTACCAATTCCGCACTCCCAATTACCAATTCCGCACTCCCAATTACCTTGTGTTTATCGACTTTATGAAGGTCTTCGAGAGTGTCAGTAGAAGCTATCTATGGAGAATTTTAGAAAATCGTAACATGCCAATAAAAATTTTGAACTGAGTCCTACACAGTTGGAAATTATCAGAGGATAATTTCCAACTCGAGGACTTGGAATACGCCGATGATGTATGTCTTCCAAGCCAAAGCTAAAGAGAATACTAATGCTATCGATGTTGAATCTCCGGTAGCTGGGCTGGAAATCAATATTTCGAAGACAAAGATTATGCCCGGAGGCTATGGCGCAAACCCAAACCCTCGTTGTCCACATTGATGTGTTATTGGATGTGTAGATAACTTTTGATTAACTTTGAAGTTTAGTATCTACAATAGGTGGCGCAGACGATGATATTAAATCCCGTTTGGCATTCTTCGAGCTATTTAGAAATTTCGACATATGTTAAAAACAACTATGTTACGAATATACAACTTGAATGTCAAGTCCATCCTGTATTACGGCTGCTAAACATGGAAAAGCGCAAATTACATTGATTAGCGACTGAAAACCTTTATAATCAAATACTTACGACAAATACTCAATATTTGGTGGCCGAAACGCATAATAAAGGAAGATCTACTTACTTATCATTGCTTCCATAGAGGAATGCCAACGGAAATGGCGGCCTATACACCGCCATTTCCGTTGGCATACCATTTCCGTTGGCACACACTTCGAAGCCTAATACAAACATTGCTCTCAAATGAAATCCACAAGGAAGAGTCTATCGTATTGGTGCACATCCTTGAACGTGGAGATGATCAATTGATGCGGAGTTGCAAGCACCAAACTATTCGTGGAATGATGTATGCCTAACATCTCGCAATAGAGTCCGATATAAAAGGATGGTTGAGGCCCTATGCTTCACTGGAAGTCAAGGATAACATAAGAAGACAAGACTTGGACCACACAAAATGTGGATCACAAGTGATCGTTGAGAACTATAACTTCGAGGTTGTAGAACAATTTGTTTATCTTGGTACCGCCGTCAACATAAATAAAGATATGAGTTTTGAAATTAAACATAGAATCATACTTTCCAACAGATGCTATTTTGGTCTAAGAAGGCAGCTAAGAAATAAAGCTCTCTCTCTCCCTGTACGAACTAAAATCACGATCTATAAAACGCTTATTGTATGAATCATGGGCCCTTGCACAGGCAGATTTAGCTATTCTTGGAGTTTTTGAAAGGAAGATTCTACGAAAAATCTTTGGACCAGTTTGCATCAACAATGAATCGAATTAATCATGAGCTTTATGGGTTATAAGCTGACATCGACATAGTAAAACGCATTAAACAGCAGCGGCTGCGTTGGCTAGGACATGTTGTGCGATTGGACGAAAATATTTCTTTAAGAAGAGTGTTCGAAAATAATCCTGAGGGATCTCGTAAAAGAGGACGTCCAAAACTTCGATGTCGAAAGACCAAGTAGAAGAAAATCTTTCAAGATTGACCCACGAAAGTGGAGAATATGCACACAAGATCGAAGTGCATGGAATTCTAAAATAAGCTCGGCCTTTGACCTTAACAGGTTGTAAATATGGTAAAGTAAGTAAGTAATGATCGATTAACACATAATTCTCAACAGTATAGGGTATGGGATGGTGTGACTTGATCATACCATACTAAATAATACCTTCTTAAGTTTTTTATCTAATAAATTGTTTTTTAAATACTTCAATATTTATATTCATATATCTAATGCCAAAGACGGATCTACTACACTCTGCCGTGAACCAGGGGAGAACAAGTAATTTAAAATAAATTAGTTGAGGTTGAGTTTATTTCTTTCCTCATGTTGTTGCTACTTTACTTGACACTAATTGATTTTGTTTAGATTCGAAATTGAAAAAAAAGCATAAAAAATGTGAAATATTTGTTGCACTATAACATTCAGGTGAAATATTGTAAAAGTGGCGACTAAATAAACTTATGCAAACGTAAAAAATTGATATCGCGGGACTATGTAATCAATAGAAATTGATGAATAGAGATTGTTGCCACAAGACGTTAATATGTATGTATATATGTAGTTGTTGCTGGTTGTTGTGTGGTTGCGCTGCTGCTAGAGAGATTTATTAAATTTATTTCATTTCAATCAATACTTCTCGGTTCAACATTTTTCTTTTTTTTTATAATTTTTATTCTATTTAAAATAGAATTTTATACGCGAACAACAATTATGGGGAGTATAAAATAAATAAAATACTACAGGTTTTTCTAAGGCATTAAAATATCGTATGGTAACGTATACAATTGCCATATAGAATTGTCTGTCCGCCTGTCTGTCTTTCCTACCCATTACCAATTAACAAATGTTGCAACATCGTTTCTTTGAATGTTGTTGCTGTTCTTGTTTTCTACCAATATATTTATTGTCTCTTGTCATTTTTTTTTGCTGGTGGACAACAACTGACTTTCTAGTTTTATTTTATTTTACTTAAGTCATATTGCCGGTTTTGGTTCTGATGTTATTCTGGGTTTTACTTTAATATTAATTTAAATAATTCCAACTCTTACAAGATTCTTCCATTTCGAATGCACTTGTTCGACAACTACGTGTGTAGGAGTTTTATGATCAGGAATTGTAACCAATCAAAATCGATTATATGTATTACCAGCGATATTCTTGCTGACCAAAATATGTTCAAATGCTGGAACTAAAGAAGTATGAAACTACTACAGTCGGTCTAGCCCGACTATATGAAACTCTTCACTAGTTTGATCAAATCTGAAAATATATTTTGTCACCAAACAAATATTTTCTCGATACACTGCCCGTCACAACTATAACCGCACTACATTATCCGTTTTGCACAACGTAAAAAGAAATTTTCATGAAAGGGTTTACGATATATTATAGTATTATAACTGTAGTTTTATTCTAACAAAAAATTTGTCAGTTACTCTTTGAATTGGAAAATTCACAACGATTAATGCATAACTTTAACCGCGTCGCATTTAAATTAAATAATAAATTAAAAGTGCGCCGAAATTTTAAATTTCTCGTATGCAAGTTAACGTTTTATTTTAATTAAAATAAAATACCAAGGGAAATATATCTTATTAATATCGAAAAAGGAACAATTTTGGCCTTTTTAGAAAATAGGCCAAATTTTCAAGAGATCGGTAGAAAACTGAATCGTTTGGACCGAGTGGTATGAAATTTTGCCAAAAACCAAAGTTAGCATGACAAAAATAAAACCGGAGGTCAAAAAAAAAGTTATTCGAAGAAGATCGGCTCAGAATTGTAAAAGCCGCAAGCAATTCTATGAAAGGCCTTTCGCAAATTTCTGCTGAATTTGGCGTAAAAGTGTCAAATTCCACAATAAGTAGAATACTAAATAAATCTGGAACATTATCCAGACAATCGCTAATGACTGTTCCAAGATTACTCATGCAGTACAAGGAAACCCATATGGAATTCTCACAGAAAGTCTTGCAAACAACAGGTAAGAAAATTATTTTTGTATGTATTATAATTCTTCTCTTCTTCTCTTTTAGGCGATTTTTTTAGATAAGAAAAAATTTAATCTTGACGGTCCTGATCGTTTAAGTGGATATTGTAGGGATCTTCGAAAGGAACCACGATATTTCTCAAAACGAAATTTTGGTGGCGGTTCCCTAATGGTATAGGGAGCTTTTTGCAGCGATGCATTGCTTGATTTGGCCTTTCCAAGCACTCTAATGAATTCCGGAGAATACATAAGCATTCTTAATAAAAAGCTGTTGCCTTTCTTGGAAGCCCAGGCTGAAAAAACATAAATTTTTCAATTAGAAAACCCAAGAGTCGTCAGACTATTGAATGGCTTAAATTAAAAAACATTAAAATTATTGATTCTCCGCATCAAAACCCATTAGAAAATATTTGGGGAATATTGACCCGCCGTGTTTATGCATAAAATAGACAATACAAAGATGTTTTCGAACTAAAAGTTGCAATAATCGATGAATGGCGAGCAATTACTAAAGATATGAGGACAAAACTAATCCAAAGTATGCCAGATCGAATTTTTAAGCTTATTCAGAATGAAGGAGGCCCCGCCCATTATTAAATATATTTTTTAGTTTAATTGATAATTAAAGTAGAGAATTTTGTTAAATTTTTTAAAGTGCGGTTATAGTTAAGAACAGCTGTTTGTATTGAAATTATTTGTATTTATTAAACTAAAATAAATAAATTATTTATTTATATTACAAAATATATATTTATAGTTGTGATGGGCAGTGTATTTATGTACAGGGTGGCTGATGAAAACTGCTAAAAAAAGGTAACAACTTGTTTTCTGTATATCCAAATTGTTAAATTTGTATTTTATAGATTGACCTTAAGATTTAACAAAAGTAGTGCACCGTTTTTACTCCTTAAAGTCTGAAATAATAATTTTTGATATGTAGATGAAGGTTGAAGCCCATTTAAATTCAATATTTTCAATAGTTCTGACTTGATCTGTCTTAGAACATTTTTTCTATGTGTTACAAATATAACCACAAACTCAGTATGCACTTCCTTCCTTTAGTGGTGTAGGGTATCAAAAGGAATGAGACTTGAAAAGAAAATAAACCGCAAATTACATCGAATTCTTGTTATTTTAATAAAACACAATCACGTTCCTTAGGATGTCACTAAATTAGTTATTGTAAAAGGAACTAATGGTAGAAAAACAAAAAACATCCAGTCTCCAGGATTTTGTATTTAATTAATATATAAGTCCAATAAACAATTTTCGAACACATACTGAACCACACCATATCCGATTTTGATGAAAGCGAAATTTCAACAAAATCGTACAAGTAGAGGTTCAAAATACGTGTTTTTATATGAAAACATTAAGACGGGTAAAGTATTTCTATAGAAAACTTTAGACGTATGAAGTATTTCTATAGAAAACTTTAGACGGATAAAGTTTTTCTATAGAAAACTTTAGACGGATAAAGTTTTTCTATAGAAAACTTAAGTCGGATAAAGTTTTTCTATAGAAAACTTTATGGAATGTAAATGGGATGCAGTTGTTGCCTGGGTATCCTGCTAACAGGTAATAACTGTAGGGTAGGAGGGGGACCATTTGCCATAGGGGCGCATTTGCCACCACTAATTTTCTTGAAAACTAACTTATCTTTTTTGATGCTGTAATCGATTTTATAATTGTTTATCATTGATATTCTATATGTCAAATTTTGACTGCTGTGGCTTTCATATTTAAAACATCAGGCGTGATTTACTGTTTTAGCAGATCCTGAAAAAATATTTTGCTACAAGTATTTTTGAAATATTTTCCTTAGTTTTTTGTTATCCTAAGAAATTTTTCATTAGTTTAATAAACAATATGGTATTGACAACAAATACTTTAAGTTTTTATCAATAAACCTATTTCTTATGTGAAAAATTGTTGTTTACATCTAAGGACTCTACCTGGGGCACATTTGCCATACATATATAACATAGCTACTCGTCGACATTTTTTTGAGTCCGACATTCGTAATATCCCTAAAAAGGATATCGTATTTTGGTTCCAAGTTCCATTCCATCTTCCATCTTAACAATTTTTTTTTTTAATGTTGATATGTCACAGTACAATGTTAACAGAGGCCCAATAGTTTAAATTTTGATCTCTGAATTTTTTACTGTTTTGTTTAATTTATCCATGTGAAATGAACTTGAATTAATTTTTTGATTTGTTTTGTATATTAAAGCTTTATAGCAATAAAAATTTACTTTATTACAACAATTTTTTTACTTCTTTTTTGTACCCAACTTATTGGCAAATGTGCCCCATGGGTGGGGCACATTGGCCACTTTTAGTTAATTTGCTATTTTTTAAATTTAATACATAAAGAAAAGTCGTAGGCAATCTGAACCAACACATTTTATAGCTAACATATATAGGTACCTATGAAGAACAAAAAAATTGTGATAACTCTCCCGGTAGGAAACCTAGAGCACTTAAAAAAAAAAGTGGCAAAAGCTCCCCCTTCTACCCTATTCAGTTCCTACTCACACCTAATAGTGGTACATCCTGGAAACCTGAGCAACCTAGTTGAAGATGCGGTAAATAACCCGAGTGGGATTCTAGGTCAGGGCCAACGTGAGAGGGAGTTATCTTGGAGCCATTCCGACGTATTTGGTCTAAGGGTCTAAGATAATTGTACTTTGTAAAGTACGGAACTATAGCGTCTGTTCAACATGTTAGTTGCGGCTACAAGCGGGTGTCTGTTTCGGATCGAGCGACTCGATCTGGCTCTTGTCTTTGGACTCATCATCCATCGACTTAACACTTACGATGTTTTAAGCATGGAAAGGAACAACATAACAGAATATACTACTCCAAGGGGTAATCATGCGAGAAATCCCCCAGCCACGGCAGCTGGCACAAGGATTTTGGAGGTGCCTAATCTATGCAAGAACATCCTGATGAATGAAACCAATGAGGCCCTATGCTCCACTGGGAGTCAAGGATAACAGAAGAAGAATAGAAAACTTTATACGGATAAAGTTTTTCTATAGAAAACTTTATACGGATAAAGTTTTTCTATAGAAAACTTTATACGGATAAAGTTTTTCTATAGAAAACTTTATACGGTTAAAGTTTTTTTATAGAAAACTTTATACGGATAAAGCTTTTCTATAGAAAACTTTATACTGATAAAGTTTTTCTATAGAAAACTTTATACGGATAAAGTTTTTCTATAGAAAACTTTATACGGATAAAGTTTTTCTAAAGAAAACTTTATACGGATAAAGTTTTTCTATAGAAAACTTTATACGGATAAAGTTTTTCTATAGAAAACTTTATTCGGATAAAGTTTTTCTATAGAAAACTTTATACGGATAAAGTTTTTCTATAGAAAACTTTATACGGATAAAGTTTTTCTATAGAAAACTTTATACGGATAAAGTTTTTCTATAGAAAACTTTATACGGATAAAGTTTTTCTATAGAAAACTTTATACGGATAAAGTTTTTCTATAGAAAACTTTATACGGATAAAGTTTTTCTATAGAAAACTTTATACGGATAAAGTTTTTCTATAGAAAACTTTATACGGATAAAGTTTTTCTATAGAAAACTTTATACGGATAAAGTTTTTCTATAGAAAACTTTATACGGATAAAGTTTTTCTATAGAAAACTTTATACGGATAAAGTTTTTCTATAGAAAACTTTATACGGATAAAGTTTTTCTATAGAAAACTTTAGCCGGATAAAGTTTTTCTATAGAAATCTTTCGCCGGATAAAGTTTTCTATAGAAAACTTTCTATAGAAAACTTTAGTTTTCTATAGAAAACTTTAGCCAGATAAAGTTTTTCTATAGAAAACTTTAGCCAGATAAAGTTTTTCTATAGAAAACTTTAGCCGGATAAAGTTTTTCTATAGAAAAATTTAGCCGGATAAAGTTTTTCTATAGAAAACTTTAGCCGGATAAAGTTTTTCTATAGAAAACTTTAGCCGGATAAAGTTTTTCTAAAGAAAACTTTAGCCGGATAAAGTTTTTCTATAGAAAACTTTAGCCAGATAAAGATTTTCTATAGAAAACTTTAGCCGGATAAAGTTTCTCTATAGAAAACTTTAGCCGGATAAAGTTTTTCTATAGAAAACTTTAGCCGGATAAAGTTTTTCTATAGAAAACTTTAGCCGGATAAAGTTTTTCTAAAGAAAACTTTAGCCGGATAAAGTTTTTCTATAGAAAACTTTAGCCGGATAAAGTTTTTCTATAGAAATCTTTCGCCGGATAAAGTTTTCTATAGAAAACTTTAGCCAGATAAAGATTTTCTATAGAAAACTTTAGCCGGATAAAGTTTCTCTATAGAAAACTTTAGCCGGATAAAGTTTTTTTTATAGAAATCTTTCGCCGGATAAAGTTTTCTATAGAAAACTTTAGCCAGATAAAGTTTTTCTATAGAAAACTTTAGCCGGATAAAGTTTTTCTATAGACAACTTTAGCCGGATAAAGTTTTTCTACAGAAAACTTTAGCCGGATAAAGTTTTTCTATAGACAGCTTTAGCCGGATAAAGTTTTTCTATAGAAAACTTTAGCCGGAAAAAGTTTTTCTATAGAAAACTTTAGCCAGATAAAGTTTTTCTATAGAAAACTTTAGCCGGATAAAGTTTTTCTATAGAAAACCTTAGCCGGATAAAGTTTTTCTATAGAAAACTTTAGCCAGATAAAGTTTTTCTATAGAAAACTTTAGCCAGATAAAGTTTTTCTATAGAAAACTTTAGCCGGATAAAGTTTTTCTTTAGAAAACTTTATTCGAATAAAGTTTTTCTTTAGAAACCTTTATTTGGATAAAGTTTTTCTTTAGAAAACTTTATTCGGATATAGTTTTTCTTTAGAAAACTTTATTCGGATATAGTTTTTCTTTAGAAAACTTTATTCGGATAAAGTTTTTCTTTAGAAAACTTTATTCGGATAAAGTTTTTCTTTAGAAAACTTTATTCGGATAAAGTTTTTCTTTAGAAAACTTTATTCGGATAAAGTTTTTCTTTAGAAAACTTTATTCGGATAAAGTTTTTCTTTAGAAAACTTTATTCGGATAAAGTTTTTCTTTAGAAAACTTTATTCGGATAAAGTTTTTCTTTAGAAAACTTTATTCGGATAAAGTTTTTCTTTAGAAAACTTTATTCGGATAAAGTTTTTCTTTAGAAAACTTTATTCGGATAAAGTTTTTCTTTAGAAATCTTTATTCGGATAAAGTTTTTCTTTAGAAAACTTTATTCGGATAAAGTTTTTCTTAAGAAAACTTTATTCGGATAAAGTTTTTCTTTAGAAAACTTTATTCGGATTAAGTTTTTTCAATAGAAAATTTTGTCAGGATAAATTTATGCTTTCTAAAACATTATTTGGGTAAAGCTTTCCTATAGAAATCTGACTTTATCGATAACAAGAATTTAAATATCCAATCGAATGTTTGTATCAGCATTTATTATAAATAATCGTAGATATCTGTGTACTCCTTGTGCCTGTATTTATTTTATGTATCTGCAAGTACATGATTGTTAAAAAATTCTTTGCCTCTTTTACATTTTATGATGGCCTGTGTTCGAATCGTTGTATCTTCGTTTTTTTGTTGATTTTATTTTTCTTATTTTGAGATTTTTTTCCATCCATTTTTTTGATGAGCTCCTCCTTTATGGTTAAATGTTTATGATTATTGAATTTTGTATTCAGCTTGAAAACTCATGTTTAAGAAAATTGCCAACAATCATCATGGATGACTAGACATTGCATCGCGTTTATCCAATCAGCTTTTGACATGGAATGAAACGTAAGATACTTAAGACAACTGCTGCTGTTGAAGTTGTTGCTGCTGCTTCTGCTGCTGATGTCGTCGCTCAAGCTATTTCTGTTGCTAATATCGATGTTGTTGTTGATGATGATGACGACGATGACAACAGCCACGTTGTAGATGATGGTAGAGTTGATAGTAATAATAATATTGAAAATGATGATTGGATATGGAAGCCATTTTTGGAGGGCATACAATAAAAATTAAAGAAATTTTTTTGGCTTTAGCTTATTTTAATTTTTTTTACAAATATTTTGCTCAAAAAAACTATAAGAATAAATAAAAATGTAAACGAGAATTGCCATTTTTGTTTCGTGAATAGACAATCCCAGCCAGTGTTTCCTTTTTCTACAGAAATACTTTATCCGAATAAAGTTTTCTACAGAAAAACTTTGTCCGAATAAAGTTTTTTACGGAAAAACTTTATCCGAATAAAGTTTCCTACAGAAAAACTGTATCCGAATAAAGTTTCCTACAGAAAAACTGTATCCGAATAAAGTTTCCTACAGAAAAACTTTATCCGAATAAAGTTTCCTACAGAAAAACTTTATCCGAATAAAGTTTCCTACAGAAAAACTTTATCCGAATAAAGTTTCCTACAGAAAAACTTTATCCGAATAAAGTTTCCTACAGAAAAACTTTATCCGAATAAAGTTTCCTACAGAAAAACTTTATCCGAATAAAGTTTTCTATAGAAAAACTTTATCCGAATAAAGTTTTCTATATAAAAACTTTATCCGAATAAAGTTTTCTATATAAAAACTTTATCCGAATAAAGTTTTCTATATAAAAACTTTATCCGAATAAAGTTTTCTATATAAAAACTTTATCCGAATAAAGTTTTCTATAGAAAAACTTTATCCGAATAAAGTTTTCTATAGAAAAACTTTATCCGAATAAAGTTTTCTATAGAAAAACTTTATCCGAATAAAGTTTTCTATAGAAAAACTTTATCCGAATAAGTTTTCTATAGAAAAACTTTATCCGAATAAAGTTTTCTATAGAAAAACTTTATCCGAATAAAGTTTTCTATAGAAAAACTTTATCCGAATAAAGTTTTCTATAGAAAAACTTTATCCGAATAAAGTTTTCTATAGAAAAACTTTATCCGAATAAAGTTTTCTATAGAAAAACTTTATCCGAATAAAGTTTTCTATAGAAAAACTTTATCCGAATAAAGTTTTCTATAGAAAAACTTTATCCGAATAAAGTTTTCTATAGAAAAACTTTATCCGAATAAAGTTTTCTATAGAAAAACTTTATCCGAATAAAGTTTTCTATAGAAAAACTTTATCCGAATAAAGTTTTCTATTGAAAAACTTTATCCGAATAAAGTTTTCTATAGAAAAACTTTATCCGAATAAAGTTTTCTATAGAAAAACTTTATCCGAATAAAGTTTTCTATAGAAAAACTTTATCCGAATAAAGTTTTCTATAGAAAAACTTTATCCGAATAAAGTTTTCTATAGAAAAACTTTATCCGAATAAAGTTTTCAATAGAAAAACTTTATCCGAATAAAGTTTTCTATAGAAAAACTTTATCCGAATAAAGTTTTCTATAGAAAAACTTTATCCGAATAAAGTTTTCTATAGAAAAACTTTATCCGAATAAAGTTTTGTATAGAAAAACTTTATCCAAATAAAGTTTTGTATAGAAAAACTTTATCCGAATAAAGTTTTCTATAGATAAACTTTATCCGAATAAAGTTTTCTATAGAAAAACTTTATCCGAATAAAGTTTTCTATAGAAAAACTTTATCCGCATAAAGTTTTCTATAGAAAAACTTTATCCGAATAAAGTTTTCTATAGAAAAACTTTATCCGAATAAAGTTTTCTATAGAAAAACTTTATCCGAATAAAGTTTTCTATAGAAAAACTTTATCCGAATAAAGTTTTCTATAGAAAAACTTTATCCGAATAAAGTTTTCTATAGAAAAACTTTATCCGAATAAAGTTTTCTATTGAAAAACTTTATCCGAATAAAGTTTTCTATAGAAAAACTTTATCCGAATAAAGTTTTGTATAGAAAAACTTTATCCGAATAAAGTTTCGTATAGAAAAACTTTATCCGAATAAAGTTTTGTATAGAAAAACTTTATCCGAATAAAGTTTTCTATAGAAAAACTTTATCCGAATAAAGTTTTCTATAGAAAAACTTTATCCGAATAAAGTTTTCTATAGAAAAACTTTCATTAGAATAAAGTTTTGTATAGAAAAACTTAAGTGTGTTTTATACAAATGAAGGCTATCTGGATAATAATTCTAGTTATTGAAAACTATCCAAATAATTGCAATTTATTACATCTTTACTCAAACGTTTTAAAAGATGTAACTGTCAAAACTTTCTGAGTATATTTTTGTAACTTTTAAATTTATATCCGAAATAAAATCGAAAAAATTTGCTGCTTTCCTCTAAAATCATTCAGTAGATCTGTGATCTTTGTGTGGTATTTTCTTTAGATTTAAAATGAAGCTTAACTTTTTTTCTTTCTAACTCATCATCAATCTCTAGCCTCAGCGTCGTTGGCATCATCATTATCGTTAATGTCCATAAATTGATGACATTTGTTGTTGCTGGTTGTTTTTATTATTGTTGTTTTTCTATGTAGATGTTATTGAATTGATTGACTTACATGAATAAATATTTTCTCTTGTAAACCTAGTTTCCATACAAAGATTTTTCCATTTTTTGTTTCAATGTTTGTTCCATTAATGAAAATCAAAGATTGATTGAACAAACTGTTTTGTACGTTCGTCCGTCTGTCTGTCTGTCTGTCTGTCTGTCTGTCTGTCTGTCTGTCTGTCTGTCTATCTATCTGTGTGTGTATGCCACATCACCCTCACCTGTTGTTGCAAATTTCTTGCTATTACTGTCTTTTGTTTGGAAGCCTATTTACTAAATTATATGGACTTGGAAGAGCAGTAAAAGAAAAACCGGATGAGTATGTCGCCAATGTCATCGATCGTCAAACATAAGTAAAATGATTGTTTTGTATGACTCTGTGGCTCTGTGGTATGCACCATGTGATCGCATCACCAATCATTGAATTTTATGCACAATTCGATCTTTGTTTCTTTTTCATCTGTAAAACATCGATCCAATTTTTTTTTTCGTCTCATATTATTTTGTTGTTGGTTGTGTTTTGTTATTTAAAGACGCAATCAAGTTGCAATCAATTTTAAAATATTTTGTTTTTGTCTTTTGTATACTTTTCATATCGCATTGATTGTTTTGTGTGTGCATATGCAACATGTTGCAAACGCAATCAACAATAATTTTTTCTTCTTACCATTATGTTCGTAGTTGAAATTTATAATAAACATGGAAGGTATTTCGATTTATTAGATGATTTGTTTAAGAAAAGCTTTAGTTCAGGAGATTTTAAGCAAGTTTATTTCAAGTAATGCATTCAATTATTTAAGTATTTAATTCTAACAGAAGCGCTTCTTCAAAAATTATGGAAAATCAAATGTAATAAACAGATTTTTTGGTAAAACCAACAAACATTATCAGGGGAGTACGCAAAATGCTTGACAGATCGAAAACAACGAATTACATCGAAATTGTAATACAAAATAAATACGAATTATAGCGTCATGCAAAATATTAATTTAAAGCACATTAAATCTTTTGAAATTTGGGCCAAAAAGATTCATTAAAAAAGCTTGGTTTTACCGTAATTGATGCTTCAGCTAAGATAGTATGGGAATCTCGACAGTATCGAGGGTTTATATTCAAAAAGTGCTATCTACAAATTCATAATTTTACAGGAGAGCGAAATAACTGTTTTTGACATTAACTATAAGAGTAGTTAATAAGATTTGTTTTACAATACCATACAAATTGGGGCTAAGATTTTGTACAAATTAAGTTTTTTTTTAACTCCTTATATTTGCGCTCTATAGTAGATAGCACTTTCTACGAGTTAAAATTTTCTCGTTACAAATACTAAAGCAAGTAAATATCGGGTGTTTTTTATTGAGGTATAGAACTTTAAGTTGGCATCACTTTTTTAACTGGCGGCCATTTTGTCAGCTGTCAAGTGATTAATATTTAGTTTGGTTTGCCATTTCATCATGAACAGGTTGACAAAAGAACAACGCTTGCAAATCGTGCAAATTTATTTCGAAAATAATGGTTCAGTTCGCGAAGTTTACCGCAAGCTCCGTCCATTTTATGGTCGACATAATCGTCCATCAGAGCAATTAATTTGGTTAACCATGTATCGTTTTCGCACTACGTTTACTCTATGTGATAATACGCATCCGCAGCGACGTCGAACAGTGCGCACCGAAGAAAAAATTGCCGCTGTAGAGCAAAGTGTTGAAGAGGACCCGAATGAATCGATTCGCCACCGTGCACAGCAGTTGGAGCTTTGTCTATCAACTTTATGGAAGATTTTGCGCAAAGATCTTGGCTTGCGACCTTACAAGATCCAGCTTGTGCAAGAATTAAAGCCGCGAGACCATGCAATGCGTCGTGATTCTGGTGTATGGGCCGAAAATGAGATTGATCTCGATGCTGATTTTCATCGCAAAATTTTGTTAAGTAATGAGGCTCATTTTTGATTGAATGGCTACGTCAACAAGCAAAATTGCCGCATTTAGAGTGAAGAGAATCCACATGAGACCCTTGAGACGCCATAACATCCACAAAAACTGACTGTTTGGTGTGCTCTATGGGCTGGTGGAGTCATTGGGCCATACTTCTTCCGAAATAATGCTGGAGAGTCAGTTACCATAAATGGAGACCGGTATAGAGACATGATAACCGACTATTTTGTTCCCCAATTGGATGGCATGAATGTGGATGAGTTGTGGTTCCAACAAGACGGCGCTACATGCCACACAGCGCACGTCACAATTGATTTATTGAAGGAAACATTCGATGAGCGCATAATTTCGCGGAATGGACCTGTCAATTGGCTACCAAGATCGTGCGATTTGACACCACTGGATTATTTTCTTTGGGGATATGTGAAGTCGCTCGTCTACGCCAACAAACCAGAAACGTTAGGGGACTTGGAAGCCAACATTCGTGGCGTTATTGCCAACATACGGCCCTATATGCTCGAAAATGTAGTTGAAAATTGGACCTGTAGAATTGGCTTTATTCGAGCCAGCCGCGGCGGCCACATGCCCGAAATCATATTTAAAAATTAATGGCATAAAATTATCCTTCAATTCGAAGTTCTATACCTCTAAAAAAAAACACCCATTAGCATTATTTTAACAACAAAAAAATAAAATATAATGAAAATATCAAAATATCACGAGTTTTAATTAAAATAATAAGTTTTTTGAATAAAACAAGATTTTTTATAATTATATTAATAGAAATCAAGGTATTCTCTTTCTTATATGACCTTTATTTACTATCTGTTAAGGTCAAAGGCCGAGCATATTTTAGAAATTCATGATTACAGTACGTTGTAAGGAATTGTGGTCCATTTTGTTGGTTTATCACCAATTACAACGTATATTTTATAACAATTGCTATTATTTCCACAAATATTTTTAATGTAGATAGCACTATTTTTTGATTATGTGTAGATGGCACAAACTCAATTTATATAAAAAAAATGTTTTAGAATTATTTGTCCTTCTTAAAATTTATATGACAGATAAGCCAAGGAACACGTTTATATTAAAAACCATTTTGGTTGAAAATGTAGATAGCACTTTTTGAATATAAAGCGTCGGTATATTCTTTGGTTGATGCTTCTAGATTCGCCAGTCATTTTATTGCCCTTATTATGCTTTATCTACTTATGAGGTACATAAGCAATTCAATCCCCTGTGGACTGAAATGACAAAGCATGATAAAAAGCAGTGAAATCGGAAGTGGGATCGGCCAGATCTTAAAAATATATATAAAAACCTTTATCTGAGTAAATTGCTTATAGAAAATCTTTATTCGAATAAATTTTTTATATAAAAACTAACAATATTTAATATTGCATTTTAAGAAAAGTTTTAACTGAATACTAAATATTTACAAACACTTGGAGCAATGCCGCCCAAGCTTCTAACTTCCTCAGTTTATCTAAATTACCAGGGGTTCCGACAACACCTCTTTTAGAACATTTTTATAAAGTTTTTTAAAAAGTTAAAATTTTTAATTTTGGAATAAAAATAAAAAGTTAACATATTTGCCCACTGTTAAGTAAACTTACCACCTCATATCTCGAAAACCAATCGTTCCATTTACTTTAAATTTTAAATATATCTTAGACCTTAAAACTAATACACACAAGATTTAATTATAACCGCTCAAGGTTTCGGGTACCGGGCAATAATGGGTTAATAGATAATTGGTTTTCATAGGGAAGCTGCTGTGAAATAATTTTCATTAGAAAATCTAAAACGTTTTTTTATTAAGGCTTTTCAGAGTAATGTTTGCAGAGTTTTGTATAGCTTTTCAGAGTAATGTTTTCTTTATAGAAAAGCTAATATAGCTTTTCTATAAAGAAGAAAAAAATGTTTCTAAATTTTACATGAAATGAAGTTTTCTAGGATATAAAAAACATATTTTTATTAAGGCAACGAAAATACACTCACAAGCTTTTATCAAAAGTACTTTTATAGTCTACATTTTTTTACATATAACCAAAATGTTTGATTAGTTTGATAGTCTTCATAATAATTCAAATCTTATGTTCTTAAACGAGCAATAATTGTATATATATATATATATATATATATATATATATATATATATATATATATATATATATAATATATATGTATATATATATATATATATATAATATACATGTATATATATATATATATATATATATATATATATAATGTGGCTCCATTCGGGCATAATTATATAACTAATCTTATCTTATATTCTTAAACGAGCAATAATTGTATATATATATATATATATATATATATAGAATGACTATCTCGAAAACGGCTCTAACGATTTTGATAAAATGTGAACAGTGGGTATCTTTTTCGATGTATAGGTCGAAGAAGAAGGTACTTTTGGAACCTTTGCCTCTAAGAGGGTAAAAACGGGTAAAAAGGGGAAAAAATCGAAAACTCTATATCTCCTAAAGTAATAGGTATGGAAACAAAATTAAAATTACGTTTTAAACAGCTATGAAAATAAGCGGACAGGTGTTTGGTAATTTTTTGAAACTATTTTCGACAGGGGGTGAAAAAGGGTGAAAATAGTTTTTTTGGTACCTTTTTAACCCACTCTTATATTTTAAACTATAAAATATAGAAAGAAACTTTGTACTGCAATCAATAGATGTGAAAGAAACATTAAATACGTATTTGGTACTTTTTTGGTTTTGGGGCCAAAATGGGTAAAAAAGGGATAAAATGATAACTTAACATCTCAAAAAGTAATATGGATAAGAACATTATGTTAACAGCGTTTTTATAAAATGTACCGAATTCGATTGGTACCAAAGAAGTACCAAATATGCATATGGAACTCTTTAAAATTAGGGGATAAAAAGGGGAAGATTAGTAATGTTATACCTTTTAAACAAATGAATGTTTGTCTGTATGTATGTTCTTTATAGAGTAGTAAGCTGTGAATTCGATCCTGTTATGCTCTTTAGCGTAGATGTTGAAGATAAGACGGTGAAGGTTTTTAAGTTGATAAGACTAATTACTGACAGATGGCGCCACTGAAAATTACTAAAAAATAATAAAATCGTAAACTGTACATCTGATCATGCTATGATCTTTAGCAAAGTAGTAGCGCATGAGCCAGTGAAGGCTTTTTAGTTGGTATGAATAATTTCCGACAGATGGCGCTACTGAAACTTACTCAAAGTCAGTTTAATCGTAAGCTGTACATTTTATCATACTGCAATCTTTAGCAAAGTTGTTGCACATGAGCCGACGAAGGTTTCTTAATTGGTATGAAGAAATTTCGACAGGTGGCGCCACTAAATTTGTTTTAGCAAAGTTTTTGCGCATGAGTCGACGGAGGTTTCTGTTGGTATGAACAATTTCCAAAATTATTAAAATTAGTTAACCTGTAAACTATGCAAACTATGCGTTGCTCGGACAAAATAAATAAAATAATTGAAAATTAACTGAATATTTGTACAATGTCTTTCCTCTAAATTTATTTTAGTACTTTATAAAATAAAATACATAAAAACTTTAAAATTTGCCTCAAAATGCTTATCATAAAGCTCCGAGCAAGGCTCGGTCAACCAGGTACTATTCCTTAATTGTGTTTTTTATAGTTGGTCAAAAATATATTCAAAAATTATAATAATAGTCAAATTTTTTAATAGGTGTGCTTATGTAGTCCAAATTTAAATTCATAGTCCCAATATTAAATCAAAGACCCTATATACATAGTCAAAAAAAATGAATTATTTCTATACGATGGTTCTTATACAATCAAAATGTAGCCAAATTTTAATCGTACTACAAATTTTCAATTGTACTACAAATTTTCAATTGTACTACAAATTTTCAATTCGTAGTACAAACTTGAAGGTGTGGATCTTATATAATCCAAAATTTTTATCATAGTCAGAATGTCTAATTAATTTGAAAATCTTGATAAAATCCGAATTTTTAAATGTGAATTATATTATATTAAAAATTCCTTATCGTAAAAATTTACACACACGGAAGTCTACAGTTGTAGCATTTTACCTAACAAAAATATATAAAAAAAGTAAAAAAAGAAATAATCGTAATAAATATGGACAAAAATCAAATAGTTTTAATTTTCGGAAATAAAAAAATTACAAAAATTTTTTGATCGCACACTAAATTTGTTTTAGGGTTATATTAAGAGACCTTAGGCAATGTAAAATCCGTTCGCATTAATGATTTAACGCGATGCGCGCAGAAGTTATGACGGTTAAAACAACAATTTCTAGAAAAAAAAATTAAAAACTATTTGATTTTTATTAGTTTTATGTTAATTTTGACACAACTTATATATTTGCATGTGTTCTGTCGTTTCATAGCTTATATATGCCTTAACACGAAGAAATAATGCAATTATGCAAGTGAAAAAAAAATTTTAACAATATTTTTTTTGATTTTTTTTACCGCAATTTTCCCGAAATTTTACAAAATGTGAGTCTTAGTGAGATTCAGCTGCCTTGACTTATGGACAAATTTAATTTAAAAGAATTTTTTATTTAAATACAAGTTTTAATAGGTGCATATCTTTCTAAGATATAAAATTCTTATTTGGTCCATAAAATCGTTAATCCTTATAATTTTTTGGTGCGCTTCAAATCTAAGGTAAAGCTTTATTAAAGAATAGTTTTAAGACCATTCCTGATGAATTTTGAGCTCAATTCGCGATGTGCTTCATTGAAATGTTTTCAGATAAAACCTTCGCTTTCTCAATTAATATTGAGATTTTTGACAAACTTTTGATGCAAATCGGTTATAAATGACATCGCTTTCATGACTTTTATGATTTTGTTTCAGTTTGCATTCTAAAACCATTTAAACCAATATGTACTTTTTTGCACGATTTTCAAAATCTTCATAAAATTTTAGCAAACAACGATTTTTTGGTGCGCTTTTGCTTTTAGGTGCTAAATGGCAAAAAACTCGGTTTACGCTGTAGTTTGGAAATTTTCATTCATATTTGCGAGTGTGCTCCACGAAAAACCGGTATTTTGAAAAATTTACGCTCAAAAACTCCTCATTTACACCTGTCGTATGTTATACCTATACAGAGAACATTAACGAGATATATATCAAACGATGCTAAATTGAAAGATCTACAAATCGTTATCTATTTTTTTAAAACTCTTTGAGGCGGCCAAAAAATATGCGATAAAAATTAAAAAGTGGCGAAAACGAGCTTCAAATTTTGGCAGCCATTAAGTAGTATTAGAAGTGACAAAATTAAAATTTAGAGGGAAGTGAATTTATCCCCTAAGTGTGGTGTCTATTTCGTAGAACAACGACTTGGGTCCAAATGTTAAAACAAATGCAGAAGAAGACGAAATATGAAGAAAAACTTGAATGCTTCAATCGATTTTTTAACGTTTTTTTTTTATTTTCATGCCAATTACACTTAGAAGCGCAAATTTGCGCAACTAAGATATTGTGTTCAGTATACAGAAGTTTTTGCGAATTTGAGATCTGTAATTAGATTTTCCGAACTCCTATGGGTACAACAATTATTGGAGTTGAAAGTCGGTTTCAAAGGAATAAAAACTGTTTGATTTTTGCCCATATATATTTTTTATTTTATGAAAATAAAATAATACTTTTTTAATATATTCATTGCGTTTTTTTATTTATTATTAGGAAAATTCTTCTTTGCTACAAATGTAGACATCCAATCGTTTATGTAAGTTTTTTAATCCCGAGCACATAAGGGTTAAAAAACACAATATTTTTTAAAGAAGTTCAAACGTTTTTTTTTTTTGTAGTGAAGTGCAGTCGATACAATAAAGCTTAAAGGGAGTCTGGTTTATTGCTTAAGACCAATGACTTTAAATAACCCCACAAGAAGTAGTCCAATAGTGTTAAACCACAACTTCTTGGAAGCCATTCAATGTCACAATTCCTTGAAATAATGAAATCTCCAAACCTTTCTAGCAATAACTCTATTGTTGCTCGAGCTATGTGATGTGTAGCCCCGTCTTATTGGAACTAGATGTTGTTAAGATAGTTGGTTATCATCGATGTATCCCTCTTATAATTTACAGTACCGATGATTCCACCAGACCAAAAACTACACCAAACTGTCAATCTAGGTGAAAGTAATGGTTGTTCATGAATAATACGGTTTTACAAATGAGCAACTTTTATAAAAACTTGGAAAGCAGCCTAGTGGGGATTATAGACCTAGGTAAGGACCTACAAAAACCATTTTCAAAGATTTCTAAACACATGTAAAAAACTGTTTTCAGGTAGGGCGTAGTACCTTAGTACCTCCAACTCTCACATTTGCAAAGCGATTTTAAAACGTTAAGCGGTTTTGGAAAGCCAAGGTATCAATCTCTTACAATCTGTATGTATAGGGCTTATATTCTAAACCTATTTTGTTTAATACAGTCTTTAAAAGCTAGTTCTATATAGAAAATTAACGAGACATTACTCATTGATATCGGCTAACACTTACAAAAGTTGTTAAACATTTTTCAAAATCAAAAATTTTTGATTGCAAACAAAAAACTTTTTAAATTCATTTCTGGTACATACACTAGTCGGCAGAATTATTTTGACAAACCAGTTGCTTTTCTTCTTTTTTTATTTGCAGTCCTATGCAATTAAAAAAATAAATTTAAAATATTGAAAATGGTAAAAAATATTGTAAATTATTAGAAAACAAAAGACCTTTCATATTTTAAAAGTTTTGTATAATTTCTTTTTAATTGAAACTAAAAAAGGAAATTTTAGACATATTAAAATTTTGATTAAATTTTACAGAGCGTATTTAAAAAAATTGGGAGCTTCTAAGTCAACAAAAATTAATAATAATTATTTAAATTAATCAAAATATATTCTCCTTTAGCATTTAAAACGATTTGGTGGAGGTTCGGAACAGAATCCACCAAGAAATGCAGAAACTCCATTGAAATCTCTTTTCAAGCATTTACGACCTCAATAACCATTTTATCATTTGTTCTTGTCAAATCCGCAGATCTGTTTTGCTTTCCGTATGACTACTTATTTTTTGTTACATAAAAAACTAGACTTTGGGGAAGCCAATCCAGAGTTTTGAACACCAGCCTCTGTTACAAATTTTGTGATCATCTTGCTCTTATGACATGAAGCGTTAACCTGTTGGAAAATTAATGCTTCTCCGATCAATTTATCGCCGGAGGGAAATGCATATTCATTCAATGCTCTTAAATATTGATGATGATGACCGTCAACAGGAACCATGTTTCGTCAACAGGAACCAACCGTCAACAGGAAATATGTCAAAATACTTATGCCACATCCTAAAATTTCCTTTTTTAGTTTCAATTAAAAAAAATTATACAAAACTTTTAAATTATGAAAGATCTTTTGTTTTCTAATATTTTACAACATTTTTGACTGTTTTTAATTTATTTTTTTAATTGCATAGGACCGGAAACAGAAAAAGAAGAAAAACAGCTAGTTTGTCAAAATAATTCTGCCGACTAGTGTACATGTTTACCATGTAAGAACGTAGTACATGGGTTAGTCGGTTTATGAAAAGCTTAATAACTTTAACATTTTTCGTCTGATTTAAAAAGTTTTATGAGCTTTCATATAAGAATAAGCAATAAAAAGCTACTTTAATCAAAAAAGGGTTCAAATTTTGTTTTTTTTTTAGAGGGTCTTAATACAAAAGACACTTTTAATTTTAAATGTGTCAAAAAATTATATGCTATTTTAAAGCGCAATCTGTTTTCTTTGCTTTAAACAAAATTAAAATCGGATGAAAGTGAACCTCATTGGAGAAGATGGTTTTCTTAAAAAATCGCAATCGTTTTCAAGTTGTTTCAATGTAAAATCAGCAATTTCACGACGTTAACGGCTGTCCAATGGCTTTAGTTCTTGCCATGTTGAAACTGTAAACATTACTGTACAATGACAAAAAAAAATACAAATCATGACATAGTAAAAATGGCCGAAACGACATGATTTCTAAAATCATATGATTCAATAAGAATCATATGATTTCTTAATTTCTTACATAATTTCGATTGAAGCATTCAAGTTTTTCTTCATATTTCGTCTTCTTCTGCATTTGTTTTAACATTTGGACCCAAGTCGTTGTTCCACGAAATAGACACCACACTTAGGGGATAAATCCACTTCCCTATAAAATTTTAATTTTGTCACTTCTAATACTACTTAATGGCTGCCAAAATTTGAAGCTCGTTTTCGCCACTTTTTAATTTTTTTCGCATATTTTTTTGGCCGCCTTAACGAGTTTTAAAAAAATAGATAACGATTTGTAGATCTTTCAATTTAGCATCGTTTGATATATATCTCGTTAATGTGCTCTGTATAGGTATAATATACGACAGGTGTAAATGAGGAGTTTTTGAGCGTAAATTTTTCAAAATACCGGTTTTTCGTGGAGCACACTCGCAAATATGAATGAAAATTTCCAAACTACCGCGTAAACCAAGTTTTTTGCCATTTAGCACCTAGAAGCAAAAGCGCACCAAAAAATAATTGTTTGCTAAAATTTTATGAAGATTTTGAAAATCGTGCAAAAAAGTACATATTGGTTTAAATGGTTTTAGAATGCAAACTGAAACAAAATCATAAAAGTCATGAAAGCGATGTCATTTATAACCGATTTGCATCAAAAGTTTGTCAAAAATCTCAATATTAATTGAGAAAGCGAAGGTTTTATCTGAAAACATTTCAATGAAGCACATCGCGAATTGAGCTCAAAATTCATCAGAAATGGTCTTAAAACTATTCTTTAATAAAGCTTTACCTTAGATTTGAAGCGCACCAAAAAATTATAAGGATTAACGATTTTATGGACCGAATAAGAATTTTATATCTTAGAAAGATATGCACCTATTAAAACTTATATTTAAATAAAAAATTCTTTTAAATTAAATT
The DNA here is from genome assembly GCA_933228675.1 of Stomorhina lunata. NCBI lineage: Eukaryota > Metazoa > Arthropoda > Insecta > Diptera > Rhiniidae > Stomorhina > Stomorhina lunata. Next base: position 83,637,480 of record OW121741.1, on the reverse strand, counting down.
TGTCCATAAGTCAAGGCAGCTGAATCTCACTAAGACTCACATTTTGTAAAATTTCGCGAAAATTGCGGTTAAAAAAATCAAAAAATATTGTTAAAATTTTTTTTTCACTTGCATAATTGCATTATTTCTTCGTGTTAAGGCATATATAAGCTATGAAACGACAGAACACATGCAAATATATAAGTTGTGTCAAAATTAACATAAAACTAATAAAAATCAAATAGTTTTTAATTTTTTTTAGAAATTTTTGTTTTAACCGTCATAACTTCTGCGCGCATCGCGTTAAATCATTAACGCGAACGGATTTTACATTCCCTAAGGTCTCTTAATATAACCCCAAAACAAATTTAGTGTGCGATCAAAAAATTTTTGTAATTTTTTTATTTCCTTAAATTAAAACTATTTGATTTTTGCCCATATATATGTATATATATATATATATATATAAATGCATATATATATATATATATATATATATATGCATATATATATATATGCATATATATATATACATATATATATATATATATATATATATATATATATATATATATATATATATATATATATATATATATATATATATATATATATATGCATATATATATATATATATGCAAAAGTTTTGACTTCCAGTTCCTGATATGTTTGTTTGTATGTCTTAAAATAGTATAATTTCAAATCTTTGGTACAGATTTTGTAAAAATTTTATATTGTTTTATTTTTTTTTTCCATCGAAATAACTGTCAAAAATAACAGTTATTTTTACCCGAAAAAATAAGAGTCAAAAATTAACTTTTATTTTTGCTTGAAAAAATAAAAGTTAAAAATATTTTTGCTCCAAAAAATAAGAATCAGATTTAAAAAAAATTGGTCCAAGACTAAAAAAAGGCTATACTTGGTTTTGTTCTCCAAAATTTCCTTGAGGTTGCTTTTTTTTAATCAAATATTTTCGGTCCCTGTGTAATATCAAGTCGAAGGTCCTGATATTGCCTAATTGAGTTTATGCATTAACAAATTTTTGTTTTATTGTAAAACCGTGTTAGTAAAATAAGAAATTTATGGCAATTTTTAACTCCTGTTATAGAAAAAAGTGTAGTTGGATATTGTGTTACAGGTGGGAGAACTGTTTATTTGAAACTTTAAAAAGTTTTATATAAAAAGTTAAAATAGAGTATTACAAAGTCGTTGAGTCCAAGTTTAAAGCAAGTTTACTGGTTTTTATTTTTTGTTCAATATGTATACGAGTATGTATGTATCGGGTATGCAAAGTTAAATTTTATTTTATTTTGTTATTGTTATCTTGATTTAAAAATCTGCTCTCTTTATTTTAGTTTTTGTTTTATTAAATCCTTATTGATGATGAGAATGTTTGAGGATGTTGTTAGTTATGGCGATATTGTCTTTAATTTTTCTTATTTTTTTTATTTCTTGTTTGCTTAAATGACATTGTCAATAATGACAATAATGATGAGAGCAAAAATTGCGATGATATGCAAAGTTGATGCTTAAATTTTATATTTAAAAAAAATGTATTTCCCCTGATAGGTATTGACCACTATTTTTCAAACTGTATCAATTTAATTTAAGATATAGTTTTAAGTATAAAAAATGACTTATGTTTTTAATGAAACATAATTGTATTTCCTTTTAGTTAGGAATATATAAAGAATATTTACAAAAACTTAAGTCAAATATAAGAAAGTAGAAACGGATTTTAAATAACAATATATAAATTAAAGCTTATATTCTTAAACGGATCTTAAAAACCTTAATGGTCAAATCAGTCCCACCATTTTGACACATCATTGGACCCAAGTTCTGAAAAAGCTTTCTCATATACCTACTCATATTTAAGGCTAATTCCGACGAAAGAATTAATTGTCTATATACGATAAACACTCAAACTTCAAGTTATTTTAGTCAAGACATTCCAACATTTTCATATTCAAAATCTTCTGATAGCGCATGTTAACCAAATGAATCTGAATAATGGTCAGAAACAAGTTTCATTAAAATGTTTATTATCAGTGCAGCCAAAAAAAAAAAATTAAGAAAAAAAAGAATGCAACATCTAAAGGAGCAACAGCAGCCAGAACAGCAACAACAGCGAATCAACAATAACAACAACGATGATAATATTCATATGGCAAAACAAACTCCTTCACCATTTTAATTTTCAAAAAGAAATTTATGAATATTTACATTAAAACGTTATTATCTTTAACCAGAATGCCAAACAACTTGCTGCCTGCCTGCCTGCCTGCCTACCTACTCGTACCTACTTACTTACTTAAGGCCTTCCGACAAACGAGCGATGGAGGCGCAGTAAACTAAGGTGAAGTAACCTTTAAATTTAAAACTTCAAACTTAACAAGATAAAGAACGAACATACGTACCTCTCAAACACACACTTAGACATTTGAATACACATACACACAAATCCAAAAATATATGAATATGCCATCAACTGGCCATGGAAGATTATGCGACCATGTGCTGCTCCAGCATTGATCACCAATGAATGAGGGAGCATATTTTGGTCCGAAAGGTATGGCGAAGAATGAAAGGAACACGTAAGAACAAATATTGAAAAATTATACATTTTGATCAGAGAGTTAAACTACGCCATCATTGTTAAAGTCATCAAGCAGCAGCATCATCATCTTCTTAAGCAGCGTCATCATTTTTATCGCTGAAAGGTAACAGAAAAGCAAAAAAATTTAGCATAAAATTGTTGGTGTTAATAATGCGCCAATCGGAAATATAAATACCCTACAAGCTCTATACAGTTTTCTATAGAAAACTTTATACGGATAAAGTTTTTCTATAGAAAACTTTATACGGATAAAGTTTTTCTATAGAAAACTTTATACGGATAAAGTTTTTCTATAGAAAACTTTATACGGATAAAGTTTTTCTATAGAAAACTTTATACGGATAAAGTTTTTCTATAGAAAACTTTATACGGATAAAGTTTTTCTATAGAAAACATTATACGGATAAAGTTTTTCTATAGAAAACTTTATACGGATAAAGTTTTTCTTAGAAAACTTTATACGGATAAAGTTTTTCTATAGAAAACTTTATACGGATAAAGTTTTTCTATAGAAAACTTTATACGGATAAGGTTTTTCTATAAAAAACTTTATACGGATAAAGTTTTTCTATAGAAAACTTTATACGGATAAAGTTTTTCTATAGAAAACTTTATACGGATAAAGTTTTTCTATAGAAAACTATATACGGATAAAGTTTTTCTATAGAAAACTTTATACGGATAAAGTTTTCATATAGAAAGCTTTATACGGATAAAGTTTTTCTATTAAAAAAACTCTTCTATATAAAAACTTTATACGGCTAAAATTTTCTATATAAAAACTTTATGCGGCTAAAACTTTCTATATAAAAACTTTATGTGGCTAAAATTGTCTATATAAAAACTTTATGCGGCTAAAATTTTCTATAAAAAAACTTTATGCGGCTAAAGTTTTCTATAGAAAAACTTTCTCCGAATAAAGTTTTCTATAGAAAAACTTTATCCGAATAAAGTTTTCTATAGAAAAACTTTATCCGAATAAAGTTTTCTATAGAAAAACTTTATCCGAATAAAGTTTTCTATAGAAAAACTTTATCCGAATAAAGTTTTCTATAGAAAAACTTTATCCGAATAAAGTTTTCTATAGAAAAACTTTATCCGAATAAAGTTTTCTATAGAAAAACTTTATCCGAATAAAGTTTTCTATAGAAAAACTTTATCCGAATAAAGTTTTCTATAGAAAAACTTTATCCGAATAAAGTTTTCTATAGAAAAACTTTATCCGAATAAAGTTTTCTATAGAAAAACTTTATCCGAATAAAGTTTTCTATAGAAAAACTTTATCCGAATAAAGTTTTCTATAGAAAAACTTTATCCGAATAAAGTTTTCTATAGAAAAACTTTATCCGAATAAAGTTTTCTATAGAAAAACTTTATCCGAATAAAGTTTTCTATAGAAAAACTTTATCCGAATAAAGTTTTCTATAGAAAAACTTTATCCGAATAAAGTTTTCTATAGAAAAACTTTATCCGAATAAAGTTTTCTATAGAAAAACTTTATCCGAATAAAGTTTTCTATAGAAAAACTTCATCCGAATAAAGTTTTGTATAGAAAAACTTTATCCGAATAAAGTTTTCTATAGAAAAACTTTATCCGAATAAAGTCTTCTATAGACAAACTTTATCCGAATAAAGTTTTCTATAGAAAAACTTTATCCGAATAATGTCTTCTATAGAAAAACTTTATCCGAATAAAGTTTTCTATAGAAAAACTTTATCCGAATAAAGTTTTCTATAGAAAAACTTTATCCGAATAAAGTTTTCTATAGAAAAACTTTATCCGAATAAAGTTTTCTATAGAAAAACTTTATCCGAATAAAGTTTTCTATAGAAAAACTTTATCCGAATAAAGTTTTCTATAGAAAAACTTTATCCGAATAAAGTTTTCTATAGAAAAACTTTATCCGAATAAAGTTTTCTATAGAAAAACTTTATCCGAATAAAGTTTTCTATAGAAAAACTTTATCCGAATAAAGTTTTCTATAGAAAAACTTTATCCGAATAAAGTTTTCTATAGAAAAACTTTATCCGAATAAAGTTTTCTATAGAAAAACTTTATCCGAATAAAGTTTTCTATAGAAAAACTTTATCCGAATAAAGTTTTCTATAGAAAAACTTTATCCGAATAAAGTTTTCTATAGAAAAACTTTATCCGAATAAAGTTTTCTATAGAAAAACTTTATCCGAATAAAGTTTTCTATAGAAAAACTTTATCCGAATAAAGTTTTCTATAGAAAAACTTTATCCGAATAAAGTTTTCTATAGAAAAACTTTATCCGAATAAAGTTTTCTATAGAAAAACTTTATCCGAATAAAGTTTTCTATAGAAAAACTTTATCCGAATAAAGTTTTCTATAGAAAAACTTTATCCGAATAAAGTTTTCTATAGAAAAACTTTATCCGAATAAAGTTTTCTATAGAAAAACTTTATCCGAATAAAGTTTTCTATAGAAAAACTTTATCCGAATAAAGTTTTCTATAGAAAAACTTTATCCGAATAAAGTTTTCTATAGAAAAACTTTATCCGAATAAAGTTTTCTATAGAAAAACTTTATCCGAATAAAGTTTTCTATAGAAAAACTTTATCCGAATAAAGTTTTCTATAGAAAAACTTTATCCGAATAAAGTTTTCTATAGAAAAACTTTATCCGAATAAAGTTTTCTATAGAAAAACTTTATCCGAATAAAGTTTTCTATAGAAAAACTTTATCCGAATAAAGTTTTCTATAGAAAAACTTTATCCGAATAAAGTTTTCTATAGAAAAACTTTATCCGAATAAAGTTTTCTATAGAAAAACTTTATCCGAATAAAGTTTTCTATAGAAAAACTTTATCCGAATAAAGTTTTCTATAGAAAAACTTTATCCGAATAAAGTTTTCTATAGAAAAACTTTATCCGAATAAAGTTTTTTATAGAAAAACTTTATCCGAATAAAGTTTTCTATAGAAAAACTTTATCCGAATAAAGTTTTCTATAGAAAAACTTTATCCGAATATTGTTTTCTATGGAAAATTAGAAAAGTATAGATAATCGAATATAAAAAAGTATAGATAATCGAATTATATTTTTCCATAGAAAATAATATTCGGATAAAAGTTTTCTATAGAAAACTTTATACGGATAAAGTTTTTCTATAGAAAACTTTATTCGGATGAAGTTTTTCTATAGAAAACTTTATTCGGATGAAGTTTTTCTATAGAAAACTTTATTCGGATGAAGTTTTTCTATAGAAAACTTTATTCGGATGAAGTTTTTCTATAGAAAACTTTATTCGGATGAAGTTTGTCTATAGAAAACTTTATTCGGATGAAGTTTTTCTATAGAAAACTTTATTCGGATGAAGTTTTTGTATAGAAAACTTTATTCGGATGAAGTTTTTCTATAGAAAACTTTGTTCGGATGAAGTTTTTCTATAGAAAACTTTATTCGAATTAAGTTTTTCTATAGAAAACTTTATTCATATGAAGTTTTTCTAAAAAAAACTTTATTCGGATGAAGTTTTTCTATAGAAAACTTTATTCGGATGAAGTTTTTCTATAGAAAACTTTATTCGGATGAAGTTTTTCTATAGAAAACTTTATTTGGATGAAGTTTTTCTGTAGAAAACTTTATTCGGATGAAGTTTGTCTATAGAAAACTTTATTCGGATGAAGTTTTTCTATAGAAAACTTTATTCGGATGAAGTTTTTCTATAGAAAACTTTATTCGGATGAAGTTTTTCTATAGAAAACTTTATTCGGATGAAGTTTTTCTATAGAAAACTTTATTCGGATGAAGTTTTTCTATAGAAAACTTTATTCGGATGAAGTTTTTCTATAGAAAACTTTATTCGGATAAAATTTTGCTATAAAAAACTTTATTCGAATAAAGTTATTCTACAAAAAAAACTTTATTGGGATAAAGTTTTTGTATAGAAAACTTTAGATAATCCTTATCCGAATAAAGTTTTCTATAGAAATTGTCTATAAAGTTCTAGATCTGAATAGAATTTCCTATTGAACGCCTTATAAGGGTCAAAAAAGTTTTAGTATCCGGTATACCCACCAATTAATAGCAGATAATATACAAATTATAAAAATATCATAAGAAGCTAAGAAAAAAAACTCATACATATTTTTAAAATAAGCCGCCATTAAACAAAAGAACATGATGAGAAAAATAAGAAAAAAAAAGTAAATAATTTTGAAGGTGCAGGAGGATAATGTGGACAATATAAAAATGGTGGTATCAACTTTGCAACAAGGTAATTTCAATTTTATGTTTAACCAACTTTAAACAAAATTTAAAAGGCAACGTAAAAAAATGTAAAAGATCAAAAAACTACAACAGCAACAACAAAAAATCTGAACTGAACAATATTCATTTTAATATCTTTTCAATCCAATAATCATTGTAAGCTTCTGAGTCTGAAGTTAATATCAGGTCAAAAAGAAATATTTCATTCCTACACACACACACTCGTACACTTGAATAGGCCAATAGCGATGATGATGATGCCGTTGCTGATGATGATGATGATGACGAGGACTATGATGCATATAAAACAAAGATATTGATTGTGCTGCTGATGCCGATGATGATGAGGATGGTGCGACATCGGGGAAACTTATTCTTTTTTATGAAAAGTTCAGGCTTAAAGGCTGAAAGTTTTGATATGTTCTGTTTAATTTTTATTCAATTTTTTGTGCCTCCTTTCCATTCCTTCTGCCGTTTTATGAAAACATATCCGTTGTTGTTCTTTCTCCCTTTTAAGTTTGAGTCCAACATTATTCGCAACCATGGACGTGGCTGATGATAATAACAATGTGATATGTATGAATGGTATGGTCATTGGTGAAGAGCATGTTGTTGGTGGATGCTATTGATGGTATGCAGTAAAATTTCTACTACTACAACATCTGACCGACCACTTATGAAGGTGTACAAAACATTCAAGCAACTGCAATAGCAACAACAACAAATCTACCACATACTTGACCATTTAAACATTTGCACTCGCACTCACATGCACATTTTTTACCTTTTTATGCGATACGCAAAAATAATCAAAGAAACAGCAACAGCAACAACAACAACAGAAGCAGCAGCAACAAAAATCCAGTCAACAACATCCAATATTACTTGGTATTCGGTTTTAACAACTCTCCTTCTGCTGCTTGATTTTATGCCTCTAGTCTGTGCCATCATTTCTGCGGCATGAAAGGCAGTAACATAAGCAACAACAACAACAACAATTGCAACAACAAACAACACAATTCTGTACTCACATTTACATGTACAAATATGAAATCCATAAATCTCGCTAATAACCAATCCAAGAGGGAAGCAGCAGCATCAGAAGAAGAAGAAGTAGAAGTAATGTGGAAAATGCAAATTGCTCATGTCATATGTTATGGCCATAAAATATATGGACAACAAAAATAACAACAACAGCAGCATCATCATAAACAGGACTCGGTTTCGAAAGGATAGTGATGTTTAGTTTTATTCGAGTCATTGTAAGATACATAATTATACTCATCACCATAGGTGGAAAGGAAATAATGGTCTGAAATCCACCTTTTAGTATACCAATCGACTTAGAATCACTTTTGAGTTGTTTTAACGATGTCCGTCCGGCTGGCTGGCCGGTTATCCATGTAAGTTTGTTATCATTCTACAGGTCGTAACTTTAAAGATAATTTGATGAAATTTATCACAGGCTCATATTTTGGTCCAAGGACGATGTTTATACTTTTTGGGCGAAATAGAATGACTATTTCGGGTACCTCCCATAGGGATGCCTTCCCGGAATATAGTTTTTGGTTCTTTACAGGCAGAAATTTAGTTGTATTTTAATAGTATTCAGCACAAATATTGATTATGATAATCTTAATCAGTAAACCAAATTTTGTAGAAATCGGCCCATATTTGACTATACCTCCCATACAAGACACATTCTCAAAAGACGTTTATATACACTAAGAGAAAAATGACGATCTGATTTCAAGAAAAAAAATCTACAATATAAGATTGCGAAATCTTGAATTTTCAATCCTGAAAATATAGCCAGTAAGATTTATATTCTTAAATTTAAGAATAAATTCTTAGTTATGAGAATACAATCTAAAAATAACATGCAATTTGTTTGCTTTTAAGATTTTAATCTTATTATAAGATTTTAAATCTTAATTTGAGATCGTATTCTTTATTTTAAGATTGTGATCTTGATTTCAAGATTTTATTCTTATTTTGAAGATTGTAAGTTCTAATCTTAAGATCGTATTCTTGATTTTGGAGATTTGTGTGCTTGTTTTAGGGAAATTTCTCAGTATTTTGTCATAAATTGTAATCCGCCGACCAAAGTAGTTGCGAAAAAGTGAAAAACTAATTTTTTGAGAAAAAATATAAATTTAATAAGAAATATAAATGGAAAACCTTAATCCAAATGAAGTGATCCTTTTAAATATTTCAATAGAAGGCAATTTAGTTCCGGTGTGTGATGCGGAGTATGAAATGAACTGCCCTTCACAAGAAATTTCATGAGATTTCTTGGACGATGACGCGTTGCTGAAAAATCTTTTGAAAGAATTCGATCTGGAATGGGTTTTTCCGTACCTGCAGCGTAAGTTTTTCATCACACATAAGTAAATTTCTTTATAAAAAATTATATTAATTTAATTTGTTTCAGGCTCAAATGTAACTTTTAGAAGTCTGCAGTATATGAAAGCAGTGAAAAATTATTTGTCTGGATAAATAAACAGGTTTTAATATTTTATTTAGAAAGTAAATTAAACCACTAATAGTTTTGTCCTTTAGTTTGAAATTGATGAAGATACACTTTCGATGCCGTCGATGGTAGGTCAGTAGGTCAGACAAGGTAAAAGTATTAGATAATTACTTAATACATTAAAATGTGTACAAAACATAAAATATTTTCGTTTATTTATATAGGATTTAGCTTCATTATTGAATGAATCAGTAAGTGGCAAAAACATCCTAGAATTTTATGCTTCACGCAAAGATTTAAACAATAACTATCGTGATGATCTGATCCAGATTATAGTACATCAAATTCTAAAAAAGGATCTCACACTTCATCCTCACGATTTCCAAGATATATTGACAGAAATATGCACACTTTTTAAAACGGAAGATGAAGTCAAGGTATTTTTAGGATACAATTTTTTACTAACTACCTACCCAGTAAAACTTTTCATTACCAAATAATGAGTTAAACAGTTAAACTATTGAACACGAACTACTTACTCATTCGCTGTTTAAGTCATTACATTAACATGGGGATGTCATTGGAGGCAAGTACTTACCAATTGCAGAAAATTAATGACTTGGGTAAGCAATTTGAAAACAACAACAACAACAGCAACAACTTTTATGTTGTTGTTTTATTAAAAACATATATTTTTAAACGAAATACAAAATTTTTTTTTATGGTCCCATGGGGGCTCGAACCCAGACCCTCCGACTGCTAGGCAGAGACTCTTCCACTGAGCTACTTCATATGTTGAAAACTTAGCAGCTTATAATTAATATAAACAATTTTTATTTCTAGATTCAAAATCATGTGAAAATAACTTTGTTTTTCCCTGCTTTTTTTTGCTTTGTTGTAATTTTAAAAAAATATTTTTATACGATTTTTTGTAATTATTTTAAAACTTTTTTAAAATTATTTGAGGAGGTGTGTGTCCACAGTTGAGATGATGAGAGGATGACCCAGATAAGTTGGGCTTACCAAGTTAAGACCAATTAGAATCGTGTTTGGTATTCAACATCCCCTAGATTATCAAAATTGACTCATGATGGTATTTTTCATTAACGTGAGTTAGTTTTCCAAATTTTTTTTACAGAAGATAATATTTAAGTTCTTAAAATTCAAAAATCATTTAAAAAGACTCTTTTAATAAAAAAAAAAGCTAAAAAAAATTGTTGCCCTTGGTGGGATTTGAACCGGGGCCATTCAGTTTAAATTACCATCTTAATTACAAATAAGTACTTCTGTAATAACTTATTATTTATTCGGATGGTATGTTGTAGTCGTGACAAGGTAACCAGTTATCAGAGTACTTGCCATTACCAAAGTTTTGCTGGGTATAATCTAAAATAAATAAATCAAAATTTTAAAATATAGGAATACTATTACATTCCTCGAAAGGGGACAGAATAATAAAAAATGTGTTTTATTTTATCACCAAATACGAATATTATAATAAGAAAAAACGTGCTTAAAATAAGATTTTCTGCTTGAAATCGAAACTTTTTCTGCTTGAAAGTAGAGTAAATGCGAAAAATCTTATTTTAAGAAAAAATCTTATTTTTCAAGATTGTTTGTAAGATCGCAATCTTGAAAACGGACCAATAGTTTGCTCAACTTTGGCTCAGTGTAGAGGCCACTGTGTTAAAAATAGGCATGTTTTCAAAAACTGTTTGATAAAAAAATTAATTTTTTAATTGAATCCTTTATTAATGTATTTGCATATGTATTTAATTGACTTATAAAACACCAATCATATTACCAATATTTGTGCATCCGTTTTTCTATTTTAGATATATTAAAAAAAGAGGTCGTAAAAGTGGGCATGGTAAATTTTTCTTAATATATAATCCTAACTTGGACTAAAAAAAACATTTACAAAGAAAAAATGTCTTCATTGGTCCAGCCGTTTTTAAGATATACAATTTTAAAGAAAAGGGTAATTCCCCGTTGGTCCATTTTCAAAAAACTGAAAAAGCGAAAAACCATCCTATAGTATGAAAATATCCACACTTAAAACTTTAATTAATTAGGCTAAATCGTCATTTTTAATATATGACTTATATGGGTCACGCCCATTTGAGATTTCCAACAAAAAAAAAAAAAAAAACGTACCCACCGGTAGCTTCTTTTATACTGTAAAAATTAAAGAAAAATCGGTCGACTCGGTCATCCATATTTGTCATTTTTAATATTTTACTTATATGGGAGGGGTCACGCCCTCTTGATATTTCAAAAAAAAACTGATCTAGTTTACCCAATGGTTACACCTTAACATACTGCCAAAATTTCAGAAAAATCGGTCCGCTCGGTCATCTATATTTGTCATTTTTAATATATGAGTTATATGGGAGGGGTAACGCCCACTAAAGATTTCTGAAAAAACCCTTGCCTATTTTAAGCACCGGTCACACCTTACCATACTGTCAAAATTATAGAGAAATTGGGCCGCTAGGTCATCCATACTTGTCATTTTCAATATTTTACTTATATGGGAGGGGTCATGCCCACTTGAGATTTCAGAAAAAAACCTAGACTATTTTAACCACCGGTCACACCTTACCCCACTGTCTAAATTTCAGAAAAATCGGTCGGTTGGATCATCCATATTTGTAATTTTTAAAATCTGACTTATATGGGAGGGGTCACGCCCACTTGAGATTCCAGAAAAAAACCTACACTATTTTAACCACCGGTCACACCTTACCCCTCTGTCTAAATTTCAGAAAAATCGGTCGGTTTGATCATCAATATTTGTATGTTTTAAAATCTGACTTATATGGGAGGGGTCACGCCCACTTGAGATTTGAAAAAAAAAAAAATCTGGCCTATTTTGCATTGGTCACACCTTAACATAATGTCAAAATTTCAGAAAAATCGGGTCTCTCGGTCGCCTATATTTATTGTTTTTATTATGTGAGTCATATGGGAGGGGTCACGCCCACTTGAGATTTCTGCCAAAACTCTTGCCTATTTTAACCACGGGTCACACCTTGCCATACTTTCAAAATTTGAGAAAAATCGGCCATCTCGGTCATTCATAATTGTTATTTTTAATATACGAGTTATATGGGAGGGGTCACGCCCACTTGAGATTTCTGCAAAAACTCTTGCCTGTTTTAACCACGGGTCACACCTTGCCATACTGTCAAAATTTCAGAAAAATCGGTCATCTCAGTCATTCATATTTGTCATTTTTAATATATGAGTTATATGGGACGGGTCACGCCCACTTGATATTTCGAAAAAAATAGCCTATTTTAACCACCGATCACACCTTACCATACTGTCAAAATTTCAGAAAAATCGGGCCGATCTGTCATTCATTTTTTGTCATTTTTATTATATGAGTTATATGGGAAAGGTCACGCCCACTTGAGATGTCGAAAAAAAAAATTAGCCTATTTTAACCACCAATCACACTTTACCATACTGTCAAAATTTCAGAAAAATCGGGCCTATATTTTGCCAATATTTGTCATTTTTAATATATGAGTTATATGGGAGGGGTCACACCCACTTGAGATTTCGAAAAAAAAAATTAGACTATAGTCACCACCGGACAGACCACACTACACTGTCAAAATTTTAGCAAAATCGGTCCGGTAGTTTCGGAGATCCTTCCCAACAAACAACATACAAACAGACGCGGACATTTTTTTTATAGATATAGATAAATAATTGAAAGAGCTATACGCTCCAAAAGCTTTTCTACTTCGGAGGTGGTCTACTTTGACTCACTCTGTGTAAACACAGCGTAGCCATAAATCCAAAATTTAAAAAACTTGGGTCCTCCTTAACAATTCTCTTATACATACTGATGCAATTAGACCAGAGATAGGCACAAATACATAAACATTTTGAGTCTGTGTGTGTGAGAAAAATTTTGTAAACAAACGAGCGTTCTCCCGACCCCTTCAGTAATTTTTCAACAAGCAAACAACCAACCGTCTTGGTTGGATGCTAGTGATCAACTAAATTAAGAAAACACAACCATATGTTACAAATGCTCGACTAAGATTAAATTGTGTAGTTTTTTCGTAATTTGAGAATAACTACAAATACGTGAGACTCTCAAGAGCGAATTTATATGCATGTGAAGCGCGCTCACGCACAATGCCTATGCCAGAATTAGACTTACAGTTTAGAAGATACAGATATATTACCAATTTTTTTTTTTTTTTTTGTTTTAGTGAGTTTCAGTTTTGTGAGACAGTCCGATTATTAAACGTCAGCAAGATTTTCTAGGTCTCCAAATAACTAAGAGCTAAGAGTTAGTCCCCTAACAAAGCTTCCGATAAAGTAATTTGTCACAACTTTCAGTCGAACCGCGTGCATTCGAAATAAACAGTGTCTTGCAGTGTCAGACTCATATAAAAATACATCGCATCTCGACAGTGCTTTAATCTGTGTAAATGTATCTATCTAAACGAAGCCAGATCTGTCTATCAATTACAGATTTTTTCTAATTAGGACCATGGCTCAGGGGATGACCCCTACTTATGCTTTGTATTGTGTTGGGTCTAGGAAAATAGGTTGTGGGAAGGAGCTTAGAGGGAGTAGTATTCTGGACATTAGATTTGAATTTTTCTTTATTACACTTGTCAGGAAAAACATCTGCGGAAATTAAATTTCACATACTGTACGAACCAATTTTGTCATCATACTGATGTAATCTAACGGATTGACCTGTGTAGAGCAAGAATGTTCGTTTGAAGCACCAGCCTATACACTATAAAAAAAACAAGGCACTTGAAAGCTTTTTTCAAAATGTGCTTAGTCCAACGAACGTCACATTGAATTTTAATGCCCAGAACCTCATCCGATTCCTGAATATTTACACCATCTATGAATACAGATGAAGGAAGATCTGGCGTACATTTATGCGTGAGCATACAAAAGTGAGGGTTAAGTGCATTAAAGTCGACACTAATCGCACGACCCCATTAAGAGATGTTTTGTCTCATAACCTTAATCAGTAAAACCCTTGGTCTATGAGTGTCTTATGCAAAACAGTGAATGGATGAAGGCAAACCATCAAATTATGCTTCATTTCTAGTTGTAATGCGATCCCAAGTCTTGTTAACTCGTCTGCTCTACAGTTACCTGGTCTTGTTGCGAGATTTGCGGTAATCCATGGCTTATTTCAGAAATACAGAGTCTAAATGACAGGAAGTTACGTCTCAGACAGTCGCCTACTTCATTAATAAATCCCGTAACTCTTGTACAATTTCAGCTGTAGGGGATTGGATCAGACCCCAAAGCCAATCTTATTATTGAGTGAAAATCCATCAATATAGCCGTCAATACAGCCCTTAACCGGAGTTTCGCATACCAAAATTTCGCCCTATGTATGCTAAAGTATATTCAATGATACCTCTTTATATTAGGTATTAATCTAATTAGTAAAATTAGTCTAAAAGTTAATTTTATCCAATACTATAAGACATAGTAGAAGGAAGTAGTTCCCACATAACAATCCAGTTGGAACAAGGGGTACTTTTCTCAGACAATGAGCTGCATCCGATTCTATTTGTAGACTTATTGAAATGGACCTACGTTTTAACTCCAGCTCCGAGCGGCAAATGCATTAGTTAGAGAAGTTTTACATAGCCTTGTACTCAATAACCAGTGGCTAGCTGAGTTATGAGGTGAACCGCTTTTTTTAAATTTTAATTTTTTTCAAGTGGGTCTGGCCGGGGATCGAACTTGGGGCCTCTGGTATGCTAGGCGGATGACTTACCTGCTATACCATGGAGGTTCACTCTAAGACATTGTACGGGAAATTAAATTCAGCTCAAGGATATAGACTTTATAGGATTTTACTCTTCTGGTAAAAAGAACTAATTCAAGAAGAGTCCTCTGTAGGGTCACTAAGTCTACAAAGATTCAAGAGCATTTTGCTGTAAATGCCTGTAGAGTTTGTATGTCGTTCTTTTCTAATATCTTCATCTTCATCACAAAACCACACAAAAAGCTCAGCATAGAATATTTTTTTTTTCAAAAACCGATAAGGATACTGACGAGATGTTGATGGACAAAAATTATTCCAGTTTGGTTGCTTTAGAAGCCGCTACTTTTTGTTCAAGGAGAATGACCATAAAACAACATTTTGGGAATTCACATTTGCGGCGATAAATATGTATAAGTAATACGAATTCATTTGTACGACTAAACGATTAATCGATTTAAAAATTAATCTTAAGTATAACACTAAACAAAAATATGGGGATTTGTAGCAACTTAAATATGGTTGGTTGAATGGTCCCCATGTTCGGACATCGTCATCATAACAACATGAACGGGGGTAGAGAACTTTAAACTAAGCACAATTCCTGGCCAAAAAGGATGTTGTGGAGTCTATAGAGCGAAATCACGTGACATACATATGACAGCATTCATGGCTGCCGTTTTATTAAGCATTTGCTGGAATATGAATGTTATCATTGTGTGTGTTTTGCAACACCTCCTCCTCTTCTTCATAGCCTTGATCGGGGGTTTCTTGTTTAATCCTATTTTGCCTATTTTCAATATTTTAGTATGTATTTGTATTTGTGTAATACTATATTGGGTTGATGTTGGATTACAATTTGGTTTTTGTACATAATCATAATGCATGCGTTATGTATTTTGATGTCGAGGTGTGTAGCAGTTTAAAGTACATGCACTCATGCATAAGTAGAGGTAAATCAGGGACGTATCATTAGAGGCTGAATATCTTATGTCGAAATTTTTAGGGGATTCTATATTTAAGTTACTAGCATTTTTCAATTTTAAAGCTTTAACATAAATGTATTTAAAGTATTGCTTTTAAAGACCCCACCCCTGTTAAGAGGGGGCTTTAGTTAATGTGGATGTATGATATCCTTGTAGCCTGATTGCTAAATATTTTCCTAAACAAACTAACAAACCCATAACTCCCTCTGCTAATTCTTCATTTCAGGTCTGTACAACGTTATAGAACAAGAGTACTTTTTATTGATAGCCATTTTGAACTATTTAAATTAATAAATAATCCAATTTTCTACTCGTATTCTAAAAAGTTTTGCTTGAAATTGGGAAGACCAATATCCTTCCATGGACCTCAAAGTTCAAGATATATTCTGTCTTTTTTAACGATTGTCCGATAGTAAGGATGGTAAATGTTTTTTATAGAAAAGTTAACGGTGGGAAGAGTTTTCTATATAGAAAAGTTGACGGTGGGAAGAGTTTTCTATATAGAAAAGTTGACGGTGGGAAGAGTTTTCTATATAGAAAAGTTGACGGTGGGAAGAGTTTTCTATATAGAAAAGTTGACGGTGGGAAGAGTTTTCTATAGAGAAAAGTTGACGGTGGGAAGAGTTTTCTATATAGAAAAGTTGACGGTGGGAAGAGTTTTCTATATAGAAAAGTTGACGGTGGGAAGAGTTTTCTATATAGAAAAGTTGACGGTGGGAAGAGTTTTCTATATAGAAAAGTTGAGGTGGGAAGAGTTTTCTATATAGAAAAGTTGACGGTGGGAAGAATTTTCTATATAGAAAATTTGACGGTGGGAAGAGTTTTCTATATAGAAAAGTTGACGGTGGGAAGAGTTTTCCATATAGAAATGTTGACGGTGGGAAGAGTTTTCTATATAGAAAAGTTGACGGTGGGAAGAGTTTTCTATATAGAAAAGTTGACGGTGGGAAGAGTTTTCTATATAGAAAAGTTGACGGTGGGAAGAGTTTTCAATATAGAAGAGTTGACGGTGGGAAGAGTTTTCTATATAGAAAAGTTGACGGTGGGAAGAGTTTTCTATATAGAAAAGTTGACGGTGGGAAGAGTTTTCTATATAGAAAAGTTGAGGTGGGAAGAGTTTTCTATATAGAAAAGTTGACGGTGGGAAGAATTTTCTATATAGAAAATTTGACGGTGGGAAGAGTTTTCTATATAGAAAAGTTGACGGTGGGAAGAGTTTTCCATATAGAAATGTTGACGGTGGGAAGAGTTTTCTATATAGAAAAGTTGACGGTGGGAAGAGTTTTCTATATAGAAAAGTTGACGGTGGGAAGAGTTTTCTATATAGAAAAGTTGACGGTGGGAAGAGTTTTCTATATAGAAAAGTTGACGGTGGGAAGAGTTTTCTATATAGAAAAGTTGACGGTGGGAAGAGTTTTCTATATAGAAAAGTTGACGGTGGGAAGAGTTTTCTATATAGAAAAGTTCACGGTGGGAAGAGTTTTCTATATAGAAAAGTTGATGGTGGGATGAGTTTTCTATAGAAAAGTTGACGGTGGGATGAGTTTTCTATAGAAAAGTTGACGGTGGGATGAGTTTTCTATAGAAAAGTTGATGGTGGGAAGGGTTTTCTATAGAAAAGTTGACGGTGGGAAGAGTTTTCTATAGAAAAGTTGACGGTGGGAAGAGTTTTCTATAGAAAAGTTGACGGTGGGAAGAGTTTTCTATAGAAAAGTTGACGGTGGGAAGAGTTTTCTATAGAAAAGTTGACGGTGGGAAGAGTTTTCTATAGAACAGTTGACGGTGGGATGAGTTTTCTATAGAAAAGTTGACAGTTGGATGAGTTTTCTATAGAAAAGTTGACAGTGGGATGAGTTTTCTAAAGAAAAGTTGACGGTGGGATGAGTTTTCTATAGAAAAGTTGACGGTGGGATGACTTTGCTATAGAAAAGTTGACGTTGTGATGAGTTTTCTATCGAAAAGTTGACGGTAAGAAGAATCTGACGGTGGGTAGATTCTTCCAGTAGGCGGGCCAAATATTTACCTCTTGCGTTCTTGTAAAGCAGCCCGTCTACAATATCCAACTTTTCATTATTCATGATTATTTGTATTGTCTTTAATTTTACTTCTACTTGTACAGGAGCTATCCTCTTCTCTAACTCATGATACGATTTTGTCATTAGTATTTTTTTAATAAATTTTTTATTCATATAAATTTATACCTGAAACGTGCTGATAAACATATATGCACCATATCGGAGCAGGGGGAAGTTATTCTAAAGGATTATGCATTGATTCTGTCCTCATCTGTGGTGTATGGCTTCTCGTGTTTGTGTAGTTTATGTGCCGCTTTCATTTGTTGGAGATGTTGCATGGTGCTGCTGCCGTTGCTCCTACTCCTGCTTCTGATGATGTTTTTGTTTTAGTTTATGACCAAGTTGGTATTTTATGCAAAGTTGTTTTAGTTGGTTTTTGATTTTTATTAACATTGTGAACATTATATCAACTGTGTAGTGAAACACAGTGGAACGAGTGACAGTTGGATGTAAATTAAGGCGATAAGCAAAATATTGATGATGAAATGGTTTATTCTGAGTGCCTGCCTGCCAGTCGGTTAGTCTGTCTTCCTTGTTTGTATAATCTGCAGTGATTTTGCATAAGTAATTTTATTCGAAATTGGATTATTACTTTAAGAAAATTTAGATTATGCTAGTAAATCTAATGGAAAAGATTTGTTTTCAAAAAGAGATCTCGTTAATTTACGAACCCCTGTATCCATTTAAGCAAGTCGGGATAAGGTACTGAAAAATATGGCTCGGAAATTGGCAACCAATTTCTACAAGTCAAGTTATAATTTTTATCTCTATCATTCACAAGATAGGATCCTAATACATATTATGTTTGTTCCCGTACTCTAACGAAACTACCCAAAACAGTCCGAAGTTGTCAGAAGTTACTCAAAAAACAACAATTTGAGTAAGTTTGGGTTGTTTCGTTAGAGTACGGGAACAAACCTATTATAAGTTAGAAAACATTGAATATATAGCCTAAATATGAAAGTCTGAGGCTTATTAGAGTAACAAAATTATTGAAGGGCAATGGTTCTGAGCGGTTTTAACATGTCAAAACACAGACTAAGTTTGTGGACACATTTACTATGAAAAATAAAGAAGAAATGATAATATAATCTTTTAATATCGATTATGACATTAACATTTTCCTATCAAATTTCAAAGCAATAAATTAGGAAAGAAGAATATATTCTCTGTTTAACCCCTTGACGTATCTCCACGAGTCTGACTCGTGGTACAATTTCTATGCCTAACGTGATTATCACGAGTCTGACTTGTGGTAAAATTTCTGTGCCTAACACGATTATAACGAGTCTGACTCGTTTTGCGACTGTTTTTATGCATTAAAACTGGTTTGTTTAGTGCAAGTTGTATGCGAACAGTTGGAAGCGAACTTCGTTACGCTAATTGATTCGTCAAAGGGTTAATAACGAATTTCGGTTTTAACGAATTTTATTTGATAAATGAGGCTTCGAGGTGTAACAAATATGGTAGTTAGCCGCACCAGACTTCGACATCTTGAAAATCTTTTGTATATTCGGCTAGAACAAACGTTCTGCAATAGTAATAGCAGAGGGGAAAGAGCAAAGCTCCGATAAAATGTCCAGGTGGATAAGGAGATCTCGAAACTTAGTCTCAGAGACTGAAGAAACGCAGAAGATCGATTTGCTTGCAGGCCCATTACATATTTATGTAGTGAAACAAAAGTTATGTAACAATTATTAAAAGTATTTAGAAAAAGTAAGAATGTTATATTCGTCTTTGCCTAATTTTATAAAGGTTTTGTTTAAGATTCATTGACAACTAGACCCATTTTATTAGATTTCTTTTCTATATTTGAAAAGGCGTCTGTCACCTAGCGCAAGTGCGCCCAGAAGATCAATGTCATTGGGTAATCGCATTTCCGCATGTGTTTTCTGTTAAAAATTGTTTCAGTTGTATTAACTGCAGGATTTTCCCCTAACACAATATCTAAGAGATCGCATGATGAACTATCGCCGATATTCTCTTAATTTGACATAGTGTGACGATCTGGTCAGTCAGATTTTCAGATTTTCCTGATCTGTCACATTGATAGATCTCAATTATTTTGTTTAATTTAATCTATAACCTTTCATAGATTTTGAGCTAGGGGTTTCGAACCCTAGTACAGATTTTGCTGCACTAGGGTTGGAAATATATTTTCTCTAGGTTTCTACTTGTATGTTACGCGACCCACTATTTGGTCTATTTGGTTTTTTTCGTATTTTGATCGGGACACCCCAATATCGCTTTGTGGATTTTATTATGTGCAAACCTGGTGGTACTTACTACAATTTTGATAGCCGCCGTTCTATCTTTGCGTTAAATCAGCCAGTATTATTTTAATATCATGATTGAGGTATCTATCGTAGATATTATGCAGCTGAAATACACGCATCTGGGTAAAGCCGTGGCCATCCATCCTACATTCTAAACAGCAGTCACATAACATTTATAGTTTAAATAAACAGTACCAGTTTTAAAATTCAGGAAAATATATTGATTTTTGTGACTAAAATATCGATTCCAGGAAGTGAGACCTACCTCCCAAGTCTCACTTCCCGGAATAAATAAATTTTTCAAAAATTTCTTATTTTTTGGAAATTTTCAAAAATTTCTTATTTTTTTGGAAATTTTCAAAAATTTCTTATTTTTTTTGGAAATTTTTCAAAATTTTCCTTTTTTTTATAGGAAATTTTTCAAAAATTTCCTTTTTTTATAGGACATTTTTCAAAAATTTCCTTTTTTTATAGGACATTTTTCAAAAATTTCCTTTTTTTATTGGAAATTTTTCAAAAATTTCTTATTTTTATAGGAAATTTTTCAAAAATTTCTTATTTTTATAGGAAATTTTTCAAAAATTTCTTATTTTTATAGGAAATTTTTCCAAAATTTCTTATATTTATAGGAAAATTTTTCAAAAATCTCTTATTTTTATAGGAAATTTTAAAAAAATTTATTATTTTAATAGGAAATTTTTCAAAAATTTATTATTTTTACTGGAAATTTTTCAAAAATTTATTAATTTTTTAGGAAATTTTTCAAAAATTTATTATTTTTTTAGGAAATTTTTCAAAAATCTTTTTATTTTTATAGACAATTTTTCAAAAATTTATTATTCTTATAGGAAATTTTTCAAAAATTTATTATTTTTATAGGAAATTTTTCAAAAATTTATTATTTTCAGAGGAAATTTTTTTAAAAATTTATTATTTTTATAGGAAATTTTTCAAAAATTTATTATTTTTTTTAGGAGATTTAGGAAATTTTTCAAAAATCTTTTTATTTTTATAGACAATTTTTCAAAAATTTATTATTTTTATAGGAAATTTTTCAAGAATTTATTATTTTTATAGGAAATTTTTCAAAAATTTATTATTTTTTTTAGGAAATTTAGGAAATTTTTCAAAAATTTATTATTTTTATAGGAAATTTTTCAAAAATTTATTATTTTTATAGTAAATTTTTCAAAAATTTATTATTTTTATAGGAAATTTTTCAAAAATTTATTATTTTCAGAGGAAATTTTTTTTAAAAATTTATTATTTTTATAGGAAATTTTTCAAAAATTTATTATTTTTTTAGGAAATTTTTTATATTTTTAGGAAATTTTTCAAAAATTTATTAATTTCATAGGAAATTTTTCAAAAATTTATTATTTTTATATGAAATTTTTCAAAAACTTCTTTTTTTTGTTCAGGAAATTTTTCAAAAATCTTTTTATTTTTATAGACAATTTTTCAAAAATCTCTAATTTTTATAGGAAAATTTTCAAAAATTTCTTAGTTTTATATTTTAAAAATTACTAAGTTTTATAGGAAATTTTTAAAAAATTTTTTGTTTTATAAGAAATTTTTCAAAAATTTCTTAGTTTTATAGGAAATTTTTCAAATATTACTTATTTTTATAGGAAATTTTTTAAAAATTTCATATTTTTATAGGAAATCTTTCAAAAATGTCTTATTATTATAGGAAATTTTTCAAAAATGTCCTATTTTTATAGGAACTTTTTCCAAAATTTCCTATTTTTGTAGGAACTTTTTCAAAAATTTCTTATTTTGAAAGAAAATTCTTATTTTTATAGGAAATTTTCAAAAATTTGTTATTTTTATTGGAAATCTTTCAAAAATTTTTTATTTTTATAGAAAATTTTTCAAAAATTTTTTTATTTTATAGAAAATTTTTCAAAAATTTCTTAATTTTATAGGAAATATTTCAAAAATTTCTTAGTCTTATATTTTTCAAAAATTTCTAAGTTTTACAGATATTTTTCAAAAATGTCTTAGTTTTACAGAAAATTTTTCAAAAATTTCTTTATTATATAAGAAATTTTTCAAAAATTTCTTGGTTTTATAGGAAATTTTTTAAAAATTTCTTATTTTTATAGGACATTTTTCAAAAATTTCTTATTTTTTAAGGAAATTTTTCAAAAATTTCTTATTTTTATAGGAAATATTTCACAAATTTCTTATTTTTATAGGAAATATTTCAAAAATTTCCTATTTTTATGGAACTTTTTCCAAAATTTCCTATTTTTGTAGGAACTTTTTCAAAAATTTCTTATTTTGAAAGAAAATTCTTATTTTTATAGGAAATTTTCAAAAATTTGTTATTTTTGTTGGAAATCTTTCAAATTTTTTTTTATAGGAATTTTTTCAAAAATTTGTTAGTTTTATAGGAAATTTTTCAAAAATTTGTTAATTTTATAGAAAATTTTTCAAAAATTTCTTAGTTTTATAGGAAATATTTCAAAAATTTCTTTGTTTTATAAGAAACTTTTCAAAAATTACTTGGTTTTATAAGAAATTTTTTTAAAACTTCTTATTTTTATAGGAAATTTTTCAAAAATTTCTTATTTTTGTAGGAGATTTTTTAAAAATTTCTTATTTTTATTGGAAATTTTCAAAAATTTACTATTATAATAATTATTATGGGAAATTTTGAAAAGTTTCCTCTTTTTATATGAAATTTTTGAAAATGTCTTATTTTTATAGAATATTTTTAAAAAATGTCCTATTTTTATTGGAAATTTTTCAAAAATTTCATTTTTTGATAGCAAATTTTTCAAAAGTTTCCTTTTTTGATAGCAAATTTTTCAAAAGTTTCCTTTTTTAAAATTTTTGAAAAAGTTTCTATAAAAATATTTTTATATACATTTTTTCAATAATTTTTTATTTTTATAGGAAATTTTTCAAAAATTTCTTATTTTTATAGGAAATTTTACAAAAGTTTCTTGTTTTATTAGAAAATTTTTCACAAATTTCTTCTTTTTATAGGAAGTTTTTCAAATTCCCCAAATAATAGACCAACTTCGACGAATTTCAATAGCCTTGGCCCCACTAGAATTGTATGTGCCAAATTTCATCTAATTATCTTCAGAATTGCGAACTGTAATTTTGATCCATTACATGGAGGTCCATGTTGACTAATAAGCATAACGTACAATATTCAGCCTGGGTTTGAGCCTCGATCACGGCAACATCAAATTAAGTTATTACTTAAGTTATGCTAAATTTTGTCATCATACAAACATTTTATGAAGACTTATATATTTAAGCTTCTTTCCTTGCTGCAACTTATATGAGAGCTAGAGTCTAATGTGGGCCGAATATCTCGAAATTTAGCAAATTGATTAGAGTTTTAACAAAAATAATGCACGCAAAAAATAAACTTAAAATTTTCATTATCTTCAGATTTACGAGCGTTTTAGTGATTTTTGTCTCATGAAGTGCATTTTGATAGAAGAGTTTGTAGGGGAGCTATGGTCAAATGTGGACCGATTTCTAGTACAACGATTTTAGCTATCATAAGCAGTATCTGTTTTAAATTTCATGAAAAAATATTGATATTTGGCGCCAAAATATCAATTTCGGGAAGTGTGGTACCATAAATAATGGACCGATTTTGACGAAATTCAATAGCCTTGGTCCCACTATCACAAAAAAAATTATCTGCACTAAATTTCAAATTATCTTGCGAATTGCGACTTGTACTTTGATTACATGGTTTACATGGGGGTCCAGCTAGATGGACGGAAGGACTGACATCACTAAATTGACTCAGAAAGTATTAGTATACTAAAAGGTCTAAGACAAATATTTCTATGCGTTACACACATCAGCACAAACTAATAATACCATTTCCACCTATGGTGGTGAAGGGTATATTGATTAATTACAGCATCATCCATAGCCAGAACACAGCAATAACACGCCGTCGATGTAAAAGAAATAAAATTGGCTACAATGCATCTAATAACTACAAATGCAAACAACAGTTTGATTGTTCTTTGTCCCTCCTATAAAATTGCATGTTAATCCAGCGATATGGCTCTCGATCCTATAATTTTTGTTTTATTTGGTAGGAACCTCTGCTTATGCTAACCATTTTGTTGAAACTAACAAAATAGGTTGTTCCAAGGAGGATAGATTTATTTTTTTGTAAACAGCTCGAAAATAATTTTTCGGTATAGTGCGTTGTTTGCTCCACTGGCCTCTTGATCCCAACTAGATCAGGTTTAAAGAATAGACGTGTGTTGCGAACGAGTTCCCTTATTTCTTAGAATACATTCCAAAGTAGTATCGATGGAATAATATGAGAAAACGCACATTGCGAATGTATGTACTAGGGTGTTCATTTTACTTGACTTTTTAATATTTGAGTAATCAAATAACTTGAAAATCTGGTTTTTGAATTACTCGGAAAGACGATAAATCGTAAAAAATTACTCGAGTTAATCGAGTAAAATATTCATCTTAACATTACTCGAGTAAGATCTTTTCATAAGCTATTTGCATTTATATTTTTAATAAAAAATAATACAACAAAATTTTAGTAAAATTATAGTATTTTATTAACAAAAAATTTTACAATTTGCAATAAAAAGACATAAAACAAAAATAAAAAAAAAAATATTTTTGATAGCGTCCCCCTAAATATTTAAGGTTAGTTTATTTAATGCTATATATGAATACATATTAACACTGATCGCCTAAGTTTATCTTTCGATTTGATAAATCCTGATTTTGATCTAATAGATTAGTACAATACACGAATCTATGAAAAAATCCTGCCTTCACAATGAGATCTTTAACTAGACTATAGTAAGATCTACGAATACATGGCGTCCTTTAATTGATCTATAGTAGGACTTACTATTGCTATACTAGGATCTTTAGTTAACCTACGAATAGATTGGAAACACCAACTGGACTGTAGTAGGTTTTACTTTTGCAATGGAACCTTAAACTGGACCATAACAGGAGCTACAATTATATTAGGACCTTTAAATTAACAATAACAAAAATTACGAAATCAAAGACCACAACTGGTCTACGGTTAACTATTATTTCTGAACATAAACCGGCTATATTTAGATCTATGATTATTAAACCTTCAATGGACTATATCACAACTTATACTTAAAGAGTGTTCTAAAAAAAATATGCATTTACTATTTTAGACAAAATTTATCCATAGTGCAAGAAATAATTTATTTTTTGATCAAGTTAGTTTCTATAGATATGTCAGATACTATTATTTTAGAAATTATTAATTTTCAATAGTTATTTCTATCAAAATGGACTGCGAAAAAAAAGTTCGTGAAAATATAATTAAAACTTTTCAAAAAAATCCGTCATGGACTTTTAAAAAAATAGCTAAAAATTTGAAAGTTAACCCTCGATCGGTTTCTAATGCCATCAGACGGTATAAGGAAAACCTGAGCATTGAAAGAAAACCTGGATCAGGGAGGAAAAAAGGTCCTACAGATATTGGTAAGGCAAAAGAAGTCGAGCGACTCTTTCGAAGAGCGCCTAACACTTCTTTAAAAAAAGCAGCTCGTACGGTGAAATGTTCTACGAATTTTGCACATTGAGTCAAAGCTTATGCTGGACTGAAGACATACAAAGTCCAAAAGGTTCCAGATCGCGATGCTATAAAGAACTTAGAAGCAAAAAAACGAGCGAAAAAATTGAAGTCTGATTTTATAAAAAAATACACCTGTTGTGTGATGGATGATGAAACATACGTACTGGCAGACTTTTCTCCACTTCCTGGTCAAGATTTTTATGTTGCTGATAAACGGGGCAATGTTCGGCAAGAGTTTCGCACAAAAAAACAAACAAAATTCCCTAAGAAGTTTTTCGTGTGGCAAGCTATTTGCAGTTGTGGCAAAAGAAGTAAAGTATTTGTGGCATCTGGCACAATAAATACAGAAATTTATATAAAGGAGTGCCTACAAAAACGGTTGTTACCCTTTTTAAGAGAGCACAGAGTGACTACATTTTTTTGGCCCGATTTGGCATCATGCCATTATGGAAAAAAGGCACTTGAGTGGTACTCAAAGAGTACCACGAGAGGCAAATCCACCAAACTGTCCAGAACTTCAGCCTGTGGAAAGGTATTGGGCTCTGGTAAAAAAGGAATTGAAGAACACAGGAAAGATTTCCAAGAACATGTCCGATTTTAAGCGCAGGTGGAACACATGCTCCAAAAAGGTATCAGAAGCAACTGTAAAATCTTTAATGGTAGGGTTTCCGAAAAAAGTCGATAATTTTGCAAAACCCGAGTACTAAGTAAACATTTTAATGCTAAATGATTTTGTATAATATGGTATTATATTTGCGTATTTTGTAGAGTTTTTATATTAAAAGGTTTGATTTTTATTTAAGAAAATCTACAAATTTTATTTAGAGCACTCTTTATGATTATTGCTTAGAATTGACAATATTATAATCCACAATTATTTCATAAAATGAAAAATAGATTACATTAAAACCCTCGATAATTTCCTTAAACAAACTATAGTATAAACATCAATTATTGATTGAAATAGACCCTATGACGCCAGATATATCATTAGTAATAATGTATGTAAATCTAATAAATTACGGGCAGAAGATACTTTCAAGCCAACGTTGGCCATCATTTGCATAGCATAGGAATAACAACAACATACATTAAATAAGAAAACTTTTTCTTTACTCGTACTCAAAAAACACAAACAAAAATGCATATCAAACAAACGAAACATACAGCAAGAACAATTTTAGAACATTTTCATTTGAAAACGCTGTCCATTTGGCCAACGTTGTTTCAAACAAACTAAGCAGTTTAGGAATACACTGAGAAAAACTTGATTCGTTTTACTTTCAAAAAAAAAAAAAAAAATATAAACAAATTTATAGAAATGTTTTTACTTGAGCAACTCGATTACTCGTGGAAAATTACTCAAATAAATCTTTATTTGAAAATGGTAATTTTTATTTATTCGAGCGATTAATCGATTTTATTTTTCCGATTAATCGAGCAAACATAACTCGAGTAAACACCCTAGTATGTACAGAACTGTCACTCATTGATAACTGATTCACATTTGACCTCAGTTGTGTAGGGCATTATAAAGTCTTGCCGATTTTATAACATTCCTATTTGTTTTTTAACTATTGCACTATTTATAGAAATAAAAGTTCACGAAAAAGTATTGAGTTATTAACATTATTCAATATGTTCTTATAGTTAAGATAAAATCTAATACAAATTGGAAACCTAAGTCTTTTAAATTTTTCCCCAGAATAAGAGATTAACTATTATTTTTAAGATTTTCTAAACAACGTAGAATATTACGAAAAGGCTGGAGCATTAAAAGACAATGTCTGCCCGGCCACTTTTTGTAATTCCCATAAACTTTATAACCAAATAAAGTCATTTAAAACCGAAAACAATGAATTATGAATTATAACCAAATATAGACAACAAATGTCGACAAAAACACAATATCTATTAACTAATAGACTATACACTCTAACATTAACTCGGCTTAAAGCCAAGAAATAAAACAATGCTTCAATTTTTTTTTGTTAGCAAAGAAAACTCCATTAATACGAGTATGGCTTCTTTTTGTTAAATCGTTTTTTTGTGGATATTTTCATGGATTTGTTGTTATCAGTTGGTGAGATACTTTTGTTAGAAGAATTGAAAAAATCACCAAAAAAACAAAAAAAAAAACGAAATACTAGAATATTTAGAACTAATATGTATTCCTGCATATAAACAAACATATGGACTATGAAAGACAAAGTAATCGGTAGCCAAGTTTTTGGTGGAAGAAGAAAAACAATAGACTTGTTGCTTTTTTTGAATTTTGATGCAAAAAAAAGTTCAATACAAAATCGAGCAACTTGTAGAAGTTTGTTTGTCTGTTGGTTTCAGACTTTCCAATATGCCAAATTTGAACAGCGGCATTGTGTCGTCATTTTCGATATCTTTATATACCCCAGAAGCAGAAGGCAGCCCCAGTTAACTTCGATGAAAATTTGCTATAACGAAAATACGGGGGGAAAAAAACCTAAACTTAAGTGTGTTTAGTTTAGCATTTATTTGTTACTATTAACTCGCTTTTACTGACGCTTATCGTTGCAACAAAATCCTTTTTGCCTCCAGCCACAGAACAATTGCTCTTGGTTTGTGCAATGAAAAACCCACCAAAAAAACTACCAGCCAAAAGTTCTGGCAAAAAGATGATACTAACTGCTGGAACAAGCATTAAACAAACCCAATAAATGCTTAGTACTCGTACTAACTTCTATAGATTTATAAATGAAACTAAACATCTCCTTCCTACCTTTATGCTTTTCTTTTGGCAATTTTTTTGTTATTTATTTTCTCAAGATCACAGCAGTTGGATTTTAGCTTAAACGTACCGCTGCAAATTGTTTAACAAACGCCATGTACACAATATGACTAGAATTATTGTACAACACACATGTAGAGACTTTTGGCACCACCGCCACCATTTACCACCAAAACTACAGAAAAAAAAAAATCCGAAATAAAAAAAATCGTCGGAGTGCAAAAAAATAAGAAAGACTTTAATTCATATACCCAGACGCCGAGTAGGAGTCACAGATGTTGGGATAATGTGTTGCGCTTTGCCCAAAAATAAAGGAAATCAAGAAGGAGGACTCCCTATTTGTAAAATGTTCCAGGGAAAATAAAGAAAAATGCAAAGGAAAGAAAAATGAAATGCTTACTCAATTTTGAATTAAACATTCGTATGAATAAATAGGTACTACTAATATGTTCTATCTTTAGACTGAGATGGGAAATCTATGGTACGAAGCTAAATCATTAACTAAAATAGACATAGAACAGATACAGTCACTCAAATTACTGTCCCAATATTTTTAAGTTCTTTACGAATATGAGTGTAACAACATAGCTGTTGGCTAAATCCCTCTGATATTTGGAATTTAAAATGATTGTATATTGGACTTATGTTGACAACTATAATTAAAACAAGTAAGAAAGCGCTATAGTCGGTCAAGCCCGACCATACGATACCCTTCACCACTAAGGTCAAAGGTGTTATTTTTCCTGTATAAAGACAAATATTTGCAAAATTTTGCCATCATACAAACATTTTCTCAAAACTTATATATTCAACCTGTTTCCGTCATTTGGACTTATATGAGAGCTGGGGTCAAATGTGGACCGATTATCTCGAAATTTAGAAAATTGATAACATCTTTTTTATCTTTAGCTTTACGAGCATTTTAGTGATTTTTTGTCTCATTTAGTGCGTTTTTAAAGAAGATTTTGTATGGGAGCTATGGCCAAATGTGGACCGATTTCAACGAAATTTGGTAGAGTGATTTTCGTTAATATAAGCAGTATTTGTTTTAAATTTCATGAAAAAATATTGATAGTTGTGGCCAATACATCAGTTCCGGGAAGTGGGACCTATGGGAGGTACCATATATAATGGACCGATTTTGACCAATTTCAATAGCCATGGCCCCATTATAAATTATTATAAATAATTTTCTGTGCCAAATTTTATCAAATTATCTTTAGAATTACGACCTGTAGTTTGATTACAAGGTTTACATGGGGGTCCAGCCAGCCAGCCAGACGGACGGACATCGCTAAATCGACTCAGAAAGTGATTCTAAGGTGGTTCTAAGACAAATATTTCTATACGTTACATACATCAGCACAAACTTATAATACCCTTTCCACATCACAGTGATACTTACAGTTAATAAAAAATTAAAACAAATGCAAATTTTTATTGGGACGGGTTTCTGACTTTAGATTTATTTGCATATCTAAATTTATTTTTTTTTAATTTAATTATTTGTATAGCCTATATTCACCGTAAAAACGGCTTCTATACGACGCGGCATACACTCTACTAAATGTTTACAATCACTTGGAGCAATGCCGTTCTAAGCTTCCATCACGTCTGCCTTCAGTTCATCTAAATTACTAGGGGTTCCGACAACACCTCTCCTAAGAACGCCACAGAGGTGCAGAAAGGGGTTAAAGGTAGAAGGCCAATAGCGTGTGTTTACAAAAATATTTGCATAAAAAAATATTTGAGTAAGATATAATTGAATCTGGCAGCACTGAAAAAATCTGCCGAGCGGAAAAGTAGAACTTTGTTCTACTTTTTTCCATTGCCGCTTCAAATTTGACAAATCAAAAAACAGCTGATTGCCGCCCGCAGCCGCTTGCCGCGTGCATTGGCCCTCTACCTTAAGATCTGGTGACTGGAGCGGTAAGTCAAGGACTTTGTACCCATTGTCATTGAGCCATTTTGGTGTTAGTTTGTCGGTGTTTTTTGAGGTCATTGTTGAAAACTTACCTTTTCCTTCAAGAATCCAAATTTTTCCCAAAAAGGGGAGATTGGTGGCTAAAACATTGACGTAGCTCTGTGCAATCAGCATACCAACAATTTTGTGAACTAGCTTTTGCTTTTATTTTTTTTTTTTATTAACGGTAAGTATCGTAATGATGTTTTTTAAATATAGTTGTCAACATCAGTCTAATATACAATAATTGCATACATCAGAGGAATTAAGCCAAAAGCTTTGTTGTTACACTCATATTCGTAAAGACCTTAGAAACATTGGGACAGTAATTTGAGTGACTGTATATAAGAAAACTCTGTTTGTCAAGTAAAGAGTGTTTATAAAATGACCTAAGAAATTATAAAATTTTACCTTTTGACGAAAAAAAAGAAAAATTATTCGCACTTGATCCCAGTCTATTATATATATTTATTAATGTAATAGACAATTTATTTATAAAAGTCAAAAAAATGTTTCTGGGGACAACCAACTCCTCAACCCCTTTTTGATAATTGGTTAGGCCATCATCTTAAGGAGGAGTATCTCTACATTGAGACAGATCGAAAACCTCGCATTATTATCTATTTTACAAACACAATAATTACGAATTATATTTGAAAATCAAATTATCAGATTATCGACTCAACAAAAGTAAACACAAACAAGCTTCAAAATAGACTTTGAAGCATCGGCTCATACATGAAAGTTGCATTCCATTTTCGGACGGAGATAGGTGGTATAAATAGTAAGGTGATCAGTTGAAGTAAAGTATGGCTTAGAACGCTTTAAGTAAAATGGCAAAACATTTGAATGCTTATTGAGACACTTGGAAAACGTGTTTAGTCCAACTTACATAGCACTAAATTTTCATGCCTAGAACATCAAGAGTCCCCATATTAATGCCACACATATTTTTAAATGAAGCAACATGGAAAATGCTATCATATGCAAAAGAGTAGATAGAGCTGGAAGTTTGAAATAGAAGTTAATTTATATATATAATATATAATTCCCACGACAGCATTCCAATTGGAACAAGGGGTACTTCACTCAGACAATGAGCTGCATCCGATTATAGTTTTAGACTTATTGAAAGGGCAAATGCATTAGTTAAAGAAGTTTTACATAGCCTAATACTCAATAACCAGAGTTTAGCTGAGTTATTTTTTAATCACAACTTATAGTTAGATTAAAAACTATCTTCAAGTTAATTTGAAGTAGTGTGTTTATAGCTAGATACAAATAGTTAACTTTAAGTCAACGGCTAGATAACTAACTTTAAGTTAATTAAAAGTAATACAGATTGAGACAATTTAGTCAATTTTGTCAAACACAACTGTTTGAGAAATAGTTAGCTTTAAGTTAGTTTAAAGTTAACTGAATGTACAACAGGGTTGTATTTCATTAGAACAAATACCATAATCAGTACAACACAACCCGTTATCCCAATTCACCTATTATATAGCATGTTCTGGTATCTACATAGGTATTTATAAGAGAGAAGTTCCCTATTGCGTCTGATCTTAAATGGTAAACACACAATTTAGCACATAGCTATTCGCTTGCGTCGTATATAGATATATTTCGTTGCAAATCTAAATTGGAAATTTGACTTCTCGACAAATTTGGATCTTATTCCTCCATTTCAAACTATTTTTTAGAGTAAAAAATATTGGTACTATGGACAAATGTTGTTATAAGTAACATTGGGTCGAAATTCCTGACATAACAAAAATATCTATTTTTAAGTTTTATCAACTTTATCTCAATTTCTTAACTGTTTTTATACCCTTCACCACCATAGGTGGAATGGGTATTATAAGTTTGTGCTGATGATTGTAACGCATATAAATATTTGTCTTAGATCCATGTTTAGTATACCAATAGGCTTAGAATCACTTTCTGAGTCGATTAAGCGATGTCAGTCCGTCCGTTAATCCATCTGGCTGGACGACTGGCTGGTCTCCCATGTAAACGATGTAATCAAAGTACAGGTAGCAATTCTAGAGATAATTTGATGAAATTTGGTATAGAGCATTTTTTTGATAGTGGGACCATGGCTATTGTCAAAATACGTCAAAATCGGTACATTATTTATGGTACCTCCCATAGGTCCCACTTCCCGGAATTGATATATTGGTCACAAAAATTAATATTTTTTCATACAATTTAAACCAAATACTGCTTATGTAATCTTAAATCAGTCTACATTTGACCATAGCTCCCATACAAACTGTTTTCTCACAACGCACTAAATGAGACAAAATTCACTAAAACGCTCGTAAATCCGAAGATAATTAGAATTTTTATTTATTTTTTGCATACATGATTTTTGTAATAACTGTAATCAATTTATTAAATTTCGAGATAATCGGCCCACATTTGACCCTAGCTCTCATATAAGTCCAAATGACGGAAACAGCTTAAATGTGTAAGTTTTTAGAAAATATTTTTATGATGGCAAAATTTAGCATATATTTGGAAAAAGAACATCTTTGACCTCAATGGTGAAGAGTATCGTATGGTCGGGCTTGATCAACTCTATCACTTTCTTACTTGTTTATAACAAAATTTACTTTTTTGAAGAATAATCCCTAACTTTTCGTTTTTATTTGAATTTTGTTAAAACAACTTTTCATACATTTTTCATACACCTTTTACACTACTTTATCTAGCTCACAAATAGATACTTGTATAGCTTTCATAATATATATATCTTCGTAATAAAATGTTGACAAATGTTAATTTTAGTTGGGAAAAAACAGTTAGCAAAAGCAACAAAAAACTAAAGGAAATATGACTAAAAACTTACAATTAGCCAATTCACTATGTCTACTAAAGTGCTAAATCTTAAAGTGCTATTTAGGGTCAAATAGCACTACTGTGAACACCTGTCGTATATTAACCATTGTATATTTTGATAGACGTCATACTAATGGGTGTTTTTTTTTAGAGGTATAGAACTTCGAATTGAAATAAAACACCAGAAAATCGTTTTAATGTCCATCAATTTGGCTTTATTGGAAGGATAATTTTATGCCATTAATGTTTAAATATGATTTCGGGCATGTGACCGCCGCGGCTGGCTCGAATAAAGCCAATTCTACAGGTCCAATTTTCAACTACTTTTTCGAGCATATGGGGCCGTATGTTGGCAATAACGCCACGAATGTTGACTTCCAAGTCCCCTAACGTTTCTGGTTTGTTGGCGTAGACGAGCGACTTCACATATCTCCAAAGAAAATAATACAGTGGTGTCAAATCGCACGATCTTGGTGGCCAATTGACAGGTCCATTCCGCGAAATTATGCGCTCATCGAATGTTTCCTTCAATAAATCAATTGTGACGTGCGCTGTGTGGCATGTAGCGCCGTCTTGTTGGAACCACAACTCATCCACATTCATGCCATCCAATTGGGGAACAAAATAGTCGGTTATCATGGCTCTATACCGGTCTCCATTTATGGTAACTGACTCTCCAGCATTATTTCGGAAGAAGTATGGCCCAATGACTCCACCAGCCCATAGAGCACACCAAACAGTCAGTTTTTGTGGATGTAATAGCGTCTCAAGGGTCTCATGTAGATTCTCTTCACTCCAAATGCGGCAATTTTGCTTGTTGACGTAGCCATTCAACCAAAAATGAGCCTCATCACTGAACAAAATTTTGCGATGAAAATCAGCATCGAGATCAATCTCTTTTTCGGTCCATATACCAAAATCACGACGCATTGCATGGTCTCGCGGCTTTAATTCTTGCATAAGCTGGATCTTGTAAGGTCGCAAGCCAAGATCTTTGCGCAAAATCTTCCATAAAGTTGATGGACAAAGCTCCAATTGCTGTGCACGGTGGCGAATCGATTCATTCGGGTCCTCTTCAACACTTTGCTCTACAGCGACAATTGTTTCTTCGGTGCGCACTATTCGACGTCGCTGCGGATGCGTATTATCACATAGAGTAAACGTAGTGCGAAAACGATCCATGGTTAACCGAATTAATTGCTCTGATGGACGATTATGTCGACCATAAAATGGACGGAGCTTGCGGTAAACTTCGCGAACTGAACCATTATTTTCGAAATAAATTTGCACGATTTGCAAGCGTTGTTCTTTTGTCAACCTGTTCATGATGAAATGGCAAACCAAACTAAATATTAATCACTTGACAGCTGACAAAATGGCCGCCAGTTAAAAAAGTGATGCCAACTTAAAGTTCTATACCTCAATAAAAAACACCCGATACTACACAGAAAAAGAAAAACAACAAGAACTTACCACATTGTCAGATTCCATTTCCAAATTTGTATTATGTATTTGATTTCGATTTTTTTGTTAAAAAAAATTCGTAATTGTTTTTGTTTTAATTTTGGTGCGAAATTATCTGTCAACAGAAAAAATTTGATAAGATCAATCATGCCAATTTTTTCAAACAAAAAACGCTGAAATATGAGCGTGGCATCACTGACTTAAATAGCACGGTGAGTAAACATAGGTTTCAAAGTGATATTGTCATATAATATTTTTTAATGGGAAATACCAACAAAATTTTTATGACAGTCATAAATATTTATGACAATAGGACAACAGCACACAATAGCAGATACTGTGAATTGGCTAAATGTTGTTTAAAAGCAACAAATGGCAATTAACTCTTAAAATATAGGAACATTTTTTCTAAAGAAATTTATCTATTCCCATACAGTTTTGACTTTCAGATCAAGTCTTTTATATCTAAATTGTTTAAGTTTGCCCTCCCCCGTATATCTGGCCATTGTTATCGTACATTTTAACACAGCAAAAGTAAAATATAAATAAGAATATTCGTTTACCTTTACAGACAATTTTCCCCTAAACTGCTTATAGATCTGTTAGACACTTTTCAATGATTTTCATTTATGCATTCCCCAAAATCATACTCCTCTCGTTTAGCAGCCAACTATAGTACTCGTATATGAAGTATAAAGAATCGAATACAAATAAAAGGTTTAGGAAGTTTGAAAAAAAACTGGCCTCTTCATTTGCTTACATTGTCGTTCTGTTAAATTTCTTTTTTTAGGATTTTCGTTTATAAAACGACTTTTAATGTTCTTTAATGTTCATCGTAATTTTTTCAAGACAAACAAATAGTAACTACTCCCATAATATATTTTGGCTGATATTTTGCTCGTTTTTGTTTTTGCTTTTTGAATTTTGGTTATAGTTGTCTGCTTAAATGTTGGAAACTATAACTTCCTTTCAAATTGCTGAATTTTGTTGTTTGCAGTTGTTGTCTTTTATATTTGTTACGATCTCTAAAACATATCTTCATTTGCAGTTTTCGTATTGTAAGTTAAAAAAATAAAGGATACATTATGGAAAGCATATAAATACATATGTGGTTTGTTTGTGCCTCGGATTCTGACTCCTTTTTGCTATTTTTTTTTTAATAATGAGAATCATGATTTCTTTATGGTTTTTGTAAACTAAAGCGAGTAAAATTTTGTTTTGGTGAAGTTGTGGTTGACTAGAAATTGCGCTATCGAATTAGAACAAAAGTCAGGGGATGACGCACAGTGGTTTACGGATGCTTTTTTTTGGAAATAATTCTGTAACTTTTGAACGACTAGAGATATTTGAATGAAATTTGGCACGGTGATAGTCAAGAAGTGTTCGAGTTGGTTTTCGAAAGCACTGGCCCATGAGGGGTCGGGAGAGTGATTGATGGACCTTCAAATTTGGTCACCTCGGGCGTTCGACTTTTTTAAAAATTCGCCAAAAATCCATTTATGAATGGATTGAAAAGAAATTTTAAACTTAAGTTCTCCTTCAGAAGGTCTATAAAAAATATGCTTACATGTGTAGGTTATCTCCTTTGGGTTTCGAGATATTTGGATAAAAAGGAAAAAAAAATTTGGATTCAAATATCTCTTAAACTATAAGAGATAAGGTAGTAAAGTAAGCATGTTTTTTCTTAACTTTTTTAAGAAGTTTTCGAAAACGTAAAAATCTTTTAGATCGGACCCAATTGAGGAAAGTTATACGCCCCCAAATGTTTTATATACCCGAGGTAGGCAACTTTGGCCCACTGTGGAGCCCACTGTTCTACCGACAAATACGTTTTTAAACATTGATCTAAAAACCTCTCACCTCTTCTATTGACGTTCCAAATTTTGTCAAAATCCGTCTAGTAGTTTAGAAATTGCAGAGTTAATACCACAGTGCACCATTAACTTTATTTGCACACATTACTCTCCAATACTCCAATATTTAGCTTAAAAATGCTATGGGAGGCAAAGTTTTCAGAGCTTTTAAAGGCTATGTATTAAAGCTTGATACACGTGTTTAATATCATTGAATCGGGAAAGTCCAGGAGATGGACATTAATTAAAAATCTTTTTTAAGTGAGTTAATATTTTTACACTTTGTATCGTAAAACAAAAAAATATTATTTTTCTACTTTTAGAAGGAAAATAATTTCAATTTTTGATATTTTGTAGAAATGACATAGATGAAGATATCACAATGAAAATTTGTAGTCATGTAGACCAATAAGATGTAAAAGCAATAGACTAAAAAAAATTCCCAATTTTAACTAAAAAATTTCCCAATTCCCAACTCGGGAAAAAAGGGTTTCAAAAAATGAGTTTTTTTACAAAAATGTCAACACTGACTCTATTTGCAGCTAGTTTCAGAAAAAACTTTTCCAATCAATAACAGATATATTAGAAAATAAAAACATTATTATTTTTTTCAAATCGGTGCTTTGCATTTTGAGAAATTTTTATTTAAACCAAAATTTTTTTTTACAAATTGGCATTTTTTGGAGAAGGCATGTGCGAGGACCAAAAGTCCAATTAGCAAGAAATTTATTTTATACGCATTCTCATTATGTTTTCTTTTAAAAACTTTAAAAATATTTTTATGTTTCTTAAGAAAATATTTTTTTATTAGTGAAAAAATATAGCTATCTTTTAGGGAAAAACTAAAAAAAAAGCGAAATTTTTTTTAAGTTTCAACTTTGAATATTTTTAACTTTTAAACGAAAGAAGATATCTATAACCAACTTGCACAAAAATTATTAAGAATTTTGTTACAATTTTAACGAATATTCTTAAAAAATTTTTGATCTTCAGATGCGTCCACCAGATCAAAAAAAGCTTAAAAAAATAGGTAAAAAATCAACCCAAAAATTCCTTTTTATCCAAATATCTCGAAACCCAAAGGAGATAACCTACACATGTAAGCGTATTTTTTGTAGACCTTCTGAAGGAGAACTTAAGTTTAAAATTTCTTTTCAATCCATTCATAAATGGATTTTTGGCGAATTTTTAAAAAAAGTCAAACACCCGAGGTGACCAACTTTGAAGGTCCATCAATCACTCTCCCGACCCCTTGACTATCACCATGCCAAATTTCATTCAAATATCTCCAGTCGTTCAAAAGTTACAGAATTATTTCCAAAAAAAAGCGTCCGTAAACCACTGTGTGACGCCAACATATGTATACAATGCATTGGAGCACATGTGGAAAGGCTTATTTGGAGAAAGTTTATTTCACATAAAGACACTAGGGCTTTTCTCTATTTGTTTATATTCTCTGTTACTTTATTTGCTTCACTGGCTTCTAGACAACAAATGATAAGTCCTTGTACACATACGAAAGTTTTGGTTTCAAAAACATGTCCCTTAATGACATTTATATCTGAAGTTTTGAACCTGGAAAGCCTAGTAGGGCACCTCAAACTCAGAAATCACTTTAAACGATATATAATTGTAATTTCCCAGCCGCTTTGAAGAATCAAATACTTAGGCCAAGATCTAAAAAAAAAAAACATAACGACATGCATAACTTATTTTTTATGGTTTCAAAGATATTCGACTTCAAAACTTAAAATTTTTGTCCTATACTGAACCGATTTTTTACTAATATCTCATTTATGTATAATTCGATTTTCTTGATTTAAATTTATTTCCATTAGCCTTGTCCATAATCCCACTGTGCATTGTAATATCTATAGAGCAGTGAAACAAATCCTACAATCCTACGATGCTTTAGATAACACTCCGACACACTAGAAAACTTGAAAAACGACCTAGCTTGGGTTATAGGCCTTATTAAGTATATGACAAATCGTGCAAAAAATAAATCAGAAATGCTTCCAAGTTTTGGAGTTATACACAAATAACCGATTTTAACGAGATTTGTCAAATTATCGTACCGTAGCTCAGTTTGCATGAGATTTTATACAGCAAATAAAAGAAACCAGATTATGTTTCAGAATGACATATCAATTTTGACACTTTTGTAAATCAAAAGTATTTTTTCTAAAGAATATGTAAAAAAACATAATTTGTAAACTTTTTTGCTTTTTCTTATTCGAAAGCTCATACAAGTTTTTATCAATATAAAAAGCGAATTTAATTCCCAACAAAATGTGGTTCTATTTTTTTAAAGCAGTTAAAAAATCTAAAAGCTATTAAGCTTTTCAGAAACCGACGTATACCATGGTACTACGCATGTAAACATTTTTACCAGAAATTCATTATAAAATGTATTTTATATGCAATTGAAAAATTTTAACTTTGGAAAAAGGAAACTAACTTTTTTAAGTGTAAACCGATATCAAAAAGTAATATCTCGTTTTTTTCTATATAGAACTAGCTTTCAAAGACTGTGTTAAACAAAATAGGTTTTTATAGACAAAAGTTTAAATAATTGCTTTTAAAAATAAAAAAGCTTAACTTTTGATAAAAACTTACCCAACTTCTTAGAATATAAGCTCTATGCATACAGCTTGTAAAAGCTCGATTCCTTGACTTTAAAATCGCTCTGAAATTTGATGATAATAAAGTACTGCGACCTACACGAAAACAGCTTTTTGCAAATATCTCAAAATTTTGCACCCCACTAGGCCGTTTTTACATAAGTTGCTCATTTGTGGCACATTGTAATAAATAGAGTTACGCTACTGTAACCAAGAAGTTACACCGAAATAGACTTTAAAACATCGGCCCGTACATGAGAGTTGTATTTAATTTTGGATCGAATATAGATAGTATCTATACATGACTGTATTAATAAGTCCGTTTTTTTTAATTTCTGAAATCATTTCAGAAGAAAACAGAAAATTTAGTGTACTCATTAGGCATCAACCAAGGCTATGTTTACCATTGCCATGGTTAACCGAATATTCTAGTTAACCGAAACAATTGCTATAATTTACGATTTCGATCTAAAATTGAAAGTATGAGAGATTGTGGAAGCTATAGGCATCTTACGTGGCTCAAAGGTTTCAACTTTTAATAATTACTTGGGTATGAGAAAGCTTTTTGCAAAATGGCTGCCGCAGTTGC
Source organism: Stomorhina lunata (assembly GCA_933228675.1). Taxonomy (NCBI): domain Eukaryota; kingdom Metazoa; phylum Arthropoda; class Insecta; order Diptera; family Rhiniidae; genus Stomorhina; species Stomorhina lunata. The sequence goes on along the minus strand of OW121741.1, from coordinate 83,597,373 downwards.
TCACACTCAACATCAAAAGAAAGCTTTATTGAAATGTGTTGAGTCCAATGGACGTTACATTAAACTCTTATTCCAGAACTTCAAGAGTTTTATTTCTATGGAACTTCAAGAGTTTTATTTCCTAGGAAAGATCTAAAACCAAAACTTGAAATGGAACAACAATACTTTTCCGATAGGAAGTCTAGCAAGATTTACTTAAAACAACCTTTATGAAAACGATACTGCCGGTTGCTATTCTAGTTTCATTTTTTCTAGATATTTGCCAAAATCGATTGCAGAAAAAATTGCTACTAAGCAGGAGTTTTCATAGTTATTACCCAGCTCCTTTGCAGGGATTGACGTTACAAAAGCCAACTTCCTCTTAGGAAACTAACCGACATAGTAGAGAGTGCATGACTGACACATAGACGAGCTATTATTATGTTGAAATCCACGAAAATGTTTGACTGCTTTCCCGCCAATTGCAAAATAAATTGAAAAAAAAAATCAAACAAGAGCTCATTCTATATTGTATTGGGTTTTTCAACAGGGAAGCTACAAAAGTACAGCAGACGCCATATTTCTTCCAGCTCTTTTGACATTTCTCTTCAGTAAGGTTTGCCATTTCATGATGGAAAGATATACGAGCCAACAACAAGTCGAAATTATAAAAATTTACCACCGAAATTCGGAGTCAGTGGCCTCAACGTTAAGAGCGCGAATCATTTTCAGCGATGAGGCTCATTTCTGGCTGAGTGGCTTCGTCAGTAAACATAATATGCGTTATTGGTCAGGCAGAAATCCCCACGTAGTTTATGAGTCATCATTGCATCTCGAAAAAATTACGTTTTGGTTCGGTTTATGGGCTGGCGGCGTCATTGGGCCGTATTTCTTCCGTGATAATCAAGAACGGCACGTTGCTGTGATTGGGAATCGCTACCGTTCAATGACTACCGAATATTTTAGGCCCCAATTGAATGATATAGACTTGGAGGACATGTGGTTCCAACAGGACGACGCCAAAAGCCACACAGCGAATGTCACAGTCAATTTATTGAAAACCAAATTTGGAGAACGTGTTATCTCATGAAATGGTCCAGTCGACTGGCCGCCTCGGTCGTGCGATTTGACGCCGTTAGACTATTTCCTTTAGGGCTACGTCAAGTCTATTTTCTATGCAAAAAAGCCAGCGACGATTGATAAACTTCGTATGAATACTGAAATTGCAGCAGTATCGGCTTTATGCTTGAAATTGGGTTCAGCGTCTGGAGCTCTGCAAGCGTGCCCGTGGTGGCCATGTAAAAGAAATCGAGTTTCATTCATATCCAAAACCGTTTTTGTTTTATTTACTTTCTTAGCTCCCTTATTGAAAAACCCTTTATATTTTTATTGGATTTACTTTTTTGGTAAGACGATGGTAAGGTAATGAAAGGTGGAGTAACTGCACCCCATGTTTGTTAGTCGCAATATTTAAGCTTTTTGTTCTACTTCCAATTTCTTTTACATCGGCAGCGTGTTAATGCTGCAATACTTTGTCACATTAATCCCCGGTCTTTTTGTGAATTGAATAAGTATCTGGTGTTTTATATTACGCCAGATTCTGTATGCTTTCTCTTTGAATCTGATTACATTTTTCTTAAATTGATTAATATCGTAGAGAAACAACTTTTAGCAAAAGTTTGTTGTCCATCGAACAAAATGTTCACACGAAATAAATTTTGTAGGCTTCGATAAAAGCTGATAACATGCCTTGTGTTCTAAAAGATACGTTTAACTGGGTTTCAGTGGTCATTCGAACAGGATTGTTTTCAAAAACTTGTCAAGGTTCAGGGTAAATAAGTAAACATTCACAATATGAGAATAATTTACATTTCTTGTTAATGATGTTGCCAAGCTATTTTATAACTGTGGTATTTTTAACCAGTTTGTGGTTTTATGGCTGGCAATGCCTTAAACTACAGGTTTTGTAAAGAAGACAACTTTTTAATACAGATCCCAACAGCTGGAAATGTTTATCGCTAATAAGCTTTTCCATAGAAAGCTTTGGTTACAAAGCAAATTATAAAACTGTATATACGAGTACTTCACTAATATATAGCAAAATAAATGAATTAGTGTAGGGTATTGTGAATAAAAATCTCTTCTTGGGAGCTTTAGGGGCCTACTTTTTTTTGCCCAGTTTCATTTGTTTTAGTTTACGCCATTTTGTTTGAGTACAAATTGATATGCAAATTCTTTTGTCGTTTAATACCTTCTTCATTGGCATTCATTGGTTGGTCGGTTGGATGGTTAGTTTCTTTGGACGGATGGTCGATCAAGTTGGTTTTGTCTGGATTGGGTTTTCATTTAAAGATTTTGTTGCATTGGTTCTTCTTCAGCTGTTGTAAGAATCTGTTGGCTTGTTACTGCATCAGTTATCATCATCATAAGCGAGTACTTTAAGTTTAGCAACAAAAAAAAAAAAAAACTGTTGAGGAAAAAATTAGTGGGTACGTTAATTAGTAAACACTGTGTAATGTAAAATTCGCCAAGAGTAAAAATCAGAAAAGAGATGGTAACAATTGATTGTCACATGAACGTTTAAACGTTTATGCTGGAATATGGACTGCAACTTCAAAACGACAAAAAAAAAAAACAACTAAAATAACATAAGTAAGTACATAACTATTTCCATATGAATGTTCATTTGAACGTCTACATCTTCCAAAGCGAACAGCCATAATCATCTTTTGTCCGTCTGACCATCTTCTTTTGAGAGACGGACTCTTGGTCTGAAATGAGGACATATTTTGTAAATGTTGTTTAATTATAAGATTTGTAAATATTCATTTAAAAGATATCAAACTTGGCAATGCCAAAAAATATGTTGCTTATTAGCAGTAAATTTTGTATTTATTTAAATGAATAAATATTTTTATCCCAAGGTCAATCTAAACTTGGTTCAACACTTTTGTAAGCCTCTTCAGTTAGTTGGCATTTAGTATGAAATTATTGTTTAAGATTAATTTTTAAGGGGAAACTTATAGTTTTTTTTGATTTAGAATAAAGGAATGTATATATCAGAAGTAATCTTTATTTAATTAAACAAATGAGGGAACTAGCGTTAATCATATACTAAATAAGAATAAAAGATACCCGTAAAAAAACATGGTTATTGTGATGATAAATATTGATAAAAATTGGTTTCATAATTACGATAACTATTTTTATTTTAAAAAATTGTCATTCTAAAATAAAATATTAGGTTTGTTCCCGTACTCTAACGAAGCAACCCAAACTTACTCAAACGTGTTCCCGTACAAAATTTTCAATACAAATTGTTGTTTTTTGAGTAATTTCTGACAACTTCGGACTGTTTTGGGTAGTTTCGTTAGAGTACGGGAACAACATATTCTTTCACTAATTATTTTGATAAAATGTCCTAATGGTAGTGCGATGATGATTACTAAAAATGTTTTATAAACTTCGTAAAATTCAATTTGGGATGTAAATGGGATGCAGTTGTTGCCTGGGTTTCCGGGTAACAGGTAATAACTGTATTAAATTCCTATTCACACCTCCTCGTGGTACATCCTGGAAACCTGAGCAACCTAGGTGAAGATGCAGTAAACAACCCGAGTGGGATTCTAGGTCAGGGCTAACATGAAGGGGAGGTATCTTAGAGCCATTCCGACGTATTTGGTCTAAGATAATTGTACTTGATAAAGTTCGAAACTGTAGCGTCTGTTCAACATGCAAGCGGGCGTCTGTCTCGGATCGAGTGGCTCGCTTTAAAAACATGGTTCTTGTCTTTGGACTCATCATCCATCGACTTAGCACTTACGATGTTTTAAGCATGGAAAGAAACAACATTATAGAATATACTACTCCAAGGGGTAATCAAGCGAGAAGTCTCCCTGCTATGGCAGCTGGCACAAGGGTTTTGGAGGTGCCTAATCTATGCAAGAACATCCTGATGAATGAAACCAATTGAGGCCCTATGCTCCACTGGGAGTCAAGGATAACAGAAGAAGAAGAAAATTAACTTATCGACACCATTGACCAAACCTCGAGCCTTCCAATCAGTGTCTGAATAGAATCCCGAGACTCTATAGAAGCTTGGCTATCAGGGAATATATTTATCACCACCGTTGTAATAACATTTCAGCCAATCTGCGACTTCGTTTGTAGCCTTCGTATGGTGTTACCTTCAGGTCTTAAGGTTAGGTCAAAGTCTACCTGATTAAATAGTAACGATGGCCAAACGCGGCTCTTTGTTTTTATTCTTGTAATTTTTTCCACTTAATTCTTCTATTAAGCTTGAATTTTAGATATATATTTAATGAAAATTATTCTTAAACTGATGTAAACAAAAAACGGAAAACGAGAAAACAGGGCTTTCAAGAACAATGGATATAGTATTTGCTTCCACTCAATTTGAAATTGTGAACAGAGAAACTTAAGTTATTACAATCAGAGCTTGAAGTTACAATCTGAGCTTGAAGTTAAAACAAATAAGAAAAGTTATAGTCGGTCAAATAGGTCAAATAGGGACCAACAATTTAACGAGTTTTCCCTAAGTCTTAAAAACATACATAAATATGACCTTCTCCGCGAAAAAGGACCTAGTGAGTAAAAATTAAGTTTTGAAAAAAATTACAAAAAAAATAAAATTTTAAAGTTTTTCTCATTTTTATCGATTTTCTCAAATTTGTTTTGTACATTTTTATGGTGTGAATAAATTTTTATTAGAAATGTTATCTTTTTCTACACTGTTTTATGTACCAGAATCCACCAAACCCATTTTTTGACAAACAAGGTCCCTTTTCACGGAGAAGGTCACATTACACGCTGCGACAAGAAAATGAAGTAAACGTTTCTGGGATGTTATACCATTTTTCTGGTAGAAACCGTTTTTGAAATTTCAAAACACCCCCAAAATCTGGAGGTACGGGTAAAAAACCGATTTTAACGGGTACAAAACCATCACCCTGTAACTTAGACAAATGCCAACCGATTTTAAGTTTTTTGAAATATATTGGAAAAAGAAGCTTAGCCCTTTTCAAGGGTATATGGCTTTTTAAAATATACTTAAGATACATGTGTTTTTTAACACCAAATATATTTTTTCCGGTTTTTTCACATTTTTCTATCGGGTGGTTAAAATTCAAGGGCCGATGTTGATTTTGAATAAAATACAAACTATTTAGGAAATTATTGTAATTTTATTTTATTAAGATATATTGGTATTACTCAATTATGTATGGAACAAAATATCGGCCAAATGAGCGCCGCGACCACGGCGGCACACCTCCATCCGATGGTCCAAATTTTCGATGACCCTGAGGCATAATAGAGGTTCTATGCCGTTAACATGCCGAATTATCTCATCCTTTAGCTCTTGAATTGTTGCTGGCTTATCGACGTACACCTTTTCTTTCAAATAACCCCAAAGAAAAAAGTCCAACGGTGTCAAATCACATGATCTTGGCGGCTAATTGACATCGCCATTACGTGAGATAACACGGCCATTGAATTTGTTGCGCAAAAGGGCCATTGCTTCGTTAGCTGTGTAGCAAGTGGCACCGTCCTGCTGAAACCACATATCGTCCACATCCATATCTTCCAATTCGGGCCATAAAAAGTTCGTTATCATCTCACGATAGCGATTACCATTCACAGTAACTGCCTGACCGGCCTCATTTTGGAAAAAATACGGCCCGATGATGCCGCCAGCCCATAAACCGCACCAAACAGTCACTCTTTGTAGGTGCATTGGTTTTTCGACAATCACTCTTGGATTCTCATTCGCCCAAATGCGGCAATTCTGTTTATTGACGAATCCACTGAGGTGAAAATGTGCCTCATCCCTGAAGATGATTTTGTTCGAAAATTGATCATCCACTGTTGCCATTTTGTGCCACCATTCTGCCCATTCACGACGTTTGGAATGGTCTAAGAACTAAAGCCACTAGTTCTTGAGCCAATTGCACCTTGTAAGCGTGTAAATGCAAGTCTTTATGCATAATGTTCATCAGCGACGAGCGTGAGGTGGACGGCTCTTCAGCCGCACTATCGCGAACAGCTGCAATATTTTCTGCAGTACGAGCTGTACGAGCATGCACTGGTGTTCTCACATCTTCTACAGACCCGGTTTGCTCGAATTTTTTCACGATTTTTGCGATTGTACGCACAGTTTGACGATCAAATTGACCAAAAAAATCACGAAGTGCACGATATGCATTTTGATTTGAACGCCCATTTTCATAATAAGTCTGGATAACTTTAACATGTTGTTGGATTGTGTATCTCTCCATGGTTCAAATTGAGTAAGTCTGAAATAGAGAAATATCAAATAAAATTCGGAAAAAACTTGGCGTTTAGGTGTGGTTCACATTCAACATCGGCCCTTACACAATATTTTTGTATAGGATTTTTAAAATATATAAGATAACTAATAAAACGAGCCTTCATATTTAAAAATCCGTTAAAAAATGTCTAATTTATTCGGCTTAAAAGAAAAACAAATTTTTACTTTTTTATTAAAAATATATTTTTAACCCTTAACAGACATAGGGACTCAACATTTTTTTTTGAGAAAATTTAGATGTTTAGTGTATTTTAGTGATTAATATTATTAAATCGGTTGTCACCACTTGAGCTTTAAAACAATTTTGAAGATTTTCCTTCATAAATTATCGAAAAAAATTGGGTCATTTTAATCCCTATGTCTGTTAAGGGTTAAAAAAATATTTTTAATAAAACAATGTAACCATTCTTAAAAAACTAAAAATCCAAATTTTGACCTATGAAAAAAATATTAAGCTCACCCAAAATCAAGAAAGTTCTATTGGACATTCCTCAATGACTGGGCAATAAAGTTCAGTATTAGCTTTATCAAAAGAAAACTTAAATAAAATTTATTATGCTTCTACTTAAATAATGTCCAAAAATTTACTTTGTCGTGAAATTTTACGATTTCAAGTCGCAGATATGGCGAAACCATATGAGATATCAAACTGAACTTTTTTGGCTGTTATTACCAAATCGGTTTTTTTAACACTCCAATTAAAAATTTTGATATTTAGAATATTCTTTTAACAAAATTTTCTAAAACTTAAAAAGGAAGTTTTGAAACGGTTCTTAAAAAAGTACCATCTCCAGTACAAAAAAACTATGTAAAGTACTTATAAGTCTTTAAATAATAAGGAATGTCTTACTTTGTAATTTCTGTACTCTAAAGTTATTTTTTTTTTTGCCTTATATCCTTAGGTGTTTTGAAAAGGACACGAATTTTCTAGGGGAAATTGTAATAACTTCAAAACAACTGCATAGATTTAGTTTTTATGACTCTAATGAAAGCTGATTTAGTTGTCTTCTACATCCAATTTTTGGTTTTGCCAAAAACATAAATTTATTGGTTGAAATTTACCAAAAACAGAATGAACTCCCATTTTCCCCATACAAATGGGTCTAAGAAATAAATGTCCTGTGCGCCACCTCAGGACATTGACCCAGGAAGACAAAATTTATTTGAGCATCTTACGATGTAGAGCATCGATTTTTAATCCAGGCGTATCTAATTTCAATAATAATTGTTTTTCGCTCCGCCCTATTACATATATCAGAACAAACCCAATATACGCTTTTCACCTATGCATGGGGCTGAAGGGAATAATGACTCTTGCCTGGCTTTAGTCGAGCAGATTGCAGTGTCAATGTAGCTAGTATTTAATATTGCTTTGGCAAAACGGAAGTGTAGAGAAATTGATTTTACTTATTTCTATGTCACTCTGTACAACTGATCGTCGAATTGCCCAAATTGGCAAATTTATTAGACTTAAGGCACGGTCATACTGATTAAACATTTAATCGAAATTATCAAATATTTGATCCTCGTAGTCTGACCACAAAATATTTTTAAGGTTCAAACATGAAACATGTTGATTTGAAGAAAACAAAATTATTTGCCAGCAAATAAAAATTTGCAAGAGCAAATATTTTTTTAAATTTTGATCAAATAATTATTTAATCTTACAAAATTTTTGTAACATCAAACAGGGGTAAATAACAGCTGAGCATATGTATTATATGTATTGTTTACTATTCAAACAACAACAACATCAAATATGAGAAACAACAACATCAAATTTGAGAAACAACAACATCAAATTTGAGAAACAACAACATATAATATGAGAAACAAATATGCTCAATTTTGTTTTGAAAAAATTTGATCAAATATTTTTTGGGAAAATATTTAATCTTCAGTGTGACCGTAAATAAAACTTGTTTTTTTTTGCTTATACTTTGAACGTATTTTTTCTGTATTTTATCAAATAAAAATCGTCAACTAGATGTGCAAGTGTGACCACAATTTTTTTTTTATATTGTTTTGACAATATTTTACTCAAAATATTTGATTTAAATGTTTAATGAGTCTGACTGTACCTTTAGTAGGTCTTATAGGAACAACTTGCGGTATCGATGTCAAGTGATGAACAGATAAACTTTCAAGCGTTGCTAACGACTTGATGGAGTGACAAAAATGATGATGGGGAAATCAAGGTCTTATTGAAATTTTTAACAAAGATTCAAATTTATTATCGTTTTACTGCATAACTAACCGTGAGAATCAGAGAATGAAGTACTTAGAATCTAAAACTATACGGTCGGAATAATTACGGAATTAAAAGCATTTCAATCAAAATGCATGATATGCCTTCTTTCCTTATATACATATAATATTTAATTCCCCGACAACATTGCAATTCGGATAAGGGATACTTCTCTCAGACAATGAGCTGCATCCGATTATATTTTTAGACTCATTGGCCGGGGATAAAACTTCGGACCTCTGGTATGCTAGGCGGATGACTTACCTGCTATACCTCGGCGGTTCACTTCCTTAGTATTTCATTTTCTAAACATTACATTAGCCTTTGTCAAAAAAAAACCCTTATTTACTCCCTTTCCTTGATCATAATCTGTCATTATTATAAACTATCCTTAAAAGTAGGGTTTGCAGTTCGGTTTTAACCGAAACCGAAACCTCGGTTTTTTATGCCTCAAAACCGAAACCGAAATCCGTAGAAAAAACCACGGTTTTAGCTATTTATTTTTCATAATTTTTTGATGGTATTATTCAGAAATATCATTAGCTTATCATAAATTTGCACATAATTTGTCTATTTAATGAAGCAGAAGAATTAAACAAGCAAAATGTGTTTACAATGGACGAATGGACAGGTGTAAGGGGAAGACGGTGTATGAACGTAAATATTCACGATTCTCATGGTTAATTTTATAATCTGGGCCGTATTTTAGGAACGTGTAATTTCAAGCAAACTCAAAAAACCATTAAACAAAGGCTAATGGAGTTTAATATTTCACTTGATACAAGCATCGTAGCATGTACTATAGAAGGAGCAGAAGCCAATATCAAATTTGTATCTGAAAATCTATTTTGAAGACGGCGACGATGAAACTTTGACTCATTTAAAACCGATTGCCCATATACACTTGAACCTAGAGGCTGTAAGAAAAATTGTTCGGTATTTCAAAAATTCGTCAGTTCGTTATAAAATTTTACAAACAAGCGTTAAAAAGCATCATAATCGTGAATTAAGTTTACTCTTAGATTTCTGCTTCTAAAACAAAGTATTTATGAGAGTTTGAAAATGCTGTCGACCTTAGATTTGCTTCATTCTATCGACTTTGAAATTGTAAATTCTTTAAAATCGTTACTATTTGTAAAAATTACTATTGAAGCAATTTGTCGCTCGATTATTTACGCTCCAAAAGAAACAAGACTTATTTAAGAAATCCCTCATATTTAAAAAACCTGAATTATTTTCCTGAATTTTGGTATTAAATTATAATTGAGCTTTAATAAATATACCTTATACTTGGTTTTAACAAAATAATCAAAATTTTACTACAAATTTAAATCAAAATAGTTTTACTTAAAAAAACCGAAAACCGAACCAAAACCGTCCGGTTTTGGGTGTTTTAAAACCGAAACCGCGGTTTCTCATTTTCACGGTTTTTTGCAAACCCTACTTAAAAGGCTCTTTTTTTAAATAGGTAACAACCTTTTTGGGTATAAATCACCATGTTCTTATCCAACTCTGCACTTTTGTGGTTTTTTAAAAAAATATTCCGTTGTAAAATGGTTCTTATTGACATCATAAGTGCCTACCCCTGTTATAAATATATTGTCAAATAATTCGATCTTTGAAATAAGACTCTTAATCTGACTGTCTCTGAAGTAGTAGATTGTATGAAAATTAAGTCCTGATTCGACAAATGCTGAGTTGCATTTAGAGCATCCGATGATGTGGTACCGTGGAATACAGAGTTGACATTCGCTGGACCCTTTCTAAAATCTTGCGGAACGTGGATTTCTGAAGAGCCCCCTTCCAGGAGATAACACCGTACATGGCGAACAGAACTAATTTAGTTAGAATTGTAATTGTATTAATATTTTATCATAAAAGCATAAAATATTTACATAATATAATATTCACAAAAATTTCAAAACTTTCCTTTAGCAACTAAAAATATATGAATATACTTTTTCCGTTTAACTCTACAATTCCAGTCACAAAATAAAGTAATGAAAATTAATATTTAATGATTTTAATGAACCATTCATATGATAATAAGTATCAACAAATATTTTTTGTCTACTTTAAAGTTCAAATTACAAACCATAAAAACTGTCAAAATATTAAGTATTTATATGCAATTAAAACGCCATCATGGCGATAACATCAGCCGTCCCAACATCATCTAAGTAACGAAACGGCTTAACCAACGAGACAGTCATCGAGCCAAACAACTACTTACCACAAACTATGAAAGATAGTAACAAAAATATGAAACTTTAATTCAAGTTAAAATGTGAAACCAAGAGATCTAGCCGACAAATCGCATATATTGAGACTACAACAATAAGATGAAATCTGGAAAACAAAAAACCCACACTTTAGAGAAATCTAAGTCTCTTATCTTAACAGCAGCTATTAAGTTTTAACACTACCAAGCAAATGACTACTTCCTACTTGCAAGCCACCAAATGGAGTTTTAGTAAAATTGTGAAAAAATCATAGTTTTCAGAGGAGTTTTGCCTTTAAGTTCCAGGCATTAAAGTGCATATCTTATAACTTCAAAGTTATCAAAATTTAAGACTTACATATTTTAATTTTCTTGTAAAATATTTGTTATTAAAAATATGTTTAGGTTTGTTTCTTTGTATATTTTTATCACAAACATTTATATTTTTTATGGATTTGGTTTCTGTTTAAGTTTTCGTACGAGTTTCAAATAAGTTTTCATAGTTTTTATCTTCACATGTGGTGGCATGTATTCAATTACAATTTTGTTGCAAGCAGAAAATAACAATAAAAAACTGCACGTTACAGAGTCATATCGAGCGAAAAAACCCAACGGAGACCAAATACAAAGAAAATTCTGTTAAGACCTTCAGGCTATGACCAAGATTTCAATGCCATAAATGTTTGGTCTTAGCATTTTGTAAGAGAACAATTTGAGTATTTGATCATGCGGTATTCAGTTGTGGTTGCTAAAAGTAGCAAATATTAGTAAAATAGACAGAGTTGCCTAGTGATAAGATAGAGTGGGTTCTCTGTGAACATGGTGAAGTTCGACTATTTTTTATATCTTTTGATCTACCAGCTGATTTAAGAGTAGTGCAGTCATGTATTAGTGCAAAAATAAGACCTTACCATTTTCTGGAACTAGGAAAATAGAATTTGAGCTTTGTAGTAACGATGGAGCAATAAAACATGGGCCCAATTATGGAGTTCGATAATATACTACTACCATTTAGTAGGGTAGAAGGGGGTGCTCTTGGTTTCTTACCGTGAGAGTTATCAACATTAAAAAAAAATTTTAAGATGGAAGATGGTATGGGCCTTGCAACCAAAATACGATATCCTTTTTAGGCATATTACAAATGTCGGGATCAAAAAAATGTCGACGAGTTGCTTTGTTATATGTGTATGGCAAATGTGCCCCAGATAGAGTCCTTAGATGTAAAGAACAATTTTTCACATAAGAAATAGATTTATTGATAAAAACCTAAAATATTTGTTCTCATTACTATATTGTTTATTAAACTAATGAATAATTTCTTAGAATAACAAAAAATTAAGGAAAATATTACAAAAATACTTGTAGCAAAATATTTTTTCAGGATCTGCTGAAACAATAAATTACGCCTGATGTTTTAAATATGAAAGCTACAGCTGTCGATTACGGCATCAAAAATGATAAGTTAGTTAGTTTTCAAGAAAATTCGTGGTGGCAAATGCGCCCATATGGCAAATGGTCCCCCTCCTTACCTTAAAGTTTTCTTATTCGTATACAAATACAAGTTTATAGTAATCGAAAAGTATATGAGAATAGGTGACTGGAAGTTGGATCGGAGTTCTTTTATATTACATCTTACATACAAATATTGCAACTGGCATACAGAAATATGAGTAATCGTATAGTAATCGTATAGTGCTACGTATAGTATATGCGAAGGTAATCGAAAGGAGGATCCGAGCTTTAGTATATTGCAACTGACATTGTAGTAACGATAGAGCAATGAAACATAGGCCATATCCCAGCTAGCTCCTTTTGAAAATTTAAATCAAATGCGAGACTTATTTGACTCCACTGCGCAATTAAAATTATCATATATGATATCACTTATGAGTCAAAAATTAATTTTTTATGTGAGAAAATGGAACCCTTCATGCGACTCTACAAAAAGAGTCGTAAATCACTCGTTTTTCTGATTAGATTATGACTGCACAAATTTTGCAAGATTTGTTTAAAAATAAAAAAAAGAGATAAATAATAAAGCTTTTTATTACACAACACTGTATATCTATTTTAAGAACACGTCAGTCATATCTAGTCTTAGAACACGTCAGTCATATCTATTTTTAGAACAGTCAAGTTGCGTTTATTTTTACAGAAATTGATGCTGCCGAGGCCGAGGATCATATCTACGCTGCTGAATAGGATATGTTATGCTTATTAGTCGACGTACTAACCAACTAAGTCACAGCATCTACAATGAGTCATGCGTCTTTTAATGCCTTTTTTGATCACCAAACAAACAGCATAAAAATAGTCATATTAGGGTCATTTGCATGATTATATTATGATTACGCACATTTTGTGTATTTTTTAATTAGTCGCTTTCTAAGCGTTTCTAGGAGTCTTTTTTAGACCACCAAGCTTATTAATCAGTTTTTGATCATCTAAAAGAGTCCTAAAAGACCCATTTTTCATCAACAATTTCCAAATTGCTAGCTGGGATTATAATGATGCTACACCCAAACAGCAATTTTATTATTTTTTGATCATATTTGACTCTTTTTCGACTGCTACGGACGATTAAAACTTTCGATTAAGCTATCATTTTTAATTTGAAAAAGACTGCGCCTTCTATTGAAAATGGTACCCTAGGCGCGACTCCCTTGAGAGAATCTTTTGATTCGTTTTTGAGTCTTTTCCGATCAATTTTACAGTTGAGTCCGTGGTAGTTAAGAAACCATCTTGCAGTAACTTTTAAAACTGTGTTGGAGTACTTTTTGGGTCATTTTTGACCCTATTTTGGATTATTTTTTTAGTTGTAATTTTTTTTATAGAAACAATCGGAAACATCCAGTCTATTTTTTTTTCATCGACGACGTGTTATTGCTGTTGGCATTACATCCAATGGTTATTAATAATTTTAATAGAAATAAATAACTGCAGAAATTTAAGTTGCCGCTACCGGGGATCGAACTCAGGATAAAAGTAATATGTTATGCTTAGTAGTCGGCGTGCTAACCCACTAAGCCACAGCACCCACTATAGGAATACATGCTTTATCAACTAACTGTAAAAAATCTGATTGCAAAATAGAGTTACAATCTGTCGAATTTTAATCACTTAAATGATTGATTTTCAATGGTTTTTGTTATTGCATTTTAAAACAGTTTTTAAGCATTAGCGCGAATCTGCTTCGACTATTGTTTTAATGCGCCGACGACAAATCATTTTTTGGTCTTCCGAACTAGTCGGAAACAACTCATTTTGATGATTTTTCAAAAAATAATTTTCTAAATGCTGACTGAGTAGAAACTGCACAGAGTTTGATACTATACGGTTACACATAAGTATCTTCAAGATATCGTATATAGTACGGAGGAAATGAATTCAATTTTTGATAGGATATGGCTCGTGTGGGGTGAAAAATCTTCTACATTATGTTTAAACCCGAAATATTTTAAATAACCATACCAAGAATACTAAGATTTCTATCTTCCCGACGTCACCCATAAATTCAGATAAAACGAAATGCTCCGTCATACATTGTGAACCTTGTACACACGAACCCTTTTTGAAATCGAGTATCTTGAACTCGTTTGATTATACTAAATTCATGACAGCTCCCTAAGAAAAATCATATCAATGCCAAAGCCAATAAGTTTTGAAAAAACACAGTCTGTCAGACTCCTTGGACATACATATCTAAGAGACAGTAGGAGGGCAAGTCAATAAGTTTGTGTCCTTTCGAATTTCCCAACAACACTGCATCATTTAGTTTATTTTTGGCGGCCATTTATAGGAGACTACTTTGGGTTTGACAAGAAAAGCATTATTTTTGCGGAAAAAAGTTATTACTCAAAATAATACTTGATAAATGTGGTGGGGACTATTCACTTTTAATTTCTATAGTAAACATGCAGATTCTGAATTTCGATGTGGACCCACAAGCACTGAAGCTGCCGAACTTTCTGACGCTTTGGTTTTGTCCGAACGGAGATTAAAAATGTGACAGGTTGAGAATACAAGGCATTTCACGTGATTCGGTGCTTTGAACTTTGAAAGCTCTTGATAAGATGGCTGCCGCATTCGCTCACAATCAACTCACTGGAGGATAAAGAGGGTGTTTGTCTGGGTTAATCAATGCCAAAGAAGGCAAAGGTGGAGATTTCAGCCAATAAAGTCATGATAACAATTTTTTGGAATGCACGAGGCATAATCCTTGCATGGGTGAGTTTAGGCGCAGTTTCCATGCCAAAAAAATAGATCAAATACATTTTATGGCAACTCTATAAACTAGTTCTTCTTCTACTTGCTGCTCTATTTTGCTCTTTTCTGAATTTTTTGTTTTTGTTAAACACAAATTTGTTGTCGCTGGATCATAAATACAGAAACGGCAACTAAAAACTTTAACACAAAACAAAATCTAATTTAAAATAAGTTATCTTTGGCTTAACATTTGGGTGTTGAAAGTCAAGTGTGTCGCACAGTCACAATATGAATTTTTTAAGAGAGTGATAAAGTTGATTTTAGCACGATAAACCCATTATAAATGCATACGAGTATTTTAAATCCAATCGAGAAAAAATAAACCTACAAAACGTACACATGAAATAGTTTAACAAATAAATTCATATTTCTAAGTTCGAAATATTTTAAAGAATTAAACATAAGACGGACGATAAACAACAGGTTAGTAAGTGAATTAGCGAATTACTTTCGTTCTTTTATAGTTTAGTCGGTTTGTTCGTGTTTATTTTAGAATTTGTTAAGTTATTCTATAATTTAATGCTAGGGATTTACATTAGAGCAGACCGCTCTTAGGGAAAATGTTATCTCGGTACCCGTGTGGAAATGAACTTTGATCGAAAATTATTTTCCTAAGTCCTTCTGCTAACTACAATAGACCTATATTTACAACCTGTTAAGGTCAAAGACCGAGCATATTTTAGAATTACATGCGATTCGATCTTATGCGCTTATTCTCCAATTTCGTAGCCCAAGCTTTGAAAGATGTTTCTCTACTTGGTCTTTCTATCTAAGTTTCGAACGTTCTCTTCTACCAGTTAATAGAATAGTAGCACTAAGCATCTCAGGGGCAATGAGATCCACTGCAACAGAAGCTCTATGTAAAATTTTAAAAATGGATCCACTGCACCTACATATTAAAGAATATGCTATTAGAACACAGATCAGACTTAGTCAGGTTGGCCAATTGGTGTTCAAAGAAAGACGACACTCATCATTAATTATTAACTATGGATACAGAGACGTAGTAACAGACTACATGACTCCTCAAATAGTATGGGATAAGAAGATTAGGGCTGTTATACCTACAAGAGAAAGCTGGAATATAAGAAACCACAATTCACTGGGTGTGAATTGTTCAAAAGAAGGAACAAGGTACTGGTAGTGGAATTTTTTGTGAAAAATTAGGAATAAGTAGTGGTTTTAGATTAAATACTGATTGTAGCATCTTCTAAGCTGTATTGGAAGCAGCTCGTACGATATCTATGATGCCGATATTTAAAAGCAATATCACAATTTACATCAGTCAAGCAGTAATGAAAGCAATATGCAATAGAATTATTAGGTCAAAGGTTAGGCTAGGCGTTGTCGCAGAGAGCTACAGGTTCTTAACAAACAACACCTTTTAAAACTGTGGTGGGTACCAGGCCATAATAATATACTGGGCAATGAGAAAGCAGATGAATTGGTACACAGAGTTGAATGGAAATGCAGCATGTGAGGAGGTATACCCTGGGCTCTGCTCAGTTTACAAGAATATGAGAAACAAATTTAAATCTAAATCAAATGCATTGTGGAATAACTCAACACAATGTACTCAAACGAAAGCTCTATGACAGACAAGAGATATTAAACCAAAAAAAGCTATATTAAATATGGATAAAAATGATTTAAGGATATATATCATAACTGGACAAAATAACTTTAGATACTTTTTGAAAAAAATACGTTTAAGAAATGACGATATATGTAGATGGTGCAACGAAGTAGAAGAAGATACATACCACATCCTTTGTCAATGTATTGCACTATCTAAAAATCGATTTAAATGTTTTTATTCTTACTTTTTTCAAAATGTAGAAGATCTAAGGAACTTGCATCCTCTTAAGATGATAAAATATATCAAACTGTCGAAGCTTTATGTGAACTGATAAAGGAGAAAAAAAATGTGCTAACTGTTGGTAATGCTTCTGGAAATCATGCTACTTAATCGAGGACGCACTATGGATCAATACCCATAATCTTGTGCATAATTTCACAGTTTTCTGTGAGGTCCTCTTCATCCATTCCCACAACATGTCCCAGCCAACGAAGCCGCTGCTGTTTCATGCGTTTTACTATTTCAATGTCAGCATATAACTCATAAGGCTCATGGTTCATTCAATGACTATATTCATTGTTGACACAGACTTGTCTAAGAATAGCTTGGAGCACTGAACAAAGAACACAAAGCTCTACTAGTAAACCATCAGCACCTGCAGCTTTGTTATTCTTCAGTCGAGTTATTGCAATTCTAACCTCATTTTGGTTGGGTGGTGGACATATAACGCAGTCGTCATTGATTTGTTCAAGCATGTCATCTTGATCTTTACATTACGTTTCTGGGTCTGTCACCAAGGAACCAGGTCGTCCTTACAGCAGAAATACAGTGTCCAAAACCATCCGATTTGTATTTAACTTTTTGGTATAATGTAGGTACTTCATTGCGACTTTTATACATCTCAATTTCCACAAACACACCTCTCACTTTCTTTCTTTTTATTCGGCATAGGCGTTTCTCTTTCCTTCTTTTGTCTCAATATCTTTCTAAAGTTCGACGCGTAACAACTGATTGTAGAGTTGCCTCATATTCTCATCGGTGGCATTGCGACACTCTTCGTCATACCAAGAGTTTTTAGAAAGAGTGTTTTGGAACGCTAATACAGATTTTGCAGCAGTCATCAAGGAGTCGGCAATATGTTGTCATAGCTAGCAGATGTCGTTTGAGCCGGGTAGTGGAGCTGTTCGTTGCGAGTAACCGGTGTCAATTTAATAGGATTTTAGCCTGGTAACGCAAAACTTTCTTGTACAACTATCTGTATGTTCCGCGACACATTCAGAATTGTTTTCACCTTAGCTGCAACAAGATGATGATCGGAGTCCATATTGGCTCTGCGAATTGTACATATATACATACAATACACTTAATGAGTACCTTCCATCAACTACAATATGGTCTATCTGCTTTTTGTAATTTGATCGAATTTTAAGGTGTCGAAACCTGCTACTGCTCCCTATCATATTGCGAGCAGCCGCAAATGAGAACAACCTCAAACAATTGCCAGATGTTAAGTTGTGGAGACTAAATTTACCAACAGTTGGCTCAAAGATACTTTCCCGCCCAAACTTACTTTTTGCTTTTCCATAGTAGACATTTTTTTCTATGAGTGGGTTACTATGTAAAACGACGCGACGTCCCAACCCATATTTTAACATTCTTGAGGGAGAAGTCGTGGCACATATTCGCTAACTTTAACGGATATTAGCGAAGTTACCCAGGTTATCACATGGAGTCGTACAGTTTTGCCATATTTGCTTCTATGCCTTTTGGTTTAGAAGTTTTTTTTACCAATTTGTAACATATAATTGTGTTCTAAATTAAATATATTTTGGCCCTGTTATTCGACTTCCCGATAAATTTCTATATGTCTAGCTTTATTGGTTCAAATGATATACAAAGGAAGTAAAAGTAAGAAAGTGCTATAGTCGGTCAAGCCCGACCATATGATACATTTTACAACTAAGGTCAAAGGTGTTCTTTTTCTTGTATAAAGACAAATATTTGCTTAATTTTGCTATCATACAAACATTTTCCCAAAACTTATATACAGGTATGTGATGGAAAACGATCGTTTTCAAATCGATCGATTTCAGATATATTTTTGAGATAATTTTCGGTTATTTCCCAAAAAATTCAAATCAAATGAAAGATTAAATATCAGTTAAAAGGGTTAAAGCCAAAATTTTCATTTTTTTTGGGGAAATAACCGAAGATTAGCTAAAAAATATGTCTGAAATCGATCGATTTGAAAACGAAAAATGTCCATCACATACCTGATATTTAAGCTATTTTTTTCATTTGGACTTATATGAGAGCTAGAGTCAAATGTCTACCGATTATCTCGAAGTTTGGCAAATTGATTACAGTTGTTACAAAAACTATGTAAGCAAAAACTAAACTTACAATTTCCTTCAGATTTAGGAGCGTTTTAGTGATTTTTGTCTCATTTAGTGCATTTTGGTAGAAGAGTTTGTATGAAAGCTATGGTCATATGTGGTCCGATTTCAAATTCGGTATAGTGATTTCGGTTTACATAAGCAGTATTTGTTTTAAATTTCATGAAAAAATATTGATATATGTGTCCAATATATCAATTCCAGGAAGTGGTTCCACTATCAAAAGAATGTGCCAAATTTTTATCAAATTATCTTTAGAATTGCGACCTGTACTTTGATAACATGGTTTACATGGGGGTCCAGTAGAGTAGTTAGAAAAAAAAAGTTGAGTCAGTCACCCCCTAGGATTAAAGATAATGTAAAAATAATTCTCAAAAAAATAATTGTTTTTAATTTTTTACCACGCCTACAAATACCGCCCTTTTTGTATTTTGTTAACTGTGTCGCCATCTTTTGTCCGATCATAACACGTTGTTCACGGCTCTGTAAGGGCCACATTTCTCTCCTTGATAGTTTTTTACTACCACGTCAATTTCTAGTCATTATTTTTTTAAATTCGATTCGTACCCACCCTAATTTAATCGAGTAAAAATCTTATTTTTAAAAGTAATGATTATAAATTGGGCTGGTAGTAAAAAACTATCAAAGAGAGAAATGTAGCCCTTACAGAGCAGCGAAAATCGATATATAAAATGTTATGATCGGACTAAAAATGGCGACACGGTGAACAAAATACTAAAAGGGTGGTATTTGTAGGCGTGGTAAAAAATAAAAAACAAATTTAGAAATGTTGTGGTGACTGACACAACTTTTTTTATATGGAAGGCGAACCGCTCTTGGGTCCAGCCAGCCAGGCGGACAGACGGACTGACATCGCTACCTTTTAGTATTGGTTTACTAAAAGGTGGGACTAAGACAAATATTTCTATGCATTACGTACATCAGCACAAGCTGATGTACGTAACTACTGTGGTGAGGGGTATAAATACCCTACACTACTTTTTTGAAACACAAATATAATAAAAGAGGGTGACAAGTGCAAGTTTTTTTCCTAACAGTTCTTATCTACATTTGCGTGTTTTAATATAAAGACTTCTGTAAATATTCTATCATTTTGCTTCTATCTTTATAATCGTACTAAAAACTTGGATTTAAACATAAAAGTTGACTTTATAGTAAATTATAAAGTTGTTTGTTGTCTATAAGATCAGATTTACAATTAAAGACACTGGCGATTAGTTATAATTTTGTGGCTTATATCCGACTACGAACAGAAAGGAGCTCCAAGTACACATTTGTTCTAAACAGCGAAGGACACCATTTCTGTTTCCTATAACCCGTGATAGAAGTTTCTGTTAATTAGCTCATGTGCTGTCCATCACAGGTTTAAATACATCGACATTTTAGTGCAACTTTTATTGAGCTTGTCACGGATCGTAACCGGAACCTTAGACAAGCCTGTTCTTCAATGCAACTCTTTTGTGCTTTAATGTTTTAAGAGTAACTCTCATTTTAATCTTTAGCACAAAAAAAATTAAGCAAAGCGTCTAAGGGGTCGCCTAATATCGCAATAAAGACGATATTTTGTATTTGATTTAGAGAAATAGCTTTGCAAGATCGGTCCACATTTGGTCATAGTACTAAGAGGTTTCTTTTGTAACTATTAAAATAAATAACTTTGTAAGATCGGTCCACATTTGTTGAGCGGTAAAAGTTGTTTAAATTTAAATATGAAGTCCAAAAACGATTATTTTTCCGTAAGGAAGTTAATTCCGTTCTTGTGATTTTTTTGTGAGGTTGGCCAGGTAAAGTTGATGATGATCTAATCAAAGCATTAATTGAGGTTGATGGTTGTATGTCTTAGCGTGAGATTGAATAAAAGTTAAGTTTATTAAAAGCAACAGTCAATTGAATGCTTTATTTTTAAAACGTGTTAAACAACAAAAAATAGAAATCGAGTTTTTAATGAATTAATGCTTTATGAAGGTAAATACATCATTTTGTGAAACAAATTGAAAATATTTGCCTCATTGATGATAAAACATAGATATATTTCGAAAATTTTACCAAACCTTAAAAAAACGGTTAGCCCCACTGGATTTAGTGTACTTGAATTAGCTTTACCCACTTGTCACTTTTTTTTAACAGACACAGTAAAATCAATATATATATATATATATATATATATATATATATATATATATATATATACCAGAAATTTAAAAATATTAATAACTTTCACAGGAAAAAACCACGTTTTAAAAATAAAGCATTGAATTGTCATATAAAATACCCTGGATCCTAAAAAGCTTGATATACAAATCGCATCTACGTTTGTGATTTATATTCTAGCGGTATGAATTCGATCCGTTTTTGAAAATAAAAACGCTAGACTGCATTCATCTTTGGCTGGGATTTTTATTTAATGAACTGACCTTGCACCATTAGATCATCATTTGTTTTGGTCTTTGTATAGCTCCTTAAACGGCAAAATTTTTAGCAATGACGCCTCTGTGAAATCGCACTTGCTTTTTTTTTTTTTAATATAAAGCCCGGAAGTTTTATGAACGAGGAACCTTAAAGTTGGCAGAAGAAAGAGCTAAAAATTTGTTACGGAGAGAAAGGCAATATTTCAAAAGTTCACGAGTTATAGACTTAAGATTAAGTACAAGTTTTTTTGAAAATTGTACATAAATCCACCCCATGCCGCAAACTTCATATATGAATTAAAAAAATCTTAGCTAATAATTCAAAACCCAACTTGGGGTTTTTTTTGTCCATCATAAGCTCTCAGATTTTGGGAATCTCAATCGGTTCAATATTTCGAAGTAAAAAAATGGGCTACTGTGTTATTATGACGATCAAAATGGGCTGCGAAAACAAATGTATGGGAAAATATAAAAAATCCGACTTCGACTTAAAAAAAAAAAAAAAATGCAAACAATTTGAAAGTTTACCATCGAACTCTTTTAAATACCATTAAACGGTATAAGGAAGATCTGAGCATTAAAAAAATCTTGATTAGGAAGTAGAATAGGTACAAAGAATATTGTTAAGGCAAAACAAGTCGAGCAACTTTCTTTCGAAGAGCGCCTAACATTTCGATCAGAAAAGAAGCTCGTATGGCCCAGCTTATGCTGGGCTGAATACATACAAAGTTCAGAAAGTTCCAAATCGCAAGCCGAGCGAAAAAATCTAAGACAGATTTTATAAAAAAAAATACGCCTGTTGTGCAAGGGATGACGAAACATAAGCACTGGATCCGGACAAAAAGACAAACAAAATTCCCAAAGAAATTTGTTGTGGCACCAGGCACGACAAATACAGAAATTTATATAACGGAGTGCCTACGAATATTGCTTTTACCCTTTTTTACCTTATCAGAAGAACTTCCTAAAAAAATCGATATTTTTATAAATAGAGAATAATAAATCAACATTTTAATATTTAATGAGTTGCTAAAATATGCCAAGTCCACAAGTCCTAAAAGCTTTTCCGCTATACTTTTTGGTTTATTTCTAACCAGATCCATGTATAGTCCATAGTGCTGCAGCATGGGAAACAGTCTCTTTTCACCCACATTCGAATTCATAAAAGGAATTTTACTATTCCAAGAGCATTAAGTTATTTGAGTGACTTTTATACAAATTCTATTGAGTTTAATATTCTTGGCTTTAGGAGTGCTTCGAATACAATTTGTAGCAGGGCTGCCATATTTGGGGTTTTGGTCCCAAAGTTGGGGATATTCAATCTTCAAAAAGGCGAAAAAATTGGTTTGGGGGTTGGGGATTCACTCAAATTTGTTGGGGATTTTTTTATATGATATCTACGAAACTCAATGGAATAAACTTCCTTTTCGAAATTGGAATATAATATTCCAAAAAATGTC
This sequence comes from Stomorhina lunata, assembly GCA_933228675.1. Lineage (NCBI taxonomy): Eukaryota > Metazoa > Arthropoda > Insecta > Diptera > Rhiniidae > Stomorhina > Stomorhina lunata. The sequence goes on along the minus strand of OW121741.1, from coordinate 83,574,446 downwards.
CAAAAGTTTATAAATTTCAAAATGTTGCCGGTACACATCACAATAAAGAACTTAGTCAAGCAGTTTTGAAAATATTATCGATTCCTACAAGCAATGCCTGCGTAGAGCAAGTATTTTCAGTAATGAGAATCTTTATTATGACATAACAACAAAAATTGTTGTCAGGAATTTCAACCGACAACTGAAATGTTAACAGATTTCGTTAAAAAAAAGCCCTATTTCATACACGTCAGGTTCTCTTGATCAATTCCCTTTTAACATTTCTTTTGAATATGCACTCAAGTTCATACACGAACATTTTCATCATCAGTTTCCATTTTAATTTCATACAAATTTTCGAAATTTTTTGTCAACTTGAAAGTAAGGTCAGGTTTGTAATCAATTTCAATTCCGTCATCTTTTTCTCACACAAACTCAAGACTTGATTAACCAAACTTGACTGGTGTGAAAGCAGACTTATGTATAGTTTAATTCATCTAATTCTCAAGAAATTGAAGATTCTGAATTTTACGAAATACTACATTTATGAAACACAAAACTATTTTTATGTTAATAGAATCGAAATGAATTAAAACAAGTAAGAAAGTGCTACAGTCGGTCAAGCTCGACCATGCGATACCCTTCAACACTAAGGTCAAAGGTGTTCTTTTTCCTGTATAAAGATAAATATTTGCTAAATTTTGCCTTCATACAAACATATTCTCAAAACTTATACATTTAAGCTGTTTCTGCCATTTGGACTTATATGAGAGCTAGGGTCAAATATGGACCGATTATCCCGAAATATGGCAAATTGATTACAGTTGTTACAAAAATGATGTATGCAAAAAATACACTTAAAATCAGGGACCGTAACTGTTATAACTTTTATCGTAAAAGTCAGAAAATAAAAGTTATTTTTTCGAGCAGAAATAAAAGTTATTTTTTGACTTTTATTTTTTCTATAAAAAATAACAGTTATTTTTGACTTTTATTTTTTCAAGCAAAATAAGTTATTTTTAACTTTTATTTTTTCGAGCAAAAATAACAGTTGTTTTTGACTTTTATTATTTCGAGCATGAATAAAAGTTAATTTTTGACTTTATTTTTTTCGAGCAGAAATAAAAGTTATTTTTTTGACTTTTATTTTTTCGAGCAGAAATAAAAGTTACTTTTGTTTAAATTCATGATAAATTTATTGAAAATTTTTGTCAAACAAAGATAATTTTTTAGTGAAAATAATTTGCATATGCTCAAAAATTAATGGAGTTGAGTATCGCAATCATAATTAGGGTTGAAAACACAAAAACAAGTTTTATTTCTGCTCGAAAAATTAAAGTCAAAAAATAACTTTTATTTTTGCTCGAAAAAATAAAAGTCAAAAAATAACTTTTATTTTTGCTCGAAAAAATAAAAGTCAAAAAATAACTTTTATTCATGATCGAAATAATAAAAGTGAAAATTGAAAAAATAAAAGTTAAAAAATAACTTTTATTTTTGCTCAAAAAAATAAAAATCAAAAAATAACTGTTATTTTTTTTCTAAAAAATAAAAATCAGATTTTTAAAAATCTTCACATTTTATGAAAATTTTGTTCCAGACTATCAAAATGGTATACTTGGTTTTATTCTCCGACATTTCCTTGCGGTTGCTTTTTTTAATCAAAAATTCACAAATTACAGTTATTTTCGGTCCCTGCTTACAATTCTCATTATTTTCGGATTAACGAGGGTTTTAGTGAATTTTGTCTCATTTAGTGCGTTTTCAGAAGAGTTTGTATGGGAGCTATGGTCAAATTTAGACCTATTTCAACGAAATTTGGTACAGTGATTTAGGTTTACATAAGCAGTATTTGTTTTAAATTTCATGAACAAATATTGATTTTTGTGGCTAATATATCAATTCCGGGAAGTAGGACCTATGGGAGGTACCATAAAAAATGGCCCGATTTTGACGAATTAATATAGCCATGGTTCCATTATCAAAGAAATAATCTGTGCCAAATTTCATCAAATTATCTTTAGAATTGCGACCTATAGTTTGATCACAAGGTTTACATGGGGGTCCAGCCAGATAGACGGACGGACGGACGGACATCGCTAAATCGACTCAGAAATTCTGAGTCTATTGGTATACTAAAAGATGGGTCTAAGGCAAATATTTCTATGCGTAACATACATCAGCACAAACTTATAATACCCTTTCCACCTATGGTGGGGAAGGGTGTTAAATGTAAGCAAGTACGCTTTTTTATGAATTGGGGATTTTTGGGGCTAAGAATTTCAAAATTTGGGGACGGTAACCAAAAAGTATCTGACAGCCCTGATTTGTAGTATAACGCTACGAAGTAAGAACATGACAAGGCAAGATAGGAGAGGTAGTCAAAAAAGAGAACAATAAGAAGCAACAGAAATCAGTTGAAACACAGCAGTTGATGAGTGGACGTTGAGTTGAACGGTTGAAACACGGAAGTTAAAGAGCAAACGTTGTGTTGAGCTGTTGACACAGAGTTGAATAATTGACACTCAAGAATATTTTGTAAATACTTTTAATTCTTTTTAGTTTTTTTTATTAATAAATAAAAATATGAATAATTGAATAAAACAAGTGTTGTGTTAAGTTTAATGACTAGATTTGGGAACCTCCAACCGGGATTACTTATATCGAAGTTCTGGATTAACCTCGCGAAGTTCAAAAATGACATTGTTGCCTTTTTCCATTATGGAATGATTTCAAATCGGGCCAGAAATATAGAGGCACTCTGTGTTGTCTCGGAAATACTGAAAGACGTCTTTGAAAGCACTCCGTTATACAAACACAACAACTTACCACATAAGAAATGTCTTGGGAATTTTGTTGTTGTCCAGTAGATTTTCTGAACATTACCCCGTTCATCACCTCGTTCTAAGGTTTAAATTATAGTTTCAATATGGATAAGTTTCGCCAGAAATATAAATTTAGTATTTTATTCGGAATACTCTTTATGTAAATCTTCAAATTAAAATTATGGATAGCAATTACAGTTTATAGTATTGCATGAAAAAGCAAATTCGCTTGTCGCTCCAATTGTAATTTAAATCCTAAGCCAAGCTTAAAAAACTATTTTATATCTATATTTGTTTGTTTATGAAACCCCGCGTTTCAGTAGATACAATTCTTAGACATGCAATGTCGTTTACTCATTTTTTTGCCTTTAAGTCTTTTAAGAAAAAATTGTTTACTATTTTGTCGTTGTACCGCTGCGACTTCCCGTGTTGACAGATGGCGTTAGTTAATGCTTAACAAATGTTTATGTTCTTCTTTAGCGATAAGCCATAGCCCATGGTTAATAACTGGTGCTGAATAGCTACTGCTGGTAACCGAGAGTGGACTTCAATTTAATAATATATTTAGTTAACAAAGTCATGCTCCACCATCAACATCTAAGAATGTTTATATGTATCTCTAGTAAGTTGTTAAGTTTTAAAATTATTTATTTTATTTTCTGCTGTATTATTTTGTATTTTTAATCAGTCGAGTCTTAGGTTTAATATTGCCAGTGGATTGCATTAGTAGCAAGTGTAAAGTGTTTTCACAATTGTTGCTCTAAGTATAGCAAGTGCTGCAATAATGAAAAAAAGGTGGCATGAATTTTGTTTGCACTTTATTAAATATGACATTTTTAATGAATTGTAGTTTATGCGCTATTTGAAACTGAATGAAAAAATGGAATAAATTCATTACAGTTTTCAAAATTAACACAAAGAAAACAATTCTCTATAAATAAAAAATAAACTCTAAGTTATTCGTTTGTAGATACGAAAACAAAGTTTTGAAAATGTTACAAGAAATATGAAATTCTTATGCATAAAATTAATTGTGACATGTCTTAAGATAAACTAACACGGAACATGCAATTTTTACTGTAATGGTCTCATACCTATTTCATACCCTACATTATGAAAGTATGAGGGGTATGAGCTTTTGTGAGCTATAAAATGTACATGTTTTAAGTTTTTAAAGGTGATTAAGTAACATGACTTTTTAATTATAACTTAATATCTGTTATTAGATCCGGTTTTTAAACTTCAACTTTAACACACGTCTAAATTATAAATATTAAAATTAAATTCAATTACTCTATTTACAGGGTTGAGATCTCCAGAGCATTTATTGAGGTGTCAAGCTATAAATCATTCCGAACATTAAATGTAGAACAAGTTGAAGGCAATTTAATAGAAGTTATTTATTTTAATTTTGAATATAAAAAGATTTTTACAACAAAGTATATTGGGTTTTTCAGAATACAAAATGGATAGTTCAAGTGATATTATTTCAACTCTGCAACATCGTCTCACCAGTTCCGGTTTCTGTTTCTATCTTATAAATTTCTTATAAAAATAAGAAATTTTAAAAATTTTCCTATAAAGATAAGACATTTCTGAAATATTTCTTTAAAAAATAAGAAATTTTTGAAAAACTTCCTATAAAAATATAAATTTTTGAAAAATTTTCTATAAAAATAAAAAAATTTTGAAAAATTTCCTATAAAAATAATAAATTTTTAAAAATTTCCTATAGAAATAAATTATTGAAAAATTTCCTATAAAAATAAGAAATTTTTGAAAAATTTCCTATAAAAATAAGAAATTTTAAAAATTTTCCTATAAAGATAAGACATTTCTGAAATATTTCTTTAAAAAATTAGAAATTTTTGAAAAATTTTCTATAAAAATAAGAAATTTTTGCAAAGTTTCCCATAAAAATAATAAATTTTTGAAGATTTTCCTATAAAAATAATAAATTTTTAAAAATTTCCTATAAAAATAAGAAATTATTGAAAAATTTCCTATAAAAATAAGAAATTTTTAAAAAATTTCCTATAAAAATAAGAAATTTTTGAAAAATTTCCTACAACAAAAAGAAATTTTTGAAAAATTTCCTAAAGAAATAAGAAATTTTTTAAAAATTACCTATAAAAATAAAAAAAATTTTAAAAAATTCCTATAAAAATAAGAAAGTTTTGAAAAATTTCCATATAAAAATAATAAATTTTTTAAAAATTTCCCATAAAAACAAGAAATTATTAAAAAATTTCCTATAAAAATAAGAATGTTTTGAAAAACTTCTAATAAAAATAAGAAATTTTTAAAAAATTTTCAATAAAAAAAAGAAATTTTTGAAAATTTTCCTATAAAAATAAAAAATTTTTTAAAAATTTTATATCAAAATAAGAAATTTTTGAAAAATTTACTATAAAAATAAGAAATTGTTGAAAAATTGTCTATAAAAATAAGAAATTTTTTAACATTTCTAATAAAAATAAGAAATTTCCTAGAAAAATAAGAAGCTTTTGAAAAACTTCCTGTAAAAAAAAGAAATTTTTTAAAAATTTTCTATAAAAATAAAAAATTTTTGAAAAATTTTCTATAAAAATAAGAAATTTTTGAAAAATTACATATAAAAATTATAAATTTTTGAAAATTTTAGCATAAAAATAAGAAATTTTTGAAAAATTTTATATAAAAATAAGAAATTTTTGAAAAATTTCCTATAAAAATAAGAAATTTTTGAAAATTTTCCTATAAAATTAAGACATTTTTGAAAAATTTCCTATAAAAATAAGAAATTTTTGAAAAATTTCCTATAAAAATAAGGAATTTTAGAAAATTTTCCTCTAAAAATCAAAAAAATTTCGAAAAATTTCCCATAAAAATAAGAAATTTTTGAAAAATTTCCTATAAAACCAAGAAATTTTTGAAAAATTTCCTATAAAAATAAGAAATATTTAAAAATTTTCTATAAAAATAAGAAACTTTTAAAAAAATTTCCAATAAAAATAAGAAATTTTTGAAAAATTTCCTATAAAAAAAAGAAATTTTTGCAAAATTTCTTGTAAAAATAAGATATAAGAAATTTTCCTATAAAAATAATTAATTTTTAAAAAATTTCCTATAAAAATACGAAATAAGAAATTTTTGAAAATTTTCCAATAAAAGTAAGACATTTTTGAAAAATTTGCTATAAAAATAAGAAATTTTTCTATAAAACTAAGAAATTTTTAAAAAAATGTCCAATAAAAATAAGAAATTTTTGAAAAATTTTCTATAAAAAAAAAGAAATTTTTGCAAAATTTCTTATAAAAATAAGAAATAAGAAATTTTCCTATAAACATAATAAATATTTGAAAAATTTCCTATAAAAATACGAAATAAGAAATTTTTGAAAATTTTCCTATAAAAGTAAAACATTTTTGAAAAATTTCCTGTAAAAATAAAAATAAGAAATTTAAAAAAAAAATTCCAATAAAAATAAGAAATTTTTGAAGAATTTCCTATAAACAAGAAATTTTAGAAAATTTTCCTCTAAAAATAAGAAATTTTTGAAAAATTTCCTATAAAAATAAGAAATTATTTTTCAAAAAATTTTTGAAAATTTTCCTATAAAAATAAGAAATTTTTGCAAAATTTCCTATAAAAATAACAAATTTTTAAAAAATTTCCTATAAAAATAAGAAATTTTTGAAAAATTTTCATATAAAAATAAGAAATTTTTGAAAAATTTCCTATAAAAATAAGAAATTTTTAAAAAATGTCCTATAAAAATAAGAAATTTTTGAAAAATTTCCTATTAAAATAAGAAATTTTTGAAAAATTTCCATAAAAATAAGAAATTTTTGAAAATTTTCCTATAAAAGTAAGACATTTTTGAAAAATTTGCTATAAAAATAAGAAATTTTTCTATAAAAATAAGAAATTTTTAAAAAAATTTCCAATAAAAATAAGAAATTTTTGAAAAATTTCCTATAAAAAAAAGAAATTTTTGCAAAATTTCTTATAAAAATAAGAAGTAAGAAATTTTCCTATAAAAATAATAAATTTTTGAAAAATTTCCTGTAAAAATAAGAAATATTTGAAAAATTTTCTATAAAAATAAAAAATAAGAAATTTAAAAAAAAAATTCCAATAAAAATAAGAAATTTTTGCAGAATTTCCTATAAACATAAGAAATTTTAGAAAATTTTCCTCTAAAAATAAGAAATTTTTGAAAAATTTCCTATAAAAATAAGAAATTATTTTTCAAAAATTTTTGAAAATTTTCCTATAAAAATAAGAAATTTTTGCAAAATTTCCTATAAAAATAACAAATTTTTAAAAAATTTCCTATAAAAATAAGAAATTTTTGAAAAATTTTCATATAAAAATAAGAAATTTTTGAAAAATTTCCTATAAAAATAAGAAATTTTTAAAAAATGTCCTATAAAAATAAGAAATTTTTGAAAAATTTCCTATTAAAATAAGAAATTTTTGAAAAATTTCCTATAAAAATAAGAAAATTTTGAAAAATTTCCTATAAAAATAAGAAATTTTTGAAAAATTTCCTATAAAAATAAGATATTTTTGAAAAATTTCCTATAAAAATAAAAAATTTTTGAAAAATTTCCTATAAAAATAAGAAATTTTTGAAAAATTTCCTATAAAAATAAGAAATTTTTGAAAAATTTCCTATAAAATGAGAAATTTTTGAAGAATTTTCTATAAAAGTAAGAAATTTTTAAAAAAATTCCTGTAAAAATAAGAAGTTTTTGAAAAATTTCCTATAAAAATAAGAAATTTTTGAAAAATTTCCTATGAAAATAAAAAATTTTTGAAAAATTTCTTATAAAAATAAGAAATTTTTGAAAAATTTCCAATAAAAATAACAAATATTTGAAAAATTTCCTATAAAAATAAGAAATTTTTGAAAAATTTTCTATAAAACTAAGAAATTTTTGAAAAATTTCCTATAAAACTAAGGAATTTTTGAAAAATTTCCTATAAAAATAAGAAATTTTTAAAAAATTTCCTATAAATATAAGAAATTTTTGAAAAATTTCCTATAAAAAAAGAATTTTTTGAAAAATTTCCTATAAAAATTAAAAAAAAAAAATTGTTATAAAATATTTATAAATTTTAAATACATTTTTGACAAAACCTTTTACTCTAAACTAAAATCAGTTTATAACAAAAACTTATTTCTTACCATCAATTCAACTCATATGTATAATATTTTTAGATTTGACATTAAGATGGATACATGTGTCGAAAAATTGTGACACATGATATCCATAAATATGTCACAACGTGAAAGTTTACAAAGTGACATGCAAAAAATACAAAAGACCAGATTCTGCAAAAAATCAAACAAAAGCTGACAAAGATTGTTCGCATTAAACAGCGACAAAAACAAAATTGTTTATAAAAATCAGATTTTATTTTGTTCGATTTTTCCTGAAATTTTACTATTTATGTTGTGTCAAAGATTGAAGATGACAACCGGCAGGCACAAATACATAATCCAGCCAAACAACATATCACACTCTCACACACTCCAACTTCAACTCCAACTAAAAACCACAACAACATCACAAAAGCAGCACTAACAACAACAACAGCAAACATCAAATAGTTAAAAGCGGCAATAACTTTTAAAGAAATGATGGTGTTGCTTCCATACATTTATTTACAACTTGAAGCTTTATAATCCAAATATTCGTACAACATTCAAATATATAGTACACCAACGATATCTACGAAGTTAACAACAATAAACACGCAGACATCAAAACAAAAAGAACAACAACAGCAGTTGCCTCGGCCTCATCATTGCCTTCAGAAACAGTAGCAACAGCAATATTTCTATATTCAAAAACAAACGTTTTAACGTTTGTTGAAAATATTGTTAAAGTCTTAAAATCAATTGCAATTTTTTGGTGCAGCATCAGCAGAAGCACCAACCACTTTTCACGGTGCAAAAGTGCAACAACAGCTGCTGCAGTTGCAGCAGTAACCAAAGTCAATACTACACAACTGTCATACAAAGTCACACCGCTCTTTATGCGGATGATGCTGATATTTTGATGTTGATGTACTCTCTATGAATGCAAAAAGACATGTGTATGCAAATACTCATTGACATCCAATACATGCTGTCAACCTGCTTGTGTTGCTTCAGTTTTAATCGATTATTCGATTAGACTTTCTAGAAATTAAAAAAAAGTAGTGCTCCAAATACTTTGCGGGCTTAAAATATGAACTTGTGTACATGCTCCTGATATAGCAATTACATTTATATAGCAGCTTCTTCCGATTAACATCTAAAAATTAAGTTGTTAGTCTTTGAACCTCAAGAAGAGATTTCCTCAAATCGGCCAATAGTAGTTAAATTAAAACTGTGCCTGATCGAAAACTGAGTGATTTGATTTATCGTATTGAAACATTTACTTTACCTAAGACATATGGTCAAATCCTGCGTGACGGACGATACATTTGTACTGATTTTATTGTACTTAAATGTATCCCATTGTCGTTCTACACTAGATAGCCTTGCACAGATTTCAGGAAATATTAGCCCATCGATTGTGCTATCGAATGGTGTTTGTTAATTTACATACTTTTTTGGAGGAAAAAGATATTCGCTTTTAAGGTGCTGTGACGGACGCTACAAAAATGGAAGTTTTTTCTCAACACGTATTTCTGTAAATTGTATCAAAGATAGAAGAAAATCAGAGGATTCTAAAACAGCTTTTATAAAATATTTTTAAGTTTCCAGTTTTACCAAAAATCCATAAATGTACTGTTGCGGACGTTACGTGACGATACAGTTTTTACTCGACTATTTCTTATTAGGAAAAATTCATATTTTATATTTTTTTTAAATATGAAATAAATCAGTGAAAATAATGGTGTTACTTGTTCCCGAATTTCATTTTCTACCTCTTTATTTTCGGGGTTAAAGATGCGATTTCTGGGCACAAGATAATATTTCACAAAACGGCTACATAAATACATTTATTTAAAGATAGACAGTGTTATTGCTTTATGAATAAGACAGACATGTGTTCGTAAATTTAGTATTTAATAAATATCATTTTGAAAAAATATATACTGCGACGGACGCTACAAACTTTCCTTTACATATTATTCTGTAAAATGCTATATTAACATCTATATGTTTTTAGCCTAATGTAAAGCATACAATAAGTTCCCTTTACGAACCAAGTTCAATTGGAGAAAAAAGAAAAATTGCACTAGTCAAATTAAAAAACCTTTATTTCTGTGACAGACGCTACACACTGTGAGCCTTTTTTACTTGACGTTGTTAATATCACTCCAATTACTTTTGATGGGGTCTTTTACATATAATTGTATAAAATTAAGCAGACTTTGATCCTCTACTGAAATTTGATGAAAAAATGGACTTTTAAAAAACCTATTATTTTAAAAAAATTAAAAAAATTCGAGATGGGTGCACATAAAAACCTGCTATTCAAGAAAAGAGCAATCAAAAATTGTATTATATATTCTAAAGGATCAACATATGGTAAATTTTTTTCATAAACACAAATGCGTGATTTTGACAGTTTTAAAATTTTGTCGTTGGTTTAACGTTTTTCGGATTTGCCCATATGTTTTTAAAGGAGAATTTTAGACTTTCGAAAAAGAAGTGTAAAAAGCTGCAAAATACTCATTTATAGCCAATCTGACAACTTTAACTGACAAGCTAAAAATAGTCTTTGAAAAACAGCTTCTAGATAACAGCATTCATAAATTATTTCTAAGAACATCTGAAGTTCATTGTGCCTCGAGTATGTCTCATAGACAAATGTTCCTATGATTAAATATTTTTACTTAAAATTTTGTTATTCTCAATACATCCTGCATCCAAAAGGGAACTATATGCTTTCTACAATGTCTCTGTTGAAACTCTTTAAGTAAAAAATGGGGGTTAATACCAATAGTTGTGTATTCGACATATAGAACCATTGTAAGCCTTGTTCTAACGAATTGTTGTAACCGGTGCTATTAAGAGTACATCTAAGGTAGCCCTACCAATTATATTGTTACTGCAACCTCTTGATATATTGAACCGACTGGATGGGTCATACATCGCCCTTTCAAGGCAGTTCGATCTTTACAGATAGATCTAAAATGGATCAGGTGTTTTTCTGAGGGGATCAAAACATTGTGAAATCTTTTAGACTTGCGGAAGAGTGCAGTATCTTCCAGGCAGAAATATGTTATATGGAAGGCTGTAGAGCTCATCTCGGGTTCTAAAGCTAAAAAAAGCGAGGTGACCATAGAATCACCTTTAAGCTAGTAAAAAATGTAGATTAGCTCTATTTCTTCTATCATTCAGCTATAGGATTAGATTGTGCGAGGTTCCGGGTCATTGCGACATCGCTGGTAATAAAGTTACGGACGGAGGCACTATACAAGGCTCGAGCCAAGACTTAAGCCAAGAAATGACCGAAATTGCTCCACCTGTCACTTTTATTTGGTCATAAAGTCTTGGATCAGCAAGGAAACCACATGGACATTAGGGAACATAGCTACGTGTAGGACATTTAGAGCTCTATGGTCTAAACCTTAAACTCTAGGCTAAACAGGTGAGATGGTAGCATTCCAGACCTCTGCAGACCATGTCTAGATGAAGATGAAGGGCTCAGACATCTAGGCAAACTGTATGATATTTCAGGGTTTGTTGCTGGACTCAGTTGGCTTAGATAGGGCACTCTTCGTTTTCCTCTATATATTCATTTTTTCTTCTTCTTTTCTTTAAAAATTTAACCAAACCTACATCCTGATTTACAAAGCGCCCAAGTTGATCAACAAATCCGCAAGTTTAAGAATGCAGCTAATATCGGATATGGGTATTTCCCTGGTCGCGAACGCGACATTCGTACAACTTTGAAGTGCAATAAAAAATAGGAAAATTTTTTTTTAATTAATTTTTTTTTTATTTTTTGATAGATCTTAATTAGTACTATATAAGATACAAAAGACAGTTTCATTCAATTTCGAGATTTCAATATATTAGCAATAAACATTTGATCGATAACGCGACAAAAAATGGAACTCATTTACGACTTCATTTAGAAAAATGAAAATATCTGCGAAATGCAAGAATATATTTCAAAGATTTCAATTGTATGTAAGAATGGATGAATGTAGCTATCAGTCAATACCAGTTTTTTTAAAAAAGTCCTATGGAATCATAAGTTTTATGCTTAAGTATGATTTATAACGCGACATTTATAACGCGACATTTTTTTCCGTCACGTTTGTTATAACGGTTAGTTGCAATAATTTTTGTAAAATATTGCACTAGTTACATAAAACTAGAGCTTATGAAATTTTATTTTATTCCTTATACCTAAGGTTAACACTAATAATAATATATAATAATAAGAATAAGTGAATGGAATGAAATTAGAAAATATTGTGCTTTACAGAATATGCTGTATGTGATGCCTTTAATTGCAAATTTTCGTCACAACTGATGGAATGCAAATTTCGGATGTGGGGAATACTTCGTAAGTCCTTCCATTGTTTATCCAAAGATGTTGAAGTCTGTTTTATTTTATCAACGCCAACATACATTAGTTTTACGCCAATAATGTGCTCTTGTCCACATTTGAAGAAGGAAAATGCATCTTTTAAATTAATATTTTGTGTTTTTGTGAGTTGCCAAATTTTTCTTTTAATAACGGCTCCAACTCCATCTACTGCACCTTTTCCATGTGACGTTGCGAAATAATTCCATTCAATTAGTTTGCAACCAAATTCAGTAAAAAAATTAGGCAAACTATGAATTATGTATTTATTTTTGAATTGGGAACTACTTCCGTCAGAGAACAAAAATATATTTTCAAAATTGCCATGTTGATTTTTTATCCGCCTAATAAGTTCCGTTATAAAAATGTAAACGTCGAATTTACTGTGACTTAAATCATCACTGATTACAGCATATGACTCCGTTTTGTCCAGCATCCATGCTACGCAAGTAAAAATCGCAACTTGATTATAGTTGAAGTGCGCGCTTTGTACTTCATTTTGGCATATCAGTCTATAATTTTCTGCAAAATCTATTTGTAGAACTAGATCCATGGGCTTTATATTTTTCTTTACGCTTTCAAAATAATGTTGCTGGGCGCGCTTAACGAAGAAATGTCTTTTGAAAAGTGGTAGCTGCACATTAAGTTCGTAAATAATTTGTGATAATGGGCCAACAGTATAGGTCAACATTACTCTATTATCTACTTTTCTCCAATGTTGCCATTTGACAATTTCGTTCATTTTCGATAAATATTCAAGAGGAACTATATCATCTTTCACATCCTGTGTGCAATTTTCGCAATTTTATGGGATCACTTTTTAGTTTTTCTAAATACCTTTTGCATGATTCCTTTCTCTTTTCAGCACTTATTTTACCCATCTACAAACAAGTTTATGCATATAATATAGTAAAAAAAATACATTTGTAAACAATTGCACTTACGGTCGATAACGCGACAAACTTTGATTATCGAAAAAAAATGTTTTAGTGATTATAATGTAACGAAACTTTGTAATAAGATCAAGGTCACGGATTTTGATTTAAATTAAAATTTGAAGAAGCTTATATGCAAAGCCCGCAAAGTGGCGACAACAAATGATGTTTTACGTGCGAGAACGCGACATAGGAATAGCAATTAAAGGAAAATAAAAATTTACCGCTAATCGAACTTTTTTTGGACTCTTTCTATTTTAGAATACTTCTTTCTTCTTAATAGAATAACTTAATAAGAAAATAACAACCAAAACATAAACATAAAATTAACAAAAACAATAGAGAAAAGATCAACAAAACTAGCAGAGAGCAACCAAAACATATTTGCATCTTTGAAGTCAAATTTATTGCAGAAAAAAAAACAAATATGCTGTAATTTCAGTAGTTTATAAAAATTTATTTATTTTCAAAATATTATGTTGGAAAAAAAAACTTGCTTATTGATATTTTAATTTTCGGCTTCGGTAGACCATTCTGGGGAAATACCCATATACTTCTTCATGGAATGTAATATCTTTTGGTTTTACAATGTAATAACATCCATTTTTAGATATATAATTCGGCGATTTTATTCCTTTGACAGGCTCTGTTTATTATCGTATACTTCTATACAAGCCAGTGCAGTCCAAATTATATCGACCGACTTTGTACATGGTCAGTACAGGATTTCTGTAAACGAAAGCCAAACGTTTCCCCAATTATTTCGCATGTTATATATATTTGATTCTATGACACTGCGAATTCCGCAACTCGTTCTCAGTTTGGCTCCTACACGTATTTTACAGTTTTCCAGGCGTTCTGCAACCTATTCGATAGCTTGACAACTTATATCAGAAGCTGGCTTTCTAAGTGTTTGTCCTAGCCAACCATATTTCGGTGCTCATAGATCATGGTTTGAAATTGTATAAACAACTCACGAGTTACAATATTGCCTGGATAATAAGAACTATGTTAAAAAGCATTAAAGAGTTGAAATTGGTTTGCTCTTAGTCGTATTATCTTCTCCGGGACTCCTTTGCAACTTAAAGCTTCCCAGATCCCGCTGTATTGTAATGTGTCCAATATGAAATGTAATGTATCGAATATTAGTATCAGGAACTGAAGACATTCAAGAATTTTGCCGTTTGATTAAAGCTGTCATTTCTTTAAATGATGGTGGTAACGTATCGAACTCATTGTTAATATTATTTATGTGACGCACAGAATCGCAATCACATATTTTGGAGTATAAAACCATAGTTTCATTTATTGATAATTGAAGTAGATGAGATCACCCTGCTCTTTCATTAACTTCGTATGAATCACATACATATATCTGACATGAAGCATGACCACAGATTTTAGCTCACCTGGAACTTAGAACTAGTCCCGATGTTAACTAGTCTGCTTTGCAGTTCCTTGGTATGTCTTATTAGTATCTATGGCTCAGCTACCACTTGAATTGAATACTGAACTGCTTGTCTCTAAATCGGATAACCTTTATCGCTATTTCCACTCAGGTAAAATTATAATAACATAGAAATGTACACATCATTACTCACTCATTGCTACCAAATAATACAAAAAAAAAATCATTTGGTGAATGAATATTTTAGTTTGTCATTTATTTATCGATTTTTCACATACAAATGAAAACTGATTAAATTGTGATAGCTGATGTTGCTAAAGTTAAATCTGTAGCCATAAGTGTTTGATTGTTTTCACGTTTACCTAAAACGAAAATACGAAAAGTTTCAAAATTTGAATGCTATCAAGTCTTCTTCAAAGTTTTCTTTTCTACGCCAAGAAAACCCACAAAAATAGATTATTTTTACAGCAATTATGTTGACATTTGATTAACCATGTTTGATAGGTGTTAAAACAATGTGCCGCCTTTATTTTCAAATACTCGTATCTATATATGAAAATTTTTAAATTTGAAAATTTTCCTTAGTCGGCTTTTACAACATATTGTAGTATTTCTATTCCTTATTGGTCCACACACATCGTTATTACGAATATAAAAAAAAAACTCTTGTTGGAATACCACCACAGTTGCTATTTATTGCACGAGTACTTGGATCTTTTGATCGAACAATCGACCTGCCACAATACAAAGGATTGTCATTTAAAATTGGCAATATCATTGATCTTGGTTGGTAAGTCTTTTTGTTTTTCATTCTTTATTTTCATTTATTTTGTTATTTAGATTTGTTTTCTATTTGATGTTTGCTAAATCTTCCACAAATTTGTGAAGAAAACTTACGTGTGTCACATTTCTTTCGTGCTAAGTGACGATATGGCATCACTATCAACATTTGAATCATTTTCTGATGATCTGGCTATTAAAATGAAGATGATAGAGCGATGATGATAGGCTGATGAAGGAGAGTAGGTACACTTAAAGAAAATAGTGGAAGTGGCAGTTCTTGTTCGGAATTTTAAGAATTCTGACTTTTTAAGTTGATTAACGAAAATGCTTCGAATTAGTCCCCGAATTGTTGTCCTAGTTCAGTTCTAGTTCAATTCTAGTTCAGTTCAGTTCTAGTTCTAGTTCAGTTCTAGTTCAGTTCTAGTTCAGTTCTAGTTCAGTTCTAGTTCAGTTCTAGTTCAGTTCTAGTTCAGTTCTAGTTCAGTTCTAGTTCAGTTCTAGTTCAGTTCTAGTTCAGTTCTAGTTCAGTTCTAGTTCAGTTCTAGTTCAGTTCTAGTTCAGTTCTAGTTCAGTTCTAGTTCAGTTCTAGTTCAGTTCTAGTTCAGTTCTAGTTCAGTTCTAGTTCAGTTCTAGTTCAGTTCTAGTTCAGTTCTAGTTCAGTTCTAGTTCAGTTCTAGTTCAGTTCTAGTTCAGTTCTAGTTCAGTTCTAGTTCAGTTCTAGTTCAGTTCTAGTTCAGTTCTAGTTCAGTTCTAGTTCAGTTCTAGTTCAGTTCTAGTTCAGTTCTAGTTCAGTTCTAGTTCAGTTCTAGTTCAGTTCTAGTTCAGTTCTAGTTCAGTTCTAGTTCAGTTCTAGTTCAGTTCTAGTTCAGTTCTAGTTCAGTTCTAGTTCAGTTCTAGTTCAGTTCTAGTTCAGTTCTAGTTCAGTTCTAGTTCAGTTCTAGTTCAGTTCTAGTTCAGTTCTAGTTCAGTTCTAGTTCAGTTCTAGTTCAGTTCTAGTTCAGTTCTAGTTCAGTTCTAGTTCAGTTCTAGTTCAGTTCTAGTTCAGTTCTAGTTCAGTTCTAGTTCAGTTCTAGTTCAGTTCTAGTTCAGTTCTAGTTCAGTTCTAGTTCAGTTCTAGTTCAGTTCTAGTTCAGTTCTAGTTCAGTTCTAGTTCAGTTCTAGTTCAGTTCTAGTTCAGTTCTAGTTCAGTTCTAGTTCAGTTCTAGTTCAGTTCTAGTTCAGTTCTAGTTCAGTTCTAGTTCAGTTCTAGTTCAGTTCTAGTTCAGTTCTAGTTCAGTTCTAGTTCAGTTCTAGTTCAGTTCTAGTTCAGTTCTAGTTCAGTTCTAGTTCAGTTCTAGTTCAGTTCTAGTTCAGTTCTAGTTCAGTTCTAGTTCAGTTCTAGTTCAGTTCTAGTTCAGTTCTAGTTCAGTTCTAGTTCAGTTCTAGTTCAGTTCTAGTTCAGTTCTAGTTCAGTTCTAGTTCAGTTCTAGTTCAGTTCTAATTCAGTTCTAGTGTCTCTTACCATATGGAATTGCCGAATTATATATATACAGCCATGTCACAGAACCCAATTCCGTTCGGAAGTGGAATGAATTCCGTGTTTTACTTCCACAGAAAAAGTAAAAAAAAAATTTTCGGAATGAAACCACTTTCTATTTTAAAAGTGGAACTGAATTTGTATGTTTTTGTTTGTTTATTCAATATTTGAAAAATATCATTAATTAATCAATGTTATTTGTTAAAAAAAAGATAGAGTTTCTGATTCCAATTGAAAAAATCGTGTTATGAGATGTTTTTGGAACATTTTTTCGGAATCTATAGAATCTAAAACCATTCCGATCGGAATTCAATTACGGAATGGTTTCAATTCCGAACGGTATTTGTGACATGCCTGAAAGGTATAGGGAATGTGGGTTTCCGCATGACGTTTATCGATCGTCGATTTCACCATGATTAGAAGGGCCATCTGATGGGAATAACAAACTGTGCTTTTGCTATCATACCTGGAATTATGTTATTAAACACTGAAGACATCATGAATTATACATTTTTATCCTAATTCGAAACAATATCAATGTTGTCCTGTTCAGTGTATCACAATTATTTTCCATTTAACTATGAACTTCAAACTTTTGGTGACATCTTTTACAAAAAAAAAAACTAAAACGTTAAAATCAAAGAAAACAAATCCCAAAACTAAATATCGTGACACAAGTGTGAATTGTAAGACGTTGTAAAAAAGCCAAAGATTTTTTTTGTCCATGACTTTGTTTTACCCAAAAACCTCTTATTAGTTGTCCATATCATTTTATTGAAATACTTTTAACCATATCCTAGTTTTTCCAACAAATATCTAGAGGAGATGAAAACACAAAAGATGCCGACAATTTTTCAAACACTCACCGAAAAAATAAGCACGCTTCTGCAATAATAAGGTGATGATGACGCTTATTTTGCACGTGAAAATAGCGAGTACAAAAAAAGCATACTCTCCACCATCTTCACAACTATCAACATTTAGCATACAATGCCCTGACGGCGATGCATTTGGCTTAAATGCTTCCTTCCTCGCTGCACCTACTCCTGTTCTTTTACACTATATCGCTCATTTTCGGTAGGTGGTAGGAAGGTTATGCGGCATTCGCAAGGCTGTGTAGTTGTATTATTTTAAAGCAACAACCTCCAAAACATACAAGTGTGTATGAATAGATTGTTTTAGGCCATGATCGTTCTTGATCAGTTGAGTTTACTTATTTTAACATCATTTTTTAATACCCTACTAAGTTCTAGTTAAGTGCTATTATGGTGTTCGAATAAGTTAAGAGTTTTGAAACTATTTGTTGAGGACTTTTTAGTTGCAAAATAAGGTTAAAAGATTTTAGAGTTATCTGCTATAGGTTTTGAATGGACTCTCTATCATTCCCTACATCTTTTAATTTAACCAGATTCAGAAAGTGCGCAAGCACTTTAAATCGGTTTTTTAAACAAAACCCAAAATAGGTAGACCATAATACAAATGGACCCTATCTAACCAATAAAATATCCCAAATAGTTAAACTTTTGAATAATATTGTTTTGTTTTGAGTAAATTGTATTAGAGACCACTCGTAAAGTTGCGAGGAGATAGGTATGAAAGCTTTAAGTAATAACGAGATATTGTAATTCTAGTTATCACTCAAAACAAGGCCATGCTTCAGAAATTTTATTGAGACTGCACCATCCTTTAGTCAATATCCAAAACAATTAATTATAAATACATATATTTGATGAAATAGTATCACATTTTAAACAAACGTAGACCTCGCCATTATTTATATTATTGGATGACTCATGACGGATGACTCGACTTTTAAGTGCTTAGAAATGTACTTGTTTTTGTCGATGTTTACAAGCTCGTATTGTTGTGGCGGAGAATTATCCCTTATTGACGTATGGTTTTTCTTATTTATCTAAAGACTTTGGCTATTTAGAATTACCCTTCTAAGTAAGGCATGATCGACATTGGTTCAATTTTGTCAAAAAAAAAAGAAAAATAGTCACCCTTTTTCTTCAAAGTGCCCATGTGACTTATATCTAACAATGTCAGAAGTCAGTTTTGAAGCACCGTCAGACTCAGTATAAACCATATAATGTTTAACAAAAAGTATCATATAAGATATATAAAGCAAGTAAGGAACTACTAGCGCTTTTTTCCACCAACGGGTTGACATTGGTCTTGATTTTTCAAAAAACAGTCAACCATTTGCTTTGCAGTATTTTGTTCTTTATAACTTTTGTCTAACGCTGTTATTCAAATGCTTTAAATCACTGTCTGATGTATAGGTCGAGTAAGAAGGGACTTTTGGATCCTTTGCCTCTAAGAGGGTAAAAACGGGTAAAAAGGGGAAAAAATCGAAAATGCTATATCTACTAAAGTAATAGGCATAGAAACAAAAATTTATATTATGTTTTGAATAGCTGTTAAAATAAGCAGACAGGTGTTTGGTACTTTTTTCAATCTATGCCCGATAGGGGGTAAAAAGGGTAAAAATAGTTTTTTTTGTACCATTTTTAGGCCGCTCTTATCTTTTGAACCAAGCAATTTAGAAAAGAATTTTGTAATTCAATCAATAAATATGGAGAAAATATTGAATACGTGTTTGGTACTTTTTTGATTTCTGGGGCCAAAATGGCTAAAAAAAGGGATAAAATATTAACTCAACACCTCATGAAGTAATATGAATAGGAACAATATGTTAACTGAGTTTTTATAAAAAGTACTGAATTCAATTGGTACCAAGTACCAAATATGCATATGTAACTTTTTAGAAATTAGGGGATAAAAGGGAACAATTTGGTAAAGTTATAACTTTTTAACAAATTAATGTTTTTCTATCTGTATGTCCTTTATAGAATAGTAAACTATGCATTTAAGTTGTTGAGCATAAGACGACGAAGGTTTTTAAGTTGGTATCACTATTCACAGGTGGCGCCACTGAAAATTACTCGACTGTGCATTTGTATCTTTAGCGAAAATGTATATGATCCTAAGCTAAGTTGAATATGATATTAAGCGAAGTTGTTTCAAATGAGCCGGTGAAGGTTTTTTTTTAATTGGTATGAACAATTTTCAACAGGTGGCGCCACTGAAAATTACTCAAATTGAATTAAATCGTAAACTGTGCATTTGATCGTGCTATGATCTTTAGCAAAGTTATTACGCATGAGACGACAAAGGTTTCTAAGTTGGTATGAACAATTTTCGATAGGTGGCGCCACTGAAAAATACTCAAAGTGAATTAAATCGTAAGCTGTACATTTGAGTATGCAATGATCTTTAGCAAAGTTGTTGCACATGAGTCGACGAAGGTTTCTTAGTTGGTATCAACAATCTTCGATAGGTGGCGCCTCTGAAAAATACTCAAAGTGAATTAAATCGTAAGCTGTACATTTGAGTATGCAATGATCTTTAGCAAAGTTGTTGCACCTGAGTCGACGAAGGTTTCTTAGTTGGTATCAACAATCTTCAATAGTTGGCGCCTCTGAAAAATACTCAAAATTAATTAAATCGTAAACTGTGCATTTTATCGGGCTATGAGTCGAAGGAGGTTTTTAAATCCGTATGACCAATTTCAAAAATTATTCATATTAAACTATGCATTTGATCATGTGTTGATTGGACAAAATAAATAAAATGATTCGAAATTAATTGGATATTTGTGTACCGTATTTTCTCTAAATTTATTTTAATTGGTTAGTACTTTATAAAATAAAATGTATAAAAACTTTAAAGCTCGCCTCGAAATGCTTATGTATATAAAGCTCCGAGCAAGGCTCGGTCACCCAGGTACTAGCGTTAATATTAATTCCTTTCACTAACAATAGTTATCCTAAGTATCCTAACTTGTGCCCGTCATGACAGAATACAGTTTGAGAGAAAGTCACAGAAGTTATGACAACTCTATGGAAAATAGATAATTTTGAACTCTAGGTTGAACAGAATAAGAGTTCACTTTTTCAATCCCTTTAAGCCCCATATCCCAGTGATAAGTCCGTGGCACTTATAAAACTCTAGAGACGCTCTAAAAAGTTTTTCAACAGGGTTAAGAAAGCAAAATCTTCGCAGAGTTATAACAATGGATAACATCCAATAAAAAGTCAATGGATAACATCTAGTAAGGAGTTGATTCATGTCAAATTATCCGGATCAGGTAATCTCATCTTGCTTACTTCTAAGGCCTGTAATTACAACCTGATATTTGACCTTATCAGGTTGTAATTACAGGGCGATCATATTTTAGAAATCCATGCACTTTGATCTTGTGCGCATATTCTCTAAGTAGGCAAAGCTTTGCAAGATTTTAATCTACTTGATCTTCCTCTTCTAACATTAGGAAGGCCGTTTTCATTATAATTCTTTTATTTCAGGAATGGTTTACTAGCCCGTCTCCCAATCCCATATTTTTTATCGTTCTTCTAGTTCTTAACGGGTGTTAAAGTAGTGATACCACGAGGAGGTCAGCGTTCACAGTTGAGATGAAGGATAACCAAGATAAGTCTGGGCTTAGCAAGATAAGACCAATCGGAACAGTTGCTTGGTATTCCCTACATCATCCACTCATCTGGTTACTGCAAATGGTAGAGATTACACTATTCCAATGGCTCAGAAAGCAACACATCTGCTGTATCAATCTAACATATATGAGGAGGGAGGTGAAAACAATATTATAATACCTCGAAAATTTGTGGTCCTATCCGGCTGTCTCCATTTCTCCTGAAGACATTGGACAATCTATTTGAGAGCTGCTGTAGAAAGACTATTGAACATAAGCTGCTATTAAATCCATTTTTTTACTGCAAGAAAAGCCTGTCCTCCCTTCTTTCTAATACATAAGAGGGCATGTTTACTGGAAATGAAAATTCAATGTAAAATTTCTTGTAATATGGCGGCTTTTCTTGAAATAGAAGTAGAGTTTAATAACATAACTTCAGTTGCTAAGCTATCGCAACTATTAAAAGTTTACTTAAGTATTTAGAAGGTTGTCATCGATCTTCTTATAAATAGACATAATTAGCTTAATGTTGTAACGAATAGTATGCATTAAATTTAGGCTTTTATTTCTTTGACCGGTAAAACGCCTTCTTATACAGAAAGAGTTATAAGGCTTAGTTTGTGACGAGTGAAGTGTACCAGCTAGCCACTGGTTATTGAGTATTAGGCTATGAAAAACTTCTTTAACTAATGCATTTGCCGTTCGGAGCCTAAATGAGTCTAAAAATAGAATCGGATGCAGCTCATTGTCTGAGAGAAGTATTGGAATGTTGTCGGGGAATTATATATAGTACCTGGTAGACCGAGCCTTGCTCGGAGCTTTATGATAAGCATTTTGAGGAAAATTTTAAAGTTTTTATATATTTTATATTATAAAGTGCTAAAATAAATTTAGAGGAAAGACATTGTAGAAATATTCAGTTAATTTTGAATTATTTAATTTATTTTGTCCGACCAACACATAGTTTGCATAGTTTACAGTTTAACTCATTTTGAATAATTTTGGAAATTATTCATATCAACAGAAACCTCTGTCGACTCATGCGCAACAACTTTGCTAAAGATTATAGTCTGATCAAATGCACAGTTTACGATTTAATTCATTTTGAGTAGTTTTCTGTGGCGCCACCTGTCGGACTTTGCTTATTTCAATTCATAAAACTTCTTTGGCTTATCCGTAACAACTTTGCTGAAGATTATAGCATGATTAAATGTACAGCATACGATTAAATTGACTTTGAGTAAATTTCAGTAGCGCCACCTGTCGAAATTTCTTCATACCAACTAAGAAACCTTCGTCGGCTCATGTGCAACAACTTTGCTAAAGATTGTAGCATGATTAAATGTACAGATTACGATTAAATTGACTTTGAGTAAGTTTCTGTAGCGCCACCTGTCGGAAATTATTCATACCAACTAAAAAGCCTTCTTCGGCTCATGCGCTACAACTTTGCTAAAGATCATAGCATGATCAAATGAACAGTTTACGATTTAATTAATTTTTAGTAATTTTCAGTGGCGCCATCTGTCGGAAATCAGTCTTATCAACTTTAAAACCTTCGCCGGCTTATCCGCAACATCTTCGCTAAAGAGCATAACACAATCAAATTCACAGTTTACTATTCTATAAAGAACATACATACAGTCAAACGTTTATTTGTTTAAAATAATACTAATTTTTCCCCCTTTTTATTCCCTAATTTCTAAAAGTTCCATATGTATGTTTGATACTTTTTTGGTGCCAATTGAATTCGGTACATTTTTTTAAAACGCATTTAACATAATGTATAATGTTCCTATTCATATTACTTTGGAGATGTTAAGTTATCATTTTATCCCTTTTTTACCCATTTTGGCTCCAAAATCAAAAAAGTACCAAATACGTGTTTCATGTTTTTTTTACATCTATTGATTGCAGTACCAAGTTTCTTTCTATATTCTTTAGTTTAAAATATAAGAGTGGGTTAAAAAGGTGCCAAAAAAACTATTTTCACCCTTTTTTACCCCCTATCGGAAATAGTTTCAAAAAAGTACCAAACACCTGTCCGCTTATTTTCAAAGCTGTTTAAAACGTAATTTTAATTTTGTTTCTATACCTATTACTTTAGGAGACATAGCGTTTTCGATTTTTTCATCTTTTTACCCGTTTTTACCCTCTTAGAGGTAAAAGTTCCAAAAGTCCCTTCGTCTTCGACCTATACATCAAAAAAGATACCCACTGTCCAAATTTTATCAAAATCGTTAGAGCCGTTTTCGAGATAGCCATTCTATATATATATATATATATATATATATATATATTTATTTATATATATATATATATATATATATATATATATATATATATATATATATATATATATATATATATATATATATATATATATATATATATATACAATTATTGCTCGTTTAAGAATATAAGATTTATAAAGAATTAACTTAAACAATCCGAGAAAACATATGGGTAGACTTTCACATACTGCAGCGAAAGATGAAAGGATATATAATGAAAGATAAAAACATTTAGAGGGAGTGTTTGATATCACAACTCTGATTGCCATAACTAAATCTATGTATAATCTGGAAGTGGACTTTAGTATTATGAACCTTATCTATTGATCTTCAAAGAGTCTTGTTAGTCTTAATATTGTCACAAGTGTCTTCTTCTTTTGTTATCCTGGACTCCCAGTAGAGCATAGAGTCAACTATTCTTTAATATTGAACAATATTGCTTGCAACTCCGCATCAATTGACCTCGTCCACGTTCTAGCAGGTGCAACAACGCGACGGCCTCTTCCCTGTGGATTCTACGAGTTAAGTAGATCTTCATTTCTTATGCGATTCGGCCACCATATATTAAGGATTTGCCGTAAGCACTTGTATGCAAAGGCTTGCAGGCTCCTATCGATGGCGTTTGTGCGTTTCCAAGTTTAGCAGCCGTAATACAGGATTGAAATTTGTCGAAATTACCAAACAGCTTGGAGAATGCCGAATTCACATTTTGCCTTGTTAATACGCGTTTCAATATCCTCGTCGGCGCCACCTTTTGTATATACCTAGATAATGTAAGGTATATACACATCATCCAATAACCACGTGATCCACATTGATGTGATTCCAAGTTCGAGTTGTTTAAAGAATGTGTCTACCATTTAGAGCCGTGCGCATTATAAAGGGTGGTTAAATTGTAAGGGCCGATGTTGAATGTGAACCACACCTAAACGCCAAGTTTTTTTTCCGAATTTTATTTGACATTTCTCTATTTCAGACTTACTCAATTTGAACCATGGAGAGATGCACAATCCAACAACGTGTTAAAGTTATCCAGACTTATTATGAAAATGGGTGTTCAAATCTAAATGCATATCGTGCACTTCGTGATTTTGTTGGTCAATTTGATCGTCAAAATGTGCGTACAATCGCATGGCTGAAGAGCCGTCCACCTCAACTAGTCGTCGTGCCCAACAATTGCACCTCTCACATCGTCGTTGATGAACATTATGCATAAAGACTTGCATTTACACGCTTACAAGGCGCAATTGGCTCAAGAACTAAAGCCTCTTGACCATTCCAAACGTCGTGAAAGGCAAGAAATGGCAACGCATTTGGACGAATGAGAATCCAAGAGTGATTGTCGAAAAACCAATGCACCCACAAAGAGTGACTGTTTGGTGCGATTAATGGGCTGGCGTTATCATTGGCCGTATTTTTTC
Organism: Stomorhina lunata; assembly: GCA_933228675.1. Classification (NCBI taxonomy): domain Eukaryota; kingdom Metazoa; phylum Arthropoda; class Insecta; order Diptera; family Rhiniidae; genus Stomorhina; species Stomorhina lunata. The sequence continues at coordinate 83,549,260 of OW121741.1, read as the reverse complement.
CAAAATGAGGCCGGTCAGGCAGTTACTGTGAATGGTGTTCGCTATCGTGAGATGATAACGAACTTTTTATGGCCCGAATTGGAAGATATGGATGTGGACGATATGTGGTTTCAGCAGGACGGTGCCACTTGCCACACAGCTAACGAAATAATGGCTCTTTTGCGCAACAAATTCAATGACCGTGTTATCTCACGTAATGGCGATGTCAATTGGCCGCCAAGATCATGTGACATGACACCGTTGGACTTTTTTCTTTGGGGTTATTTGAAAGAAAAGGTGTACGTCGATAAGCCAGCAACAATTCAAGAGCTAAAGGATGAAATAATTCGGCACATTAACGATATAGAACCTTCATTATGCCTCAGGGTCATCGAAAATTTGGACCATCGGATGGAGGTGTGCCGCCGTGGTCGCTGCGCCTATTTGGCCGATATTTTGTTCCACACATAATTGAATAATACCAATATATCATAATAAAATAAAATTACAATAATTTCCTAAATAGTTTGTGTTTTATTCAAAATCAACATCGGCCCTTGAAATTTAACCACCCGATATTGTCGATGACAAGTATAATTTGGTTAATGTATTTATTATCCGATTTAAAGCTATCCGGATGACTCGCGAGGAGCAAATCTTCTCGTACTGCTCAAAATTCTTGTTTCTCTAGATTTAGAAATAGAATTTAATAACATAACTCCACTTATAATATGTTAATCTATGTATGTCTAATCTGGGAGTGGATGTATTTTTTTTTTAGGACCAGCACTCAAGTAGGGTCATCCCCCACATTGCAATGTATTGGAACTAGGAAAATTGGTTATGGGAGGGAGGATAGATGGAGTATTTCTTGTGGACATTTGATTTGAACTTTCCTATATTGCAACTGACTGGGAGAACTTCTGCGGGAGCAAGTTCCACATACGTACTGTACAGCTAAAGAACGAATTTTCTCTGTAGTGCGTTGTTCCGTCTACTGACCAATCGACGAAGGGATGATTTGGATACCGTACTGTCACCAATAATCACCCTTGCCCTTTTCCTGCACTCGGTCGAGAAGCTTCAAAATAGACTTTGAAGCACCGGCCCATACATTGGAATTGTATTACATTTTCGGTGGGATAAAGGTGGTGTAAGGAGTCAGATAAAGTGAAGTATCTATTACACCGTTTTAAAAAGCCGAAGCACTTGAATGCTTCTTTCGACTCTTGAAAAATGTGGTCAGTCCAACGGACATCACAATAAATTCTCATGCCCAAAACATTAAGAGTATCTGATTCCTCGATATTTTCACCATCCATTAATACAAATGAAGTAACATAAGCCGACGTGCGTTTATGCGTAAGAATACAATATTGAGTTTTCCACGCATTAAAATCGACACTATTCGCACGACCCCATTCCGAAACTGTTTCTAAATCGCGGTTAAATCATGTTTTGTCTCATATTGCCAACCTCTAAAAGGCTTGGGGTATGATTGAATGAATATGAATGGCAAATGTTGCTTTTATCTGCAATAAAGTAGATAGGATTGGATGTTTGTCGTAGGAGGTCATTTATAATGATAAGATATAGGCGGTCGCTTAGTAGGTTGTTAGATTTTTGATATTTAACCAGATGCTGGTTTCCCATACTCTCCATAACTTTGGATAGTGCAGAACAAATTGCAATTGGACGGTAATTTTCAGGGTTGTTACCCTTACCCTTTTTGTTGATTAGCGCAATATTAGCAAAGAGAATTTACCAGCATGTTACAAGTTGCTGAAGAGGTTAACTACATGCGCAAGCGTCAAACAGCACTGCATCAAGACCAGCGCTGGAATACCACCCGGTCCTGGAGACTTGCTTATATTGAGATCCGCTAAAAGAATATCTTTGGCATAGTTACAAATACTCTTCGAGCTCGGGCAGAGATTGAGTACCTTCCGGTAAGCGAGAATTCCTTGAAAATAATTCAGCTAAAAGGTTAGCTTTATCAACCGGGTCTGTGAATATTTGACCATCCTTTAAAAAAAGAAGAAATTGTAGCATAAGTATTATTCTTAACTCTTTTAACGAACGACAAGAAGCTCTTAATGCCTCGAGGAGCAGCACGAAGACGTTGCTCGTACAGAGCTTTTTCACGTCTTAAGACTTTGGCGCATGTACATCTTGGCTGTTTGCGTTGAAAATCAGCAACTGGATTTTGGTTATAACGCCAGTTTCTGAAAGCAACCTCTTGGGATCTTACTGCATGCTTGCACGTCTGATTGAACCAAGTTTTCAACTTAGGTTTAACCAAAATATTTTTCGCTAGGATGAACATTTTCATTCCCAGCTTAATAACATTGAAGACCATTTACATCTGTAAAATTACAATGGACTTCATAGTCAAATTAATTCCGAATACTGGACTTCCCACACTCATCTTATCTAACATAGCCATAGTTCATTTTGTAGAACTTAAGTGAGACGACCTTGTCCAACTGAATACTATATCCATCTGGACAATGTGCCAAAAAGAGATCTCTTAACAACAACGAGTGTGTGTATCTTTAAGTACTTATGAGAGTGCGATACTTTAGTCAAGTTGTTCAAAAAAAAAGTTGGTCTGTTTGTGGCTCAACTAATCTTGATGCTTTTAAAAAAGACGACAATGAGGATGAGGATGATGACGATGAGAATGAAATTGTTCTTTCTGAACGAAAACATAAAAAACAAAAATGTTTGATATTGAAATTTCGTTTTGGAGGACAGTTGAGTTGGTGTTGCAGTTTCTTTATGTTGAGGAACACCAAATTTTCAACTATGCGATTTCTTTTTTCCAAATTTTTATTCACTCTGATTTGATGTGTATTTTTTTTTAGCTTTTTTTTAGTTAGTTTGAATCTTTGAGCTGTTAACTAGAACATTTTTCCTTAATTTTGTTGGCCAAGTTGTAAGCTGTAATGTTACTGTTTGTTTTTCTCTACTTTTGCTCTTCAAGCAGTTGCAATTGATGATGATTGTAGTTGTTGTTGCTGGTGTTGGTTGACTTTGGTTTTGCTGTTGTTTGATTTCAATGCAACTCAATCGCCTGGAAATTTGTTGCAAATGACAGATACTCTATGTTAAAGTTTTTAGTTTTTTTTTTCTTCTTCTGTTGCCTTCACATTGAGTGCGAAAATTGAGTACGGAAAACACAAATGGGGCGATGAAAAAAAAAAGAAAAACCTAAAACCAAAGTTCGGTATTCTTTTTATGTTTCCCTATAGATGGGTTGAGTTGTGCTGATTGGCTGTGGCTCGACATGTTTGTTTGCTATATTCAGGAATGCCACTAAACGTTGCAAGTCTAGCTTGTGTGATATTTTATCATAAGATAATGATCGTGAGAAAATTGCTATTTAAATACTTTTAAATATTTATTAATATAAAATGGAAATAACTTAGTACAAATCGCTAGCTTCGTTACCAGGTGAGAAAGAAATGTTAGGCTAAATAGCAACACGTAGACACAACCTCAAGGGTCAATATATCGTTAATAATGAGAAATTTATTGGAGATTGATGTTAATTTGTTAAGATATATTATGAAAAATTTTAATTAATTTCAAAATACATTTACTAATATAAAACATTACATTGAAATACTCTCTTAAATATCATAGATTACTTACTATTTACTACCTTTTCAGCATAAATTGAATCTAGAGTTCAAAGTGTCTCTGCAAATCTTTCTAGTTAATTCATTCCTAGATTTTTATTCCAAGCCAAATATCTTATAAAAAAATGTCTGGTGTTTTAAATCAATATTAAATCTGCCATCTAGTAAATAATATTGAAATAATAAAAAATTATAACTTTTATTATATTGCACACATTTATACTTTTCCTTAAGGGAATGGTCAGCCAGAAGTTGGAAAAACTCTTAGTGTATGAAAAAAAAAGAAAAACCATAACATTTCATAATGGCAGCATCATCAATTTCCATTAAATTTAATATGATACCCGCAATACAAAATACTTTAGGAAGCCAAATAGATGTTTTTTGATACTCACAGTTATAGACACACACACGCACACATTCTAATACAAGTGTTTTTGTAAATGTATGAAATCATTGTCATAATACAGTTGTGATGAAAACATTAGCGAACATTTTTATTCAAAATTTGTAGTTTTACATTTCACTAATGCACTTAGAAAACGACTAGGTTACAAAAGCACAAACAAATGTTGCAATATGTGTGCAGTCATAATCTTATCATGCAAATGATCCTAATATGAGTGTTTTTAATATTGTTTTAATCAGTTTGGTGATCAAAAAAGTCATAAAAAACTAATTGTGGAAGCTGTAGCTTAGCTGGTTAGTATGTCGACTACTAAGTATAACATATATTCAGCCTGGGTCACGGCAACATCAATTTTCACTGTTCTAAAAATAGATATGACGTGCAGAATTTGTCTGAGAGTTACTTCTCTTTTTTAACAAATCTAGCTAAATGTGTGAAGTCTTAATCTAATCATAATATTTCAGAAAAACTTTGATTAAAAGGTTCAGCCTGACGGACTGACAGTTGCATTTCTAGCTTAAGTTGTGTCTCTAGCTTCGGTCTGCTGAACTGATTTTATCGTCTTACATACTTAAACCATAAAAAAGCAGACTGGAACGGCTTCAGAGAATTCACCAACCGCCACTTCAGAGATATCCAACCACCCTCGAACATGCATGACGCAGAGATGGAGTTTCACGTAATCATCAACTCTACAGTGGCTCGCTTCATACCTGTTGGTATAATACCCGTAGTGAGGCCGCACTTCCCAGAAAAATCAGTGAGATTAGCAGATAATCGTGATGCGATCTGCAATACCAACCCTGATGATCCCAGGATGGTCCAGCTGAACCGTGATATCAGCAGGTTGGTAAATGAGAACAAGCGAAACCGTTGGCTTGATCACCTGAAGAACAGCAACCTTGTCGCGGGAATAAGTAATTTTTGATCCACTGTTCGATCTCTTTTGAACCCTATGAAAAAAGATGATTGGGTCTTGATTAAGTTGCCGATAACATCATATGCGACCCGAAAGCGTGCTCGCGTGCTTTTAGCCGATTTTTTATTGATCACCCTGAAGGAGACAAGGCGAACAGGAGTATTGTTCTGTCTACAACTATCCTCAATTTACCCGATATCTGGAACGTGAGTAATACCAGTCCTTAAACCCGGGAAACCCGTAGATAAGGGATCATCGTACAGACCGATATCCCTCCTGTCACCGGTCGCGAAGACACTCAAGGCTCTACTCCAGAAGCTCGCCACCAGCATGGATTCCGCAAAATTAACAGCCGTTACCACTCAGATCGCACGAGGCTTAAACTGAAAGAACGGTCCTTGTGGCGCTTGACTTGTCGAAAGCCTTTGCTGTCCACAATGTCAACAAATACGAATCGATGGTTAGGAAAATATCTGAGTGGTCAGTCGCTCGTAGAGTTTAGAGCGCGGCAGCACTCAAAACACCGTGAGTGTTCCTCCCAGCTCCATCGCAAGGTATTGAAGTGATATCATATGCAGATGACTGCACTATAGAGCGGTTCGCCTTCCATACAAGAAAAAAAAGTTGTGTCAGTCACCCCCTAGGATTAAACATAATGTTAAAACAATTCTAAAATTTTTTTTTATTTTTTCACCACGCCTACAAATACCGCCCTTTTAATATTTTTTTTTACTGTGTCACCATTTTATATCCGATCATAACATTTTATATATCGATGTTCGCGGCTCTGTAAGGACTACATTTCTCTCTTTGATAGTTTTTTTCTACCACGTGAATTTATAGTCATAACTTTTAAAAACTAAATTTGTACTCGATTTGATTAGGGTGGGTACGAATCGAATTTTCAAAAATTATGGCTAAAAATTAAAGTAGTAGTAAAAAACTATTAAAGGGAGAAATGTAGCCCTTACAGAGCAGTGAACACCGATATATAAAGTGATATGATCGGACTAAAGATGGCGACATAGTTAACAAAATACAAAAAGGGCGATATTTGTAGGCGTGGTAAAAAAAATAAAAAAAATATTTTTAGATTTATTTTAACATTATCTTTAATCCTAGGGGGTGACTGATTCAACTTTTTTTCGGACCACTCTACTGCACTATAATGGCGACCGGCCATAATGTTGAAGACCTATGCGGTAAGGGGAGTCGTCATCTCAATATCATCCACAATTTTTCACTGAAAATAACCTGAAGCTACAACCGACTAAATACTCAGCTACCCTATTTACCATCTTGGAAAAAAAGTAAGCCTATAACATGGTCGAGATCGATGGTGTACCAATCCCGACAGTGAAGCACCCGAAAATCCCGGGAGTCACACTCGACAGCCTTTTTACAATACTTCGTCAGCATATGCCACAACTGTCGCTCATAAATTGCGATGTAGAAACAGAATCCTTAAATCACTAGCCGGCAGTACTTGGGGAATGGACACAGAATCCTTGCTGTCAGCCTATAAAGCGATTAGTCGGTCACTGGAAAATTATGCTGCTTCGGTGTGGTCAGCGTCGCTAAGTGATACCTAGTGAAGAAGTATTCAGTGCTGCCATAATGCAGACCTAAGAACTATAACAGCCTGCCTACAAATTACCTGACCATATCATCTTCATGAGAAAATAAAGATCCTTCCAGTAAAGGAACACAGCATTATGCTATCTCAGCAGTTCCGTTTGGAATGTCATCGGAAAAATCATCCAAACTTTAACATCAAACAGTGGACATCTTCCCCGAGGCATGTCAGGAAAGATCTTCGCTTGTATGAGGATAGCATACGAAGATATGTACTTATCTTCGCTCGTACATGGCAGCATTAAACAACATTCATAAAGACTCGATTTTAGGTTATAGCATGAATATTGTTTTAGAACGTCTCTCACCGCCCATAGCAGAGCAAAAAAAATAACTTTCCGCCGAAAATAAGAGTCATTCTGGCTCAAGATCGGGATGGAGCAACAGATCTTTTGGTCCCGCATTGACCGTGTCGTTCTCAACATATGCCCAGCTTGTGGTCAGGGTTCTCATGAACTTTAAAGCTCCTGCAACCGAATTAAGTCTAAATATTTTACTAACAATACCAACTAGCGTAACAACTTTTTATACCCTTTACCACCATAGAGTTATGTATAAAGACTTACTACTCCCAAACTCACTTTACTCTATTACTATTCATTCTATATTTTCTCTTATTTCTAATTACTTATTTTATTTCAACTTTTGTTTTATCAAATATTTTACTTAACATTAATTATCATATATTTTATCATTACTAAATTATCAATTATTTTCTTTAAGTTTAAATTATCAAATATTTTCTAATTATAAATTCTTAAATTTTGTAGTTTTATAATACCGTTATTTTTATTTAAATAAGAAAAATTCAAAAATCATTAATCATTAAGAAAGTAAACTTTGTACCAATAACTTTGTAATCAATATTGAAAATAAATTAATATTTTTTAAAGGAAATTGTATAATATTTTCTTTTACTGGCGCAGTCGGGGTTTACGAACTCTACTTAATAATAAAAATTATTAAGTAAAATAAAAAAACAGTGAATTGTTTTTACACAAAATATTATGAAAAAGTAAATTTTTTCATATAAAAAAACAATTTTTGTGGGCAAAAGCTCAAAGTTTTGTAAAAAAAAGTGATAAAACTGTTTAAAAACTATTTATTACAAAGTGTTTTGGTGAAAAAAATAATAATAAAATAATTAAAAAGCAACATATTGATTTGCAGATTTGTGAAAATTTCAAATCCCGTGAAGGGTATACTACATTAAATAGTATTAAAAATAACAACTACATGCCTTAAACTAAACAAAGATATAATAACCTTAATTAAACTTTAAAAGCATCAAATTTAAAAACATTTGCTGATTAAAAAGAAAAATGTGGTAAACAAATATATTTTCAAATCCCGAAATATTAAAACAAATAAATAACAGTCTCATTCCTCTATAAAAAAAATTTTGTTAAGACAATAACATCAAATCATTTCATATTAAAAATCATATTTCAAAGTAAAATTTAAATTGAGAAAAATAGAAATTGTATTATTTTATTTAGACCTAAAATTCGAAGGTCATAAATAAAACGAAATTACGACAAAACTACAAATTTAAATTATTAAAAAAATTTTTTCAACAAGAATAATAGTTTTAAAACTGGTTTTCTTAAAAAAAAAATCTTTAATTCAACTTACATTAAAGATAACGGTAAATAAATATTTTAAATTAGTAATTGAGTAAAAATCAATTACAATAAAAAATTTAAAATAAAAAAAAAACAAACTTAATCATAAACTTAGTAACAATGATGTCAAAAACGTAATTTAACAAAAACAAAAAATTAAAAACTACTAAATTACTAACTAAACTACAATTACAAATAAATATATGTATATATATAAAAAAAAATATTTGACCTTGAAAAAATTTAAAGAAATTATCAAAATTCTTAGACAATAATAAAAAACTGATTTATTTAATAAAAGAAATATGCATAAAAAGAATAAAATATAGACAAAAAAAAAAAAGAATTTATAATAAAAAGTAAAAACTTACAAAAAGAAAAAAAACTAAAAATATGATATAAAAACAAATCTATGCTAAATTCATAAAGAAGTTTTTAAATAAAAACTGGTTTTAAGGAAAAGAAACGCTTAAAAAAAACAATAACAAATAAGATTAATTGAAAGAGAAAATAACAACAATTAATTTTTGCAAAATTGCAACAAAGCGTACATGCATAAATTTAAACAAAAACAACAATTATTAGAGACGAAAATAAACATAATGAATAATTGAAAAATAATAACAAAATACTTAAATTAAAAATTACAACAAACACAATTTGCAAATTTACCCAAGAAAAAGGTAAAGCAAAATAGAACAAAATATTGAGAAGAAATTAAAAAAAAAAAATCATCAAAAATTACAACAAAACTATTTATAATTCTACTAAAAATAAAACGTTTTGCTTTTACAAACAAAAAGAAAAAATAATTAACAACAAGTAAAAAGTAAAAACTTTACAATTTAAATCGGTGACAACAATCATCTTAAGCAATATATCAACATATCAACAGCCACAATGTTTTTACTCCAGCTTTTGGCAGACATTCCAAAATTTTCTGGAAAACCAGAAGAACTAGAGATTTTTATCAGAAATGTGGAAGCAATACGTCAGCGTGTTGAGGCAATGGATTTGGAATTATTCGACTTGAGAATTCGTAACAAAATTATTGACCAGGCGAATATTACACTGATAAACAACAATGACCCAACGAGTTGGGAGAACATTAAGGTAGTTTTAAAAATTAATTTTAATATTGCAGATAGTTTAGAGAATATTATAAATAAAATCAAGACAGCAGATTTAAAAAGTTCTGTTAATCAATTTTATGAATATATGGAATCATTAAAAACAAAGTTAAATTTAAAAACTAGAATTGATAGTGAGAATGAACAATGGTTTAGTTGTACAAATAATGAAAAAATGGTTTTGAAAATTTTTATAAATAAATTGCCTAATGAGCCTAAATTAATTCTTCAGTCTAGAAATCCTTCAACTATGCTTAACGCAAAAGAAATCCTAATAGAAACTGATTACTTCTACTTCCATAAATTACAAAGCTCACAATTTCTGCAAGCTCCTCAGTCCAAAGGCTATAGAAATTTTTCTAACGGCAATGCAAACAATTTGCAAAATTCTTACAATCAATATCGTAATTTTAACAGAAATAATTCTGCAAATAATGTAGAAAGTAGATATTTTCAGAACAGTAATAATTTTGAAGGAAATTTGCAAAATTTTAACAATCGAAATTTAAATAGAAATAATTTTGCAAATAATGTAGAAAATAGATATTTTCAGAACAGTAGTAATTTTCAAGGAAATTTTGACAATAATGCAAATCATAATCACATTAATAATAATAGATATAATAATCGTTATTTTAATAATAATAGAAGTTTTAATGATAAAAATAATCACGGTAATAACAGTGGTAATTTCAGAAACGAAAATTTTTATAATAGATCTTTCAACGAAAGAAATAATAGCCCAAATTTAAGAAGCCAACATTTAAATAGAAATTCTAATTATTGTAATAATAGTGGAAATTTTAGTAATAGAAATTTAAATAGAAACCTTTGTGAAACTTGTAGCGATCAGACATATAGTAATAAAAACATTCCCACACCTATGGACGTAGATAATATTGAGATGTCAAATTTTCATTTACAGGACGAAAAAACTTACCCTGTATAGTTGTAAAGACAAAATCTATGCCGATAAAGTTACTTATAGATACAGGATCTGGCACTTCTCTTATTAGAAGAGGATTATTTCACGAATCCTTTCAATCAAAATTAAAATCTCCTATTACACTAAATACTATTTGCTCCAAAACTGTCACAACAACTAAAATCACAATTCCATTTTTCAAAGAATTTAATTTGTCTAATAGCAAAATAGAAATGTTAGAAACAGAAATATCGAATGAATTTGATGGAATAATAGGTTGTAACATTTTGAAACCGTTGGGTGCTAAAATAGATTTAAAAGAAAACCTATTAATTACTGATAATGCAAACATACCATTAATTTTTGATTATTCTCAACAACAATTTACCGATGATGATATTTCGTACTTTAATAAAATAATTATAGATATAAATTTTAATGAGCCTCGAATGGACTATTTAAATGAAAAATTAAAAACCGAAAATTTAAATAATGAGGAAATCAAAGAGCTTTCAAAATTAATTAGAGAATTTAACCAGATTTTTTATATCGAAGGTGAAAATCTGTCTTCTGTGGGCAAATATAAACATAGAATTCCCACCAAAAATGATATTCCTGTCTACAGTAGAACATATCGATTTCCACAAATTCATACTACTGAAGTTGAAAAACAAATAAAAGAAATGTTAAGCGCAGGTATTATAACAAAATCATGTAGCCCATATAATGCCCCTATTTGGATAGTTCCCAAAAAAATTGATAACTCTGGTGAACAAAAATGGAGAGTTGTAGTAGACTATAGGAGATTAAACGATGTAACAATTGAAGATAAATTTCCAATTCCTAATATGGAAGACCTTTTTGCAAAGTTAGGAAATTCTCAATATTTTAGCACAATTGATTTGGCAAAAGGATTTCATCAAATCCCTATTTTGCCCGAAGACAGGCATAAAACTGCATTTTCTACTCCTACTGGACATTTTGAATTTACTCGAATGCCATTTGGGTTAAAGAATGCGCCTGCATCTTTTCAAAGGATGATGAATGAGGTGCTTCATGATTTCATAAACAACATTTGCGTTGTATATTTAGATGACATATTAGTGTTTTCTACTTCTCTTCAGGAACATATAGTTTCCTTAAAGAAAATTTTCAAAAGATTGTCTGATTATAATCTCAAAGTCCAAGTTGACAAGTGTAGTTTTTTTAAACGAGAATCCGAATATTTAGGACACTTGATTACTCTTGATGGCATAAGACCAAATCCCGAAAAAATTAAAGTAATTGAAAAGATTCCATTACCAAAAACTATGAAGGAAATTAGGTCATTTTTAGGCATATCTGGTTTTTATAGAAAATTTATCAAAGATTATAGCCATATAGCTCTTCCAATGATTACATACTTAAAAAAAGATTCAAAAATAGATATAAACAATCAGAACTACATTGATTCCTTTAACAAATTAAAGAAAATTTTATGTACAAATCCCGTTTTGGCATATCCCAAATTTGATGCACTGTTTGTTTTGACTACCGATGCGAGTAATGGAGCTCTGGGAGCAGTTCTTTCGCAAAACGGCCATCCTATATCCTATGCATCTCGAACACTAAACAACCATGAGTTAAATTATAGTGCCATCGAAAAGGAGTTATTGGCAATTGTTTGGTCAGTTAAGTATTTTAGACCTTATTTATTTGGAAGAAAGTTCAAAATTCAAACCGATCACAGGCCTTTAATATGGCTTAATTCCTTAAAGGAACCAAATGTTAAGTTGCAAAGATGGAAAATACAGTTAAATGAATATGATTTTGATATAGAATATATCAAAGGAAAAACTAATAAAGTAGCTGATTTTCTTAGTCGTTTAGAAGTAAATATTTTAGAACAAGATAATGAAAATCCTTCTTCAGATTTAGCCACAATTCATAGTGGTGAGGAAAATTTAAATGACCACATTTTCTTTTCAGAGTCCCCTATAAATATATATAAAAATCAAATAGTAATTATTTTAGGAAACAGTTTTAAATACGAAAAGGAAACACTATTTAATAAAAATTTTAGACACACTATTACAATAAAAAGCTATTTTGAAGAAAAAATATTAGAATTTTTGAAAATAATACTTCCCATCAAAGGAACTGTTGGAATTTTCTGTAGCAACTTTGATATATATAAAAATTTACAACAAACTTTAATTCATTATTTTTGTAATGTTTCTAATATGAAATTTGTACGGTGTTCTAAATTTATAAAAGATGTTTTAGATAAAGAAAAGCTGCTTAGCATACTGGAGAAATTTCATAATGATAAAAATCACAGGGGTATAGAGGAAACATTTTTAGAATTGAAAAATATTATATATTATCCAAACTTAAAGAAGGAAATACATAAGTTTATTAATAATTGTCTTTTATGCAATATGTGCAAGTATGATAGGTTACCAACAAAAATTAAATTTTGTGTTACAGAAACACCTCAAAAATCGAACGAAATATTACATATGGATATATGGTTCCTTAACAAAAATACAACATTTTTGACATGTATAGATAAGCTCACAAAACATGTATCTGTACACTATTTGAGTGATAAAAATTCGTTATCTATAGTCGAAAAAATAAGAGAAAGATTTGCTATTTTAGGAAAACCAAATAAAATTGTAGCTGATAATGAATTTAATACTGCACTTATTAGAGACTTTCTAAGATCAGAGGATATAGAATATCATTTTACATCTCCAAATACGCATACGGGAAATTCTGACGTTGAACGATTTCACCTTACTCTTAATGAACATATACGATTATTTAAATTGCAGCAAGGTAATAAAGACTTAGATGATAAATCTATAGTATATAAATCGGTAGAAATTTATAATGATACAATCCATAGTACAACGGGCGCTAAACCTAATGAATTGTTGCACAATAAAGTTGATAAATCAGTTTGGGAAAAATTACATAACACTGTACATGAGAAGAAAGTTAAAAGAATTGAGAAAATTAATGATGGCAGGGAAAATTGTCCTGATTATAGAGAAAGGGAACTAGTCAGAAATTTAGGATTTAATAACTTAAAGCAAAAACCAAAGTATATTATAAAACAAGTTATGGAAAAGAAAAATACTCATTTTTTGGATGAAAAAGGATGCAAACGTGATAGGCAAGTTATTAAGAGAAACTTTAAATACCAAGATGAAATACCAGACGTACAATTTGAGAGAAAATTAACTGGAAGAAATTATTCCAAAACAAAAAACTAACTTGATTAACCAAAATTGTTCATTGTCATTATCTTATACTAAATTTACAAATAAAAATTAAGTTTATACTTTTTATTAAATGTTTTAATATCAAAATAAATTTCTGTAAATATAAATTATGTGCTTAAAAAAAAAAAAAAAAAAATTTTAATAAATATAAATAACAGTTATAATATAGAAATCAAATAAAACTCAAATCAATATGAAAAGAAAATATTATAATATTAATTTTAGAAATTAAAATAATAAAAAACAAATATTTTAAAATGTATATAACTACATAGATATAAGACCAAATTTTGTAAATACATTCCAGGAGTAATGTAGTATCAAAGGGTGGGGGAGTTATGTATAAAGACTTACTACTCCCAAACTCACTTTACTCTATTACTCTTCATTCTATATTTTCTCTTATTTCTAATTACTTATTTTATTTCAACTTTTGTTTTATCAAATATTTTACTTAACATTAATTATCATATATTTTATCATTACTAAATTATCAATTATTTTCTTTAAGTTTAAATTATCAAATATTTTCTAATTATAAATTCTTAAATTTTGTAGTTTTATAATACCGTTATTTTTATTTAAATAAGAAAAATTCAAAAATCATTAATCATTAAGAAAGTAAACTTTGTACCAATAACTTTGTAATCAATATTGAAAATAAATTAATATTTTTTAAAGGAAATTGTATAATATTTTCTTTTACTATAGGTGAAAAGGGTATTATAAGTTTGTGCTGATGTATGTAACGCATAGAAATATTTGTCTTAGACCCATCTTTTAGTATACCAATAGGCTTAGAATCACTTTCTGAGTCGATTTAGCGATGTCAGTCAGTCCGTCCGTCCGTCTAGACGGCCTGCACCCCCATGTAAACCTTGTAGTCAAACTACAAGTCGCAATTCTAAAGATAATTTGATGAAATTTGGCACAGATATGTTTTTTGATAATGGGACCATGGCTATTAAAATTCGTCAAAATCGGTCTATTATTTATGGTACCTCCCATAGGTCTCACTTCCCGGAATTGATAAATTGGCCACAAAAATCAATATTTTTTCATGAAATTTCAAACAAATACTGTTTATGTAAACATAAATCACTGTCCTAAATATTATTGAAATCGGACCACATTTGACCATAGCTCCCATACAAAGTCTTCTGTCAGAACGCACTAAATGAGACAAAAATTACTAAAACGCTTGTAAAGATAATGAGAATTTTATGTCTATTTTTTGCATACATAATTTTTGTAACAACTGCAATCTACTTGCCAAATTTCGAGATAATCGGTCCACATTTGACCCTTGCTCTCATATAAGTCCAAATGACGAAAACAGCTTAAATATATAAGTTTTGAGAAAATGTTTGTATGATGGCAAAATTTAGCAAAAATTTGTCTTTATACAGGAAAAAGAACACCTTTGACCTTAGTGGTGAAGGGTGTCGTATGGTCGGGCTTGACCGACTATAGCACTTTCTTACTTGTTTTTTTTTTCTTGATATTTTCTTGCGGTGGCTTTCTTTAATCAAAAATTCAAAAATAGCAGTTATTTTCGGTCCCTGGTTAAAATTTTTAATTAATTTATTAAGTTCAAATTCTTTTTCGTGGTTCTCATTATAGTAAAAATTTATAACTGTAAATCAGTATAAACCTGCGATCGGCAAAAGCTAGCCCGAGGGCATTTATCTTTTTTATGTTCACACATATTGCTCACACATATAGGAAAAAGATAACAAATGTTTATCTTAAGATAATCATTCTCTCATGAGCATGTTAACAAATGAGTTGTGTTGTTAGTATCTTACTAACAAAACAACTTGTTTGTTTGAGTAAAGGGCATAGATAAAGAGGGAACTACAAAAAAACCCACAGAAACACAAAATGCAATAGTATTATTTTGCGGGACACTGGTATAAACCCAAGCTAATTTTCCTATAATTTTGGCCACCACTGCAAAAGTGATAACTTATGTACGCTTAAATGGTCATCTATTCATATCTTAGGAATAAATGAAATGAATGTATAAAAAAAACGAATATAATGATGATGACCGACCACAATGGTCAACATATAAAAATATAAAAAATTATAGAATAAAATAAAACAAACAACAGAAAAGTGGCATCATCATAAAAAATGTGCAAAACCATAAAAAAGCTTTTTTCATAATTTTTTAACGATAAAACAGAAAAAGACTGCGGCAAAATAATAAACAGCCAAAAAAAAATTGGAAATTTATGATGGTCGGTCGAATGGAGGAAAACTCTGAACTGACCAAAGTATAAAAGAAATATGTTTATGACAAAAACAAACAAAAAAATGTGCTAAAATAGATTTTTATCACTTACATTTTCCAAGAAAATTCACTATTCGCCAGCACTTTATCATTTTTGGACAAAATGAGGGGAGGATTATGAGGACAAATATGAAAATGTAATATTGAAACAAATGAGTTTGACTAAAAGAAACTTATGAAAAATTAAGTAGTTCTTTGTTATATACTTAAAATATAATAAAATATAGTTATGTTCATCTAGTTCTAAAAACATCTATGTTTAAAAATCACTTTTCAACACGCTTTACTCTATTTTATAAGGAAACTAGACACACACACTCTTACTGTGATTTTAATCCTTTTAGAATAAGAAATCGTTCTTTTTTTTGTCCAACTATAGTTTGTCATGTCTTTCTGTCATTTCCAATGACAGCTAACCATAATTCAATTCATTTTATGGCGAAAATTTAAACGTGAGTTTTGTTCACGTCTTCTGCTATTTTTTCACACTTAAAACTTCTTTGTCCACTTTTTATGGCAAGAATTTTCCATGATCAGGAAAAATAAATGAAAAGAAGGAAAAAACTCAAAACTTGTGTTTAACTATAAACATGAATTTAATTTAATTCCTTCAGTTGCTGCAGGAGGGGATTCTCTAAGGAAAAGGTTTTAGAATAAAATCTGATGTGTATTACATTGACGATTAAACAATGGGAGTTTGTTGGTAGTCGAAGAATAGTTAGTAATTTAAATTATGATTTTAATTGTAGTACTGAATTTTGTATTTTTGTAGTACTTGAATTTAACACGATTTTGTTTGAATATGGGGTGATTCTTTTAACCTTTATGTTTACAACCAAAAAAATTATGTTATATAAACAACCAGCATACCCGGGTATGTTTAGATTGAACAACTTTTTTGTGTTAACATTAATAAATTAAAGCCCTTGCATCCCATTTCATAAAAAAGAAAGGCGTCAGATTCATCGGAATACTTTTACTAGCTGACGTCAGACATTCAAATTTCGTTCATGTAATTGTCTTATGTTAAACTAATGGACATCACTTGCATTGTGCATCGACGGGTATTTAACGATTTTTTGCTATAAGCTGTTTTATAAGATTAGATAATGACAATAGGCGGGAATATCACCTATCAACAGCCGTATTCCAGGTGGTAAACAGAAACCTACAAAAGAACTATATAGCAGGAGCTAACATCACTGTTGATGAACACCGTCCGCACCGCGGTAGAACTGGATTCACGCAATATATTCCTTCGAAGCTGACAAAATATGGAATAAAGGTCCGGTGGGCTTGTGATTCTCTTACATCTTATCCACTAAGGAGACAGATAAATACTGTCCCCTTCTGCAGAAAGGGAAAAAGCAGGGTGAACGAGTCCATAAAAGTGGAAGAAACATCGTGTGAAACGATTTTTTGAAATAAAATTTTACACTTGTCTTTCTTGGGTACCGTGAACAATAGGCAAACATTTGTTCCGGCTAAATTTTATTATCCAAAAGAAATCTTTAGTCTTTGGATTAAGTAACAACATTAGTATGTGATTATACATTTCCAAAAAAACAAGTCCGTTGAGCTTTTATCCACATCTCATTACAACATTGAAGTTGAAGGTGCAAAACGAAAGCCAGTTATGATGATAGATTACAAAAAATGTAAAGATGGTCTTAAATCCTCTACAAACTGTAGAGGAATTATACATCAAAAACTTAGTGAACAATTAGCTACCCAGTAAAACTTTTCATTACCAAATAATGAGTTAAACAGTTAAACTATTGAACACGAACTACTTACTCATTCGCTGTTTAAGTCATTACATTAACATGGGGATGTCATTGGAGGCAAGTACTTACCAATTGCAGAAAAGTAATGACTTGGGTAAGCAATTTGAAAGCAACAACAACAACAGCAACAACTTTTTTGTTGTTGTTTTATTAAAAACATATATTTTTAAACGAAATACAAAATTTTTTTTATGATCCCATGGGGGCTCGAACCCAGACCCCTCCGACTGCTAGGCAGAGACTCTTCCACTGAGCTACTTCATATGTTGAAAACTTAGCAGCTTATAATTAATATAAACAATTTTTAATTTTAGATCCAAAATCATGTGAAAATAACTTTGTTTTTCCCTGCTTTTTTTTGCTTTGTTGTAATTTTTGAAAAATATTTTTATACGATTTTTTGTAATTATTTTAAAACTTTTTAAAATTATTTTAAAACTTAAACAATTTAAATCTTCTTTTTTGTATAAGTTTTTACATAAGATTGACTCTTACTTACTTAAATGTTACAACCTGTTAAGGTCAAAGTCCGAGCATATTTTAGAATTCCATGGATTTCGATCTTGTGCGAATATTCTCCAATTTTATAGGCCAAGCTTTGAAAAATGTTCCTCTACTTGGTCTTTCTATCGAAGTTTCGGACAACCTTCTCTAACATTAGGTAGTGGGACATTTCAATACTAATTTTATCCTCTTCATTGTATTTTTTTTTCAAGAGAGGGTTACTAGCCCGTAATCCTAACCCATTTTTATCGATCTTATGGGACAACTCTCGGAACATGTTAACTCACAATATTAATGGGTGTTAAACTATCTCCCCGGGTGATACCATGAGGAGGTGTGTGTCAACAGATGAAGGATGACCCAGATAAGTTGGGCTTACCAAGTTAAGACCAATTAGAATCGTGTATGGTATTCAACATCCCCTACGTAATCAAAATTGACTCATGATGGTATTTTTTCATTAACGTGAGTTGGTTTTACAAATTTTTTTTACAGAAGATAATATTTAAGTTCTTTCAATTCAAAAATCATTTAAAAATACTCTTTTAATAAAAAAAAAAAAAACTAAAAAAAATTGTTGCCCTTGGTGGGATTTGAACCGGGGCCATTCAGTTTAAATTACCATCTTAATTACAAATAAGTACTTCTGTAATAACTTATTATTTATTCGGATGGTATGTTGTAGTCGTTACAAGGTAAACAGTTATCAGAGTACTTGCCATTACCAAAGTTTTGCTGGGTAATGGCCTCAAATAATGAGGCATTTTTCATCGCGCTGTATAGTTGAGTGTATTTTAGGCTAAACAGTAAAATCAAATAATGATTCAGTATGTGTTCCACAAGAAGGTGATGACACCGGAAAAAAGAAGCACAAACGAAATTGCTATATGTATAATAAAATGAGATCTACAAAAAACGCTTGCAAAGGAACTCAAAGATCGGTATGTGCGGAATACTCGCAGAATGTAAGCATTTGCCATACAAGCTCAAAAAAAAATTGGAAAAAAACTACTTAACATGTTTGTAGGTATCTCTTTTCTTTTTATAAAGAGATGTTATTTTTAATGATATGTATGTAATTGACATATATATTGAGCATTTTATACATAATTTTTCATTTTCACTCCAAAAATTATTTGATTTGTTTCGTGCATACCCGGGTATGTCGGTTGTATGGTAAAGGAGTAAATCTCAAAAACTGCTCGTAGATTTTTTCCAAAAAAATAAAATAAATTAATTATTCTTTTAAACATTAAAAAACTATATTTTAGGAGCATATTTAAAGTTTTAAGTCGATACCTCAATCGGTGACCAAAATATCTCAAATTGAAAATGGAAAACATACCCGGGTAGGTGGTTGTAGACATAAGGGTTAAGCTATTTGGCATTTCTACTGATTTCTTATTACATGTTACTATCAAACATGTACAGTCGAATTTAAAGAAGAAACGACTTTCAAACAAACAAGGTTTTTACAAAATGTTCGATAGGTTAGGAAAATGCATCGCGTACTTCCTCCATTTTACTGCTAGCTTCCTTCTAAAGCGTCTAGTCGGATTCTCTCCTCGATAAATAAATTTATATTATGGGACATAAAACCACCAACATTAGAGCTCCCCACCTTTGTATGGAGAAAACTAAACTTTGTAATACATTTTTTTTTCATTTGACCCCAATTATCCAAATAAGTACAAAGATTCTTTCAGATCGGGTATAGGGAAGGCGTCCCTACTTGACACCAAAGTTTGAAAATGCCAGTTATATGGGAAAAATAAGGGGTTTCTTCAAATGTTTGAAATAAAATTCCAAAAGTCCATGTTACTGAAAACTAAATGGGCTTTCCAACGAGATATATTACTTTAAAATTGGTTAAAAACTTTCCTAATTATTAAGGGTGTTCCAAAATTTTCTTCATCCTAGACGACTTTCCTGAGCACACTTTATTGCGTATTATTTATTATTTTTAAAAATTTTAATAAGTTTGACATTTTTTACTTTTTTGAGATCTCAAGTTATCTAAACATTAATATTTGTTACATAATTTCCACGACATTCTAATTCCAAATTTTTAAATTTTTTTCAAGTGGGTCTGGTCATTAATCGAACTTGGGACCTCTGACATGCGAGGCGGATGACTAACCTGCTATACCACGGCGGTTCACAAGTCCGAAAAAAAAGTATTTTTTTTCATGCCGTTTTCAAAACTTTTTGGTTTTTTGAATAGTTTGTTAAACTAATTTGAAGAAAGTAAAAAAAATGTTCCAGAAATCGGATGACGTTAACCCTTTTATTACCAGGGTCAAAAGTAAAATTTTTATACCCACCATCAAAAAGAATGGGGGGTATATTGAGATTGTCATTCCGTTTGTAATTTCCTTAATATTGGCTCAAAAATCAAAAACGATATATATTTCAAATCCTTATGAAATTCTAAGACGATTGAGCGATGTCCGTCTGTCTGTCTGTTTGTCTGTCTGTCTGTCTGTCTGTCTGTCTGTCTGTCTGTCTGTCTGTCTGTCTGTCTGTCTGTCTGTCTGTCTGTCTGTCTGTCTGTCTGTCTGTCTGTCCGTCTGTCTGTCTGTTGAAATCATGATAATGCCTAAACGAAAAAGAGCTAGCTCACTGAAACATACTTAAAACATTTTTCGTTTCTGAGAAAATTTTGGTATTGAAATTGGGCAAAATCGGTTAACATTTCACCATAGCTCCCGTATAACCTCGCCTACGCTAATCGCTTATTTGCTAATAAATAAATAAATATAAAAGCTATGATGATAAAATTTGGTATATAGAAGTTTTACATAAGCCCTAGGCAGCATATAAAATTTCATCAAAATCGGTTCACATTTAGTCATAGCTCCTATAAAAAAAACTTACGGAAACAGCCAAAATTTCACCTAAAATACACTTAAATGCCCGTAAATCTAAAACTAAAACAGATATAACCACTAAACTTAGCACGAGTAGGTCTTATGTCAATGCCAACCAGAGTGCAAAATTTTGTCACAATCGGTCACCATTTTACCATAGCTCCCATATAAAAAAATTACGGAAACACAAAAATACAAAAAGAAAAGGGGGTTTATGTCCATCTGTCCGTCAAACAAAAGCGCGATAGCGCCTTAATGAAAAGGGCTACAACAACAAAATTTCACAAAAGGAAGTCTTATGTAAATGCCAGCCATAGTGCAAAATTTTGTTACAATCGGTTACTATTTGTCCATAGCTCCCATATAAAAAACTTACGGAAACACAAAAATACAAAAAGAAAACACGGTTTATATCCGTCTTTCCGTCAGAGAAAAACGCGATTGCTATTTAACTACAAGAGCTAGAGAGACAAAATTTAGCAAAAGTTTGTTCGATATGTTATAGAAATTGTGTGATGAAAATGAAATCGGTTCCTATTTAGTTAACCCATATAACCCTGCCCCGGCAATCACATTTATGCTGATAAATTGAATAAAATTGTAAAATCTAAGACTACTAAATTTAGAACAGAGAAGTTTTATGCCACTTTCAGTCAGTATGTCAAATTTTATAGGAATCGGTCCATTTTTGATCATAGCTTTCATATAAAAACCGCTCCCGATAACCACTAAAATACCACAAAGGTAAGTGAAGAACTATTAAATTATAAACTATGTCACCTATGGCCACCAACTTTTGCACAAATAAACTTTATATTAATACCAGCCAGTATATTAAATTTTGTAACAATGGGTCAATATTTGGCTATAGTTCTTATATATATAACATCCCCATTTTTTATATCTACAATCAAAAAGATTTGGAGGTACATTCAGTATATTAAGATTGCATCTACGAAATTAGATAGCTATCAATCAATGTTAGGTCCAGACTTTATACACGGTAGATGCATTAGGAACTCCTAACAAAATATGTGAACCTGCCGTGTTGCTATCAACATGTTTATGTCACAACGAAACAACTTATTAATGTAAAATTATATTCGGTTATGGAACAGCATTTTGTCCAAGGTAAATACTTGGGAAACCACTTAGATACTTTTAAATGTTGAACTATAGTAACTATACCACTGCAATCGAATTTAGTCCAAATACATTACCAACAATACCACATTTGGTCAACATTTTGAATTAGCTGCACTCTCGTACAACTTGATGGTGGGTATACAAGATTCGGCACAACCGAATATAACTTGTTTAAATATTAAATTTTTATTTTAATTTTCATCTATTGTTATATTTCCATGAAAACTCAAAAATTGTTCACAGACGTTTCTTAATACATTTTTATTCAAATTAACCCTTGCGTACCCATGGGATCTATTTAGAATACCTGGATTAGGAAGTAAAAAAAAGTCCAAGGCATAAAAAGCAATAAACGCGCGAAAAAAATTTGTTATATTTCTTATAAAAAATACATTTTTTTCAACTTTCCGGCCAAGATTTTTATGTTGCTGATGAACGAGGCGTTACTCAAGAATAGAGATGGGTATTTACCCAACGCTGGGTATTTACCCTTTTATACCCACCTTCATAGCCGGGTATTTAGGTAATTTCGGGTAAATACCCATTTGAATAACAAATACTCCTTGTTACATAGAGTAACAGAAATGTGAACATTTTCGAATTTATTTTGAACATAACAATATTTTAAACACAGCAACAAATTTTAAATAAGAACCACTAAAAATGCCATGATTTCTTCAAATACTTCAACAGGAATCTCACTCTCTACTTGATGAGATTTTATCGGATACGGACAGCGATTACGATTTAATTTAAAAATTATTTCATTGGAAATTAAGAAATCTAATTCATAATAAAAAATTATATTCTTTTAATTTATGTACATTTTTCTATATTCTGATTTGAACCCACATTTTTGGAAAACAGCCAAGTACTTGGGTAAATACCTGGAATTTACATTTAAATACCCAATTTACCATTTGGGTATTCACCCTTGTCCCATCACTATTCAGGAATAGTTCCAGACAAAAACAAGTAAGAAAGTGCTATAGTCAGTCAAGCCCGACCATACGATACCCTACACCACTAAGGTCAAAGGTGTTCTTTTTCCTGTATAAAGACAAATATTTGCTAAATTTTGCCATCATACAAACATTTTCTCAAAACTTATATATTCAACCTGTTTCCGTCATTTGGACTTATATGAGAGCTGGGGTCAAATGTGGACCGATTATCTCGAAATTTAGAAAATTGATAACATCTTTTTTTATCTTTAGCTTTACGAGCATTTTAGTGATTTTTTGTCTCATTTAGTGCGTTTTTAAAGAAGATTTTGTATGGGAGCTATGGCCAAATGTGGACCGATTTTAACGAAATTTGGTAGAGTGATTTTCGTTAATATAAGCAGTATTTGTTTTAAATTTCATGAAAAAATATTGATAGTTGTGGCCAATACATCAATTCCGGGAAGTGGGACCTATGAGAGGTAGCATAAATAATGAACCGATTTTGAGGAATTTCAATAGCCATGGCCCCACTATCAAAAAAATGATCTGTGCCAAATTTCATCAAATTATCTTTAGAATTGCGACCTGTAGTTTGATTACAAGGTTTACATGGGGGTCCAGCCAGCCAGACGGACGGACGGACATCGCTTAATCGACTCAGAAAGTGATTCTAAGCCTATTGGTATACTAAAAGGTCTAAGACAAAAATTTCTATGCGTTACATACATCAGCACAAACTTATAATACCCTTTCCACCTGTGGTGGTGAAGGGTATAAAAATTATATTCTTTTAATTTATGTACATTTTTCTATATTTTTATGTATACCCACATTTTTGGTAAACAGCCAAGTACTTGGGTAAATACCAGGAATTGACATTAAAATACCCAATTTACTATTTGGGTATTCACCCTTGTCCCATCACTATTCATTAATAGTTCCAACAAAAAAGAAACAAATTTCTCGCGTAGCAAGCAATTTGCAGTTGTGGCAAAAGAAGTCAAGTCAAAAGAAGTTGTAGCATCAGGAGAGGTAAACACGGAAATCTATACAACGGATTTCCCTTCAAAAACGACTTTTTACTATTCTGAAAGAGTGCCTTCATATTTATAGCCTGATTTGACATCATACCGCTGTGGAAAAAAGGCACTTGAGTGGTATTCAAACAATAATGTCATTTTTGTACCACGAGGGGCAAATCGACCTAACTGTCCAGAATTTCGGCCTGTGGAAAGGAATTGAAGAACATGTCCCAAAACATTTTCGATTTTAAGCGTTTCTGTCACCATTTCGGAGAAGGTGCTCCGTCCAAAATTTGACGAAAGCAACTGACAAATCACTAAGGACTTTCAAATTTGTGTAATAGGCCAATAAATTTGCTTATTTTAAATAGTTTTTAAATTGCCCAGCTTGAGTTTTATTTAACTAAATGCAACTACAAATTTCATTCGGAACACTCTTTAGGTTGATTACTGACTTGTTCAGCTTTAGAAGACTTGCAGCTGTATTTATTAAGTGTCTGGGGAGTGCTTCTAAAAAACCGGTTATTACTATGATAATCAACTATCAGCAGCTATCGGTCGTAATCAACAAATCATTGAAGAGTTTTCTAGATGCAGAAGGAGCTTAGATTTTAAATCTGGTGGTCGTTCCGAACTCTAAGTTATCCTTAAAACATTACTCATTGTCTAAAGAAGTTATTGAACACTACTTGTAAAAGAGCCTAAGCTAACAAATTGGGCCTATCCCCTGCTATACTCTCTTGGTCTTTGAGATGGTTCTGAAGCCTATACTCATATATGCTGCTCTTGTTTTGGTGGCCAGCACTATGCAAGACTAATTAGTAAGTCGCTTTTATACAAATCCTCATATCCTCTGATCTAATGATAATTGGTGCCATTAGGACTATACCTTCCAAGGCACTCATTACTATACTTAATTGACTTTCGGCTGACTTAATGGCACAAAGCGTAGCCCTAATCTCAGCTATCAGGATATCTCTGGAACTCTAAATGATTTTACAGATGGACTCCTGGTGATGTACACAGATGGGTCTAAATCGAAGGTGGGTATGAGTAGGGGCTTTTTCCATTCCACTATTAGGGACGAAAATTAATAGTCAAGCTGCCATTAATGCCTTATCTAATGTTTTTATGACACCTGTTCTCACTCGGGATGCTGGGCATCCCATATTCCTTAAGCATGACATCGCGCTATTTTAAATAAAAATCATTGAACAGTCGTCAGTCAATCATCAATCAACCATCAAACAACAATCAAACAATCGACAAAAAATCTTCATTCTACCGTCATAAAATCGCCAGTTAATCATGAAACAATTATTACAACTAGTCATCACTCAATCAATCATCAAACAACTGTCAAACAATCGTCAAACAACCATCAAATAATCTTCAAACAATCGTTAGCCAAATAATTATCAAACACCAATCATATTACCAATATTCGTACATACGTTTTCCTATTTTAGATAAATCAAAAAATGAGGTCGTAAAAGTAGGCATGGTCAATTTTTCTTAATGTAGAATCCTACCTTGGACTAAAAAAAACATTTAGAAAGAAACAATGTCTAAATTGGTCCAGCCGTTCTCAAGATATACAATTTTAAAGCAATTGGGAATTTTATCAATTCAAAAAGCGAAAAACTATCCTATAGTATGAAAATATCCACATTTAAAACTTTAGTTAATTGGGTTAAATCGTTATTATCTTATCGTCCATATTTGTCATTTTTAAAATTTGACTTATATGGGACAGGTTACGCCCACTTGAAATTAAAAAAAACCAAGCCTATTTTACCCACCGGTCACAATCAATCAAAATTTCTGAAAAATCGGTCATCCATATTTGTCATTTTTAATATTTGACTAATATGGGAGGGGTCACGTCCATTTCAGATTTCCAAAAAAAAGTAGCCTATTTTACCCACTTGTAACTCCTTATATACTGTAAAAATTAAATCATCCATGTTTGTCATTTTTAGTATTCGACTTATATGGGAGGAGACACGCCCACTTAAGCTTAAAAAAAAATTGAGCCTATTTTAAAACATTAATATGCTGTCAAAATTTCTGAAAAATCGGTCAGCTTGGTCATCTATATTTGTCATTTTTAATATATGAGTTATATGGGAGGGGCACCGCCCACTTGAGATTTGAGAAAAAGACCTTGCGACTTTAACCACCGGTCACACCTTACCATACAGTCAAAATTTCGGAAAAATCAGTCTGCAGGGTCATTCACATTTGTTATTTTCAATATTTGGCTTATATGGGAGGGGTCACGCCTACTTGAGACTTAAAAACAAACCCAGCCTATTTTAAACACCGGTCACACCTTAACATACTTTCAAAATTTCGGAAAAATCGGGCCTCTCGGTCACCTATATTTGCCATTTTTAATATATGAGTTTCAGAAAAATCGGTCAGTTCGGTCATCCATATTTGTAATTTTTAATATATGACTTATATGGGAGGGGTCACGCCCACCTGAGATTTCAAAAAAACGTAGCCTATTTTAACCACCGGTCACACCATAGCTGACTGTCAAAATTTCGGGAATGTTAGTATAACTCTATCTACATTTCGAAAATCATCAAAATCAATTTAGCCAGTTATAGGTATCATATTTGTAACGGGGAAGGGGCCATCCCCTGCTCCTATCCTATTAATTTTTTTCTGAAATACGGCCATTGGTATTAAATTTACTTTTGTCAAGTTTGAAGTTTCTAACTTTTATGGTTTATCAAATTCAATGATAAATATAAAATTTTGCAGCATTTGGTCCACTATATACTCTATTTAGGCCATTTCTGGACCAAGTTTTGAAACAAATCGTAACCTTAAGGGAATATTCTATCCAATTTCAAAATTTCATCAAAATCGGTCAAACCGTTTAGGAGTCAACCTCTTTCAAACAAACAAATAAACAAATAAACTTACAAACACATTTATAATGTATATATGGGCAAAAATCAAACAGTTTTTATTCCTTTGAAACCGACTTTCAACTCGAATATTGTTACCTTAGGAGTTGTACCCTTAGGAGTTCGGAAAATCTAATTAAAGATCTTGAACTCGCAAAAACTTCTGTATACTGAACACGATATCTTAGTTGCGCAAATTTGCGCTTCTAAGCGTAATTGGCATGCAAATTGAAAAAAACGTTAAAAATCGATTGAAGCATTCAAGTTTTTCTTCATATTTCGTCTTCTCCTGCATTTCTTTTAATATTTGAACCCAAGTCGTTGTTCTACGAAATAGACACCACACTTAGGGGATAAATTCACTTCTCTCTAAATTTTAATTTTGTCACTTCTAATACTACTTAATGGCCGCCAAAATTTGAAGCTCGTTTTTGCCACTTTTTAATTTTTTCCTCATATTTTTTGGCCACCTCAAAGAAATTTAAAAAAATAGACAAAGATTTGTAGATCTTTCAATTTCGCATTGTTTGATATATATCTCGTTAATGTGCTCTATATAGGTATAATATACGACAGGTGTAAATGAGGAGTCTTTGAGCGTACATTTTTCAAAATACCGGTTTTTCGTGGAGCACACTCGCAAATATGAATGAAAATTTCCAAACTACCGCGTAAACCGAGTTTTTTGCCATTTATCACCTAAAAACAAAAGCGCACCAAAAAATCATTGTTTGCTAAAATTTTATGAAGATTTTGAAAATCGTGCAAAAAAGTGCATATTGGTTTAAATGGTTTTAGAATGCAAACTGAAACAAAATCACATAAGGCATGAAAGCGATGTCATTTATAACCAATTTGCATAAAAATTTGTCAGAAATCTCTTTATTAACTGAGAACGCGAAAGTTTTATCTAAAAACATTTCAATGAAGCAAATCGCGAATTTAGCTCAAAATTGATCAGGAATGGTCTTAAAACTATTCTTTAATAAAGTTTTACCTTAGATTTGAAGCGCACCAAAATATTATAAGGATTAACGATTTTATGGACCAAATAAAAATTTTATATCTTAGAAAGATATGCACCATTTAAAACTTGTATTTAAATAAAAAATTCTTTTAAATTAAATTTGTCAATAAGTGAAGGCAGCAGAATTTCACTAAGACTCACATTTTGTCAAATTTCGCGAGAATCGCGGTTAAAAAAATCAAAAAATATTTTTAAAAAATATTTTTTTCACATGCATAATTGCATTAATTCTTCGTGTTAAGGCATATCGTCGCCCCGGAGTTATCTTCACGTAAGTGCAAAAAATTTTTTTTGGGAAATTGAACTTAAAGATTTGACATTAGTTGCAGAAGAATTTACTCGAAAAATGTGTTCCAATATTTTTATCAGTTGTAGTCCATGAAGTTCTTAATCAAATCGGTTCAAAATATTCAAGGCCATGGAAGAATATTTCCGAGTTATTGGCATTTTTGTCTCTAAAGAAATTTTCACAATTTGCCGTAAAGGACACATTTTATTAAACATTTATTAATATATGTCATATACGTGAAAATGTTAGTACAAACAATTTTTTTTTTAAGTTATCTTCACGTATGTACCCACATAATATTATGATTTTTTAAGAAAAAAAAAATCTAAAATCTATTATACTAAATATCAATTCATAGTTTTTCTGAGAGGAAATATACTTAAAATTTCTCCAGTGAGATTTAAATATATAAAAAAATACTATGACTGCTCTATCCATATAAATCGAATTTTCACACGAAATACGTACCTTATCATTTCAATAATGATTGGATAAATGCTAAGATAAAGAAGTAAGAGTTTTAAAATTATGCAGAATTAATAATATAAATTAAAAACTCTTAAATTACGCACTTAGTTCTAAGTACTTACATCAGAAATTTTACTCTTAGGATACCTTTTAATTTTACTCTTAAGAAACCTTCCTATTCTTTTATTGTTTATCAGTCTCTTAAACTTGTTTTCCAAATTTTAGTACTGCATTTTTTTATATTATGTTATTTTCCATTTCTTTTGTAATAAAGTGAATTCCTAAAAAAAAGTCATTAATTTCTATCTAATTATATAAACAATAGAAACCCATTTCCAGAACAGTCATAAATGAAATAAATTCAAAATTATATATTCTACAAATCTACTTTTCAATATATATTTTGCTTGCGAATACGTGAAGATAACTCAAGATTTCTAAATTGCATTTGTTCATATATTTTGTGTTGTATCGCCTTCAAATACCAATAATTATTGTACTTACGTGAAGATAACGCAAAAATGTTGTACTTGTATCCACAAAAATGTTACATACGTTAAGATAACGCAATAACTTTTTTGGTGATCAAAAATGGTCTTATCTCAATTTTTTCGATTTTGTGATATACGTGAAGATAACTTCGGGGCGACGATATATAAACCACCATAATACCGTGAAACGACAGAACACCTGAAAATATATAAGTTCTGACAAAATTTAATTTCAATTAATTTTTTTTTTTAGAAATTTTTGTTTTAAGCGTCATAACTTCTGCGCACATCGCGTAAAATCATTGACGCAAATGGATTTTACATTCCCTAAGGTCCCTTAATAGAACCCCAAAAAAATTTAGTGTGCGATCAAAAAATTTTTTGAATTTTTTTATTTCTGAAAATTAAAACTATTTGATTTTTGTCCATATATATATATATATATAGATATATGTATATATATATATATATATATATATCTATATATATATATATCTATATATATATCTATATATATATATATATACATATATATATATAT